>OY829915.1:28490339-29761090 GCA_963691935.1 Nephrotoma guestfalica
TTATCACCATTTCTCATAATTTCTCACCAGTTCTCACAATTTTTCACCATTTCTCACAACTGTTAACCATTTCTCACAATTGCGCACAATTTCTCGCAATTTCTCACTTTCTCACAATTTTTCACAAATTATCAAAATTTCTCACCATTTCTCACAATTATTTCTCACAATTTCTTAAGATTTCTCACAATTTCTCATAACTTCTCACAATTTTTCACCGTTTCTCACAATTTTTCATAATTTTTCGCAATTTCTCACAATTTTTTCACAATTTCTCACAATTTCTCACAACTTCTCACAATTTCGCACAAATTATGAATTTTTCACAATTTCCCATAATTTCTCACAATTTCTTACAATTTTTCACAATTTCTCACAATTTTTCACAATTATTACCATTTCTCACAATTTCTCCATTTTTTACAAATTTTTACTTTTTCACAATGTCGCACAACTTATCACAATTTATCACAATTTTTCACAATTTTTCACAATTTTTCACAATTGTTCACAGTTTCTCACAATTTCCCACAATTCTCTCCATTTCTCAAAAATTCTCACAATTTCTAACCATTTCTCACAATTTATCTTACAATTTCTCAATTTTTTACAATTTATCGCAATTTATCAATTTCACAATTGCTCAATTTCTCAACTTCTCCATTTCTCAAATTTTCAATTTTTCAAATTCCAAAATGCTCGAATTCTCAAATTTCAAATTCTCATATTCTCAACTTCCTACAATTTCTCCATTTCTCAAATTGTCAAATGCTTAATTACTCAATTTCTCCATTTCCAATTTCTTAATTTTTTTAATTTTTTAATTTCTCAATTTCTCAATTTCTAAATTTCTCAATTTCTCAATTTCTCAATTTCTCAATTTCAATTTCAATTTCAATTTCAATTTCAATTTCAATTTCTTTTTCAATTTCAACTTCAATTTCAATTTCAATTTCAATTTCAATTTTAATTTCAATTACGATTTCAATTTCAATTTCAATTACGATTTCAATTTCAATTTCAATTTCAATTACAGTTTCAACTTCAACTTTTCATTTGCTTCGCCATAACCAGCAACTTTTCGATTTTGTTCCAGATTATTTGTTATGGCTTTGTTTTAATATTTAATGACTGCAGTTCGGGTAGTTATTAATTTTATAGTTTTTTGCTTATTCCTCTATGAACAAATTTTTAAAATAATAAACCGGCAAAGGCCACCCCTGTTTTAAAAACACGTTAGTCCATTTGAGCAATTGCGGTTGGAAGTTTTATCTTAAGCTGATGTCGGTATGTCTTTCGACATTGTAGACATGTCATGATTTTTAAGATTTATTCAAAATATTCCCTTTTGTCATCGCATGACCATTCTCATTAGATGTTACCCTTTCATCAACTGTAAGATAATTGTTGAATTGTATTTGAATGTTTTTATTTTGGCTATAATAAACCTGAAATCAGTTGCAGGTCAATAGATTTTGTATTTCGGTTTGGTCCGATTTTAATAATAAATCCCACGATATTCGTAGTTACCATTCTGCATTACTACAATTATTTTTTAGCATATTCAAGACAAATATACACAAGGTTATCATTCATGCTAGGTCAAATAAATTATGAAACCCGATAAAAACGTTACTCGGTCAAAGGACGGTCAAAAATGGGTCAAAGAACAACGGTTATAGGAAAACGCTTAAGGCAAGCGTAAGTGAAAACAAAATCGACAATTTCTATTTTACTGCGAAGTGTTGTCACATTTATTTTTTTTAATAACTGACTTACTCATAATCTGTCATATCAAAATTATTAGCGTTTGCATTAAACAAACGAAGCATACGAGTGAGGTGTTTAAATCTGTCGTAATCTGTACGGTGAAATCCAATATCAAGCAGTTCAGTTGAGCGTAAGTTACGCAAATTTACACTGAACGAAACATGAAATATAATTGGCGATTCTTTAAGGGGTCAGTACAATACTCTTTATTTCAAAATTGTTGTTGGTGTCACATTATCAATTAGATCAAAATAATTACTTTTGTGTGAACAATTGATATCACTAAAACTGGTTGAATTATACAAACAGATTCGCAATTGCTTCGAACTCATTGGGAAAATTGTTAAAATAATTCAATGATGCGAGGTATCCGTCTGATTTACTCTTCAGGTTTATGAATATAAAAAGTTGGCTCGGATTATGAAAGATTACGTTAGTTGTTCAGATTTTACTTTAAATTCATTGAAGAGCTTGATCAATCGCGCATACTGAACAGGGTCCTTCTGTTTTACGAAAATTTTCTTGCAGAGTTCTGCCTGTTACGCAAGGTGCGAATCTCATGATCATACCGTGTGGTAGGTAAAGCAAAATTATATTAACACACAAAAGAGAATATCGGAATTATCGGAAATAAAAGAAAAATCCACCGAAAGCAACAACTGATTAAGAAAAACTTAAACCTGATTTTTTGAAGTCAAATTTGACCAAATTATCAAAAATTGCCCAAAGTAACACGCAATGGTGGATGATACTCGTCGATTTAACGTAATCGCATATTTATTGTTTGAACTAGTGAGTAACTAGCATCAGAGCCGATTAGCATCAGACAAGCATCAAAACAGATCTATATCCACCTGTCTCCCATTCTTATTCGGTACTTGACTCATCTGTTAGAAGTCACATGAATTAATGGCATCAACAACACTCGTGGGCCAGTGATACATCAATCACAATCATCCTCAACTGGAATCCATTTGACATGCGGCAAGTCGAAGTTACTTTCTACTAGTAATCAATGGTTTCTTTGAAAATGGAATATTTGGAGACATTATGTGTAAGAATGTTAATTTTTTTCAGGCCAACCGTAAGAGTTATGCAAATAATTTTGACAACACTGCAAGCATGAGCGAACCGCATAAAGCATGACCGGTAAACCTAGAAATCCGGGTAAAATAATTTTTGCTTGTGGATTTTTATATTTAAATTGAGCGACAACATCGTGACGCAAGTAATGCGTGCTCTTACATTTCGGTAACGCTCTTAGATTTTGATGATGAATGAGCTACAATTTCAATTCTTGATGAACGTGCTCTGGGGCTAATAACATAAAGATCCAATAACGTTTAGATGCGAGCTCGTAGCAACTATTATTATTTGCGTTAAAATTATTGTTTTTATAGTTTAGAACATCGTCTGAAGAAGTTTCAGGGAGAAGTTCTGTAATAAAAATTGTCATTTGTTTCGGTGCTTGTTATAAGGATTGAGGTGGAATTCCTATATTTAAAATTCGACACTGTTGGAGTAATTTGGGTGGATGGTGCGGTGCTTAGTGGTTGTGGTTGTAGGTTTGGTTACGGAGAATGAAACTGAGGGTGAACTAGTTGTAGTTGCCAATTGTTTCTTCGCCTTGTTTTTATTGGTGCTGATGGTGTTTTATTGATAGCTGAATGATAAGTTTCTGTATCAGAAACAACTTCGTCAACAATATTCCTGGCGAAATTATTATCAATTTATCAAAGGCATTTATTGGTTGGATGATTATTGTTATTCAGATCCGAAAGTCCATCTGCAACGAAATTTGTTGTGAACCTTGCGAGTTGCAGGTCTCTGTTAACCAAGGATCCGCTTACTTAGAGAACATTGTCGTTGTTTGTTGTGAAGATCTTGACGAAATGTCCGGCGAGTTCAGGTAACTTATTAGGAGTATTTCTCAATCCTTGTGCAAAGTTCGTAGGCAAGATACCGATAGACATTAGGTGGTCAGTGATTGCATCAAAATGTTTAAATATTGCATTTGAATCGTCGTCGAGGTGTTGATATTACCTCAAATGAACTGTAAAAGCAAAAATGCCTAAAAAGCTACCACACGTATACCTAGATTAATCGTCGTAACTGGAGATTTAAAATGTTTAGTAAAATTTCGCAGGAAGAATTGTCTGATTTTGCCACGCGAACTGTGCGTCAAAGATTTTATTTATTTATTATAATTTTGTACTAATCGCAAAACATGCTTCTGAAAATAATATTACAGGTCCATCCAAAAGCATTTTCTAAATGTACAGTATAACTCGAGATTTTCTTTATAAATCTGAGTTTCATTACAAAATTTTTATCCAACTATCTGTAATGTTTTCCTAATACGTTTCTGTATAAAATTTTGAACAAATGTCGTTAAGAAACGATAATGGCTTTGACAAACTAAAGTAATTTTTTAAGAGCAGCTAAACCACCAAACTCATTAAACTTTATGTTTCCAGAATCTCGTAGAAGATATAGATCGTATAACTATACATGACATTGATGCATTCTAAATTGTAAAGCTTAAAAGCTCTAGTGCATGCAATATTCATTTATTCGTTGTCAATCTCATAAAAGTTTTACTGCGAGTAATTAATGATTTATTTGCTAGGTTTAACGGAACGGTAAGATAAACAAAAATATTTATTTATAAATTATAAAGTTAGGTTATAAAAATAATTAATTTATTAATTCGTATACAATTAAGATCTGTGAAAAACAATTCTCGTATTATCACGAATTGCCAATTTTATTAATGATTTTTTTTTTGTGCGTGTTAAATTAAATAAACTGCTGCAGGAAATAATGATGAATGATGTGTGCGAGTCTAATAAATTTATATACGATATTATCGGATTTCGCAAACAAAAAGACTAAATTTTAATGATATTAACTGAAAAGCAATAAATTATTATAAGATAATTCGGTTCGTTATTTTTGTATGAACATTTGCTTCACATCTGGATAATCAGAATGAATAAAACAAATTATAAAAGCTCTGCATCTCGGAATAATAAAATTTTTATCGTACATTTTGAATGATTTATGGACTAAAGAAAATTTATTGCTTTGCGTATTGAACATCTGGTAACAAGGACAGCAACAATTGATAGTTGCGGTTTTTAAATAAAGTTCACTCTGCGTACTGTAACATTTTCCACTAATAATCTTGTTCTAACCAATGATCTCAAGAAGAAATGATACAGTGTACAAGAAAAGTAACATTTAAAACAGCAACAATTAAGAACGAATTTTTAGTACTTGTTGTATATCGTTGGGAAAAAACGAAAAAAAAAAATCAAAATGCTCAGGTTATAGTAATGAGGGGTTAAGTTAATGTAGACCCAACCCCTTTCCGCTTCCCAGTACATTCGTCTTCATTCCTGCCTACTGTTTGAGCTCAAAATTTTCTGTTTGCCTCAAAAACCTCATAATTGTTGCACTAATTGTTTTTCCAATCTAGCTAGGTTTGGCGGGAGAGGGAGCATCATTCTAGACCATAAAAGTAAAATGCCATAAATAGGATATGGCTGTTTTTTTTACATATTTCATTTTTTAATACTAAGAAAATAATATAGCACCACCACTTTACGCATTAAGGCCATATTGATCCTAATTTTCGCAGAATCACCGACTTTATGCCTAAATAACCATCAAGTTTTAGAGCGTAACTGCTGAGTCAAAATAAAAGAGCCAATTCAACTATTGCCTGAAAATTATAAAAAGTATACCGGAAAGCCATGATGAAATAATTGAACATGAGCTGTTTTACTGAAGAAGGACATAATATAAAGAAAGGGAAAAGACGTCTGGCAAGAGTCGATGAGTGACTGAGTAACAAAGCAAAGAAACTACGCAATACTGATCAATCTTATGTTTCTAGATAAAAAATAAAAAAAATAATATTCCAGCGCGTTTGAAAATATTTTCTAAATATGAGGGCTTAGGTGATATCATCCTTCAAAGGAATTTTACAAACGACTGTACCAAATTTATTGTCCCAGAATTTCGTTTCTCGGGGAAAGAAAAACCTCGGAATTATAATAATGCATTCTATTTGAATGTTAACAGGGTCGAGATACGAGTGCGTTAAAAGTTTTTCAAGACTAGAAAGATAGAGGCAAATACCGCCACCATTGCAAGGTAAATGAATCGATAAAGCAGCTGTCAGAGATCACTTAAATCCTATTTACCACGGATCGAAAGTCACTACATTAAGAAAAATTCTTATCGGAAGGTTATCGATGGTGATAAATGTATAGCAGACTTACACGTAGACAACATGGAACTGTGTGCAGAGCAAGGGATTCCAGCAGCACACTATGAGCTGTACTCTAAAATTTATAATCAGGAGTCTAATATAAGTTTCTTTATTCCTAAAAAAAACCGTTATGAGTTGTGTGTTCGTTGGAGAAATATAGATGATTCTGGAAAATATGAATTACGTGAGAAGTATACTTTGAGGAAAATTGAGTAGTGACTAAATCGTTGCCGTTTAAGGTATACAGGCTATTATCCAAACTTCAAAAACGGTTGTTCCAGTATTCTGCTACAAATCCAAACAAAACAACTTAAATTTTACTAAGGGCGAACTTGGATCTGATCATAGAGAATGTAACCTATCGCATAAAGGTGAAGCAAACACTACATTTACGTGTACTACATTTTATTGACATTGACATATTTTGTCATAGCATATAGCAAGCTACAATGGTCCAGGTATTGAAATCGTACTTTTCGTTGATGCTTGCTTTGAAAATTCAAAATGCACCCACTGCGCATTTACACACAATTGGATCTATCTAATTTAATTTTGATAAATGTTCTTATTTATTTACTTCGTGCATGTAATATTTTTATATTTCTACAAACCAATCAACATTAAATAGAAACATTTGGTATATTGTTCTGTAAAATCTTAATATTTATTAGTTAACAAAAATATCAAATTATTACATGCACGAAGTAAATATAAATGATATTTTACAAAACGAAATAAAATGGACACAGAACATAAAATATTTAAGATTTTTTTAATCGCGTACAACACTACACCGGTATATTTTGAATAAAATTATTACATGCAGAAAGTAACTACTTCCATTTTATTGTTACAGCTATATGTGTATTTAATTTAAAATTCAAAATGGGCCTATTGTGTATTTACACTCGATTTGTTCCATTTTACTTAATTTTGCTAAATGTTCTTTATTATTCACTTCGTGCATGTAATAATTTTATATTTGTATAAACCAATAAACATTAAATAGAAACATGTTTTGTGTTATTTACTTATTGCTCATAATCTTAATATTTATTAGTTAATTAAAATATCAAATTATTACATGCACGAAGTAAATATAAACGAAACTTTACAAAAAGAAGTAAAATGGACAAAAAATATAAGACATTTATGATACTTTTAATAACGTACAACACTGAACGAATATATTTTGAATAAAATTATTACATGCAGGAAGTGATTACTTCTGTTTTATTGTTACAGCCATATGTGTATTTGGGTATTAGTTGAAAATTCAAAATGGACCTATTGTGTGTTTACACTCGATTGGTCCCATTTTACTTAATTTTGCTAAATGTTCTTTATTGTTCACTTCGTGCATGTAATAATTTTATATTTGTATAAACCAATAAACATTAAATAGAAACATGTTTTGTGTTATTTACTTATTGCTCATAATCTTAATATTTATTAGTTAATTAAAATATCAAATTATTACATGCACGAAGTAAATATAAATGATATTTTACAAAACGAAATAAAATGGACACTAAAACATAAAATAATCAAGATTTTTTTAATAGCGTACAATGCTACACCGGTTTCTTTTGAATAAAATAATTACATGCAGGAAGTGATTACTTCTGTTTTTTTGTTACAGCTATATGTGTATTTAATTCAAAATTCAAAATGGTCCCATTGTGTATTTATACTCGATTGGTTTCATTTTACTTAATTTTGGCAAAGGTTCTTTGTTATTTACTTCGTGCATGTAATAATTTTATATTTCTATAAACCAATCAATATTAAATAGAAATACATATTGTGTTATTTACCTATTGCTTATAATCTTAATATTTATTAGTTAATTAAGATATCAAATTATTACATGCACGCAGTATATATAAATGATGTTTTACAAAACGATAAAATGAACCCATTGTATAAGAAAATTAAAATATTATCAATAATGTACAACACTACACCAATGTATTTTGACTAAAATCTTTACATGCAGGAAGTGATTACTTCTGTTTTATTGTTACAGCCATATGTGTATTTAGGTATTAGTTGAAAAATCAAAATGGGCCCATTGTGTATTTATACTCGATTGGTTCCATTTTACTTAATTTTGGTAAATGTTCTTTATAATTCACTTCGTGCATGTAATAATTTTATATTTCTATAAACTATTCAATATTAAATAAAAACATATTTTGTGTTACTTATTTATCGCTTGTAATCTTAATATTTATTAGTTAGTTAAAATACTAAATTATTACATGCACGAAGTATATATAAATGATCTTTTACAAAACGAAATAAAATGGACACATGATATATGAAAATTAAAATATTATCAATAATGTACAACACTACACCAATATATTTTGACTAAAATTATTACATGCAGGAAGTGATTACTTCCACTTTATTGTTACAGCTATACGTGTATTTGGGTATTAATTGAAAATTCAAAATGGGCCCATTGTGTATTTATACTCAACTGGATCCATTTTACTTAACTTTGGTAAATGTTCTTTATTTTTTACTTCGTGCATGTAATAATTTTATATTTGTATAAACCAACCAATATTAACTAGAATTATTTTATGTGTTAGTTACTTATTGCTTATAATCGTAATATTAATTAGTTAATTTAAATATCAAATTATTTCATGAACGAAGTTAATTTAAATATAATTTTTCAAAACGCAATAAATCGGACACATAATATAAGATAATTAAGCGTTTTTTAATTATTTACATCAATGTTTGCACCAATATATTTTGACGAACATAATTACATGCAGGAAGTACTACTAATACTTCTTTTTGATTGTTAGGTATGTTAGAATATCAGATGACCACATTGGTGCAAGGCGGTCGCACAATTCCTGAATTTTATCAGGAAGTGCATCAACACCTCTAGCTAATTTTAAATAAATTAGCATGCATGGAAATAGACAGTGAGTCATTTTGCCATATGATACAATCATTTTGAGCCGAAGCTTTGTGCACCTTTAATAAAGTACTGAAAGGTGATTTACCAAGCTTATTTAGTATCACACAATAATAATTATGACCACCATAGAAAACCATCTGCAACGCCTATCCTTCCAAGAAGAGTTAATAGTCATAAACCCAAACCACAAGCACAATTTTACCCACAACTACTACATAATCTCCGTGTACCGGCAAATTCTTCCATTCAACAACTAAAATTACATAGGGCAACATTCTTCCTTAATCAATATCTTCGTAACCAGTTGCAACAACTAAACAAATTCAATTGCAAAAGCTGGTGTCCGGGTGATGACGCAACAGGATTGAATGGGCAAAACAAAAACTGAAAAACTTCGCCAAATTCTTAAAGAGCCCGGATATATGTTCAAATTTGGATTTTTGAGCTTATGTTCACGGATACGTGATCTATTTATGGCAGCAAAAGAATACGCACCCTATGTGAAACTTACTAATTCTGTATTACATCCGCTCGCGAGTCAAATAATAAATTAGTTTTAAATCAGACATATTTGGTTTTAATCATAGTCAATTTTTGTTTAAAAATTTATGCTGCTTTAAAAATATGACTTGTGCCGGTTTGACATTTTGGGTGTGCAAGTGAATTAAGGTGAATTCACGTTTATTTATAAAATCCGAAGAATCTGTCACCAGCATGTGCTTCTTAAAATTTTGACTCCAGTTTTATTAGAAAATAGACAATGGCTTTTTTCTAATTTTCCCTCTATTTTTTTAGCTATGGCATATTGAAACAAGTAGTATTCGATAAAAAGTTTTGGTACCATTGCGACGAACTTTGATTATGATATATCAAAAGACGCAGAAAAGAAATCTGAGATGATTGACGATGGTAATTTCTTTGATAACTTTACCAAAGAGATAATCGCAAAATGCAATAATCGGCAATTAACCTTATCGGACTTTTGGACAAATTGCCTTGTTTAAATTTCGGAAGATTGGCCTTCTAACCTTATTTCAAATTTATGTGTTAACGATTCTAGGTTGATCACAGGTACATAGACGTATTTTAGGATAGCCTAGACAAAATAATCAAATTGTGAAATGAACATGTTTTGTTATAAAGATATTTGCAGTACCATACACAACTTAGAAGTTACATGAATTTAATTTTCAAATTTTATTTAATCAATTCCAGAGATGTTTACGGGATCTCACATCCATGACGCAAATTACCCTAGCGATTAGCAGAAAATCCAGCCTTGCGAAAAATAATTCAAACATAAATAGAAGCAATCCATGGACATAGGAAATATGATGAAGGCGCTTTTGTTTCAACTGAAGGGAATGCACGCTAAACTCGATGCCAGATTAAAATAGCAAAGCGCCAAATTCGATCTGCAATGCGCCCATTTGGCATAGCTACGAGTTCACCAAGGTGGTCAGCGTGCTTATCTGCGAAAACGGCAGAACGACTCACAAGTTTCGTATACATCATATACGACTTAGATTTGAATTTTTTCTTCTTCTTTTCTTTTCTTCTTCTTAAATGGTTTTAAATTTTTAAATTTTATTTCATCGGATCCAGAGATGTTTACAGTATCTCACATACATGACGTCAATTACCCTTGCGAATAAGAATTCAAACAGAAACAACGTTTGGTCAACGTGCTTATCAGTGTAAACAGCAGAACGTGCCGAACGAAAATTTCGATCAAATTAAGTAAGCCCAAGAGTTTCAAATATAAGAGCTTAAACACGATATGAAGAATCTTGATGAATAAGTTTCATAAAATATTGGAGAAGAACAGCTGAATAAAACGTTTTCAACAGAACCAGCTGCCAGTAAACTAAGTGAGATTTTAAAACCTCCGGCATTTGATGGCGATACTTAACTCGAGAATTTTAAAGTTCAATTTCAAGTGGCAGTAAAGCCTAACTGTTTGGCCACGGAGGAGCAGATCAATGTTCTTATTTCGGTTGGTCGAGGAAAAGCTTCATATATCTTGCAAACAGTATCCGGGTTATGACTGCGTTAAAACTAAGATATAAGCAGTAACACGTCACAGAATTAGGAAAGAGACAATTTCAAATCAAATGCCAAATACGTAAGGCATGTAGAGCGAGAGGCAACGAAATTTTTGAGTCAAGCGTACGGTAATGCGTATGCAGATGTGCAGAACGAACTAACAGTGGACGCGTTTATTAGTGCTGTTAAGGACAACCAGCTGAACCTTCACTTGAAATCCAATATAATATGAGGCATCCAGAGCGAGTTTAGCATTGGTAAGCTTTTCAAGCTAACGAAAGGAAACGATCACGTTCTCCGTTTCAATGTTTCCGATGCCAACAACATGTAAGCTGCGAAGTACATAGCGCCCAAGCGTAGCAACATACGGGGCACGCGAATAAATGAGACAGTTAATTGTTGAGTGGATCGAGGGGAGAAAACTCTAGTCTCATTTAACCAGTTTTAAGGCCTAAGCTGGTTATAGTGGAAAAATGGTTACCGTTAAAATCACACAACTTGTGGTGGATTACAAACTCGTTCTTGGCTTGGCTTATTGGCACAACATCAATGCATATTTACACTGGCTAACGGAACACATAAATAGATTCGTCGTCTCGATTTGATACATCTAGAACAGTTTGTTGAAACTGTCCGTTATAACTGGTTAACAGCAACAGGTAAATCTGCTGTAGTCAGACATACCGTATAGCTATAAAACTAATGAATGTATAATCGGAGATACCAGATGGTCATGTATCAAGAAACCCAGGTACTAAGAAAAATGATTTGCGCCAAAATAGAGGATGACCTTGGAAATACCAAGATAGAAAGGGTGGAGCCTGCGAAAATAAAAATATCAGGTTGTTTGGTGCGGGAACAAATGTTAGCAGGAAAGTGATGGTAATTAGTACAGGTGAGGGAATCGACTATATTGCCTACTGCCAGTCACCAAACCATAAGCAAAATAAGATTATTCGCGCACCGTGCGAGTCACCTTCTAGCAGAAAAGTTGGATGTCGCAGTAGATGCAGTGGAGTGGGTTAACCGTGATATATTTGATCTTAATGATGACGAATTAGGAAAAACTAATTTTGTGCAACATAGAATTGACATAGGAAGTCCAATCCGGCAGCACTAAAAGACGAGTACCGCTCGCAGCATGAGAAAACCGAATTAACTCAAAAATGGATCGTAACAGAGAGATACAGCAGCCATGTAGTTCGTTAGTGATTCGTTTCCGGAAACTTATATTAACGAAAAAACGGTCTTTAAAAATTTGTTATTAGAGATTGGTGGAACATGTTTGAACTTATGTATTTGGGAACAAGTTCAGGGAAGAAGTTATGTATTTGGATCATATTGTTCATTCAAGCACTATTTTCTCAATTACGCTTGTGAAAAAAGAATTTTCCTCGTTACACTAATTTTCAATAAATATACTCGTAGTACAAGTTATAAAGTAAATTGATGTACACAAATCGATTCAATGCCCCAATTTATGTTTAATAAACACCAAATATTTTGGTTTTTATAAATAGACTTAAAATTTTGTTGTTGGTCGAAAAGCGGAAATCTAAATTACTAAAATAAAATAAAAATATTTTCATTTCTATTTTCCATATACTCTCCACACATCCACACTCTACAATACACTACAATATAATATATCAGTTGGTGCGCGCTAAACTACTTAAAAAAAACTATTTGGATTGTATTTGCATAAAAATGAAAATGGTATCATTACCGTAATTCATTTTTATGGAAATTAAAATTAAAATAAAATAAAATATTTTTATAACCGAAAACTAAATAAAAAACGGTAAAAAATATAAAATTAAATTAAATTTAATTTTCAATTCGAAAAGGTGAAAAATATAATTTAGAATTTTTTTTTTTTGCACGCTTTCGTAGTAAATAATATCATACTGTACCGCACGAACCTCCCTGAGGAAAAAATTGTGAATAAATTAATTTGAATGTTTCTTCTCTTACAACACCGGTAGGACATTCTGCTTTGAACCCGCGATAAATTCGTTTTATTTCAGCTTCAGTGAAACGTGTTGCACGACATAGGGCACTTAGTGAATCCGGACGATAACGTGGAGGTGCTTCTAATTCTTCTAATTCAGAGTCTGTAACGAAAAATAAAAAGAAAATTACAAAGCGTTATTTACGAAATTTTCACTGCGGTACTCGTATAGTACACATTTATTTTTTGCTTAATGTACCATGACTTCCGGGCTTTCTTTTATAAAATATAATGAATATCTTGCCTTTTAATCCGATTTGTTTCATTCCAATGGAGATGATTCAAAAATCCTTGTAGTGTAAAAATTCCAATTTTATCGAACTTTTCGAAATCTAACACCTTAATTCGAATTTACACATTATGTGAGTATGTTTCGGAAAATCATTTTCCGTTGTTCTATTATTTTTAGTTAATTGCGTGTGTGTGTTCGTGTTTAAAGTATAAACTGTTTATATTCTTAGGTATTTATGGCCCTCGGTTACAAATTATATTGCTTTGTGGTGATACAGGGTAAATTGGTTGGAAACCAGTTGGTAATTTAAAAAATTTATAAAGAGAATTTCATTTAAAGTTTGATACACAAAGTTTTCCCAACTTTATATGAATCAATACAAAATTCACTTGAGTACCAAAAGTTTTATTATTAAAAAAAATGAAATCTTACAAGTTTGTTTTGTGCACCCGTACACTCCTGCTTTGTTAGAGTAGTTCAAATAATAATCTAAAAAATTGTCAATACACCAGTGGTGCAACCAGAATAATTTTTAAATTTTTACTGTGAAAATTGGAATTGCTAAATGTATGTAACTAATTATTAATTGCAATTTTAACAATGAGATCTGTTGACGGATCATCATAATGTTCAACATAACTACTGAACTTGTAGATCAGCACGTTCAGACTGATGAAGGTATCAGTCATCTCATCAGGAATTATAAAAATGATAGCGATGATCCGAAAACCGACATCATGATAACAAAATTATGACATCTTGTTGGATGATATCTAAAAACGATCAGAAGAACAACCACGTCCACCGTCTGGTTTTGAGATTGTTACGAGCCACAGCTGATTTGAAAGTAAGCTAGTTGAATCCAAGAAGGTGGACGATTTCAATGAAATATTCAACAACAACAAGTACAAAATCCCACTACCACCGCCTGTAAAAAACACTGAGAATACAATCAACAACAATAAGCTTGATGAAACGTCAGTAAAAATACTTAAAAGGGCCGTTGTAAAAGTAAATCATATCAACAGTTTTTTGCAGCAAGCTCGAGTATGTTTAGAAGAAGTTTGTGGTACTCCTCATTAAAATTTTTGACAGAATGAGTCAAAATATGGATGAGATGTCAGCGAGAATACAGGCAGCTATCCAACAACGAGCAGCCCAAGGAAGTGCACTTACTGAGAAAAATTATCAACCGGAAATAAAATTACCACCTCTTGAAATACCAGATTTCAATGGGCAATATAAGGAATTGGCAGGAGAAGCGGAAAAACTTGCTTCTAAAATATTTGTAAATCTCTATATAACAACAAGCGTTTACTTGTCACCAATCACGTAAATACGCTATTGCGAATCTCCCAACGCACAATTCCGAATCGGCAAATGCAAAAAAGGCTCTGCACGACACAATAAATGAAAATCTTCATGCCATAAGCACCTTGGGCATATAGACGTCAATGTGGAATGCAATACTAATTCCGTTAGTGTTAAGGAAGCTGGACAGAGAGACACACCGTCTATATGAAGTTACTCTGGTGAATCCTCGGCAAATTCAATCGTTAAGTGAGTTCTTAAAGTTTCTAGAATGTCGTTTCCAATCTCTAGAAGCATCGCAAACAACAAAGGGTGCACAACAAGGCAGAACAACAAACACACCACCAATTGCGATAAACGTAGCACCGCCTCAAACAACTTTCGCTTGGATAGAAAAAAGATGCATTGTCTGCAGTGCATCTCACGAAATAACAACTTGCCCCGTTTTTAAGAAGATGCAAGTTCTGGAAAGGTCCAAAATAATAGCAGCAACCAATTTATGTAGTATTTGTCTAATCTCCATGCACAACAAATGTTCATGTCGAAGTAACGAAACCTGTGTGGTACGTCAAAGAAGGCATAGCACATTGCTGCACAAAAGGAAAGTGACAACATCCACAACGCTCCCTTCCGCGAAAAACAATAACGAGAAATGCACACATAACCATTTCACCTCATTACCCTTCGACATACAAGCAGGTGGTGGAAGCTTTTATCTTACCAAATCTAACTGAGCAACTACCAACAACGCCAGTAAAGGGTCTTTACAACTCAATTTGGAGAGAGCTGGCATTGTCTGATCCAAATTTTGACTTTCCTAGACGGTGTAATAAAGAAATGACCGTACCAACCAATAGCCCAGAAAACTTAGTTAGGATGCATTTTACTGGGTCTCACAACAAAATCAGGATGGACGTCAAATTCACTATCTCTGGTAGCAAAACAACCTAGACGTGCAGCTGCGACAATTCTGGGAAATTGAAGAGCTACCCAAGGGAAAGTCATACTAAGAAGAAGAAGAGATGGGTGAGCATGACTACGCAATTAATCACAGGAGACTATCAGAAGGACGATATGAGGTCACTATACAATTAAGGGATAAACTGGAAATAAGAAACTCAAGGAAATGTGGTGTTTCAAGACTAATTCAGGTAGACAGAAGATTAGAAAGGAACCCACAATTAAAACAAGAATACCATAACTTTATGAATGATGAAACATGCTGTGGCGAAGCAGTCAAGTATAACAACCAAGGTGAGGGCAATCTTTGATGCATAGATATCCAGCTAGTAGGTCCAACAATACAACAAGATCTGTTCTCCATTATACAGGCAAGTGCTGGTAACAACAACACAACAGAACTTACAAAGGATACTATGGAAAGCTGACCCAGATGAGCAAATTAAAGAGTGCAAGTTTCGAACCGTCACGTATGGTACCTCATCCGCTCCATATTTGGCCACTAGAACTCTAAACCAACTTGCCATAGACGAGCAGAATAATTATCCAATTGCTGCTGAAATTCTATTGAATGATTTCTATGTCGGCGATGTTCTCTCTGGTGCGAAATCATAGAACATGCAGTAAAATGTCAGCAACAGTTAAGAAAAACGCTAAATAATGGAAGTTTCAAGCTGAGAAAATGGGCATCGAACAACAGAGCCATAATGCAAAATCCATAAAAACGTTAGGAATATTGTGGAATCCCCAACGAGATGCATTTGAGTTCCAGGTCAACATGGAACCCTTGACAATAGTTCCAACAAAACGATCCCTTATCTCGGAGGTATCAAAGATATTCAATCCGCTAGGATGGTTTTCCCCAAGAATTATTATAGGAAAACTATTGTTTCAGCAGTCATGGATAAGGAGACTATCATGGGATGAAGAACTTTCTGAGGAAATTACGAAAAAATGGATTGAAGGTCAATGAGAGCTGCATGGGTTTTGTGATGCATCGGAATTAGCTTACACTGAATCAACAATTACACTTATGTCCGGGAAAACTAAGGTGGCCCCAATAAGTCAATAAGAAACTAAGTCTTCCAATATTAGAACTTTGTTGGGCAGTACTATTAGCGAACCTACTGAGACAAATTTCAGAGGCCATGGGAGTCCCAAACGGTAAAATACAAGCCTGGACTGACTCGACAATTGTTCTGGCCTGGCTGCAAGGACACGCTAGTAAGTGGAAAACTTTCGTAGCAAATAGAACCTCGCAGATTCATGCTATCATCAGCCTTGCATAATGGAAACATATAAAATGAAAAAAAAAAATCCCGCGAACTGTGCAACTCGTGGCGTAGATCCTGATAAGCTGGGTGATAATAAATTATGGTGGTCCAGCCCGAATTGGCTTAGGAGTAGTTTCGAGTAACGTAATAACGGAGACCGAGTTAGAAAAAAAAACGGTAAGATACTTTCTGCAGCATAAGCACAACTACAACAGAACCGGAAATATTTTCCTTTCTCACAAAAACAATTCGAGTACTCGCATATATTTGGCGTTTTTATTGGAATAGCAACCATAAAGGTGAAAAACGGAAGGGGGCTCTAACTGTTAAAGAGTTAGAAGCTGCTAAATTAAGGATTGTAAAGATAGCACAAGCTTCTCCATTTAAGGACGATATAAGGAGATTAAAGAAAAAAGGGTAAGTGGGCTCCAAAAGTAAAATTCTCTCCTTACATCCCTTTCTGGACACGAACGGAGTACTTCGAATAGGAGGACGATTGCAACATTCAATTTTGAATTATTACGAAAAACGTCCGATCATCCTACCTAGAAAGGGTCATCTCACAAGTTTGATCATCGACTGCGCACATAAAACTACTTAGCATCGAGGTGTGAACTTAACGCTCGCGTTCATAAGGAAGCAATTTTGGATCCTCCAAGGCAAAATAGCAACAGAACAATGCAATCGCCAATGCCCGAAGTATTTCAGGTTCAATGCTAACAGAGCAACTCAACTGATGGGAAGCCTACCCATACAGCAATAGACTATGCTGCGGGGCCATCAATTTTCGAATGTCCAAGGGATCCAACAGGATCATTAAGGTGTCGGATCGGAACTGCGTAAGAGAACACTATTGAAACTTTGCTCATCGTGCGGCTTGGAGACTTTTTTTAAATTGTGTTATAGACCTTTTGGAAATACTTCGTTCTTAGAATGGTGGGAACACCAAAAATTTAAAAGGCGAAGAAATGCGAAGTTCACTAGAAAACAGCGATTCTAGTGACGATCAAAGGAATTTGATTGGTGAACGCAATAGCGACTCAACAGACAATGTGCAAAATTATATTCCTGACAGGGAAGAGGATATTTTGGAATCCGATTGAGCTGATTGTTAGTGATAATGAGGGAATAATAGAAGGCAGACCATTAGAAAAAGAAGAAATGTATATCGGAAAAGATGGAACTGAGTGAAAGAAAGTTCCTTATAGAAGTTGAAGAACTTCAAGACATAATATAATCCTATTAGGTACACATAAAGTAAAATTACCCCTGGGTAATTCAGTAACACAGTTCTTGATGCGTCCTCATTGTTTTTTTTACTGAAGAAGTAATAAACGTTTAAGTCGAGCACACCAATTTACATGGCACACAAGTTGAAAGGAACGGTTATCGGGCTACTACTAAATGCGGCGTAAGTAAACAAGGCATTTTAGATTATAACAAATTCTGGAATTCATTAATCTCAGGATAGATTTGTGGCACTTTTTCGTCATTTACGATTCAGCAACTCGTTCTGTACGTTGATCCAAAGAATTTGCACCCATTCGGCAAATATGGGATACGACCAATAGGAACTTATTGAAGCACTACCTAGCCCGATAAAATTTTACTATCGATGAACAGTTAGTGCCATTTCGAGGGCGAGTTTCAGTGGTAACAGCACCACAAGAAGGGCCAGAAAGTGGAAAGAAGATAAAACAGAAAATTGTTACTCAACCGTTTGAGCGAACATCACCTTTGATAATTTTTTTCCCAGCTTCGGTCTCATTCAAACGTCATTATCAAACAGATTAACCTGTGTTGGCATGTTTAGCAAAAACAAGGGTTGTATTCCACAAACACTCCTTCCACATATACAGAGGGCAGTATAAACAAGTCTGTTGGCTTTCGAAAAAATTTTACCCTGGTCAGCTACTCGTATGTGCCAAAAAAAACAGGCAGTTCTTTTGCTTCCCTCAATGCATCAAGACGATGAGCTGGATAAAGTTCAAAAAATAAACCGTCGATTATTTTGCACTACAATTGCACAAAGGTTGGAGTGAGCACTCTAGACCAACTTGCACATACCTTTTAGGTGAAGCAAAAGTCTAACAGATGGCCGATGGTACAATTCTAAAACCTTAATTGATGTCAGTGGAGTAACAGCAATGGTGAATCGTCGTCGAAAATAATTCTTGAAGCATCTGGTACAGGAACTCGTCATTCCGCAAATACAAAGATCTGGCCTTAAAAAATTGCCAAAAGTTGCTGCTGCTATAACGGAAAACCTATTGGGAAATATGCCTACATTCGAGGTTACCACATCGGACTCTCATCTAACTCCGGTTAGCCGTCACACGTGTGCTACGTGTGTGCTAATATTATTATTCGAGTTACAACACTGGTGCTCGGATATCAAGCAGTACGATTGAGTCCAGGAGTTTCGTTAACTTAGTTAAAAGTTTGAACCCAAATTGCGTTTATAGATCGCTTGTGAGGTTTTATGGAACGCCAAAGTGAGGTATGTTATTATATACAAAAGTCTTTTCAATTCTTTGAGCTGACATGACGTGGGTCATCGTATGAGGAGGACGAACTACTAGTATATCCAAGTAGATATGTATGATTTGGCCAGGTGGAATTTCGCATCGGGAAAATGTATTTTTCTGTGTCTTTTAACTTTTGATCGTTGGCAGGAAATAAACAGGATTATGATCAGTCGCCGACATCTTTGTTGGATTCTTTTCACAATATTTCACATGCATTGTCAAGAAAAAAGATTGGAGACCGTGTGGGAATTATTGGCGAGTAAATACATTCAAATTTTCTCCATGCAATTGGTATTTTCAGAGTTATAATTTAACTCCCGATGTTCTGCAGACGTTCACAAATCCGCATTTACTACACCATTTGGCCTTTCGCTTTCAACCGAATGCCATTTGGACTAAAAACACTTTTTCAACGGCTTACTGAGTTTGATGTTAACGAGAGAGAGTTCGAAAGAGAGTAATAGTTTGAGATGTGATTTCGGCGTTAAAACTCTAGATTTTATAAATCACGGATAACATCTTTTAGGATACAGCACTCTCCGGAAAGAATTAATGCCATTATAGAATTACTGGCTCCAGGAACAATTAAATGCATTCATATATTCCGAAACTTGGTGAAACGCTTGGACCGACTCTATCCCACTTGATAGCTCTACTGAAGAAGCCTTAGATACCCCCGATTTTTTTCTTCGTGAATTAGCTTATACGAATGTAACGATATTAGCTCATGCAACTGATGCAACGAACTACCGTTGGCGCTGTTCCGAGAGACACGTGAATTTGCTTTCTGGTACTCTACATGTCGCGCTAGTTCCGACATGAAACTAGAGCTTTTAAAACTGTCCAATTACGAAAAAAAAACTGTGAAACATCGACGGGTATCGCCCATACATCGCAGAGATATAGATAAAGTAAGTAAATGAACATTAGCCGTAATTGAAGTAGAAACTGATTGTTCCTTTGGAATTATCGTGATCAGTTGCTGTTCATCTCTAATTTGTGTCTGAATATTTGCTGATAAATTAAAGTAAGCCATTGTGAAGCGATGCAACTATAGTCCAATAACGGTACTTAATATATTTGGGAAGGTTTAAAAAATTGTTAAATGTTGAATTTTGAATACCTTGATAAAATTAGTTTCGTAATGTCGAGTTAACACTGTAGACAGGGTAAAGCACAACATTCTGTGAAATCAGTATATCTACAAATGTCAGACATAAACTATGAGGCATCGCCGTCTCTGCTTTAATTTCCGGTAACATGTTTGATGAGAAATGGGCGTCAATAAAAAGTGCATAAATCAACCAGGCTACTAGAGACGTATGTACTCGTAACTTGTCTGGAAATTCAAAATCTAGATTTCGGGAACTTGTCAATAAATAAAAGAAATATCAAAAATGTAGTGACGGCTCCAATTCCGTTACAACATACAACACCAAAATTACTAACTACCCTATCAACCAAATCAAAACAACTGACCACCGCCAAGGCCAAACATTCCAACTACGATGGAAACCCGGAAAACAATTGATTGAGATAAATTTTATGACGGAATGCCTATCGTACCATACCTGGAGTAAAGGCTAAAAACCAGTCAACAAAAATGTTTAATTTAAAAAAGGCTCAGCGAGACGTGATATCGGAATGAGCAAGCAAATTGGCTCGCAATTCTTTAAAATTATTGGCATTATCAATATCATTGAATTCTCCATTCTACCAGGATTAAAATTGTCTCAGAAATAATGAAAAAAGTCGAAACGGTAGTATCAAAATTCGAAATGTCATTCGGATCTGGGACAATTTAGAAATGATGGACACGGGTTAATATCGGAAATTAATATTTTAGAAAATGTTTTCAAAATTATACAAAGCCCACTTAAGAGACAACTAGGACAGAGCAGAAGTTCTCAAACGTGAAACATAATTTTTAGGGTACTTCCTAAAAACTAGGATATGAAGTCAGATCCTAAAATATTGTGGCCACCAAACAAATAAAAACGCCTCACTGTCAAATGAAGACACCTATACGAACATGAAGTGCACAATCCAACAGCAGTATGGGTACTATACTCATGGCCACATATGATCCCGATAATCACTACAACAGTCTCCTTCTACAATACATGCCGTATCGCGGAGCTTACAGAGCACGCTTAAATGAAATCAAAGCAATGAGTAAGCGCCTGTAAGTTTATTGCAAGCGAGGTAAACCATTAGAGAGATCGGAGCATTTATTTATGGGGCAGAAGAAATGCGGTCTCAGCAGATGGAGGAAACAGAGTTCAATTGGGCACAGCACGCCATGAATGTAGGTCTGTGTGAGGTCTTCATTATAATCATAAGAAGTATTGAAGGAAAGTTGCGAGGTGACAGCAGAAAACGGGAGATACTGTGCATCATGGGATATGCTAAAAAAGGGAAGAACTTCGAAATTTTCTCAAGAACAAGGTCAACAAATGTTAAGGTAGATAAACAATGAAGGTCAGAATATTAAATGGTTCTGGTTCTGTTCGCTAAACTCGTCGTGCATTACGTCCATTTTACGGTCGTCATAATCGTCCTTCAGAGCGGGTGATTCGGTTAACTTCATCGTTTTTCAGTAAGACGACAAACAGGGCGTACTGAACAAGCGATATACGGTGTACAGCCTAGTATTGAGGAAGGCCCAAATCAATCAATTTGACGTCGTTCGCAGCAACTGGAGATGTGTCCAACCCCTTTATGGAAGATTATATCTAAGGATCTTGGTTTACGTGCTTACAAAATTTAACTTGTGCAAGAACTTAAGCCACCCGACCATCGCACGCGCCCCAATTCGGCCAATGGGCTGAAGAACAAATTGATATTGATGTTGATTTTCCAAACAAAATTTGGTTCAGTGATCATTTGCCTATATGTCTTCAATATGTGGCGGGATGTAACAGTCAACGGTGAACGCTATAGAAACATGATTTCTAACTTTTTTGCACCTCAATTGGCTAGCATAAATCTTGCTAATATGTGGTTCCATCAGGACGGTGCCGCATGCCACACAGCGCGGCATACTTTTAGTTTACTAAAATAAATATTTGATGAAAGGCTAATTTCACGTAATGGTCCTGTTAATGGGCCACCGAGATCGTGTGATCTAACTCCATAAGATTATTTTGTTGTTTATATGTTAAGTCACTTGTCTACGCCGATAAACCAGAGACGATTGAACACTAGCGAGATACGGTCGCAATTACTGCGAAGAGTGATCGAAAATTGAACCTCAAGATTACACCATGTACACGTCAGTCGCGGCGAGCATTAACGGCATAAAATTATCTATCCGTATAGTTTTCGAATATCTGGGCGAATAAGTAGCTTTTGGTTTACCGAGAAGGCAACTCATATATTGGGCGAGGCCCTTAATTCGATGTCTTTTATACAACCTGGTATCCTAAAACCGCCTGTATGGAAGATCACTGACCCGCTACCCCAAACCTCAAACTCGTTATCAACACTCCATCAGCTAAAACCACATTAATAATAATTGTATCGCCAACTAAGTCATCGCACTTAATCCTGCACCATCAATAATAACTACAGCAGCATCACTAAACTCTTATCTTCATCTAGAACCCCAACAATGGCTCTTCGTCAGTAGAATTTAAAATTCTGTGACGAAAGAAAAATTCGAAGATAACCAGGAAAACGATTACCAGCAAATCGATTTTCAATTGCATTACATTCCACGTTGTGGCCATCTAGACTACTGCTGAAAGAATTCGATTGGAAACGAAGTCGCTAAAGCTTTCGGCTTGGAATCCAATCAACAACATTTTTGAATTTCATTTTAAGTTTTCAAAAAAGGAATCAGTTTTTCGAAATTCAATAAATAACAACCAAATACGAATAGCTTAAAACCTGTAAACCGAGCAATTTCAAGCAGGGGGGGGAGGGGGCTAGGGGAACAGCGAGGATTAAGTTGGTATCGAAGTTTGTTTAATTATGTTATTCAGATTTAATGTGTTGTACGCAATTTGATTTTGGATCTGTTTTATTTATATCGCTCACGTGTTCTTTGAAACATGTTAAACAGGATCTTCTGGTTTATCCAATGTAAAATTTGATGCACGCTATATTGAAAATCAAAGAACAAGACCAACCAGAAATCACAATCTTAATCCAAATGAACATCCAGGTAGATTGTTATTCGGCCAATTCTATCAACGCCCTGTAGTGCAAATCTAGCTTGGTCGCACTTCTAGTTCGTACGGACAGGTGTACTTAATAGGTATGATGCTGGTGTACGAGTCTATAGTAATACGGGTTTGGAATGTTCCAAATCAAGAAATTATTGGAGCAACCGAGCTATTATTATCTTCGATGCATTGCGATGTATTGCATGTACACCCGAGAGATCAGGTCATTCCTATCGTGAGATTTCTGACCTTTAAGGAGCTCGCAATTAATTTCAGGCCACTTAGGATTCATATCCCGACCATCGGGTCGGCCATATTTTATCTGGCCATCCTCTCGAGAGTATGAATGATGTATCTCGCTAATTCTTTGAAGACGATCGTCATGCATGCGCGACAATATCACCTTTATTACGTACCTAGTCGACTAGTAACATCTGTATTCAGTTAGTACTACAACCACACAACCTCATAATTAAACAATTGGTCCGAATATAATTGGTGTTCGTACCGTTCACCTAATGATCCAAACAGAGTACAAATTAAACATTTTCGCGTTCACTGGTTGAGGCCTTAGACACATGTAACTGGAGATTAACAAATATTTCATTTTCCGCAATTTGTGCGAGGTTAAATCCTACACAGGCGTTTAAAAAATTAATTTCCAAACAATTTGTTATTCATTCTTAAATCGTGTTAGGTTCCTAAAATCATAATCAAAATGTAAACATCTCTCGATCGATTCGTGTTTAGATAAACACGCTTACTACTAATACCAAACATCTAAAATTTCAGTGAAATCTTAAAACATTTTTAGTTCTCTTGAGCCAAATCTTAAAAATTTTAATTACAAAAATTATTAATTTATAATTTTGTAATTAAACTATGATGTAAACAAAACATACGTCATACACGTAAATGAAGACGCATGAGTACATATACCTAGTAATTATTAATTAAACGAAGTATTTAAAGAAAATAGTTTACGATACATCAGGCGCCACCGGTTGGCACCTCTTATTTAATCTTAAAGAATTTGATTTTACACCGTTCTGAATATTTTTTAATTAGTATTTTGCGAGCACTGCAGCTGCTGGAAATATCGTAATAGTTTTATCAACCCCTTATCAATCCTCACTCAGTGTATTTTCGGGTTAATAAGGATACAAACACATTGAAAATCACCATCGTATATTCGCATTACGATAAATTTACGTTGTAAGCGGGTTTCCATTAAATTTCCTCATGTAATAGGAAAGTTTACCCCAAGTGCAAAATTTACTTTCTGGTTATGAAAGATCCTAATTAACCGAAAATCATCATCGTTTGCAAAGTTATTGGCGCTAAAGGGTGTTTAGTATGCTTACTTCTCAATACAATAAATTTACATTGTAAGTTGTAACAAAATTGTAATAAAATTTTTAACCCCTAAAAAATACTAAGTGTTTTTTTTTCAGATTTTTAAGGATCCAAGTTAACTGAAAATCTCCATCCCTTTGTAAGTTTCAGGGACTAAGGATGTTTGTATGCTCAATTCGCAATAAAATAAATTTATGTTGAAATTAGATTGTAAGCATTTTTCCATAACATTTTCCCAGATCCTAGGAAAACCCCTATCAAATATCAAGTGTAGATTTGGAATAATAAGAATCCAAAACAATTGAAAATCACCAGCCGTTGAGAAGATATAGGGGCTAAGCGTGTTGATTATGTTCAAATTTCAATTCGGAAAATTTTAGTTGAAGCGGGTTTTCATTAAATTTCACCATGCCCTAGGAAAACCACAAATCAAATACTGATCAAATACTAAGTGTACTTTCAGATTACTAAGGATCCATATTAGCCGAAAACCATCATCTCGAGAAAAATTATAGGGGCAAAGGGTGTTTAGTATGCTCGATTACAAATACAATAAATTTACGTTGTAAGCTTTTTTCCGCATAAATTTCCCCAGGTCCTAGGAAATTCTCCAAAAAATACTAAGTAAACTCTTGGGTTAATTACGATCCAAGGTAACTGAAAATCACCATCCCGTGAAAAATATGTAATAGGAGCTAGGAGTGTTAGTATGCTCAAGTAGCAATACAATCAATTTACGTTGTAAGCGGTTTTTGATAAAATTTTCAGGTGCCATAAGAAAACCCCCACCAAATACTAACTGTACTTTCAGATTAATAAGGATCCAAACTAATCAAAGATCACTAGTCTTTAAAAAATTATTGAGGTTATTAGTGGTTAGTATGTAAGTTTCCGTTGTAAGCAGTTTTTCACAAAAATTTCCCAGGTTCTTGGAGAACCCTCTGAAGGATCTGAAGGATCTAAACTAATCGGCAGTCACCATCCTTTGAACAGTTAAACGACAAATTTAAATGGAATGATACATTTGGTGGGGGGTTTTCCTATGATCTGTGAACATTTTATGGAAAACCGCTTTCCACGATAATTAATCGTATTCCGAATCGAGCATACTAAGCACACTTATCTCCTATAGTTTTTCAAGGGATGATATTTTTCGGTTAAATTGCAGTCTTGATAATCAGAAAGTATCCTTAGTATTGGAGGGGTGGGGGGAAGGTGCGGTTCCTAGAACATGGACAAATTTAGTGGAGGCCTGCTTACAATTAAAATTTATCGTATTGAGAATTGATCATATTAAACACCCTTAAGTCCTATAACTTTCCAAGTGACCGTGCTTTCCGGTTAGTCCTTAATAATCGGAAAGTATACTTTTTGTGGGGAGGGAAATATTTAAGTAAAAACGCTTATAACGAAACTTTATTGTATTGCTTCTTGAGCATACTAACCATGCTTAGTCCCTCTAATATTTTAAGGGACGGTGATTTTTTTAGTTAAGATCCTTATTAACCTAAAAGTTTAAGTAGTATTTGGTGGGGATTTTCCGGGTACAAGGGAACATTGTATGAAAAACAGCTTCTAACGTAAATTTACCGACAAAATTTCAAAGGATGGTGATTTTCAGTTAATCTGGTTTCTAATTAACCAGTAAGTATACTTAGTGGGGGTTGATAAAAGTTTTCTATATTTTAAAAATCGTGTAAAGCATATTTAAATTTATTGACTTCATATTATATAAAATATAATTTACTCGTTTATACGAAGTTTTACCCCTCCTCATTGGAACAAAAATGGTGATTTTTCGGTAAGTTTAAGAAATTTATTCAAATTTTATTTTTTAGGATAGCTTATAGGGAATAGGTCTGCTCTGCAGCAGGAATTTCGATGTGATTCAAGTTCATCAGTTTAGCATAGAATGGATTGGTTCTAATATAACGCCACATAATTATAGAGTCTAAATACAATTATAAAAATAAAATGCATAATAAAGGACCGGATAAAAGATTGGGGCTGCTCGAGTCCAAGACATTCTAGTTACATTCTCTTTGTAAACTGGCCTCTTTGCATTCTGCAGAAATTGTTTTCGTGGTTTTCGTACATTTGAATTGATTTATACTATTTTAAAAAATTAGTTGTTTAATCCCAAGTAATATACTGTGGAATTTTCCGTTACAGATGTAATACTTAAGAGTTTGAGACAAAAGCACAAAGTAGTAAAAGTAATAATAACTATTATATGTGCCTCGGACATTCTCAAGGAACTCTCTCTCTTCTTTTTATCTTCCTCTCTCTCGCACTACCAATTAAATTTTAGTTTCTCATCTGACCAGTACCAGTAAGAATTCGCATATCTTGCCAACTTATCTTGCAAATATTTAACTGTGAAGCCCAATAATTAACTATAAATCGTTAGACGCAGAAAAATAGTCCAGCTACCCTGGTGCTTTAGAAAGGAAATAATTTTTGTTACTAAATTGATTTATTTAGCCTGGGGAGGCTTATAAACCTTTAGTTTATTCAACTCAACATACCAGATTCGAACATAATTAGTTAAAAAATTGCCTAGCACGATCGAGCTCCAGAACTTCTCTAAACTCCATTTTTCTGAATACCTGATTTGACAATAATTTTTTTTGGGGATATGGTCACGTTCCATTCAGAGTGGTTGAATTGTAGATCTTCATCAAAAAGACACGTTAAAATCCCAATACAAGCTAATTGTTTTTATTAGAATCTTAGCCCAACTCTTCAAACTAAATTAGAAAGTTATCGGTTAGGAAACCGCCTGATTCCATTCATTATAGCCGAATCCCGAAATTCCGTCAAATTCGGCTCTGCACACCGAATTTGACCACCATTGGTTGAGAGATGACCTAGTTCCATTGAGCATTATGTTGGAGTGCCAATCAAATTCTGCATACCATATTTGACAGTAATTGGTTGAGAAGTGGTAAGGCTTCATTGAGCATAGCATAATATGTCCCGTGCAGTGTAATTGTACTTGGTAATTAATCGAATATTATTTGGTGATCAAAATTAACAAAACATTTTAAACGTTTACAAAATAAACTAAATTTATTTGAAATATCCAATCCCGTTTTTAATCTGGCATTGAATTAGAACTATTGCCTTTGGGATGCTTAATATATTTTTTGCAATAAGAAACCATCGCAATTACGCAGTCAGATAAGATTGAATGCTGGCAGTAAATTTTGCAGGTTCAAGTTATCCTCACCACGTTTGAAAATGACGTAACGTTAGATGTTTTGACAGCACGGGCAGACAATATGATAGAGGTGATGTCACCGTTAGGGTTAAATGCCGTTAAATCGTGAAATCATTTTGGCCCATCATCGTCTGCGGCATCTAACGTGTACACCAATTCAACTGGCATTTCTGAATTTTGGCTGATATTAAAAGCTTGGTTAATCCTAGCCCTCGATCTCCTTCAAATAAGCAAAATCTTACAAATTCTCGTTCAAGTTCTAGAGGTCGAATTAACTCAAAATTCGACGTGTGCTATTACCATTTTAGAATCGGGGACAAAGCTCAGGTCAATGTCAGGTTGGATGTAAATTCTATGATAAAACCTGCGGAGGTCAGTTGGTCAAGAAGAATTTTTAATTGTTCATCAGGACGTTGAATTTTTAATAGACACTGGTGCTGACGTTTCGTTGTTCCAATCAACATTTGTCATATTCCGCAGGCCGTACCTACTTCCAAATTAATCGCAATTAAGCATATGGGACAAAAATTCTAAATTTAGATTTTGGATTACGGCGTAATTTCAAATGAGAATTTATAGTCGCAGATGTCTCGCTGCCCATTATCGGAGCTGACTTCCTTAAAAGTACTGGATTGGAAACCTATAAAATACATGCCGGGCCATCATATTTGAAAGTACTTTGTGCATCACGTTTTTCTGCGACAGCAAGCTTCTAGCGACGAGTTGGCCAAGATGCGATGTCGATGATGCCACAGACGTCTGTAAGCCGCCTTATAAATGAAGTGGCTGAATCACTAAATTTAGTGGCGCACGAATATGTAAAATTTCCGAGTGGTATACAGAGATCCTGCGAACGAAACAAACAATTTTTGAAATTCACTGATTCCCAGGAATAATCGGTTTGATTGACGGTACTCGAAAATGCTTAAATTTGATGATGCTTATATTTGGCGTCGTTCCAATTTGCAACATCAGCTAGAATTAATATATCGAAACTTAGAGAGGGAAATGTGGTTGTTGGGTGATAGTGGATATCCATTACAGCCATAACTGATAACCTCCATACTAACCCCAGTCTCCGAAGAGGAACCGCAAATATAATGTGGCTCATAAAAAACAAGGTCTATTGTCGAGGGATGTATAGGCATTTTGAAAAGCCGATTGATGCCGCAAGAGAAAGAGAAGCCGAAATGCTTGTGCTGTTCTCTACAACATTTTAATAAAAGCGCGAGTTCCTTTGCCAGATAATGTTGCAGAAGAAGAACAGGGAGAGGAAGATAAATTAATTCCACGGTAGATTGATGACTCAAATTGTTTGATTGATGCACGGATGATACAATCGAATGTAATATCCGAATATTTTTCGTAATTGTTAAATATTTTAAATAAATGAACTTGTTGAGTTGATACCCGTTTTCGTTTTCTGGCTGTGGCTGATGGCCGAGTGGTGGGATTGTAAATCTCGACTCAAATATAATAAAGGCTTAACTTGATATAAACGAATAGTGAGATAAGCCCTTTTTCCAAATGTAAACGCGATATTTGGTGGAAAGGCACACGATGCTTATGTTAATGCGGAACTTACTTTTGGCCCATCCAGAACTTGCTTTGATCCGACTATGTTGGCGCCCCTAATACATTTAGCTCAGTGGCTAAAGCATTCCATGCACTGTTGTTTTTGGTCCATGCCCCATCCACTGCAGTAAATAATCAGAAATCGAGCATGTTTACTATTGTAGAAAGGGCGGCCATTCAAAAAATGTTCAAATAGTTTGCGGCAGCAACTACTTGATATTAAATGTTATTGCGAGGTTTGGTGGAACAGTGCATGATGCGTATATTATGACTATTACGGCAAATAGAATTAAAATATTCTAATGGTGAGAGGCAGATGTGGTTTTTGGTAGATAGGGGGTACCGACTACAGCCATGGCTATTGACCCCCATACTGACCCCAGTTTCTGAAGGAGGAAAAAAGTATAATGTAGCACACAAAAAACAAGATGTCTCGACGAAAGGTGCATTGGAATTTTAAAAAGCCGGTTAAGATGTCTGTCAAAGACGAGAGGGCTTTATTACTCCCGCTGGATAAATGAAGCGAATCGGTTAAATGTAGCAAGAAGGATTGAAGCAAACCTATTAACCTAAGATTTACATTTTTTTCACATTCAACTTTTTCAGTCTCTAACTTAATTTTCTTTTCTTCTATCTCTATCAATTTTTCGATGTTTTCTTCATCATGTTGTGATGAAATTCGCTTTCGATTTCTGGCTGGTGCATAACCATAAGCAGGCCGAATTAGTGAAGATGGCCGAGTATTGATTGGTGTGGTTTGTTGAGACAAATCTTGTGGGCCGTCTGTCCATCCAAAGCTATCGCCATTTGGTGCCATCTTTGTTGGCAACCCCCCAGAATATTTAATTCTGTGGCTAACGCATTTGAAGAATTGTCCTTCGTATGTGCCCCATCAACCGACGTGAACCTACAATTATTGTTTACCTATCGTTTGCCTTATCTATATTTCTTTTACGGAAATCAATTAGGTCTGTTGCTCGCTAGCATATTTCCTTTAATTTTTTTTCCAATTTTTAAAATCAATTATTCCATAAAATAAAACTTTACACATTTAATTTCAAACGTAATAATGATAAACGTTAAATTGCATTCTCACGACCAAAATACTCAGTGAGAAAATCTTTTACATAGGAAAAAATTGTGACGTAATTTTTTTCCTTCTCATGGGACGCGAATCGGAAATGTGAATTTCTCACTGGAAATGTTTTTCATTGTACTTTTCATAGAACGAGAATTGACCCCTAGTTCGTTTATCACAAAATTGTTACAGCTGTCAAGTGGAGGGACACAAAGTCAGTTCTTATAGATTCGACCATATCTGGCATCCAACCTGAAAAGGGTAACAGAACGTTGGAGTAAGAACAAAGTTTATAAAACGTGAATTCTTCGGAAAATGTTATCCTTGTCATTTCTTGATCTATTGTCGTACTCAGTTTATCGGTTCATCTGGGCTCACATGAGAAGGCATTCAAATATGATTAAATAATATGAGTTTATGCAGCAAAGAATAACAAGGATCAATGAATTAATGTATACGAGAGAGCTCGCACCACACACATGTGAGGGTGGTTTTCCTCGGAAAATCCAAATGTTTTTCTGGATAACACTGCGGAATCGGATACATGGTGCTTCAACGGTCAACTCCAAAATTTCACAAATTAATGCGATGGTTGATTTATCGATGACTTCAGGTAAGTCTAAAACTGAGTGTCACGTTTGTGATAGTTGGCCGGTACGTCATACAATTATACAAACAATTATCTACTGCCGCTTAGGTATATATATACCTATATATATATTTATATATTATATATTTCTTATTTATTTATTTATTATTGGTATATTTCGTAATTCGTTTCCATTTTCTTTTTTTTCATTTTTTTGTTTAGTGAGTACAGTATCGTTATTTTAGTGCATATATCGTTGTTAGTGCTTAAACATGCCGCGCGCCTTGAAAGGTCTAACTTTCAACAAAAGGAAATAAATAAATAAAACTTCAGATAAAATATTTTTTGTTTTACTAATTCATTAATTCATTATAATTTGAACTTTCAACATCATTTCTCTTACATACCGTCAACCGAAAGCTTCACAAGCTTGGATGTTGATCGTTTAAAAATACCGATTTTTGTTTGTACTTCTACTACTCTGACCTTATTGTCTGTGCCTACAACCACTGACACAATTCTACCTAAGGGCGACCTAATTGACGGAAAGTTTTCGTCAACAGAATTACTATATCGTTCACTTGTAGGTTCGGACTATCTTGTTTCCATTTGACTCGTTTCTGTAATGTCTGCAAATATTCGATATAATATCGTTTCCAGATAGATTCAAACATTTTACTTATCGTTTACCACTTCGTTAAATGGTTGGCGGGGATGTTTGATAATGAAGGTTCATGTATTCCTATATTAGGACCACCTGTCAAGAAATGATTCGGAGTTAATGGTTCTGGATCATGTTGGTTGTCTGATAACGGAGTTAAACGTCGACTATTGAGAATTCCTTGAATCTGAATCGTTAAGGTTTCAAATTCTTCTAAAGTCATTACAACACCCTTGGTAACGCGTTTTACATGAAATTTGAACGACTTAATCGATGCTTCCCATAATCCCCCGAAATTGGGAGCTCTAGGTGGGATAAAATGCCATGTTATTTGTTCCTCAGCGCAGACCGATGCTATTTTGGAGTGTTCGGTTTACAAACCGCTTTAAACAAGCAATACAAGCAATGTACTGATTTTATGGCAAAGCACACAAATGATGCCACATATATCTTATATGGCGTTGATTTCCGTTGAAATTTGTTTTTATGAAAAACGGACCACAATGGTCTGGAGTGGAGTTGCAATCCAATACAATGTAATTGTAGAGTCTGTCCAAAGTATCACATCATGAAATTTTAACTGTAATGATTCAATCGTTGCGCTTACGACCTTAGACAATAAAGTGCCGCACACAGTTCTAAATGGGGCAAAGTGACTGTTTTTAGAGGAGTAACTCGTGATTTGCTACAAACTAAATTTACCCCTACATTATTATCATTATCGATCGTTCTTATGTAAATGCAGGCTCCGTAAGCTTTTTCGGAGGCGTCTGCAAACCCGTGAAGTTCGATTCGCTTGAAGTCTTTCATAACTATACATCTTGGTAATTGAACATTGTTTATGATTGAAAGATTGTTTCGATATGATAACCAATTTTCCTTGATATCGGTGGGCACGTGGGCTCGTCCCAAACCAACTTGTTTTTCCACAATTCTTGCATCAAGATTTTTGCCGTTATGATGATTGGTGCTAGTAAACCCAGCGGATCAAATAGCTTTGCTATGTCTGAAAGGAGTTTTCGTTTAGTCATTTCTAATTCGCTACAAAATTCTGGCATTCTGAATGTAAAAATGTGTTATTTAGGTTACCAAAGCAATCCAAGAGCCTTGATGCATTGCCCGCCATTGAATTCGTTAATTTTCAGTTCTTCATCCTGTAACAGATTTTCATCATTCGCACACCAGTTATGCAGATGAAAACAACCACTTTGTGTCAATTTACATAATTCAGCCTGAACCTGCTGTGCCTCTGATAATGTATCGGCACCAGTAACATCGGTACTAGTAAGTATCGTTAATTAAAACCTTTGATGCACGAAGATATCTCCAATTTTCATCAAGGGCTAGTTGTGGTCTGGTCGCTAAGAAGTTCGAATGTTTTTAATGGATTATGAGAGTTTTCTCTCCATAAAATCCGTTGAAGACCAGTTTGGGTTGGATCGACCAGCACTTGTCTGTACATTTTCGTAATGTCGGAGGTCATGACATACCGGTATCGCCGGAAACGCAATACAATGTTGAACAAATTTGATTGAACGGTTGCTCCAATCAGCATTTAATCATTCAAACTAACACAGTTCGTGCTTTTTGCCGAAGCGTCAAAAACGACCCTTAGCTTAGTCGATGAGCTGTTTGGGCGGAGAATTGCGTGGTGCAGAATGTAATAGATTAATGTATCAATTTGGTCGTTTTTGTTAATCTCCTTCATGTGACCTAAATAAAGGTATTCTCGCATGAACGAAATACTAGTTCAGGGTTGGAATTTAATTTATTTGCCAAATACGAAAACCGTTTAGCAGCCATCTGTTTTGAGTCACCTAATGTCACGTTTTCATGCAAAGGCAGGAACACATTGTACCTTCCGTTAGAATCTCTATAATGTGTATCCTGGAAATTCTTCTCACATTTCTCTTCGTCGGCTGACAAGAATTTCCGTTGTGGGAGTTTTTCTGCCTCCCAAAACATTGTCAGTAATTGAGAAATCGATTCTTTTTCTTGTTGAATAAATGAGGTATGAAAATTGACATTATGGTTCAAATGACGTTCTTCCTTACCAAAAATTATCCATCCAAACAAACTTTCTTGCAGAACTGGCAAATTTTGCCTTAGATAAATTTTATTTGACATTAACATGTTTGGGAACAGTTCTGCGCCTAATAGCACGTCAATTGGACGTGCTTCGTTAAAATTGGGGTCGGCCAACTTTACGTGAAATCATTTCATCAACTTTAGTAGAAGTTGAACTGATTCCAGTGACGTCAATTGATTCAATGCTACTGATTTCAAGATGGAGCTTTTGTAATAGTACAATTGCCGTTGGGAATATTATTCTTCCCCTAATTGGATTCTTTTGCATACTACAGTTTTGCTCGATTGGATGATCAACCATCGGTGTAGCAATGGTTCGTTTTGTATCATTCGTTGGCTTTGCTTGGATGTTGTCTCCCTGATTCTTAAGATTATGATTTGTATTTTCTCAGGAATAATACTTTTGTCTAAAGATCGGCAGCCCGATACTGTATGATGTGGGTTAAGACAATTGATACAAGCTTTCATATCCTTAATTTTATTGAATCGCTCTGTTGGGTTCAAGCTTAGAAAAGAAGGGCAATTAAACAATGCATGCCGAATACCACGACATAAATTGCAATTTGGTTTTTGATTATTTATGTTTGAATTGGGAATCGTGAATGTATGACTTTTGGAGTTATTAACTGATTTATTTTGTCTGTGGTTTTTATCTGACATTGACTTGGTACTACACTGACCCGCGTTTGTTATAGAATCCAAAACTCCCGAAATATTTTCCAGGTAGGTAATTCTTTAGAAGAGTTTTGTTTCTCCCAGTCCCTAATCGATTCTTTATCTAATTTTCGTATCACAAGTCGCATGACGATAATTTCCGAATATTCATCGAAGTTTATGTCACATGCTGTCTTAGTTTATTCGCATTCGAAGAATGAATTGGTTGTAGCTCAATAAGTGCATCAATATGTCTTTCGATAATCAATCTGTTCTTTATTTGGTTTGCACTTGTCCTTGTTTGTACACTGGTCTTCCTGGGAGCTCTCAAGTATATTTTACGCTCCTTTCGTGAGCTAAAGGTGGTTCGATGATTATAGGTGAGGAGAGAAAACAAGTGACACAAGTGACACTTTTTTCTAACTTTTAAGAAAAACCGTATACACTTGATTGGTCTAGGTTCCCCAAAGAATGTTGGCATTAATTAAATAATTTTAAATTTGTTGTGAATAATTTATCGAACGACACGATATTCAATGTAAACCACAAACTCGGCCGAACAGATTGTTTTCGCACAAACATTACTAAAAAAATATTTTACAATATATCAAGTGCCTTTTAACGAAAAATAAAAAAAAAATAACTTTAAAAACCATAAACCCACAATTTAAATAAAAATAATTTTTTTTTGGTACAATTTAAATTATATATGTTTAAATTAATTAAAAATCCATAAATTAAAATCTCAACAAAAATGTTGTTATTTTGAATAATATTTTATGTTCATGTATTCTTACTTCCTCGCAACATATGTTACACACGAATAAATTTTTTTATTTATTTGTTGTATATTTTAATTTATTTAGAACAACAGAGAAATTTAAAAATTATAAATTTTTTTTATAAAAACAATTAAAATAAATAAACAAACACAAAATAATTGAAATAAAATATTATTATAAACACAAATACACGCACACACAAAAATCGAAATAAAAAAAAAGAGTTAAAAATAATAATTTATTTTTAACCAAAACAAAAAAAAATATTTTAATTAATAAATATTAATTATTATTTAAAATTTTCACTTAGTATTAAACCAATCATGTATCGCGCGCACCGAGAGATTATTTACGCGTAATATCACTTTGGCGCGCGGTTTACTAAATAAAAAAAAAATAAATGAAAACCACTTTCCGCGGATTACAAACGACGGAAATTATGAAAATTTATTTTTTACTCGAGGAGCGAATCAGGCGTGTGCAAGTAACACTATTTTATCACTAAATATTTTATTTTGTTTAGTTTTTCACTGCGGAAACTCACGGCACGATAAGCGAGATACAACTAATTTGGATGCGTTTAGTTTTAGAGATAAGTTCAAACTAACAAAATGTACAACGAATATTTATATGTACAGCATGATGTTGAAAATGTATGTATTACGGGTGTGTACATATATATACTCGTATGTATGTACGTCTAAATATCTGTTTCACAAAGAAAAACTGAGATGAATCAATAACACAGGAACGAACTACATTATACAAAATACACACAGAGTTTAAATTTTCTTTATCGGTCGGGTAATTTTCTCTGTATTTTTAATACTTGCCCAGTTGTGTGTTGTATCATGTGAAAGGTATAGGAAAATGCCGAGTCAAATGTGAAATTATTCATAATATTTGGGTACCACAATAAAATATAAAATAATTTCTTCGTAATACATGACGTGTAGGATTTTTTTTTTTAAAAGGGAAATTCTTCGTGGAAACTAGGAAAATTTAAATTTATGAAGGAATAACATTTCATAAATAAATAATAAAACTTTTTTTTTTTCGTACACCCTATACAAACGGAGTTTTTTTATGATATTTTGTGCTTCAGGGATTTTCCGAAAAAAAAAAATGTACAGTTTTGTTCTGAGAAGCTAGTTCTTGTTAGACAGATTTGTAATTATATACATAAATGTTTGCAACAATTGTTTACTCGTATTTTACTTAGTTAGCATACTGGATCGTGCACATGAATTTTTTTTTTGTAGCTTTTGGAACAACATGTGAGATTTATCTGGCTATACATAAAACTTTGTTTTAGGCAGATGTGTTGTCCCGGAATAGTTGTTGCAAATTTTGAAACTGACTTATATTTATGTTTTATACTAGCTGCACCCTGCCCGTTTTGCCGGTCGTGTGATTTTAAATGAAAGTATAATTTTGGGAGATACTTTTTCCAATTGGGATTCTCATTGGAATTGATGCGTCACAACTGTCATGTTCATATGACATTTGTGTTATAGACTTACGCGAGAACAACGTTTACAAATTGTGGAAATTTATTTCAAAAATCCGTGTTCAGTGAAAAATTGTTTTCGTGCTCTTCGACCATTTTATGGTGTTCATAATCGTCACTATTCGTGAAACAATTAATAATTTTGAAAGTGTACGTGGAGACTGTAATTAATTAATTCGTCGTCGTTCTGAAGCTCTGGGTCTCTCGTATGTCATATTGTGGCGTATTTTGAGAGAGATCTTGGTTTGAAGGCATACAAAATACAGCTTTTCAAGAATTGAAGCCGGTTGATCGATTTATTGAAAGAAAATTTTAATGAAAACATCATATCAAGAAACGGACCCGCGAATTGGCCTTTAAGATATTGTGATCTAACGCCGTTAGATTACGTTTAATGGGGGTATCTGAAATCACTTTTTTTATATCGATAAACCACAATCGATTCCTGCATTAGAAGCGAACATAACAAGCGTAATTAATGAAATATCGGCCGAAATGCTCGAAAGAGTGCTCCAAAATTGGATCCATGATGGTTTTTCTACACGTGAGCATTTATCAATATAACTGACCGTGTGAGAAGCATGGATATTTCCATTAAAAACCAGAAACTTAATGGGACTGACCTTGTGATTTGTTAATGGTCATAGCAAAAGTGATTGACGTATTGGAAACATTTAACATTTAATGACATATCTGATGGAATTATAGGAATGCGTGGGATTAAAACTTCTTCAGACCCACTATCGCTACCGACTCCAGTTTCTCATTCATGAAAACAAAAATGGGTTAAATAAGTAATTTAGGTGTGCAGTAGGTCACGCTAAATTGGGGGCTGATGGGTCGGATCAAGATGTTATGTGAACCGTGCCGATGATCAGCCAGGCTGGGGACCTATCTCAAAATAATGGCTCAGTCCTGAACGAAGCCCTCTGAATACCTGGCGACCTCCAGTTCTATGTAGTCTTTACCCGAGTATACGGATCTATGCACGGGCAGACCATCATTTTCTACGATACTCGTGGGATCAATTATGGAATCTAACAAAAAATAAATTTAAAATATCTGTAGAACTGGCCAGCACTTCCCAAATGCTGGTGAAGACGGGGGTTCTGTGATTCCAATCATCAGGGTGGCTATGGCTGGTTCACACGCTTGCAAGGTAGGAGCTAGTGGTAGCGGTAAAAAGGAGAAACTTGTTGTTCCTTCGGTTCGGAGTTACATAACGAGGTATTCGGCCTTCCGTGCTTGGACAGACTGCGTACGACCGTAGGAGAAATGGCCGGCAGAAAAGAGAAAATTTGTTAATTGGGCAAAGAGTTGTATTGCTGAAGAGAGCAATGCACGCAAGAAGAACCTGGGGCTAAAAGGCAGAGGTCCAGCGAGGAGGAGCATGAAGGTCTAGATGCCGAGAGGAAACGGGCCAAGCTCCATGTGGGACAGTCGCCAAAGGGGCAGAAGCTCTACAGTGATATTGTGAAGGAAGGGGAGGTAGTGCTAGCTATCGCGGACGAGGGCCATGATAAGGAAAGCATTACTGGAGAAAAATTGAGGTTGATGTTTAATGCATTGAACCTAGTTTTTCTTAAAGTCCTTGGACGACATCCGGGACCCCCGGAGTGGATACCTAGTAGACCTAGACTCTAGGTAAGTATTCCATCAAGAGTCCCAGGACTCCCAGATCCAGGTAGTGATCTGAACTTGCAATACCTCTATGAAGGAAGCTTGCCCATTTACAAATCTGAAGAGACAGCGAAAACCTGATGGGTGGACTTCGGCACTTACGGAGTGTCGAAAAGTCTGTGGGTCTGTTTTCAATAGAACGAAAAAGGTGAGATAAATTCAAGACTGGGACTTCTATAAGGAATACCTCAGAGTACACAAAAGGGAAACAAAGATTGCGCAAAGGAACTCGTAGAGGCTCTTTTGTGATAGAATGGAAGGAGTCTTGGATACCTCGCACTTAAGAAAGATTGTCTCTACCGGTCCAGCTGTTTCAAGCCCTCTGATAAAACCGGATGGCGAATGGACGGTTTCTATTGAAGAAACTCTTGATTTTCTGTTTTTAAACTCACTCCCGGGTATTGCAGGTTTTTTGACTGACTGCGAGTCTAGGGATGATTGCGACATCCAACTGTTATGTACAGAGGATATTACTATTATACAGAGGTCTTACTTCCCTGGCTTGAGGTTATCTTCAAAGGGTATCTGAAGCTGGGGTACATTACAAAGAAATGGAGGGAGGCTAGAGTTATATTCATCCTGGAAGCAGGCAGAAGCTCACACAGCAACCCTAAGGACTTAAGAAAAATATTTCTGTCGTCTTTTAGGCTGAAAATCATGGAAAGGCTGCGGGATGTCTATATTCGTTCGAGAATTATACCCAGAAACCGGGCACATCTCCGTGGACACGGAATTTCATACCTTAATTCGTGAAACTGAGAAGTCACTGGATTTTCAAGAATTGTCGCTAGTGGCGTTTCTGGATATCAAGAGCGACAAGGTGGAGGCAATCAGAGAACGATTGTTGCCCCTTGAAATTGAATACCCTATAACCAGGCTAATTAATCACCTGATATTTAGTAGAAGCATTATAGTGGGATGGGGGAAGTCTTCGTTAGAAAACGGGTTGTTCAGGGAACACTCCAGAGAGGTATCCTCTCTCCCCTTCTTTGGAATGTAGTAATCAAGGCACTACTAGTGAACTGGAGGGGGACGGAATATGTGTGGTTACTTTTGCCGATGGCGTAGCGATAGCTGTCTTGGGCAAGCACCTATGTACAATCAGAGATGTGATGCAGAATGCGTTTTGTGCATCACACCTCAATAGGAGATTTCAATTTCCGGTAATGGTTCCACTAAGTTTAAATGCCGGCCCTTACTGATAAGACGAGTGTTTTGGGAATCGTTCTCGACAGTAAGTTCAGTTGGAAACCAAACACGATAGAAAGATTGAATAAGGCCATTGTGGCACTCTATTCTTTTAAAAATGGAAGCACTGGCTTTACACGGCAGATGTAAGGCTCATACTGCCGTGTGTTGTGAGTGTATGGTGGCCAGTTCTTGAAAAGAAAAACGGTCCCTACTAGTGCCTTAGGCGTCATGCCGTTGGATGTTATCGGTAAGCAAATGGCGGACGGCCGCCCGGCTATAAGTGATTTTGGGGTGGAAGTGCCTGCAAAAATGGAACTCAACTCTAGTCAATTCTGTGAGGGATGACCTGGTGAATTTGAATTATATAACACCTCTTTTGTGCTTTTGCAAGCGTTTAATAAAGTTATTCTCCCGATCGGGATAGTTAAATCTTTTACCGATGGCTCCAATCTCGATGATAGAGTGGAAGCTAGTGTGTTCTGTGGGGAATTAAAGGTAAGTCTATCTTTTCGTCTATCTGATTATTGCAGCGTGTGTCAGGCTGAACTTATTGCGATTAAAGAGGTCATGAAATGATTGAAGCACAGTGTAATAACGTTGACTGATATCACTCTCTATGTAAAGTCGGGCGGCCATGTAAGAATGGATTCAGTTTTCCTGGCATCAAGAGTGGCATTGGATTGTCACACATTAAAGGGAAGTTAAAAGTAAATGAGTGAACACTTCAATATCCAATTGGTCTGGGTTCCGGGCTACTCTGACGTTGAGGGAAATTGCAGGGCAGGAGAACTAGCAAGGTACGATGCGTTTCAAAGCAGCGAGTCATAAAAAAGCAGTTGCCTTGGCAAATGCTAGGTGGCTCAATAGTCCGACTGGCAGGGTAGCGAAGCATGTAAGACTTGAGCTGAGCTTGAAGCGATCCAAGATTTTAACCACACTATGGACGCGTGATTTAGGTGTAATTGTAAGGGTACTTACCAGACACTCCTTTTTCGGAGATCATGCGAGAAGGCTGGGTCTGGATGCAAATGAATTCTGCAGAAGCTGCACGGACGAGAAGGAGAAGGAGACTCTTAATCATTTCCTATGCTCATGTCCTGTTCTAGCTGGCAGAAGACATGATCACCTGGGCAAATACAATATGGACAGCCTGGAAAAGATATCGAAAGCTGTAATGTGAATAGCGCTATATGGTTTTAAAGGGAGTTTAATGATGTCGGATCCTGTGGTATCATAATAAGTCAAAATTGGCCTTAGTGTGCGATAGAAACCACTGAAACCTAACCTTACCTAACCTAAAACTTCTTCACCTTTGTACTTGCCAATAAATGTGAGGTCTCCAATTAAATTTGTCATTAATTTTTTAACAGCAAGTCGTTTAACAGTATTTCGTATTAAAATGATTGGTAGAACAATTTTTAATTGAAGAATATGCGTGGTAGTACTCCAGGCAAATCTAATGAATTTAAAATTTCAGTAGGAAAACCATTAACGTCCTTGTGTGTTTCTGCCAGTATTGCTCCGTTAACCAATTATGATTTTTGAATTATTGTAAACGGTGCGTATTTTTAGAGGTTCTCATCTTTTGGTTGGCAACACTATTTTCTTTGACAAAAGATTAGACAGCTGATATTTGCTTTGTCACTTATTTGATTTGCCATTTCATAATGAATAGCCTCACGCCAGAGCAACGATTGCGAATTGTTGAAATTTTGTATCAATATAATGGTTCTGTTCACCAAACTCATCGTGCATTATGTCCATTTTACGGTCGTCATAATCGTCCATCATAGCGGGTAATTCGGTTAACTATGGATCGTTTTTGCACCAAGTATACTCTAAATGGTAATACGAATTCATTTAGATGACAAACGGTGCGTACTGAACAAGCAATAGACGCTGTACAGTGTAGCATTGAGAAAGACCCAAATAAATCGTTTTGACATCATTCTCAGATGTGTCGATCCACTTTATGGACGATTTTGTCTAAGGATCTTGGTTTACGTGCTTACAAAATTAAACTTGTTTAGGAATTAAAGCCATCCGAAATTTTGTTCCGCGATGAAGCGCAGTTTTGGTCGACGTTACGTTAATAAACAGAATTGTCGGATTTTGAGTTAAGATAATCAACAAGCCTTCGCCAAAATACTATTACGTCCAGAGAAAATCACCGTTTGGTTCGCTTTGAAGGCCGGCGGAACATTGGTCCAAATTTAGTACTGAATGAGGTCTTCAACCGTCATCTAATAATGTTGCTGCTATACCTGTAGAAGCAATTGCTAATGCTATGTTGTTTTGAGATCTTATATTGGCTAAAAGTATTGGTACCAAAAATGTTTTGCCTGCACCATCTAAAAAATATAATCAACCTTATCTCTTTGATCATTATCCTTATTCATCATTACCATATCTGTAATAATAAAATCTATAGTTTACTTATGCGCTCATGTTGATTAGGATAAAACTAAGTTCAAAATATCAAATCGAAAAATTGTTGTAATGAAAACTTATTTAGCGACGTATCTAATTGAAATTTTCGAGAATAATAGAAACTAAGAGAAAATTAAAATTCATGAAAGCAGAACCCTAAAAATAACACCCGCATATACCTATAATCATCATCGTACCAAAAACGCACCGCCCCATTCTCGATTATCGAAAAACAAAAGCCAATAAAGTAACTAGTACCTCAAAAACGATTCCATATCTGCGTTGTAGGTAGATATTAGGTAAGTAACAAAATCCACCATCTCGATTTGCGTTGAACAAAAGTAAGTAACGAAATCAGTACACCGAAAGTGACATCCATGTCAGCATTATAGGTTTAAATAGTAGATAGGTGGCAAAATTGACACCGCCTCTCTCCGTCACACTTCGGGAAAACAAAGTAATAAGTACAAGTTTATCCAATTCAAGCTTGATAAAGTAAACTTAAAAAAAACACACAAAATATTCGGAATGTATTGTAATTTTTATTTCATTTTACAGATTGATCCTTGCCATTTTTAGTTAAACAAGATATCATTCAAATGTCCTCCACGGGACTTCTTACAGGCCTTGATTCTTTTGCGGTAATTTTCAATGACTTTTCGGCACATTTCGGGCGGTATCTCGGCCATTACCTTACGAATATTAGTTTTCAATTCGTCAAGAGTTTGAGGATTGTTTGCGTAAACACGATCTTTCGCGTAGCCCCACAAAAAGAAATCCAAAGGCGTTAAATCACAGGATCTTGGAGGCCAATTGACATCAGCCAATCGCGAAATCAAACGTCCAAGAAATTTCTCTTGCAAAAGATCTCGATTTGCTCGTGTTACGTGACTGGTTGCTCCATCCTGCTGGAACCACATATCGTCAAGATCATAATCTTCGATTTTCGTAAAAAAATAATCGGTTAACATGCGGCCATAGCGCTCAGAATTGACGGTAACGGTTCGTCCATGGTTGTTCTCAAAAAAATACGGCCCAATCACACCACCAGACCACAATGCGCACCAAACAGTGACTTTTTGCGGGTGTAATGGCTTCTCTACAATCAATTGTGGATTTTCTGAGCCCCAAATTCTACAGTTTTGCTTATTAACGTATCCACCAAGCGAAAAATGAGCTTCATCACTGAAGAAAATTTTGTTCGAAAAATCAGCATCGACGGCCTGTTTTTCCAACACCCAATTTGCGTATGTTCTTCGTTGTCCATGGTCAGCAGGCTTTAGCTCTTGTGTCAAATGGACTTTATACGGATGAAGATGCAAATCCAGATGCAAAATGCGCCATAATGAGCCATAAGATAGGCCTAAATGTTGAGCTCGACGAGGAATTGACAAATTTGGATCTTCTTCCACACTTTCAGCTACAGAAGCGATATTTTCAGCATTGCGAATGTTTCGATGATGCACAGACCTTACAATATCAGTAACAGATCCAGTTTGTTCAAATTTATTCACTGTATTCAATATGCTTTGCTTTGTAGGACGTTTATGACGACCATAATCTGCTCGTAAAGCGCGAAATGTGGATACGGCAGAATCACTATTTTTATAATAAGATTTAATAATTTTAACGCGTTGGTCGATTGTTAAATGCTCCATATTCTTAAATGGCAGAATGTCAACTAAATAAACGACAGCGTACTTGACGTTTATCTTTGACAGATGTCGGTATACAGATTTCTACTTTATCTACCTCGAATTGGATAACCCGTTATATAATTTAATCAGTACCTCCAAACTTGACACCCACTTTGGCGTTGATAGTAACGGGTGTTTTTTTAGGAAGTTTGTTTTTCCGATAGATGTCGTTTTATTTTATGACAGTTGTTTTGACAGCTCAAAGTGGCATTTCTACTCAGTATTGTTTGGCAAATCATTATGAATAGGTTAACTCCAGAACAACGTTTTCAAATCGTGGAAATTTATTTTCAAAATCAGTGTTCAATTAAAAATGTTTATAGAGCACTTCGTGAATTTTATGGTGCACATAATCGTCCGTCAGAGACCACCATAAAGAACGTAATTACCAAATTTCGGTCTACATTCACTCTTTTGGATGCCAAGCCACCGACAAGAATGAGAAGAGTTCGTACAGAAGAAAATATTGCTGTCGTTGAGGCCAGTGTCGAAGAAAACGACAATTTATCGATTCGTCGTCGTGCTCAGCAAATTGGACTTTGTCCATCGACTTTATGGAAAATTTTACGTAAAGATTTGGGTTTGGTGCCATACAAAATTCAATTGGTGCAAGAATTAAAGCCACACGACCATCGTTTGCGCCGTGAATTCAGTGATTGGTCGTTAAATCAATTGAACGAAGATCCATTTTTTTACCGTAAAATTCTCTTCAGTGATGAGGCGCATTTTTGGTTAAATGGATACGTCAACAAACAAAATTGTCGCATTTGGAGCAAAGATAATCCACACGCCGTTCTAGAATTACCAATGCATCCTGATAAATGTACTGTTTGGTGCGGTCTATGGGCTGGTGGGATCATCGGTCCATATTTCTTTAAAAATGAGGAAGGACGACGCGTTACCGTGAATGGAAATCGATACAGAACCATGTTAAATGAGTTTTTGTTGTCAAATCTTGAAGATATGGATATGAATGAAATGTGGTTTCAACAAGATGGTGCCACTTGCCATACAGCACGTGAAACAATCGACTTATTGAAAGAAACTTTCAACGACAACATTATTTCGAGAAATGGTCCGGTGAATTGGCCTCCGCGTTCGTGCGATTTGACGCCACTCGATTACTTTTTGTGGGGATACGTGAAGTCATTGGTTTATGTGGATAAACCTCAATCGATTGACGCTTTGGAAACCAATATTCAACGTGTCATTGCTGACATACGCCCTCAAATGCTTGAAAAAGTGCTGGAAAATTGGACCTCCAGAATGACATTTGTGAAAAATAGTCGTGGTAGCCATATGCCAGAAATTGTGTTTAAATGTTAAATGCCAAAAAATAAACATGGCCGAGAATAACACATAAAACACTTATGAGGACTAGATATCTACATATAATTACTAAACTCGGGATTAAATTTGTTCAAATTGCAATTGATATTGAATTATATTTAAATCATATCCAAAATGTTGTTTCTGTCAATCATTGTTGTTGTTGTCAAAATAAACATGGCCGAGAATAACACATGAAACACTTATGAGGACCAGATATCTATATATAATTACTAAACTCGGGTTTAAATTTGTTCAAATTGGAATTGATATTGAATTTTAATTAAATCATAACCGAAATTTTGTTTTTGTCAACCATTGTTGTTGTTGTCAAAATAAACATGGCCGATATCAACACATAAAACACTTATGAGGACCTATCATTGGAGAAAGACAAATTTTTTGCCTACTGCAAATTTTCAGCCTAATTTTTGTTGACAAACAGTTTCTTGCCAAAAATCGCCATTTCCTCTTATATTTTGAAAAAGCGATTTTGACCGGTATTGTTGCAAATTGAATTTATAATCGTTTTGTTCGTTGTAGTTTCTCTTGTAAATGATATTGAAATGTAATAAAAATAATAATTAGATCGAGAATGCTCCTATGGAAGCTGCAACTTCCGGTGAGAAGTTTTCATCTAAAAACACTTTTTATGACCCATAGAACATATACATATACAAATGTTGATCAAAATCGGTGCAGCATTTCTTGAGTTTTAATGTTACAAACACATGCGTTATTTTTCTAAATATATATGGAAAGGTCAAGATATGGATAACAATTAACTTTAATTACCTAATTTTATAATCGGTTAAATCTGATTTTTTCAGTACAGAAATAAGGACATGGCAATTTTAGGGTTTTCAATAAGGACACGCCAGTTTTGTATTTAAATAAAACACAGTAGGTATTCGACTGAAATTTATTCCAGGTGCAGTACTCATGTTACAATTAATTATGGAATTCGATCTCGTTTATATAACCACCGCAATTTTGCCTTCGTTAACATCCCTGAGCTACTCTAACGTTGTTGGCTTGTTGGCATAAACGAACCACTTAACATAACTAGTGAGATGGCAAATCGACGGGACCGTTTCTCGAGATTACCCTTTTACCGAACTTCCCCTTCAATAAAACAATTGTTTGACCAGCTGTGTGGCATATGGCACCATTTTCTGGGAACCACATATCACTGATGTCAAGTTCATCCAATTCTAGAAAAATAGTTTTCAACATGGCAGGATAGTGATCTCTATTGACCATAATATGGCGATCACTTTCATCTTCGAAAAAATTTGACCCAATCGCAGCTTCGGCATGAAATTCACAACACAACCAAACAATTGCAAATTAGTTTTGCAACAATACCGGTCTCGATCGGTTTTCCAAAATTTAAGCGGAAATGACGATTTTTTGACCAAATCGGATTTTTCAAAAATTCGGTCTCTGCGTGAAGCGAATTTACTGATCGGGATGAAACTTCATACTTAAGCGTTTTATATAACTTGGGGGATCCCCAAGTTAATTATATTTAATTTTTTTGCAAATGGCAAGTTTCATTAAAAAAAATCATTTTTACCAAAATTTGACATACAAGTCGGAAGTAGCAGAATCTATGGGAGCTTTTTAAATTTTTGCAATTTAAAAAATTTAAAAGTTAATTTTAGAGCTTCAGAAATAAAGTGTACTGTTTAAAAAAAAATGTCAATGCAATAAGATAGCCACATTTAGTCTCTGCAAACATAATACCAAGTATCTCGAACATGAGAACATTTAAAATTTATTCATAAGGCCTCACTCATTTTTTAGTGTATTTATAGTGTGAAGGAGAATTTTCATTGCAACGGGGCATGAAGCTTTTAATTATCCATTTAGCAGAATAAAGCGTTACCAAATACTTAAAAAATATTTTGAATGTTCTGGCTTAAGTGATATTTATCAATTACGATGATCGTATGGCTTATATCCCTAATGTTTGAAAGAAACGGTTTATAGTTTGTTGCAAACTACTGCAAATCTACAAATACAATCAATTTTATTTCTGAATTATTTCGTTGCAAAGTAGAATCCCACCAATTTGTTACACGAAATTATATGGTCAAATCCCGATAATTTCTCAAAATTTCATTAACTTTCTACCATTATTTAATCCTTTTAAAAAAATTGGGTTAAAATCGTCTCGCGATGCTATCTCTTCATACATAAAGCTTTTGAGCTTGGTATAAAATTGCTAATTAATACTTTGCCATATCATTTATATGAATTGTCTGCCATAGAAAATGGAAATGATCTGTGATTTCTCGTATTTAGCCGAGCACAACAGGTTAATACATTATTTTGCATTATAACGAGGAGTGTACAGTGGCAACAGGCATTTACCGTCTATGGCGGGTATTGCACACACGTCAATATTTCAATTATGTGTATAGGTTTAGCAACATATAGTTTAAATTGCCAGTTTTATTTTACCTTTTGGTTATATGTGAACAGAATAATTAATAGTAAATTCTCTAAGCTCTTGAATTTTATATGATAAAGCTTCAGATACTTATATTGTAACGAAATTTTTTACTAATCCGGATATACCATTAGTATGCATGGGTTAATTTTATTTTAAATTGTAATACTGAAATATGAACATCAGTAAACTATCTGGACTAATTATTTTTAATTGGGTTCTTCATAAATAATTTTGCTAGATTCTTGAATTATTACCAATTAGTTTGAAATATTTGAAGCGGAAATTTACCTCCGTTGCTTATACTAACTCTTGCATAAAGTATAGAATTAAAAGGATCGCAGGATTTTTTGTTTGTACAAATATATTTATAAACGATTAATTTTAACATTGAGTAACATTACTTTCGTTTCAAGACTATATGATTATGTACTAGGTGCAAGCGTGCCGAATAACAGCGGGCATATCCGACAACCTATTTTGATTTAACAAGAGATAAGGATAGGAAAGTTATTTTTTTTTTGTCTTAACGACCCGGTTGTAGACACCTAGCGCTTGTACGGCACAATACAATATAATTATAAAGATAAAGGTGTAATGGTTGCTAATGGTATTTGTCTTCAAGAATAGCTTTTTTAAATCGGTCACCTGGGAACAAATATTATTATTTCATATGCATCTCGAAATTCTCTAGTTTAATTCCAAAATAATTCTTCTTGGCTTCCTAACCAATATATAAGTTTATAAATTTTACCCCTGACTACTGAAATTACAGTCCCTGTTCATCAAATTATGGACACTATTAGTATTTTGGAAATTCCTTATTTCTGCTTTTGTTTTATATTTTAAAATATTTCAAAGTTTTAAAATGCTTTTAGGATCATATCTGTTGTAGTTTTAAAATTATTTTACGACATTCTTAAAAGGCATATTTTACTTTTAGTTAATCGTCCGATTTTATGTCTGACGCGCGGTTTGACAAAGTGGTTTTGGAAATTTTGTGGCTGAGCTAAAGTAGAAAATAATCTATACGTTAAGTGATTTTTGTCATTTATTTCAAAAAGCTTGTATTTAAAGGCGGTTTTATGGTTGGAGTTCTTTTCTTCGTTCGCTCGTTCTGACAATTTTTTCGACCAATATTCTCTAGTGAAAAAATGTAGGAGAAAAAAAATCGTCATTGTGGAGCAATATGATTGGTCGAAGAAATTGTCAGAACGAACGAACGAAGAAAAGAACACCAACCATAAAACCGCCTTAAGTTAAAGTTTGTATGTGTTTGGAAAGTCTAGGCTGAGGCATTTAATTTCAAAAATGGATCGAAAGGAACTAAGCAGTGAAAAACCATTCATACCGCAAGGTCGCAAAAATGCAAAAAGTTTCATGCTCATTACTTAGTAATTTGCCAAAGATTGTTCAAACTGGGGGTACATTTTATGAGAGCAATGCAAAACACTTAAGGAGATCGAGAAGACAACGCCCAGAACACACCGGAAAATTATTCAATTGACCTTAGAAATGCGCAGAGCAAGCACTTTAGTGAACAAGGGATAAAGATATCAGCGATGACATTGTAACGAAGGCTATATGAAAATAATTTGAAATGCGAGCGTCTTATTTGGGTTAAATTTGATAAGCACTGGACAATAGATAACTAGAAGAAGGCAAATCGAATTTTTAAGCACTCATTATACATTTTAAAAAATTAAATTAAAAAAATCCGAGATTAAAGAGTTTTTTTTAAAGGTTATATTTCAGTGGCAAAAACCCAAAACAGCAGTTTTTGAGGTTTATGTAGATTTACAATATTTACATTAAAACAAACATTTTGATATAATCGATGTATTTTTACGAAGAACTTTAGTACCTAAAGCGAGAAAATCAAAAACGACACAACTCATTGTGTTTTCAAATCGATTTAGCAAAATCGACGTAAGTTACTTTTTTAAACAAGTAAATTTCGTTGGGTAAACTTATGCTGTTTTTTCTGATTTAAAAAACAATCATTTTTATTATTTCGTATTACAATCTAAAACGACATGTGCTGTTTTTGACAAATTTGTTTATTTAAAAAAATTGTATCTCGACTTATTCAGTTTTTGTTAAATTTTATTGTAATTTGTTTTTGTGAAATCAAAACTTAAGTGGTGATATGTTATTTTTGCAATTTGTTTTGTTAAAATTCAATTATTTAACTTAATATAAGTAGTTTTTTCCATTGCAAAATATCAATAAAAGGTAAATATGTACTTTTTAATCAATTTTACTATGTAATTAGTAAATTTATGTGTCTTTAAAAATTAACATAATTTTTTATTTTTTCAGTTTAAAAATGAATAGTAATTTGAGTAGATCATCACGGATGGTAGCACTAGCATCAAAAAGTAGAATAAATAAAACGAATACCACGTACCCGATACCATGTGTACCCGAAACCGCTACGTTTGCTAATTTAAACAGGAATGAAGTAAAATATCAGAATACATACTCTGGAACTGAAATAAGTTTTAGTGCGTTCTAATTTATGGATACAAATACGAATTGTGAAACTTCCACTTATTATGATAAAGTAACTGACGAATTATTGGATACTCTCAAAGAGGCAACGATGACTCCGATGCTGATCCAAATTATATGCCTCCTACTGATGAATCAGACGATGAATATGGTGAAGAAATAGAAGAAATGGCAAGAAATGTGGAATTTAACCTAGATAATGGTATAAACGAAAATCATAACTCTAATGCAGACAATTTTATAGCAGAAAGTCACAAACCATCGAGTAGCAAATCAGTTATGAAAGAACTTAAAATCAAGCGAAACACAGGTCAGCCATATGTTTCAACAAGCGGAAAACCAGTAGCTGCTCGAGAGTGTAAACCACTACAAAAATGTCGGAAGCAATGTGAGAAAAAAATCACATTTCAACAGCAAAAACAAATTTTTCGGCAATATTGGGATTTAACGCCGTATAATTTGAGATGTGCATTTTTATCCGGTTTAATTGAAATACGAAAGAAAACAAATCAGATATTACAAAAGCGGTCAAACAAAGTTAGAAACTTTTCGTGTTTTTATTTTATCGAATTAGATACGGGAAAAATCGAAGTTTGTAAAAATTGTTTTGAGAAAACATTTGGGGAGACTGATGGGATTATCAGAACAATCACCACGAAACAATTTGAGTCATCTGGACCAATTATTCCATCCGATAAACGTGGATCCAGACCACCACCAAACGTAACATCCCAGGAAAAAGTAAATGAAATCAAAAATCACATCAACTCATTCCCATCATACGAAAGTCATGATACGCGGAGAGATACATCTCAAACGTAAGATTTGAAGCAATTAAAAATTATCTCAACTTTTATTAATAATTATTTACGTTTTAGATATTTCCATAGTAACTTAACAATCACTAAAATGTGCCAGCTGTACACCGAAAAAATTGAAAATGCCGTCTCCATTACAAAGTTTTCGAAAGTGTTCCAAACAATGGGCATTAAATTTAAAACACCCAAGGCCGACTCATGTCACAAATGTGACATTTGCGCTGCAAAATTGAACGTTATGGACAACGAAGGACAAAAAGAGCACATTATTGAGGAGCAGCGTAAACATCACCAACTTGCAGATGACGCTTATAAATCAAAAGAACTAGATAAGGAATTGGCAAAGAGCAATCCATTAATAAAGACTTGTGCTTTCGATCTGCAGCAATGCCTACCCATTCCGAATGTAATGACCTCAGTATCGTTCTATAAACGTTTACTTTGGACTTACAATTTAACAATACACGATTGCACTACCAGTGCGTCTAATTGCTATATGTGGAATGAAGTTGTAGGACAAAGAGGAGGAAACGAAATTGCAAGGTGCCTGCTAGCTCATTTAAATAAGCTTCCTACTTCAAAAGAGCAAATAATTTTCTACAGTGACTGTTGCACAGGGCAGAATAGAAATTCTTATGTTGCCACAATGTTCCACGTCTACATGCAAAATAATCAATAAAGTGCTTTGAAATTTATTGATCACAAGTTTCTCGTATCTGGTCACACGCACATGGAGTGCGACAGCGATCACGCCGCAATTGAACGTAAAAAAAAACTTTCCACGGTAAAAATTCACGAACCGAGAGATTGGTATCAGTTTGTTCGTTCAGTACCCAGTCGGTTCTTGGTTCATGAAATGAGTCAGGAACAAATTTTTAATTTTGGGGATCTTGTCAAATCTAAGGTTATGTGGCGAAAAGTAAATACTGATGGCGAAAAGTTTGCGTGGCACGATGTTAAATGGATTCGATACACAAAAGAACGAGGCCATATTTTATATAAAACAAGTTATAGCAACGATGAACAATTTAAAGTTCTTAACATAACACGACGCGGCTTTAATAATTTATCTAACTATGATTTTGTTCAATGCTATTCGAACCTGCTAAAGATATCAGACGCAAAAAAACAAGATTTACTTGATCTATTACCGCTCTTAGATCCATCAGCACATTACTTCTACATAAATTTGAATGCAGAGCCCATGCCGGATACACATCCAGATTTAACTGAAGTAGACGATGATTCTTAAATAAAATTTAAAAATCATCATCTGCTTCAGTTAATTAGTTAGTGGATTTCTTGATTTTTAATTAATTATTTTATTAAAGTTTATATATGAATTAAAGTGTAATTTTATATTATTTTAAGTTTCAAAAAAAATACTCAATAAACTAAATTTACACAAACTAAATTATTTTTTAATAGCAAACAGAAAAAACAGCTTAACTTGAGTTACGTAAAACTATAATGTGAAAGAAAAAGCTAAGAATCACGTAAGTACTTTTATGTCAATTTTGTTTAAAATATTAAATATCCAAAACAACACAAGTCATGAAAATTGCGAAAATTATTGAAAATTTTCAAAATTTTGGAAAACTGAAAATACCACTATTGAATATCTTACTCGGATAATGTTATGTATTAATTTTAAGGTGATACAATTTCTTCTGGATAAAATATTAACTTAAATTACAATTTTCTCAAAATGAACATTTTCGAGTTATGCACTTTTGGGTTTTTGCCACTGATTTAGTGACGAATGCAGGCTAGGGGCCGTTACAGAAACGGCTTAGTTCGTCAGAAGGAGATCAGGAGAGAGGTTTAGGGAGAACAATCATTTCCACTCAATCTCAATTTTTGCTGCTATATGTTGATCTAATCTATCTGAACGTTATCACTTAAACACATTTGGAGGGAACCTCATGGTATAGGGGGGTATGGTACATATTTGTACCAACCGTATTTTTATGTGGTACAAAATTCATAAAAACCGTTAAAACAAATTTTATATTATTTGTAGTGAGTGTATTTATTTTTGGGTAATATGGTACGATGCGAAACAAGTTTTACATAATGGTAGGTCACACTCCTGACACAACGTGGTGGTGCGTTTTTGAATTATTTTTTTTAGAACAGTTTGCGCAGCGACGTCTTGAATTGATTTCTATTGGTAAATGTTGAGATACTTTGCCCAGCAGTTTTTCAGACAAGCGTCTGTTTTTTGTTGCACCTTTACCATCAACTATTAACATTTCTGGAATTCAATTAGTGGAATTTTCTTTTGTCTTACCTCACACTGTATAATCCAAGCATTGGCAACTAGTATCATTGGTAATCGATAAAAATATAAATTCAACCATTTAAATTTTTTAGAAATTTTTTCATTTCTGAACAAGCGATTGGGAGCTTTGATCCATCTCTCTGTGTTTTTGTAGCAGTCGTCAATTCTGGTTGACGACTCTGATGAAATAATTGACCAAATAAAAAGAAAATATCACCAGCAGGATTAAGATTGCTCACCACACTAAACAGTGACACTGAAAAAACTGCACCAGCATATAAGACAATAAATAAAATGGAAAACTGCCTAAACAATAAATAGGAAAGCAATAAATTAATACAGGCATAAAGTAAAATGTAACGTTGTGAGGCGTTCTACATCGACAAACTGGTCAGAGTTTTATTACACGATTTAAAGAACACGTAAAAGATGTGGAAAACCCCATAACACAGTCCAAATATGCAGAACATCTGTCTCATCAACAGTATAGGTCGTCATATCGGCAATCTAGAAATCCTACATTAAATGAAAAAGGGCGAAAAACATAAAATAAAGGAGTACAAAATTTATCAACATAGGACCAACCTACAACTATTGAACGATAGACTGCCGTACAAAGAGATCTACGAATATATAAATGAAACATTTGTGAACCAAAAATTATAATTGTATTTCTACTGATGAACCGAAGACGCTAGAAACTAGTTCCAAATAAAAATAAATTAATAAATTTCTCATTTATTTAGAATTAAAATTAAACATAGTGATAAACGTATACACAAAAGTAATGGACAATAATGTAAACGAAGCTTCGAAGAGGAGTGCGTCTAAATCATCTGCGAATGAAGATCAGGATGTCGATATTGCCGAAGCAACAACGGGTTTGTCACTACCTGGTAGGGATTTTAATCCAAAAAAGAATAGAAGTCAACATCGTCCATGTAGCATTGGCTCAAATATTAACATGAACGATTCTGCGATACAAATATTTCATAAATTATTTCCTCGTTCTTTCTACATTTATATTGCTCAGTGTACAAATGAAAGAATTAACTTCTTCAAAACTTCGCATCCTTATCAATCAACCCAACTACATTAATGATATAGTTGCATGTCTAAAAAATACATTCCAAAAATGCCGTCAAGACAGTGTATTTAAGAGTATAGACGAGTCAAGAACTAAATTCAAGGAACGATCAACCTTGAAGCAATATATGCCCCTCAAGCCTGTTAAAAGAGGAATCAAAATGTGGCAAAGATTTGATGCAGAGTCTGGATATACATATGATTTTAATATTTATACTGGCAAGGAACAACAAGCGATGGAAGGTACTCTACGAGAGAGAGTGGTAAATAAATTGGGTAGCACTGTATCAAAATCTGACATTACAATTTGTTTTGATCGATTCTTTACATAACTTCATTTACTGGAAACTTTAAATTAGCCCGCTTTAGGAACATGTATAGCCAATCGAAAATCTCTGCCAAAATTTCAAGGAAAACTTCAACGGGGAGAATCTACATTTAAAGTTTCTACAACAGGCCTTTTGTGTGCATAGTGACAAGACACAAAAGAAGTTATGGTTTTATGCAATTACCATAAACCAGAGTTGACCACTATAACAAAAACACAGAGAGATGGATCAAAGCTCCCAATCGCGTGTCCAGAAATGATAAAATTTTATTGCCAAATAATGGGTGGTGTGGATTTAGCGGATCAATTCTGTGGTATATATGAATACGACCGAAAATCCAACAAATGGTGGAAAAAACTATTCTATCGTTTACTTATGATAGGAGTTGCCAATGCTTGGATTATACAGTGTGAGGTAAGACATAAGAAAATTCCACTAATTGAATTCCTAACATCATTGTCAGAAATGTAAATAGTTGATGGTAAAAAGACTAGCAAACTGTCTAGAAAACTGTTGGGCAAAGTTTCTCTACATTTACAAATAGAAACTAACTCAAGACGTCGCTGCGCAAACTGTTCTAAGAAAAAATTCAAAAACGCACCACCACGTTGTGTCAGGAGTGTGACATACTACACAAAAATAAATATACTCACTACAAATAATATTTGTTTTAATGGTTTTCATGAATTGTCTATACTTACAGCACTGCTGGTACAATAGTGTACCACCTAAAAATACGGTTGGAACAAATATGTACCATACACCCCTACCTATACCATGAGTTTCCTCCCAAATGTGTTTAAGTGATTACGTTCATATAGATAGCAGATCAACATATAGCAGCAAACAATTGAGATTGTTTTGGAAATTATAAATTCAGTTTAATTGCACGAAAAGAAAAAAATGTGCAATTCTCGTAAATTACCGTCACATTTTCCGGATAGATCTGACTGGTACATTGCTAATGTCATTTAGAGCAAGCAGTCCAGTTTTAAACATCTATAGTGGTACAAATGTGTACCAACCGTATTCAAAGAGTTGGTACAAATATGTACCATTCCGTATCGAAAGGGTCACTGATATGGAGCTGCATTAGTGGAGATGAACCTAGTCCAACACACTTCGTAGAAGAAACCATGAGAAAAGAACAAAATAAAAATGTAATTAGACAATATTTTTTGAGCCAATAAATTATATTGTTTTTATTGGTTTGTGGCTCATTTTAAAATTAAAATAATTTATTACCGAGCTTTCGATGTCGATTCGACAACGTTTTCAGTGCTACTGAAACCGACCTTGTGGATATCTCTGGTATATAGGATGTTGATTTAAAGATCTCTAATACCAATCATCGTGAAATAATAAATTAATGGCGAGGTTATTGTTACCTGCACTCTTAACTCACAAACTCATAATGTAGCCCATTAGCCCATTATACATTGAAAGAACTAGAGGTATTTTTGTTATTATGAATATTTTCGATGAATTGTGTCTTCGCACATTTTTCGGGTTCAAAGAGATTTTTTATAGAGATTTTGAAATTCACCGATATCAAATTATGGTATCCGTAAGACCAATTAATCGCAAGGCCGGTGAACTGTATAAATATTCATACTGGCCTTAGACCAGTTAATTATAACCCTAATGCTGCACCAGCACTTATAGCACAATCCAATGAAAATGGTACCGGAATTTTTTACAAATTAATTACAAATTTGTTACACAGTTAGAACATTTTTCTACTACTAACGGGCTGTTGTAATAAATTCAGGGATACTTATTTCGTGCATTGGAAGGAAGTTCGATACATTTTGATTGATTTTTGTGGGTGTGGGCTGTTGCAATAAAATCAGGGATAAGGATGTGGGCTTTTTTGATAAATGTAAGAGGTGTGGCCTTTACAGAGAAACTTTATCTTAAAGAGCCTCACTTTTTAGAGTCAGATTCTGGCAATTGAACTATTCCACCATATTGTAATTTATTTGGTAAAAACTTCTAGTATCCCCCTCAGTACGATAGAATGTTTTAAACGATTGCTACCATTCGGGGTAGTTTTCTAGGGGATTAATTATGCCATTTTATTATAATTAATTTGTAAAAAAAATCTAGTATCCCCCCACTATACAACAAAAATTCACAGACATACAGAAAGCGTGGTATGATGAAAAATATTTTTTTTTTAAAATTACACCCCTTAGGGGTAATTTTTGGGGGTTGAGCAATGCCAATATGTTGTAATTAATTTGTAAAAAATTACAGCACCACCGCCAGTACGATACAACAAATATTAATAGAAATGCAAAAAGCACGGATTACCGAAAAATATGGTTTTTGAAGAATTGCACCCCATAGGGATAGTTTTTTGGGGGTTGAACTATTCCGATATGTTGTAATTAATTTGTAAAAAATTCCGGTACCATTTTCATTGGATTGTGCTATAAGTGCTGGTGCAGCATTAGGGTCATCAGTTAATTGTGTAAACAGCTAATAAGAAAGTTCGAAAGAAAATAATCGAAAAGCATCGACTTTATGATCGTATTTCGACTGAGATCTGATGGCCGATTTTAAAATTTCACACATCGGAATGAAAATATCGAATGATAAAATTTTCCTAAAAATTTAATCGAATTTCGAGTAATTCGCTATATTTTTAAGGTTATTTTAATCCGCTGTTTACATAAGATGATGGTGGCTGACATCCCAAAACCGAGCAATTCCCATTAAGGAACACAAATGTTCAATTATACTGATCTATCTCCATTTCTTATCCTCGTACTAAATTGATGAACTCGATTTCGATTAAATAGGTGCTCGATGTTACCGGTATGAGATTTTATCAAAATTGTTATTTTAAAATTTACGCGAGTGTGCATTCAATATTTTAACAGTGTGATTCAACAAAACCTTGAAGAGAAATAATTGAAAATCGCATTAAAATAGTTAAAAGTAAACTCATTAATTTTTTTGTGTTGTTCAATATATTTTACGAGCCCAATTATAGATCGTCCCACGCATTTGTATTACATACATTAAATAGTTTACCTAAAAGGCTTTCAAAATACAATGTTAAGAGTAAGGGCGACGACTCATTCAATTTTTTTTATTGGCATCACCTTGCTGTTTGGTATAAGGGGCTAATCCTAAACATTTCCACGCAGTTTCATTATATACGTTAAATCGCCTAACGAAGAGGCTTTCAAAATATCATGGTAAGATTTAGGGCTAGTGAGATGTACTATGAATTAACTAGCTCTCAGTGGGGAATTTTAATGAGAATGAGGAAAGATTTCACATTGAAAGCTTGTTAATTCATATTGCATCTAACTAGCCCTAAATCTTACCATGATATTTTGAAAGCCTCTTCTCCTAGCCTCTTATATGGTAAATATACATGATATTTTGAAAGCCTATTAGTTGGGTGATTTAACGTATATAATGAAACCGCGTGGAAAACTCTAGGATTAGCTCCTCATAATAAACAGCAAGCCAGTGCCAACACAAAAAATTAAATGAGTTCGTTGCTCTTACTATATTCGATCGATCTATATTCGGGCTCGTAACAAATATTGATCAACACAAAAAATTGAATGAGTTTACTTTTAACAATTTTAATGCGATTTTCAAATATTTCTGTTCAAGTTTTTGTTGAATTACACTGTTAAAATATTGAATGCACACTGGCGTAAATTTCAAAATAACAAATTTTGTTAAGTTCTTCACAAATTCGATAAAAATTGAAACCACTAAAGGTTTATAAAGGTTCCTTCAAAAGTCACACCTAGATGTCAGTAGAAAATAATTTCTAAACGCATCCTTTTTTATGTCTCTTTGACATTTGTGAAGAACCTTCACGCTGGAAGAACGTATAACTTATTCAAACTTATTATGAAAATCATCGATCTTTGAAAAATACGTATCGTGAAATTCATGATTTTTTTGGTGTAAATAATCGTCCAAATCAGTCAACAATTCAAAGGTAAGTGAAAAAATTTGAACGGACTGGTTCTGTCGAGGATCGAAAAAGGTGTGGCAGACCAAAAACTGGACGTTCTAGTGAGAACATTGCTGCGGTGGCCGAAAGTGTCGCAGAGGAACCTTCAATATCGATATCACGACGTTCTCACGAATTAGGCATTCATCCATCGACTTTTTAACGAATTTTACATAAGGATTTGCATTTGATTCCTTACAAAATTCAATCAGAACTTTCGTCAATTGGTTGTTAGAACATGGTGCTGGTTTTTCACACAAAATCATCTTTTGTCACCAGTGTGGTGTTGGGCTGGCGGAGTCAATGGTCCATTTTTAGTCTAAGATGTAAATGGAAGAGCTGTTATTGTCATTGGAGAGCGCTATAGGCAAATGAATGAAGTTTTTTTGTGGCCTTCACTTGAATAAATAGACATAGAGTATTGTTATTTTTAACAGGATGGAACTACGAGTAACTCAACACGTGAAAGTATCCAGCTATTGCGTTCTAAGTTTCCAGGTCGATTAATTTCACGTAATGATGGCATAAACTTTCTATGGAGTTTCTTGGAAAGTAAAATTTATGTAAATAAACCAACAACAATTGAGCAGCTGAAAAACAACATACGAACTGGATTTGATGAACTTAATGCGGTGTGATCGGGTTCCTAAAAATTTTGATTTTAACATAGAAGCCTGTAGTCGTGCCCTTGGTGGACATTTAAATGATGCCTTTTTTCACATGTAATTGTTAAAAGCCATATTTCACAAAATATAAAAAACACCAGAAAAAATCTAAGTATTTCCAAGATTTAAATCAGAACTACCTGAAGTACTGTTTTGAAGCTGAACCGAAATTTTCTCGCACAAAATCATGGAAGTTCCCATCAAAGAGCAAGATCAAGATTTTATATCCTCGAAGTGGAACGTAAATCAAAGCAAATTTGGCCGTAAATGTATTCGCAGCATCACTAATTGCGTGCTGTTTGGTGCTGTTTGGAGATGCTCGATGTTTTTTCGAAAGTTGTAATGGATGTCATATTTATTATAAGCTTTCGTCACATCGCTTTCCTCTTCGTGCACAATTGCTAATCGATCAGGTGTCTTCATTCAGTTTAAATATTTTTCGCTTACTAAATCCACTTCACGAATCATCTTGTAAACGTTGGCATTTAATATCTTGTGGTAACCAAATTCCAAGAAATGACGCGAATAATTCGTGAACGGATATGAATGGGATTTCTAAGAGGTCTTCCGATCACTGCCTATTTCCCACTCACATAGGCCCTTAAATCTGTTTTACAATCGATCGGTATATCCATTTAGATACCAACGCATTTTTGGGTGACTAACACGTGTATTAAAATGTTTCCGGAGTCTTTTAGAAGAGCTGTAAATTTTTCGCTGTGGAAAGTTTCAGTTACACTAATGAATTCGACTATTTTACTGGCGATAGTATTTGTTAGAGCTTTTAAATAGACGAGTTTCGGATATGGCCACAACAGGTCTACAGAGATCTCCTGTCAAGGGCTTTGTCATACTGTTTATTTCTCTAGTGATGGCCATAAGCATTGCTTTGAAGATTTGGATTGGTTGGATTGTATTCTGGATTATGTATATCAGGCACAATATTTTCACGTATACCTTTTTGTGAACTACACTAAAGTCAAACCTCAGCAATTTAAACTCAACCCTGCCAAGCGTCCACTTAGCTGTTTTTGAGACATTAGCCATTTCAAACTAGCGAGATCCGTAATTCTGTGTAAACTTGTAACCTTCAACAGAAAGTCTAAATTTCTTGATACTAATAATGGCTGCTGGTCACTCGAATTCCGTCACCGTGTTGTTACTTTGTGAGTAGTTTACTTTTTGTGATATGAATGCGATTGGTTTTTCATTTCGTTCAAGAATCTTTTAGAATAAAACGTTACCTATGCTTTGGGTTTTTGCGGTAGATAATAACAATTTAGGTCTGGTGCACGCTGCTTCTGCTTTAGTTACCTCGACATTATTGCAAATAAATCGACGGTACCACCCGGCCATTCCTAATAGGCGATGCGTCTGCTTTACCGATTTTGTTATTGGCTCTACTACTGGATCTGTTCTCAACCCTTGCTCACAGGCCACAAACCCAAATACCTCATTTTCTTGAACACGAAATGGCTTTTTTCGACGTTTATGTTCTTCTCTGTTTTGGACAATAAATCGGATACAGTTTTTAAAATTTCCAGGTAATCGTCTGTACCAACCAAAATTATATCAGAAAATCATCTAAACAGGCACATTGTTTGAGGTTACACAACCCAAACAATGAATGTTAATGCTACAATTCAACTACTAAACATAAATCCAGCTTTAAATTTATTTCACTATGATGCTACATAAAATACACCGAAAAAAAACGCGCGGCGATATTTACCAATTTTGCTGTGCAAACCCAAATTTGCAATTTTAACCAATAATTTTTTAATAAAGTACGAGCCTGGTAAAATTTTCAGTGCAATATTTACAATGCATTTTTAAATATTAAGATTATTGTTGAGCAGCGTTTGATGGCAAATTAGATTAATCGAATTGCAATGCTGCTAGGTAAATTTCCCCAACAGGTCTACAAAGATCTCCTGTCAAGGGCTTTGAAATACTGTTTGTTTCCGTATAGTGATGGCCATAAGCATTAATTTGAAGATTTAGGTTGGTTGGATTGTATTCTGGATCGTGTATCAGGCACAATATTTTACAAACTAGCGAGATCCGTAATTCTGTGTAAACCTGTAACCTTCAACAGAAAGTCGAAATTTTTTGATACTTACAATGGCTGCTGGTCACTCGAGTTCCGTTGCCGTGTTGTTGCTTTGTGTGTAGTTTACTTTTTGTGATATGAATGCGATTGGTTTTTATTCCCTTCCAAAATCTTTAAGAATAAAACGCTTCCTATGCCCTGGGTGCTTGCGGTTGATAATAACAATTTGAATCTTATGCACGCCGCTTCTGCATAATCCGAACATAAGTAATATGACTCTTTTTTTAGTAGGTTTGTAATTGGAACGGCCACGACGACATTATGGCAAATGAATCGACGATGCAAATCGGCTATTCTTAATTGGCGATGCGTCTGCTTATTGACCCTACCTTTGCTAGATCTGTTCTCAACCCTCGTTCACCGGTCAGAAACGCAGATACTTCATTTTATTGAGCACGAAATGATTTTCTCGCTTATAATCTATTCTGTTTTGGACAATAAATTGGATATAGTTTTTATAAGTTTCAGGTGATCGTAGATACCAGCCGAGATTATATCAGTAAATTATCTAAATAGACGAATGCACGATCCCTCAACCGCTACTTGGTTTGAGGTTACACAACTCAAGCAATGAACGTTAAAGCCAAAACTTAAATTCATAGCCCACTAATACGACAAATTATAAGTACGGGAGCCAAATATTTATGAATTGGGCTACCTTCACCCAGTCCAAATTATCATTTAACAGACATCCAGATTTTTATTTATTTCACTATGATGCTTCAGGCGGTTATAAAAATTCGCTGGGACTTGATTGGTTTTCTCGAAGCGCCAAATAATTATTACGTGGACGGTGGAATAGTTATTTGAGAATTTGTATCAAAATTTATATCTCATCATTATGAAGCTGGATGTGGTGCATTTGGCTGAATTCGAGGTAACGTATTTTAAATTATTTTACTAATATAAGCATTTCCATGCAGATGTCGCTAATTAATTGCACGTTTTATATTTGTTACGCCATCTGGTTTTTACAGCCAGATACAATAAATTAAGTTATTTTTTATGTCAAAAAACACTTGAACGAGAAAGATAAATCTTGTATCAACTAAATTATAAAACCCATTAAAAATTTTACAACCGTGTTCCTTTCACTAACTAGCAATTTTCAAAAACCATAAGTCATAAACCAAAAGCAATAAAAATAAAAATATGTTAGAGACCACTTGAATCGTATTAAACTAATTCGGCATAGCACATGAATGATTAAGACAGAAGTTCTTCCCTTTAAAGATAAATTCGATCAAAACGAGGAAAATAATGAAAATGCCTCACGGTCGCGTGAAATTGGGCCAAATAATCTGCAATCGATACAAATATTTTTTACTCTAAATTCATCTCTGTGGTTTGTTTACAATTTAATGATCGATGATATTGGTATGCGCGTGTATTCTACAAATTCGTATTTAGTGGTTTTGATGTGTAAGTGCGGAAAATTTTTGAGGAGAAATTTTTTGGTGTATTAATTTCCCAATTTGTACGCGAGTATTTTTTATGTGCAAATATAAACCAGTTAATATTCTTATTATTATTACAACCACCTTAATTGTACGCAGATATAAATATGTTCGATTTTAACGAGAGGCCGCAAATTTATTAACTTATTCGCAATTATAAATATTTATTGGGTGGCCAACGCAAAAACTTTATGGCTTTCTGTGTTTATCAACATAATGCGGACGAATGTATTTGCTTCTGGTATTTTTACATTATTGACTACTGAATTATTGATATTCACAGACGAAAGTGTAGAATTTCATTGGAATGTGGATATACAATTTTTACGATTTTGAGAGATTTATGTGGTTAACGTAAAATTATTGGCAAATTTATTTGTTTTTGAAAATCTGCATTACCACCGACATTTCTTAGTGATGAGAATATTTATTTATATTTATTTCCACCTGCCAGTTCCATTTAAATTTTCTGTTAAACAATTTATTGTCTGCCGTATTTACATTTTTTTTAAATTTTTTTAGAGGGTCTAAAAATAAATATATTCATGATCAAGTGTGTGCATTTCTAGTGTAGTGGACGAGAAAAATTTATTTTTTTTTTAGATAAGAATAACGTTAGTCTGGTTGAGTTAGGTAAGTTCAGTGTTTCTAAATCAGTGTTCCGTCATCTGTGTGTCACGCATATATTTTTTTTGTTCTGGTAGACAATATGTGGCCACATATTTGGCGAGATAATACTGGTGAAAAATATCTTAAATGTAATAGCATGATCATAATATGTAGATGGCGACTAATTTAATGACCACATCAATCGATGTGCGATAATTTGGTATAACAATTTTGGACACCAAAACTGATACTCTTAAGTTAACAGAAATTGTACCGACGAGTAATATCTGTAATGCAGATTATGATGAAAAAACTTTTATAAAATTATTATCATTTAAACCAGATCGGCCGAAAAATGTTAGTATAAAAAAATATTTATGACAAAAGCCAGCCGAAAAATGTCAACCGGACATCAAATAGACAATAATGAATAGTTTATAGAAGTGTTATTTAGTATAGAAGTTTTTTTCATGAGTTTGTAACGCCACCAGGCGAAGTGATGCGTTATCAGATTGGCTCATAAAGCGTGTAAAAATCTGGCCTCTGCCTAGATTTCCGTACTTAGGTGAGTATTTGGTTTACCACTGGTGAGCTCCAAATATTCACTGAGAATTACCTCGATAAACCGGGCTTTTTATACATGAAAATTGCTTACGCTTAAAATCAACAATATTTATGTACAACAAAAACACGGCCGCTTGGAATATTTTATTTTTGCTCATGTTGACATTGATTCAACATATTCCCGAGCTTTACTGATGTCGCACATCTGTTAAATTATGCCTTCGTTGGCTCTCGCTAGAGGAGACAGCGGACGTTGGTTTGCAATGCATCTTCCTCTTAATTTGTTTGCAACCCAGATGACTTCTATTACTACAGCGCTCCAAAATAAAATGTGGACCATTGCGTAATGATGGATATGATGAGCACACTGATGATGGAAGGTAATCTGTTCATCATTTTTCAATGATTCAAACTGATCATCCAATCCGGTCGTTTCGGGCGTGGTTAGTAATTGATGATTGTATTCAATTGATCCACTTCGTTCGCTTTATTTTTGACCACAGCACTGAATTTCCGAAGGTTGTTAGCCCTATACATTAAATGAGTTGCGTGCTGAGCAAATTTATTGATATTGTGTTTAGCTGTTCCTACCGCAGTTATTTGAACGTCAGAGTCTCTGAGCACGCAGACTGATTCGATTTCCACTATACCGGAAGTTTAATCCAATGATTACTAGCTTTTGTTGACCTAGTGCCGCATACGGTGTCCAATTCGTTCTTTCATTTTAATATCGCTAACTCACATGACGTTTGATTTGAAGGAGTGTTGATAATTTGTGATACTTCGCATACGAGATGTAAAGGCTTAATTACCTGACATATATGTATGTCTTCTCTTGTTATTAATGAGAAGTGTTCACGCCGATTGTCCATTGCTATAAAGTCAGTGGAGCTAATGAGAGCTAATGATTTGTGACTGAGTGCCTCATGGATGATGTTGGGAATTGGGACTACATATATTAGTGTATAGTCCACTACAGATATTAGTGTATAGTTACTCGGCTTCGGATTTGCATGCTGTCATACACATGATGAAGGTCGTGAATGTTTTGTCCTAGTAGAGTAATGATCACCAGCACGTGTTGTCGAATGAATTATAGCTCTTCTTCCAACTGACTTGGGGTAAGTATGGATGGATGCAGGACGTCTTAATGAGCATGATAAATCATGTTGAGTGATCCTTGTTGTTCAGCGTTGTTCAAGCGAGTGCACAACCATTTTCGATCAGCGGAAGGATAAAACTAACTTTCTGTCAAATCAAAAGTGACATAACCCTTACCATACTCAAAATAACCGCTAGCTCAAAAAAAATTTAGATGGCCCACTCTTTATATATAATTACTAAACTCGGGTTTAAATTTGTTCAAATTGCTATTGATATTGAATTACAATTAAATCATAGCCGAAATTTTGTTTTTGTCAATCATTGTTGTTGTTGTCAAAATAAACATGGCCGAGAATTATACATAAACACTTATGAGGACTAGATATCTATATATAATTACTAAACTCGGGTTTAAATTTGTTCAAATTGGGATTGATATTGAATTATATTTAAATCATCGCCGAAATTTTGTTTTTGTCAATCATTGTTGTTGTTGTCAAAATAAACATGGCTGATAATAACACATAAAACACTTATGAGGACCAGATATTTGGATGTGATTACTAAACTCGGGTTTAAATTTGTTCAAATTGCCATTGATATTGAATTATATTTAAATCATCGCCGAAATTTTGTTTTTGTCAATCATTGTTGTTGTTGTCAAAATAAACATGGCTGATAATAACACATAAAACACTTATGAGGACTAGATATCTAAATATAATTACTAAACTCGAGTTTAAATGTGTTCAAATTGGGAGTGATATTGAATTATATTTAAATCATAGTCGAAATTTTGTTTTTGTCAATCATTGTTGTTGTTGTCAAATTAAACATGGCCGAGAATAACACATAAACTACTTATGATGACTAGATATCTACATATAATTACTAAACTCGAGTTTAAATTTGCTCAAATTGGGATTGATATTGAATTACAATTAAATCATAGCCGAAATTTTGTTTTTGTCAATCATTGTTGTTGTTGTCAAAATAAACATGGCCGAGAATAACACATAAAACACTTATTAGGACTGGATATCTACATATAATTACTAAACTCGGCTCTAAATTTGTTCAAATTGCCATTGATATTGAATTATATTTAAATCATCGCCGAAATTTTGTTTTTGTCAATCATTGTTGTTGTTGTCAAAATAAACATGGCTGATAATAACACATAAAACACTTATGAGGACTAGATATCTAAATATAATTACTAAACTCGAGTTTAAATGTGTTCAAATTGGGAGTGATATTGAATTATATTTAAATCATAGTCGAAATTTTGTTTTTGTCAATCATTGTTGTTGTTGTCAAATTAAACATGGCCGAGAATAACACATAAACTACTTATGATGACTAGATATCTACATATAATTACTAAACTCGAGTTTAAATTTGCTCAAATTGGGATTGATATTGAATTACAATTAAATCATAGCCGAAATTTTGTTTTTGTCAATCAATGTTGTTGTTGTCAAAGTAAACATGGCCGATATTAACACATAAAACACTTATTAGGACTGGATATCTACATATAATTACTAAACTCGGCTCTAAATTTGTTCAAATTGCCATTGATATTGAATTATATTTAAATCATCGCCGAAATTTTGTTTTTGTCAATCATTGTTGTTGTTGTCAAAATAAACATGGCTGATAATAACACATAAAACACTTATGAGGACTAGATATCTAAATATAATTACTAAACTCGAGTTTAAATGTGTTCAAATTGGGAGTGATATTGAATTATATTTAAATCATAGTCGAAATTTTGTTTTTGTCAATCATTGTTGTTGTTGTCAAATTAAACATGGCCGAGAATAACACATAAACTACTTATGATGACTAGATATCTACATATAATTACTAAACTCGAGTTTAAATTTGCTCAAATTGGGATTGATATTGAATTACAATTAAATCATAGCCGAAATTTTGTTTTTGTCAATCATTGTTGTTGTTGTCAAAATAAACATGGCCGAGAATAACACATAAAACACTTATTAGGACTGGATATCTACATATAATTACTAAACTCGGCTCTAAATTTGTTCAAATTGCCATTGATATTGAATTATATTTAAATCATCGCCGAAATTTTGTTTTTGTCAATCATTGTTGTTGTTGTCAAAATAAACATGGCTGATAATAACACATAAAACACTTATGAGGACTAGATATCTAAATATAATTACTAAACTCGAGTTTAAATGTGTTCAAATTGGGAGTGATATTGAATTATATTTAAATCATAGTCGAAATTTTGTTTTTGTCAATCATTGTTGTTGTTGTCAAATTAAACATGGCCGAGAATAACACATAAACTACTTATGATGACTAGATATCTACATATAATTACTAAACTCGAGTTTAAATTTGCTCAAATTGGGATTGATATTGAATTACAATTAAATCATAGCCGAAATTTTGTTTTTGTCAATCAATGTTGTTGTTGTCAAAGTAAACATGGCCGATATTAACACATAAAACGCTTATGAGGACTAGATATCTATATATAATTACTAAACTCGAGTTTAAATTTGTTCAAATTGCCATTGATATTGAATTATATTTAAATCATCGTCGAAATTTTGTTTTTGTCAATCATTGTTGTTGTTGTCAAAATAAACATGGCTGATAATAACACATAAAACACTTATGAGGACCAGATATTTGGATGTGATTACTAAACTCGGGTTTAAATTTGTTCAAATTGCCATTGATATTGAATTATATTTAAATCATCGCCGAAATTTTGTTTTTGTCAATCATTGTTGTTGTTGTCAAAATAAACATGGCTGATAATAACACATAAAACACTTATGAGGACTAGATATCTAAATATAATTACTAAACTCGAGTTTAAATGTGTTCAAATTGGGAGTGATATTGAATTATATTTAAATCATAGTCGAAATTTTGTTTTTGTCAATCATTGTTGTTGTTGTCAAATTAAACATGGCCGAGAATAACACATAAACTACTTATGATGACTAGATATCTACATATAATTACTAAACTCGAGTTTAAATTTGCTCAAATTGGGATTGATATTGAATTACAATTAAATCATAGCCGAAATTTTGTTTTTGTCAATCATTGTTGTTGTTGTCAAAATAAACATGGCCGAGAATAACACATAAAACACTTATTAGGACTGGATATCTACATATAATTACTAAACTCGGCTCTAAATTTGTTCAAATTGCCATTGATATTGAATTATATTTAAATCATCGCCGAAATTTTGTTTTTGTCAATCATTGTTGTTGTTGTCAAAATAAACATGGCTGATAATAACACATAAAACACTTATGAGGACTAGATATCTAAATATAATTACTAAACTCGAGTTTAAATGTGTTCAAATTGGGAGTGATATTGAATTATATTTAAATCATAGTCGAAATTTTGTTTTTGTCAATCATTGTTGTTGTTGTCAAATTAAACATGGCCGAGAATAACACATAAACTACTTATGATGACTAGATATCTACATATAATTACTAAACTCGAGTTTAAATTTGCTCAAATTGGGATTGATATTGAATTACAATTAAATCATAGCCGAAATTTTGTTTTTGTCAATCAATGTTGTTGTTGTCAAAGTAAACATGGCCGATATTAACACATAAAACGCTTATGAGGACTAGATATCTATATATAATTACTAAACTCGAGTTTAAATTTGTTCAAATTGCCATTGATATTGAATTATATTTAAATCATCGTCGAAATTTTGTTTTTGTCAATCATTGTTGTTGTTGTCAAAATAAACATGGCTGATAATAACACATAAAACACTTATGAGGACTAGATATCTAAATATAATTACTAAACTCGAGTTTAAATGTGTTCAAATTGGGAGTGATATTGAATTATATTTAAATCATAGTCGAAATTTTGTTTTTGTCAATCATTGTTGTTGTTGTCAAATTAAACATGGCCGAGAATAACACATAAACTACTTATGATGACTAGATATCTACATATAATTACTAAACTCGAGTTTAAATTTGCTCAAATTGGGATTGATATTGAATTACAATTAAATCATAGCCGAAATTTTGTTTTTGTCAATCATTGTTGTTGTTGTCAAAATAAACATGGCCGAGAATAACACATAAAACACTTATTAGGACTGGATATCTACATATAATTACTAAACTCGGCTCTAAATTTGTTCAAATTGCCATTGATATTGAATTATATTTAAATCATCGCCGAAATTTTGTTTTTGTCAATCATTGTTGTTGTTGTCAAAATAAACATGGCTGATAATAACACATAAAACACTTATGAGGACTAGATATCTAAATATAATTACTAAACTCGAGTTTAAATGTGTTCAAATTGGGAGTGATATTGAATTATATTTAAATCATAGTCGAAATTTTGTTTTTGTCAATCATTGTTGTTGTTGTCAAATTAAACATGGCCGAGAATAACACATAAACTACTTATGATGACTAGATATCTACATATAATTACTAAACTCGAGTTTAAATTTGCTCAAATTGGGATTGATATTGAATTACAATTAAATCATAGCCGAAATTTTGTTTTTGTCAATCAATGTTGTTGTTGTCAAAGTAAACATGGCCGATATTAACACATAAAACGCTTATGAGGACTAGATATCTATATATAATTACTAAACTCGAGTTTAAATTTGTTCAAATTGCCATTGATATTGAATTATATTTAAATCATCGTCGAAATTTTGTTTTTGTCAATCATTGTTGTTGTTGTCAAAATAAACATGGCTGATAATAACACATAAAACACTTATGAGGACCAGATATTTGGATGTGATTACTAAACTCGGGTTTAAATTTGTTCAAATTGCCATTGATATTGAATTATATTTAAATCATCGTCGAAATTTTGTTTTTGTCAATCAATGTTGTTGTTGTCAAAGTAAACATGGCCGATATTAACACATAAAACACTTATGAGGACCAGATATCTATATATAATTACTAAACTCGAGTTTAAATTTGTTCAAATTGCCATTGATATTGAATTATATTTAAATCATCGTCGAAATTTTGTTTTTGTCAATCATTGTTGTTGTTGTCAAAATAAACATGGCTGATAATAACACATAAAACACTTATGAGGACCAGATATTTGGATGTGATTACTAAACTCGGGTTTAAATTTGTTTAAATTGCCATTGATATTGAATTATATTTAAATCATCGTCGAAATTTTGTTTTTGTCAATCATTGTTGTTGTTGTCAAAATAAACATGGCTGATAATAACACATAAAACACTTATGAGGACCAGATATTTGGATGTGATTACTAAACTCGGGTTTAAATTTGTTCAAATTGCCATTGATATTGAATTATATTTAAATCATCGTCGAAATTTTGTTTTTGTCAACCATTGTTGTTGTTGTCAAAATAAACATGGCTGATAATAACACATAAAACACTTATGAGGACTAGATATTTGTATGTGATTACTAAACTCGGGTTTAAATTTGTTCAAATTGCCATTGATATTGAATTATATTTAAATCATCGTCGAAATTTTGTTTTAGTCAATCATTGTTGTTGTTGTCAAAGTAAACATGGCCGATATAACCACATAAAACAATTATGTGGACTAGATATCTATATATAATTACTAAACTCGAGTTTAAATGTGTTCAAATTGGGATTGATATTGAATTGTATTTAAATCATAGCCGAAATGTTGTTTTTGTCAATCATTGTTGTTGTTGTCAAAATAAACATGGCCGAGAATAACACATTAAACACTTATGAGGACCAGATATTTGGATGTGATTACTAAACTCGGGTTTAAATTTGTTCAAATTGTCATTGATATTGAATTATATTTAAATCATCTCCGAAATTTTGTTTTTGTCAATCATTGTTGTTGTTGTCAAAATAAACATGGCTGATAATAACACATAAAACACTTATGAGGACTAGATATCTATATATAATTACTAAACTCGAGTTTAAATTTGTTCAAATTGCCATTGATATTGAATTATATTTAAATCATCGTCGAAATTTTGTTTTTGTCAACCATTGTTGTTGTTGTCAAAATAAACATGGCTGATAATAACACATAAAACACTTATGAGGACTAGATATTTGTATGTGATTACTAAACTCGGGTTTAAATTTGTTCAAATTGCCATTGATATTGAATTATATTTAAATCATCGTCGAAATTTTGTTTTAGTCAATCATTGTTGTTGTTGTCAAAGTAAACATGGCCGATATAACCACATAAAACAATTATGTGGACTAGATATCTATATATAATTACTAAACTCGAGTTTAAATGTGTTCAAATTGGGATTGATATTGAATTGTATTTAAATCATAGCCGAAATGTTGTTTTTGTCAATCATTGTTGTTGTTGTCAAAATAAACATGGCCGAGAATAACACATAAAACACTTATGTGGACTAGATATTTGTATGTGTTTACTAAACACAAGTTTAAATTTGTTCAAATTGGGATTGATATTGAATTATATTGAAATCATCGCCGAAATTTTGTTTTTGTCAATCATTGTTGTTGTTGTCAAAATAAACATGGCCGAGAATAACACATAAACTACTTATGAGGACTAGATATCTATATATAATTACTAAACTCGGGTTTAAATTTGTTCAAATTGGGATTGATATTGAATTGTATTTAAATCATAGCCGAAATGTTGTTTTTGTCAATCATTGTTGTTGTTGTCAAAATAAACATGGCCGAGAATAACACATTAAACACTTATGAGGACCAGATATTTGGATGTGATTACTAAACTCGGGTTTAAATTTGTTCAAATTGTCATTGATATTGAATTATATTTAAATCATCTCCGAAATTTTGTTTTTGTCAATCATTGTTGTTGTTGTCAAAATAAACATGGCTGATAATAACACATAAAACACTTATGAGGACTAGATATCTAAATATAATTACTAAACTCGAGTTTAAATGTGTTCAAATTGGGATTGATATTGAATTATATTTAAATCATAGTCGATATTTTGTTTAGCCGAAATTTTGTTTTTGTCAATCATTGTTGTTGTTGCCAAAATAAACATGGCTGATAATAACACATAAAACACTTATGAGGTCTAGATATCTAAATATAATTACTATACTCGAGTTTAAATTTGCTCAAATTGGGATTGATATTGAATTACAATTAAATCATAGCCGAAATTTTGTTTTTGTCAATCATTGTTGTTGTTGTCAAAATAAACATGGCCGAGAATAACACATAAAACACTTATTAGGACTGGATATCTACATATAATTACTAAACTCGGCTCTAAATTTGTTCAAATTGCCATTGATATTGAATTATATTTAAATCATCGTCGAAATTTTGTTTTTGTCAATCAATGTTGTTGTTGTCAAAGTAAACATGGCCGATATTAACACATAAAACGCTTATGAGGACTAGATATCTATATATAATTACTAAACTCGAGTTTAAATTTGTTCAAATTGCCATTGATATTGAATTATATTTAAATCATCGTCGAAATTTTGTTTTTGTCAATCATTGTTGTTGTTGTCAAAATAAACATGGCTGATAATAACACATAAAACACTTATGAGGACCAGATATTTGGATGTGATTACTAAACTCGGGTTTAAATTTGTTCAAATTGCCATTGATATTGAATTATATTTAAATCATCGTCGAAATTTTGTTTTTGTCAATCATTGTTGTTGTTGTCAAAATAAACATGGCTGATAATAACACATAAAACACTTATGAGGACCAGATATTTGGATGTGATTACTAAACTCGGGTTTAAATTTGTTCAAATTGCCATTAATATTGAATTATATTTAAATCATCGTCGAAATTTTGTTTTTGTCAATCATTGTTGTTGTTGTCAAAATAAACATGGCTGATAATAACACATAAAACACTTATGAGGACCAGATATTTGGATGTGATTACTAAACTCGGGTTTAAATTTGTTCAAATTGGGATTGATATTGAATTACAATTAAATCATAGCCTAAATGTTGTTTTTGTCAATCATTGTTGTTGTTGTCAAAATAAACATGGCCAAAAATAACACATAAACCACTTATGATGACTAGATATCTATATATAGTTACTAAACTCGAGTTTAAATTTGTTCAAATTGCCATTGATATTGAATTATATTTAAATCATCGTCGAAATTTTGTTTTTGTCAATCATTGTTGTTGTTGTCAAAATAAACATGGCTGATAATAACACATAAAACACTTATGAGGACCAGGTATTTGGATGTGATTACTAAACTCGGGTTTAAATTTGTTCAAATTGCCATTAATATTGAATTATATTTAAATCATCGTCGAAATTTTGTTTTTGTCAATCATTGTTGTTGTTGTCAAAATAAACATGGCTGATAATAACACATAAAACACTTATGAGGACCAGATATTTGGATGTGATTACTAAACTCGGGTTTAAATTTGTTCAAATTGGGATTGATATTGAATTACAATTAAATCATAGCCTAAATGTTGTTTTTGTCAATCATTGTTGTTGTTGTCAAAATAAACATGGCCGAGAATAACACATAAAACACTTATGAGGACTAGATATTTATATGTGATTACTAAACTCGGGTTTAAATTTGTTCAAATTGGGATTGATATTGAATTATATTCCCCCCCCCCTGTCAAACCACGAATGGTGACTGAGTATTATATTGTTATACAATATAATTTTGGTCAAATAATTTAGTTAATTGATAATTTTTTGTCGATCTTATTGAAATGACATAAATATGGGTAGGGGCAGAGAAACTGACTTCAATATAAAATTTAAATAACAAAACATGAATTTACATTCTAAATTTAAACATCAAAACATGAACCAAAAGAACACATATTTACTTAGGTAATGTATATATTACATAAATACAAATTAATCTGCTTAATCTCATAACATAAAGCGCCCGTTTTACATTAGAAAATCCAAATAATAAAATCTCATTGATAATTGGTTATTTGGCAGTGTTCGTAAACGTATGTTCTTCGTACCGTTCAAAATTATTTTATTCCAGTTCAAAGTACTTTTAAAATTTCAAAATGATACTGAATCGATTATCGATTTTATCAGTGCTGTTTTTTACGGATTTACAAAAAAATGGAAGACAAATTTTGTTTTAAAATATCCAACTGTTATCAGAAATTGTTAGTGCATTTTTAATTAACTGATATTTAAACGAATTCAACCTAATTAGAAAACATAATTTGATATTATTTATAACAGCACAGAGCAAATCAGAGCAAATCAAAATAATACATGCAAGTTTTCGTGTCGGAAGAAGACAGAAAATACCAATCAATTTTATGGTGAGAAAATCCAGACGAGACATTAAAATATTTCCAGCTTATTCGAACAATACAACATCTAGGAGTTGACTCAGAACATATTTTAACAAAAAAAAGGTTACGAACATAATGGATTCTATGTGAGGAAGTCGAAATCAAATATAAGCAGCTTATGTGAGATGACATCTACAATCAAAACACTTGGTTTACAATGGTATGCAATAAACGACTCATTCTCCTTTAAGATTCAGGAAGAAAAACGACGCAGTCAATAAAATAAAAATCATATCAAAATACTCTCGCACCTTTGATGCTCCCAGTTTCCTATAATTCTCCATTATCCTCTTGAAAATATTACTTAAGAATCTATGGCTTCTTAAATTAGACTGGGATGACAAATTGCCATGCAAAGTTGAAGAGGAGTATAGCAGAATCCGAAACCAGCTTATATATTTTGAAGACATCAACATTCCAAGATTTACAAACCATCAAGGCGAAGTACAAATACACGAGATTTCAGACGCTAGTTAACTTGCCTACTGTTCAGTGGTATATAGTAGAACGGTTCATGAAGATCGAAGTATTTCCACTCAGATATTGACATCCTAGGCGAAAGAAGCTCCAATGAAAAGATTTAATTGCTTAGTGCCTGTTTTGCCTAGTATTTCTTTGCCTAGAGCCAATAGTGTCTGTTTTGCATGGACTGATTCGGCGATTTTTGACGTTGGAAAAACATTTATTTGTAATAGAAATAGCAACATATTAGATAGCTATAACTTCTCATAAAATAGCAGATCATTGTTCGAGAGAGGTCGAGAAGGATTAGTTCAACAGAAAACATCGCGTCAAGTGAATGATTCACGAAATTTTCAGAAAAGTGAGACTTTCACTAGCGACAGTTGCGCTTCACGTAGAACGTACACAACAAGAATAAACCTAGGTTGTTGTTCTTGTAGACTAATTTTTAACGCCAATTTAAGGTAAAAAAACTATTTCGAATAGTGGCATACGTACTGAGGTTCATAAACACTATTTACACCCCTTAGATGAAGTTAACAATGCAGCTAATAGCAACGGAGATCAAAATCGCTAAACTAAAATGCATCAATAAAAATGCATTTAATAAAAAATTTCAAAACATACGGCGATACAAACCTGTAACTAATAAACAGGCTTTTACCATTAGCACCATTTGTGGACGAAGATGGTACTTTGCAAGTTAGTGGCCGATTACAAATATCGGATTGTGATTTTTACAGTAAATATCCTGTAGTTTTATCTAGTTCAATCCTTACTTCAAGTTATATAAGGTAGCAATACTGAACGAACCATATTGAAAGGATGCGTTATTTGTAGGAGATACGCAGCTAAAACTACTAAACAATTAATGGTAAGTTTACTGAGGAAGTAAAGGAGGAGAAGTTACTTATAGGCACAACTACACTGGTATTGGTTCTAATTTTATCGGTGCAAGACGAATTCTCTTTTTCACCATGGATGTAAGTTGATAAAAAATATTAACAACGAGTATATAATTCCAGAATATCTCCTCACTTTAGTAGATTGTGGGAGGCCGCAGTAAAATCGCTCAAAAACCATTTGCTCAAGGCTACATAATGCCAACCTAACATTCGAAAATGTCGCTCGGTTGATGCAACAAGATGCACGAACTACAAAATATGCATGCCTGAAAATAGACGACTTCTCTTAGGCCCGGGTTTATTGTTAACGTTTTGCTTGGCCACATTGATTCAGAACAGAACATTTCCACGAGTTTTTAGATCTAGAACGCCATTCTACAAACCATGGAGAAAACAAACCTATTTGACTTTAATTCAAAAAGACCCCGAAAAATTATTTAAAAAATTTTTAAAAATCAAAATTTAACTTCCAATTTTTTTAAAATTTTTTGAAATTAATGTTTTTAATTCAATTTTTGTTCTAAACTAGACGTTTTATTTTAACCTGATGATTTCAGAGACCTGTAATAGAGTAGATATCTTTAGAAATAAGTAAATAATTTCGAAGGCATTACAATCTTGGTTCATAGTCACAATCAATCGATTATGACTATGAACCACGCATTCCAGCACATTTTTTTAATTTATAACGGGTGATTTTTTAAGAGCTTGAGAACTTTTTTTAAAAAAAAAACGCATAAAATTTGCAAAATCTCATCGGTTCTTTATTTGAAACGTTAGATTGGTCCATGACATTTACTTTTTGAAGATAATTTCATTTAAATGTTGACCGCGGCTGCGTCTTAGGTGGTCCATTCGGAAAGTCCAATTTTGGGCAACTTTTTCGAGCATTTCGGCCGGAATAGTCCGAATTTCTTCGGAAATGTTGTCTTCCAAAACTGGAATAGTTGCTGGCTTATTTCTGTAGACTTTAGACTTGACGTAGCCCCACAAAAAATAGTCTAAAGGCGTCAAATCGCATGATCTTGGTGCCCAACTTACCGGGCCATTTCTTGAGATCAATTGTTCTCCGAAGTTTTCCCTCAAAATGGCCATAGAATCGCGAGCTGTGTGGCATGTAGCGCCATCTTGTTGAAACCACATGTCAACTAAGTTCAGTTCTTCCATTTTTGGCAACAAAAAGTTTGTTAGCATCGAACGATAGCGATCGCCATTCACCGTAACGTTGCGTCCAACAGCATCTTTGAAAAAATACGGTCCAATGATTCCACCAGCGTACAAACCACACCAAACAGTGCATTTTTCGGGATGCATGGGCAGTTCTTGAACGGCTTCTGGTTGCTCTTCACTCCAAATGCGGCAATTTTGCTTATTTACGTAGCCATTCAACCAGAAATGAGCCTCATCGCTGAACAAAATTTGTCGATAAAAACACTTTTCGAACCGAACACTGATTTTTGTAATATAATTCAATTATTTGCAAGCGTTGCTCGTTGGTAAGTCTATTCATTATGAAATGTCAAAGCATACTGAGCATCTTTCTCTTTGACACCTTGTCTGAAATCCCGCGTGATCTGTCAAATACTAATGCATGAAAATCCTAACCACAAAAAAATCACCCTTTATATCCGCGGTATCGATTCCTGAACCAAACAAAAACTTACCAGAAAATCGATTATCGAGATAGAAAATCGAAGAGTACCGAGAAAATATATTACATAGAATATATGAATAATATACAGCAGCGTTACAAGTGGCAAAAGCTCAAGGTCGGCGATATAGTACTGTTTAAAGAAGATAACAGGCCCGTGTGTAAATGACCTCTTGGTCGGACTATTCAAATCCAGATTCAGATGGATTAGTGAGAGCTGTAATCTTGAAAACATCACCATCAACACAGCAATGTCCAGTGGTAAATTATACAAATTACCCGTAGGTTGATGATCGTTCGTTAACGGGGCGAAGCATGTTTATGCGGTATCCTAAAATATAATAAAAACCATCAAAGTGTCAATCACAATCTCATCAATTTGTTTTGTGAAAATTTAACAAAATACAATTTTATAAAACGCCAATTTGCAATGGGAAACTATAAGATAAACAAGGCAAAACGAAAACTACAAAAAAAACAATATTCTACATTTCCTACGAATTGTTTACATACTGTCAACTATATGAACGTAAAATAAGTAAAATAAAATGGAGTTTATTTTTTAACAACCTTAAAATTACGAATACATAAGTGTATATGTATTACATGTACATACTGTTCTAGCGAATTTTTATAATTATTGCGTAACATTTACGTTTGTGCGTAAACAAAACACGATTGCTTAGATTTCAACTTAAAATTAAACTAGTAGAACAGTTTGAGATAATTTTTAAAATTTTAATAATGTTTATTATTTATTATTCCAAATTGGTAAAGTTCAAGAGGCGTTGTAGAATTGTTTGTATTGTCTTTACCCACCACACCGAAATAAATGTTCAGTGGCGCTTCAAATATTATGGCAAAGTGACTAACCCTGCTATGCAATCATTATAATCGGAAGCCGCATGACTGTTTAAATGTCATAATTACGGTGCGAGTAAACATTTGATGTTATTCGTTAGATCTCAAAGAAATTTAAACATCAAAACACGATGGTACATACACGAGTATAATATACAAATAGCGCGCACGTTTTTTCTAAGAAAACCAAAGAATGTTTAATTGATAAATAAACTAACTGCTAAAGATGTAATATCAAATAAAAAAAACGCGCCGAGAATAAAACAATGATTTTACTACACAGCATGAGAATAATTATACGAGTAGTATTAAGTTAACCTAATCATTGGTGATGATAAGAAATCAATTTTCATTTGTTTCGCCTAGAAAATTAACATACAATTTATGGATGTTTGGAAGCGTACAGTAAAAATTCTACTCTCAGCATGAATTTAATTAGAAAACATTTGTTTCTATTGATCGATTTTTTAGTTGTGTGTGTGTGTGTGTGTGTGTGTGTGTGTGTGTGTGTGTGTGTGTGTGTGTGTGTGTGTGTGTGTATATGTGTGTATCTGCCTGTATATACTCGAAGATAAAATAAAATTCGATTTCTTATTGTATTCGTGAGGAAAAACAAATAATTTTCCGTTAGCGTATACACAGGAAATTAATTTTTCACATTCTACCGGTCTTGCTTCTTTTATGTTTATGTACCTACATGAAGCGTCTTTGAATTTAAATCGATTTTCTTTTGCTTTATTTTGTATTTTTAAGACGCATTCCAATGTGATCGGCATTTACCTCTTTCGGTAAATTATACTGCATGTGCATTGCATTTCTCATTTCATTTCGATTGCGTCTTTGAAAATATTGCTGTTGGCTTATTAGATTAGACACTAACCCTGACTAGAAGCATAATGTAAAATGGTTATGTTATAAGTACAGAGATTTGTTGAACATTAAAGAACGCCATCAAATATGATGTAAAGAGATTAGAGTGATCGTACAGCATATTCATTAAGCCTTAACAGGATAATGAAATAATAAACTTTCTGGGCTAGCATCCATGTCAAAATCTGAACAACCACACACAAAGTGAATGATGCCATCGTCATCAAGGCAGTCGTCACATAAATAATCTTGAACACGCTCCATCAGCTGTTAATGGAGCTTAAAACTATTGCTAGAGCAAAGAAAGCTAATAAAATGATGACCAGTTCTTGACTAATTTGGAAGTGGTAAAAGGATTCTGTAAACAATTGAGCTCAGATTTACGCTATACACAGAATTATATATTCCCTGAAATAGCGAGATTAGAACCATCAATCGCACAACGTGTGCATGCTATCCGCTCGGCTTAGAATACCGTTCAATTTAGACCTAGACTTCCATGTGATCGTTGATCATGTCCAGGACAATAGGTTCTAAAACCCGCATAAAATTCAAAATGAGAGTCATTGGTGACACTAGCGACTCAGATGCTCATTTATTGAATTGTTGAGACAACAATGAGTCTCTGGATTTATGATCCAACGAGAAAGAATTATCGAAATAAAATGGTGGTAGCAATTTGTCATTAAGCATAACGATTTCTGGTATGGATTAGATTGAAGATTTGTCTATGCCCTTGGGTGGAGGAATACGTGCCCATAGGATGGCCGAGTGAAGTAGGAGCAGGAGATTGTATGCAATGCAATATCTTGTAAACTTCTACATTGGCAAAAAATTGAAGTGCCGTTTTGAAGATTGCTTTTAATGTGAATTTTCCAGGAAGGTTCCAAAATTACACCAAAATGTTTTACTGTGTTGGATCTGGCCTTCGTTTCCCCAGTAAGAAAAGGAGTAGACAGTTTGCCAATATCACTACGTCTAGTAAGGATTAGGAGATTAGTTTTACGTTCTACATCTGGAAGAGTGCAATGCTTTAAGTCAGAAAGTGCATTACGGTATTTCCCAGCAACCGTAACGGCAAGTCATCAGCATAGCTCTGAGTAGTAAAGCTAGATTACTGCAGTTTAACAGGTAATTCATCAATTAACAATAACCGTACGAATAGTGATAAAAGAACTCCCTGGGTCACCCTTTGGTAACTTGAACAGAAACAGAAAGAAAATCAGCTCATCCGATTGGTTTGATCGATGCCAAAATTTGTGCATGCCTCATTATGGTAGAAAAATATGTATTGTCAAGTATATGTATTGTCATTGTAGTGTCATGTGGTCAGAAGCTCCTTAATACTAAGCGATCTTTCAATCCTTGTAACAAGTCACGTGCGAAATAGATGGGGAGAATAGACAGAGATAGATATGGGGAGAATAGATAAACGACGGTCTCTAATATATCCGTCAGCAATTGTTTCCAAATCTTTAAGGTGAGTGAAGATAAGGAGAGTGGGGACGGAATAATTTTAATTACAAGCTTCCAGAATGAAAACTACTCTGCTCCTGTTCCAAGATTCCAACAGTAATGTTAGGGGGGTAGTAAGTAATATGGCCCTTCGAGGCATTCGCTCCTTCGACACATTCGGCCCTTTGTTATCATACCGAATTGTAGAGGCGTCAATAACTCTCGTGAGCACGCGAGAAGTCGCATCGCTCCTCCACCCTTTTTAGCCCTCCGAGGGCCTTTAGAAAAAAATTCCGGGAGACCGGTGTTCGAAAACATATCGAGAATAAAGGAGCAGTTTTACTAACTTTATTCCAAGTGAATGATTCCAATTCAAAACTGATTTTTGATACAGTTCTAGAATACGGGGCGATAGGGACGGAACTTCACCATTTCGTTACTTATTATGTTAAAACTCTACAATTAAGGTGTAATTGGGATTCTAAAATGATATTTTGCTAAAGCCCTAGAATATGACCAATAGCGACAGAACTTGACTATTTCTTTTTCAGATTATGATAAAATTCGACATGTGTGATGGAAATAAATTTCTAAAATTGACTAAGTTCTGAAATATGTCGCCCTTTTACGCGCCCAGATATGCAGAGCTTTATCAAAAAATCATTTAATAATCCCATTTAGATCGTGTCAAATTTAAACATAATCGGTTAACAAATGGCCAAATTGTAATTGGAATCTCTATTGACCATATTCCACACCGTTATCAAAAAATCATTTAAGAACCCCATTTCCATCGCACGTGACGAATTTCAACATAATCAATTAAGAAAAGGCCTAGTTCCATCATTAATGGGAATATTCCAGAACTTTATCAAACATCATTTTAAAACCCCATTTAGATCTCACATGTTGATTTTCGACGTAATCGGTTAGGAAATGGCCAGGTTTTATCCCTATCCATCTTATTTGAGAATTTTATCAAAAACGCATTTTTTGAATCCCATTTAAGACCCACATGTCGAATTTCAACTAAATCGGTTAAAAATGGCCTAGTTCCATAGCGATGGCCATATTTCAGAACTTTATGAAAAAATCATTTTAGAAATCCATTTCCATCGCACATAATTAATTCTATAATTTTTGGATAACCTCCAAAATTTTTAAAACGCTTAAAAAATTTCTTATCGCTGACTAACTGAAATTAGACCCAATTGCATGCTACATCCAGCTTATTTGCTCTTAGAAAAATTTAAATGCAAAATTTAATCGAGGTGTGTATTCCGGTATAAATAATAATATCTCGGTCTATATACAATGATTAAGCGCAAATTTTTATTTATGCAAAATAATTCTAGACATAAACAAGTATTTACCACTTATCCGGTAAACATTAACTTGTTTGTATATTTTACCTTAAAAATTTCCATCACGATTTTTACTTTTTTAATTATTTAAAAAAAATAGGAAAATCGTTAACCCACCACACACAACTATTTAAAACGCATCAATTAATTTAATCGATTAGTACGGCAACCGATATACAAACCCAGGTTCTTTTAATTCTAAGGCAGCAGACACACGTGCAAACAGACTGATTACCCGAAATTCTCTCCATCAGTATGCCGAGTGATGGTTTTCAACAAACTCGAAATCTCATTTTATTTAACTAATAGGACAGGTGAAAAATTCATTCAAATTAAACAGTGATCGATCTGGCATAGTTTAGCTTATTTTTCATGATTAAATTTGTTGATCGCAGCGATCAAATATATAACAGATACGGTTTACGTCAGTTTGTTGTTTGATCGAAATTCGGTCGAACATAAAAAATATACAAAAATAAAAATGATTGAATTTATTAAAAATAACAAACTAATCGATCAGAGATTCGAATAATTTTGTTTATGTGTGTGTGTGTGTACGCGCCCGATGATGATGAATCACACAATAAATTAACTCTCGCGATCAAATGATATATGAACGACGCGCAGAGTGATGATTAATTATGCGGGGATTTTGCTTATCGAGATTACGTAAATATTTGGATTATAATTCGAAATGTAAACGATTTTTCTCTTTTGTTTTATTTTATTTTGATGACCTATTTCATCTCGGGTATTTTACAAATTTCACAATTCCCCGATATCTGTAATAAAGCGTGCGGAGGTAAATTTCTTTGCTTGTAAAAGTTTATGTTTATTTGTAATTTCGCTGCTGATTAATAGATGTCACACCAAATAATTTATATTAGTCGAGACAGGGTGATTATTATTTTATCATTTTCAAAAATTAGGTAAGGCATAAATAGACTTTTTGATTAATGTTTACACAATAATCACTCAGACTGCAGGATTGAAGACACCAGTAAAAGCCACCAAACAATGGTGCTATGTCAAAATAAATGTATCAGTTTTCACAATTTATTTGGTCAAATATAGCATTTTTACAGGCCCTATCCTGTCTCAGATGAATTTATATTCGACACATCTTTTGTGACAAAATTCTTCAATTTTAATGGCAATCTAACTTTCTTTATTCAGAGGTTAACTAATGCAGCGCCAAATGACATTTAAATGTTCTGACATAACTTGTTACCGGAACTTCCTTTTGAGAGTCAAAAATATCTAGTTGTCCGGAGGTATACATAAATGGCCGTAACCTTATGAAATAGAAAGGATCGTCCAGATTTACAATTCGCTATATCGACGAATTCAAAACCGAGCGATTGATTGAGTTGAGACTTTATATTTAAATTTTTCTCATAAATTGGGATATCCAAGTGGTTTTTGACCGAGCTCATGTGGGGCTTTTCTGTTTTTTAACAATGTTGGTCAAAAACAGTTTTTCAGAATTTGGGAAATGTCGATTGTTGGCAAAAAAAAACTTTCTGTCAACAAAATTTCGCCGCTGTACAGGCCAGACGGATTGTTCGAGTGAAACTTCATACTTGACCGAAGTGAATTTTTTAACGAAAAGTGTGGCAAAGTATGCAAATAGCAAATCTCTTCCTAAAATGATCATCAAAATTGTATATGAGAGGCAGATATTGGGCTTCAATATGTTAAGTAATACTAGTGGTTTAGTTTGGGTTTATTAAATGAGTTCGAATTTAGTTTGGGTTTGAAATAACTTATGCTACTATGAATGATTAAACATATTTCAGAGATGTTAAACCGTTTAACCTCAATCAAATAAAAAAGATTTGGAGTGCCATCAAATATTTAACCTAAAATTTTATAAAAATTCAAATGTTCGTCAAAATATTCGACACTAAGGTCGGTTTCAGGAATCCCAGAAATTTTGACAATTGTGGACATATTTCGTCGAATAGTGAACGAATTTCAGTTAACTCCATTAAAGTAAAATGATTTAGTTGACTGTACAAGTTATATTTCGTCAAATTTATGTAAAAGTTAATAATCGAAATACTTGCTTCAATATGGCCGATTTTAGGAATCTCAGAGATGCTTCCAAGTGTATAGGATAATATGTCATTATATATTTGACAAATTGAGCTGTACAAAACAGTTACAACAAATTTGGGCGAGAACGCAAGACTTAAGTTGTAAAATATAATAAAACGCAATGGTTGATTCCAAGAATCGTAGAGATGTTACCAGATGTTGGCATATATCCTCTAATAGTTGACAAATTTACCTGTTCAAAATAGTCAACACAATAAAACGGCAAGTGTCCACACAAGATTAATGTGTAAAATTTCTTAAAAACTCAAATCTTCGTTAAAATAGTAGTTCCACTACGGTCGATTCCAGGAATCTCCAGGAATATATATATATATATATATATATATATATATATATATATATATATATATATATATATATATATATATATATATATATATATATATATAAATATATATATATATATATATATATATATATATATATATATATATATATGTATATATATATATATATATATATATATATATATATATATATATATATATATATATATATATATATATATATATATATATATATATATATATATATTTAAGAAATTCTTCGGGTTAAATTATTGCAAATTTATGTCTACAAAATGTATAAAGTTCTGTGTGGTCTCTCCACTTTAGACCGGCTACAACATCACCGACTATTAAAAACAGATTTCATAAAAAAAATTCTATAAACAGATAAAGTGCCTCATCTAATTAAATAAATTAAATTTAACATGCTTCATATTATAAATAGACTAGGTCGCCACTGTTGAAAATTTATAAATAAATTCATGCAAGTGTATTACAATTTTCAATAATCGTTGCATTTAAAACAGATTATCTGGCGCCTCCATTCAAACCCCGATAAAATTGAAAATTACTTAAATATTTTGGATTTTCGAAATTAAATTATAATTTTTGTGTTTATATTCAACAATTATTTATAAATTTAAATTTGTTTTTTTTTGCGTATTTTAATTAATGAAATTTTTTTCGATTAAATTCAATTGGTACACAGGAGTTAGTTTCCATATAAGTGTAACTGGATGGTTGGAAGTTTATGTTTTGTGGTGTTGTCGGAAAACTGATATAATTTTGTATGTGACATACGATTACCGGATCAATATAAAACATGCACAATTTGTGTTTTAGTTTTTTGGTTAAACATACCAATAAACTACACCAAGTATTGAACTTTGTACTGTTTTGGGGATGGTTTTACCACCAAAACCTACTCATATAAACTATCAGAGTTACATACATAGTAAAATGTATATATTTGTTGGTATCGTTTCGATATTTTTATATAGTTTCAAATAAAAATTGATTTATATTTTATTTATATGTGATAACAGTATACATCCATAAGCAAAAACTAGTGTTTTATAACCATATTTTGCTGTTGGTGTGGTTTGACGAGGTCGTTTATTTATCGCGCGCAACCAACCAACATCAAATAGCTTAAATTGTAGCAAATTCTGTCGATTTTGTATCAAAAATTAAAATTATTGAGCTGGAAATTTGTGATATAGATCCCGGTACGATATAAATGTTTATCGTTCGAAATTACTATTTACATTGTTATAATATACTACGTTCCCGTAGGCAGCCCTCTGCTTCGAAATTCTCAGATTCGCCGTAGTATTTGTGATTAACGCTTAGTGAATACTGTGGGGATTTGGGTTTAAAAGGAATAGCAATATATAATTTGCAATTCTTGTGCATCACATCACACCTGTGGTGCAAAAAATATATACAATTAAGCTGTTATGTAGCTGTAACCGTTCCTGTTTTAAATAGTTTAAATGCATTATTATGATTTAGGGCTTAGATTTAATCTGCAAGGGGTCTAATACAAAAAAGACACCGTATGGTGAATTTTGCTAGTCGTCCAAATGGAAGAAGGTCAGAGTAGGTAACCCGGTTGCAGCGTTCTCAATTATATAGAAGATTTCAACTACCGGAAAGAGAAAGAACGGAAAATCCTTTCAACAGAAGCAGTATTCTGCAAAGGACACTGTCCTCTTCGTCATAAACACTCGATCATCAAAAAAAGAAAGAAACACCTGTTTCGTGTCCAATTTAGGTAGAAAACATAACAGTAGTTATGCCGGAGCAGATTGAGATTATAACCGGAAAGAGTTTATACCATATGAACCGTAATACGCAGAAAATAGATCAAACGAACGTCAAATTCCACTTTAAATGAAGGGATTCAACCAAAACGTAACAAAATATCTTTAATATTGTTTAAAATGGTCAGGGAAACTTCAAGAACCAATTGAGGTCATTAGTTTCTGCAGAAATTATATGAAATCGTTTATATCATCAAACCTATCTGTCAATCATAAGAGAGAGAATGAGTAACAAGGTCATGCACTTGTCGATCAATAAGAAGAGAAAAAGCAACCAAAATTATCTAAAGCGACAAGTGAGAAAAGATTTGCTTCTAATATATACAATCTGACTGCGCAACGAAAAAGAAGGGTGAGCAGGAGAAATTACAAGGCTGGACACTAGTCCAGTTCAAAACATCGTCTGGCAAACACAATAGGGAAAAACGAAAGAAGGAACGCAGAAAACTTAAGGCTAACCTAAAGGCTGTTCTAGTTAAATCCAAAGGTAAAACTTACAAATAGATGCTTAAGGTGATCCATGAAAAACTACACTCTGAAACCCTAAACACAAAAATAAAGTTAGTTCAATGAACAAAGCCGCGCGAACTTCTGCTGCAACTTGGTCTGAAGCCAAAAAATAGGCAACATTTTACGAGGCACTAATAGACGCTCTTGACACGACTGCCACTGTGCGATATTTGGAACCGATAACTACCTTTGAAATCGGGTATCTTGACCGGCTGACAACGAAGTAAAAAGAGCCCTGAACAGGAAACTAAAAAAGTGCAGTAATTTAAAGTCTACCCATTGCTCTCGATAACAGAATATGTACGCTTACTCTTTAATTCTGAGTTCAATTTCAGATGATAGGTTTAGAAAAAAGTATCGACTAAATGCTTTTCATGTTTCATGTGTTGTATGTGCGTTTTCTAAATGTCTGAAGTCATGAGATGTTATGCTTGTTTTAGATTGGGTCATGACAAAAGAAACCTCTCTAGGCAAGCCGCCATCTAGGCTCCGTATCTGATTAAAGCTGAGATTCATCTTCATTCTTCTATTTTACTCCGACTGAGCCTAGCAACGACTTTCATTCATAAATTAATGATAAAGAAGAAAAAGCACGAAAAATGACCTCTCCCGTCCCCCCGCCCCCTCATAGCCGGAGACTTCAATGCAAAAGCTTTAGATTGAAGCGCAACGGACACAAGGGGGCGATATATGGCAGGTCAACTAACAGTGCTGAAGGAGAGTGCTGTGTTTACATTTTGAAGACTGGGCTACAGAATGGCAGAAACAGGTACGCGATTGTCGAGAATAGCGATAAAAACCGAAATAATAAAAAGTAAACACATTAAATGGGAGGCTCTGAAGCGGAACGTGGAACGACGGGGCCTGTAGTTCAAAGTTGTAATAAGCCAGATCATTATGAACTACATTTTTCAACCCATAAAACCAGTGACTGACCAAAATTCTAAATTTATAAAATTCGAAAATTCTTAAATTCTAAAATTTAAAAATTCTAACATTTTAAAAATCTAATATTCTAAAATTTAAAAATTCTAAAATTATTAAATTCTAAAATTATCAAATTCTAAAAGTATCAAATTCTAAAATTCTATAATTCTAAAATTCTAAAATTTTAAAATACTCAAATTCTGAAACTCTAAAACTTTCAAATTCTCAAAATCTCAAATTAAAAAATTCTATAATTCTAAATTTCTAAAATTCTTAAATTTTGAAATTTCTGAAATTCTGAAATTCTGAAATTATCAAATTCAAAAATTATCAAATCATCAAATTCGCAAATTCTAAAATTCTAACATTCTAAAATTCTAAAATTCTAAAATTCTAAAATTCTAAAAATCTAAAATATTAAAATTATAAAATTCTAAAATTCTAAGATTCTAAAATTTAAAAAATATAAAATTTTGAAAATTCTAAAATTCTCAAATATTAAATTCTAAATGTCTAAAATTTTAAAATTCTGAAATTCTAAAATTCTAAAATTCTAAAAATCTAAAATTCTTAAATTCAAATTCTAAAATTCCAAAATTCTAAAATTTTAAATTCTAAAATTCTAAAAACCTGAAATTCCCAAATTCCAGATTTATAAAATTCTAAAATTCGAAAATACGAAAATTCGAAATTTTTTAAATGCTAAAATTCTGAAATTCTAAAATTCTTTAATTTTAAAATTCTACAATTCTTAAATTCAAATTTGTAAATTCTAAAATTCTGAATTTTTAAAATTCTAAAATTTTTATATTTTAATATTCTAAAATTCTGAAATTCTAAAATTATAAAATTCTCAAATTCTCAAATTCTAAAATTCTTAAATTTTAAAATTCTAAAATTCTATAATTCTAAAATTGTAATATTTTAATATTCTAAAATTTTGAAATTCTAAAGTTATCAAATTCTAAAAGTCTCAAATTCTAAAATTCTATATTTTTAAAATTCTAAAATTTTTAAATTCTAAAATTCTGAAACTCTAAAGTTATCAAATTCTAAAAGTCTCAAATTATTAAATTATATAATTATAAAATTCTAAGTCTCAAATTTTAAAATTCTGAAATTCTGAAATTATCAAATTACAAATTCTAAAATTATCAAATGATTAAATTCTAAAATTCTAATAATCTAAAATTCTAAAATTCTAATTCTCATTAATTTGAAAATTCTAAATTTCTTAAATTCTAAAATTCTAAAATTCTAAAATACTGAAATTCAAAAATTCCAGATTTCTAAAATTCTAAAATGAAAATTCGAAAATTTGAAAATTCGAAAATTCTAAAATTCTAAAATTCCATAATTCCAAAAATTTTAAATTCAAATTTGTAAATTCTAAAATTTTGAAAATCTAAAATTATAAAATTATCAAATTATCAAATTCTAAAAGTCTCAAATTACCATATTCTATAATTCAAAAATTATAAAACTTTAAACTTTAATTCTGAAATTATCTAATTATCAAATTCTAAAATTATTAAATTATCAAATTCTAAAATTCTTAAATTCTAAAATTTAAAAATTCTAAAATTCTAAAATTCTAACATTTTAAAAATCTAATATTCTAAAATTTTAAAGATTCTAAAATTATTAAATTCTAAAATTATCAAATTCTAAAAGTATCAAATTCTAAAATTCTAAAATTCTAAAATTTAAAAATACTAAAATTCTGAAACTCTAAACTTTTCAAATTCTCAAAGTCTCTAATTCTATAATTCTAAATTTCTAAAATTCGAAAATTCCAAAATTCTAAAGATCTAAAATTTTAAAATTCTAAATTTCTTAGTTTCTAAAATTCTAAAATTTTTAAATTTCAAACTTCTAAAATTTCCCTTATCTTAAGCTACACAAATTTATTTGTAGCACTTTAGTTCTCAATACTATCGCTACGGCGCTGGAACGGAATATAAAATGAGAGAAGAAGAATCTCCCAAATTTAGCTGAATTTCTTTTGGTAGTTAAAGCTACGAGTATAATGTTAGGGCTTAGAAGTATTTAACATTTTACGTGATTTATCATTTAAGTGGTTTTGGACTATGCAAATTGTTATTAGCACTTTAATTCCCTTTAATTTAGAAAAATGGTAATAGTTTATGCCAATTGTCTTAAAACGTGATAAAAATTACTGCACATACCTTTGTCGTACCTTTGTTTGTATCTTAGGAGTATGTGGTTATTAAGCAAATTTACACTAGCCTAGTTAGGAACCAATCACACAATTTATCGATAAAAAAAATATCAACATATAAAAATAGTTTTTGAGGAGAAACTGGAGAAAGCAAAGGCTGCTAGACTTATTTTGGTTTTAAAGTGAACCATATCCATCAAGAAAAATTGGTTTTTTAGTTTTGATTATTGATCATTCAGTAAAATCAATATTATTTGGAATTTTATGGATCTTTTATTGATTTATTTAATCGATAAAATTTACGCTTAGTTCCTACCCTGATTTGACTAAAGTTTGTTTACATAAACTATTCACCTACACTCCATTGAAATGCCAAACATAGCGGGAAATGAAAATCAAATTTTTACAAACTGAAAGTGGATGAAATGAAATGGATTGATGTTTAGTAAACTTGTAATTCGGGGGATATTCCGAATATTTTCGTAGCCATTCTGTTGTCAATTTTCTATTGTATTTTTGATAACCTCATGAGGCTTGAAACCCATTTAAAACTTATTCTTAAATTATTTATTGCAATAATCGTCGATGAAGAATTGAAAAAGCAATTAATGTCTTTTTCAAGAGAATCGCTCTTGTTATTTTCGAAGGTGCTAATATAAAATTACCCAGTACTACAAAACATTTTAGATGCTACCTGACGTATAATCATCTTCCTTAAAGAAAAAATATTCTTACTAATTAATTAATTATTTATTCACATTACCATTAACACACAGGTAAGAGATGGTACAAGATGATATATACAAAATAAAGACACATAAAGGTAAAAGATGTTCTTCCTAGACGGTAATATTTTCCTTTTACGTGTAAATTTTACCTTAAAGGTGTGTACTGTGTTTGTTTCGTTATGCACAAATGGTAGAGAGGTTAAAATGAATTTTTAATCACAGCCAAATTTTCACCTTACATTTGACTTTAAACCTTATACAAATATATACAAATTAAATGCGATGTCGATAAGTTTAACATTTTTAATTTGTTTGGAAGATGACATAATTTGTGTTCATGTTGCAAGCGCTGATTCAAGTGAACAAATATAAAATGCTAAATTAGGTCACTCATAAAATATTTTGATATTGACATCATTGATTTGAGATGACAAGCTATAACAATTTTTTTTAGGAAACTTATAACTTTTAATTTTTATTTGCGGTATTAAATAAAAATTATTTCAGATCGTTTTAGTTCTCAAAAATTATTAACTAAAACAGAAATCGGTCATAAAACGGCAATTAATGGTCCATTATAATTTGAAACAGTAAAATTATTTTTTAATAGATTTGAAGATTTACAATTTTATGATTGCAATTAAAAATATGATTACTGCGCATCGGTATAATTTTGAAAATTCCCGAGTCTGGAGTCATGGTACTTACGATTGTAAATTTTATTCAGTTTTGCAGAACTCACCTGAAACGATAAAGAACAATGATAAAATTATTAAAAAAATTATTGTTTTGATTTTACTATTATAGAAAATTAATTACCGGTGTCATTCATATAAAGTCATAACGAAGGTCAAAACAAAAATTATCATCAATATTGGGTTTTGCCTAGAAATGGTTGATTAAACCAACCTAGGTTTGGACAGAACCTAACGGAGAATAAAGAAGTTATTACGGTACTTTCGAAATATTTGCTTTCGTTTTTAAAATCTCGAAAGTCAATGAAACGACTCTGTCTAATTCGCATATTTGTCCACAAGAATTGCTGAGAACATTATTTGACTCTCGATTTGAAAAAATGTCTGGTTTTCGGCCAGCCTTCATATGCATAAATCTATTGAACACTTTAATAAAAGTTCTCGCATATTTTAGAATTTGATTTCAAAATTATTTCATATGGTTTAGTTTAGGTACAACACAGTTGTCGTTGTAATCCACTTCGAGTAATTAGTGAAGAAACTTGGAACGCTATGCTGCATTAAAGAAATTAGTAATTTAAATTTCAGGAATCATGTCCATAAGATGAATTTAACGAGACCAAATAAAATATGGTTACGTATCGGCTACATCGATAGTCATAACATCTGGTGTGCGTTGCTTTTATTCTGTATCAACTTTCAACACCCCAAGTTTAACATTCATTTCATATGCAAAAAGCTGGCATACAGATATGGCAGCCACACAAATGTAATATTTGTGTCTGTTGGATTTACAATCTTAAAAAAATATTGAGCATTTGAGGGTTCCTATCAATTTCAATTGTAAAGAGAAATAATAGAAGTTTGATGTTCAATTTAACAATTTCCGACATTGTCTACACTCTCTACAATATCGACGTCATTTTTTAATTGTCTTCATACAGTTTCTTTATATTGGTACGATTTCTAACCTAGTCGCGAGTACGAGCCTAGTCAGAGTCTATAATTTTATTAGGGCGTTTATTATTCTTAGCACAGATCGATGCTGTTGGATCAAGAATTAAGTCAATACTGATTGGGAATTGGATTTTAGAATGACATTCTAAGTGAAGGGGAATATGAAGATATTGGAAGCAGTTGTAAACGGCGGCAACAGCCATCATGAAAACTATTGGAATTATTAACGGCGTTAATAATCGGGGTAATTAATGACGTGAATGTTTGCGAATACAACTACTTCCAAGTGAATTCCAAATGCAAAGCGCATAAATCGCCAGATGCAAGAAAATAAATAATCTCGAACAGCGATAGACAAGTACGTAAGTGCGAGCAATTTGGGACACAGTAACAGTTGTGACTTAACCAGCGAGCAGTGCGTGTTAAACAGTCCGAAAAGTAAAAATAGTCAGTAAAAGTGAATAGTAAAAGGGAACGAATCCATATCGAATGCCCGGAATTCGTAATAATAAGTATAATGTTAATTAGCTTCGCTGCACAACACTGAAAAATTGTCTACGTCATTTTGGAACGTGGGTATACTGATGGAACTCAACTATTTGGATGATATTCTGACATACGGCTATGCATGTTGGGACATAGCCATACCTAAGACGTGATTTCAAAGTTATTTAAGAGAATTGTTGAAATTTGGCGAACCATGTTTTGTCGATAAAACCGTTTGTCATTCGAAATTTTACCATGTAAATAACAACTTTACTATTCTAATTCGTTGGTCCATATGACAATATATAAATATTAATTGTTGATTTGGGATTGGTTTGATTAGGTTATAAAGGTGAAATTAGTATTTTCCCCTTGTTTTGTCGATAAAATCGTTCGTTACTTTAGATTTTGCCAGAAAGACTCCAATCTAACTAAGCTAATTTGATGTTCAATGATCGCACTCCATTTGGGGTGAATCTGATCTGGTTATTGTGGTGAAATTGTATTTTTCCCAATATTTTTTCGATAAATCTGTTCGTTATTTGATTTTGCCAGTTAGACACCCATCTGACTATTTCAATTCGATGGTCCATAACCATAGGTAAATTTTGATTATAGATTTAGGGTGAGATTGGTGAATGAAATTTCCCCATGTTATGTCGATACAAATCGTTCGTCATTTCAGATTTTGCCAAACCAGTTTAACTATGCCAATTCTGTGTCCCATAACCCTTGGTAGATTTTATAATAACTTCGGGGTGGGTTTGATGATGTTGTTTGTTGAAATTATGAACTGGATTTCGAATAAGAGTTTTGATAATAACTTGAGAAATGATGATAACCGAAAAGAAACCTTTATTTGCTTCATACCGCTGAAAATTGTCGATAAAGAAGTTAAACCAAAAAACTAACGGATTGTAATTATCGTTCAAATGGTTTTGCAATTTACGATTTTGCCAGATTGCCTATGATCTGAATAAGCCAATTCGGAGGTCCATGACCATAGGTTGATTATCAAAATTATAGGTTTGGGTTAGGTCTGATGTGATAAAAAAGGGTGAAATTTTGATTTTCCCATGTTTTGTCCAAAAGTAGACGGTGGGTCTGATGAGGTCTAATATCCCCATATTTTGCTGAAAAAACCGTTCATCATTTGAGATTTTGCCAGAAAGAAACCAAACTGACTATGCCAATTCGATGGCGCATGACCAAAAGTAAATTTTTATAACTGAATTGGGGTATGTCTGATAAGGTTATAGGATGAAATTTGTATTTTAACACACGTCCCTCAAACGTTTTTTTGTGTCTCGGAAAAACACCCTTTTCTCTAAACCAATATCGGTGGTTTCCCGAAATAGATTTGTCATAAACTGTTTCACATACTTTTTGTCATAAACTCATAAAGGCTACGACGAAAAGAAAATAACCATAGCACAAACCATCTTCAATAATTTGTGTGACATAACATAAGTTGTCTAGGAAGCTTGCGTGACACATATATGTGTCTTTGAGGGGCGAACGTGTTAAACATGTTTTGTCGATAAAATCGTTCATCGTTCCAGATTTTGTCGGACAGTCACAAACTTGACTATAACGATTCGACAGCCCTTGACCATATACAAACAAGGAGACCCAAACTTGGGCCATCGAATTGGCATAGTTAGATTAATGTTTAACTGTAAAAATCCCGAATAACGATTGACAAAATATTAATATACCAACATTTCACCCCTATCACTTCATCATACCCACCCCCAATTGGCATAGTCAGATTGGCATCTATCTGGCAAAAACTCGAATGACGATCGATATTATCGACAAAACACGTTAAAAAAAAAAAAAAAGACTCAATACCTCATCGTATCCACCCATAACTCTGTAATTAAAATCTACATTAGGTCGGGGGTCATCGAATTGGTATAGTGAGATTGGTGTCCATCAGACAAAATCTCGAATGGCAAACGATTTTATCGACAAAACATGGAAACAAATAAATTTCAACCAAATAATCTTCTCAGGCTTACCTAAATCATATAATTTAAAGCTTCATATGGTCACAGGCTATAGAATTTGATAGTCAGGCAGACACCGGTTATTGGGCAAAATTTCAAATGGTTAACATTTCTGTCGGCCAACAACGAAAAAAGGAACAATTTCACCCTTACAACCTCATCAAATCTAATAACCGTATAACCTCATCGAAATGGTACAGTCGGTTTATCGTTCATGAAGCAAACTCTTAATATACAAACCTTTCATCAGTTAAACGTGACTATTTCCAGGCTATTTCATGTTTTTATTTATTACATTTAAATCTGTATTACCGACATTTTTCGGTCGAATCTTCTTTATCGACACAATATGTAATATCCAATTTTTTCGGTTAGTGTGGTAATTTTGATTATCTGACTCTGCATTATTGAAAATTTATGTTCGTCGTTATACCCTAATCTGCATTACCGACACTTTTAGGCTGAAGATTTTCTGATATTTCTAACGACCGGTGGTTAATGAACAAGAGGACCACAGTGATACTATTCTGGCTTTGCCTAGAAAAAAGGAACTGGAAAAATATATTTACATTGTATTTACATTGTAACACTGTGGTATTTTCAAACTACTAATATGTGGACGACGATGTGGAACAATTTTGAAAGTAAAGATAAAGATGGTTGATGTTATTCAGCGAAACGGATTGACGTGTTCAGTAACAAATGCATCAGGTAACGTTTATACATTTTTAAATATTTTCCAGCTAAATCCTTGATTTTGTAAATTGATATGTTGTTAATTGACTCGATCATTTAAACCTAAAGCAAACTTGTTATAGACTAATAAAATATTTTTATAGATACACTATCTAGAAATAAAGGGCTGCTGCTAAATAAAATTTATTACTGTTTGGAAGATTTCGAGATTAAACTTAAATCCATCCACATTATGTCTTGTTGTTATAACATTTTTAATATAAACAGGCTTTTATTACAAGCGCACTATGTCTATATCTTATGTATGTAGACTTTATAGCAGCATCATAAAATTATGATTTATTAGTATAGATAAATTATATAGGTTTTTGCTGTACGTAGTGAAGATTTAGTATATGGGAAATGATCTCTTCGATGTCTACACATGTATTCAACAGCCGTCGCACATGTATAATACACCATATTTCTGTTATTTGATTAATGTGATATCATAAAAATTTTGAAATTAATTTTAAAGACTAATAAAATTTATTGGAAAATTTTAATATCCGGAAAATCGTTTTTAAATATTAAATCAAACGGGCTGCACCAACTCTTAACTGTATTAGCACGTACAAATGTAAATATCCAATAACCTAATATAATTTGAAATAATTTACTTTTAATCATGCCGCTGATGTGCATTGACCACAGTTTTATATAATAAAATAATTAATGCATTCATCTGCTCTATAAATTAGATCAGCCCATCCTGTTGAAAGAAATCAATTTCATCAAAATAAACCAGCATCTAACGTGTTTATAATTTCTGATGAATCATTGTGACTAACGACATTATTATTTTATTTTTAATATTATTAATCGCCAATTTGTTTAATGACTTGTATTGATTTTGGGCACCGTCTCGCTCTACAAACTTTATTTGATGCGAGAAATTGTTTAACAATTTTTATTGAGCTTTTTAAAGCACAATTATTACAAAAAATATTTTTTTCTTTTGTCTAGCATTTTGTTAACCAAAAAGTAAATAGATATTTTAAACAATAAAGTAAAATAAATAATTATTTTACCAATAAAAATGTATACGAATGTGCAAATGTTCAAAAATGTACAAGTAAAGTTTACTAAGTCTCTTCTCATTACAAAGAGTAAATTACACTTCATAACTAATGATGGCGTCAGTTCCATCAAAAAAGGTAACATACTAGAGCTGTTATAGTAAAAAACCAATTCTAATCGAGAGTTATTAAAACAAAATAGTGTGCTAATGTTGGCACAAGAAAATTATAGTGAATCAACCGTGGGTCAGCTCACATTACTTCTTCTAAAGATTGTCCTAAATTCAAAGACAAAAACATGACAACAACATTCAAAAACATACAAGATCGAAAGGTTCCACCTCCAAATATGAACAACTTAAAGGATTTCCCTGCGGTATGGCAAAACTGAGGCTGACCCCGATACATTTGGCATGGAATAGTGTGTTCAATAAAAGTAGCAACAGCGGCACAATATATTTAAATCAACAAAGCATCCTTCAATGTGAAGATAATTTAAGTAGCAATAATCAACATAAAAATAACAATACTAATGACAGAATAATAAATAACAATGATCGATTTTCAGAATCTGAACTGCTATTGTTGATGAGTGATGTACTATGCAATCTATCAAAGTGCGCTAACTACTTGGTTAAAACCCGAGAAGACATTATATACTGTTAAAGTTAGCCAAAAGTTTCCAGCCGAAAGGAAATGCAGATAGTGTCTTCGCCATCCCAGCCGAAATATGATAATGCAGATATTGTTTTTGCTATCCAAGCAATGCATCCATTGCTATCCAGTTTGCATCCATTTAGCATCCTTTTTGTAGAGAAATTCTGATGGGGATGCAGGGCGTAGTTTAGTATAATTTCGCTAATTCATCGCTAATTCAATATATCGAAAATGCATTGAATGGCCTGTCGTTCAAGACTAACGTGCTTTGTCATTGATACCACTATGGTTATTTGATAGGCCATAATTATGGTCAACTTCGGCCTATTTGTTGAGAAACTCTGATGGGGATGCACCAATGAAAAAGCACTATAACCTTGAACGACAGGCCATTCAATGCATGTTCGATATATTGAATTAGCGATGAATTAGCGAAATTATGCTAAATTACACCCCTGCATCCCCATAAGAATTTCTTCACGATTATGGCCTAATCTAAAATTATGGCCTATCAAGCACCATAGTAGCATCAATGAAAAAGCACGTTAATCTTGAACGACAGGTCATTCAATGCTTTTTCGATCTATTAAAATAGGGAATTTTTGCAAAATTACACCCCAGTATCCCAATCTGAATTTCTCAACAAAATGAATGCTAAATGGATGCAAATTGGAGAGCAATGGATGCATTGCTTGGATAGCAAAAACAATATCTGCATTGCCATCTTTCGGCTGGGATAGCGAAGACACTATCTGCATTTCCTTTCGGCTGGAAACTTTTGGCTAACTTTAATACGGTAGACATTATATCATTCTAAATTTTTAGTTTATAGATTGGATTGATTGAATGCTATTCATAGGGAGGAGCAACTTTTTACCAGCTTCTAATTTGAAACGAATTGAGGCCCTCGGCATCAAATTTAGTACTTACAATGGCAATGTTAAAATCATCACTGCTTATTTTTCGGGTGGAACTACTCACGGAATACTAAAGGACTTTATTAGTGACATACAAATATTAAAAGCCATCAGTCTTCAGCCATGCAACTTCATTGCAAAACATATAGGGTATAGGATAATATTAAGAGTAATGCATAGCTCTGAATAATAAATTGATTAACAACTATTTTACTATTGAAAACCCGAGAGAACCTTCGTATTTTTCTCCCAATTCTAAATATGGTTCGGTATTAGATTTTGTAATAAACAATAATAATAATTCAACCTCTGACCACCGAATTAAATATGAGCTTAGTTCAAAACACTCCCAGTATTATTTCAAATATATTGAGACAATATAGAGCTAGTGAAAATGTGGAAATTCTCTAAGATATTATGGAAGCGTCAACGACGTATACCCACTTTATACCATATAATAACACCCCTATACTAGCAAATAGTGGAGGGACGACAATATAAACAATCGTATTATTTATCCCAAATCTTCAACTCATGCATAAGACTTTTAACAATTTGCGCCGTAGGTCCTTGGTGTTTCGCCAAGGACAATTACAAAAAAAAAATTTAAAATTTGTTCAAAATGTTTAAAAAATTACTCGATCGATTTCGACTTGTAAGGTCATCATCAGGAGTATCTACGGATTTGTAAAAATAAAAATTTAGTTACATATAGTAGAAATAAGCAAAAGGAAATAAAAGTAGGTGGGACAATATATAGGCAATAAAAATTAATCTATTGATCGTTCCAACCATTCCGGATCGTTCCGGAAAAAATACTAATAAAAAAGGTGGGTGGAATAGCAGGTAAGCGATTAGTCATCGGCTGAGTAACAAAATTCAAGATATATTGAAGTGCATTTAATTACCCGACGTGTTAGTCATATTACTATGAGCGTGAGAATATAACAGGGCGGGATCTGTAATTGGTGAGAAACGTATTTCTCTCTGTTCGTTAAGGATATTTTGGTTAAGAAATATGAATTTTCGAATTTCGTAAGATTCTAAGGTATCTAAATGATCCTTTAACTATAATCGTAATCTCTAAAAATTGAATTATATCATGTAATTACTTACACCACCACATTACATCACGGCGCCACCAGATAGCGAGTCTAATGTTACCACGGAGTAACATTAGACTTAATATCTGGTGGCGGTCTGGTGTAATGAATTAGTAAAGGTGGCAAAATCGACCTTTATATAACAAATTTGAAGCCTTTACAGTTTGAATCAAATTCCGTGCAATCCGATTCAAACATAATATTGTGTACATATAGATAAGACAGACCTTTTGCAAACTCGACCTTTAAATTATCTATTTGAAACCTTTACCGTTCGAAGCAAATTCGGTGAAACCTGACTCGAAAATAATTTATTACCCACCTGGATAAGGTTGACCTATACTCTCGACAAGTCTTTTTGCAATATTTTTTCCAAAATCTGGTGGCAGTCTAATGTAAAGAATTATTAAAGTTGGTTAAATTGACGATTTGAAATAAATAATCGTTTTGGAGTGAAATTTACCCTTAGGAAAGTTATAGGGGTGGTATTGAACTAACTTATTTAATGTAATTAATTTTTAAAAAATTCTGGTACTTGTATGCTAAATTTCCCCAATTTTAATAATTTATTACACTAGACCGCCGCCAGATATTGAAGCTAAACCGACTACTCGTCCCTCGAAAACGGTGACTGTAATAAAATCGGGTTGTAATAAATTGTAAAAAATGTATAACAAATTATGGTACAGGTTTAATTTAGGCAGGCTAATTTTGTCGGTGCAGGTTTAGAGCACTTAAGAAAGTGCTAAAGTAAAAGGTTTCTTAAACAGTGAAAACTGAAAAAATATTTGGAACGAGAAGTCTTAAAACGTGAGTATAAATTTAGTTCGATTTACGGTTAAAAGAGATTAAGAAGTGTACGGGTCGGATTTAGAGATTTTGTATTGTATAGGGTCGGTTTAGAGAGGTTTCGTTTAAGTTTCTCTCTAAACTCTCAAAACTTCTGTAAAATTTTGGTTAGGTTTAAAATGCAATAATATTTCAACATTCGCCTAACTTGAACGTATTTTCCTTGCTTCTCTTGTTTAAGTGTTTCAATTTAATTTTTTTTGGTGTAACAATTTTCTAATAATATTTTTATAACCTTCATAATTAATAATTTTATTATTAAAATATGGATGGCTCCGAATGGCTTTAATTCCTGTACAGGTTGAATTTTTTAAGCACGTAAACCAAGATTCTACAGTTGCTTAGAACGACGTTGAATTGATTGATTTGGGTCTTCCTCAATTCTGTGTTCCTGGATGGGTAATATGGTTGAGAGTTTACTTGGTACGAAAACGATCCATGGTTAACTGAATCACCTGCTCGGATGGATGATTATGGCGATGAGTTTGACAAACAGAACCATTACTTTGATAAAAAATTTCAACAATTTGCAAATATTACTCTGGTGTGAGTCTGTTCATTGTTAAATGGCAAATCAAACTAATGACAAAGAAAATGTCAGCTGTCAACTCGATTGTCAAACAAAACAGTGTTTCCAAATTAAAGATGTGAACCTATAAAAAACACCCTTTACAGCAAAAGCAGCCTCAAATTCTAGCAGAAATTTATTAAAACTTGCAGATAATATTTCATCTAATTCTGGATTAACAGAAGACTTACGAGAGAGATGTGATGATTCTAAGGCAATTTTTTGAAAACATTAAGCTCTTCGTTTGTTTATCACATTTACTTACCACCAATCCCAACCATTTCTGATGGTTAAAAATCTAAAGCCTGGAGAACAAGTGTGATATCAACCGGATTTAGTTGCTAGTGTATTGCCAACAAGAACATGGACTAAACATGGACTGTTAGGGAAAGTCAATGCATTTGTTTACACAATAAGTTCCAGGAAAAGAGATTACCACTTGCTCAAGAGACTTGATTAAAGCCAGCCCGCCATCAGAACCCGTGAACACCATAGCGAGTCAAGCTGAACCAACCAAAGTTTATCAGGTCACGATGGCGTTCCAAGCTGTGCTGCCAAGAATTCTACTCGTACATCATTGCAGAATGGGCGCTAAAACTAGGCCTCCAACGAATCAATGGTCAAATAATAATGAAGGGGCTAAGGGATGTAAGTCTTGGTAATTCTCAAGGAAAAGTCCAGCTCTCTGTGCGTCCAGTTCACAAGGAGGGTCCGCAATTTGAAGTCGAAGCATACGTGTCCAAAACAATCTCATTTGTTCCAGTAAGCGATCTTAACACTAATAGATGTGAGTTATTAAACGGGTTGCGCTTAGCAGACCCGAAGTATAGTCGTAAAGGGCAGTGGAGGTATTACTATGGGATAACGAGCGGAAAACGATTGAAGTAAAATAATCGATTAATTGCAGAAGAGACATTAATCGGCTGGGTGTTGACCGGTAAAATGGGTGACGAGCCGCAAAGTGCAGTATCGTGCTTTTACGTACTAATTGATATTGATGCATCATTACGATCTATTTGGGAAGTTGAGTTACTTTCAGAAAAAACGCTTGTATCCGAAGCCCAACAAAGGTGTGAATAACTATTTGCCAAAACAAACAGAAGAGGCCGGGAAAGCAGATTGTAAAAAAATGAATAATGATTGGGAATAGCGACTAGCCGGTTAAGAGCAATGAAAGCGGAGGTTCCCCCGAGATAGCATATTCCAAAACTTATATATCGGCTTGGGTCACGTGGAGGAAGTACAAGGTGATCAGGTAGATCTGCATCAGTATTACCTACCTAAGTATTCTAGCACGACGACCAAACTGCGTCTGGTATTTGACGCGCCCGCAAAGACAAATAGCGACAAATCGTTGAACAATATCTTACGTATGGGCCCGACCGTTCAATCATCAGTACTCACTATAGTATTGCGATTTCGTCAACATCAGTTTGTTCTCACCGGAGACATTGAATAAATGTACCGCCAGGTATTGGTCGACGAAGAAAGTGTGAAGCTGCAACATATTATCTGGCGAAGCAAGCAAGAGCAACCAGGCGATAAGGAAAGATATGTACGTCGATGACTTAATGACAGAGGCAAACTCAATCCAGGATGTATTGAAATTAAAAAAGAGTATTTCGGCGATTCTACAGTCTGCAAAATTCGAAATGGGTAAGTGGTTCTCGAATAATAAGGCAATTAGGCGAACATTTGGCGATAAACCCGATACAATGAATAGAATGATAGAATGGAGTGCTAAAACCGACGAATTTAGTTTTGCCACGAATTTTGAGAGCAGTGTAAGTCATACCAAGAGATCGAAGTTGTCAGAATCAAGTTGAATATTTGATCCACTGGGTTTGTTAGCTCCCACGATTGTCGGTGTAAAAATATTAGTTCAAACCACATGGGCACAAGCTTTAAAATGGGACGATGAGCTTCCAGAACCAACGTGTAGTCAATGGGTAGGATTGCGTAAAGATCTCAAGAGTCTGCGCGACGAGGACGAGATCCCAGATGGATTGGGTCGCGCGAATCAATCGAGCTGCATGGATTCTGTGAGGCCAGCCAATGGGCGTATGCACCCTTAGTTTATGGTCGGGCCGTTAGAGGAAACACCGTAGTTACATGTCTTATATCAGCCAAAACGAAGGTAGCACCGATCAATCAGCTGAGCATGCGCGGCTAAGAACTTAACGGTGCTTTTTTGCAGACGAAACTTATGTTGGCTATTCAAAGTGCGCTATAGACTTAACCATTGAAAACGTTATGTTATGGAGTTACTTAAAAATAACTCTCGATCGGCTGTCCGCACATCCATAAAAATAACCATCATTTGAATTTTAAACGCGGGCAATGGAACCATGTGAGCTCAGCCAACAATCCTGCTGATTGCGCATCCCGCGGGATAAATGCAACTGATTATACTGAAAAACAAGAAATGGTGGAATGGACTGCAATGGTTGGCTTGTTATGGTACGAATGTCAAAAATAATAGCATTCATAATTCGGTTCTCTCGTAATTGTCGAATTTCCAAGAGTCACAGAAGCACTGCGCCAATGAGCCCATCAAATTTCGAAGAGGCATCTAGCATAATAATGCGATTTGAACAAGCCATTGTGTTCGATGAAGATATAAACAAATTTAAAAAGAGTCTGATAGTCAACAAAGTTAAAGATACTAAATCCGTTCATAGAATTTTACGGGTTGGCGGTAGACTCAAGAATTCGGCGGCGCCGTATGATACTAAACTAAATTTTGCTGTGACATTTGTAAATGTTGGAGTGGATTATGCTCCAAAGGCCTCTATCACGATTCTCACCTCACTTAAAACTACTATGCTAATGTGACCAGATTTGTATGGATTCACTCGGTGAGGTGAGAACCATAGAGGTATTAAAGTAACACCGGTAAGGAGAAGGTGGTTGCGGGAGATCTAACAACGCAAAGTTTTCAGGCAGCTCTTATCCGTATGACAGCAAGAAGAGGTCTTTGTGGAGCCATATACAGCGACAACAGCTCCAATTGAAGGATCTGTCAATCAATCAATTTTTGACCTGAAGTTTGGTCAATGACGAGTGAGACCCAAAATTGTTTAATGGGGCATTCGGTTGGGCTATAAAGATCCAAAAATCATTTGTATGTCAATGGATCTTGTTTTGTGTTCAAATTTCGTTTTTGGCCCGATCTTCGATTTACGTTATGCTAGTTTTGCTGTGATAAAGCCTTATATGCTTTTTCTAGAACGAGTAGAATAAAAAAATTAAACTGGGCATTTAATTAGTCTAAAATTAATCATTAATTTTTCAATTGTTTTTGAATCATTTTTTATATGGGTTCTGCTAATTTTTACTAAAGCTAGTAGAACCCATCATTTTAGTTGGAAGGGGGGATTAAAAAAATTTTTAATAGAACATTTAACTAGCCTATTATGAGCCTATAATTATTCATACCAACTTGTAATGTTCTGCAAGCTTAAGGGACGTACTGACAAATTCAATGTTTTAAATTTAGTTCATCAGTTGGCCACTTTAGATAGATATGCTAATTCGATGATAATTGCTAACACAAATTGCAAATTATCTCACATATTTTATAGTAATGTGATACACAGACATAACAACTATTTCCATATGTTACTTGCTTTGCACTTATCTGTAAGTAGAATTTTGTTTATTTATTTACTTAGACGAAATGTAGACCACATGCAACAACAAACTTTTTTTTTGTATATGTAATAAAATATTTAATAAAATTTTTTTTTTTTAAAGTATAAACACAAATAAAATAAATTTTTGTTTTATTAAAATTAATAAAAAAAAACAATTTGGTAAAATAAAAATATTTACAGACATAAGAAGTTGATGACTGATATCCCTTTTGATCTTTTTCGCATTCAGAATTTATAAGATGTTATTTTATTTATTATTTACGAAATAGTTTATTAATTTTTATATTTTGCCCAATTTTATTAATTTTTTTGTTTTATATTCTGTTATTTTTCCAAACAAATAATAAATGAGAGGAAGGAAATCTATCTTAAAGATAATAATCTTACGGTATATAGAAGAAATGCCTTACCATCATATGTTACGTATGCAAATTTTGAATTTCAGACAATCGATAAAAATGAAAAGTTTATATCGATCGTTATACAGCCGACTTATGATCCATACTGCGTACCAGCAAAAAAAAAATGTTTATGTTTACCGCGTTGGAGTATTTTTATTATTCTCCAACGTCTAAATTAAAAGTGGATACATAAAATCATTAGAACGCTTACGTCAAAAGAAGCAAACGAATATTCATTCATACAAAAAAATAAATTATTTATTTCTGGGGGGAACAAGTACCGAGTATAATGTTAAGTTCATTATTTTTATTACGTACATAATTATTGGAAAAAACAAAATTTTTGATAGCACCAAGCATTATTTTACGCGCGAACGCGAGAGTTGTTGGATGGATGATGATGGAACCGAGGAAATTGTGGTTTGAATTTCTTCTTTTGTTGTGGTATTTTTGTGCCGAGGAATAATGAAATTGTGGTAAATAATTAAAATAGCTAAAAATTATTTTGATTATTCTTTAAGATGGGTATATGTTTAATAATATTTGGTTACCCGCGCTGGCGTTAACGTATTTTGAAAATTTTATGCATAACCATTTTCGGTACGCAGAGACAAAAATATTTTTATGAATTTAAATTATTTTAAAATAGGGGGAAATTTCTTTAAAATAAAATTTTTAGCAATTGATTTGCTAGATGCTGTAATTTTAATCTACCACCTCGTGAATAGCACTACAAACTAAGGCTGCCGCCTTATTATACTTGTAGCGGTGTAATTAACGATTAAAATAAATTTTTATTACAAATTTTTTTAAATCACCAATAATAGTTGCACGATCGCGTATTTATAGCGAACATTAGTGTGAGTCACGCCAGAAATCCCATTTTGGAATTCCCACGGTTTTCTTATTTGGCCGAGTAGTAAATTGTGCAATGTGGCGTTTAATTATTAGAGCAATATTTTGCTTTAGTTTAATTGTGCAAAACTGTGCATCAAAATCCATTTAGTTCTCCTCCAGAATTGATCAGGATTTTTACTAGAACGGCTTTATCTGCCCATTTACATGTATTATAATAAGGCGAGGATTCACTAGTACATACTCCATATCAGCCAGAATTGGAATTAGAAAATCACACATTTGATCAACGAAGTCACTTAAACTGCTTATATTGAACATAAAGGCTTTTTAAAGCTAAATTTGTAAATCTATTTGGATTTCCTGGCTAGATAAATCAACTTCACGGTGTTTGATCGTGCAACCATTACGGAAATAGTCCACCAAATTAAATAGGTTTTTATTAAAGAACGTTATTGGTATAGATGTTGCACCAACATCTTCCACCGATAGTACCGATAATTTACAAAACAATCAACCAAATGTCGAAGATAAAGTTACAGAGGCTGACGCAGTTACTTCTCAGACAAATCGTTAGTCGAATGCCAGTAACAATATTAACAAAGAGGCGCAGCCATCTCAAAATGTACCAGTCTAGCAAACGGAAAATGTCCTTAATCCGGATTCACGACCTACTACAGGTTTTCTCTGTACTCCCATATAGATATAAGTGGAATGTTAAGTTTGATGGATATCCTATTGGTATGTCTATTGAAAATGTTTTGTTCAGGGTGGAACATTTAGCTTTTAATAACCAACTGAATTATGAAAAATTTGATAAATGGTATTCATTCGTTATTAGATGGTCCTGCCAAAGAGCATTATTGGTTTATGTTAGAAAGAAATTCCAGCATTTCATGGAATGAACCTCATCAATTAATGCTACACCAATTTCAGGGAAGGCAAACGGACTCTGACATTAAGCAGAATTTGAAAAGTCGCAAGCAAAAAGATCTAAAGACTCCTTTTTCAATTTTGTTAAAGATTTATTAAATTTGTCCATGCCGGAAGATATCTGGCGTCATGTAAATTATGCCTCAGAGCTGCATATGAATGCTCTTTATTAAACAAATGTAGCCCAGAATATTTCCAATCATTCAACATCCCAATGGTGACCCCTAATAGGTCACCAATATAACGATTGTGATATTCCACTTAAAATCTTATGTTTATGATGTGGTGCTCCTGATGTTCTGAAAGCTCATTGTTTGATATTCATTCCGATCTTACGAGGAAACAGAAATAAGGAAGTAAGGAATACTGGCACTCTACATTTCCGTGCTCGAAAGGACTTCCATTCCAGACAACTTACCCAAAATATCAGGTAAAATGTTAAAACTGTGGTCCATGTCAACAAAATTAAAGAGAAGTCAATCAAGTTCTTCATCACAAATATTTCCAGCACATTATGCAACTCTATAAATCTCAATAATCATTATACACTGCGAGAAAATCGCTCTAATCTATAGTTTCGTAAATGTAAATGCTTTCTTGCCAGGATAGCGGAGTTCAAATTATGAAATAGTAATGTACGAACTCTTAGATAGCGGAGCTAATGTTAGTGCACTCGAGGAAAAATCTTTGGATTATATTCGAGTGCAAAAACTTAAATTACATCCTATCAATACTTCTATTCAGGTGGAGGGTGGTTCTTGTCAGTCTGTTTTAGGTTATATAAATATCAATGTTACAATAAGGAGGACAAATGAATGAGACTTCTTGTTCTTTCAACCTTTCAGCTTCGGTTGTATCTATGATGTTAAGCCATATGTCTTTTTAAAGTTCAAATCTCATTTCTGTCCGAAATCGATGTTTTATTCGAATTCGCTAATCCTAAAATTACCGTACCTTCTGAACATCATCGGAGATCGATCTCGGGTGAACAAATTTAGCAGTTTCAATTGCCGAGAGGTTGGATTGTACCGTGAGATAGAGCGTATGATTGCTTTAAATGTAGAGAAAAGGACAAGTTCCTAGTGCGCCCCAATGAAAAAGGTTAGAAAGACCAAAGCCTGTAAAAGTTTTCCCTGGATGCTCGGAAATTAAATAGCATTACAAAAAAGGACGCTTATCCTTTGCCCTTGGTAGAGGGACTCTTGAGTAGGTTAAATAAATCCCAGTACAATTTGAGGTTGGATCTCAAGGATGCCTTTTGGCAGATACCCCTAGATCCAAGAGAAGAAGCTCTTCCCTAGCTCAAGAGAAAAATAATCCCCGGAAGACGGTGCCCTTGCTATTTTAACGTAATGTCATTCGAACTTTGTTATGCTCCACAAATGCTTTGTCGGACTAAGTATTTGTTTACTTAGATGATTTGCTTATCACTACATCCAGTTTTGAGGATTGTCTCTCACACTGGCTAATGCGTCATAACGTTTACTTAATGCTGTTCTAACGAGAAATATTAAGAAGAGATAATGATAAATATTAGAGAGGAGGGAGTTAGGCACACTCCGGAAAGGTTAAGAAGCAATTAATGGTTCCCAACTCTAAAAATCAGGTTCCTGATCCGAAGGTCCTTGAGAGTACCCGTCTGGTATCGGCTTTTTATAAAATCTTACTCTACCTCAGCTGCACCCTTAACTGAGCTTTTAGAGAAGGGCCGACGATTCCTGTGGATTGATGTCCTTACAATTTCCTTTAACTTTCTTAGGAATGCCTTAGTTTCTGCTCCCGTGTTAGGTGCATCTGACTTTTCAAAATGCTTTTTTATTTAGTGGGATGCTAGCTCCCGTACCGTACTAGGAACCCTTCGTTTGAACGCAGCTCAAAGAAATTATTGTGTACATGAGCAAGAGTGTCTGGATGCCATTTTAGATATTAAAAGGTTTCGTTTCTATGTTGCGAAGATTTACCATTTACTGTAATAATCGACTTTGCCAGTCTAACCTGGTTGATGTCCTTAAGGATCTTTACGGCATGTGAGCTTAGTTGGAGTTTAAAATTACAGTGGTATGACTTTAATATACAGTGTGGGAAAGGTATAGCCAAAACGTTTTCCAGACTTGGATCTCTCTGATTACCACGTATTCAGAACGATGTCTTCATATTTGAAAGACCAGCGAATCGCGAAAGATAAAGATAAGCAAAAATGGCTCCATGGCTATTTTGTTGCGAAACCACCAAGTTTCTATCGCGATAGTAATTTCGAATATTTCGATAAATAATCTTTGTAACAATTATGTTTTCAAAAAAGTTGAATTTAACCAAAAAAGGTAGAATTTCTAGTTGCACGCCTAATAAATTAATTTTTCTATAATTTTTTCTGTAAATGTTTTGACTTTTAACTGCCCTGTTAAATTAATTTTAGGAGGAAACAAACATATGTCAGCGACCAAATGGCACAGTAGTTAGAGCTTTGGCGTTTGGATCGGGAGATACCCATCTTCCATGTCAGTATAGGCTGGCATGAAGCTATGCAATGCGCAGATGGTGATAAAAGACGAACCTATAGCCGTACGTCCTCGAATTGGCCGACATTGGCGTAAAAGTAAGGATGGAAAAAGCAAACCGCGAAAGAGTTGGGAGAGCCTGGGCCCCAGAACAGATTGCAGGGATAACAAAAAAAACAAACATATATCATTTCAGTGAACCAAATATTTGTAGTTCAATCCAACTCATATTTTTATTAAATTAGGCCAAATGTGTCAGTACATGCCAGCAACATATATGTGGTTCGATTTTTTTACTATTTACAGAACTTTTATTAAGTCTCAAATTAACATCCCTATATAAACTAAAATTTCCGAAAATAAGAGTCCAAAATATGTAAATTATTTAACCACTCCTGGCGTGAAGTACAGGTAGTTTTCGACATTACATTCGAGTAGTCGACGATTAGTTGACGTTGTTTAAGAACAGTTGACGTTGTCGCCACAATCACATTAGCATTAGTTGATGACGCGTAAACCCTCAACCCTTCCCTGTGGCCACGCAGATTTGTTTTAATCATAGCAATGGAGGGATAAGTTTTAGCGGTAAGCCATAACTAACGGAAGTTTTTTATTCTAATTTCTAATTGAATCCTAGTTTAATTACAGAGATGCCAGATGATTCTCAGTTCTTATAGCAGAAAAAATCAACCATTGTGCAGTTGACCAAACTAAATTTCTGGCCTATAATCCAATGTCGAGTTCAGGATTATAAAAACACTTGTATGGTTTTTGAAATTATGATAGCATTAAATAATTATCATTAAACGAACTTGGTGCTTTTTCCAAAGACCCGTTGAAATAAGCTATAATACTCTTTGAATGAGTCTGTGTCCTCTCTATGGCTCAGATAGTTTGACTGATCGGAATGAAACTCCACACATAAGCTGTATCATAAATATTTTGGAAAACTATTAAATTTACAAGAAAAACGATTAGAATTAAAAGATTCCAAATAAAATTTGCCACAATACCGTTTCAGGTCAGTTTTCCAAATTTTTTGACAAAAACAGGAATTTTCCAACAAAAATTCTTAAACCCAGATCTACTGGTTGATCTGAAAAGAAACTTCATACCAATTTCACAAATTGGAGATCTCAGTGAAATTTCACCGAAATCGGTTTACCGAAAGCGACAGCTTCCGTATAAGTGTCTTTGTTTTCCACCGGAAGTGCAACTCCCATATATGAGCTTTAAGTTTATGAAAATATTTTGAAAACTATAGCATTTCCGAGAGAAACAGTTGTGAACTAAACCAATCCAAGCTAAATTTGCAACAATATTGGCCCAAACCAATTTTCCAAAATTTAACCGGACACAACTAGTTTCGAGAAAAAACTGGATTTCAATAAAAATTCGGCCATACACAGCCAAGTCGAGTTTATTGGTTCGAACGAAACTTCCTTCCTACATAATATTTTTTCATAAATTTCCAGATCCTAGAAATATTTGGACAACACCGGTCAATCGAAAGTGGCACCTTCCATAATGCACATATTTGACCTTGATTTGAGGACGAATATGTTCATGGTTACTATACAAAACCCCTAATTGATTTACTGGTCGGAATGGAGCTTCATACTAGGTTGTCCATAGATTTGGAGATCTATGCGAAATGTGGTGGAGTTCTGCGTACCAGAAGTGCTTTTGTACGAGCTTTATGAATTTTGGCAATAAACAATTAATTTTTAACAAGAGTTGACCTACTAGGAATTTTGAAATTTAAGCAGGAATATTTATTTTTGATTGTACTAGGTTCATATTTTCGCTTTAGAAGTTAATTGTGGTGTATTCGAGATCTATGTAGATTTGGTGAATAACACCTCTCTAGTTTTACATTCTTTTAAGTAGTTCAGCAAATTACAGAAATCATAGTCCTTCGAGATTTTTGCTGATTTGTTACTTGTATGTGTGTACTCGTATGTAAATGTTGTTCCGTGCAGACTAAATGTCTGTTTCCTCCCTATACCCCAGACGGTTTGTCCGATCAGGATGAAGCTTCATACTCGTACTTAAGCATTTTTCATTAATTTGAAGATTACAGTGATTTTTGACCGAAATTGGTGGAAGCTTTTACAGGAGCTTTCTAGCTGTTTTAAATATTTTGAAAAGTATAGCATTTACGATACAAAGGGATTATGAACTCAAACAATTATTTACTGAAAATTTATAAAAAATTGAAATTTTTTGTCTTAAAACTGTTTTTCAAGAAAAAAGGTGCTCTCTGTACAGTCGGGGCAAATTGGTTGATTCGAATGAAACTTTATACTTCAGGTCTTTCCATAAATTTTTATGGTAATTCATAATAATTTTTGGTCCCAAGTTTTTTAACTAAATGTCTGCTTCCTCTTTACAACTCAGAAGGATTTACTAATTGGGATGAATCTTAATACTTTTCCATAAATCGGAAGCTTTTAAAGATATTAATAATTTTTGGCCGAGATAAGATAAAGAAATAATATTTTAAATTAAATTTTTAAACTAAGGTTAACTAGGTCTTTAACTAAGGTTAGTTCAGATCATTTTTTAAATTTTACTGGAAATGACGAGGTTTGAAAAATAACATTGAAACTAAAGCTTTTTCTATAAATTAGAAGATCCCATCGGTTTTTGGACCAAAATCTAAGATTCTAAATTAAATTTACAACAATATCGGTGCAGACGATTTTCCAAAAATATAGTGGCGATTACGAGTTTTGCCAAGAGAATATTTTTCTACAAAAATGCGGGACTGAATACCGCCAAAATTTATTGATTAATTGCGATGAAACTTTATACTTAAGCTTTATATACAAATTGGGAGATTCCAGTGACTTTTTACCGAAATTGGTCCACCGGAAACGGAAGCTCTACATACCAGGATTGACTATGCGGAATAAAACCGCACTTAAGCTTTTTCCATAAATTGGGCGTTCCATGTGAAATATGGATGACATTTTTGCACCAGAACTGGAAGCTTTCATACGTGATTTTTTAATTTTTGCAGTAAAGATTAAATTTTCAACAATGTTGGTTGATTTTCTGAGATTTAAGCAGGAATACTGATTTTTGATTAAATAAAACAATTTGTATTACAAATTTGGTAGATTCAATTTTTCGCTTTAGAAATTAAGTGAAGGACCTAAGAAAGTTGGTTACTGGCCACAATTACGTCGTTCTATTGTTTTACAAAAGTTTTCAAAATAAATGCAAATGTTTTTACTCAAAGATAAGCGTTTCTGTCTATCATCACATGGTTTAAAATAAATAGGGGCATTTGGGTTTTGCACGTTTAGACAGCGATGCTCTTTCCTCCCAGTAACGGTAAGTTTAACGATTTATTGTCATTCTTTTCCTTCTGTTGAAAATAAAATACTCGGGTTTTTGGTAGTAATTTAAATATTTAGTTCTAACGACTGTGAAGTTTCCACAAAACTATTCGAAATGATAAAAATGCACATGTTATAGTAAAACAGTTGACAAAAGCAATGTTAGAATTATTCAAAAATTTATGATAATTACAAAAAAAATAGATTAATCTAGAATTCGAAATGTTACAAAAAATAAAAATTGTCCCATCTTCCATACGATGATGTAGATTGATTTGTGTTCTTGACCCCGAACTTGATCAATTTTTGTAGAACAGAAATAAATAGAATTTTTTCGGTCACTGTATCGATGAATGGCCAGCTCACGGAGATTTCCGACCAACATGGTATAAAAGATTAGTTTAGTTTAGTTAGCTTAAGTCATTCAAATGCACAATTGTCAGAAATATTACGTTTAATTATACTACTTACGGTTGCTAATTAGACGTTTATATCTTACCTGGAAAAAAATTAAAAAAATTTTATTAGAACTACTGCAGGACAATTAACAAATAAATAATAACTGCGTTTTTTTAAAACATGGTGTTCGAGACCGCTATGAAATATAGGGAAAGTACAGGGAAATTTAAACAAAAAAATTTAGAACAACAACTTTAACTAACTTCAAGTCAATGATTTTGACATTTAATTTTTGGTTTATAATTAAACACAATAATATCCAATATTTAAATAAACTAATTAATTTCACCAGTAAAAATTAAGGTATCCATTTATTCTTATTAAAATACAATTCAGTCATTTCCTTTTCATTCTTTCAAATTTCCAGTTGTAAAAGAAGTAAGGAACAATCAAAAAATTGTGTACTAAAAAAATTTCCCTGTTTCGTCAGTTCGGAAATTTAAGTTTTTTGATGAACTCTTTTGTACTCTACATAATCTCAAGAGTTGTTCAGAGTATAGCAAGATATTGATTTAGTATAAGCTCTTTAGGATTCGATTGAGTAAATACGAAGCACAAATATTTTGATAATGTGTGAATTGTTTAAAAAACTATAATTTCTCGCGGTCTAGAGCAGCTTTTTCGAAAAACGCACCAAATAATTCCAGGCATTGACCGGGATAAAATTTGATAAATGATATGTGCTTGAGAAGCTGATTTTGAAATACACAAATCTTAAAATAAAATGTAAACCAAATATTTATACTTGTCCGTCATATATTCAGATGAAATCCAAATTGATTTCTTTGCAAATAGACCACTTTTTATAATATTTGTATCTCATTTCGACCGAAACGTCTAGCATTTCTTTGAACCGTTATTAAAAACATCTTACAAATAATCTACTCAAAGGAATTGAACGATATCAATCGAATAAACATAAATAGCAGATGTTCGTTATCATCGTCCGCGGCAGATATGCTACATCAAAAAATTACAAAGAGTATTTTAATTATACTAATTACTTCATAGAAGTTCCTTTCGGAGAACTTTTAATTACGATTTTTTATATTCCACAAAGCAAATTGGATCTTGCAGATATTCTGAAATCGTATCAAAGAGTAGATACAATTTTGTTTTAAAAAGTTAGTAAAGAATAATTTATTATTCAATAATAATAATTTCGATAATTGGATGGAAGCACAAAGTACATTTTAAGTCTTTCACTGGAACTTCCTAAGGGTTATGTAAGTTGTATAGTTCTTGGTATATTTAAAATAACAAATAATTAACAAAATTATTTGTTTTATATCGAAGGTTAACTAGAGATAGAGTAATAATATTTTTCATAATCTTCCTTTTTATCCAAGGAAATGTGAGTGTTGATAGCTAAACGAATCAGCATTCAGCAAAATACGCTGATCATCTTTCATTGAATTTGTAAAAATTTATTTTTAGCCATTCGCGATATGTTGCATTTACACTTTGGTATAAAAGGAAAATATTCATAGACTATTTTCATTTTGAATGGGTGTTCCACCGTTTTGTTTCTTTTTATTAAAAAAAAACAATAATGTGTGTTGGCAAGTTTGCAGCGTTTTCGGAGTATACCTTGGATCGACGCTTATACGAAGCAATCGTGTATCAAATTTAGTTACATAGCTTGTATCGAAACTGTTTACGACGCCTACACATGGTGCAACACTTCTATCGAAAGAAAACTTCGCTATCATTTACATCGTCTCATTGTAAAACATTCAATTTAAATCGAAATCTTTTACACAGAAAATAAAAATTAACACTAGATTTACGGACACTGAGTATATATGTATATATTTCTACTGAAACTCGTCATTTGATGGGTACATTAAGAAGTCTTTTGTTCGCACATTTTTTTGCAGATTAATTCCATTTCCGGTGTGCATTTTGTTGCAATATCCAATTTTGACAAGATTTGCGTATATTTAAAGTTTGTATTGCCGATAGGGGATGGTTAGTCATCATAGGCTCATCACTATACTCGCTTGCAAGTTCATCTGCGAAGATATATTTATACCAGCAGTTTCTTTATATAGTATCTATGCGTTGATAGCTGCAAAGTCCAAGATGTTATAATAGACTTGACTACGTGACCCTGTTTTCGCACTATATTTCCTCGCCATTTGATCTATCATATCCACTCAAAATTTAGTCTTTTGTCTTGTTTTGTGCTCAATAATAGTACTTTTTGACTCACTCAGAGAAAAACTTGGGTCAAAAGAAACAAAAATCTGTGCCTATTTTGCCAAAATCTTGGTGTTTTTCGATCATCTTGGTTGAATAAAATTTTAATTTCAAATAACCAAATCGTGGTTATTTAATTTTTAACTTAGTTAATATAGCCAAAAATATATGGTTATTTTATTGTATAGAAGTGGAAAAAAAATTGGTAACAATGACCAGCTATTTTGTAAAATCAACCAAGGGAAAAATTATTTTACTAATGATTTGTTAATTCTACCAAGTTTTCTTAGTAAATGTAATCAAATTGGCGGTTAATGGTGACCAAAATATCTGAGAGAAAATGGGTACTATCAAACAATATTATTGGCAAATTGTATCACTATATAAAATTTGGGTTATTCTGGGCGATAGTCAAATATTGTTTTTACATCTAGGTGAGGTTACCAAGACGTTGGAAGTTTGCTTTTGAACTAATGAAACTTGAATTCTTTAATTTAAAAAATTCGGTCGTCTCATCAGACTGCAGTGACCAAACTACAAAAATATTGGAAATACTTTGCACTTACATAGAAAGTATAATCATAATACCTTAGCGAATTATTACGTTTCGCTACGTAATTGTCAACCCCTTCGTAATCTTTAATTTTATTGTATTCGTCGCATAAATAACTTGGTATATTGAACCAAGTTTTTGGTGTTGTATTATTATTAAGTAATTAAGATAAACCAAAATACTTTGTTAATTATAACAATAATATTGTTCACCTAACAAAATCATTTTTGGTTAAATTAAACAAAACTACTTACCAACATCCCGGTAACTCAAATTTTATGTACTTTTTGTAGTAACCAAATATGAAAATACCAAATTTCTAAATTAAACAAGAGATTTGGTTTATCTAGCTCAAAATTTTGTGTTAAAACAACCAAATTGATGTAACTAAGTACCGACCAAATGGCACAGTGGTTAAAGCTTTGGCGTTTGGATCGGTAGGTACCGGGTTCGAATCCCGATAGGGGCAGGATGCAAAGTGAAATTTCATCAACAGATTTCGATCTGTGGTGAAATGTAACACATCTATGACCCCCTGTCGGTGTGCAAAACTCATGGGCCGACCCATCTTCCATGCTGGTATAGGCTGGCATGGAGCTTGCAATGTGCAGATGGTCTTAAAATCGGTCCTATAGCCGTACGTCCTCGAGTTGGCCGCAAGGCGTAAAGTAAGGACGTTAAAAGCATAACCGCGGAAGAGCAGGGTGAGCCTTGAGCCCCAAAACAGATCGCATAGTTACCAATAAAAAAAAAAAAAAAAAAAAAAAATGTAACTAAGTATTTGGTAGTAATCTTTTTTCTGAGTGCTGGGTTTGCTCCTATAAATAGTCAAAGTACCAGATTCAAATTTGTAAAGGAGTGTGGAAAAGCGCTCCATATTATCTTTTTTAGTTTTTGTGGTACCGTTGACGCTCGGCTTTCATCTTTGCCTAAGTACGGAAACCCATTTTTTAGATATTTACTTTTTACATCCGATACTAACCAAAACTTGATGCCAAATTTCTGCGGTTTGTTCGGCATGTATTGTGTGAAATAACACCTAGCCTTATTTGCATCAGGCTTATAACAGGATTGACAATTTTGAATAAATTTGTTCCATATTTGAGAAATTAATGCAAATTTATCGGTTTGAAAACGCTGATTACGTTCGGCTCTCTTGCCGGATCGTACAAATCCAAGTATTTCCATAAATTTGTCTCTCGCCATTGTTTGTAAAAAAAGCGGGCCCCCACTTTTGAGACCATACATATGAAGCTTTCATAGATTTTGCAGCCTGACACAATTTTTGTGGATTTGTAATTTTTCAAACTGATTTCAGAACTCGCCGTGCTTCAATTTCAGTGCAAACTTGTATATGATCTAACATATTTTCATCAATTATCAAGTCAAGTATCTACATGAATCATAAGAGTGTCTTAAGTTTTGACACTTATTAAACGTAACCGTTTTAAGTTTTATCTTGGAGTTCAATTAGCGAATGCAAATAATGCGAAAAGGGGCAAGATAATTAATCGTTTAGACTTTTTCAAATTATCTTACTGCTTAGAAAATTAGGGCACTGGTATGGTAAAATATTATTTATTAACTTTGAAATTAAAATAGGAGCTTCTATTTTTTATTGATTTTTTGAGATTCGGATTCTACGGCATAAAGTACGGAGAAGCTGGTCGTAGTCTTGGTAATGCTGCCACTCTCTACGCTTCGCGTTTTCCGGTTAGGATTCGGTCACTTGCTTCATTTTACCGGATTGTTAACCAATTTACTACAGATTGATGTTGCTTACTAAAAAAGACTCGTCGAGCAACATTCACTGAGGAAAGTAATGAAATTGCTGTATTGGCTTCAGTAACTCATAATCCTCATATTAGTACACGGAAAATATTAGTTTTTTGACAAGTAATTTTTCAGTAATTAAAAATTTAAGAAACACACTTTGTCTAAGACTAATTGCAAGCATTTACATTGGAAACGTGTTAATTTTAATTCAAATGTATTACAGAATCTTATGCATAGGTTCTCAGTAGGAGAAGTCGAAAAAAAATTAATATCGTAGAATACTAATCTGGAACAAAAAAATAGGGGTTTCTATTTTAATTACAAAGTTGCTCCCTGCTCCACTTACAAGATGGGGAGGAGGGGTACTAATTTTAGCACTAATGTATGTCCTCCCCGGACATTTTTGAATCCGTTTTTAATGGACATTTTTTCGTAGAGTGCGTTTAGTTTAACATGATATTTGAAAGTGCCAGCTTAAAAAATTCAACCGGTATGTATTCTCAAAAGAATTCGTAAAATTGTTGCTACCAATTTGCTACCTACCCCCTTCATCATGTTAGAGATTACACTGAACACTTAATCGGAAATAGTAAAAATATTTTATTTTGTTTTTTTAGTTGTTTAATTGTGTGTAAAATTAATTTTTGGATAATGTGTTAAATTATAAATTATCTGTGGCCCTGAGGTTAAAACACCGAAATATTGAGATACCAATAAATATCGGACAAAAATAGCATCGCATATCAAACATTTGTTTAACTGTGTAAGTGTACAGGAAAGTAAAGTTTAAAGACAAAAATTTAACGGTATCAAATCGCATGATTCTGGTGGCAAAGTGACACCGGAATTTTGTGAAATTATGCGACCATCGAACTTGGTTACATATAAGTCGAGTGTTACAGTGTGATATATGGCGCCGTTTTGTTGAAAGCAAAAATCATCTAAATCAATTTTATCAAATTTAGGCCACAAAAATCCATTTATCATGCCACGTTATGTCTATTGTTACTGCATCTGTACTTACAGCTGTTACTGTCTCACGAGTACGAACTGAACAATGTTGTGCATATGCTCTACGACTTACAACTGATCCAGTTCCTTTAAAACGTTCAACAGTTTTGCGAATTCCAGGTTCTGTAGAACGTCCAGGTTGGCCAAAATCACCACTTAATTTACGAAAACTTTTTCTACAGAATGACCATTTCGAAATAACAACAGTTCGAACACCCTTTATAAACGAAATTGAAGTAAATCAGAAATGTTTTAGTTTTTATTTTGTTCAACGTGGTCTACAAACGTACCGTTTGCGATCTGGTTTTGCATCATTTTCAAGGCATTTACAATAAATGATAAATACTATATTTACCGAATATCTCATACGTTAAATTAGTTAAATTAAATTGCTGTACCGCGCAACAAGACCTTTCAAACGATATGCCACTTGATTGTAACGAATTGAGAAAAAAATTCTGCCATCAGCACCATTGCGTAAGTTCTGAAAATTAATGTGTTTCACGTACATTTTTAACATTCTTTAAGTCATTCTAAATAAAATGCGGCACGTTTCTATAGCAAACAAATAATTTGCCACCCTAGCCGAAACGGTGAAAATATTCCAAATGCAATGATTTTTGATTGACAGTAGTATTGTATTGAATTTCAGCATCTCATCTAGGTTTAAGTCTCTTGAAATTGTATGTTTGGGCCAAAGGTTAAAGAAACGTTTTGATGTTGTGGCGGTTAGTTATTTTCTTGTATATTTTTAATTTGTGGCTTACATAGAGTTCAGGAAACCGATAACTGGTCTTTTTTGTTCAGGACATTGCTTATTTTATAACTAAGTGATTTCTCAAGCGATTATGAAAATGTTAATCAACTGATTATTATCAACTATGAAAATGTAAATCCAATACAATCCAACGTCACATCCTTCGTTGGAAAATTGTCAATTTACTTGTAGTTACGCTATTGAACCGAGTGAGACAAAACTTAAATATTAATGCGGAAATAAGATCTCAGTAAAAGTTGCAAGTGTTTATGGAAAATGGAAAATTTGATTAGATGGAAACTATTTCTAAAACGATTGGAATTGAACTCGTTATATGAACCAATTAAATTTTATAAAAAAAGTAGTTTGCTAACAATTTACAATGGAATCTGGAACAAAACTAAGCCGAACATATTGACACAAACTCTAGAACAGTGGATTTGTTAACTAAATATTTTATAAAACCATATCGAGGTGTTCGTGTTTCATTTCAAATTGTATACGTACCCAACCCTCTTAACGTTTAAGTAACGAAAGCTTTTACATTCATTGAATACTGCATAAAGAGTGATAAGTCATTCTCGAGATGTAATTGATACAGACATCTAGACGATCGAAGACATCTAGACGATCGAAAGTTTCTATCTGATTAGTTTTTGGTTTCAGGGAACTACTAAACATCGAGGCGAACAATTTTGAACTTTTGCCAGTTTTTATTATTTAATTCAGATCATCAATAACTTGGTCTAGGGACCGAAGTTAATAGGTGAGCAAGATTTCAGAACAAACAGAAAATCTGTATAAATATCGTTTGCTTTGAAATAACTGGCAATAATTAGATAAAACAACTATTTCCGTGGTTTGATATGATTTGATATGATCTGATATGATATGATATGATATGATATGATTTGATATGATTTGATATGAATTGATATGATTTGATATGATTTGATATGATTTGATTTGATTTGATATGATTTGATATGACTTGATATGATTTAATATGATTTGATATGATTTAATGTGGGTTGATATGATGTGATATGATTTGATATGATTTGAAATGATTTGATATGATTTGATATGATTTGATATGATTTGAAATGATTTGGTATGATTTGATATGATTTTATTTGATTTTATATGATTTTATACGATTTGATATGATTTGATATAGTTTAATGTGGGTTGATAAGACGTGATATCATTTGATATGATTTGAAATGATTTGATATGATTTGAAATGGTTTGATATAATTTGATATGTTTTGATACGATTAGTTATGTTTTATATGATTTGATATGATTTGGTATGATTTGAGGTGATTTGATATGATATGTTTAATATGATTTGATATGATTTAATTTGATACGGTTTGATATGATATGATATGACATAATTTGACATGATTTGATATGTTTTGATTTGATTTGCTATTATTTGATATGATTTGATATGATTAGTTATGATTTGATATAATTTTATATGTTTTGATAAATCATAAATCATATGATTCAGATCGTTTGCTTTGAAATAACTGGCAATAATTAGATAAAACAACTATTTCCGTGGTTTGATATGATTTGATATGATCTGATATGATATGATATGATATGATTTGATATGATTTGATATGATTTGAAATGATTTGATATGATTTGATATGATTTAATATGATTGATATGATTGATATGATATGATTTGATTTGCTTTGATAAGATTTGACTTGCTTGATATGATTTGATATAATTTGACATGAATTGATATGAACTGAAATGATTAGGGAAGGTTTTGCAACCGAACTGATCCTTCTTACGTAATGCTAAATTTTTTTAATTTATTTTAAATGTTAAATATTTACATTCACATTATTTGATATGGTTTGATGTGATTTGATATGATGTGATATGACTTGATATGATTCGATATGATTTGATACGAATTGATATCATTTGATATGATTTGATATGATTTGAAATGGTATGATTTGATTTGATTTGATTTGGTTTGATATGATTTTATATATTTGAAATGTTTTGAAATGATTTGATATGATTTTATATGATTCGATATGATTTTGATTATATTTGTTAAGATTTCATATGATTTGATATGATTTGATATGATTTGGTATGATTGAATATGATTTGATATAATTTGATATGATTTGATATGATTTGATATTATTTGATATGATTTGATATGATTTGATAAGATTTGATATTATTTGATATGATTTGAAATGATCGGAAATGATTTGTTATGATTTGATATGGTTTGATATGATATGTTTTTATTTGATTTGATATGATTTAATGTGGGTTGATATGATATGATATGATTTGAAATGATTTGATATGATTTGATATGATTTGATATGTTTTAATGTGGGTTGATATGATGTGATATAATTTGATATGATTTGAAGTGATTTGGTATGAATTGATATGATTTGATATGATTTCTTGTTGTGATATAATTTGATATAATTTGAAATATGATTTGAAATGATTTGGTATGATTTGGTATGATTTTATATGATTTCTTGTTATTTAAAATGATTTGATATGATTTGATATGATTTGGTATGACTTGATATGATTTGATATGATTGGATATGATTTAATATTATTTGATATGATTTGAAATGATTGGAAATGATTTGTTATGATTTGATTTTGTTTGATATGATTTGATATTATTTTATTTGATTTTAAATGTTTAATACGATTTGATATGATTTGATATGATTTAATGTGGGTTGATATGATATGATATGATTTGAAATGATTTGATATGATTTGATATGATTTGATATGTTTTAATGTGGGTTGATATGATGTGATATAATTTGATATGATTTGAAGTGATTTGGTATGAATTGATATGATTTGATATGATTTCTTGTTGTGATATAATTTGATATAATTTGAAATATGATTTGAAATGATTTGGTATGAATTGATATGATTTTATATGATTTCTTGTTATTTAAAATGATTTGATATGATTTGATATGATTTGGTATGACTTGATATGATTTGATATGATTGGATATGATTTAATATTATTTGATATGATTTGAAATGATTGGAAATGATTTGTTATGATTTGATTTTGTTTGATATGATTTGATATTATTTTATTTTATTTTAAATGTTTAATACGATTTGATATGATTTGATATGATTTAATGTGGGTTGATATGATGTGATATGATTTGATATGATTCGATATGATTTGATAGGATTTGATATGATTTCATGATATTTTGATATGATTTGTTCTGAATTGATATGATTTGATATGATATGATATGATTTAATATGATTTGAAATGATGTGATATGATTTGGTATGATTTGATGTGATTTGATTTGATATGATTTAATATGATTTGGTATGATTTGATATGATATGGTTTGATGTGATATGATATGACATAATTTGACATGATTTGTTCTGTTTTTATATGATTTATGACTTGATATGATTTGATATGATTTCAAGTTATTTAATATGATTTGATCTGATTGATATGATTTGATATGATTTGATATGATATGATATGATTTAATATGATTTGAAATGATGTGATATGATTTGGTATGATTTGATGTGATTTGATTTGATATGATTTAATATGATTTGATATGATTTGATATGATATGGTTTGATGTGATATGATATGACACAATTTGACATGATTTGTTATGTTTTGATATGATTTGCTATTATTTATGACTTGATATGATTTGATATGATTAAATATTATTTGATATGATTTGAAATGATTGTAAATGATTTGTTATGATTTGATATTGTTTGATATGATTTTATATGATATTATTTGATTTTATATGTTTTATACGATTTGATATGATTTGATATGATTTAATGTGGGTTGATATGATTTAACGTGGGTTGATATGATGTGATATGATTTGAATTGATATGATTTTATATGATTTAATATGATTTGATATGATGTGATATGATTTGGTATGATTTGATGTGGTTTGATTTGATATGATTTAATATGATTTGATATTATTTAATATGATACGGTTTGATGTGATATGATATGACATAATTTGACATGATTTGATATGATTTGATATTATTTGATATGATTTGATGTGATTTGAATTGATTTGATATGATTTAATATGATTTAATATTATTTGATATTATTTGATATGATTGTAAATGATTTGTTATGATTTGATATGGATTGATATGATTGTATATGATTTTATTTGATTTTATATGTTTTATTCGATTTGATATGATTTGATTTGATTTAATGTGGGTTGATATGATGTTATATGATTTGATATGATTTGATATGATTTAATTTGATTTTATATGATTTGATATGGTTTGATATGATTTGAGATGATTTGAGATGATTTGATATGATTTGATATGATTTGATATGATTTCATATGACTTCAAATGATTTGATATGATTTGATTAGATTTTATGTGTGATGATACGATTTGATATTATTTGATAAGATTAATTGATATGATTTGATTTGATGCGATTTGATTTGCTTTGATATAATTTGATGTGATTTTATATAATTTGACATGATTTACTATGATTTGATATGAATTGATATGATTAGGTAAGGTTTTGCAACCGAATTAATGCTTCTTAGGTAAAGCTAATTTTTCTTTAATTTTTTTTCAATATTAAATATTTACATATTGTTTATTTAATTTTGGAATAAAGTTTTTGTTTTGTAAACTACGAAATGTAACTGCAAAACACTGGCTCCAAACGTAAAATTTCGTTTATTATAAACCTCAAGTTTATTTTAAATCAACTTGTAAATAAATAATAGACGAACTATTAGGTAACACTTTGTTCATTAACACCTTATACACATAAAATTTAGCGCCAGATACATTTCAAAATAATTTATATTCTCGCACGGTCTTGCACTCAACGCGTACTTCAAAGTATTTCGTACGGAGAAATATTTTTAATTTTATTTTTAACATTAACTAACCAAATTTATATTGTTGGTATACTTGTTTGTAAGTTAAATACTGTAAAATAAATAAAAATGCGGAAATGCTACAATTTTAAAGCTATTTAATTCAATTTATACTTTTCTCGTATTTGCCAGTCTACAAATGTTTGAAATAATTTCTTCTTTAAATAGCACTAAGTTTAATTTTCATTCCGTTTTCTATTAAAAGCAGAGAAACCCACAAAAATAGAATTAAAACGAATTATTTTTAGTAAATAAAAAAAAAATACTTTTATTTTTTTACTATTATTTTGTAAATTAAAATTACGCTCAAACAAAAAAAAAATCTTTACTATTAATTTTAGAATGAACGTACTCGTAGCTATTTTCTAGTCTTTTGAATTAAGAAATAATATTACTTTAAAACTCAAATATGTAATTAAAATAAATTTTAAGTTTTTTTATAAAATGCAATAAAATTTTACGGTTTGTTTATACTTCCAGATATGCAGTTACGGGTTTTAATTGCTACACTAACACAAACAATTTATTGAGTAACATGGAAGTGAACTATGAAAACTAAAGAGAGCTCATGATTATCAGTGGCGATGTAATTTTGAACATTGAAACTGAAATAACGTCTTCTATATAGAAATTCAAAGACGATGGTTTAGAAAAAATGCAAAGCCAAATTTGGTTAACTGAAAATTGGAATAGAAAAAATAATATTCAACACGTAAAACCCAAATATATTGAATTATTCGATTTTCTGATACACCAAACTAACTATTGGTTTAATTACTAAGACCTTAGAAAACATGTCTTAAGTCAACTTTGACTTTCCTAAATCTAGTAATAACGGAAGCTGTCGATAAAAAGGGTGCAGTGAATCATCAAGTTCTTAAAACCCAGTTCGAATCATCTCAGATTTGAATTCAAAATGTTCTTATATGGCTTGACATTAACATTTTAAACTCTCGCAATATATCACGCAAAAATAAATTTAATTATTTATAAACCACTCATAGCACTAGTAGTTACTTTTGCTAGAGAGTCGTCGACGGTGAAAACACAGGACAGAAAAAACTTTTCGTGTTTGAGTATCAATTTAATTATCTGTATGTTACGTCGTATTATGAAAGCAGAATTATGCTAGTTACGTAGGCAACATCGATATAATTATAGCAATTAAATTGTGAAGGATTCGTTGGTTCAAAACAGCACCTCGTGAAGAGCCCTCTATTCGGTGGATGAACGACGTTGAACAGGACCTTCAAACTCTGGGTTATCATGCCAGGCGCTCTCTTGTTGCGAATCGAGTTATCTGGAAGCATTGTGGAGGCTTATCTCTTTAATTAAAGTTACTGCGGGTCTTTATATAATGCAAGAATCGAATAAATACCAAACATTTGCAGAAGATTTAATAAATAATATTCACAAAATGTTCATAATAGTGAACAAAAAATATATTTACGATTATTTCAAATCTTAAAAAATATTACCCTCATGATAGTTAGTGAAGTAAAAATATCTTAATTTGAGTGATTAAGGTATCCACCTACATGCATTTTGTATGGGAACGATTTTTTTTGCAATTATGAAATGTATAAGAGATTTGGCTAAAATTACATTAATTAAAAGTTAATTTTTTGAAATAAATAAAAACATAAACACAAATAAAATAAAATAAATACAAGCATTAAAATATAACATTAGACTCAGTCATTAAGCTTAGCAAAGCAAAACAAACAGTTTGGCAATTAGAGTCGGAATTGTTCTGAACTATCTCAAGAAATTCAATAGAAATATTTCCCGACAATTTATCACTGTTCGAACACCAACTACTTAAAAAATTAAAAGGACTAGACGTCAATAAACAACTTCTTAATTCGTAACTAAATTTGTTCAAATTGGGATTACTATTGAATTATATTTAAATCATAGCCACAATTTTGTTTTTGTCAGTCATTGTTGTTGTTGTCAAAATAAACATGGCCGATAATAACACATACAATACTTATGAGGACCAGATATCTAAATATAATTACTAAACACGGGTTTAAATTTATTCAAATTGTGATTGATATTGAATTATATTTAAATCATAGCCACAATTTTGTTTTTGTCAATCATTGTTCTTGTTGTCAAAATAAACATGGCCGATAACAACACATAAAATACTTATGATGACTAGATATCTAAATATAATTACTAAACTGGGGTTTAAATTTGTTCAAATTGGGATTGATAATAAATCATATTTAAATCATAGCCACAATTTTGTTTTTGACAATCATTGTTGTTGTTGTCAAAATAAACATGGCCGATAACAACTCATAAATCACTAATGAGGATTTGGAATTTGATATAATTTCTAAACTCGGGTTTAATTTTGTTCAAATTTGGATTGCTATTGAATTATATTTAAATCATAGCCACAATTTTGTTTTTGTCAATCATTGTTGTTGTTGTCAAAATAAACATGGCCGATAATAACACATAAAATATTAATGAGGACCAGATATATAATTACTACATTCTGGTTTAAATTTGTGCAAATTGGGATTAATATTTAATTATATTTAAATCATAGCCACAATTTTGTTTTTGTCAATCATTGTTGTTGTTGTCAAAATAAACATGGCCGATAATAACACATACCATACGTATGAGGACCAGATATCTATATATAAATACTAAACTCGGGTTTAAATTTATACAAATTGGGATTGATAATGAATTATATTTAAATCATAGCCACAATTTTGTTTTTGTCAATCATTGTTGTTGTTGTCAAAATAAACATGGCCGATAATAACACATAAAACACTTATGAGGACCAGATATCTATATATAAATACTAAACTCGGGTTTAGATTTATTCAAATTTGGATTGATATTGAATTTTATTTAAATCATGGCCACAATTTTGTTTTTGTCAATCATTGTTGTTGTTGTCAAAATAAACTTGGTCGATAATAACACATACAATACCTATTAGGACTAGATATCTATATATAAATACTAAACACGGGTTTAAATTTATTCAAATTGCGATTGCTATTGAATTATATTTAAATCATATACACAATTTTGTTTTTGTCAATCATTGTTGTTGTTGTCAAAATAAACATGGCCGATAACAACACATAAAATACTAATGATGACCAGATATCTAAATATAATTACTAAACACGGGTTTAAATTTATTCAAATTGTGATTGATATTGAATTATATTTAAATCATAGCCACAATTTTGTTTTTGTCAATCATTGTTGTTGTTGTTAAAATAAACATGGCCGATAACAACACATAAAACACTTATGGGGACTAGATATCGAAATATAATTACTAAACTCGGGTATAAATTTATTCAAATTTTGATTGATATTGAGTTTTATTTAAATCATAGCCACAATTTTGTTTTTGTCAATTATTGTTGTTGTTGTCAAAATAAACTTGGCCGATAACACATACAATACCTATTAGGACTAGATATCTATATATAAATACTAAACACGGGTTTAAATTTATTCAAATTGTGATTGATATTGAATTATATTTAAATCATAGCCACAATTTTGTTTTTGTCAATCATTGTTGTTGTTGTCAATATAAACATGGCCGATAACAACACATAAAATACTTATGAGGACCAGACATCTATATATAAATACTAAACTCGGGTTTAAATTTATTCAAATTTTGATTGATATTGAATTTTATTTAAATCATAGCCACAATTTTGTTTTTGTCAATCAATGTTGTTGTTGTCAAAATAAACATGGCCGATAATAACACATACAATACTTATGAGGACTAGATATCGAAATATAATTACTAAACTCGGGTTTAATTTTGTTCAAATTGGGATTGATATTGAATTATATTTAAATCGTCGCCACAGTTTTGTTTTGTCATTCATTGTTGTTGTTGTCAATAAAAACATGGCCGATAATAAAACATAAAAAACTTATGACGACCAGATATCTAAATATAATCACTAAGCTCTGTATTTTTTGAAAATGAGGCTGGTCAAGGCAGTTGCTTTTACTGGTGTTTGATATCGTAACATGCGATAACCGATTTCTTTCAGCCTAATTTAGATGAAACAGACGTGGACGGCATTTCTTTTCAACAAGTCGATGCGACATGCTATACAATCCGTGAAACAATCCAACTACTGCATCAGACATTTCTTGGTCGTGAACTCTTTCGTTTCGGTAAACATAACTAGCCTCTAGATAATGTGATTTAACTCAATTGGATTGCTTTTTATGGGGTTATTCGAATTTCCGTGCATTGAAGGAGGAGATTCAACGCTGCTTCAAATAAATTCAGCCTAATTTTTGCAAATTAGTCAAGGAATATTTCCACAGAAGTGTGCGAATGTGAGAGCAAAGACGTGGAGATCATTTACCTGATGTGCTGTTCCATACATTATCCTAAGTACCTAGTTATGTTCCAATAAAAAAATAAAATTAACGAAAATGTGTTTTCTATTTGATTTAAGTCTTGTTTAAATTTTGGGACACCCTTTAAATAAAAATCAGAAACTGTTTTCAGAAATCGTATGTTTACGAACTTGAAAATTGTGAATGACATTAACACAGTACGCGACTTTTCCACAATCATAACAAACAATTCTGAAAATGATGAAACTCAATTAATATTTTATGTCACAAACACAGTTGGAAAATGGAAAACTTTTGCGTTTAGTTTTTCACAATTCATATTGTGCTCCGCAATGCCCTACACAATTCCCAAGTTTCTTATATGAGCGTTTTCCGCGTGCTCCGCTAAACCAAAACTCAAACACCAGAACAAATCAAAAAGTAATTTATATTCTGGCGCCACCCTTATAAACCCGCACAAATTTTTTCAATTAGTCATACAAATAAATTTTTTATTTGTGTTGCGCCGCTGAATTTTCATTTTCATAAAACAAACGAAATAAGCAAAAATTTAAATAAGCAAATAATTACTTGTTGCATTATAAATTTCCGGCCAAACTAATTTTTCATAAATATTTCGAGCGATGCCGAATACACGGCGTTCCCGCGCTTGCGCGTCTATAAAATACGCTCGCGTGTATTTAATTAATTAACTTACCAATAGAAATATATCTATTTATATTTTTTAAACACCACATTTGAATAACAAATAAAATAAAATAAAAATAAATTATACAAATTTAATTAGACAATTAGTTAAAGTATTTTTTTGTTTAAGCGGCACAATAAATTTTATTATTTATTATTCGGGTGTTTGTAAATAGTTAAAAGCACTTCACGCGACTTAATTTCAAGTAATTTTATTTTTAATTTAAGGTTTACTCGAAGTACACGCAAACAGTAATTAACTTTTAATTTAAATTTTTTTTTGTATTATTCAATCACATTTTGTGCGGTGGTTCATTTGATACTGGATAAAATCATTAATTAAATCGGAATATTTTCTCAAGTATCGGAAAAAAAAATTCTTAATAAAATTTAAAATATTTTCGATTTAAAAAATAAGCAAAACAAAAACAAATATGTACAATAATATTATACATATTGATATATAAACACAATTGTTTATACAAAGGCGGAGTCGTGATGTGGTGAAAAATTCTTTATAAACACCGGCAGCCCCATATATGTTGATGATTTGTTGTGTACGATGTGAAATCAGTTAATTTCAACCTTTTCGAAAGTTTTGTGTTTTAAATATTTCGTATCGCGATGTTTGTTTTTTTGCGGTAGGTCGCTAGTTGCTGATAAAACGGGCGTCGTGGGCCTATATATGTACCATCGTTCTGCCTCCTGATACTGTTTGTTTTTTTACTCTCATCTTCTGTGAGTTGGAATCTTTCTCATATCCCTGATAACAACGAAGTTTGTTAGATGCTAACATTTAGTTGTTAACTAACATAAAAATATTTGGAGTTAGTGATTTCTCCTCCAACTTTGTTTTGTGTTGTCATCCATCTTCAGGAAGTAAGAAAGACGCCTTAACTCGAAACGTGCTCCTCGAAAATTTCTATCCTTATCAAACCTTGATCAAAGTTCCTATTTTTCCGCAATAATGAATGTTTCGATAGGGACGCTCGAAATGTTTAAGGTCATAGCACTCATGTTGTTAAAGCAGCTTCCGCCAATTTACATGTGAATTTTGCAGTAGTGTACGGCAAACAACCATCAAGCCGAGTCGGCTTTTCGACGGTTGGTGGCCTAATTCTGGTCAACTGGTTCAATATAGATTAACCAACATCCGTACGTTAACGAAACGCAAGGTCTACTGAAATCATCACTGCTATGCATGAGAATGTACGGGAAAACCAGAGGCAGACAATGTCTCGTCATTCGCAATATTTTGTTCTGTGTGTTTCTTCAACTTAGCAAATTTTGCGTCGCGAGGGGGGAGGAACTTAGGTCTGCCCTTATGATATTAAACTGACCCTGAAACTTAAGTTAAACGACAATAAAAAACGCCGAGTGTTCGCTGATTAGGCTCTGGATCAGTTGGAATGATGGCTAAAATTTCGCCAATAAATAGTTTTTAGCGACGAGGTCCATTTCTGGATGAATGGTTATGTGAACAAGCAAAATTGCCGGATTTGGGCGATGCCAATTCACACTGACATTACCATAACCGTCAATGGTGAGCGCTAAAGACCGATGATAAGCAATTTCTTGTAGCCTGGAGCATGGTTATCTGGTGCGACTTCTTTCTTTAGGACTATCTCAAATCGCAGTTCCATGCAAATAAAACGCAAAAAATTTACACTATCAAAGTCAACATAATGAACACCATCCAGCAAATTCAAACAAATCTATGCTTCAAATTCTTCGACAATTGGACCTCCCGAATACGTGCCAGCTAGCAAAGCCTCGGTGAAAATTTGAACAACGTTATATATTCTATACTTAATGCCATAAAATATTTTATCAAATTGAGTGGATATCTCACACACAACCTATTTTATTTACACTTTAAAAATCGAGCGTCCCTCGAGGACGGAAAGATCCTTTGGAACAAGATTTAAATCTACATTTGAAATGTTGCATTTTCTGACTATGCGAAATGGGCCAATTTTCCTGAGACTGTGGAGGAAATATAAGGGCATAAACCAGCCGCTCTTTTCGTTTATATAAGGCTGTGATTTTCTCTTACTAGCTTCATTGGTATAACGTTCTGTCTCAATGGAACCCACTCATGCTACATACGATAGCACAAAAATTTCAAGCTGAAAAAATTTGTTTTTAAAATTCTCTGCCAGAAGCAGCCTTTTGAAAAAAAAATATTGATCGCTGACATTTTTAGAAAGCAGCAGAAAATTTATGAAATCTTTAAGAAAATCAACAATTCTCAGCATACAATTTTATGGAAACTCAAATGATTTATGAAACACAAGATAAATAAAAAATGTTAATTTTTCGTTTAAAAGAAGTTTCGTTACAAATCAATATATTTTAAAATTACGATAATCATCACTTCAAAAAATATGAAAGCCGTTGCAATGAGACATGTTTTCAGTTTCCTAGCACAAGTGATTGAAAACCCTGAATCTGAATCACGTCGGTAGCACTCCATGAATTTTTAATATCATTTTAATATAACCATAACATTCTATGAACATTCTATGAAAGAAACCCTGTGAGTCATTGGGCGATAAACAGCAACTGTCATATTACAAGTCACAGCTGTGGGCAACAAAGCAGAATCACTTGCCTGTGCTCAGCTATTTCAACAGAACCAAAAAATAGTAAAAAAAAATGTAAAATCACTTGCCAAACAAGAGCCACAATATAGCCAGGCAAGCCATGCAAAAAATGCATTCATTGAGGAGGATGCATTTGCAGCATCTATGTAAACCATATTACGGCTATATACGGATATTGATCCAAAGTGGAAATCAACAATACGTAAAATTATTGAGAGAATCGACATTTGGACTCGCTAATAGAACTACTGTAAAAGTACTCATTAAAGAGTGTCAACAATTTTGAGAAAACTGAACCGACCCAGATGTATAGAAATTCACTTATAGATAAAGAGAACGATGAAAAGTTTAATTAGGATGGATCACTTGAGTGAAGCAAACTCCCAAGTACCACTTACGACCACCAAGAAGTACTATATTGAGACAAAATTAAAATTTTTGGCAACAACAGCAATAGAGCGCTTAATATAATACCGAAGGATGAAACCTCGGTTTATGGTAGAACACACGATTCAGCAAAAAATGCTGGATAGCGGATTTATCCGGAATTCAACTAACCTCTGTTCCTCCACAATTTCTGTAGTATCCAAAAAACTAGACGTTTTAGGAATCCGAGCATTAGGGTAGTAATTGAATACGGAATATTGAACGTTAAAACGACCGCCGACATTATCCAAACCTAAGATTGAGAAAATCTACCTTTTTTATAACATTACACTTAAAATTAGGAATTCATGAAATCCTCTCAAGAGAAGACCGTGTTCTCAATCGATGAAGTGCACTTTGAGTTCACTCAAATGTTATTTCGTCTTAAAAGATGGCCCAACAACTTTTCAGCGAACCATGATTAAAGTCCTACACAGACTGTAGTAATTTAGATGATATTATAGTCGCAGGGTTCAATTTAGCCAACCATATAGAAAACCTCCGAGAAATACTTAAGCGGCTGTCAAATTTTAATTTTAAGGTACAAAAGGGTATTGGCTTAACCTAACTTTTCAAAACCTTGTATACCTTTCCAACAGACGCATCGGAACATGTTTTGCGATAAAGCGGATTCCAATTGCATTTGCGTCAGAACCGTGCTGAAACTAAATATGCAACGAATATGAATACAAAGTACTGGCCTATATTTCTGCAGTACAGGAATATAAAAATACCTTTCCGGAAAAAAATGTTTACGTTGTAGAGATGGCGTTTAGAGCTTTAGAAAAGCTAACTGTAATTTCGAACTACATATACAACCAAGTCAAAGCCAATGTGGTAGCCGATGTACTCAGTAGAATCTCACAAGAAACTAAAGAGATAAATTTTCACAATCCAAATAGCTTAAACATGGACGAATCTAATAATCCTTTCTGCCAGTACATGGAAAGATTGTAACACCCATTAGTCAGATAGGCTTATAAATTATTATATAGGAACCAAATAATCTTAAAAATTTCAAACCTAGACATAAAATTTTTGAAGGATCTATTCCCTAGTATGAAACGGATTATAAGTTCTAAAGATTCCAAAAAACTTTCACAACGGGAAACAATCTGTTACTACAGCAACCCAAATGCTATATCAAAAACTTCAAAAATCATTTCGATAAAATTTGTTTTCTTCGGATCCAGATTGCACAGTATCATTATGACGTCGCTAGGCTTTAACTGCAAAATATGTGGCAGCATACGTACTTGATGGTGTCAGATTGTTCAAGTCCTCAACCGTCGATAAACCCATAAATGATTGAGTCGGCACTGTAGTGAACTTTGGTCCGGTCCGTAATCATGATCATGAGGTTTTTCTAAATCGTCTGTTTATTGGTTGGAGCAACAATGACTCGCTTGGGTAGCTCAACGGAATTCAATAGATTAACCTTTGTCGAAATTCTCCATTGACAGCGAATACCTTTCCATTGAAGGATTTGAAGCCGTTTATCACCTCATTTAATTTCCGCCTAGGCATTTAAATCTGCACTATGAGCTAATCGACCATCTTTTATGATTTTTCCAAATTCATCGATTTGCTTGTCGTCGCGTTCTTGAACCTCAGCATAAAGCTCAATTTGCAGAACATCTCTGGTTGAATTTAATAGACCAAAGAATTAGTGCATGATGTATGAGCACCGCTTCTATGTTGCGAAGTGCCAAATTTTGACATCTTCGTCTGAATGAATCTGGTTGAAATCGAGGGTCTCATCAAGCTAGACAATGTTCTATAGATTTAGTTTGATCGAAGGATTACAGAAACAACAAATCTAAGCGAATGTGCATCAGGGATTTTTGACATCTGGCAAATGACAGCTTCTGTGAAGCAGCGTTCCCATTCGTCATCTGGATGAAAAAGTGGGGGGGGGGCGGTGTAGAGATATACTGGCGAGAGATCCAGCTGTGTACCATCATGCATTTCTGCTAGCTTTAGATTAAATGACCTGTTGTTTGGTCAATAACGATTAGAGCCCCAAATTTTTTAATAGGGCATTTGATTATGCCATAACAAGCCTAAAATTATTCGTATGTTAATTGATCTTGTTTTGGGTTGTAATTTCGGTTTTGGTCCGATTTTCGATTTGGGTTCTGCTAGCTTTAGATTAAATGATCTGAAGTTTGGTCAAGAACGAGCCTACAATTTTTTCATGGAACATTTAATTAGCCCATAATGAGCCTAAACTTATTTGTATGTTAATTAATCTTGTTTTGGATTCTAATTTTGGTTTTGGTCCGATTTTCGAATTGGGCTAGCTTTGAAGTTATAAAGCCTTATGTTTTTTCTAGAATGAGCAGAATAAACAAATTTAAATAGCCTAAAATTAACCTTTAATTTTCCAATTGTTTTTGCGTCATTTTTTGTTTTGGGTTCTGCCAACTTTTTCTAACGCTAGCGAACCCATCGTGTTAGTTGGAAGGGGTGGAGCCCAAAATTGTTTAATAGAGCATTTAATTAGCTTTAATTGAATTTTTAAATGGCGTGCATGCATCGCTAAATAATACTGACTCTTGCGCTTGGCTTTATGTCAACAGACATAAAGAAAGCCTTTGACATGGATGATCATAACTTTATGTTGCATAAGCTTTCTAAAATTGGTTTCAGAGGAAACATTAATAATTTTTTTGAATCGTATTTTGCAAATCGTAATCATGTTGCTAAGGTGAACGGAACTAAGGGCAGCCCTTATGTTTTAAACATTAGTGTTCCTCAAGGTTCCGTCTTGGGGCCCCTTTTATTTCTGATATACATAAATTCAATTTTTAGTGAAAATTTGGCAGGCTCTATGGTTGCCTTTGCAGACGATATGAGCTTATGCCATCGTGGGTCCTCACAAACTGGTTTAACCACCTAATGGTTCCTAATTTTAAGTGATAAAACTAAGGCTATGCATTTTAGTTTGGGTAGCAGTTCATTTCCATTGAAATTGTTGAGAGCTTCAAGTACCTTGGAGTTATTGTTGATTGTAATCTGAGTTGCAAGCAACATGTCGATAAAATAAAGAAGTCTCTTAGCAATGCGTTACGAACTTTATATCGATTAAGACCAGTAGCACCTAAATCGGTATTGTTAAAATTCTACTATGCTTGCATTAACTCTAGGCTTGAATATTCGTTATCATGTTGGGGTGGTTGCTATCATATCATTCAACTTTAAAAATGCTCATAATTGTTCAGAAATATGCTATTCGTATTATGTGTTTTAAATCTTCACGGGTTTCTGCTTGGCCTTATTTTTGAGTTTCAAAGTTTTACCATTACGACATCTATATGTTTATAAGGTTTTTCGTTTATTTTATTTGCGAAGTGGGCATCGATTATTGAGCGCTAATGTGCGATACAATAGTAGGAACAATGATCGTCTCTTATTTGTTGTACCACATTTTTTTGTGACCATTTTAGAAAATATTTCCTGGTAGCTGTCCCTTCCTTATTTAACCTTAATTATTGCTCATGTCGTAAACGTTGCGCTCTTCCCTTAGCAAGTCGTCGTGCTTGCACTGTCTCTGGTGTTTCTCGCTCGAGCAACTTTATGAGTTTTGCTTATATTTTGTAGCAAAGTAAATATATTTAAAAATTTCTAGTAGTCTATAACAGTAATGATAATGGAACTCGTGGCCTTCGTCGCTGTAAGCGACAACATATTCATTGCACTACTGCTATCTAATACTTAATAAAGGGTAAATTTCCCGAAGTTTGCCGAATCAATCGCTTAAATGTACTCTCGCCCTTTAATAACTAGGTTGAAGATCCCTGTATTATAAGCAAAGTCAAAAGCATGTCAAAATATTCCATTAACATTTCATACTCAAGTTTATTGTTTACATTGCCATTTCCTAACATCTAAATACTTGAAGCTTTTCGTTTTATTGTCTTTGTTCTTATATGCGAAATGTACGAGTATACATAAGCTGGTGGGAATTTTCAAATACCATTGTGCCATAAATAGAAAATCTCTTGCTTAAATCTATAACAAAAATAAATTTTCGTTATATAAATAAATTTAACATTTTATGTTTCGTAAATAAAACTGATATTTTAATTAAATTATGTTTATTATAAGTTGGGTAAAATTATTTTGTGTTAAACGTTTTCGATTTTAATCTTCAGACGTATTATTCATTCCCTTAATGTTATGGAATGGCCTTGAACTTGTTTCACTAATGGCATTATTATAGTAGATTTATGGCATCGTCATTAAAATGCAGAGGAAGTGGTGTTCTGATTAATAAATTTATATTTTTTCATAATCAGTAGGTCGTCCGTTGTCTTGATAATCGTCAATATAGATTTTAACGAATGGGGTTAATCCGTTGTGTATTTCGTTTATAAATTATTTCCGATTACCATGAAAATGAAATCCAGTTATATCCACCGCAATACACCTAGACCTATTTATATCAAATACCAAATGTCACGCACCCATCAAATCGCCACCATTGATTCAATACAGAAAACATCAAAATTATATATTTTGTGATTTGGATATGTTCCAGTAAATTTTTAATAACATTAATGCTCCTTACGATATAATTGAATAATAAATATTAGTTAATAAATAATTTATATTCATGGGAATTATTTTGTACATACGTCATAAACATCAATCACACTGTATGGTATGGTCATGTATCACACAGGGACATATTGCTAGAAATATATAATTTCTTACATAGTGACATTTTTATAATGTCAGAATCTCAATTACATATATATGTCGTTATGGTTATTTCTAGCACCATGACTTGCACAACATAACTATATTCCAAAGAATTTCACGTCATCATTGAGCGTCTTACTTTTTTATTATTGTCGTGTTAAATATTTTTATAGACATGACCAAATTATATTATTTCTGCATGACATTGGGAAATAAGCTGGGTAATTTAGTATAAACTGAATATGGAACACCATAGTCTATTTACAGTAGATAGAAAATTTATCGTTTACAATTTGTTTGGATCATTTTGGTTTATGGATCTAATATCAGATCTGTTGCCACTTCAACAAAAGGTCACATTGCCTCCTCGTGGTGGAAACCACTAACTACCCTGTAAAACATTGTCGTCCATTACGACATTTTCGTCTCTTTTAGGGTCAAAATAAATTAAAAACAGGGAAGAGACGGAACTGCCCTTTTAACTTTAAACCAGAAAACTTATTTTGCCAAAAATCAGTCGAAATTGACGAAAAATTAACGGTCGATAATGACTATATTTGGTATTTACAAAACAAAACTTTTATTTTCACCATAAAACATTTAAAATTTCTCGCTTCTTTTCTTTTATTATTGCCTTTTATGGTCAAATAGTGTTTTTTATTCTGTGTGAAAAATTTGGGGTTGAAACACAAACAAGAATTTAAGCAGATGCACATGTTGCATTGAGAAAAGATGTATATAAAATTTATAAACCAATTTGGAAAGGAAAATCGCCGTGTATCAAGACTATACATACAATCCTCATCAATTGAATGTCTTTCTTCTTCTTTCACTACACAAATTAACAAATGAAATATTATGAACAAATGAAACCGAGGTACACTTACTATCCCTTTCGAGTCCAACTAAATTTATTTTTTGTACTAATTGTAGACCAGATGTCACAAATGTGAGGGTTAGAATAAATGACGGTAAAATAATTTTTATTTGTATAGCTTAAAGCCTGCACGTCACGTATGTAACAAAACAAAATATTCCCGCTATATAAATTATTTTTCTAAACTCTCTTTATGTATGACTTAAAGCCCAGAAGTTACAATCGTGAGGTTTAAAATTTGGTCGTTTTTACAAGCCATTTACGGATTTTCTGAAAATATTCTACTACTCGATTTGAGTTCCATCTCTAAGTCGGTTCTTTTACTTGTAAAAAAGGCTTAAATTCGTGTAATAATATCTTTTGTAAAAAGTTTGGTTATGTGACAAGTTTCATCATGTCAAAAGGAGAAAAATCGAGGGACCGTAAGTAATTGTTTTTAGTTTTATTAAATACTATGATTACAAATTGACTATCACGCATGTGACACTTAGACTTTACTTCATACAATTTTGTTCATTTGTGTTTGCCAAAGGTAAATGGTTAACAGACGAAAATTAGGTGCAGAGAATGCTTGCTGATTCCAATCAGGAGGACATAGGCGATGAAATATGTGATCCTGATTTCGCTATAAAAGAAGCAATTGTTGAACATATTGATTTTAATCACGAGCATGAAGATGATGATGACGACGATGAGGAGGAGGTCGTTGGACTAGTTCCGGTTAGTTTTTGGTATTTAATTCGTTAGTAGGATTATTTGTAAATTGTTATTACATATTTTTAGCCAAATAACACAGAAACTTACGGGGCTCAGAATAAATCAGGTGGTTGGATTGTATTAGATTTTGAAAGGCGAATACTAAAAGTTTTTGAGCCTCGTTCTTCAAATATTGGCTTAAAATTGATTGATGTTTATTTTTGTAATTTATCATGAACATTTTATTATTTTTAGATATTTTACGACCATTCGTGGTACAATCGAACAAAATCGGCTAAGAGGGTTACGTTTTAAAGGTGACAAGCGAATGACCAGAGATTAGTCGGACCAGTTCGTTTATGGCAACATTGTTGCAGCTGTCAAGTGGAGAGACACAATGTCAGTTCTGGTCGTAAAGGAGTAAAACGTTAGTGTAAAAAAGACAAGGAATATATTGAAGATACCTGTCCCTCAATAATATCCGAGTATAATAGCTATTTGTTTGTTTATTCCTTATATACATAAAATTTATTTACAGAACTTCATGCCATAAACCAACATACATCACTTTGAGCAGCAGCTGCTCATTTACAGTGGTGTGTGTAGCTATGGAGTGAGCCAAACAATTTTTTTATGTTTAATGACTGATGCGTTGTTACAACACTCGAGCATACCAATAGAAGCACGATAGTTCTGCTAAACAGAGATGGATCTCGTCTTTGTCATCTATTATACTAACGATATCAGCCACAGGATCCGTCGTTGGTTGTAGAAATTTCATATCAAATTTTTATATTTTTAGGCTTGTTGAATTATTCACGATGATTTAATTGTTTAATAAGACAAGTTTCAATCTCCAAAAAGTTCCATTAAATAAAAAAATTTAAAAATCGAAATTAAAATAAAATTTTTAAAACAAACTGACTAGAGAGTCAAGGCAACTCACACATACATAGCTACATGGGTGGGGTGGATTTGCGTGACCAAATGATGGAATATTATCGAAATTTTATTAAAACCGTAAAGTGGTCAATCAAAGTATCCCAACCTTTTATAAATTTGGTTAACATCATCCCTACCGTCTCTTGTGAATCGCTACGATGGCCATTGCCGTTGGCCAACTTGGGACCGACTAAAAGAGCCAAGAATGTGCCGGTTGAAATCCTGCAGCAGTAGAACTGGAAATAGATGCAAAAAGTGCGATGTGTACTTATGTAGTTCGGCTGATAAAAGTTGTTTTGAAAAATTCCATACCGTCAAAAACTGACTGAATTTAATTTTTTAATTTTTAAGATCTGAAAATGTTTATTATATTAACAAATATTTTTACAACAAATATTATTACACGGAGAGTAAAACTGATTTTAGTTCCTTAAATTACAGTTATCGAAAATGTGATATGCATACCTGAATCACAAAGAAATCACAATCAGAGACCTAAACAAAAGGAAAATTCTGTGATAAATCAATTTCTCGATGTCGTTACAAATGGACAAATATCTCTAGCGGCTGTTTATAGAAATGCTTAGCTAAAACTCAAACCCCATTTTGGTGTATTTGGTGCTCCACATACACGTTTCTCGCTCAATATATTTTTTCAATACGCACAAGTACAAATAAAAAATATTGTATTTGTTTGTACAGTATGCACCCAAGTTTTATTCAAAATTTGTTTTTTATTTTTATTCTACTATGAAAATAGTGTACGAGTATGGAGTGCTTACTGTAAGCAAAAAGTAACACGTATCATTTATACACAATGAAATGAAAACCCACACACTCGTATTATGTACATATATACTCCTATATAACGGGTGTTTTTTTAGGAGGTTTGTTTTTCCGATAGATGTCGTTTTATTTTATGACAGTTGTTTTGACAGCTCAAAGTGGCATTTCTACTCAGTATTGTTTGGCAAATCATTATGAATAGGTTAACTCCAGAACAACGTTTTCAAATCGTGGAAATTTATTTTCAAAATCAGTGTTCAATTAAAAATGTTTATAGAGCACTTCGTGAATTTTATGGTGCACATAATCGTCCGTCAGAGACCACCATAAAGAACGTAATTACCAAATTTCGGTCTACATTCACTCTTTTGGATGCCAAGCCACCGACAAGAATGAGAAGAGTTCGTACAGAAGAAAATATTGCTGTCGTTGAGGCCAGTGTCGAAGAAAACGACAATTTATCGATTCGTCGTCGTGCTCAGCAAATTGGACTTTGTCCATCGACTTTATGGAAAATTTTACGTAAAGATTTGGGTTTGGTGCCATACAAAATTCAATTGGTGCAAGAATTAAAGCCACACGACCATCGTTTGCGCCGTGAATTCAGTGATTGGTCGTTAAATCAATTGAACGAAGATCCATTTTTTTACCGTAAAATTCTCTTCAGTGATGAGGCGCATTTTTGGTTAAATGGATACGTCAACAAACAAAATTGTCGCATTTGGAGCAAAGATAATCCACACGCCGTTCTAGAATTACCAATGCATCCTGATAAATGTACTGTTTGGTGCGGTCTATGGGCTGGTGGGATCATCGGTCCATATTTCTTTAAAAATGAGGAAGGACGACGCGTTACCGTGAATGGAAATCGATACAGAACCATGTTAAATGAGTTTTTGTTGTCAAATCTTGAAGATATGGATATGAATGAAATGTGGTTTCAACAAGATGGTGCCACTTGCCATACAGCACGTGAAACAATCGACTTATTGAAAGAAACTTTCAACGACAACATTATTTCGAGAAATGGTCCGGTGAATTGGCCTCCGCGTTCGTGCGATTTGACGCCACTCGATTACTTTTTGTGGGGATACGTGAAGTCATTGGTTTATGTGGATAAACCTCAATCGATTGACGCTTTGGAAACCAATATTCAACGTGTCATTGCTGACATACGCCCTCAAATGCTTGAAAAAGTGCTGGAAAATTGGACCTCCAGAATGACATTTGTGAAAAATAGTCGTGGTAGCCATATGCCAGAAATTGTGTTTAAATGTTAAATGCCAAAAAATTATCTACCAAATAAAAAAAAATTTTGGTCATTTCATAATTTTATATGTGTTTTATTCAAAAAAAAAAATCGGCAACCTCTTAAAAAAACACCCTTTACATAGACTATTTAAAATAATATGTGTACACGATCGAGTTCACGTCATTTATATTTAAATGGTTAAAATTCTGAAGCTTCGTCTTCTTCAGGCAGCAATCCCGACTGTCCATTATTCTCATTCGGAGCAAATACCTGAACAAAATGTTGCGAATATATTTGCTTTAACTACAATGCTTCATGCCCAATTTCCATCGGTGAAGCAAATCCGATGGCAACGTTGCGTAGCCCGTCTCAGATTTCCTGAAGCTTTCCACAGCCTTCAGTAGTTTGTTGCTTCTGTCGCTCGCTACTGATTTTAACCAAATTTGTCAAACAATTAATATTTCGATGTCAGCTGTGTTATATAAAATTATGAGTTCACGGCATACATGCAGTTCCATTATAAACTGCTACATTGTTGGTTGTAGTCAATTGATGTACAAGCTCGCATTACAAGTACACTGCAAATTTTCAGCTACCAGTCATCCCTTAGCATTAAAACCACCCCAAATTTCTCATTTTTTCTAAAATTTCAAAAATATATATTTTAATATCGACTAGTGTTTATTTATTGATACGAACATTATTCAATTTATTTAGCTAGCCCACTTTCTTAATTTAATTTCAAGCCTATGAGATCTCATATCTAAGTTGATTCTATTTGCATAGATAATAATAACAAAAAGTTCGAATCCGACTAACTATAGCTGAACTCTCGTTTAAGAACCGAGCCAAGATATTTGGGATTGACACATATGTGCAATATCTTACAAAATTAGGCAAGGCGGAAAATGTAATTATAAGGAATATTGGTTGGCATTTGTTACTCTTCAAGAAACTTGATGGTCTAATAGATGAAGGAGAAGTTTGCCAGGCATTTATGTTGCTCGTGTTAGACTTGTGATTTCTTTGTTGAGTGGGAGTAAATAGACTATTTAAGAATTTTCAAGTGACATTTAACTCTAGAAGACTAGATCAAAAATATTACGATGGATGATAAACGCACCTCGGTACAAACATACACCGTGATATCAACATTGAAACACTAGCAGATACAATACAGCAGTACACCACAAATACCTCACAATGTGAGAATAATATCCAACACATTAGCTCGGGAAATAGTATGGAGGCGACCTAGATATCCAGGCAACACAGATTCATCAACATATCCATATTGCGCTACTGAGTCTTCATATGCATGTGGCATATGTGTTTGAAGTTAATGTTATTATTAATGTATAGATTACAAACTTAGAATCGAGATTTCGTGAAGGGTTTGATCCTGTTGATCCACCATATTCAGCTTCAGCAAAAAACCGGGACACCTCGGATAGGGTGTGGTGTTAACGACAGAGGTTAAAGGCATAACCTGCAAGATCTAATAGAATATTTTCATTTTACTGGACCCAACATATATTAATAGATCGCAAAGAGCACGTAGTCCCAGGGTGAATACAATGTTTCAATGTTTTTGAACTTAGAGAATGAAGAGTGTATCGGCCATATCAATCATTTTTGAGTTAGTTCTCACATGGACAAACTGTAAATGGTCTGTTTTAAGTCGAGAATTTGAAAAACCATAAAACGGTTAAAGATGTATGTATCAAAAATGTCTAAGTCGTCAAAAAATTTAAAAATTTTAAAAGACAATAAAAATACAACAATTTATGTTTACAATAATTTACTTTTTTCGTTTTTTCATTCTTAATTATTAGCTACTGACAACGATGCAAAAAAGGAACGGATTTACGAAATTACTTCCAATTCGGAATCAGAAGCAGCCCACAATAACATTCAGAATAAAAAATTAAACATTTGGACTAAACGAGACGTTTAATATTATTCCGGCAACAATGGCGAATACCATAACTACTTACAATGATTTTGGGATAGCACAGCGAACAGAACCCCTCCCCTTCCCATAATTTCATTTAAAACTATTTATTTACAGATATAATCAGTAATAGGGGTATGTAAGGAATTTTATAAGCTATTAGGAGCACTATTCGAACCTGAGTCAAAATTTCTGGTAAGGAGTGTTATTTTGAGTTCCAAGACAAATTTTATTTTGCTCGACAAAAATTCGTGAACACTTTGGGACCCGGATTGGGGAATGATATATGGGCTCAACGGATGAGGATAGGAATTAACTAATGAACACACTATCGGAACCTAAGTTAACATCTCTAGTAAGGAGTATTAATGGTGAAAACGGCCAATTTTTCGTTCCAAGACAAATTTGATTTTATTCGACAAAATTTCGTGAACACTTTGGAACCCGGATTGGGGAATTATATTTAAGCTCAACGGATGAGGAATACAATTAGCTATTAGACACACTATCGGAGCTTGAGTTGACATCTCCAGTAAGGAGTGTTAATGGCCATTTTCAGTTCCAAGGCAAATTTGATTTTCTTCGAAAAAAATTCGTGAACACTTTGGGACCCGGATTAAGGAATGATATATGGGCTCAACGGATGAGCAATTTAATTAGCTACTAGAAGCGCTATCCAAACCTGAGGTAAGATTTCTGGTGTGGAGTGTTAATGGCAATTTTCCGTTCCAAGAGAAATTTGACTGGTAAGGAATGTTATTGGCCATTTTCAGTTCCAAGACAAATTTGATTTTCAATTAAAAAAATTCGTGAACACTGTGGTACCCGGATTGGGGATGATATATGGGCTCAACCGGTTCAAAAATTTAATTAGTTATTAGACACACTATCAGAACGTGAGTCAAGATCTCTGTTAAATATGTAAATGGCCATTTTCAGTTCAAAGACATATTTGATTATATTCGATAAAAATTCGCAAACACTTTGGGACCCGGGTTGGGGATGATATATGGGCTCAACGGATGAGGAACTGAATTAGCTAATGAACACACTATCGGAACCTAAGTTAACATCTCTAGTAAGGAGTATTAATGGCCGTTTTCAGTTCCAAGACAAATTTGATTTTCATTGAAAAAAATTCGTGAACACTTTGGGACCCAGGTTGGAGGATGCTATATGGGCTGATCAGATGAGGATTTTATCTAGCTGTTGGGCACACTATCGGAACTTGAGTCAAGATCTCTGGTAGGAAGTATTAATGACCATTTTTCGTTCCAAGACAAATTTGATTTTCTTCGACAAAATTTCGTGAACACTTTGGAACCCGGGTTCGGCTCAACCGAAGAGAAAATTTAATTAGTTATTAGACACACTATCCAAACTTCAGTTAAGGTCTCTAGTGTGGAATGCAAATGGCCATTTTTAGGTCTAACACTTCACTTGTGCTGATTTATAAAAGCAATTGTTGTAGACTAAAACAATTAACCCTATTAAACCTGTATTATTCTTTAAAGTATATTAAAATTGGATGTCTTGTGCTAAATGCCCGCTAGATGTTTGCAACCGAGTCGTTCCGTGTTTAAAAAAAATTGCTATCGGAATAGGATCGGCATTTTTTGGCATACTTGTCCAATATTTGGTCCTTCAGTCCAATCAATCAATTAATAATCGATTTGTTCACTCAAGTTTGACGGACTTCATTTAACATTTCGTTCGTAAAAGTTCACACTTCCACTTAGGATACTCCTAAATAAACAAATCAGGTTTCTACAGCTATCTTGAAAGTATTCTGACCAATATACCGAAGAAAATACTCTCGGCTCAGGCTCCTGGAATCATATTTAAAACAATAACGGGATTTGGCTGTTGCCAGTACGTAGTTTACACGGAAACGCATTATGTGGATATCAATCGACCAGAACATTATTAATCTAGTATCAAAGATATCAAAACAAGACACGGGCTAATATCGACTCCGATCACTTTCTTGTTGTTGCAAAATATACTTTTCGTTTATCAATAACATCCTACTGTCGCTTTCAATTCTCCACTCGTGTATCTAGGTGGATAAAACGAGAATGGGACAGCCAATGTGTGCTTGACATAGAAAAATTGAGTTTTAGAGAAATATATCGCAACAAGAAAGAGAAAGCTAGAACAACGGATCGATCAGGACCACTATTTGCTGGCGAACAATTGTCTTTTTCGTACCAGTCCAACACCAACACTGAAATGAGTCCATCATCTCCACATCAAAAATGAAAAGTATAGCAAAGCTCCTGATAAAGATCGGCTTTCAAGCGAAATTTTTAAGAACGAACTTTTATCAAATGTATAGTCTACTGTGGAAATTGCAGAAGAGTAAGAGACGACTCGCATTATTTCTAAACACTGGTAGCTAACGAAAAAACTCGAGAAATCATTGATCATTTCGAATTTGGAAAGAATGTACCAGAGTTGAAGTTGAGAAACAACAGAGGAGCGGAAAGTTTATCCACTGAACCAACATCGGAGAGAAAACTCATTTCAAATCTCGTTGCAGTATTTGATGAGCTAATGGAGCTTGGAATTGGTCTATACTACATTCGAAGTCAGAAACGAAGATGTGGGAAGCTAGATCACTTTATCTGAGACTGTTGGCAATGTCAACATGATAGTCTTTGGCTACCGCGTGGTTCCCGAGGAACGCAACATGAAAACTGGCTAGAGGGGCATGGACCAGGAATATTGAAAACCACAAAGGGTTCAAGAAACTATCAAGGCAAGAGGCAAATTTAAAATCTTCGAGAGGCCCGGCAGAAGATTCTAGTACGATTGTTGAGGGTGAATGTGGCGGAGTAGTTAACCACTGTAGAGAGTGTGACCCAGAATGCCGCGACAGAGTGTCGTGCAACGGTGGCACACATTGGAGTTGAGAAGGAGCTGTGCCGATTTAAGACGAGGCAGAAAAGGGATCAGGGACATACCGTAACGATAGCTCAACTAAATCGCACAAGCAGGAGCTAAATTCCTGAATCTAATTTTTGTATTTCTAGTTTCTTCATATGGATTTCGCCGGCTGCTCTAGTATTCATCATACACCGATCGCGATGACAAATCTAAATCTAAACCATTTTCTACTTCATATTTTAATTTTAGAAACGCTCAAATTTCGCAAATACTCGGAACTACGAACGTTCTCAGAAATACTCAGAAAACTGGATTTCGAGCACCTTGATTTAATAAGGAGTTAGTGAGTTTGGAGAAATGTCGCAACAAGGCACATTCATTGTCCAAACTACACGGCATATTTTACAACCCACATTTTGATTTAGCCCGGAATGGTTCAAAAGCCTGAATTGAGGACGAGTTGACCTGATATCCTAAAGACTTCTGGAATTTAATGAATACCAGGACAAAATTAGCTGGTTTTCCATCAACAATAACCCAACGGAGTTTGGTCGCCAGTCATCTCTCAGATATTTGTGATTTGTTTGCGAAATTTTATGCTTCCGTATCTCAAACTGTTTCGATGCTTTCTACTGTACCGTGTAGGTTTATTTTCTGGTCCTGCAAAGTTGCGTGCACTTATTTCATACTTTAAAATCGAGACAACGTCGTTTATACAAATTTTGCGAATGCCTTCGTCATAATTATTCATTTAATTTTTATCGCTAAGTTGAGGCATTTGGGGTGCCAATTCATTTCCTCCCGATGCACTCTAACTTTTCAGACCGCCGGTAAACTGAAAGACTTTTGGGTTAATTTTACAAAATTTTTGCAAAATCAGGTGTACCACAGAGTAGTCACTTAGGCCATTAGCTATTTTTATTATTTAAGAACGATGTCATTGACTAGTTTAAATTTAAAAGCTGCCGATGACATGAAAATTTTCATTGATTTTAAAATCGAAGCCAAAAGTAACAAGTTATGTAGCCTTTTCAACCGATGGGACAGGTATATTAACACTATTGTCCCAATGGCTTCCAATATACTAGACTTCATCAAATGAACGTTTTATTTGTGCGATCAATTTTAGAATATCGATCCACCGTTTGACCACCGTCATACCAGTATTATTCGAAGATGAATTGAGAGTGTCCAAAAACAATTTGTTACTATCTACCATCTAGTTGTATATAGTCGATTGTATTCTTATCAAGATCGCTGTAATTTATTAAAAATATAACGTTTGGACTATCGACGGGATGTTGCAGCTGCAATAATTTTTTTCAAAATATTGCATAACAGATTTTCTGAATATAAGCGATAGTTTCCTGAATATAAGCGATAGTCTCATGGAATTTTGCAAATTTACTCGACTACGCGTTTTTAAAAGAATTTACGTAAAATAGGTTTTCTTGGATTTTCAAGAAAAAACCCGAGTTTATTAAAAACAAATTTGATCTACATGCACTGCAGTATAATGTGACCCTGCATAACCACTGCATGCAGCAAATACCTACAAACAGACATTTTTCGGGTTATGAATCAATCGTATAAAATAGCAGCAGACCCAGACACAATAAATTCTCAAAAGTTGGATTAATATCAAAATAAATTTTTCTAAATCATCACAATATAATAAAATAAGCGCTAAACAGGTGTAACCGATTTTGTGTACACAATTTAGCAATTGTATCAAATAAAAATAGAATAAATTGAGTTTTTACCATTTCCTGATGAAAAATTAACTCCAGTCCATGCTGTTCTTATGTAGTTAAACAATCGCCTGTATAGTGGCCTATGTTTGTGCCGTGCCTTTTTTGTACTGCCATGCTCAACGTCGTCCTCTTTACTGCCTCTATTCGAATCCACATCGATTTCCACCTGTGAATCCGATTGTCGTAGTGCCCGTGACGCACTGGCACCCTCTGTATGAGAAATGGGTCGTTGTGCTTGCGGGCCAGCCATTCTATTTTCATATCTAATTTAATTTTTTATTTAACTATAATTTATCCTAAAAATATTTTTGTGTTTTGCCTAATTATATATTTTGGTTTTAGTTCTTGTCTTGTCAGCACATTTAATAGTAAAAAATTAAAAATCTAAACAAAAATAATTCACGACTTTTTTTTAACGCTTTCCTTAGGTATTAAATTAAATTATTTTAATTAAATTTTTTTTTGCTTTTCGTGTAATGAAATAAAATTACTGTACAGAAAAGAATAGTTGAAATATTTTCTTAAGTTCATCGTGCGTACATTCGAGTTATATCTATACGATTAACACGTTAAACGGTGAATTAATTTTGCTCAACTAATATTCACACGTTTTATCTATATTATCACACAAAATGAGCACGCGCACTATACCGGAAAAATAATTAATTTTTCCACCGCTTTTCACAATAACATAATCAACGTAATTTTTTTTTTTTTTTTGAACGGGTTAAATATTTAATTTTTTTTTAGTAAAAATAAAATTTCACTCCTCGCACTTAGTGGATACACAAAACAACTAAATAAAATATTTTTTTTTTTGTAAAATAGAAAAACTCATTAGCACGATTTTTCAAATGTCATTTGAACTGAATACGAGAACAGATCACATGTTATTGCAGCATCCCGCGCGACGTAAAATATACAAACGGAAAATATTTTTATTATTTAGCAGACTGCTGCTTGCTTACACATACGTATGTTTACTGTTGGAGTTAATCAAGAATACTGAATTAATTTTATTATTATTATTGTTATTTCTTGTGTTTTCTTATTATTATTGTTGTTGTTATTATTATTAATATAAAACGGTGAAGAAGAAAATTCGTTGTATTAAGAAAATTGTTTTTCCTGCAATTTTGGTATTTCTGTGTTCATCTCAACGACTCTTGTAAATGTATATCCAAATTTTTGTTTTTGCTGTACATACGGTCGAAGTCTTGTACATATAGTTGGTATAGTTTTCTTTACAATTTTGTTATTTTAAGAAAATTATTTTTGTTGATGCTGTGTCTCTATACACGGTACAATCTAGATAAAATATTTAAATTAGTTTTCATTTTGCGTTCCTGTTGGCCATGTACTCCTAATACGACTGTTGTTTGTTCTAGCTATGAACGACCGTACCACATAGTTTCTTTTTTACTGTGATTTTATTAAAAAATTTGTTAGCATAAAATGGCCACAACAAGCATAAATAAACATAGTTTTGTTGATTATATTTTGTTGCATCTGGAAACAGCAATAAGAGAGAAAAAACAATAAATTTATATTAGATTTTTGATTAGTAATGTTAGTAATAAAATAAAAGTTATATTTAATAAAAATTTGTTAAATAAAAAATGTATTAAAATATCATCATCATAAAAACAAAATTCATGCTCAATACCGGATTATAGTGCCATTTTATGACACACATCGGGTGACCAAAAATATTAAATTTGCTTGCTGTGTTTTAAGTGACATAAAAGTTATATTTACACATAGCATTTAAAAAAATTTGTAATCAAATAAAATTCAATAAAAAAGTGTTAGTTTTTACACTGTTAAACACATTGTTGAGCGAGCTAGCTGTACGATATTAGAAAGCGATGGAACGCTCGCCATTTTTTTTTTTTTATAATGAAATAAATTAAAAATTCATTTCGTCTCTTTTTAATGATATTCTGCTTACTCTCTCTTTAGTGCTAGGTTGAAAATTATAATTTGGATCAAACAAATAAATTAACGGCAGACTCCACGAAAGATTGATTGACGATTCGATAGCGGATAAAATTTATTATCCCAACGTACTTTCGATGGCCGATTCAATAAGCACCGAATCTGCAGAATTTTGTTACAACAAGCCTAGCCATCAGAAACCATCGCCGTTGGAATTAAACAATAGAACAGTAGAAAACGGAAATCAAAATACCTGGTCCACTAGACTGCCGCAGCGGGTAAAAAACAAAAAAATCTGAGACAATAATGTTAGATGTTTGCGGTTGCAAAAAAAATGCCGGTTGAAATTTACGAACAACAGAAGGTAACCAATTTTCGAGCAATTCAAAAATATGAGAAAAAATAATACTGATAAATTTAGCCTAAAGTTTCCAGCCGAAAGTGAAAAAATCGATAATGCAGATAGTGTCTCGGCTACTTCAGCCGAAAGTTACAAAAATTATGTATTGAATTTAAAGCCCAGCCGGTCAAACATATGGTCAAACTTCAAAAATGTACAAAGACTTACGTTTAAAGTGTTTTGTCTGGAAAAGATCTCGTTTAAATCGGTTTGCCGATGGTTATTGCTGGAAAATTTTCCAGGTCAAGTTTCAAGTTGAGAATTTGGGAAAATTAGTAAAAACTTGGCGTTTAAAGTGTTATGTCTGGAAAGGTCTCGTTTGAATCGGATATTGCTGACAAATTTTCCAGGTCAAGTTTCGGTGGGTGTTTAGGAAAATGAAGGGGAGTGAAATACACGTGCAAATTTCAAAGCTCTGTAAAAATGTAACGTTTAAAGTGTCATGTCTAGAACAGGTCTCATTTGAATCGGTTTGCAGATGGTTACTGCTGGAAAATTTTCCATCCAGCTCAAGTTTCATGTTGGGAGTTTGGGAAAATTGAGGGGAGTGAAATACACGTGCAAATATCAAATATCTGAAAGAACTTAACGTTTATAGTGTCATGTCTGGAAAAGGTCTCGGTTGAATCGGTTTGCCGATGATCAATGCTGGAAAATTTCCCAGGTGAAGTTTTATGTTGGGAGTTTGGGAAAATTGAGGGAAGTGAAATACACGTGCAAATTTCGAAAATTTGTAAAAACTTAGCGTTTAAAGTATTTTGTCTAGAACAGGTCTCGTTTGAATCGGTTTGCCGACGTTTGTTGCTGGACAATTTTTCAGGTCAAGTTTCATGGTGAGAGTTTGAGAAAATTGAGAGAGTGAAATATACGTACAAATGTCAATAATTTGTAGAAACTTAACGTTTAAAGTGTTATGTCTGGGAAAGGTCTCGTTTGAATCGGTTTACCGATGGTTATTGTTGGAAAATTTTCCAGGCCAAGTTTCATGTTGGGAGTTAGGGAAAATTGAGGGAAGTGCAATACACGTACAAATTTCGAAAATTTGTAAAAACTTAACGTTTACAGTGTTATGTCTAGAAGAGTTCCCGTTTGAATCGGTTTGCCGATGATCATTGTTGGAAAATTTTCCAGATCAAGTTTCATATTGGGAGTTTATGAAAATTTATCGGAGTGAAATACACGTGCAAACTTCATAGATCTGCAAAAGCTCGTTTAAAGTGTTATGTCTGAAAAAGGTCTCGTTTGAATCGGATTGCCGATGGTTACTGCTGGAAAATTTTCCAAGTGAAGTTTCATGTTGGTAGTTTGGGAAAATTGAGGGGAGTTAAATACAAGTGCAAATTTCAAAAATTTGTAAAAATTTAACGTTTAAAGTGTTATGTCTGGGAAAGGTCTCGTTTGAATCGGTTTGCCGCTGGTTATTGCTGGAAAATTTTTCAGGTCAAGTTTCATGATGGGAGTTTGGTAATATTGAAGGGAGCGAAATACACGTGCAAACTTCAAAGATCTGTAAAAACTGGTTTAAAGTGTTATATCTGGAAAAGGTCCCGTTTGAATCGGTTGGCCGATGATTATTGCTGGTAAATTTTCCGTCAAGATTCATGTTGGGAGTTTGGGGAAATTGATGGGAGTGAAATACACGTGCAAATTTCAAAATTTGTAAAAACATAGCCTTTAAAGTGTTATGTCTGGTAAAGGTTTCGTTTGAATCGGTTTGCCGATGGTTATTGCTGGTAGATTTACAGGTCAAGTCTCCTAAGTTCTGTGTTCTCCTAAGTACGTTTACGAAAGAAATGTTGCAAAGACATGATGAAATCTGATAACACAGATCCACTTATCGTATACGTTTGCCGATTAGAAATTCAACGCAATCCAACTAACTCGTAACTAACGGAGTTGTTACTTTGGCAGCATACGTATCGTGGGAATACGGTGTGAATACCGTTGATGAGTGCCGCGAAAAGAGGCATACAATTTAGTAACCATCAAGATTTTTTTCTTAATTTCAGATTTATAAAGAACATTTGAAAAATGTACATACAATGGATTATGCAGGACCCATTAACACACGAACGAGCACAAGGGGTATATCTGTGACTTTATCTGCCTCACTATCAAAGCAATTCACATCAAAGTAACATCGGATTTAACCACGGAAGGATTCGTAAGCGCCTTTAGGCGATTCACTACACGGCGAGACAACGTAGCCCATATATACATCGACAATGGAACCAGCTTTTTAGGAGCTAGTAAACTAGTGGGGGCCATAACATGGCATTTTATCCCTCCTTCAGCACCACACTTCGGGGGACTGTGGGAAGCAGGAGTAAACTCCATCAAAACTAATCTGATAAAATGTATAGGCGATACGAGGTTAACATTTGAGGAAGTGACAACTTTACTAAAGCAGATCGAAGTGTGCCTAAACTCCACGCCACTCTGCTTACTAACTGATTATTCAGAATCTCTACAGGTGTTAACACCAGGGCATTTCTTAATTGGAAACGCACTTACTGCTCCTCCAGAAAAATCACATCTAGACGCCCCAAAAACTACTCATCTCGATGGAGAGTGGTGCAGAACATGCGGTCGCCATTTGGAAAAAGTGGACAACGGATTACTTACAAGGGCTACAGGAATCCAAAACAATCGACAAAGGGGATATTGACTTATTACGAAATGAATCGTTACTCCCGATAACATGGAAGTTAGGCCGAGTTCCGGAGTTACATCCTGGCAGGGATGGTCTAAACCAGGCCGCAACTGTGAAAACCATTGATCATCCCAACATCAAGAAACCAACAACTAAGTTGTCACCGTTGCCTGTCCAACAACCAATAAGTGAGGCAGATAGTGCGAAGATACAGAACATAGCGAACCAACCCGCTCGCCGATAACAACCAAATCGTCACGCAAAACTGAAACGTCACCAACGTACCACCGGACGTTCCAAAGTTGTAATGTTTGGCTCCCCTGATATAACACTGATACACAAGACGGAAAGCGCGGGAAACACCAACATCGATAATCTAAAGGGGAATAAACCGGCTTGGTTATAACCAATTTTCGGATGGGGTTTTATTGTTTTACGATATAAGCAAAAATAAATTTTTTTTTTGGGCGGGTGAAAAAAAAAAGAGATCAGGTAGTCAGTCAGTTAATGAGTATCATCGAGTACGTACAAGTACTTAAATCATTAAATTCGTGTGTATCAAATCGATGATACAGTTCAAAAATTCTTTAACACAACTTATTATTTTACACATACAAAAATTATGTTGGATAGTAATAATGCAAAGTCGTGAATTGTGTGCAAGTGCGCCCAGTTATTTTAATTATTCAATGACTTGATTTGAGTGACCGAGTGGTGTTAAACGAAAAATCTAGTGTTTATGTGATTAAACAACCCCAATCGTTATATTACTTTAATTAATTATAAACTATCTTTAAGTAATTAAGTAACGTTAACAAAAGATATATGTATTTAGTGTATAGTGAATAAAACAATTTAACGTGTTCAAGTGCTCATCATATCGAACGTTAGTCTATGCACAGTTTGCACAAATAAGCATCGTAAGTCAAGGTGACTACAGTACCGTGCAGCTGATGCGAACATTTATAAAGTGCACGTGGTACCTAAAATTATTTATTTAAAAATTTATTCATAAACATAAAGTGAACTAAGAAAACGGACATTGTTCTATAATAATAACAATAAATACACAAAATTTAACTTATACGATCATAATAAACTGATAAGAATATCAATTCATTAAATTTATTGCGAGTGCGAAATAAATTATCAAGGTGATAAATCACAACAAGCAACCGCTACCCGTACGTTATATGGAATCGTACATTGCTCATGGCCATGATGGATACTAACATCAACTACAGTTATATAAGGTTTTCCTAGTATTTAATTAATTTTATTTAAGTTTTTCAAATTTCATAAATATTTTCTTTATATTTAATTTCTATCATTTATTGGTGGTGGTGGTGTTAATTTTTTTTAAAAATTCTGTAAAATAGTTTAGACATGACGTCATTAGAGTTAACTTATACGAAATTTGTTTAATCTAGTAACATACCATAACTCCATTTTATCGGTTTTCATTTTATTAATTCATTCATAATAAATATGGTTTATGGTGTATTTGATATTGAATTTTGAATTTTTTTCATATTTTTTTTCGGGATTTTATTTTACGCTATGTGCATAAATTTCCGCTTTGATTTATTTTTCAGAATGTGTGTGTAAATTTTCAAGTTAAAGTGTGAGTGGATAAACATGTGATAATCTTACGGTGAGTTGAACTTTGCCTTCTCCTTCATATCCTAATGTTCCTGACCATAAGTTTCCCTATCCTATCCTTTAAGTGGTCTAGCAAGCATCTGCTGGTCTCCGACACCCCCCACGACCAAACCCTGAGTTTATAGCCGGCAAATTACGACCACGTCGGAACTCCTAGCAGATGGAAGATAAACTCGGTAACGAGAGGCGTTAAAGTATTATAGGGAATAAATTTTATTTTTGTGACCCATTCACGTCGAACCAATCTCGTTACAAAACATACCCGAAGTCCTGCCAATCATATTAGTAGACTTTTACTACTGACTTGCGCAGTGATTTGTGTCATCAGTTCGGTACGTACTCAACCATTCGGAAGGGAATCGAATGCCACACATCCTCAATTATCGGTGATAATCAAGAAATGAGCCAACTCAGAAATATACTTTGATAACATCGTGAAGGTAGAATTATTGGCGACCAAATGGACACTGGTCATTCGGTATAATTTGATCAACTATTGGCAAGAAATGCGCAATTTGGAAAATTTCACCACAAAATGCGACCTCCTAATGCAACAACTACAGTGGCAATTCAATAAGTCGCTGTTTAGACTTCCTGACACGCGACGACTTGAACGATACCATTGACAAAATAGCTAGGGACATGTTCGGAATCTTGTCTCAAAGAGAAGCGGGGCATTCACCTTAAAATTGTTAAAAAATCAAACATGTGTACAATACGGTGAAATTATTCAAACACTGCAGCGATATAACCGCCCAACAATTAAAACAAATCGTGTACGCACACCAACGCCTGGAACACGAGTTAGCAGCACTGAAGGAGTACCGGACATTGCAAAAGGGGTCTACTACAAGTACTAACCGGGGCTAAAAATCACATCATTCATCCCTCAAAACTGGCAAACCTATTGAAACATGTTACATTATCTATATCAATTAATGACGATTAGAACCCGCGTAGCATAATCAAATTCCATCACCGCTATCGAATGCCATTAGTTCAAGCATAGGGACTAAAAACTTGTATGAAATAATTCCGGTTCCAGTCATCAGCAATAACACTCAGCTGCGAATATTGTCATCAACAAAATATTTACTTGTCGACCAATACCAAGAATGCTTCTTACCCATTTCATCGAATTGTAAAATAAAACGGCACGGCGTAATTGGATGCACCAACTCAACATGAATCCTGTGCATTGGAAGTGTCCACACACCATAACTACTTCATCAAATTGCATGCGGCAAATCAATGGATATTCGGTCAATATGCGGATCATCAACATCAAAAACAACACTGGAAGTATTAATTTACATCTATATGCTAGCGCAATAGGATCAGCGAAATAGATGACGCCTTCATACTGTCATTTAGTATATCATCCTCCATAACCAGTGCACGCCCATTAATAAACCACCATTCCAATCTCAACATTACAACTGCAAATACGAGACTGTTGGAGCAAGAAATGCTTGACCAACAAATGGACGAATCAAAGTCGTTGGATTCGCATCATATCCATCATTATCTATCATATCCATCCTGGCATCCGCCGATAACACCACTCGTATAAACCATCCATTAATAATACCAGAATAGTTCAGACAGTTGTCAGGGCCCCGGAGATGGTTGATTTAATATACCACCATGCCAATAACTACGTTACCCATATAAACTATTATGGTACAACAACAACTTCCATGTACTCTATAGTGAATCCTAGTGCATAGATGCATATTATGTTATTTCCGCACTAAATATTTTGAACTAGATTCGTACACGGCAACATTGGGAAAAATAGAAAAATACGCAAGGCGTTTTGGATATGGACAACTTGGCGAATTTAATCAAAAAAGGCAATGGGATACTTCTGCTACGATTGCATACTTCTTATTACTGAATCCGATTTCTTTACTTTTAAAAATATCGGCCAGAAGCGATCAAAAAATGTTGAGCTACCTTTTCTTAATATAATAAAAGTACTAGATTTCCGTGGAGGATCAAAAAATCTGAATTATAAGAATACGCACGATAGTAACGCGTTCAATGAATTTGAAAATATAACTAAAATTCAGGAGATTAAATTTCCTGAAAAAAAGACGGAACCAACTGGCTTTCAAAGCCAGAAAAAAAGAAAAAAAATTGCAGCAACTGCTACTTCAAATTCCAGTTCGTAAAAGGATATTTTGGCAAGGATTGAAATCTAATGAAAACACACGGGGGTCCCTAAAGTGGCTGACACGACTGGTACTGTTGGATCCTTTGATAAAAACAAAGGTGAGGCTATTTTTGTCACTTCGCACATTAAAGCCTCTCTATCAAGTTATAGACGTTTACTCCTGTGCCTGGAGTCTTGACAGGGAAAAATTTGCAATTTTATACAAAACTTAGGAGGTCGGAGTTACTTGCTTTTTAATCAATCAACTTAATTTTTTACCGTGTATAGTTTTCGCCCAGTTTTGAACACAACCTAGTAAAATTTTTAATCTTTTCTGAAATTAAATATTCCACGCGAGAAATATTCAATAACAAAATATTATTCTACAAGCATGTAATGATGGCTGTTATTCACGAAAAAGTATTTTCAGACACGAGTGTTTAGACGAGCATTATAAATTATCCGAGTGAATAGCGGTCATTATATACGAGTAGAATTCGATTAATTATCCAAACAATAAATTTTTTTCAATATTTTAATAATTTGAACGATGTTGACGTTTCAACTTAATAAATTGTTTTTTTGACGCAAAACTTAAACGACTGTGTCGAAAATAGTGTAGATAATGTCGATAATTGGCAGACTAAGTAGACAATTGATAAAAAATTTAGAATATTGTATTTTGTAGCTGCTCTCATTGCTTTTTCAGTACGAGGTTGCTATCTTATAGTTTTCTAGTTGAAATTGGCGATGTCGAAAATTTTTTGGAGTTAAGATTCAATTTTTACAAAACTAATGGGTGAGATTTGTTCGTGTAAAATATTTCAAGGTATTACAAATCTATATTCAAATATTACAAAAAATAATCTCAACGCCATTAGTTTGTAAGACAAATGAAATTACAGAACTTTTCAGGAATTAAAATGTTTACCACATATGCCACAATTGAGTCCAACATTTTATTTTGAAAACAAAATAATTTCGGAAAAAATATTCAAACTAAACTAATCCACATATCACTTGAACCAAAATACCGGCAGATAATCACATTAGGTCCAGTCATTTAAACTAAAATTTGTTTTCTTGCGCCAATCGTAACAATTTCTTCAGTGCATTTGTATTGGATTGGGGTTATTTGCCTGCTCTTTGAAATCCCGAAATCAAAATTATACTTTTCAATACACCAAGGTAAATTGGAATTCTAACATGAATGTTTGAAGAAATTTTGATTGAAATAAACGGATCGAGCCCATTTCTTACAAAATTACGGTCAAATTTAGTTTGTAAAGCACTCAGTCCTTTCTGGAGTGAAACTTAGCCATTTCTAAGCCGATAATTTTCAAATTTGTAAAGCTGTTGTAAAATTTGCACATGAATTTCGGATAAAATTATAGAGTTCGGCTATCTTCCGATTTTTTTTTATTTATTGTATTTGTTGTGTGGATTAACTCGACATTTTGAGATATAAAATATTACCAAATATATTGAAACTGTTTCTACTGCATTCGGTAGGATAAAATATCTAATGTCTGCATAATATGAACGACCCTCACGAATTGTGGAGCCATTTTCATCCGGATTTACCAAAGTTTTTATATTTTGTAAAGAAACCTATTGGACCTAGTCCACGGTGTAGTGTCGTTGAAGTGCGATGTCATAAATTTAATGTTTTTGAAAATATTAACTTAAAAATTAATTAATTTTCTTGGTCGAATTTTGGAAGACGAAATTAATAATAAAAAGTTCCAGTTTTGAGGTTATTTTTTTTATTTCCATGTTAGCTCACATAATTCATCATCATATTTCCATTTTAAAGTAGTTCTGCATTTTATTGTCAATTTAACGTTTTCCTTTTTTGTGAAACAATTACAACAATAAATATACACATTTGTGTTCAACATAGGATGAAAATTATTTCAGTTGTACTTGAATAATGCAACGAAGTCATTAAAATATTTTAATTTTATGTTCTCATGTATATTAAAGGCGATGTTCGTTGTAATGAAAATTTTATTTGAAAGGCGCGCTGTCATTCTATGTCAAGTGTGCACACAAATTACGGAGAAATAGAAAGTTGATCAATTTTTAAGTTTCATATCGGGTGTACACCAATCAATATTCTATAGCAATAAATTATTTGAGATAAATTTTGAAATTTGGGTGTTCTATAAATCATCATTAAAATCCGCAGAATCGACCGCAACGCATACAATTCCCAGCACATAATTTTGCAAAATATAAATAGGAATCATATTTACCTTTAACCCAAATTACATAATTCAAAATTATATTCCTTATCACAAAGTTGCGTGTAGAATTTAAACCGTAACAAAACAAAAATCTCAACAAAAAATTATGGAAAACTGGAAAATTTAAATATTTAAAAACGAAAATATTTCAAAGCTTCGAAAGATAAAACAAATATTAACATTTTTTTTGTGTGTAATGTGTGAGTGCTTTTTTCATTAAATCCAGAATATACGGAACGGAAACCCCTGACAAATACGAAATGGATTTTTGGTTTTTGCTTAATCTATAGACATAAAATAAAATTTGACAGGAAAATTGAATTATATTTTGTGTTCGGGGATCTAAAAGAAAATCTTTTTATTTATTATTTAACTTTAAATCTAAAAGAATAATAAAACAAAATAAAGAACAATTTTTATGAATGTTACTGAGGAGGAGTATTGAGAGTGGATTTGGTAAAAATTATATTTTTTGTTTTTCGTCTAGAAGCTTCGCGTTACAAAAGTTCGAATTCATTCAATTATGGGCATGTGTTATTTAAGATTTCAGTATTTTGTCACGTTTATAAATCAATTTTTAATTTATTTAAAAACATTTTTTCACTTGCTCGATCAGAGGCAAATCTAAGGTACGTTTTTGTAAATTCCTTACGATACCTCAAAATAAATAAATGTAGTAACGATTCGAATGCTAAGCACCGTTCCATTTTAGAGTCAATTTCTTGTAGGTGATTTTTCTGTTCTTGTTTTAACTGGTCACATATTAATATGCGATAGTGTTGTTTCTAAGTTTTACTAAAAATAATTACATATTTTAACAACAGAAACTTTTAAATGACATTGGTTTGATTTAAAAATGGATTGGCAGCGACCAATTTTTTCAGTACAATTGTATATATGGATTGGGTGAATGGCACTTTGAATGCCAATAACAGGACATCGTGGACTTTGTACCAAAATTCTATTATAACGGGTGATTTTTTAAGAGCTTGAGAACTTTTTTTTAAAAAAAACGCATAAAATTTGCAAAATCTCATCGGTTCTTTATTTGAAACGTTAGATTGGTCCATGACATTTACTTTTTGAAGATAATTTCATTTAAATGTTGACCGCGGCTGCGTCTTAGGTGGTCCATTCGGAAAGTCCAATTTTGGGCAACTTTTTCGAGCATTTCGGCCGGAATAGCCCGAATTTCTTCGGAAATGTTGTCTTCCAAAACTGGAATAGTTGCTGGCTTATTTCTGTAGACTTTAGACTTGACGTAGCCCCACAAAAAATAGTCTAAAGGCGTCAAATCGCATGATCTTGGTGCCCAACTTACCGGGCCATTTCTTGAGATGAATTGTTCTCCGAAGTTTTCCCTCAAAATGGCCATAGAATCGCGAGCTGTGTGGCATGCAGCGCCATCTTGTTGAAACCACATGTCAACTAAGTTCAGTTCTTCCATTTTTGGCAACAAAAAGTTTGTTAGCATCGAACGATAGCGATCGCCATTCACCATAACGTTGCGTCCAACAGCATCTTTGAAAAAATACGGTCCAATGATTCCACCAGCGTACAAACCACACCAAACAGTGCATTTTTCGGGATGCATGGGCAGTTCTTGAACGGCTTCTGGTTGCTCTTCACTCCAAATGCGGCAATTTTGCTTATTTACGTAGCCATTCAACCAGAAATGAGCCTCATCGCTGAACAAAATTTGTCGATAAAAAAGCGGATTTTCTGCCAACTTTTCTAGGGCCCATTCACTGAAAATTCGACGTTGTGGCAGATCGTTCGGCTTCAGTTCTTGCAATGTCAAAGCATACTGAACATCTTTCTCTTTGACACCTTGTCTGAAATCCCGCGTGATCTGTCAAATACTAATGCATGAAAATCCTAACCACAAAAAAATCACCCTTTATAAAGATGACACCTACAGCTTTGGCCAAAAGTATTGGGCATCTTATCAATTTCGGGCGTACCCGATATGTATAGCAGAAAACAACATTGTAAAAACAATGACTCATACTGCAGGTTAGGTAATAAACCATCTGGTGCAATAAAATTATTTATTTTTCCATTTGGTATTTACTCATCAGTTCGCTACTTTCTCTTATACATCCTATTTCGTTTATACATCCAGTGATCCAATGCGCTTTTGGTGTTTTAACTTGTTAAATTTAGTGTTATTATTGAAATATGTCGAAACAAAAAGAGTTAAGTTTAGAACAATGTGTGCAGATACAGCTTCTGCATGAGCAAGCGAAATCACAAGCAGATATTTCTAAATCTGTGAAATGTTCACGCCGATTGATAGCTGTCAGTAAATACTTTAGCTCCATGTTATTGGCGTTAGTAGAATAATTTTAGTTAGTTAAGTAAAACTAACTGGTAAAGGAAAGTCGCGAAGCAAAACAGGTGAGCATAAGAAAAATGTTCAATCAGGTTATGTTCTTATTTTAATAATGAAACACCTTTTACATGTAGGATAAGATATAAAGCTAAATTATATAAATTGTTTAAATGCCAAAAAGTTGGAAATTCCATTGGTGGAAGGATTTTATAAATCAAGACCGAAATTGGAGCCAGACGCTTTTATACTACTCTACAGCCAAATCCGCTTACCAAAAGTTACAAATCGGAGAAAGCTCCAGCAAATCATTTCGAGTGAAACATTTCATACGAACAAGGGAAGGAAACCTTTTGGGAATATTAAACATAACCAAGTTGAGAATCAAAGGAGTATGCTCTCGACATTTACAATCTGGATCAGCACCAGTTGAACAGAGGGGGTGATCGAAAAACCAAAATATTTCTATCAGAAAAGGAAGCAGTAATTAATTTGGTTAAACAATACAAAGTTGTAGAAATACATTACTGCCTACCAAAAAAATCTCAGGTATACAGTATTTACCTGAAACATTATCAATTGGCAGTATGTACTGCGCTTTTTGTACTGAAATCCCTGATAGTGACATTAAAAAAGCTTTTTTCGTTATACTTTTAATAGCAGCTTTAATTTAGGATTTAAACCACCAGCAACCGAGGTTTGTGCAACTTGTTTGTCATACAGAGAAACATTGAAGATCGAGACGGATCCATCGAAACGAAATGCTTTACTAATCGAAAAATGAGTACATCGGCTATGAACCAAAGCTTTTTTTTTTGAGTTAGCTTAAGGGGAGAAGCCAAACATGATTACCATTTCTTTTGACTGTCATATTGGCAACACTTGCGGGCCAAGCGACATACTACAGTCGTCAGTTTTATCTTTATAATTTTGTAGTTGTTATAGGATCGACAAAAGCATCGCTAACGGTGAAAAATGTATTTTTTATATTTGGTTGGAAAATGAGCGACTAAAATGGTTCAACGAAATAGCGTCTGCGAATAATTTGTGACGGTTGCGGAACACAAAACAAAAATACGGCGATGATGGGAATATTGGTTGAAAATGAGCTTTTACATGCCTGGGTGGAATACAATTTTTGTCTTTGTAGAAAAACCATGTTAAAGCCAGAAAGACGATTATTAATCAAGAGGAATATTTCAATATTTATAATGAAGAAGGCACTGTCATAAGATTAGGATCACAGTGTCCCGTATGGTATTGGAATCATGAAATCGGAGAGTTTGTGAAGCCTCCTGTGACAGCTGGCATTTTAAATTCAATTTTGCCAAGCGTTTTGTTATCACTCGATCGAAAGTAGCAGGAAATATATTGATTCATGGTGAACAGAATTACAAGTCTGACGTAGGAACTGGAAAATCTGTATTGAAAAAAAACCCACAATTTTGTTAGTTGGAGTAAAAACATTTTGGACTAGATTGAAGATGGTAAGACTCGCTTAAATTATTTTTTGTTAAGCTGAATAAAACTATTGAATTAATGACTTTTATTAAACCTAAATAAGTTCTATCTCGTTATACCGAGATGTTATAAATGTCACAACTTTCCCAACAATATTATTATTTGTCGGTATTTCAAGTTTTGCGCCAAATACTTGAGATGGAGAAGGTTATATTTTGATTCTATAGGACTCAGGTGCAGAACTGGGCGCAAATGCATCACCGCACATACCGTGAGGACCAAAAGTTAGTGAGAAAAAAATAGGAAAAAAACTTCTTAAGATCTCACTGCTGAGTTGTCAGTAGAAATTAAGAAACAAATCTCTGCTCGCACCACTCGCAGAAGGCTTCTGAAAGCTGGTCTGAAAGGCTGTAAAGTCAGGGAGAAACCATGACTTTCCGAAAAAAACAAGAAGGCTCAAATTTCAAATATCGTGTGGTCAGACAAATCAAATTTTGAGGTAAGTTGACAATTCAATGCCCTAATAAAAATCATTGATACAAATATTTTAATTTTCCAAATTCTCTACATTTTCTTTATTTCAGATTTATGGTACACCACGTGTGCCTTTTGCACCGTCGCCGTCTCATTTTTAACACTTTCTGGTTATACACACAGGGATGGTGTTAAATTTCAGTAGAATATGCGTCATGTCATAACTCTGCCTGCACAATGGCATGGTTTCGTGAAAATGACATTGAGGTTCTGGAGTGGCCTGCCCCGTTCCCGGACCTGAACCCTATATAACATTTATGGAGTTTATTAAAACGCAGAATCAGGCGCCACACAATAAATAACAAATAAGATCTAAAACGCAGCCTGCACCAAGAATGGAGCGCCATACGTCTTGCAGAATGTAAAAAACTTGTAAGCTCTCAATACACGGAAGAATTTCTGCCGGAATTAAGGCAAAAGGTGGTGGTGGCAAAAATTGTTTCAATTTATTTGAAATTGATACTCCCAAAAAAATTGTAGGATATCATGGGTGATCAATACTTTTGTATCTACTTAACTTTCCAAATGACAATTCTATAGTGGATTCCTAAATTGATTGCTGCCGCACGATTTTCAGTACTAATTCAGTACACTCACGGAGTCTGGGTGGAATACTTTTAACGCGGCTTAAAAAATACATCGCAGAGTTTGCACCCAAATGCCGCTTTTGTCAGGTGATTTCTATAGACTTAACATTTTAAATGAAATGGGTTTGGTTTCGATTTGAGATTGTACCAAAATTTCATTGTGCCACTCAACGAGTTCAATGAACGAGTTTTACTCTAAAAAATCTATCTCGACCAATCCGTTTGGAACGGAATCCAACCCGTAATTTTGGTACAAACTTGGCCAAGTCTTTTTATTGGCCGTTAAAATGTAAACCAATCAAACTCAAACAATCAAACGCTACTCTTATCTTCAGAAATAAATCCATTTGAGAGTGCCACGGATATAATTTGAAAGGTTATTCCCGAAGGTGTCATTATGAAATTTTAGTACAAAATCTACGATGCCCTGTTATTTGCCATTGAAACTTTACCACTCATATTAAATGTTATGCCTATATAAAAATCATCAAACAATAGTTTTATTATGGTACAAACTCCACGATTTCTTATTATTGACTGTTAAAAGTAAAAGGAAAACAACTCGTACTCCTTGTTTCGCAGTTCCTCTGCAGTTGATGTTACCAAGATGTTTGGTTTCGTAAAAAAGATTGAACAGAAAAAGAAAACATTTTATGTTATTAACTCTGCAATGAATTTTAATTAAATTTCCTAGAATTAAAATTAAATTAGAATAATGGAGATAAGTGAATATTATCTATGTATATGTAAACTACTATTTTGTGGTACGATCCGGTTAAATAAATCATGTATCCGTATATGGGAATACACCTGTTGCGTTAAGAATACGTGTGACATAAACAAACAAAATCTTTTGTTATTGCTATCGAAAATTCACCTGAGACGTTCTCCCCCAAATCCTTTCAAATGGTATCGTGATATACATAACACATATTCGCAGATTCGCAGAATCTCAGTTAACTAACTCGAAGCCTGTGAAATTTTTGTTTGGGTATAAACTTCACTTTTAATATTATTTGTAGCACATGCTTTTGGTGTTTCGGTGATGTATACAGCTCCGTCTAGATATTGATTTTTCTTCGTACAAACATAAAATTATTTATAATGGAATTATATGGGGTTTCAGCTCGCTCCTCCTTCATACTTATCATTTTCTAGAGAAATAAAATATTTTTCTCGTCTTCGTCGTTTTTAATAAACTCATTTTGTTGTTTTATTATATGATTTGTGGATGGTCGTACATGGAAAATAAATTATTTCTTTTTTTTTCTGAATTTTTGAGTTTCTCGAAATATATTTTGTCGAAGTACTTGAAACAAATTTAGTTGGAATATTCATAAATTTAATTATATGATTTAAATATTTACTTTTGTATAATAGACAGGGTAAAATACTGAGAAGCATAAGATTTTAATAATGCTATATTTACATTTTTGTGTTGATGGGTTTATTTTGTTTCATCAGTGTGATTACCTGTATAAGACGGAACGTGGTGATGACTATATAAGACGGAACTGTTTGTATAAGACGGAAATGTTATTTTGAAATCTATAAAAATATTTTGTTATAAAGTTTGGAATTAAACAAACTAATTATTATCAGTAGTATCAGTGGTGTTAAGTCGGGTGATCATGATGGCCAATTAACATCTCCAAATAGTAAAACGATATAGTTACCAAAAATCGTTCGCAGCAAACTCATTGTTTCCTTTGCAGGGATGTAGCTCTAGAAATTTTCTAACATAGCCCTGTAACGCTCACCATTTACAGTCAATGCATTGCCATCTTCGTTTTGGAAGAAGTACAAGCCAAGATCTTGTCTGCTGATATTCCGCACTAAACTGTAACGCTAAGTTTATGCAACAGACGCTGTTAAATCACTCTTGGGTTTTCAGTGCCCCAAAACTTAAAATTTTGCTCATTAACATAACCACTTAAATGGAAATGCGCTTCATCGGTCATTATAATTTTTTTCATAAAATCAGTATCATCCGTTAATAATTCGGTCAAATTTCTTGACCGTCAGGTTTTTTTTGCCGTTTATCGTGTACGGAAACAGCTATACATTTTTATAATTAAAACGCACTATTCTGGTTTACATATTTATTTGAGTTGTGTTGCAACCATTTGCTTAGAGTGCACAATATTGAAGAAAAAAACAGTTCCTAACAGTTCCTCCTTGAAATAAATGAAATAAATTTTAATATTGAAATCGAACGGTCTTTTTCATTACTCATGATGATCGTCTTAGTGGAGTTGGCTGACTTTCACTAGTAGTAGTATCTTGTGATCGTATTGGGCATGGTGAGGTTGCGGATTCACCAAAAACGCTGTTGATAAAGTTTCCGCCACTATAATGGGCGATGAATCAATAATTTCAGTTGATATTTCTCCTCAGAATTTGTCAGCGGATTCTTCAGAAACTCGACCTCGAAGTTGGTTTTGATGTCGCTTCCAAATCCCCCTGTTCGTTGCCTCAATGTACAATCGGTGACCTAAGCATTTTGAGATGTGTCCTTTCCTCCACGTTCCTCTGTTTACAAAATCTTTAGCATAGACAGTCATTTATTTGGAATTTAGTTGAGGGGAACTCTGCATCGTGAACTCGTGCAGGCTCGCATAACGATGACAGTAAAGTTCTTGGTTGTCTACCGTGTAGGATTTCGGCAGGAGATTTCGTAAGAGCAACATCACTAGAGCTCCCATCAAAACAGTTCTTTTTCATGGCTGTTTTAAAAGTGCGTACGAATCTTTCAGCTTCACCATTGGATTCGGGATGGAAAGATGCGGACGTTAGGTGATCAATATTATTTAAACGGCAAAACTGTTGAAATTCAGATAATGTGAACTGCGGGCCATTGTCGCTTACTATCGTGATGAGTAGTCCTTCGATCGCAAACAGTTGCTGGAGAGCATATATAGTGCAAGTTGAAGTTGTTTTCGACATTTGTACCACAAACGGATATCTCGAAAATGCGTCCACTGCGATTAGCCACATCTTTAACATAAATGGTCCAGCGAAATCAACGTGTATCCGTTCTCATGGGCTAGACGGTGCTGGCCATTCAGAAAATTATTTTTTCGATGAAGTACCACAGATTGAGCAACTTTCGCAACGCTTTACCATATTCTCGATGTCATACTCAATCGATGGTCACCAGCAATATCGTCTAGCGAGCTGTTTCATCCTGGTAATGCCCCAGTGTCCATGATGGAGCAGCTCGAGCGTTTTGTCTTGGAGTGTTGATGGAATGACTACGCGTGTGTGATTTGCCTGCAAAAATATAACATCATTAAATGAAGAAATTGTGTCTTGTCGCCGAAAACAGGCGGTTAAGTAGGACATTTGGTTTGTGAACTGTGGTAAATATTTTGGCCATCCAATTTTTATATATTCTAAAACTTGACGCAGCTCGGTATTATCGTGTGAGTGTTTTCGAATTGTTGAAATATCAATAGGGCGGTTTTCAATTGCTAACTCGTATATATCATCAATGTAATGGCAGGATTCTTCACTAGAATCAAACGTGTGAACACGTGTGAGAAGGAGTTTGTAATCCGTCACCAGTTGGAACTTCCTACCGTGAAGATACTGGTGAAATTTATTGACACCTTAAATTATAGATAATGCCTCTTTTTCTATCTGGCTATAATTTTGTTGAGCTTTATCCAGAGTTTTGGATGCAAATGCGATTGGATGTTCGGTTCCATCCGGAAAACAATGTGAGAGCAGGGCGTCTATGCCGTATGCCGGAGCATCTGTCGCCAATAAAAGTGGAAGATCATCACGAAAATGACTCAAACGTGCAGGGTTCTCAATAGCTCCCTTAAGTTGCTGGAAAGCCTCATTCTGCTCGGTTGTCCAATGAAATTGAGAATTTTTTGAACGTAGCTTATTTAATGGCGCTGCTAAATTGGAAAAAAATGTTTATGAATTTATTATAACAATTTATCTTTCCAATAAAAGATTCCACTTCCTTTAAGTTTCGCGATCGAGGTAAATTTTTAATAGCACTCCGATTATATGTCCCAAGTAATCTATCTCGGATTTTGCGAATTCACATTTATTGGCACAACATTTGAAACCGTTGCCCTCCAGTCAGCACAGCACAAAATTTTTGATCCGCTGTCAGTTGTTCCATCAACCGTTGGAAAATTCCCGGAGCGGTGGCAATCCCGAATGATAGTCGTTGGAACTGATAAAGCCCGAACGGTGTATCCACTACCATGAACTTTTTAGTCTCCTCCGTCAGTTCAATTTGAAAATATGCATCCTTTAAATCAATTTTGGTTAAAACATTGTCCACCTTGAATTCGATAAAATAACTCATCGATTTTGGGAATCAGATGCCGATCGATTTCAATTTGGGGATTCAGTGTTACCTTGAAATCCGCACATATCCGAATTTCTTCGTTTGGGTTTTCTCCTGGCACAGTTCGGATTGCCCATTGAGTGGTTTGTACCGGTTTCAACACACTCACATTGACGAGTTGCAAATGGAATGGTTCGTGGCTGAAAATATCGAGGCATTGGGTTTTAGTTTAATTGCCGCCTTATACGACGTACATCTTCCCAAGGAATTTTCAAACAGTAGATGATGCTTTTGAGTCAATTTAGCAATTCTTTGTTTCAGTTCGCCTACAGGCTTTTCCTCGGATGATACTGCAAATATATTACTAGACTCATGTACAATTTTGAAATTAAACGATTCAAACCAGTCGATGCCCATAATATTCGATATATCCTCCTGGTCTACCTCAAATAACGTTCACGTGGCATGTACCTTTCACCTTGATCGTGTTTCCTCCATAAGCTCGAAAAATTTTCGATGTCAGTGTACAAATCGGATTTCCAAGTTTTGGAAACTCGAGCGGTGCCGATAATGAGTACGGCGTCGGTATACGTTATTATCGCGTTGATGGCTATCATCATATCGGTTATTTGGTCTTGCTGCGAATCGACCCCTCGAACATATCATACAAACACTAGCAATATGACCTATTTTCCGACAGTGATCACAAATAGCATTGGCAAATCGGCAACGTCCACGATCGTGTACATTTAGGACACGATAACGGTAAAAATTCGAATGGAAATCGATCGCTCTTGATTGCGATTTGGAAAATGAACAACATCGTGCAATAATCTCATCGAGCGTTGGATTTTGCTTTTGTATAGACATGACACACGGACCACATCTTGTGGCGTGACGAATGAAATTTTACACGTGTCTTTAGGGCATTGGAAAGCACAGTTTCTGGCTACACCACGAAGATCGGCAACCCATTCGGCATAGGTTTGGTTCGGTATTTTTGAAACAAAATAATTTATTAAGCATCCACTAAGTTCTTTAAATGCCTTACTTACCACGTCCCCGTTACATAATTTTTGCAAAATGCTGAAGATCAAATTTCCAACAATAGACAAGAAAAATGCTCGTTTTTGGTTGTTATCTTCCACCGTGCTCGCCAAAAAATGCAGTGAAGTTCTGGACATTTGAAGCTGAGTGGCACGTTTACGATTCGATGTTTCAGGGTTCTCATTTAAGCTCTCCCGAACTCGTTCGATATTATCTTGGTTTTGTGCTTCAACTGGTTTTCCACTCCGAGATAAGTCACTAACAGATCCCGATGACTAAAAACGAGCAACTAGATTGCGTATTTGATTTCGTAATGGTGCATTTCTGGTGTTAAAAAAATTTCAAAATTATCTTTGGGTTAGAAATGCTGAATTTTTACTAGCAAAATAAAACTCAACAAATGTTGCTTCCTTGCTAGCTCACCCTCATTCGTAAGTAAATATATTGACGACATTTTTATTATTTCCGACAAGGATGGATGTCTTCATCGACCTCAAATTCACCATCAACGAAATAAACTTTCTGTAACATTTGTTATATGAACGTTCTTTGAAACGGATTGGGCAACAATATTATCAATAAATTGCATATAAATTTTACTTGCATCGTGTTAGTCCTCAAATCCGTGGCATATAATGGAAACAAACTTTGTTCAGGCCATCTCTGCAGTCCAGGCGGGTTATCTATTCGAAACTTACTTAACCTTTTTCCATTCATTGGGAGATCTTTTGGAAGAAATTTGGTAGAAATCTGTGTACAGAAAGTAACAGCTTTTATGAGTGATTTTTTGATTTTTGCAATTATGTTGAAAAGTTTAGCATTTTACAAAAACGAAAAAGCGTAAAAGATTCAAATAAATCTAAATATTTTCTTTTCAACCAGCAAAGGTTAGAAATGCTTAGAAATGAAGTGTTGTGTATCTGTAACAACAGATTTTTCCACTTTTTACCGTTTAGGGGTAACTGACTAAATATAGAAAACGATTCCAACCAACATTTTAATTTAAACATTTGTATGTATGGTGCCTTAAAGTGGCGGAGGTGTGTTCTAAAGGTGTGAAGCGCTGCCAAAGGTGTCAGCTATACTTGTAACATTCAAAAATAATTAAAAAGTTGGCGATTATCAGTATGCTTCTCACATTTATACAATGCAGAGAAACTATTTTTTATCGGCGGTACCTGTTCAAAATTAACTTCCTTAATAATACAATTCCAAAGACCCTTGTGGGATGATTTCAAACATTTTTATTTCTTTATTTGAAAACAAAAATCCATTGTTAGATCATTCGTATCGCCCTTTTGTGCACGTTTAAAGCGTTGTAAAAATATTAAAATTCCGCCAATAATTCTGCATAATACACGAGCAAAATGAATGAAAATTCAAGAAAAATGAAAACCTCGTTCTGAATCCAAATTGATAGAAAATGATGTGCGAATAAGAAGCGATATAAAAAACCATTTCTTCTCATACATACATGAAGATGCTGTATATATGCAATGCAGATAAATTATTAAACTTGAAACAGCAAAGTGGTTAAATTTTGTGAGAAAAACAAAAATATTTTGATCATCCAACGCCAGTGCTAAGTAAGTGTATTTATGTATACGGTGCTATGGAGTGGTGGCACTGGAAGAATATTAAGTGAAAAAGTGTGAATCATTAGAATGAATTATATAGAATTTTCTTTTTTGGAATATTTTATAAAATATAAAAGCGAAACTGTTGCTGATGAATATTCTAATGGATATTTTGGTTGTGCTGCTTTATTGGCATAAAAGATAAATTTATAAATTAGGTGAAATCATTAAGCATAATTTATTATGTGTTTTTTCGTTTTTGTTTGTGTTTTGTTGCTTTTTCGGTGTTGCCAACGAATCAGAATTTATTATCCAAAAATTGGATTCATTTTTCACTGTGCCTTTCGGCAGCCTTTTGATATTATTAAAGGTTATAAATTGAAAAGTGTTAATCGTTACCGGTTATCTGGTTTATGATATTGGATAAATTATGAAGTTAGGTATTGGGATCGGACGATGCTATAGCAATCAATTTGCATAATATATTTATACTCGTATGAGAAAGCCTGACTCAATAAAACAAGGTGTGCCAATTTTAAGTTCGTTATGGATGCTGTTGCCGCACAACAAAAATAACTGTATATGTCTTACCTATAGATTTTTTATTTTTTGTACATACGTTTCCGTTTGATTTTAACTAATTAAAAACTAATTAAAATTGTAAAGCCATCTCATTTTTTTTTTATTTATTAAAAGCGATTTACGTTCAAAAAGGCTTGAACGTCTCAACATTGGTGTCAGGTGTGGGGTCCACATCCCAAATTAAACAGTGATAGTGTAACGTGATTTGCTTCTTCGGCTGCACAACGCATAAATAGCTACATACAATACGCTTACATCGAGGTAGTCGCTAAACGAATTACAAGTTATTACGGATTTTTATTGCGGTTTCAAGACGTCATTTGTTCTGGATACACGTGGTAAAGGCGAAGGAATTAGTGTTACGACGGAACGAGGTCAAGGGCCTATATAGCTGCACTTACAATCATCTTTACATACCCCGGAGGTTGTATGCATATAGCGGAATTGGTGAGCGAATTTTTTGTATTTGGTTCTGGGTGTTATCATCTTAATTTTCGTATTGAGTGAAACGAGTGAATAATTGATAAAATCAGTGAAAGTGCTTCAAAGGCAAGCATGGCTAAAACCGGTAAAGAAAGTCGAGAAGAAAAATTGCAAGCGGTTAAAACAAAGGCCATGGCCCTCCGTGCCGCCTCAATAGACCAATTAAACCGTGCTGAACAATTCATAGCGGAAAAGGGACAAAACGCTTCGTTGCCAGAATTGGAAGCGCGATTAGCTGTAGTTGAGAAAGCGTACCGCATTTTTGAAGATACCCAACTCGACCTTGAGGTAATTGATGAGGACGACCTGGAGAACAATGTGAGGTCGAAGTTTGAGGAATCCTATTTAACAGTGAAACCAACCCTTCAGGTATTTATAAAAAATTTGCAAACAAATTCAACAGGGACATCTACTCAATCGGATAATAATAAATTTTTGGTGAAACTCCCTAAGTGTGAGATCACTCCTTTCGCAGGGGATCGCAAAAAATGGTTCACTTTCTACGAGTCATTTCATAAACTAATACACAGCAACCCTAGTCTTTCTGATATTGCTCGTTTTGGATATCTTAAATCGTTGCTTTTAAATCCTGCCAGCAAAACTATCGAGTCATTGGAATTAACATCAGAAAATTACGCAGAGGCTTTAACGCTATTGCAGAACCGTTATCAAAATAAGAAATTAATTTGCGAAGACCACCATCATCTGAAAAACCATCATCTGAAAATATTCGACATCTGCTCGATACCGTTAATTCCAATTTACGTGCGTTATATTCGCTCCAACGCCCTACACCACATTGGGATGATTTAATCGTATATTTACTATGCTCAAAATTAGATCCTGAAACTCGATCAAAATGGGGCGACGTAGCTTTCACTGAGCGAATGCCAGCTCTTGATGAACTAATAAGCTTTCTTAACAAACGTTGCCATGTGTTGGAAGGTCGAGCTCCTCGTTCAAATAAACTCAATTCTGCTAATATGCATACCCATATACACGTACCTATTCAAGGTCGCTCAACAAATATTCCTCGAGTCTCAATGGCCCTTCAATCGAATGCAACCTGTAATTATTGTAAAGGATACGGTCATTTTATTTACAAGTGCAGAAAATTTATTAAGCTGCCAATTGCTGAACGCAAAGCTGCAGTCAATCACCAGGCTCTTTGCATCAACTGCCTTCGAGCTGATCATCTTCTAGCATCTTGCACTTCTAAATTCATCTGTTTTCAGTGCAAAGAACAACATCATACGTTGCTTCATGATCAAGTTGAAATAAAGTCCAACCAAAACAGTCACGATAGATTCTCTCACGTGTTACGGCATCAACAGTCAAATCAATCGCAGAAGCAGCAATTATCACCCACACCAACGAAAGATGTTGCAAAGGATAGCTCTACTGTGTGTTTAATTCCGAGCATTGAACCTCAAGTGATCACATCTATTCCTGTCAAGAGCGTAACACCAACACATCAGGCTTTCTTACCCAATGTCGCGTCAAATAACTCGTACGTTTATCTGTCAACAGCATTGGTTAAAGTTTACGACAAAAATGGTGTACCTGTTATTGGCAGAGCTTTACTTGATTCAGCGTCTCAGGCTCATATTATCACGGATTCTTTTGCTGCTAAGCTTGGTCTGCATCGTAAACAATTCGCATCATCCATTAGAGGAATCAAAAATAAAACCACCGCAAGCATGTCTTCCGTCAATCTTAGGATTCGCTCCTGCACCTCTGAGTTTAGCACTCTTTTGGAAGCTCAAGTTTTACCAAATTTCTCAACGAATACGAACGCCTGGGACATATGGTTGCTGTACCCGAAGCTGAGATTGCAAAAGTGAACTACTTCATTCCGCAACATTGCGTTTTTAAAAACGACAGCTCCACAACAAAGGTTCGTGTTGTGTTCGATGCTTCCGCCAAGTCGGACTCTGGTCAATCTTTAAACGACATCATGATGGTCGGTCCAGTTATTCAGAGCGATCTGTTTTCTATCTTGATTCGTTTTCGCACACATCGATTTGTTATTAGCGCCGACGTTACTAAAATGTATCGCCAAATTCGCCTGAAGGAATCTGACACTCATTTGCAATACATTGTGTGGCGTAACACTATCGAGGAACCGTTAAGTATATTTCGACTCACAACGGTAACATATGGCATGGCAGCGTCTTCATATTTGGCCACAAAGTGTCTCAATGTATTGGCTGAAATTAATCGTTACAAATATACCGAAGCATTTGAAGCAATTAGATAAGTAGAGATTAGTAGATGATATACTTACTGGTGGTAGTTCAATTGACGAAGTAAAAAAAATTAAGGACAATATCGTTCATATTTTGCAAGGGGCTGGAATGACGCTGCGAAAATGGTGTAGTAATGATGAAGCCTTGATTGCAGATGTTGAGAATACCGATCGAGAACCATATCTTTGTATCGACGATTCAGACTACGTGAAAACACTTGGTTTATATTGGCTTCCTCAAATGGATCAATTTCGATTTAGGGTAACAAAATTTGACCCAGCCTTGCCTATCACAAAGAGAACAATCATTTCGGAAGTTGCACGGATTTTCGACCCTCTGGGATATACAGGACCCGTAATAACAATGGGAAAGCTACTTACACAAGAACTGTGGAAGATGAAAATTGATTGGGACGCTGCGTTGCCGCAAAGTTTGAATACAAAATAGCAGACATTTAGATCACAACTAATTGAACTTAACAACGTACGGATACCACGATTTCTTCAATATAAGCAACATTCTGAAGTTCAAATTCACGGATTCTCAGATGCGAGCGAATCAGCATATGGAGCATCGATATATGTCCGCTGCAACGGCAGTGATGGAAAATGATCAAGCCACTTATTGTGTTCAAAATCTCGAATCGCTCCCACCAAGAAGATATCTCTTCCCGGGCTTGAGCTGTGTACCGCTGATTTACTGGTCAATTTAATGAAACGCGTCATACCGGCTATGAAAATTCACAACCCAGTAGTATTTTATTGGACAGACTCCACGATCGTGCTTCATTGAATAGCTGCTGAGTCATCTCATTTAAAAACATTTGTGGCAAACCGTGTTTCCAATATACAACTATCCAGTAAAACAGCTGATTGGTACTACATTTCATCAAACGAAAACCCAGCTGACTTAATATCGAGAGGGTTGCAACCATCAGCGTTATCAACTTCTTCTTTCTGGTTCAATGACCCCGAGTTTTTAGTTCGTAGTGAAAGCGTGTGGCCACAACTAACGCCACATTTCCACGGAAAAAGGGAGCTTCTCGAACTCAAAATCACAAAGTCTTGTCTGGCTACACATGACGTCATTATTCGGACTTTAACGACATGTACAATACAATTAAATACAAACATAATTATCGACCATTATGTAACGTCATCAGCTTTGTGCTACGATTTGCTGACAATGCGAGGGTATCAAAGGAGAAGAGACAGCTTGAACCTAAATTAGCCAGTGAAGAAAGGGATCGTGGTCTATTTGCCATCGTGAAGATGATTCAACGAGAATCGTTCATAGAAGAATATCAGCAACTCAACCGAGACAAACAATTCAACAAAAATTCTCGACTGAAATCCATGTTCCCATTTTTCGACCAAAACGGTATTATTCGGGTCGGAGGCCGTTTATCCCATGCGACTCTCTCCTACTCAATCAAGCATCCCATCCTTCTCCCATCCTCTCATCCATTTACGTTATTATTAATCAAACATTTACATATTAAAGTTTTACACGCAGGCTCACAAGCCTGTTGGCCGACCAAAGCATATTTATGTATATTTGTATGCTTTGCAACCAAAGCTGTACACTTTGAATTGGTGACCGATTTTACCACATCCGCCTTTATCGGGGCCTTGAAACGGTTTTTGGCAACAAGAGGCATTTGCAAGCACATATGGTCCGACAACGCAACTAACTTCGTAGGTGCCAATAATGAATTGCATAAACTATACCAGCTATTTTGTAGCCATGGCCATAAAGAAGAGGTTTTAAAGCTGTGCGTGGAAGATAAAATTACGTGGCACTTTGCTCTGCTCTATTCTCCACATTTTGGAGGACTATACGAAGCGGCCGTGAAATCCGCTAAACATCATCTACGGCGAGTAATGGGTCATGCTTCTTTGACGTTTGAGGAATTAAACACTTTAATCAAACAAGCTGAGGCCGTGCCGAACGACCGCTCTACCCGATGTCAAACGATCCTAGTGATATGCGGCCACTGACACCGGGCCACTTTTTAATTGGTAGAACACTTACAACGATTCCGGAACCCGATGTTCAGGAACAAAACTTATCCTTCACTAAGCGATGGAATCTAGTACAACAGTTACATCAGCATTTTTGGACTCGGTGGTCCTAAGAGTACTTGCTACATCTTCAACAGCGCAAATCGTGGGCGAACTCCTCAACCATTGTATCATGTGGTGACTTAGTGTTGATTAAGGACGACAACTTACCTCCTTTAAAATGGAAGCTAGGTCGCATCACCCAACTTCATCCCGGAAAAGATGGAATTACAAGAGTCATAACAGTCGAAACTAGCAATGGCGAGATAACACGAGCGATTACCCGCATCTGCCCTTTGCCACTAGAGCCAGAGAATGTTGAAAGGTCAACGCCTTTCATGAGGGCGGAGTATGTTGTCGGACAACAAAAATAACTGTATATGTCTTACCTATAGATTTTTTATTTTTTGTACATACGTTTCCGTTTGATTTTGTATAAAAAAAATCGTCTAAATAAAATAGATTCAGTGCAGAAACGTCTCCGCAATAGCGCATTACAAATAGCAAATCTCAATAAAATTAAAAACTAATTACAATTGTAAAGCCATCTCATTTTTTTTTTATTTATTAAAAGCGATTTACGTTCAAAAAGGCTTGAACGTCTCAGCAGATGTCGTTCTCCATTCTGTCGATCTAATTTTTAAGAATATTTTAAATCGTTTAAGCCTCTGTTTTCCAAATCGTCACTTTAATTGCATTTTTCAAAGCTTCAGTCGTAGCTAGATAATTAGGATAGCATTTTTCCTTGACGGCTCCCTACAAATATTAGTCCAACAATGTCAAATGATAGCTCCTAGGCGGCCAATTGGCATTGTAATTTTGGCTGATAATGCGGTTTTCGGAGGTAGGGCGCAAAACGTCGATTGTGTTGACAGTGGTGCCGTTCTTTTGAAACCAATCATCGGCCAAATTTTTCTCTTGAATCGTGGGGTACAAAAAGTTAGTTAACAAGGCACGATAACGGTCGCCATTGACTGTTACACACAAAAAAATAAATTACGGTGTCAATAAGATTTTATCCGCATACGTATTTTCTTTTTGTTCGACCGGATACTCTTAAACAAAATTCACACCGCATCAACGGATTAATATTTTGAGACCGAAAGGATACCTGTTCCTAAAAACTTATATTTTTGGCGTAAAAACTGACAAAATTCGATTGGAATTAAGAAAATACTCTTTTCAGTGTTGTTTTCTAATCACAAAAATTTGTTTGATTTCTAAAGGCAACTAGCCTTTTAAGGCTATTTTAGAGAAATATAAATTGTTTTAATATTAGAATGAAAAATTGAGCTTTCATCTAACCTTCATTTCTAATCCCCATACTAAAATAATGAACTTCCCAAAGCCGCTTGTCATTGGTCTTTGGAATAAATTTACCCGGGATATGGAAGATATATAGACGTTGTTACTTCAAATGAACAAAGGCTTGCAGGCTCAGCCATCAAGTTCAATCAGTTTTAGTCAAAATAGAACACGCTAACACTCTCTTGAAAAAACAAAAATATTTTTCAAGCGAGGCCAGATATTGGATCAGATTTGAGCAGATCCAGGGCGAACAAATTAAGTCCCCAAAGGAGAAACAGTTTCTCGTAGAACAAGACGGTAGATGATTCAAAAATTATTATTATGCTTATTAATTTAAAAATGGTTATTTTCGGGACCTCGTGAGGCATTTAAAAAAAACATCTGAAGTTCAATAGGGGTCTCCCGTTCGAGAATGACTTATCATAATAGATGGGTTGTATTTGAACAACTCGATTTGGCTCTGCATTACTGAGCAACAGACGTATTGTAAAACGTACCCGCTAAGCAACAGACGTATTGTAAAATGTACCCGCTAATTAGAGCTTAAATGAGGCCGGTTACACATTCGAAGGTTATGTAAAATACAGCTCTATAACAAGCGAGTATTACGTGGAGAGAGCTTGCTCATGAAAATGTTCCTAACGATGTTTTAAATGATGTAACATTGCTCGGACTATTTAAATGCTGTTAGATTAGTTAAATTAAAACTATATTTGAGGGCTAACGTGTGACCTAACAGGGAATGAAGTATTGTTTACTTTTAAATTCGAGACAAACACATATATCTAATCGCTTAACTATTACATTGTGGCACCCCAATTTCGAGGACAATACAGTAACCGAGACTCTGATAGATAGAACGAGAAGAAGAGAATAGCACAAAGGATCTGCGGCATGGGAGTTTGTGGAAACCATAGCGTGGCAACCTACAAAATCAAAACTCAATGCTTCAGGTGCGGGAAATTGGATCACTATGTTCGAGAATCTCGGTAACAAAGAAATAATCATTTGACGAAGCAACTTGATCCCCGAGGAAGTCATCCTGTAGCCGGAAATGTAGTCCATAATTGAGAACTGAAAGACTTTCTTGACAAGAGGAACGAATTGGCTCATCGAGTAGAGGAAAGTTTGTTGATGGAGTCCCGACCGTAGGTTCCATTCCAAATGAAGCTACAGAAGAGTGAATCAAATGGAGCGCAACGCAATCAATTTACGACGAAGAATGAACCCATTTGTAGCAGTAGAGGGAGTGGTTGTGATATAAAAAGAACAATAACATGAAAAATATATACGACGATATTATCATCAACCGAACCGATTAAAGTTTGAATCTTGCAGTAGCAATCCATGGGGAGAGAAATACTTTGGAAAACAAAAATAATTGTAAACGGTGGCGTTAGTAGCCATGCAAAATTTCAAATTGATATATAAGTTAGTGTTGATTTGACAGTAATTACCATTGCACGGGTATAATGGAAAAATACGATTATCCGTATTTCGCCGTAATTTTGGATCGTGAAACGTGCGAAGAAATAAATATAAAGCTTTATGTTGTTTATGACTACTTTAATCAACTTCAACAAATCTTAACGAGGCCGTACATCGGTTTTTGATAAAGAACGAATTGAGGAAATCGAGGAAAAGGTTTAAGACGTAATTCTTGTTGATCACCGTTCTATAGTGTGTCAAGTAGTAATGGCGGGCAACGAATTGTATGGAATGCCAATAAACATTTTACACCAAAAATCGGAATGAAAAAGATGTTGGCTCTTTCCTTCAAAGCAGTGTTTCAACCTTAATCGGAAATTCGTAGGGGTTTTTTCGTCTAGTTGCCTGTTTGAGGTGGAGAAACATTGTTGTGGAGAAACATTCGAATTTTGGTGTTTGTAAATGAATACAAGACGTTTAGTTCTTCGTTTGATTTTATAAAAGACGCTTCAAACCAACCTGCATCTGCAAAATAGTTTGGAATTATTTATAGGTTAAGTGAAACTGTTTTTGTTTATATTTGACACATCATGTAATTTTCTAATTATATAAATTATTTCTTATTTCTTATACCAATATAGCTAATGTCAGCAACGGGGTTAGAATGGACAAAACTAAAATATTAAAGTAGGAGGTAATATAGAAGTGTGATGATTGTTTAGGAAATATTAGCTAATAATGTCATAAATATAATATTTTAATTTAATTCTAGATTTATCGAGATCGAAACGAGTAATTCAACGATTCCCAGTATACAAATGGTAAAATTTAGTTAAAAATTATAAATCAAATACTTACATCCTCTTATATATTTTCAGAAATCAATGGACAAACTAGATATCAAACCGATTGAAAGAGATTCTTTGCTGAAAGGTCATGTTCCAGCCATGCCGAATGAAAAATTACTTTCCGGATGATTTTATTTAATATTCAACAAAAATCTTTGAAAAAGTGTAAACGGTGCAATGAGATTACAGCGAAAGTACATTTTGCATGAAAATATTTTTATCCACAATGAGGCGTTTGAAACTCTGAACGGTGATATTTAATTAAACCGATTAGTGATAAAAATGTATGTGATCCGGTGAAAATTATTGTATCCAAAAATATTTTATGGCGACAAAATACAGTAAAGTTCAGACGGAGTTAATTTCTCAATATCCGATCAGTGGGATGCTATGTAACACCGAATCAGTGTTGTGTCAACCCTTTATGGCTCCTTGCTCTTTTTCGAAAAAATTGCCTTATGATGCCTTTGGACCATATTTCACACCAAACAGTTTTATTCATTTAGTTAGCTACAATTCAATTTAGATTTGAACATTACACCAAATTTTAAGCTTATTTATAAGATGATGTGTAGCCCATTCAAATTCCAATCAGGGGTGTTCGGAGCCGTAGTTTTCCCAATTTAAAATCAAGCTTGTACATCTAGGTTTACAGTTCGGTGTATTTAATCCCGCAAATAGTCCTTGGAATGGAGCTCAATAAAAATATTATTTTAGGCAACACGACCACTCGGCACAAATTTATTATTGGAGGGGACTACAATATAAAACATACAGCTTGGGGTTCCAGGCTTATTTCTCCTGGGAAAGGTAACACCTTGTTCAATGCCATTTATGAAAACAAATGCGAATATCTATCCCCAGGGGGGCCTACGTATTGGCCAACGGATGCAGGAAAAATACCAGATCTAATGGATTTCTTCATCATAAAAGGTATTCCTCTAAGTTACACTAGAGTCGAAGGAATTAACGACCTAACATCTGACCACATTCCTGTACTGTTGTCAGTAAGCGCTACAGTAATAAAAAAACAGAAAAAGCAAAACCTTACTAATAGATTCACGGATTGGGACATCTTCAGAGAAAAATTGGAAGAGCTGGTTGAATTAAAAGATAGTATTAAAAGCAAGGAAGAATTGGAACAACAAAAAAACAATTTTATTGAATACACTCGAATGGCTGCCAGACTAGCTACTCCGGAATCAAAGGACAAATCGGAGATTGAAGTCAAATACCCGGCTAAAATCAGGAAACAAATCAAGGCAAGAAGAAGGGCGAGGAGAATATGGCACCTCACCAGAAATCCCGCTGAAAAGACAACTTTTAATCGAATAAGTAACAAAGTCAATAGACTAATCAAAAATTTCAAACAGAATTGCCTCGATAACTACTTAAGCGGGCTAGGTCCAGAAATGGATAAAGACTACTCGTTATGGAAAGCAACCAGAAGATTTAAACGACCTGTAGTACGAGTACCACCTCTAAGGAATGCTCGAGGCAGTTGGGTTCGACAAGACAAAGAAAAAGCAGAACTCTTTGCTCAACACCTAGCAGCAGTGTTCCAACCCCATGAAATTCAATCCAACATTGATGTAACACCTGTTTATCAACCAAATCAGGACTTTAAAAGGGTCACGCCAATGGAAATTGCTAAAGAAATCGACAAAAATCTTAATCATAAAAAAGCACCAGGAATTGATGAAATATCACTGGGTCTCTTCAAGGAACTTCCACGTAAAGCAATCATCTTGATCACATACTAATTTAATGCCTGTATGAGATTGAAGTATGTACCCAAATGCTTCAAAATGGCCCAAATAATTATGCTAAAGAAACCAGGTAAACCAGATGAAGAAGTAATATCATACAGACCAATCTCACTGCTTCCGACCTTATCAAAGCTGTTCGAGAAACTGCTACTAAAACGTCTAAAGCCAACGGTAAACGTTCCTGATTTCCAATTTGGATTCAGGAATAACCACTCCACCATAGATCGAGTCCATCGAATAACTGCGGTAATAGAGCAAGCGTTAGAAGAAAAGAAATATTGCCCCGCCGTATTTCTGGATGTATCCCAGGCCTTCGATAGGGTTTGGCATGAGGGATTGACATTCAAAATGAGCAAAATTCTACCACAAAACTATTGCCAGCTGCTTGAATCATACCTCTCTGATCGCCAATTCAGAGTCATTCATGAAGAAACATGTTCTGATTTTTATTCAGCGATTGCGGGAGTTCCGCAGGGAAGCGTATTGGGTCCCCTCCTCTACCTTCTTTATACTGCGGACATACCTACAACGAATAAAATATTCATCTGCACGTTCGCTGACGACACTGTAATTACGTCAGTAGACGAATCTCAACCAAGAGCAGTGGAAAATCTTCGACGAGCAATGGACAACGTTACTAAATGAACAATTGACTGGAAAATCGCACTGAATGAGCTCAAATCAACATATGTGACATTTACGCTCCGACATAAAAATAACACTCTTCATGAATCGGCAAAATACCTTGGTCTACATTTAGATTCCAGGCTCAACTGGAAACATCACGTGAGACAAAAAGCTGAACAGATACGATTGAAATAACGTCAAATGTACTGGTTAATTGGACATCATTCCAAAATGAACCTGTAATGGTGCGCAGCTATGGGGTTCTACACATAAATCCAATAGAGACATTATACAACGAAGCCAAAATAAATTTCTTCGAATGGTCACCAACGCCCACCGATTTGTGACTAACAAGGAAATCCACAATGATTTAGAAATACAATTGATAGACGACGTTATCCGCGAATGTGCCATAAAACATGAGAAGAGACTTCTTACCCACACCAATCTTGAGGCTGTACAACTACTGGACAGTACAAACGAAGTACTAAGTAGTTATAAACCAAGGGAACTGGACACTGGTCTAGCAGACCCACACAAGTTTATGCGTATCTCATAAGTACTAATGTCAACCTTACTAATGAAGTTGTTAAAAAAAAAAAAAAAATATTCTACCAATCTTCGACATTGTCTACGCGAAAATCAATTATCTACTCCATTTTTGACACTAACATGTAAACAACTCTGAAATACGCGTAGGCGTACGAACAAAGTTGTTAATAGAACATTTGTAACGACAAAAATTGAAAGCTTTTAATTGTATTTGAGGTATTACTAAGGCACTCACACGCAAAAGCAAACCATTTAAGTATCAGCAATAATAAATCCATTTTTAACGTGTCGCAAACCAATCATTACGAATTATCGGCGACCACCTGCTCAAACTACCCTATAAACCAATATAATTTATGATAAAATCTGTCGTTTAGAAAAAAGTAGCGACATTCACGTGATTGTACCATATATATATATACTTTATTAAAGAGACTTTTCGACCATGAAATATTACATAAAAAGAAAATTTATGTAAAATAAATATTTTACATAAATTTTTTTGGAAAATCACGAAAAATCGTAATCAAAACTGTTTTCCATTTTTCTTTGTTTTATTTAGCCTAGCTAGGTACACAAAAATAACTTTAACGTGTTACATAATTTTATTTCCATTGCACGATACACGATACCTGTATAAAGTTGTACTGGTGAAAATGTATACAAAAGAATTTTTTTGACTTGAAACGGAAACGGAAATTTGTTTCTTAATAAACCGATTATTTACAAATATAAAGGATTTTCTGCTGGTAACAAAACGAACGAATTTACTTTGCTGGCGGTTATATAAAGCTCATTATTTTGCTTTTGTTTTAACTGTAAAGCTCATTTATTTGACTATTGGAATTTAATGTTGTATTTATACTACTGTACAGTTAGCAAACCAGTCAATAAAGTATGTAAGCTTTTTAGGTCGATACCCATTCGAAGCTTTCAAATATTTTATCACCGCACAGAGAGCAGCAAGGATATAAATTATGCTTCAACTAAAAATTGTTTATGTAAGTATATGAGTACGTTGTATACACGATCCTTATATACAAGTACAACATTTTTTTTAACCGCAATTATTTTTATGGTTAGCCTAACATAATGTAAACCTTAGTAATAACTTTAAGATAAATGAAAATGAATTTTTCGGTATTTTTCCTTTTTTTTGTGTTCTCCATTTATTTGCTGGACCAAATAGGATTGTTTAGTGTTTTGTGTGTATATTTCATTTTCTGGATATTTTCAATTGGTCTGCTACTTAAAAGTATATTTCGTAAATTAATTTTTGCGGTATTGACTTGCTACGAGCGCTACAGTACAACCACATTTTATTTTACTGGAATTTTAAAATTAAATACGATACCAGCGTCCAGCAAAAACATTGTTTCATTGATCGATTGACAAACACGTGATTGCACGTCAAACAATTCATAAATTCATTGTTAAAAAATGTATTTATGCTTTGAGTAGAATATCGATCTGAAATATTATTTGCAACCTCATAAAACGATCTGTTATTGGTAAATCATGTTCAAAAGTAGTGGCAAATGTTCAAAAGTAGCATTCTGTAAGTTTTCAGAAATTTTATTTCATTCATAAATTGACCTACATCAGTTTCAAATTTGATGTTTTCATCTTACGTAGTTTTTACTTTACTTAAATTATTATTGTGGATTAGGAAATTGCAGATATTCTGATTGTACTCTCCATAAGAAAACCCGATATTGCACATCTTTCGTTGTGTAACACCGCACCCAACAGAATTCCGAATCAAAAGTTAAATCTCACCGTACCGAGCGAGTTTCCGAAACTTTCATGAAACTTACTTGTGAGTTGGAGAGGCAGCTAAAATCTAATTATCAATTGTTTCATTCCAATGGTTCTGTTTTTTTCAAAGGATTTCATGGTACCTTGTTTTACCCATCAAATCCAATAATTCTGGAAACACACCTTCGGAATTGATACTTTGATAAATACAAATCGTTACTTAAATTCACTAATAGAATAAATTTGTTGGTTGAACCGCCACACTATCCTTCGTTTGCGAGTTACGAGTTCCGAAATTGTTGGTGATGAACTAGTATCCTTTAAATTGTCAATTTGTTGTGATTCAATAAAATACGGTTTAAGTCGATTTATTGATGTACTGTTGATTCAACACCGTTGATCAATCGTGTTAAAATTGATCACCTCTTTTGATGACCGGAAAAGGTCGTAATATATCCGTCCTTATACTAAACCAGATTCGCAATTTGTCAGTTGAAAATTAAAATTTAATCTTTGGCATGTCGTGAGGCTGTTGCTGTTTATATATTGTTAAATTGATTTCGAAGTTAAATAATGGCTGATATACTTGGTCAATGTGATAAAATCTGCGGCCAATCGAATATTCTGCCCATACACTAATTCCGCTGAAGAGCTTTGAAAATCAATCCGAGTCAAATTATTGGAAGAGATTTCGTCCACTGTATGCTGTCGTTCGTTTGTGTTGAAATTCTAATAGTTTGGAAATTTCAATAAAGTGTGCAGATTCGAACTGGGCACCTCTGACGGTCGTGATGCTTGAAGTGCCACCAAATCGGCTTATTGTTAAGTAAGGCATCGGCAACCGATTGCTTCAGACAATCGTGCGTACTTAGCAATCATCGTAAGGCGATGAATTTTGTCTTCAGAAGGTGGAAGAGGTCCAATAATATCGATATGAACTTCTTCAAATCTATAATTACTGGTTGGTTGGTACGTACCAATTTTACTCTTAACGTATTTAGTAATTTTTCATTTCTGCATATTTCTTTTGTCATTGAAGGCCATATGAACGTTATCGTAATTTGTTTTGTAGTTGCTCTAATTCCGGGATGTGACAAATTATGAAACAAATGGACGTTGAGTGCCATTCGAGATGTCACATAAAATTTATTTGTCCGATCCGAATATTGGTAATTTTTGAAAATTTAAATTGTGATTTGATTCGATGTATGCGGTAAGTTCTTTATCTGCTTGTTATGCTTCTGCCAACAAAATGTAATCAATTGTGGTTCCAATGTCCAGTTGTTGAAACCGTGACAGTGTGTCGGCAACTACATTAGAACGTCATAAAATGAACTCTCTTCCTTCAAACAAATCTTTGAAGTATTTCATTGCTACCCTGAAAGGTCTAATAATTTTTTTAGTTCATTTTGACTTCGGTCTGTTGTTTAAGAATTCACACTTATCCAACTGAATTTTAAAGTTGAATTCAGAGAGCTTTTTAGATTTTTTAATTGGTTTTTTAATGATTCACCAACTATTGCCATGCCGTTTCGTGGAAGGTTTTGCAATGCCCGGAATGCAATGCTTCTGTAAAGAACGCGGTTTTTTATTTTGATTTCTCGTCCTTTCGAATTTGAAGGACGACCGATCTCAGATCGAAGGTTGTAAAGTACGACGATATTCCGAGATTAGCTAAGACCTCTCTAATCTGAGACATGGGAAATTTTTCATCGATTATCTTTTGGTTTAGCTCCCGATAATCGAATACCACTTCTTGGGAACAATACTCAAATTGGTGCCCAATATGGACTAGTTGAGTTACGTATGGTGTTACTATGTGGGTATCTGTATGTTCTGGTATGAACTAACTGTGTTTTCTCGTGTATGGATCTTATATTTAATGGCCGTTTTTGCCGATAGCTTTTCCTTCGCACTTCATTATCGTTCAAGTGGTCTATTAAGTGGTTTTATAACGTTTTTTATATCCTGTTTGCTAATGATGTATTTTGAGAAAATGGGATTCGGTGTTAATGTCTCGAAATTATTGACCACTAGTTTTAGTTTTGGTAAAATTTTTGCTAAGCGGGGTTCGTTCGTTAGTATTCTCAGCGTCGTTTTGCCATTATCCGCTCTGTATAAGCCGGGTTGGATTAAAATTTCTTCATTTAGTTTCTAGCGGTTTAACACTAACCATTCACCGTCATTAGAAGTTTTGATGGTTATCGTATGATTATAAAAATTACCCGTTTGATAATAACGATATACGTGCCGTAGATTGAGACCCCAGAATTCCGTCAAAAAAATTGTGAAATTCTACTTAATAAAATACTTGTTATGGTATGCTATTGCCTGGAAAATTGAATTTACCTTTTTTATTCACTTTATGCCTAATTTGAGTTTATGGCAATATTTTCGTTTATGGAGGTGGTTTGATAACGTGTTTCGTTTGTCCCCCACTTCAAACATGAAAATTGTTTATGCTTTGATAATAATCTATATACGTGTCACGCGTGACCGTAATTAACGAGGCTAATGACAGGCTAATGACTGTCTAGACTTATTTTCTCGCTGTACTGCAGAATGAGGAACCAAAATCAACCATTAACGTTTTGATGAAATGTGTTTAGTTTTATCGTAAGAGTGTCCCATTTTACCCCGTGGAGTGTATCCTCGTCCAATTTCGAGAAAATGCTCCCTTTTCATTACAGATCGTCAGGGTGGTTTGGTATATTGGTTAATGATGTTAATAAAGTAAGAGTGTCAAACATACGGAGGTTTCAATGTTTTTCTTGGAGAGTACCGGGGCACCTTGGGGTTTCCTTGGCGCGTCTTCTAATTTAAACGTATATGTGTTTTAATATATTCTAAATTCAAAAATAAAACAAAGTACTTAAATCTAAAAAACTGAATTTTACATTTCTGTGGTCACGAGGCATAACCGCTTAAGTTGGCTGAAGGCAGAATTGAGTTAACATCACCATAAAATTCACCATGATCGCCAATTAATTTTACGAAGGCTTTTACGTCCAAGTGGATTTGTAAAGAAAATCAGTTTATGAGCGGAAGTAATGGTTAAAATTGTTTGTGAGAGACAAAATGTGAATATCTATCCCCAACAACCGAATCAACATCAATAAGGAACCGAAATTAGTAACTTAAAATTATAATTTAGCTAAAATACCACTGTTGTGATTCACAACCAATCTATTTATTCTTGCTTCAGTTAAAGGAAACGAATCATCACCAAACCACCATTCGTTAAAAGAAACTTATGAAAACCCATTTACAGTTTCCGTTCCAAATAAAACCGATCCTAGGTTCGAGAATAGATGTAATGAAGAAAGCGATACTGGATATGAGTATCCCGGGTTTGAATCGCTAAGATGGACGAAATAGCAATACGATGCCTTATTTGGTGTGAAATGAACACGGAAATGGAAAAAGCTAAATCAAGACCATGAAAAGTCTCATAAAACGAAGAAGGAAAACGTGGTATAGAAAATAACGAAATGAAACTCAGAAGCAGTTATTTGATCAGTACTGCTCTCTCTGGGATCATACATCAAAAAAACTCCAAAACTGCAAAAGTCTTCAAAAGCCTCAGAAATAGGATGAATACAATGGAACATTCGGTAAGCAAACATGGGTTTAAAATTATCGGGTGCCATGTATTCGAAAATGCTTTGTCGAAACCGATAACCTTATCCAACTCTCGAGAACGCGCATCGATTGAAGCTAAAATACTTACATTCTGATTTGCGTATTACGAAAATGGATACTGTACTGCGAGAAGCATGCATCAGACAGATCTGTAGCATACGAATCCAATGAAAATGGTAACCTAATTCTACAAATAAAATCTATATGCTTTCGACTAACAACTATGCCTGCCTACGCCATACATGCAGACCACGATTGATTTTTTATAAAAGTGAGCCCTGCACTGCTGCTCTGATTGTGGCGGAAACAATATTGCGTTCTATGTTTTAAAGATTTGAATCCACTCGAAAGTAATTTAAATTGCTAACATTTGTAAATGATTCGTGGTTGCTGGTATGTTTTTGGCATATATTAAAAATTGCGATCATCGACCATAAGTTTTTGGTTCCAGTTCATACTCATATGGAGCATGGTACCGACCACCCATTTATCGAGCAAAAAACTTAAAAGCCATCTGTAAAAATAGTATTCGTTCTTACTAATTTAGAAATCTAAAACTACTCGCAAACTAGCAAAATGATTAGCATCTATCCAAATTTAAAATAGGAGGTTGAGGACCTAATTTAAACAACAATAAAAACTATTTATTTATTGCTGTCTGTTTGCATTATTGAGCCAAATACCTGTATGACTTGGCTTTTTATTTGCGGCCGAAAAGTATTAGAAATAAACATGGTGAACAAAATTTATGAAAGAAAGATATTTTAATGTCCATATTCATAAATAAAATGTTTAACAAAAGCCTAATTCGATTTACGATAGTTATTTATTAGAACAAATCATTGTCCATTAACAGGTTAAGTTGATTTAAGAAATCAAAATACAAATTATAACAATCGCAGTAATCACAGTAACCGTTTAACTTAAATCTGTCACATAGTAACCGCTTAAGACAGTTATGATCAATTTTGTCTAATGTATGTTTCTGAGTATATGGCGCTCTGGCTTTTAACACACAATTGCGGAATTCATTCTTAAAACTAAATTAGCTCTACTAGAAAATGACAGCAATTAACTTAAGCGGTGATGCCTCGTGACAACATATTGGTGTACAAAACATATGACATATATAACTTTTTTCTATTTTTAAAATAATCGTAATGCTCAACAGAATTTTAATGTTGACACATTTTTGTGTATTAAGTAGATGGCTATGAAGAACCAGATTCTCCAGAGTAACAGACTTCTGCGTAAGAATTATGATAAAATGAACGGGCCCAATTGGATATCCTGTCGATCGGCATAGACATATGGCGTACGGATTGGACGGCTTTTGCCCATCGGTCGTCCTCGATAGCAGGGTAAGTAGCTCACTCGCTCTGTTATTCGAGGGTCCCGAGTCCAAATTCCGGTTGTGACGAGTCAAAAACTTACGACTGAGTGTTTTTAATGTGTGATGTGTTATAGATATAGATAAGGATTTCTTCATAAATATTGTGGCTCCACTATTGCACTATTTGTTGGCTATATTAAGAAATCCCAATTATTTTTTATTGCGCCAAATTTTATTTTTGTCAGAAACTCATGTTATTTATTCGAGGAAATGCTATATCAGGGACTCCTAATATTAAAGAGACTAATCAATTTCCAAATCCTCCAATTATAATAGGTGTAGCTATAAAGAAAATTATGATAAAAGCATGGACAGTTACGATGACATTATAAATTTGGTTATCACCAATTAATGCTCCGGGATTGCCCACCAGCTTAGACGGTGTGGCCATATTCAAAAACTTCTTCCCAAAATCAATTAAGAATCCTATCTCCATCTAGTATACACAATCTCATCATAATCGGTTAAGAAATGGCTGAGTTCCGTCCCAGGTGGCCATATTTCATAATTTCATCCTAAAATCATTTAAGAATCCCATTTCCATCCAACATACCCAAATCCGATCAAAATCGGTTAAACAATGGCTAACTTCCGTCCCAGGTGGCCATATTCCAGAATTTCTTTCCAAAATCAATTAAGAATCGTATTCCCATCCAGTGAATCCAATCCCATCATAACCGATTAAGAAATGACTGAGTTTCGTCCCAGGTGGCCACATTCCAGAATTCCTTCCCAAAATCATTTAAGAATCCAATTTCCATCCAACATATCCAATCCCATCATTATCGGTAACCGAAAAATGGGAAATAAAAAATTGTCCGTTAAATCGAGCGTCCGTTAAATCGGGGTCCGTTAAATCGAGTGTTTACTGTATTTTATTAAACGATTACGCGAGAAGAAAATTTACCGCCGAAAAATTTAAGTCGCGCCTAGATGATTTTTTTTAAATAAAACATGGAAGCACTTAGATTTTATCAGGGGTTTTTTATTTTTTGTAAATCATCTTCAGGCACGTTTACAGGCTTCTATATAGCAAACGTGATATTACGACTTTAAAAAAGCGGGAAAACTATGGTTTCCGATTGAAAACCGATTCTATCCTTTAAAACTAAACTTTAATTGTGTAAATCAACGAGAAGAACCATAATGAACCAAACGGCCTCTTTACAATTTGCCATTGATATATTGATTTAGGTCGCTTCCACACATAGAGCTTGAAAACGGTTACCAAGTTTTACAGTTTTAAGGTTTACAGTAAACTGTACTGGTGAATTGAGATTCCATTTTCGTTTGGATGTTACGGTTATGTAACGTTCAATATCTGTTTGCTTTAACGAGTGGATCAAAAGCAAGTGCAACATGTGGACAAATAAACCGAGAATTAGAGACTGACTTCGATAATTATGGGCTGCGGTTAAATTGAATTTGTCCATAAGACCTACAATGATGCTAACATATCATAAGAAATATTCCTTAATTGATTCGATCATATGATTGAAGTGCGCTAAATTTTAAACATCATTAATGGACAACCGAAGAACAAAGCTTATTATTTAGAAACGAAGTGCAGATCAACAGAGTCTAAAGTAAAAGCAAAACAGAGCCAAAACTTGACATGAGTTGCTCCCTAAGCTTATATCGATATTAACATCTGCGATAGATGAATCGGTTTGAATAATTTAACCGCATTAAAATTTGCTATAAGAATGGATATGTTAGCTTCACAAACAAATTTGAGTCTGTTCATAATATTTCAAGTGATATCAAAAAAAAAATGTTGCGGAACCTTTAAATCAATTTCAAAAGTCTTTAAATCCTGACAGCCTTCCTTGGCTGTCCAAGCTTAGGCCTCGACAGCAATCAAGCCCTAAATAAAAAGTTGCGTCCGGATTGCTCCAATCCAGCTATGCGACTGACATCAGTATTAATGGAAATGTTATTCAGCTAAAAAGAACTACCCTAATTTTTTACCAAGTGCTAAATGTCCCTCATTGAAAAAGAGACAAAGCATTTTGCAAATTTTTCATAGTGATAGTGACTGACAATTTCTGACTTGATTGAGGACTAATATAATGACCCAATTTTATGTAAACAGTCCACACGCAATCATTTCGAATCCGTTTCTTTGATGTTGATAGAGCATTGGAACAACGAGATATATCTAGATCTTTCGATATCTCGAGCATCTTCAATTACTGTAGACTAAAGAATGGCTAGAGAGAAATTGGTACTGTCCAAGAATCGTTATAGTCGAAAGTACCAATTAGTATTTGTTTGATAGTTACCGTCATCGACCGCACTTAGCGAAATTCAAAACATCGGAAAAATAACATTGTTATGTTATATAACAGGTCTCGGTCCTACCAGTATTAAGGCCCGCAATATTCTTCTCTGAAGGAGTATTAACCTTTGTTTAAAATAACGGCAGAGATAGTCAAGAAATTCGACAAAATGATATTGGATAACGTCGACTGAAAATTTGGTTCGGTGCAAAAATGCATTTGCAGTAAGTGGAACAAAAACTGCGTTGACTATGTTTCAATCGAGTAATCGATATCGTTTCACATCAATAAAGTCCAGTTTTTTCATCGATTCATAACCATTGATGAAACATGGGTCCATTACACTTATGACTTAAAGAACAATCACAATAATAGACTGAACACTACTGGCAAGGTCATTGCGTCAGTACCTTGGAATTCGCCTGGGATATTTTTTTGTATAATTTCAAAGCCATACAAAGACGAGTATTATGGAAACTTATCGCTGAATTAAATTGATGAAACTAAAAGTAACCGGTAGCATTTGGCGAACAAATAAATGCTGTATCATAAAGAAAATGTTTCAGTTCACATCCGTTATCGTGATGGTCAAAATCGAAAGTTCTGATTTTCCCGCATGCTCCCTTTTTGCACAAATTTAGCCCCTCGTATTATTTTCTCTTACAAAAACTTGAAAAAATGGCTTCGTGGAAAATGATTTGTCAGCAATGAAGAGGTTGAGGTCTAATGTTTCTGAAAAGAACTGAGAAGGGCAGGCTATGTTAAAACCCCAGACACGACAAATTTACCTCATTAAATTAATAAGAGTTAGAACGAAATGTTTTTATTTAAACTAAATGAAATTATTTGAAACATTTTCTTAGGTGTCGGTACTTTATAGCAAAAAACGTTTTAAGAAACGAAATCAATAAAATGTGTTTTCTAATTATAAACTTGAAGCGCGCTCATAAGATAGCATCATCATTTCAGATGAAAAAAAAAACACTTTTACTACCTGGTTTTATTACCCCGTACATCATAAGAAATTACGGCAAAATCGTTTGGGAAAGAAAAATATTTGCATAAAACGGAGGATCAATAAAAAAATTTATTAAGCATAAACATGATTGAATATAAACTTGATCTAATGGTTCGAAAATTAATATAAATATTGTTAAAGTAGAATATAATGTGAAAATCGAGCGAAAACCAGAAATATATTGGGGGTACAAAGAAGTTTTGAGGGATTTACAAAAGATGGCGTAACTAGTATTAAATTGCATCGCGCCATCATATTTTTTGGCTGCTTTTCCGTCTTGATTTGAATAAAATTACACCTGATGTACATCGATTGCTGTGTGAAGCATATGGAGAGCATGTGGAGAGCATGTCGGTTTCGCCGTTTTAAAAATGGCGATATTGACTCCAGTGACAAAGAACGCAACGGGAGACCAGTGAAGTTGAAAGACGCTGAGTTGATGATGTTATTGGAGCAAGATTTATGCCAAACTCAAGAAGAGCTCGCTGAAACTTTTGGTGCAACTCAACAAGCGATTCAAAACCGTCTCAAATACATAGACGTGGTGAAAAATCAAGGAAATAAGAGAAGGGCTTTGGATCCACTATCCGGATATTCATGGCAAGAAACTAATGCTGTACATCTGTTGGAACCAGTACGAAGTGATCTACTATGAGGTACTCCAGCTAGACGAAAGAATCACTAGATAACGTTATCAACAACAATTGATCCAAATTATCCAAAAGACATTATACCAAAAGACATGACCAAGTTATCTTTCAGCACGATAACGCTCTGCCACATGTTGCAACAGTCGTAAAGGAAACTTTGGAGGCGCTTCAATGGGATGTCCTACCCCACCCGCCGTATTCGGCAGATATTGTTCCTTCCGACTACCTTTTGTTCCGGTCGATGACTCTTGGCCTGGCCGAGCAGCACTACACTACTAACGAAGAACCCATAAATTGGGTCGACTCTTGGATCGCCTCAAAACACGAGGAATTTTTTCGACGCGAAATCCATATGATGTCTGGAAGTTGGAAAAAAGTCGTAGCTAATTACGGACAATACTTTGAATAAAATACATAGGAAGAATTTTTTCTGAATAAAGTTTCGAAGTTATAACAAAATCTCAAAACTATTTGTACCCCCAATAATAAGATTAAAAAAATTTATTTTTGAATAGAAACATATTTAGAATAGACAAATTTATTTCTCTAAGTATGCTTAAAAAAAGTATATTAGGGTCACCATCACCGTTTGCAAGGAGTCAGCATCTTGATGGTCTATCCTAGATTTTTGCCTATACCAGACATTTCGTGATGGTAGATCCTTCATTGTTATTGGTTACCTTCTTTGACTACTTTCTGGTTGAAGTTATTGACATATTGGATCATAAAGCCAAACTTTTATGACTTCAAGCAAAGATGTGAGGCTTGCGGTAGGTCGTGACAGCTAAAGCTTTGAGAATTTTTATTGGGTCCGAAAGTATTTTGGAATTTGTATTTGTAAGAGTCTACGTTGCCTCTATTTAAAATGACTTGATGCCGAAACCGATTACCAGGGATTCTTTGGTGGATATCAATTCGTGTGCTGAACTATGTTGCATTACGGACAATACATATGGTTCAGAAGAATTGACATTCTAGATACTGGACCTACAAGATTTGTTCATTTACTTAACCTCGTAACTGTATCTTCCGTATTATCCGATAGCTTGGTTGGTAAACATTTTCAACATTCTGGAAACAGAAAGGACAGGAACAGGAACAGGAAATTTCTTTGAGATGTTGTTGGCCAGATTATTACTAGCATTACCTTATCGTTTGCGTAATTTTTCTCGGTCTTGTCCAAGGTCCGTAAGAGGAACGTAATTGGTTTCCCATCTTGAGCCAAATACTGCACTTAAAAATTGGAACAATTTTAATAGGAATTTCTTTAAACTGGTATTAGTGTCACTGGAAATTAAACCCAAAAATTATTATGGGCAGTATTAAAAAGGCTATAATTCAAAGGTTCCAAAACCGTATAACTGATTTGGACATTCGCCACATGATTGATGTGAAATGCACAAGCAATATGGTTTGTTGCGCTCGGATTCGTGTGAGCGAGCCAGAGCTACTATATTATCCGAAGGGTGTCAGTGAATTCGAGACCATTTGAAATACCCATGACAATTTGGACAGTTACGATGAACCTTGCAGCTAAGTCATCAAATAATCATAACAATTGTTTTGGGTGTGGACGTCCTGATAACCTGAAACAAAATGGTGTCACCAAGAAAACGATCAACCAAGGACTCAGAGTCGGTGTAATGTATTTCCACGAACGGCCGCGAATACCGACCCCGAATTGTTGCTGAGAAATCAGTAAAATTAAAAACCTTCAATGACAATAAACTACCTGATACGGAACTATTCCGTGAAATCTTGATATCTATTAAACCTAATTTCCAAAACGTAAACTAGGTAGAACATTTCCACATGCCAATGCGTTAATTGATGGCACTCTGTACAGAGGGTTAATGAATAGCAGTGCTTCCATTACAACATTTGGTAGTGGCAACGAAAGGTGTCTCAATCACCCAAAATACAAAATTCGAAATTTTCCGGCTTGGGTCGAAACTGTAATTGGTCAATCTGGTCGTCAATTAGTCGCCATCGTATGCGTATGGGATGTTGTACCATCACTAATTTCAACCTTCTGTTGTGTAATGTACCGGAAAAGCTGATCCATTTATTTGTTTTCCGCATTGTTCAGTAAGGTCATTAAATTTTAACAAAATAAAGACAATTGTGTTCAAAATATGAAAATGCAACCTTGCAACCTCGGAAAATGTACATTCGTTTTCCGTAGTGCTTGTATAAAATTTTCATTTCCTCTAAATTTTAGTATATAAGACGAGCATTTTAGTTTTAAGAGATAGTCATAATTAGTAATTTTAAGTAATGTGTAATTAATAATTAAGAATTAAAAATTATTTTGAGTGTTTAAATTTAAGTTGTCTATAATAAAATGTAATAAGCAACAGTGAAGATGAAGTTTAAAATACACAATCCCCAAATCGCCCCGCACACCATTGGTGCTGCTCAAGATCCTGCGGACGAAAATTTATTAGTTTCATTAGTTCCGGCGGACAAACAAACGTATGATATTCATAAAACACATCAAAGTAGAATCTAACCACGCTATAGAAAAACTGAGCTGTTATCAATGCAGAACGAGCCATACCGATTTTCAACATCAAGACTAAAAACTACCACTAAATCGTCATTGAGAGCAAATCATAACCATATAGCAAAATAACACAAAAGGAGATCCAGAAAGTTATCGTTATCAACTCTTCAACAGTAGAAAATATTAAAATCCACAGTCCATGCACTTCATTTTTAAATCTAATCAACGACACCATTTGAAAACAACAGATCAATGACATCGACTTCAAACAACCCGTTGCAATACCAGCATAAAATGCATTCGTATCGGAACCGAACTTCGACACACCACAATCTTACAAAATGAACCAGCTGCAAATATTAAAGTGCATCGCTCTTATTCCAGAATTCAGCGGAGCTGACACAAAACACAGACCAATTGAACTCAACCGTTTTTTGACCATTGCAGACAGTATTTATGAAACACTGCTCAACATAGAAAAGCAATTATTCGACAAATTAATACAACTCCGATTAACAGAAGAAGCATTCACTCGAATTTATCACAGAGAGATAAACGACTATCCACCTTTGCGAAAAACGCTTATGAATATTTTTTACCAACATATTCTGTAACTGAATTGGAACGGAAGTTTTTCGAAACGAAACAATATTATGTGGCGAAACAACCAAAAAATATGGATACAGACTTTATGATGCACTTCACCAATACAAAGCCAGCTTTAAAAACAAATACGGACAAATTGACAAGATTTGTAAAAACATCTAGAATTACAAGCCGTGCAAACATTCAAACGAGGACTGTACAACATCATAATTAAAAATATAATATTAACAAGCAAAGCCGAAAGTGTCACCGAAATTATAAACGAAACAAAAGAAACTGAGCATATGGTCAACTCGATAATAGGCATACCAAGAACTCAGCTAAATTGATCATCAACGCTCGCCTTACCAACGATCGAAAGTAAACAATTATATCCAAGATCATACCAAATCAGATGTAACTACTGTCGAAAATTTAATCATACTTGGGACATTTGTCATACTCGTACTAGTATAAAGACAGAGAGAAAAAAGCAAATATATCACCCATCGCCGAATACCTGCACTCATTTTAACAGTTCTGTTATACCAAAGCAACGAATAAGTTACTTTGAAACGCCAAATTTTAACCAACATCGACACTCAAACTTACAATTAAAAAAATTTCAAACGTCAACAGTTTACAACGCAACTGCGAAACTACAAGTACGAGTCAGAAAGACACACATACAAATCCAAAGAAGCCCAAATTGTCATTCCAGCAACAAGTAATAGGTTTTCAACCAGCAAAAAATCAATATTGACACACAAACCAGTAATAACAACCAACCATCAATCCTGGTAATTGTGAAACTGAACGAAGATACTCATCAAATAAACGGAAACACCCAGTTCAAACAATTCTCCAACATAAACACAAATCAAGCAATTCCAGACATTCTTCAAACTAATGTATCTCAAATCCAATCATCTCAAAATTACAGTAACAACTAGGATCAAAATTTACAATCGAGAACTGAATCATTAAAAACCAACAGTTTAAAACAAACAACGACACAAATCGATTAAATTCGGAAGATCATTCATCATATATAGTTAAGAAGCCAACGAATCCATTTATTCATTAATCAACGAAACCAAACCAAATAGGCAACAATTAGGCCCACACGCCACTTCAACGAATTAGTTGAAATTGTTTGACATTTCACATTTTACATAAAATGGTATCCGAATTTCTCGCCCAGAAGTTTTATGAAGTGTGAGGAAGTTGAACTTTCAATACTGTTAAAGAGTTTCCTTGGTTTACAGGAACAGCAGTCCCGACCAAAAAACATTTTTATCCGGTCTCGGTTTCTCCGGTAATCGATTAAACACAGCACCAGTATCCTAATTTCTATAAACCGTTTTACATCCCATGTGATGCCACTCGTTCTGGAATTGAAAGCGTACAGTTTCAGAATACGGATAACGGGCAACTAAACTAATTCGGGACAACGAAACTATTTTATACTAAGTAGTTTAAAATGTCACATCAGCCACAAAGACTTAATCTTTCAGTTTCTATATAGAACACAAGTAGGGAAGCCAGGCTCTCTGTGATGGATCAACATCTTCGAAACCGAAACGGAGACCCTGGACCACCTCTATTTTTTTGTTCACAGCAATTTCGAGCTCTCTAATGGTCCAGAAAAGAATGCCCAGCGACTGCAATCTAGCCGGCTGCAAAATGCTGTGCTGAGCAAATGGCCTTACTTAAAAATTCGTTAAAGCTACGAGTAGAATCTGAAGGTTCTGCATTATTACCTGAGAAATCCCATAAAGTTGCCCGGAAATCACCGAAACGAGAGTTAAATTTATATTGAAATAAATTGAAACTGCAAGTTACTGATTTTGGAGAAATTGACGAGAGTCAACGTCAAGAAAATATGAAATTTTTTTTACGCAAATACTTCGCATAACAGGACGGTTTCAGCGTCTTGGTCAATCCTCTCCAACTTATCGTGAACAGTGCCATCTGCTATTGAGTTCTTTTGCTAAACTTTTAGAAGCTCTAAGTTGTCTTATGGAGTCCAAATTAACCTTAAATGATTTCGAAAAATCTGTTTCCGAAGCATTGCCGGCTTTGTCTCCTGCGAGGTCTTATGTCACCAGCATTGAGTTGACCGATTCTGAGACAGAAGAAATCACGATCAAAACGTCAAAACCACCATCAAGTAAAATCGTAGATGCAGGAATTAAATCACTTCCACTTTCGAATATGCCTCTTAATCAAACCGGAGCCTCGTCAGGCTTGCAAACCCGAGAATATCACCAATCATTTCGAAAGTCGGTGAAAATTCTGTATCTGCAGACGAATTGGCTCTATTCATTAATTTGGCACGTAGAATTTCCCTTGGTGGTAGTGTAGTACCTATCCCTTATCAGTCAGACCATATAAATCAAATTAAAGTCAGTACCCCGGAAGATACTGGCCCGAGTAATAATAACCTTCCGAGAAATCACTTATTTCCAACGAAAATTCGGGTCCGCTTTTGCCAATCCACAAGTGGAATATTATTTTTGACGGAACACCTGTGGGGTCTGCCATCGATCGATTTTTATATCGCGTAGAACATTTAGCCAGATCCAATAGAATCCCATTTAGCAAGTCAGTAAATTTTATTGCGAAAAAATGCATTAGAATGGTACTGGTCTTACTGGGAACGTCATGGAATTTTACAATGGGAAAAGTTGATCCAGATTCCAAGATAGAAAGACAGACTTTGAAATTTGACAGTCAATCGTTGCTAGAAAACAAAAATTTCATGAGAGCTTCCTCGAATTCTACCCTGCGATTTTAGATGCAACTTTGTCGCTTAACCAACCATTGCCTGAATCGAAAATATTTTTCATATTGCGTCAAAACATAAGTTTCGAGTTGCAACTGAAGTTAGCAGGGCGCAAATCTCAACGGTCCCCGAATAATTAGTGTGTCAACATCGAAGATATCTGGTTGCGCGTAAACAATTATCCGGGACCATCTCGTAAACATGTCCAGGAATAACAAGTGACTTCAAACTCACTGATTGATTCTAACTGGCGCACACCACCTCAAGCTTCTAATAGTACTGTTAATGCGATAAATGACGACACCACCAATGCTTATGTTGATAAAGACACTGCAGAAGATCAGTGTCTCCGGAAGTGAATGCTATTTGTTCCGTTACTGAGAATACTCGCTCGAACCCTCATTTGCAAAAATATTCGCAAAATAATTCACAATTTCGTTTTAGCAATCAACCGCCGCGACTCAGAATTGTGGCAAGTTCCAGTTCTGGGAAATACTGTTATGGATGCGGTGCTCCCAATGTGGTTAAACCGTATTGTCACACTTGTAATCCTGCTATGGCGGAAAACCAACGGAGGGAAATTAGTAGTTAGTTAGAAAGTTAGACGCAAAATATGAAATCAAAGTAAAAGCTGGAGAGGATTCAACTTTACAGCCAACCATGGGCTATATCCAAGGACAAAGCTATAGAATTATTTTCTATTCGTACCTCTGGACTCATTCAGTAAATATATTTGTATGAAACCGCAACGAGCAGCTCTTTCAACCGATGTATACAAGATACTTGGGATCGAAATGTTTGAGAACTATTCGGTTCCTGTAGCAAGGTGTAACGTTAGGAGCAGCCGAGTAAATAATTTGTAATAAAACTTGATTATTCTCCTAAAATAAAATATTTATCCGCCGAAAATTTGTGGGTTTTCAGTTTATTGTTAAATGTCCATAAAATAAACTTCTCAATGATAATTAAATAAATTTATTAACGTCTTGATAATTTAAATAAGCAATAAAGTATTTAATATTGCACGATTTACGATCGTCCTTTTTCTAACGAAACGTACGGAATTAAAAAAATCAAAAAATAAAGCTTTAGTGTCATAGGCGAATGCCTATTTACCTTTCTAATTTATTAAAACGACAAAAACATGGTAATGGCATTCAACAATAGCAACACCAAAAATTTATTGTTAAATATTCATTAGTGAGCAATTAAACATTAAATGGGTAAATGTTTTACGTTCATTCGTAGGATTATAAAACTGAGCTTTGTTATGCTGCCTCCTCCTGTTTTATATATAGATAAATCGTGTACAATTTTTTTTATGTATATTGTGAATTATAGTCAACTACAACTTTACTAGCAAATCGTGATATTTTTATTATTTTTAAGTGTGCATTTCTCAGGAGACAACCAATTTTCCATCTCGTACACCAAACTTTCTGAAACAGAATATCATCATTTTCATATCTGGTCCATGTTAAATTGAAGCACAATGTTTCCAGTAATTATGATTAATTATACCTTAGCGGCTTTATCGACGTGGATGCCAAGTAAAGAATACAAATAAAAAAGCTCGTGTATAAAATTGCAAAATATACAGTAATTTATTCACCAGTCAATCGTCTTTCAAAAAGCTTCATTAAAAGTAAACAACAAAATCAAATTTCTTTACGTTATGTGTACAAAAAACTATTTTTAATTATTCATAACGGTTTATGTACCTAAGCATTGAAATTACAGTTTTTTTTTGTATTATAAACAAACAAAAAGCTCTCTACTCACATGGAAAGCTTAATTCTATACACACAATATAAATATTCATATTCAAAACGCCATGTGTATGCCACCCCGTAAATCGTAAAGTGCAAACAAAAAGCTCACAACATACGTGTATACATAAATTTTCCGACGATGATAAGTAATCAAATCATTTCTAACACATACATACACATACACGGGGGGTAAATCATTCAACTTTCCTTATTATCCATATATCAAAATTTACATACACACTGAAGTTTTCATTTGTGTACGTAGAACAAAAGCTTTTCGAAGCACAATGATAATATATTTTAGTTTTTGAGGCCAACCTACCGCAAAATATCCAAACACACGAATATATTTATAACGAGCTTTTTTGAACTGTAAATGCTATTTTATTTTTGTTGGCCCCGTGCTTTATACCAATTTTTTTCTCTCATTTTCGGAATGCTTCATAAATTCTAGAACAGCGTGAAAAGGGGTTAAAAAGCGTTATTTCCAAATAGCGTAGCTAGAAATAAAAAAATAAAACGCTAAATTTAAAGCAAGAATAGGGTGGCGAGTTTAATGTTGGATGTGAACAGAAGTATATGGAAATTTATGGAGGTGTTGAATAACGGTATTTAATGAAGAATACGTTAAAATATTTTGTGGGCTGAAACAATTACCATATGGAAGATATGCAGTATATTTACGTGATATTGAATTTTTGGGGATACTCGATCTGCGCGAACCATTGTTGTGTCGTATTGTCTACAGCGCGAGGATACTTAATATTCTACGTGTGTAGAAAATGTATGAAGACAATTAAAAGTTTGACGTTGACAATGTTTTTTTATAAACTTTTTTTTAAATATTATTCATTCATTCGTCGTAGTCAACATTTCCGGAAAAATTTACGTCAATTCTTATACCTTAAACTAAGAATTATTCAAATTTGTATCGGTTTACTTAGCCAATTTTCATGCAAATCAATTAGCGCAGTCAACCGATACCAGTGTTTGTACATTTCAGCCGGTATAGTTCAAAAATTATAACGTTACCGTCCCTAGTCACGGGGAGACATGTACATTCCGTTTTACCGGTCTACTGTTGTACACTGTTCCGTTCTTTTAGGACGTTGATCAGTTCAGCACAATATGGCTGAAACTTTGGGAGTAGGTCGTTGCTTAGTAATATAGGCAGTGGTAATTCATGTTCGTTACATTCGAAAAGTAGGTGGTTAACGTCTTTTACTTCCGATCCGCATAAACATTGACACTGGTTCGTTATCTTAAATCTGCAGGTATGCTTTAAACTTACCATGTCCAGATATAACTTGGCACATCGAGCTCGTCAGTGGTAATTTCATTTTTAGTCTTTCTTTAATTTCAGGAATGAAGCCAAAGGTATGCCTTCCATTGGCTGATTCATTCCATATTGATCCTGCCTACTATCAGCAGCATGTACATATTCACCTATATTATTTTGGCCACGCCTTCTTAGGTGGTACAAGTTCGATCGTTTTTTGATTAGAATATCAACCGGGAGATTGCCAGCCGAACCACTACATCATCTTTAGATACCGTTTGGTAAGCTTCTGTTACTCCTAGTAGGATATTCCTCTGAGCACTTTTCTTTGACACTCTCGCCAAAGAGTTGAATAGTTTCTTAGCGTTTTCGCAGACTCTACGGACGTGGGATGCTACGCCCATTTGTTCATCAAGGTCAACACCTAGATATCTAACGCACTTGACCATTTTCATATTTTTACCGTTTAGTGATACCGTTGGTGGTCGACTAGAGTCAAATTTGCCCTTTAGTTGCAGAATCACTGTTTTTTCTGCTGATAGTGACATCTTATTTACTCCACACCATTGGATCATTTTATTTATTGCGAGTTGACCTCGGCGCTGAAGTTCGAGTCTCGAGTTGCCATGTATCAGAATGACTTTGTCACCCGCGAAAGCAATTTGCGAGTTAAACACGATATTCCAGACTAGAGGACCCAAAATAGAGCCCTGAGAACATCCTTTTGTAATTTGCTTTGAAACAGAACCATACATGTCTCTGATTATTGCGTATCGATTACTGAAGTAGCTCCTAAAAACATACATCGTGTTTCTAGGGAGATTGTAGACCGATAAACTTGCAATGACACTAGGCCACGTAAGACTATCAAATGCTCCAGCAATGTCCAAGAATATACCCATAACATATTTCGAACTTAGGGTTTTGACAGTGTTGGTTAGGCGGACTATCGCATCCTCAGTAGACATGCTACGTCGCAATCCGAATTGCTTGTCCGAGAACAGTCCGCTTTGTTCAACTCGCGGTATAGTGCGAGTGGCAAGCAACTTTCTAAGAGCTTCCCCATAACTGGTAGTAGCGGATCTCTATCACCAGGTTTCCTGATTATGATCATTTCACTCTTTTTCCACACCTTGGGGAAGTAATCAAATTTTAAGCAGCTGTTTAATAATTTTACTATGCTAGATCCTATGATGGGCCATGTCAGCTGGATTATTTCAGCGTTCAAGTTATCCAGTCCAGGGGACTTGTTACGATTGAAGCAAGTTAAGGCACTGGTGACCTCCCTAGCGATCTCGCGCATTTCTGCTTGAGGCCCAGTTTCGTCTGGCGTTTCGTCCGGAAGAAGTATGTTGAGTAACTTCAGGCGTGTGTCATGCTACGTATCAGTGACGACTCCATTTGCCTTCCTGATGGTGTTAAAGACTTTTGGGGATCTTGCTTTGCCAGCGGCAAATTTATATATAAGTCCCCATGGGTCTTTATTACCATGTTCCGTGACGTACCGTTGGAAACTATTTTGTTTTGCTATTAATACTTCATGCAAGTATTTATTTCTTGCTACTCTAAAGCAAGACAATTTTAACTTTTTTGCTATTTGGTTCTTTTCCGTCTCTTCTAAGCTTGTACATAGAACATCTAAGTTTCCTTAGATTAGAGTTCCACCAACTGTTCTGTTTCTTCGCAACTCTCTTCTTAGGAATTGAGTTGTTGCAGACACTGGCTAAATGAGCTGAGATCAGCTCCACACGAGCATCAATTTCATCTACAGAGTCTATTTCTGGAAGTGCTTCTACACTGTCCCAAGAGCTAACCAAGTGTCTAGCAAATATACCCCAGTCAGCTATCTTAATGGCGAATCTCGGAATTTTGCTACTTGCAAGCGGACTGCTCTCAGGCGAGTTGGATAAGTTAAACGTAATGACTCTATGGTCACTAGATGTCCAACTTTCTCTGACACACCACCCAACTATCGAGCTCAGCAAGGCTCCATTGACTATGGTTAAGTCGATATTGGAGTTCCCATTAGACGAGAACATCGTTGGGTGCCCCTGAAAGTTCATTATGAAGAGGTCACTCCTAGACACGAAGTCCTCTACTTTTCTTCCGTTTTCATCGGTTAAACGGTCATGCCACATTTTACTTCTTGCATTGAAGTCTCCGAGGATCATTACCTTTTTCTGTTGACCCGATAGAGAACCTAAGATCGTTTAAATTTTGCACAGATGGTACTCGATATCACGTTGACAATGTAGAGAATGTAGACAGTGCCGAAAATTATTGTTCTCTTTTAGTAATCAGTAAAATTCTATGGGTTTTATGTTTATTTAGCCAATTCGCTTTCATGAAGTTTATTCTTACCCCACATTTGAAAAGTTTGAACCGAAGTTTTGATATGCGGCTATGACGTACTTTCGTGTATATGATAAGTGAAGCTTTGTTCTGAAAACGGATTGACTGTAAAAAATTGACATTTATACTTTAGTTGTGGTAGTACAATTTTGTAATAATTCGTGAAGACCGGAAACCTATGTTAATAAGCAGAACTTTATACCTAAATAGCAAAATTTTTAAACGAAATACGGAGCTGTTAAAATAAACTACTTGGAGCGAAGGTGCTTTAATGAACACAATGTTCACTATACGCAATAAAATGTTATATAACCAGTTCATGGAAGAATTATAACGACAGCTATCACGTAGAACAATTTTAAGATACTGCTAAAGTAGCATAAAGTTTACATGTTAGTCTATGCTAAACGTTGATATGTGTTGGTGCATATCAAAATGATACCTGTATAAAGCGGAAATTGACGTAACTTTTGTTTTATTAACATTATTTTAAATTTTGTGCAGTATTCAAAAAAACCGAATTAAATTGTAATAAATTCAGCATTTCACTTAACCAATATTCACTAACACGAATATTGCGGTTAATAATTATTTTTTTTTTAAATAACTATAATGTCAGTATCCTAGGCAGATTAGTAACAAACACGACACACTGAACTACATAAAGAAGAATTTTTGAAATCAAATGAGATAACCGGAGAACTTTTAATTCATACTAGGGTAAACTGGGTGGGGTAATACACTTGGGAGCAAAAAATACGCACATTTTTCAATTTTTAGCAAAAGTTCAAAAATCCAATATTTGTTTAATTTTCTAAAATGCAAATTCAAAGTATGTTTCAACACCTATTCAGTGGTACCTTTTTGTACTTATATCGTGCGAACAAAGTGATTTTTGCGATTTTTCAGCATTTTTATTAATAAGAAGTATTCCCTCCCCTAGCCCGAATAAAAGCTTCCCTTCGATGTTTCCTTGATTTCACCAAAATCTTCACCAAATTTTGAGGTATCGCCTCCCAGTTCGTCCCATAAATGCGCGATGGGATTGAGGTTCAGGTTTCGAGCTAACCCTTCCATCACTAGCACATTCACTTTTAGAAGGTACTGGTACACTATACCAGCCACATGCCGGCTCGCATTTTCTTGATACTAAACTGTATAAATTGTTCCCACCTCTGAGTGGAGAGCTTCTTATTATTTTTTCTAGCTGTTATGGTCTCCAACTAACACCTCTTATAACTGAGGTTGTGTTAAGATCTCTTATAGGGATAAGAACTTATAAATTTGTTCTTGTAAATTTGTTGCGAATATGTTGGTCTGCAGTAATAAAAGTATAACGGTTTTTATAATAAGCAGCTTCCTACATGCTAATATTTTTAACGACGCTTTAAATGTAATTTGTTATTAATTCATTTAGCGTACAGAATATTCCCAAATTTCATGAGAGTACAAACTAATATTAAATCAAAACCAATCGTTTATTATAAAGCTTTTTGAAGCTAATAATAAATTTCCCGAAAACTTTTCTCTTCCATTACCACCTTGTTCAGAATATTCCCCTAAAGTAACATGTTTTTTTGTGTTTCAAACAAAAAATATTAGTTTATGTTTTGGAGGGTTCGTTTTGCTTTTCTACTGTTAAACTATCGATTATTTGGAAATTTTGTGACTTTCCAGATTGGTTTTTACCGATTTTCGAAATTGAGTTATTTATTATAGAAGAAAAGTTTGCGTATACAAAGAAGAGAACACACGAGCTTTTTGTCGAGGGACGCTTCGTTTTTTATTTTACACAAACAATGTAGGTAGGTATACATGGCAAAAAATATGTAAGTCATGCGAACAATCGATTTGTGAACCCCTTAAGGTTTTATAATTTATAGCACTATATGTGAGTTACATGTGAACATTCGTTCTTTCTATTCCGCGACATTTTGGTTAAAGTTATTTTTGTGTGTTGCAAAATTTGATTTATTATTTTGACTAATAAAAAATGTATCACGTGAGGCGATATTATTTTTGTAAACACATTGTGATAATAGTTTTGTAATTAGTCGAGTGGATTTTATTTTTAGCCAGCCTTTGGCTTTATTCTTGGCTCACCTTGGGAAACTCGCAACGTGTTTTCGAACCTTATAGGCTAATGAAACACAATTGCTTAAAACTTAACCTACGAGTATGTTAGTTCTTAATAAATTCGCTCTATTAAGTTCGTTTCTATATAACTTAGTTTGCCAAATCTAAACAGAATATTGTATTTAAGGTAATTATATCTAGATATCTGGTCCTCATAAGTTTTTATGTGTTATTATGGGCCAAGTTTATTTCTTAACTCGGGTTTAAATTTGTTCAAATTGGGATTGACATTAAATAATACTTAAATCATCGCCGACATATCGTTCTTGTCAATCATTGTTGTTGTTGTCAAAAAACATGGCCAATAGCAACACATAAAATGCTTATGAGGACTAGTTATCTAGATAAAATTAGTAATCTCGGGTTTAAAGTTGTTCAAATTGAGATTGACATTGAATTATATTCAACTCATAGTCGAAATTTTTGTTTTTGTCAATCATTGTTGTTGTCAACACAAACCTGGTCAATAACAACACATAAAATGCTTAACAGGACTAGTTACCTAGATATAATTACTAATTTTGGGTTTAAAGTTGTTCAAATTGGGATTGACATTGAATTATATTCAACTCATAGTCGAAATTTTGTTTTTGTCAATCATTGTTGTTGTTGGCAAAAAACATGGCCAATAGCAACACATAAAATGCTTATGAGGACTAGTTATCTAGATATAATTACCAATATCGGGTTTAAAGTTGTTCAAATTGGGATTGACATTGGATTATATTCAACTCATAGTCGAAATTTTGTTTTTGTCAATCATTGTTGTTGTTGGCAAAAAACATGGCCAATAACAACACATAAAATGCTTATGAGGACTAGTTATCTAAATAAAATTAGTAATCTCCGGTTTAAAGTTGTTCAAATTCGGATTCACATTGAATTACATTCAACTCATAGTCGAAAATTTGTTTTTGTCAATCATTGTTGTTGTTGTCAAAAAACATGGCCGATAACAACACATAAAATGCTTATGAGGATTAGTTATCTTGATAAAATTATTAGTCTCGGGTTTAAAGTTGTTCAAATTGGGATTGACATTGAATTACATTCAACTCATAGTCGAAATTTTGTTTTTGTCAATCATTGTTGTTGTTGTCAAAAACATGGCCATAACAACACATAAAATGCTTATGAGTACTGGTTATCTAGATATAATTACCAATTTCGGGTTTAAAGTTGTTCAAATTGGAATTGACATTCAATTATATTCAACTCATAGTCGAAATTTTGTTTTTGTCAATCATTGTTGTTGTTGTCAAAAGATATGGCCAATAACAACACATAAAATGCTTATGAGGACTAGTTATCTAGATATAATTATTAATCTCGGGTTTAAAGTTGTTCAAATTGGGATTGACATTCAATTATATTCAACTCATAGTCGAAAATTTGTTTTTGTCAATCATTGTTGTTGTTGTCAAGAAACATGGCCAATAGCAACACATAAAATGCTTATGAGGACTAGTTATCTAGATATAATTATTAATCTCGGGTTTAAAGTTGTTCAAATTGGGATTGACATTGAATTATATTCAACCCATAGTCGAAATTTTGTTTTTGTCAATCATTGTTGTTGTTGTCAAAAAACATGGCCAATAACAACACATAAAATGCTTATGAAGTCTAGTTATCTAGATATAATTACAAATTTCGGGTTTAAAGTTGTTCAAATTGGGATTGACATTGAATTATATTCAACCCATAGTCGAAATTTTGTTTTTGTCAATCATTGTTGTTGTTGTCAAAAAAAATGGCCAATAACAACACATAAAATGCTTATGAGGACTGGTTATCTAGATATAATTATTAATCTCGGGTTTAAAGTTGTTCAAATTGGGATTGACATTCAATTATATTCAACTCATAGTCGAAATTTTGTTTTTGTCAATCATTGTTGTTGTTGTCAAAAAACATGGCCAATAACAACACATAAAATGCTTATGAAGACTAGTTATCTAGATATAATTACTAATCACAGGTTTAAAATTATTCAAATTGGAATTGGCATTGAATTATATTCAACTCATAGTCGAAATTTTGTTTTTGTCAATCATTGTTGTTGTTGTCAAAAATCATGGCCAATAACAACACATAAAATGCTTATGAGGACTAGTTATCTAGATATAATTACTAATCTCGGGTTTAAAGTTGTTCAAATTGGGATTGACATTCAATTATATTCAACTCATAGTCGAAAATTTGTTTTTGTCAATCATTGTTGTTGTTGTCAAAAACATGGCCAATAACAACACATAAAATGCTTATGAGGACTAGTTATCTAGATATAATTACTAATCTCGGGTTTAAAGTTGTTCAAATTGGGATTGACATTATCGAAATTTTGTTTTTGTCAATCATTGTTGTTGTTGTCAAAAAAATGGCCAATGACAACACATAAAATGCTTATGAGGTTTAGTTATCTAGATATATTTACTAATCTCGCGTTTAAAGTTGTTCAAATTGGTATTCACATTGAATTGCATTCTCGAAATTTTGGTTTTGTCAATTATTGTTGTTGTTGTCAAAAAACATGGCCATAACAAGACATAAAATGCTTATCAGGACTAGTTTTCTAGTTGTAGTTACTATTCTCGGGTTTAAAGTTGTTCAAATTTGGATTGACATTGAATTTTATTCAACTCATAGTCGAAATTTTGTTTTTGTCAATCATTGTTGTTGTTGTCAAAAAACATGGCCAATATCAACACATAAAATGCTTATGAGGACTAGTTATATACAACAAGTTGGTCGTCACTGAGTTTACGACCGCCGAGTTGACCGTCGCCGAATTTACCGTCGCCGAGTTGACCTTTACCCAGTTTATCGTCGCCGAGGTGACCATTGCCGAATTGACCGTCGCCGAGTTGTCCGTAGCCGAGTTGTCGCGTACCGAATTTAGACAGGTTGTACTATATATTTTACTGAAATAAATTACAAGTAATTTTCGACTTCTCTACTATTAGTCGACGTTGTCTACGGGTTCACGCGATCGAAAAGTTGTCGTTGCGATCACGTACAAATTAGTAGGTGATCCGGATTTTTTGTGTGATTTTTTTTTTGTGCTCGCAGAAACGAAACAACATGGAAAGTCTTGTTTGGAAATCAATGCATTAGCATCCAATTGAGTTAGATTATCAAACCTAGTAAAAGCCCTGTGTTCCTAAATTTGAGACAAATGAAAAAAGAAAACTAACCACAGCAAAATTCATCATTATTGGTCACATCAACAGTAGTATTTAACACTATCTGGGATGTCTGATAATTAGAACAATATAGTTAAAAAATTTCTTAAAATTGGAAATTTTTTAAATTTTGAACATAGCAAAATCTATGAGAATTTCGTAGCTTGGGAGCTCGAATAATAAAATCCATGGCGAAAATTAAAACAGTTTACAGTGGAATTTTAAATTAATTTTATAACAAAATTTTGATGTCATTTCTGTATTTTATTTTACTTAGTATAAATAAATATGGTAGACATAAAAATGTACAACCTAAAATTTGTTGCAGGTTTACGATTCGTTATACCTCCGAAATTTGAATGGTGATATCCGTCTCTTTATCTGTCTGTCTCTGTCCCTTCTACAACAAAGATTGATTTTGACCGTTATGTACGAATTTTCATACCGAAGCTTCTTTTACGGAATGTCTTTAATCGACCCACCACAAATCGCGGCTTACATAAAAGCTCTTTCGTTTTTTGCATATCAATAGTTTAGATTACGAACAGAAAAATTCTAAAAACTTCAAAAACTTAAGCAGAAAAACTTCAAAAAAATTTAAAAAACTTAAGCAGAAGAGTCGATGGATGTATTTTTCACAGGAGCTTTTAGGAAAGTAGTATCACGATTCTTGAGGAAAACAAATATTTTGATACAAAAATTCGGACGAAGAAAGCTTTTTTATTGTTTACAAATATTTTAAAAAGTCAAACATTTACAAAAACAGAACATATTTTGAACTTGTACATTTCAATGTATAGCCAAGAAAATATTTGGTGACTATAATTAGTAATTGTGTAAGTCGAATAATTTGATCTACTATTTGCTAAATAATTAGCAAAATTTCGTTTAAAATATTTAAACACCAGACCCACAAACCCTAACAATTAGCTATGTGTACAAAAAACAAAACCAGATTTAACACAAATAAACAAATAAACAGTCTTCAACGCCAATAAATTCTACCTAGTTAGCAAATAGTTAGCTAGCTTTATAAATTTTCCAAAGTAAAATAAACATAACCCAACCTTGATGGTTATATAGAGTTGTATAAAGAAGTAAACGAAGAATATGAAAATTAATTCATTTCGTAATACGTTATTTGTTGACATTTTCATGAACGAATAAAATTTCTTATGTAAATTTTATGGTTTTTTAAGCTTAGAATATTATAATCTTTGTAAATAGGATGTAGCAAAATCCAAACAAAATAAAACCACAAAAAGCATCTGGTACACGTTTACATATACGAATATGAAAGCTAATGGTAAAATTATTTCAAAATATTTCCACATTTCCTTATTACACTTCTCACCATGTATAATGCCGTGTGTAGTTCGTTGTGCTTCCAACGATCGAAATATTTCATAACCCGAATAAAAAGGACACCAAGCATATTGAGCAAAAACTGCTATAAATAATAAATTCTCAAGATGTACGAAAATATTTTATTCCGCTCCACTTCGACACGATTGTTAAAATAGAAACAATAAACGACAATGGCGTCAATAAATTTTCATTTTATAGTTAAAGTAAAATGAACAAAAAAATTTATTTCGTCTTATACGGTGGATACGTATTTTGATCCAAAATATCACAAACAACATAACCACATACTAAACAACAACAACCACAAAAAATTGAAAATTGTTTGATTTAGATTCATGGTAAGATGATTTATCATCATCATGTTTCTGTATTTTCTACCGTGGTGGTGTGCACTCGTTCCCATACAGATAAATTTCAATTCTCCAAAATGGTTTAAACAGATAAAAATGTAAAATAATTTTAGTCTTGTGCACGGTACATGCCGGTGTATTAAACGTCTTGACGATTCCAGGTAATAAAGTTTAATTGACGGATTAGAGATAATTCTAAATACATAATTTCACAATGGAGGTTGGATTTAGACATGAATCTATTAGGCTTAACTCAGGCAGACACAAATTGTAAATTCGTTGTCACAATTATTAATTTATTTTGTAGATTTTGTACATATCTTACCAGTAGAGAACTTAAACGATGAACTTAACAATGCGAGGCTGGAGCAATGATTAGTTTCAATTGAAAATTTGTAATAAGAATTTCTGAAAATGAACTCTCCTGCGATGTTCTAGATGATACCCCCTGCTTCGTATACAACGATTATTGAGCTTAAGAGCAAACGACAGATTAAAAGTTTTCTCACAGAACGTACTTCAAGAAGAATTATACGTAAACCTTAAGCTTGTCGAGAGCACAATGAGAACGAGAATGAGAATGAGAATATTATTGAGAACGAGAATGAGAATGAGAATGAGAATGAGAATGAGAATGAGAATGAGAATGAGAATGAAAATGAGAATGAGAATGAGAATGAGAATGAGAATGAGAATGAGAATGAGAATGAGAATGAGAATGAGAATGAGAATGAGAATGAGAATGAGAATGAGAATGAGAATGAGAATGAGAACGAGAATGAGAATGAGAATGAGAATGAGAATGAGAATGAGAATGAGAATGAGAATGAGAATGAGAATGAGAATGAGAATGAGAATGAGAATGAGAATGAGAATGAGAATGAGAATGAGAATGAGAATGAGAATGAGAATGAGAATGAGAATGAGAATGAGAATGAGAATGAGAATGAGAATGAGAATGAGAATGAGAATGAGAATGAAAGTGAGAATAAGAATGAGAATGAGAATGAGAATGAGCATGAGAATGAGAATGAGTTTGAGAATGAGAATGAGAATTTGTTTTCCTTTATTAATTGACGGTGTTTGCATTAGGCATTTTATCCCTGGAATTTTTTCTCTGTTCATACAAAACCGGTTTTGGTGATTTTAATTTTGGGATTTTTTACACCAACATTTTGTTGGTTTCTTTGGATTCCTCGCACTAACACAAACAAAAATGAATAAACTAATTCTCAAGGTTACATTTTTTTTTTGAAATTTTTTGTCAGTTTTTATTTGTGTTTTGGAGAGTAATAAGAAGTATTTTTTTTCATATATGTGCGTAAGTGCGAACAAAAATACAGTGGTTTTATAAATTAGGAACAATGTTAAGATTTTTTCAATTTAAGTGAATAATAGTTTTTATTAAATTTTACTGGTTTTTACATCAATACTACGCACCGGCATCATAGACGAAGATTCCCAACAAATTTTGGAGGATAGCGAAATTACCTCACAAAAAGTAAGTTCAAATCGTAAAATTTTGTTTAAAACGGGGAATCAAGCATATTTATTTTTTTGTTTTATGTATAATTTTAGAAAAATAAATCGAAAGGATCTCATCCATTGGAAACATGTGGTCCATACCATCGAATTTATGAACAATTATTTTTGAAATCAACCTAAAAAGCAACCGCCACAACGAGAAGAACAATTTTGTCGCTACTTGTGTAAACTTCTAAAAAAATTAAATCAGAAATAACTTTTGAAAAGGTAGAATTCGAAATAATCTTATTAGTTAATAAGAAAATTGGTGAGGAGTGAAAATATATGGAAACCAACAATTATTGCTCTCCCAACGTAAGAATTATACCTAGTTCCACTCCATCTTCCTTAACGACCTCTTCCTCAGATTCGTCAAATTTACCATCACCCTCAACGTTCCAACTATTTAATTATCCCCAAACCATTCAATTTCGAACCCACTTCAGTGGGTTCAGAAACAGAATACGTTATACGACTTCCCATCCAGAAAATCCTATTAATACTCCATCACCACCAACATATCCCTTTATAACCGACTCCAAAACATACTTCGAAGAACAAATTAATTTTGATTCAAGGTCCTCATCTTTCACTTCTACTCCTTTAAAAAAATATATCCATCGCCCTTAACAACTAAACAGTTCAGTTCTTTTCAATATAATAAAAGTAATCCATTAATTATAACATCCCGTTCGCAAAGCCCAAATGTAAGTTACAAAAATCCAATTAATAATCCATCACCAAATCCTATTAATACTCCAGCGCATTTCTTGCCCTTCATAGCCGACTCTTCAACATATTTAGATGAACATATTAATTTAGATATACAGCCTGCAACTTTCACATCCACAACTAACCCTTCCAAAAGTTCCACATGTATATCATCACCTTCAACAAATAATCAGCCCAGTTTACTTAAATATATAAAATGTAAACCAGTCCTTATAACCTCCCGTTCCCAAAACTTCAATAATGCTTAGAATAGTCCTATTAATACTCCCTCACCACCAGCAACTGGTTCTTGAAAATTTTGGAACCGAAGAAACGGAAAGTTTTTCTTTAGGACTGATGAGAATTAGAATGAGAATGAGAATGAGGATTAGAATGAGAATAATAATGAGAATTAGAATGAGAATGAGAATGTGAATGAGAATGAGAATGAGAATGAGAATGAGAATGAGAATGAGAATGAGAATGAGAATGAGAATGAGAATGAGAATGAGAATGAGAATGAGAATGAGAATGAGAATGAGAATGAGAATGAGAATGAGAATGAGAATGAGAATGAGAATGAGAATGAGAATGAGAATGAGAATGAGAATGAGAATGAGAATGAGAATGAGAATGAGAATGAGAATGAGAATGAGAATGAGAATGAGAATGAGAATGAGAATGAGAATGAGAATGAGAATGAGAATGAGAATGAGAATGAGAATGAGTTTGAGAATGAGAATGAGAATGAGAATGAGAATGAGAATGAGAATGAGAAGAAATAAAAAAACTTGTTGAATTTCATAGACAACGTATCTATCAACACGTAAATGAAGTGCTTCGTGGTATTTTGGACACTTAACATGCAGTAAGACGGTTGCAAAAAACGAAACTAATTGAATTAACGGATTACGGAGACCATTGCGCTACTTCAGTAAATAACCTATGAATGGAGCTGGCCAATGGGCCTCTTCTCATTCATAATTGACTAAATTAAGAAGGAAAAATTACTAGATAAATTGTATTCAGTTGTAATAATTAAAATAGTAATAAAAAAACCTAAACAAAAATTAAAGTTGGATAGTATTGAAATTTCCTTTTGATGTAATTAATGCCCATGTTTTAGACGTAACTTCATCGCAAATATATTCGATGAAAGCTTCGTATCAAAATGTGATACACGATTTCTTCGTATAAGCCATGCAAAGGGTTCATCGAAAAACGCCGCAAATTGTCTGAGTGTGCACCCATAACACTATATATATTTTAAAATTATTCGATACAGAATGTTAATTGAACACTTTGAAATAAAGTGTGATAAATGTAATATTTATAGTGGTGATATCAATATACCCCAAAATTCAATTAAAATTTTAACACAAACATGCAATACATTTACAACTAAAATAGTTTTGACATAATTTCACCTACAGCAATAAAATAATTATTTTTTGAAAACAATTACGATTATAGTCCTGCACATTTATATCACAAAAATTTAAATTTATTAATTGCATAAATATTTTATATGTGTGGCTTAAATAAAAACCTGTTGAAATATAATGTTGTGTATTTGTAATCGTCCTGTTTTAGTTATACGGTCAAGCATATAATAGGCAGCACTACTCCTCGTATACACATTTAACAAATAATCGCATGTTATCCAATCATTTTGTTTAAAAATTCATTAAATGTAATTTATAAAATGTACATTCAACACCGCACACACCGCACACCATCAACACAATGAATGTTCTTTTTATAAATAGAAATTGTTTTGAAATATTAAAACATGATGATCAATTCGTGTTACTTAATGATTCTCACCTTAAAGCTTTATTTTCCAATAAGCAAACAAAAGGAGCTTTAAGCTATTATTAAATATGTAATTTGTACTTTCTGTGTAATCAAACTTTCATGACATTTATAATTTTATAATCAACATATATCAGCATATTGTGTTACGCCTAAAATCAATACGTGTATAAAGCATCGGAAACACTTTTATGATTTTATGCATCCATAATTTATTCAACATTATGGAGTTCGCACATTGTAAAATTTATTTTTGTATTACAATTTACACATAACGAACGAGTATGTAGAATAAAAGCTCGTTTGTATCTCGTTTGTAATGTAAAGGTTGTTTCGCAAATAGGAATTGGTTTGATTTTAATGCTATTTATAAATTATAATGCATAATCATAATACGAAAAGTGATTGAAATTCCCACACATAAATATTATGTATTATGTGATGCAAAATAATACTCAGCCTGATGTAGAGGTAGCAAGTTGAAATTTATAATCAACATTAAATTTATAAATATAAAAATTTATCTGGAATGATGTATGGATGAATCCGTTTATACATCTGAGGATAATGGAACCATACTCAATAAATAATTATCAACCCTACCAGGCTTCACGGTTTCGAGCCTTTAAAAAGTCGGTTATAATTTAAACCGACTATTACTCGAATCGTATCCGAATCTAAAATTCTCACAAATCCAACAAAATAGAAAACTCGACTATACTCGAAAGATAATCGAAAAAAAATTTGCGGCCATAAAAACGAAAAACAAAATTACTAATTACCGACCAAACGGCACAGTGGTTAAAGCTTTGGCGTCTGGATCGGAAAGTACTGGGTTCGAATCCTGATAGGGGCAGGATGCAAAATGAACTTTTCATCATCTGATTACACGGTCGGTGATGAAAATGAACACAACGCTTACTTGGGAAAATTAGACTTCTGCACGTTGAAGTGGCGACGGTGGTGGGCGAGGATTTGCCCGTCTTTGTCTTGAAGCGTTACGTACTGTTAATGATTATGTCGGACTGGGCTATCTTTAATCCGGGTGATGAACTTCTTTAAGTGAATAGATTCAGCTAACGTATATTAAGCGAACTATTGAATCCCCTTTCCAAATGGTTAGAATATGATCCGATTCAATTTTCAATTTTTACTATGCCTGATCCTTGAAGGTTAAACAATTTGCTTTCATGACCGCATATTACATCGACTATTGTTTCATTCCCATGGCATATACCCATTGATTGTTAGCATTAAGTTTTACCCAGTGATTTGATGCATTTACGATTCCGATGGAACATAATTCCTCAAGATGCATCTTTCGTTGTAGGTTTGCCAACTCGCACTGAGCTTGGCTTCTCATGATCTTATATATTGGCGATATTTCACACAAAAATCTTCTTCCTTGAAATGATTGACAATTTTTTACTTGCTCTCTAGTCATTAATGCGAGCTGTTCCCGGTGAGCATCTATTGCTAAATATTCTGTCTTGGTGTCGATGTAAGACTGCGAATTCTTGTGTTCGATATTAGGCACTGGACAAACGGCTAACAATGTGTACTCCCACGTAAATGATAATGGAATGGTGAGTTCTACTAAATATAATGTTTCTTTGAGTTACTCTACTGCGTATCTTCATGCTATGATATACGTGAAGAAGATCCGGAATCCCATGCCCAGGTATGGTGATCGTTGATGGTATGTCTTTTAATAATTTCGAGCTCTTGATCTAATTGAGCCGGGGAGAGTAATGAAGGGTGCAAAATGTTCTTGTGTGCATTATGGATTACGTCAATATTTCAATAATAATATCAGTTCAATGCTTGAAGTTAATATTAAACAAACTTGCTTTTTCCGTATGAAGTACTCGTTCAATTGTTCTAGTTCAGCCTTCAGCGTTCCATGATCATTTATCAGTTTATTTAATGATATTATGGTAAGAATTGAGGTATGCTTTATTAGCTTAACTGTGTTGTCTGTTATTGTGGTATGATGCCTTATCAGTGCCTCTAATTGATGCTGATCATTGTTTATGGCTACAAATCCATTTTCATATTCTCTTGCTTCACGTTCTGTGAGAATCCAAAACATGTCCCTAACACAACGTCTATTGTGTCGCCTAAACCTCGTTTTGGTCTGCACACTTCCTTGTTGCTCGCTAATAATAATTCATTATCTGACTCCAAATTGTTGAACTCCCATTGAATTTGTTAAAGAAATAATTCGCAGTTTATTTCAACCACGTTTTCATGGCTACCACCTCGAGTCTGCTTATTGATTCAAAGTGTATGCTTGTAGAATGGTTGAATGGAGTAATGTCTATGTTGGCCTGAGCGAGTCCCAAAATGCAACACATGGGCAACGTCGCAAGTATCAGATGTTTCAATTTGCTCTGGTTTTTCACTTGTCGATTAGGTTGCTGCCACAGAATCCTCTCGGAATTCTTGGATATTTGCAACTCCTACTCCTCTTCACTCTGGTTGGCTTTCATGGGCACTAGATCCTTTAAATTTTCCCCAATTAGTAGTTTACACAATTTGACTGATTGACATGCTTTCCTTATATTGTGGCATCCGGGCAGCAAATCGTCAACATAAAAATTTTTCAATATGATATGTGCTGCTACTGGATACGCACTGGCTCCATCAAGAGCTAACTGTCTCAAAGCTCTTATGGCCAAGAAACTGGCTGCTGTTGTCCCATATGTGACTGTCTTAAGTTTATAAGTTGTCATTGGTTTGGACGGTTGAGTTCTCCATAATATTCGTTGGCAATTCTGGTCTTGTTCGTTTATCCAGATTTGGCGATACATTTTCTCTATGTCCCCCGTCATTACGATTTTGCATTTTCGCCATCGCAATAATATATCCGCTAGGTCATCTTGTAGTTTGAGATCATTCGTCATGCAATCGTTTAAAGATACTTCTGTCGTAGCCAAAGCATCAAACACTACTCTAAGTATTGTAGTGGTGCTATCCTGTTTGATAACACCATGATGCGGTATGTATGTATAGGTGTTACTTGCTATTTCTGCATAAATTGTGAATGTAAGATTTGTGTATTCCTGCTTGAAAGGCGAATCTCTCTTGAACCGATTTTCAATTTGTATTAGCCTGGCAGCGGCTTTTTTTCTGGATTCTCCTAATTTGATATGATTATCGTTGAATGGAATTCTTACCACATATCTTCCATCTGATCCCCTCGGTATCGAATCTACCACTATGAGTAATTTCAATTGATCTTCAATGTCTTTAGTAGCTATCATTGTTGTTGGTTGGTTTGTTCTGGTGCCGCCTCTGCTGCCTATTATTATCCATCCGATTTCAGTTTGTTGTGCCATTGGTTCTAATTCGCCTCCTTTTATGATGTTGTTGTTTATGATTGCTGGATAATACGAGTAGATATTCTATTCTGTTCTATAGATATATTCAGTTTAGAATAGATACTTCATTTCGGTTTTGGTAACCGCAGCCATCAAAATAAATTATGATGGGCACTTTTGCGTCATTTGCTTCAGATGATTTTATTTTGTGGTTGCATATTATTGTAGTGAAACAGGATGCCAGTAATTGACCTTGAGCTTCATCCCACATATAGTTGGTTAAATCATGAGATCCAACATTGTAAATAGTGAAATTATGGAATTGCAATTTCATTCTGTTGTATTGTGAACTTCCATCAAGCAGTGGACGCAATTTCACGGCTTGTACATCCCATACAATACATCGTTATTTGTCCATCTTATGCCAATATTTTGTCATTTTCCATTTGTCTTCGTGCTTTTTCTACTCGAGATCTGTGATCATTATATTTTGCAAAATCCAAATTTCCAACTTTGTAATCCGTGCACAAGTCACACTGATCTTTTCGCGGGTTAAAAATTGAATAGCAGTTTTGTTTTAAAAATTTTGAAAATCCAGAAATACTCAAGGGGGAACCCATTCTGACTTTGGTACACAGTTCTTTGTATTCTCTATACATCGATGTTTTGCAATCACTCATTGTTTGCAAGTTAATTTTTTTCGTATCCTTTCGACAATAATTGGATTCCAGTTTAGGATATGATTAAAAAAACCGTTTTAAATGAGATTGACGTTAGACGTAGTTTCAGCTAGATTTGCATAAAGACCATGTGGTAAACTATTCTCTAGCCATACTCGCACCATCTTTTCTTGTACGCCAAGAGTATCGAGGAACATTTGTTGACACACCTGTAATAATTCTCCCGTTTGGGATTTTAAATAGTAACAGAGCGAACTATTTCTTCTAGATGGGCCTTCTGGGTGTACAACCGTTTAGATATTTGTTTTATTAAATTACAAACATAGATACATTTTTGGTCCCTCTGTAAAAAGTTGTTCTCTTTCTGGTTGTGTAAGCAAAGAACTGTTTCAAATTTTACTGTTAAGGCAATATTTTGATACACACATGTTACCACGAATTCTTTTTGGCCATTTTATGCCATACGTTATTTCCTTACTTGCAACTCTTTCATAACCTTGGTCCTCCGACCCAATCATTAAATTTTTTTTGGAAACGTTTTTGGCATATTTAGAACTGTCTAGTGCAACATTTCGTTTTCGGTCGTTAATAATTTCGTTCCCAGTTTCAATATCAGAATCAAAATTCAAAATCCCATTTCGTTATCCTGAAAACTGTGATTGTTGCCAACGGTCTCGTCTATTTCAATTTCATCCACAACGTTTTCGATCATGTCATTGATATCCATAATTACTTCGGATGATACATTTTCGCTGTTCAATTTATTTTCTGTTATATCAAAATTTGTATTTTTGGACCTTTTTATGTTTTGGGCAATGGGCAATATGTTTTTTGGCTAATTCTAGCATTGCATAACTTCGAGTTTCATAACTAAAATTAAATTAGAGTTACATGACGTAACAACAATTTTATACTACAAAAAATAGGACGTTTTATACAATTTTGCGATATTTAACTTTATTTTCTTCCAAACATAAACTAAAAAGTCAACTACGGAAAATAAATCGTATATTTTGTAAAATTTACCCGCTTTTAAGCATTATAAACACAATTATGTGCAACAACTGAAGAACACGACTTACACCACTTAAAATACTTTACATTACGTTACGTTTTACAAAAAAAGCGGGAAAACGATCCTTTCTGATTGGACAACGAGTATAACGTTTTTGTTTTATAATGTAAATCAACCAGTGGCGTCATTATACAGCAAAATTGCAACTTCGAAATAATCATTGTTACGCCTTATTCATAATTAGCCATCGATATGTAGAAATAATGAATACAACCACGTTTATTTGGGGTAAAAAATGGAAAACACTTCGGTCTTCTACAAAATGGCAATTTCATCAAGTAAATTAGGTTATCGGACATCATTGAATAGCGAAGGTATTATTGAACAATTTAGTGTTACAGACATACACAAGAAGTTGTTTGGCATGAGAAACAACGATGGTGGATTTAACATTTTCTTTAAACTTCTTCACTTCGACATTCATCGTTACATTTTTTTAGCTGCTATGTATTCCGTTATTGAAACGATAAGCAAAGAGGGCAAAATAGAAGTATTGGTTGTGTGTACGAATTGGATAAAAGATGGAACAGTAGCTTGGTCTAAACATTACAAACAAGCAATTGAAAATAAACTTGATCCTGCCCAGGATTCGGAAATATTGGACAACAAATTATTAAAATATAACATCGTTGACTCCCACGAGGCAAAGCAAAAGGAAATGTTTTAGATGATTTTTCGAATTCGGAATGCGACGAGGAATCTAACAGACACCATAAGAGACACTACCAGGTTATGGCCTTCAACGAAAAGTTTGAGCAACCATTACCGAAACTAATAGTAATACCAACAATATTCTAGAATGCTATAATAATAACAGCAACTTACAACTTTCTTCATTACAGCCAATAATGTGTGACAATAAAATATTATGGAACCTACTACAGACCCAATAACATATAAATGAAATAGTTCCATTCCAAGAAAATTATTCCACCAGCAAAAACTGCGAAAAATAAAAAAAGTTGCAAGAACAAAGTGAGAGCGACGCGTCAGAACATTATAAACACATTCAGAGCACAAGATAGACATAGACAGCAAACGAGCCGCGTATTAACACGTCGCCTTGCGTTCAAATATTCACCAGACATCAATTATTCAGCGCATTCTAAAATTGCTATCAGTGCAATGAACAAAGAATGCTAATATTGTTACGCGTTAAAATTCTGCAATGAAGCATTCGGCATCTGTTGCTCATCAGAAAAATTTGTATTGCCACCTCTTACCATTCCACCGGAACCTCCACAATCACTATTATGTAGGACATCAGACGATTCAAAATTGTTTTTGCTCAAGATACGCAAATTCAATTCTTGCTTCGACGTCGTTTGGAGCAACAAAAATTCCCAACCACAGATCCGTCGGACGCAACTTTCAGTCTGCATTCAAAATAGAAGGCCAGGACCATAAAATTGGTTCATTAATGTCGATGCCTAATGAGGATCCGAAGTTTCTCCAAATATATTTTATGGGCAGCGATGAAGAACGCGTGTCAACCAGATGCCTGTACAATTTCATCGAATTGGCAAAAGAGCGAGCAATTGTGAAATTGCTGGAAAATTTTATGGAGAATAGGAATCAACTAATTGAATAAGTTTAAAAGAATATCACCACAATTGAGAAATAACAACTATCAAATTCTTATCAATGCCGAAAAAGTACCACCGGGCGAACATGCTGGCAGGTTTAACGCGTGCAACCGTAGACAAAGTTGCTGTTATTATTGTCGGTGACCCAGTTGAGAACAGGACCATTAAAATCACAATCGAGACAGCACTGTGAGTACGATTTCGGCAATACACCGTTCGTACGACGCGTACTCTAATATCCGCTGATATTTTGGCAAGGACAAGATGCATACCACATCAATATCAAACAGCGAGATCCAGTTACAGGTTTCATTTTTTATTTTATTTTATTAATTTTTTCAGGTGTCGAAACAAACCAAAAGTCAGCTCGATGCATTACAACGCATGCCGATTGATGATTAGACATAATCAGGCCAACAATATCTTTCGATGTCGCCAGTTGTACAAACGTTTGAAATATATTCGATTCAACCAGGCTAAATTGCGATCGGAGGAATACATCCACTCACGAGATGCTATTATCGGAAACGTCGATGGAAATTTAGTTATCAACAACATCGGTAATTCATTTATTCTACCTTCAAGCTATATAGGCAGTTCACGACACATGTAATCCAAAATGGGAGGAAATACGAACTTCGCTATTGCCAGGCCAACAACCAATACATCGTTATGATATCACTGCACGTGTGTTCAAGCAAAACATAAAATCATTGATTCATTTGATCGTAAAATACTCGAATTTCGGCAACACAAGTTGCTGGCTATATACGGTTGAGTCGAAAAAGCGAGGTTTAGCTCATGCTCATATTTTGATTTGGCTTGAAGATAAAATCCGTTCAGAAGAAATTAACCAAATAATTTCGGCAGAAATTCCACATTGATCAATTAACCAAGAATTGTTCGATATTATTACCTTAAACATGATTAATGGTCCAGTGCGGTGCTTTTAAAAAGACATCGCCATGCTTGGACAATGAAAATTGTACAAAGCGTTTCCCAAAACAATGTAATAATGATGCCATTACTGATATCGACGATTATCCATTATATCGACGCAGAAACGCAGAGAAAGGTGGCCACATATTCAAAATGCGAATGTTGAACACTAAAAATCAAATTGAAATTGATGATCAGTGGATGGTACCATACTCATACTCTCCAATACTTTCAAAAACGTACAAGGCTCATATTAATGTCGAGTTTTGCAATTCTGTACAGTCCATCAAGTACATTTGTAAATATGTTAATAAAGGAAGTGTTTTGGCACTATTTGAAAATCACGAAATATCACGAGACCAAATGGGCAGATAAATCAGCAGCAACGAAGCTGTCTGGCGTATTCTTAGTTTTCCCATACACGAACGAAATCCAAGTATCGGGCGCCTTGCGATTCATTCTGAAAATGGTCAACGTGTATATTTCACAAGAAAATGCTCTCCAACGAGCATTCGATCCTCCAAAAAAGATACTTAGTGAATTTTTCAAACTGTTCCAAAAACATGATGTTCTCCGAATTGTTGGAAAACATTATTATATACCGACAAGGCGAACCACAACCAACAACTACAGGCGTATTCAAAGCCAATACATTGGGACGACTTTACACAGTACATCCAGTGCATATCAAGATGCATATCAAGATGCATATCGCGAGATTCAATTGCTAGAAGACGACAATCATCGAGATCTGACACTAGCAGATGTGGCATTTACATCCACACCGAATAACATTCGTCAACTGTTCCAATTTTGTTAACGACATGTTATCCAACACAATCATAAATTTGTTGTAAATAACAAAAGTACTTGTTGTTGTCAAAATAAACATGGCCGATATTAACACAGAATTTACTCAACGAGGACTAGAAACCTATATATAATTTCACAATTTGGATCAAGTTAATTCAAACTGTTGGGAATGCAATTGATTTTTATTTGAATCACAGTAAATTTGTTGTATTTGCCAAAAGTAGTTGTTGTTGTCAAAATAAACATTGCGGAATTTACGTAACGAGAACTAGAAATCTATATATAATTTCACAATTTGGATCAAGTTAATTCAAACTCTTTGGATTGCAATTGATTTTGATTTGAATCACAGTAAATTTGTTGTATTTGTCAAAAGTAGTTGTTGTTGTCAAAATAAACATGGCGGACATTAAAACGGAATTTACTTAACAAGCACTAGAAACCCATATATGATTTCACAAGTTGGATTAAGTTAATTCAAACGGTTGGGATTGTAATTGATTTGTATTTGAATCACAGTAAGTTTGTTGTATTTGTCAAAAGTAGTTGTTGTTGTCAAAATAAACATGGCCAATATTAACACAGAATTTACTCAACGAGGACTAGAAACCTATATATAATTTCACAATTTGGATTAAGTTAATTCAAACTGTTGGGATTGTAATTGATTTTGATTAGAATCACAGTAAGTTTGTTGTATTTGCCAAAAGTAGTTGTTGTTGTCAAAATAAACATGGCCGATGTTAACATGGAATTTATTAGAGAGAACTAAAAACTTGTACATAATTTCACAAGTTGGATTAAGTTATTTCAAACTGTTGCGAATGTAATTGATTTTGATTTGAATCTCAGTAAATTTGTTGTATTTGTCAAAAGTAGTTGTTGTTGTCAAAATAAACATGGCCAATATTAACACAGAATTTACTCAACGAGGACTAGAAACCTATATATAATTTCACAATTTGGATTAAGTTAATTCAAACTGTTGGGATTGTAATTGATTTTGATTTGAATCATAGTAAGTTTGTTGTATTTGTCAAAAGTAGTTGTTGTTGTCAAAATAAACATGGCCGATGTTAACATGGAATTTATTAGTGAGAACTAAAAACTTGTATATAATTTCACAAGTTGGATTAAGTTATTTCAAACTGTTGCGAATGTAATTGATTTTGATTTGAATCTCAGTAAATTTGTTGTATTTGCCAAAAGTAGTTGTTGTTGTCAAAATAAACATGGCCGATGTTAACATGGAATTTATTAGTGAGAACTAAAAACTTGTATATAATTTCACAAGTTGGATTAAGTTATTTCAAACTGTTGCGAATGTAATTGATTTTGATTTGAATCTCAGTAAATTTGTTGTATTTGCCAAAAGTAGTTGTTGTTGTCAAAATAAACATGGCCGATGTTCACATGGAATTTATTAACGAGGACTAAAAACTTGTATATAATTTCACAAATTGGATCAAGTTAATTCAAACTGTTGGGATTGTAATTGATTTTGATTTGAATCACAGTAAATTTGTTATATTTGTCAAAAGTAGTTGTTGTTGTCAAAATAGACATGGCCGATGTTAACATGGATTAACGAGGACTATAAACCTATATATAATTTCACAAGTTGGATTTAGTTAGTTCAAACTGTTGGGATTGTAATTGATTTGTATTTGAATCATAGTAAGTTTGTTGTATTTGCTAAAAGTAGTTGTTGTTGTCAAAATAAACATGGCTGATTTTAACATGGAATTTGTTAGTGAGGACTAGAAACCTAAATATAATTTCACAAATTGGGTTAAGTTAATTCAAACTGTTGGGATGGTAATTGATTTTAATTTGAATCACAGTAAGTTTGTTGTATTTGCCAAAAGTAGTTGTTGTTGTCAAAATAAACATGGCCGAAGTTAACATGGAATTTATTAACGAGGACTAGAAACTTATATATAATTTCACAAGTTGGATTTAGTTAGTTCAAACTGTTGGGATGGTAATTGATTTTGATTTGAATCTCAGTAAATTTGTTGTATTTGTCAAAAGTAGTTGTTGTTGTCAAAATAAACATGGCCGATATTAAAACGGAAATTACTTAACGAGGACTAGAAATCTATATATAATTTCACAAATTGGCTTAAGTTAATTCAAACTGTTGGGATTGTAATTGATTTTTATTTGAATCACAGTAAATTGGTTGTATTTGTCAAAAATAGTTATTGTTGTCAAAATCAACATGGCCGATATTATTGCAAATTTATTTAAGAATCTGTTAGTTCGTTTTTATCGTAAATGCACTTTTGAAAATATTTACATAGAAACCTAAAAGCTCTTATGGTATTAATGAAAAAAGCATAATTTTGGAGTAGGGTCTTGGCTGAGGAGAGATCACAGAGTTATTTAATCTAATTTTAAAAGTCACCGTAAGCAGTTGACGACTGACGATCTATGCTTGTAAGATTTGTGCTTATCATAGAAACATAATTTTCATAAATTGAGGAAAAACAAACTGACTCCTAAAGGATACAATATTAAGCAAGACATATAAGGCTTTTTGTTGTTCAATGAAATTGGGCCAATTCTGGTTAGAAAAAATCCGCCTACTATAGTTTTCGAATGACATTGGGCTTACTCTATTAGGATTTGTAATAAGTCGTGGCCACTTCATTGGTTTCTAGAATATTTTATGTAAGAAAATTGTTCATTCAACGGTCGTTGTTGTTCAATGGGATTAGGTCAATTCTTCTGGTTAAATGGTTAATTGGTTCAATTCTTGGATTTGCAATCAATATTTCTTACACGAATATGCTATCTGAATTGCTTATTCTTGGATTTTAGAAAAAAAAAATTAAATTGTTTAATTTATTGTTCAACATAAATATTGTTGAACGGTATACCTCTGTACTTTATTTGTTCAATATAATATCTTTCAGGGACTGGTTTGTTTTTCCTCAATTTTTGAATTAAAATTTATGAAAATTACATTTCTATGCTAATCAAAAATTTGGAAAGTTCTAAAATTCTGTTTTAAAATTATTTCTGGGTTTTCTAGGAATAAGATTTTAGTGGTTTTTCCCGTCTGCCTCAAATTGAGCATAACCGGTATGCAAAGTTTTTTCTTTAAATTCCAAAGTTTCCCTGCTGCAGTTACCCACACTTATGCGCACATTTTTAGTTTTGTTGTGAATTAAATATAGTTGACAAACGGAATATTGAGCTTAAAAAACAACAGAAACCTTTAAAATAATTCAATAAATGTCTCATTCGTCTGCCAAAATATACAGCCAACTCTTACACAAATCCGTTAAAGCTCTCATTCATTTTTTATTAATTCTGTCATAAATTTAAAGAGGGAAGGATGAACACAATACAAAAAAGAAATTCGCAATAAAAAAACAGATTCCGGGAAAATTGTCTAGAATTGATGTAAGACGAAATATACTGTGCGTAGGAATAAAGCTTTAAATTTTATTTTGCTCGTTCGACGTATAAATATTCCTGTATACTATGTATATGGTGGCGCCCAAAGGCAGGAAAACTCACACCCAAAAATATCCTACACATTTCATTTTAGGCTAAAAGAGACGTAAAACTTCATGCGATATACGCATTACGTTTACATCGATGTAATAAATAAAAATGTGCGCTGAGTAAGGAATTGCCTGTAACTCAACATCAAATATAAAAAAGCTCGTAACAAGCTTCGTATTCTCCGTTTATATATTTGGGCCACCACATATCCAATATTTCAAAGGGCCTCCTAAATAATATCATCAAATGTCAATAATAATTCAATTTATTGTATCCCCCAGGCTTGAATCGACCTTATTATTCTAGGACACCATCTTATACCATAATCTTTGTATATACGAGTATATTTACAGATCTATTTTAAGTGTGTACACACAATTTTTGTTCTCGGTACTTAAAACAAAAACAAAATTTTATTTCTACATTTCTTCTAGCGCAAGCAAAAAATTTAAGATGATTATGTTGGGTATTATAAGATCATTAAATTTTATGTTTAATTTTTATTAATTTCATCGTCTCCCTCATTAGATTTTTTTTTTTATTTTATTTCGGGGAGGTTGTTGTTTATAAGGCTTTGTAATTGAAATTTATGACAGAATATGTATACTTGAGATATTTATAGTGTTTTTTTTTCTAAATGGCTGACTTATCGATTTAATTAAATAGTGAAGAGGTGTTGCGTGAGAAGAACGCCCTGTCAAGAGACTATATTCTCGCATAAATATGAAAAGTGTACGCAAGAAAGCTTTTAGCGTAGCATCCCAGTACGCAATATATCGATTAGTATTTTTTTTACGAAATTATCATTTTTCAAACCATCGAACAAAGACTATTTACTCCTTATACTACATAAACGTATATAGGGAGACAAAAATCCATCAAAATTATTAAAATGTGATGCCTTAAAAATAATAATGTGACAGGGAAAATGTATGTATAATACATAATGGTACATCCAAAGTGAAAAATAAAGTAAAAAAGCACAAATGTTTTCGAGGAATAAATAATATTAAGATTAATCGATAACTTTCTGTTTTTTTCCTTTGCGCTTCTCATCTTACAACTTATATATTGTTGTGGTGTGTCGTATCCTTACATAAATATACAGGCAGTACGTTATTATTTTCAATGACATTGGGGAAAAAATAACTTTGACAGATGAAATAAAAATCGTAAACGAGAGGAAACTTTGAAGTAATACAAACAAGCTGGAATGGTAATGGAGTGAAATAAGTGGAAGTATATTTTTATGTATTTGCGTGTGCATGTTTAATACATAAATGTAGAAATGTCAACGTGACTTTAAACCGCACAATTATAAATTTGTTTTTCTATATTTTTAATGGTTTCGTTGATGAAATATCGTCGTTAACGATGTTTTCTCGTGTATCCATGCTTTCTATCTAGACGGCTAGAGATTTGACGGCTTAATACTGGTCTGTGGTGGAACTGAAAATAGGAAACAAATCCAAGAGAGACGATTATTAGGGCAATATATAAAACCGAGTTTTACTAGTTTTGTAGTCGAAAAAAATTTTGCCATGCGACGCAAATAATTTCATACATGCTTCCAGCACAAAAGTTCATCGTTTTTAGAAGTAAGTTTTGCACCATAACAAAAGCGTTTCAAATTATGCAGCCAATTACATTTAAATCAAATTGATGCATCGTAAGACTATAATTGTGAAGCTGGTGTACATTGAAACTGTTACGATACAAATTAAATCGTAAAGTGAGTTGAGTGTATGATTCAAATTTGCCTTGAAATAAAATCGAACAATTTTGTTTTTGCTTCAAGCCATACTACAAATCTGAGAGAAAATACTTTCACCTTACATACAAAGTATCAACACAATATCTTAGCGAATTATTTTAAATAAAAAAACAAAGTTAACCTTGGATTATAATGAAATTTTCCTTTTAATGTAACTATTGCACTAGTTTTAGACGTAGCTGCATCGCAACTAGATTCGATGCAAGCTTCGTACCAAAATGTGATAGACATTCTGTTTGGATTTGAAAGGTGTTAACAGTATTCAGCTGCAAATAAAATGATAATAGAACATTGAAAACACATTATGTACTAGATTATGCGCTAAGCAAGATGAAAATTGTACTTTTTAGCTTTAAATGTTAAAATCTAGATGTCACTTTTTTATTTGGCACGGAAAATTTTGTAACCAAATATTGTACAAAAAACAAATAAAAAGTTCTTCTGCCAACAATTTTGTAGTACGAGCACCTTGACTCTTAAAAATAAAATTAAAGATATTAGTTGCAATTAAAACGGAAAAACAATAAATAAGTCTGTTTGTATATATAGTCTCGTCGAACATAAACACTTACATCCACCCATATTTGGACCATAAAATAAAAAAATAGAAATACACAACATAAATTTCTGGTCCTTCGAGCCGGAAACGAGAATCATCGCTGTTTAAAACCGGACATTGTAAAAAAAAAATTTGTACCATCATCGCTGCTGCTGGAAACGGACATCTGAAAAAAGTTGGATCATCATCGCTGCCGCTGTACGGTACATGGGATAGCCTCGTGGTTTCGCGATAGAAAAGCAAGGAAAGCGTTTTACATTTTTATTTTAAAAAAAATGTGATTCTGTGCAACAAATTATACCATTTTTCGAAGCGACATTTCTATTGAACAATTATCAACAAAATGGCCGACAAAACAATAGATAGATAGATAGATTCATTAATTATTGAACAGTATCAATAGTTTGATTTCGTGCCGAAACAGTTGACAAACTTTAAAAAAGATCCTGCGGTTAAAAAAACCAAATCCTATTTTAAACGGCGTTTGTCCTGTTTAGACAAATTTTATTCGGATTTCCACGCAAATCACCGCCTAATCATTCCTTCAATAGACAAAAGCGAAGATTATCTGAAAGAAGATATCCCGAATCAATTTGAAGAAGCATTTTTCGATTCAACTCCCGAAGATACCAAAGTTGATCCAACTTACCAAAGTTGAATTTGCCTAAATTTGCTGGTAATATTTTGGAATGGCCTTCATTTTTCGATTTATTTAAACAAATTCAAGATAGTCTAACGTTGTCTTCCTCACAGAAATTTCAATACCTCAAAGATTGTCTACAAGGCGAAGCTGAATTAAAAGTACGTCATTTAGCAATCACTGACAGCAATTATATTTCAGATACTCTGGAAGAAATCCAACAATTGTTAAGTTTTTCTCAGGCTTCAATGCATGTGATTTCAAAATTAGGCGTTGAATCGAGTGAAGCGATTTTTGTACATTGCACTGCAGAAATTACATCAAGATACCCGAACATTCTGCCTCCAATCGTTCGGCGCAAAGAAAATCCCATTATGGTGTAATTTAGAAAACGCAATAGAGATACGATTAGCATCTCGTCTGTTAAATAATTCAAGTGGTGCCAAGATGCCATCCTCCAAACCGAATGCATCACTTTCCTCGTCTTCCACGTAACTAATTCGATATCAGTAAAATGTCCATCGTTTCTCAAACTATCTGTACAAGAACGCCAAATAATAGTTGAAAAACTAAGGTATTGTTTTAATTGCCTAGGATTCAATCATGTATTGCCAAGTTGTCTAAGGCAGAAGAATTGCGCCACATGTGGTGGTCGTTACCATACATTACTTCATTTTGTGAAGTTCAATGAAGGTTCGGCCATCACCATCTGTGCCTAACGCTACTATGCAAATTCCAATATGTAGTCACGCTACAAACCCAACAAATCGATGCCGACAAATATTATTATGGCTACTGCAATCGTAAATATTCGTGCTAATAATGGTGAACTCATTCCATTCCGTGCTTTAGTCGATCAAGAATCGCAAGCCACCTTAATCAATCAATCAGCTGCTCAACGTTTAGGCTTACCCAAGACATCCCTTCGCGCCCAAGTCAATGGTATTGGTAACTCTCAAACTAATAAAAGCAAATCTTCAATTTCAATTGCCATCAGATCGTGCGACGACGACCGTTTCGAATGTCACACTAATGCATTGGTACTCGAAAAATTGACAACAAATTTGCCTTCATGTAGCATCGATTTCACCGATTGGGATCATATTCAAAAGTTACCGCTAGCGGATTTTTCGCAACCGACCCATATCGATTTGCTTCTAGGTGCCGAAGTACATGCTTCAGTCCTACGACCAGGTCCATGCCGTAGAAAAATTGGCACTCCAATCGCTCAATATACGGCTTTGGGATGGATATTGTCAGGTGAGATCATTCGAACTCATTCTGCTACCATTAATGTATTCAGCTTTCATTCTCAAATCGAAATTGACTCACTTATACGCTAACTCTGGGAAATAGAAGAGATCCCAAATGAAGAGACATTATCCAATGAAGACAAGTGGTGTGAAGAGTTTTTTCAGCGAACTCACAAGCGGAAACCTGGTGGTAATATGTAGTTCAACTGCCACTCAAAACACATTATGACTCGAACGTATGATCGGTTCCTACAATTGGAAGGACGCTTCCATCGAGAACCATCATTCCATTCAGTATATTCTGCAGTCATCACCGAATATCTCGAATTAGGACAAATAGAATTCGATATTATTCCCGAGTCGGACTACAGAACCATCAAAAATGGCGTCTCGTCTTTTCCATGTTGCTATTTACCACACCATCCAGTATGCAAAGCAACGAGTTCCACCACCAAACTTCGGGTAGTTTTTGATAATTTCGATCTAGATAGAAAATAAGAATCACACAAAACGAACAGTTTTGTCCTCAATTGCACGCTTTTTTGATCCATTGGGATGGATCAATCCGATTATTATAGTCGCCAAAACATTTCTTCAACGTTTGTGGTGCGAGGGACTTGATTGGGGTGATCAGCTTCTACACAATTTAGCTCATATTTGGCAATCATTTCACAATTCCTCGTTGGATACGCACTGATAACAATCACCAAACAGTCGAATTGCATACGTTCTGTGATGGATCAATACACACTCAATCTGCTACCACCGTATTTACGAATCGAAACAGTTCATGGAGAAGTTTTCGTCCAGCTACTGTTTGCCAAATGCAAGGTAACTCCCAAGCGAGCTCTTACAATTCAAAGGATTGAATTGTGCGGAGCAGTTCTGGCATGAAATTGCATCAATACGTCAAGTCAAAACTCTAAATTTCGTCTAATTAAATAAATAGTCATTTTTGGACCGGTTCAACTATTGTTTTGTCATGGATTCGAGGAGATCCCGATCGGTTAAAACATTTGTGTACAATAGAGTTAATACAATTCTCGACACTAGCAACATCAACCAATGGCATCATGTGTCTACTTCAGATAACCCTGCAGATGTTTCAAGTCGTGGTCTAATAGCTGAGCAGTTAATCCATAAGGAGCTATGGTGGCATGGACCGCATTGGCTCACAGAGAATGCTTCTAAATGGCCAGAATCGTCTTGTCCATAATCAAACTTCATCGAAAAAGATAGCGACCCAGAAATGAAGAAAAGTTACATCACTGCATCGATTATTATTGATCCTCAAGAATGCATTAGCCGTCGCTATTCATCGTATATTCGTTTACGTAAAACTACTGCATCGAATCACTTCAGGTGACTTAACGCTTATCGAATGGAACCAGAGTGTTATTCCATTACATAAAATCGTTCAATTTGAAGCATTTTCGTCGGAAATTGCAGCCCTCAAACAACAACAGCCGTTACCAACCAAAAGCAAACTGAGTAGTGTGAATCCATTCATCGATCAGTTATCATCCCATCAACGCATCACTTCACAAAACTAGTCACCGAATTTGTTTGCATGGAGGTATTCAACTTACATTGAACCAAATTCGCAAAACCACAATTACAATTGAAAACCTGTCATGAATGTTTCAAAGTGAACCCAACACCACGTTCACAGTTAATGGGAGATTTGCCTCATGTACGAGTTCGACCTACTTTTCCATTATTCGTCACTGGGGTTGACTACGCAGGTCCGATCACCTTTCGAGTATCAAAAGGACGTGTAAACAAATCATACTCGTACATGGGTTACATCGTTGTTTTTGTTTGTCTCAGTACGAAGGCAATTCATTTGTAACCAGTGAGTGATCTCACTAACTCAGCATTTCTAGCCGCACTACAAAGATTCTTTGCTCGTCGTTGATTTTGTCGAGATATGTATCGCGATTGTGGCACGACATTCATCGGAGCAAACAATCAACTGAAAGTAAATGAAAATGCTACCAAGAAACTATTCGATAATGAAATTTTGCCAATTCTTATCCCACATGGGATACAATGGCACTTTATTCCACCCTTTTCGCCACACTTCGGTGACCTTTGGGAAGCCGGAGTAAAATCGGTAAAGTATCACTTGAAACGAATCATTCCAAAATCAACACTCACCTTCGAAGAAATGGCAAATGTTATTTGTCATATGGAATCATGTCTCAATTCGAAGCCATTATTTCCGCTCAGCGACCGATTCGATGATATTACCACATTAATTCCAGGACATTTCATCAGAGGAGACGCTTTATTCGCACTCGTTAGCATCAATTACAAAAATCATACACGAATTTTGGAACGTCTGCTCTACTTTTTAGCTTTAAATGTTAAAATCTAGATGTCACTTTTTTATTTGACACAGACAATTTTATAACCAAATATTGTACAAAAAAATAAAAAGTTCTTCTGCCAAAATTTTGTAGTACTCGTATGAGCACCTTGACTCTTAAAAATAAAATTAAATATATTAGTTGCAATTAAACTTATTCAGACGGAAATCTATTACAGTTTCTGTTACTACAAGAGGAGTTAATTGTTCGAGATTACTTCCGTTGGTGTCCAGAATTTCGCTGATATTAGTCTTCGCTTGATGTTCCGATCGTGAGTTTAATTTCTGAATAACATTGCTAATTTAACAATACAGTCACGTTGCATAATACAATCATCACGCGCCATGGTCTCTAATCGGTACATGAAATCATGTATATTCATTGAATCACTGCCGCCGAATGACAAGATCCATTTTTGGCGTAGTTTATAATAATTGCCGTGAAGAACCTGTTGATTTTGCGGTGGATAATCAAAGAATTGTGACATGTTTTGATCTACACTACGAAAATGTTTTTGGTAGATTTGTCCAGCAAATTGGTTTTGAATTGGTGCTCTCATTTCTCTACGTGAAATAAATGTATTATTTTCGGGTTTCTTGAAGACCACATCAGGTTTCGGTTGAGTCCCTATTTGCGAAAAGAAATCGTGGACTAAGTTTTCCAATTCGGACATTTATGGGAAATCATATTGTGACTGTGCCGGCCCTGGATTTATTTTCAGTAAAGCAGTTTGGTCACACCACTTTACAGCACGTCTACAATTAATGTGCAATGCTTGAGACTCCGGGCTTTCTCCTAATAGTAAAGAGTTTTTGCGTATGCTATAGTGTGCAAATCTGTTGAAGGGTTATGTCCTTTAATAATATTAATATTTTTTTAGGACGCTTGCAAATTTTCATGACTTTTTATGGAAGCAGACAAGGTAGGAATCACAATGGCTATAACCGGGTTTGCTAATGAATTTGATATTTCAGAGGATGTTTGAAAAGTATAGATGGCTTTGTGACTACAGAATAAAATTTAAATGCACACAAATATCGTTGTTCTTAGATAGGTTTTGTATTTTCAGGGATCATGGCACTTATTTAATTAAATTATTTTCTAGGTTGTTCGGGAGAAGGTAAATGGGTAAAGGTTTTGGTTAGCTTGTTGGTTAATCACTCAAAATAATGACGATTTATTTCAGGAAATTTAGCAATTAAAAATTTTTTAGGATCTTGATTGCTGATTATTTATATCGAGGAAACAAAAATTATTGTGCCGTCTTGTGCTTTACTAACTATTGATTACTTAGGTGTCTATCACCGGGTCAAGTCTATCATATCTAATAATCTTTCCTCCCTCAATCTTGTTATATGTAAAAGTGGTGTACGGTAGGCCCGGCGTTTCCTGGATCCCTTTACCACACTCAATAGCCGACCTAAGTCAACAACATAAAGCGACCTAAGTTAAACTTCATTTGTTGGGTTTAGCCATTTTCTACTATTTTGAAGTTCAGACAAATATTCTCTGGACCATCGCAATCAAAATTGTTTCATAAAATATTGCATTCTCTGATAAAGAGACAATTTGTTAAAATTTAAATGTTGAAGAGACGGATCAGGTATGGCATTGATAGGTTGACCTATTAAAAAACGGCCTGGCGTTAATGACGTAAGATCTGAAGGATCATTGGACATTGGAGTAAGCGGACGCAAATTGAGACAACCTTCGACTTGTACACCAAGTGTATAAAATTCTTCCATAGTGTAAGTTGATTGACCCATTACTCGTTTGAGATGAAATTTAGCACTTTTCTCCACCGCTTCCCATAAGCCACCAAAATGTGGTGATCGAGGTGGTATGGTTTTCCATTCTATTTGTTCGTTTGAACAATAACTATGTATTTTATTTTTATGTATTTCTGACATGAACAAGTCATTCAACTCTCGCAGTTCTCACCGAGCACCTATAAAATTGATTGCATTATCAGAGTGTATTTGCCATGAACGACGATGTGGATAAATCACCCACGATTTCCAAATGTACCGCTTTAGTAGCGAAACATATGAATACCGTTATGTAAATTTTAGTTTTAATTTTCGAGCGAACGTTGGGTAATGTATAAAAAGCACCACATACATCCAATCCCGGTAAATTGAATTGAATTCATCAATCCAAAGTAGTTTCAGACTTCAAGTTCTTATAAATCGGGATTAACGTACGAATTAAGAGATACTGGCCAATATGCTTCGGAATTATATAAAAACTCTGGACCATTCCAGTGATTTTATTCGAATGAGAGTGATTTCCGAATCGGACCACATATGGACCGCACTACAATTAATATTGATTATTTCAACGAGCTCGAGTTCCAACCGTGGAATGGTCTGTATTTTACGTCGGGCTACTCTAGATTTTGTATACAACAATCGGATGGTTCTATTATTTGACCTATCGATTGTACGCATATAGATTGCACATCCATAACCATTTTCCGATGCGTTCCCAAATGTATGAAGTTCTATTATTTTGGCTAATGAAGATATTACACACCTTGGAATATTTATTGTTTCGAGTTGAATAATTTGCATTTTAAAATTATTCCAAATCTTTGTCATATTTGACTGAAGCTTATCATCCCATGACAGGTTTGTAGCTGTCCATAAAGACTACATAAACCGCTTTGCAACGAAATCCATTGGAACACATAATCAAAGAGAGTCATACACTTGCGCTATTTCGGAGAGTATCGAACGTTTGGTACATTCAGTATCGGTTTTATATTTCCCGAAAGACATGTGGAACATATCGCTGTTTGATTCCCATTGCAAACCTATAGCATTGAAACGAGTAAGCCATTCTGGTTATTATTAGATCTTAATTGATCGGTATTTTAAGCGAATTTTCTTAATTCGAATCCTCCTCATTCGAGTAAAGTAATCAGTTCCGATTTCAATATCGCAGCATCTTCGACTGTTTGAGCACCTGATAACATATCATGTACCTCCACAAAAGATACACATTATTTCAGTGGACACAAAGCTATGATTTGATTTCGAATTAACGAAATGCTTTTTTCGCGTATCGAAAACATTAGCCGCCGTATTCACTGCAGTACTAACATGTTTCACACATTCGATTATTTGAGCTCGTTTTCTTAAAATCTCGATGAATTCAGTAAATTGCAAAATAGTATTTTCTTGTTTCCTTTTAATGACTTGCGTATATGTGAAGCAGAATCCACCTGCTCAGATAAGTGAAGAATACGGAATACACCCCATTGCCCAATTGCTACACTTATGTTTTTAATGCATTTACATGTTTCATCGCCGGGTCAATAAACAGGTTTGGCGACTGTGCGGACCCTTCGATTGGTCCATTAATATCGTAAATACTCTTCATATGTAATTTCTGTATCAAAACTTCATTATTGTAATTGTTGCTTGTCACCGGAAGGGCTTCTATTAAATGAAAAGCTTTACCATCACGAAGACACGATATCAAATATTGAATTGTTGTAGTAAAATCGAGCTTTATATTATTATGAACTAAATCAAAGAAAACGTCACGAAATTTTAACCATTCTAATTCCGTCGGTAAAGTTATTTTCGGTAGTTTAATAGCTTTCGTAGTATTCACTGAGCCATTTTCGTATTGCTCACCCATTAAAACAGAAGTTGCTTTAAAATCTAATTTAGGCCTATTTAGGTCATCAAATTTGTCACGTTCATTAACTACGCAATTCGAAGTCGATGAAGCATAGATTGTAATTCTCCGATAGACAAATCAGTATTATTATCGAACTTTCGTTGATTTTTTAATAATGTCAAATCCATTTTTTAACAAACAAGTCAACGCCAGTGTCACATACGAAGTTCTCGGAAGTATTTTATACAATGGGAATCAAATTTAAATCCCCCAAAACCGACACGTGCCATAAATATGATACATTTGAAGCAAAGATAACTGTAGCAGAAAACGAAGGCCAACATCAAGTGATTATTGAAGAACAACGCAAACACCATGCGTTAGCAGATAAGGCCTACAAATAAAAGCACCGCGATAAAGTCCTAGCAGCGAGTAACCCGACTAAAACTAAAATATTTGCTTTTGATTTGCAAACGTATAATTGTTTATGGACGTATAATTTAACAGTCCATGACTGCGTTGTTCAAGTGGACTGAGGTAACAGGCCAACGGGCTGGCAATGAAATTGCATCATACCTCCTTACTCACATAAATTCTCTGCCAAATACTGCAAAGCAAATCAAATTGTATAGTGGCACTGGCCAAAACAGAAATTCTCTCATAAGAGCAATGTTTTACAGATAATCCATAAAGCAATCGCCAGTTTATAGGCCATACATTTCAAGTACAGGGCCACCACAGCGACCATGTCGCAATCGAGCGAAAAAAAAACAGGACGTAAAAATCCACGAGCATTCAATTTGTACATTCCGTCGTAACTCAATTTTTTGATTTCGCTGCGTTAGCAACGTTCAAGCTTATGTGGCCAAGGTAAATACAAATGGAAAACAAATTATACGAGCGATATAAATTGGATTCGTTTTATACATTTTACATACAGTGAAGACAAACCATTTAAGATTCTGAAAATAACTCGCCGCGGATTTAACAATCTTACACGAAACGACCTTGCGCAATGCTACAAAAGCCCGTTGAAGTTATTGGATCCTAAAAAAAGTCTAGTCACGCACCCAAACTTAACAGTAGAAGATTATTGTTCAAATGTTTTATTTTGATTATGTTGGTATACCTAAGCATTAATCACTAGAAATCACCCGAATGCCATGTGAACTCAGAAGTGCTTCACACACATTGTAGCGTTTCATCAACGAAATCGTAAAAGATCTCGATATCTTTTTTGTATATATCGACAACATTCTCGTAGCCTCAAAAGGCGAGAAACAACACCTACAATATTTGGCACAATTTTTCTAAAAATTATCAAATTACGGTGTCACAATCTTGACTTTCCTAGTCATAAGATTACATCTAATAGCATTCCGCCATCCAAAGGACGAATTAATGCAATTAGAGAATTCCCAGCACCACAAAACGTAAAGAAAATTCAACAATCAGTCGTCATGGTAAACTAATACACTCGCAGAAATACTTGGCCCTATTCACACACAATTGGCAAGTCTTCTCAAAAAGCCCAAAACGCCTCAAAATTTTTCGAAGACTGAAAAAGGTCAAAACGTATTCCTTCAGCTTAAGAATAGCTTAGCATACATTGTCGCTAAACGACACAAAATACAGCATCACCACTGATGCATCAATAGCACAGCAATAGACTTACAACAAATCAATAAGGCGACCTGGGAACTTCTTGAACTTTTGTCCAAGAAATTATCAGATACCGAAAGTTAGTATTGCCACTTAAATTTTGTCTGTCAATTCACAACAGGCATTCAACATATTCAAGACCGACACAACTTCGAGCTTGCCTCCGCAACAATACGTCTAGACTTCACAACTGTCGCAGAAGCGCAAACGTGTGATCAAGAACTACAAGTTATATTCTCTAGTTGTACAATTCGGCATCCTTTAAGTGAAAATTAGATAAATTTGCATTAACCGATTTGACAGTTTACTGAGAAATATCTATAGGCAACAATCCCCGTCACTCTGCCTAGTACTTCACATCCAAGTATGAACAAAGATGTAACCCTTTGAGCGAATTCTAGTTTATACTTGCAAAAATGGAAAGTACAACGACAAACTAAATCACCTCGCGGGAATTTTCAAATTTTACCAGGTCCATATGAGCACATCCATTTATTTATTGTTGGACCACTTCGACCGTCTAATGGATTCACATACATCTTAACCTGCGTTGATTGTTTTACCCGTTGGCCAGAAGCCAACTACATATCTAAATTCGGAGTTCCGGTCAACATAACGCCCGATCAAGACACACAGTTCGAATCAAACTATTCACCCGCAAGGAGATAAAAAATTAACTATTCCTGTGTCTATTAAATTTTGGATGTCACTGGAGTAACAACTTGCCGCACACCAGCACTCAGCAGCCAAGCTAAGCCTACTAGATAAAAGTTTATTTTAATCAATAAAAAGTGTTCAAAAATATTTTTTCGAAAATGAGCAAGGAGTCAAACTAACAAGACACAAGTCAATTATAAGAAACAAGTCAATTTTTCTTCAAATATATTTTTATTTTTTTGAATAGTCTCCTTGTAAGTCTATACAGTTTTCCCATCGATGCTGCACCGATCTGTTGGTTGGAAATGGTTGGAAATGTTCATTCAAACACGGTTTCATTCAAACACGGTGACAAACACGTTCTTTTGGTACATGCTTAGTCTTTTCTATCCCTCTAACTTTAAATTGGAGTTCTAACAGTGGTTGCAGTTTCTGGACGTCGCGAACGTTTATAGGTTGCTGGTACGACCAATTTTATATTAAGCTGCCCACAATTTCACGGTGGTAAATGATGGTTGAGAGTCACCGTACATAGCGTGCAAAGGTGGGTATCTTCAATGTATATGCAAATAAACTCTTACATTTTTGTTAACGAGTGCTGCCATCTTCATGTTGACATCGGGAACATTTCAACCAACCTTCGAACTCGTACTCTGTCTCATTTTCTCATCATAAATGTCTGCATATTGTTTTGTTTCGAGAAGGTATTACTATGATTATGTTCTGTTAATTGTTCTATAATGTAATTTAATTTAAATAATTATTGTTCATGTAGCATGGGTGGTGTGAAATTATTTCCTGATAGGATAACTTTATCTATATTTTGCTAAACTTTCTTGAAACCCATAATTTCCCAAAATGATGCAATATATACAGCAACATGATACATTGATTACTTACTAGGCATTCGTGCAATCGTCACAATAAAAGATTGAACCCTCGTGTTATGTAAATTTCATTTCCAGATTTTTTCTGGATTGTAAGCACAACATTTCAGCACTAAATTTCAAGCTCTTATAAATGGCCAACCTTCCATTTTTTCATTGTCAGTGGTATCGTTTATACTACAGGCAGTTCGAAATGTGAATATATTTCAAACAAAAGAATATTCAAGTTAAAAAAAAATTAAAAGTCATCGGTGTTCTTGTTTTTCTTCTTTACAACAGCCAACCGAATTTTGATAATTTTGTTATATAAAAATGAAATTCATGTTAATCATTGAACCCATTCATTATAAATGTAGAAAAGGTCGATTGAACCCTAAACCTCAAATTGTATATAATTAAATTTTGTGTATTTAAAATTTTTTTTAATTGTTTTCATTTTCCGTCATTTTTGTGTAGCGCAGAAAAATCGCTCCCTTTTCAAATAGCATGAGTTCAATAGAGGGACTGAGTAAAATTTTTGAAATAATAATATTCCGGAGCTTTTCCGGTGCTTTTATTTTATTATTATTATTTAAATTCTATAAATATATAAAATCAATTGTGCGACTCTGCACTGCTAAAATTAATTAATATTGTTCGTATTACAAGAATTCGAATAAATTCTAAAAGTAAATTCTGGCCAAATTTAAATAAAAGGATTTAATTCTGTTTTGTTCGCTGCAGACTTATTGCTCTAAATAAAAAAATGATTCTTGATTTATTTATTTATTTAAAGATTTACAATTTAATTTAATACAACAATATTAAAAACCAAAATTCAAATGAAGAACAATAAAAACAAAAAAATATAAATATAATTTTGATTTAAAAATAATTTTTCAGCATATTTTTGTAGTTGTGCTTTGATTAGTTAATGCCAAATAGGTCGTCGACGATGTTGAATAATTGACAACCTATTAATGGGGTTATTTTCTCCATAGTTTGTGGAATGGTGTTCTTTTGTTAAAAACCCACGTTTTCGGATTGTTCTGCAAGCCGTTTTTCAAAATATAAACTGAATCAATGCAACTAAGCAAAACGTTATCAGTAAAGGTGACACCTAAGAGAAGTCGTCTATTTTCAAGCGTGCATATTTTGTAATTCGCGCATCTTCCGTGCATCCGTGCATTGGCGGTAATCGAGCCACATTTTCATGGAATGGTAAATTGTGGTGGTAATCCCAGCCACTTTCCTTTAACAAGAAAATCAGAAATTTCTTTTGATTCTTTTAATGTGCGCAGCATAATATGGATTTCAGTAAGCTAGAGTCAACATAAGGTTTTAGTATCTTTAAATTCATCTGTCCGTCGTTTAACAAATCCAAACATAGAATTCGCTTTCGCAATACAACTTTCAATATGCCTATTGAAACTGGCATTTTCAACAAACGTAACATCTAAATCTATGATCTCATTGACTCCAGGTAACTTTCTAGCACCACACTGTTTGATTTTTGAAATTGGATTTGATTGGTGGTTGGTGTTCCGAATGTTGAAATAACATTTAATCAATACGGAACTTCTTGTTTCATTAACACTATCCGTTGGTGTAAATTCCATCCTCGATTAAATCTAATATGTAACTGTCATTATATTTCGAATCTCCCCTATATAATTTCAGCATATGGATAAAACATTTCGCATAAATTATGTTCGACTAAGGACAACATTATACATAACACATAAATGTATCTAGATAATCTTCATTCATTCTAAATCCTTAATTTGTTAAAGTTGGAAGGCACAGAAAAGTTTTTTTTTTATTTCGCACACCACGGGAAAAAGAAAGTTGTATTGAAAATTTGATTATTTGTTTGGTGGAAAATCAACAAGTTTTATTTATTTTGTTGTTGTTCGAAAAGTTCGATAAGCATCTTCATCGCATATATAATAATCATAATAAAAAAATCGGTATCTCATATTTCTATCGGAAGAAAATTTATTGGCGCACCAAAAATTCCGTATATTATTTGTCTCATAAACCAAAGATTGTTGTGGCTGTATTTAGAACTCGTCTGGTTATTTTTATCTAATTTTGTCAATTTTTATGTGACACTTGTGTATTATTCCCGTATAATACATATCTCGTCTCGGAATCCAAACACTCTCACTCGTAATATTGGATTCTTATAAGCAAAATCTAAATTAAATTGTTCTTTGAAGCTATCCGTAAGAATTGCTTTCTTGTTCATTTTCTGTGTGTCCTTGTGATTGTGGCTTGTAGTTGTTTATAGAACTCATCCTTAGTTGTTTCATCTGTGTATTTTGTTGGGGCATATCAGTGAATATTAGGTTGTGTTTCGTATTAACTGGTTTCTATTCCACTAGTGCCTTCTTCTTCGCTATTCATCACGTCAGAGTATATAATCAGGTAATTTACTTCGCTTGTGCTTATTTCACCACTGTTTTTCCATCTCACTTCACTGAGACCGATAATTTCGAGTTTGCAACATTTAATTTCTTTCTCTAATTGTGCTAGTCTGGTTGATTCTGTTAGAGTTCTGATGTTCCGTCGTGTCCATGTATACGATAGTCGAGGGTCGATTCGGATTAATTAATGATTGGTCCAGTTCTAAAGAGAGCTTCTGAGTAAGTTTCGTTCCATTGCACTATTTACTTTCTTTTATAATCTTCCAAAAAGGTGATTCAAATTTTTACTATCCCAAGCAATAGTTGCTTGATGTTAGTGATGAAGTTCTTCTTGTCTTATTTACCTCCACCACTCGTCCCCCATTTCAAGCAAGGCTTTCCTGTTGAAAATGTCAAGGAAAAACAAACGTTGATTGATAATTAATTGGTCAATGTCTCGGACATTCTGGTTCAAGACAATATTAACCACAGTTGTCGGACAATTTTAGTCTGGAAACACCACATTATCTGCACGCCACATGGTTTTTTGATTTAACCAACAAGTTGTATAGTACCCCAACTACGTTGCTCAAGGAATGGACGTTAAAATCAGAAATGAAATATTTGTTTCGAACAGGGAATTAGTTTTAAACCATAGCCGAATTTAGCCTCGTACAGCGTTATGATAGACGATTAAGCTCAGGAAAGTACATTGTAAACCAACATTTTATTTGATATCGTGGAAAAATTAACTCGATTTGAACCAGAATGAAAATTATTAATTTCTTTAAAGCCAGCAGAAATCGCAATTTGTAATCAGCAAATGAGACATGATCGTGCATTCGGCTTGTATGAAAGATACGGCAGCTAACTACCAGTGTAGTACTCAATCAAAATTTTTGGTTTCTTATGTTTTACTTCTAACTAACAAATTTGAGTTCCATTGAACATCTACTCACACGCACTTTGCTAATACCAATGGACTCCGGATATTATAATTGGTTTTAAGAAATCTGGATTTATAAAATAATTTTGGTTTAGTGACGGAGATATTTCAATCTCACCAATTTGTGTTATAAAAATTGAATTTTAGCTGCCAAAAATATAGGTAAATCCCAATTTATGCTAGAAATCTATAAGATAACGAGACCTGGTACAGAAAAATAATGAAAATTATAACAAAAAAGCAATAATCTAAATTGTCTACGAATTGTTTACATATTCTACCAATTCTAGACATTGTCTACTCCAAAATCAATGGGCTACGCTATTTTCGGCTCGTGATAACCAGAGATGGGCGTTTAGGAGTCATCTACTATTTTTTGCGTGTTCGTGTCGACAAAGTCGTCGACAACGTCAACTAATCATAGACATGTCGATTACTACGTGTAATTCAAATCAGTAATATTACTGTAATATACAGTAAAACCTGTCTAAGTTGAACAAAAAAAGATAGTTTCTTGGTCAACTTACGAGAGTGGCAACAACAACATCTTGCATGTGTAGCTACAACCTACTTGCTAATCTGACCAGTTCTTCTCGTTACATTTCTACATCATAACTCGCTGACATGGAAAAAATAAGGTGGGAGTTCTTAATATTTGAATATCGATGAAGTTCGAAATATTGTATTTTGCGGAATTAAATACTTGGCTAGTCTCTGCTCTGTAACAATGCCATATTCTTATTTGTAATGGAATCGTCTTAATTTTGGAAAAGGAAAATTTTACAAATATGTCAAGTTGGTCAGCATGATGTGATGTGATAATTTTAATTAGCACGAATAGATTGATATACACTACATATTTTAAAATATCAGTTTCCACATTTTAACACAATATTCATGATATTCAAAGTTTCACTGGCAAAATTATTTAAACACTGCTGAAAAATAAAAACAAAATATCAAAATTGTGACCTGTGGTGATTGACAAAAATCTTCCATATCGATACATATGACTATTTGATAAGAGATGGCGCGCAAAGTCTATGGAACTCAACAGGACTGAATTATTGAGGAACATAATATTGAATCCAGCCTGAAAAAATATCTGCACCTCAACTTTCTCCACCAATGTTTCAGCAACTTTACGAGTATAAGCGAATTTCAAGACAAATTATTTTAAGCCTGATTGGATCCACATCAAAATAAATTCTAGAAAAACAGTGAAATAGTGCAAACTGTAACACTGAATTTTACTTGAGGAATCACTGCCAACTTTTAATTGGAGGTGCGTGCTGTTATAGACCTCCATTGCTCGCTTGCTACTTAAACTATCTTATAATTTCATGGTAAATATTTTATCGTAACCTCAGAAATTATTATTATTAACTTGGGACTTTAAAAAAGTGTCATTAAATAAATCCAAAGTAATTATTAGATCGCTTAGTTTCAAGACCAAACGCATAATTCAAACTCCCGCTGGGTTTATCTTAACGGTTTAGCTTGGAGTGTTTAATTTAATGACAAATCATAAATCAACTGTTGTAATGGAATATGAACTTTTCTGTGACATTACATTAATCTTAAAATTACCACTGTTAAAACTGCTGCAAACATTTTAGCTATCTGGATTTAAAATTATATAAATATTTGGCTTAGGGCCGGGTATTATCTCTATCTTAAAATTATCACTATCGCAATTAAGGATTTTGATTGAAAAATCTGCCGTCTCGTAAAATTTTTCGTTGTTTTTAATATTCCGAGAAATTTTAATTCGACGTTAAATCTAAGAACTGCTTCGTCTGGGTCAAATTGACCCATTGCGATGAAAATTCAAAAAAAAAACATAGAAAACGAATTGCAATTAACTTCATGTTACTCATATCTAACCTCGATCTTCACTTGTAACATCAAAATAATTTTTAGTGTGGTTTTGCTATTCGAAGGAGGTGGGTAGTTATTTTAGAAGGTGTCTGGGTCATTTTGATCCAAGTAAATAATTAGAGGTATTTAGCAATCATGATTCCGAAACAGAACAGGAACTTCATCCAAATATCGACGAATATGATGAGCCAGATGGTGATTTAGTGGGTAAAGATGGCTCAATATGGAGAAAATACGCATTTAAATCTACACGGGCAGTTACCGAAAACAATTCCCGTTCGTCATAAAACCTTACACATTTTTCGAAATCTGTTAAAACACCCCACAACACACACATCTATTTATAAAAAACAACAAACAAATTATAAGGACGTGCAACATGCTGTAGCCACCGATTATACAGAAATTAATGCTTTAGTTGGATTGTTGTATCTAACGGGGTTGCATAAATTATCGCAAGTGCTTACGAAATTTGTGGGCTACCGACGGCACAGATTTGGAAATATTTGCTGCAACCATGAGCTATAGTCGCTTCTAATTTCTTATGCGGTGCATTCGATTTGACAACATCGAAATTGGCATGGGATGTCGTTCAGAAAGCTTTCGTGGAAGATGCTCGTTTAGGCAATATATACCCAGTAGGCCAGCGAAATATGGAATAAAAATTTTCTCTGTTGTTGATTCCGTGACATTTTACATATCTAAGCTGGAAGTTTACTGTCGACAGCAACCGCCAGGACGGTACAATTTGAGTAATAAGCCTGACCAAATCGTATTACGTTTAACCATACATTTGCAAAACGTTGGACGTAGTGTCACAGTAGATAATTGGTTTACGAGCTACCCTTTGGCACTAGAGCTGCTTGAAAAAAATACGACTTTAGTTGGCGCAATGAAAACAATTAAACGAGTGTTGCCGCCGTTGTTCACCATTACAAAAAATCGTGCGATTAAATCTACAATTTTTGGTTACCAGAAGAAAGCCACAATATTGTCATACGTGCCAAAAAAAAAACAAATATGTGATCTTACCATCTATGATGCATAGAACAGGGCGGCGTCTATACTACCGACCAGCTTTGCGGTACATACAATGTTGCAAGAACTGCAACCGATGATCAATGATAGTTTTCTTCAGCTAATCCGTATAAAAAACGGAAATTATTTTAAAAACCTTGGCTTTAGCTCTTATGCAACCCCATATAGATAGATGGAGTAAAATCCAACATTTGAGTACGAACCTCAAATTTATTTGTAACAAATTTGCGCAAAATCCATCGTTCGAGCCTACGCCAAAAAAAACCAAATTGAATAAGCGCGGTAGATGCCAACTCTGTCAACCGACTCAAGATCGTAAGACAAACACAACCTACTCCAGATGCAATAGACTTATGGAAAGTGGAAGCCATTTGATTGGTATCTGCACTCTTTGTGAAAATCTCAATTAGGTAATTCAGAAGTTTAGAATTAGCCATATTTCAAAGGTAATTATTGGAAAAAAATACTTTATACACAAAAAAATTGTTAATTAATATTTTTTCGCTCCTTTTTTCGTTATTTTAGTAAATATCGATCAGACCTTTTAGTGAAATGGTTTTAAACTAATCGAGATCACTTAAGGACTTCTTTACGTACTCTTATTTACCCCTTAATGTGTTTTTATCATTATAGGTTCACATACATACTAACGAATAATTTATATGATTTAGTATCAAAATGTAAGCTTACTCGATAATTGGTATCTAGATAGGATAACTACAGCTAGACAACAACTTTATCAGACCGGCTAACTAAAATAACGAGAAATGTGGGTTTTTGATATCACTTACTACGTTGTCGACGTTATCTACATTGTCGATGTCAGCGACGTAAAATGTAATCGAAATGTATTCTACGAAATAGATTACGTGTAGATAACCGCGTAGATTACATTGTGTAATCTACCTCGCCCATCCCTGGTGATAACCCAAAGTGTATGCATCATATACAGATTTATGAAACATGATTGGAACGATATATAATTTAGAAACAGTAATATAATATTTAACTTGTGATAAGGTAAAGAAACACCTTTCTGGTACCAAGCAAAATCTATCAAAATTAATTATTACATTTTCATCAAATTTGTATTAACGATTTTTTGTTGTATTACTTAATGACATGACAACCGTAGCAGAATATTAAATTTAATCAAATATATCCAAAATTATCAACTCAAACAAGTTTGGAATATACGGGTCAGGTATAAAAATAACAAATCTCCTTTTTTATATTAAAAAAAAAATATTTTCCAAACTCTACAAAAGTTTTATTTTAAACAATTCAACCTACATTATATTTCTTGAAAAAAAAAAAAAATAATAAAAATTTAATGTAACACAAAAAAGGTGAAACTTAATAAAACAAATATTTTTTTAGAAAAAAGATACTTTAATCTAAAAATTTAATTAAATAAGCAATATTGAAAAAATGTCCTTTCAAATAAAATATCTACAAAAAAAATTTTTTTTTTTTTGAAATAATAATCCTTGATTTAATATAAAAGGTTTAATCTAAAATAAACAATAAAATTATAAGATTTTCCGTTTCATACAGAATCGGTTAAGTCAGGAGCCTTCATAAACTTAATCTTTACCTATCTGTGTATACCGAGAAAAAAAAAAGTTTTAAATTTTGTTTCTAAAAAATTTATCGTCGTTTCATAAACTTAAAAGCACATGAAAAAGTTTTGAATCGATTTGTAAAAATGTCTGTACACAGCTACATACTCACCCATTCAGCAGGGTAGTAAAACAAATATGGAAATCGTAATATTATATCTATATACACTTTAGGTAAGCTTTAAGGAGATGTAGGTATGAAGTACAGTGAAAAAACAAACATTTACTGAAAAACTCAATAAAAAGCTTTTGTATCAATTGTTTCGTTTTACTTTTTTATTTAGTACGTGTGTGTGTGTGTGTGTGTATGAAAAATCGATACTCGTGTTTATATTATTTATGTACAAAAGTTGACAACCGGTGTATTGTTAGCACCAACCTTATAAAAATAAAATATTTTGTGTTTTGAACAAACAGATTTTTTAATCAAAAAGCTTTTTATAGACGCTTGCATGTGCATTTATGATATATATAATCTATCATATTTAAATGAACTATTTACAAAGCAGGTAGTTTACGGTATTTTGAATGTTAGTTTTCGATTTACAGTTCTTTTGAGTGTTACCCCAAAAAATCGATTCAGAAATTGGTATTTAGTATATTTGGATGTGGCAGCGAAGGAGTTATTTCACTTTATACCTCGATATGAGCAATGACTTACTTATTGTTACTAGAGTAAATAAGTAAAATCTTAATTTAAATATCCAATGGCACTATTCTGGTAATTTATGTTTAATTTTTTTTTCCGGAGGAGAAAAGTTTGATGTCAATTTTTCTTAGCACAATTTTCAGGGAAAAATATTTCCAATTTAATTTTGGTGTGAAAAAATTACTATTAGCTTTTTACCGCAGTAGGCCAGAAAAAAATGTTTAAACAGAAATTACATATGGATTCGTTCCCCAATTCCTTATTCCCAGGGAATCATCGGAAATAGTGGTAGTGTGACAGAAAGAATCAGTTGTTCAAAATTATTCTGAAATCGTTTGTAATTTGTTCGAGAAAGAAATATAATCTAATACGGGCCTCAATACTATGCATTCGGTAATAAACGAACATATCAAACTTCTGTGATGCGTTTTTACACCATTGTATTTGAGTACCAGTTGGAAATTTGTGAAACAATTTTAAACGAATAACATACATTTCCATTCTTCACAGTTGTTATTTGATGATAACAACTCACATAAGTTTACATCAGTAAACAAACAACTGCTATTTAATACGATGCAGTTGACGACTGGCTAATTTGTAGCAATTGCAATCACTGACCATTTTAATTATTTATTATGTTTTATCCAAAACCTTGATTAAACTTAATTTAATTAGTCAGCGGTCTAAGCTATATAAAAAAGAATAAAATGTCAAATGTATGGCATAATAAAACCCCATCCATGGTAATCTAACAAAAGGCAATTTAAACATTTAGATATAGCTAAGCTAATAAATCTAGTTGTCTAAAAAGTTAATATTGGCCATTCGATCCACCACAACAACCAACAGAAATTACAAAAACCTAGAACCATCGCAACTACTAGCAGACAAAACAGCTTCTAGATATCTAGTCCACAAAAATATTTTATGTATTTTTTCGGACTGGTTTTTTTGACAACTACAATAATGATTGACAACAACAAAATTTGGCTGTGATTTAAAATAATTCAATATCAATCTCAATTTGAACAAATTTAAACCCGAGTTTAGTATTATCGGCCATGTTTATTTTGACAACAACAACAATCAATGAGAAAAACAACATTTTGGCAATGATTTAAATATAATTCAAAATCAATCCCAGTTTGAATAAATTTAAACCCGAGTTTAGTAGTTATATATAGATATCTAATCCTTAAAAGTGTTGTATGTGTTATTATCGGCCACGTTTATTTGACAACAACAACAATCAATGAGAAAAACAACATTTTGGCAATGATTTAAATATAATTCAAAATCAATCCCAGTTTGAATAAATTTAAACCCGAGTTTAGTAGCTATATATAGATATCTAATCCTCAAAAGTGTTGTATGTGTTATTATCGGCCATGTTGATTTTGACAACAACAACAATCAATGAGAAAAACAACATTTTGGCTATGATTTAAATATAATTCAATATCAATCCCAATTTGAATAAATTTAAACCCGAGTGTAGTAATTATATATAGATATCTAATCCTCAAAAGTATTTTATGTGTTCTTATCGGCCATGTTGATTTTGACAACAACAACAATCAATGAGAAAAACAACATTTTGGCTATGATTTAAATATAATTCAATATCAATCCCAATTTGAATAAATTTAAACCCGAGTTTAGTAATTATATATAGATATCTAATCCTCAAAAGTATTTTATGTGTTATTATCAGCCATATTGATTTTGACAACAACAACAATTAATGAGAAAAACGACATTTTGGCAATGATTTAAATATAATTCAATATCAATCCCAGTTTGAATAAATTTAAACCCGGGTTTAGTAATTATATATAGATATCTAATCCTCAAAAGTATTTTATGTGTTCTTATCGGCCATGTTGATTTTGACAACAACAACAATCAATGAGAAAATTATATTTTGGCTATGATTTAAATATAATTCAATATCAATCCCAGTTTGAATAAATGTAAACCCGAGTTTAGTAATTATATATAGATATCTAATCCTCAAAAGTATTTTATGTGTTCTTATCGGCCATGTTGATTTTGACAACAACAACAATCAATGAGAAAAAAACATTTTGGCTATGATTTAAATATAATTCAATTTCAGTCCCAATTTGAACAAATTTAAACCCGAGTTTAGTAATTATATATAGATATCTAATCCTCAAAAGTATTTTAATATTATTATCGGCCATGCTTATTTTGACAACAAACAATAATGATTGACAACAACAAAATTTCGACTATGATTTAAATGTAATTCAATATCAGTCCCAATTTGAACAAATTTAAACCCGAGTGTAGTAATTATATATAGATATCTAATCCTCAAAAGTATTTTATGTGTTCTTATCGGCCATATTGATTTTGACAACAACAACAATTAATGAGAAAAACGACATTTTGGCAATGATTTAAATATAATTCAATATCAATCCCAGTTTGAATAAATTTAAACCCGGGTTTAGTAATTATATATAGATATCTAATCCTCAAAAGTATTTTATGTGTTATTATCGGCCGCATGTTTATTTGACAACAACAACAATCAATGAGAAAACTATATTTTGGCTATGATTTAAATATAATTCAATATCAATCCCAGTTTGAATAAATTTAAACCCGAGTTTAGTAATTATATATAGATATCTAATCCTCAAAAGTATTTTATGTGTTCTTATCGGCCATGTTGATTTTGACAACAACAACAATCAATGAGAAAATTATATTTTGGCTATGATTTAAATATAATTCAATATCAATCTCAATTTGAACAAATTTAAACCCATGCTTAGGATTAATTTTTGCATATCAAAGCAGTGGATGGGCCTACCAGATTTTTAGCAGCTTCTTTGATTTCACGCATTGTACTCTTGAATGAAATATGATCATGATATTCTCCTTCCGTCATTCGTGATTAATCAATTTTATGAAGTTCACAAACACTACAACGATCCGACTTAGGTTTATAAAATTCGAGGTTAAACATAGTATTAGATATGTTTCTTTAGAAGCTTTTTGACAGGTGAAACTTATAACTCGTTGCATTATTGTTCGTTCAAATCATACATAATCAATAGGGAGATTAGATTCACGGAGAGGTTTTAATATGATCCAGAACGAAATTTATCCTTCTTTAGCCATTGCTCTTATGGTGTTAGTTTCTCTTTCGCTTTATTTGGCATCGTGTCGGTTACCAAATTAATTTTTTCATGTACAGTGTATATGGGGTTTTGAGAAAACTCCAGTCAAATATAAGTTCCGCCTTGTTTCAGTCCGGGCAGTGGTCGGCGCTATACAATTATATTTTCCAGCCTGATCTATTGAGCAGTAAATTTCAAATATTGCCGTTCGTTCAGCACCATTCAACACTATATATACTATTATTTTCATGGACACTTAGAACCAATAATTGATCACTTGAATTTTACATAAGTTGTACCTTTTCTCATATAAAGTCCAATTGGTTCACGATTAAAAACCAAATAATGCAAGATTTTCAAGAATTGTGCATAGAAAACAACGAGTTTATTCACAAACTCATAATGAGCGGTGAGGCCTATTTTCACCTCAATGGTGAATAATCAAAATTGCAGAATATGAGGCATCCAAAATCCAAGAAAGGATCATTGGACCATATTTTTCCGAAGACGAATGGCATTCAATACCGGGTAATGATTGAAAATTTTTTAAGGCCAGAGGTAGAGAACAATCGAGAATTGTGGTTTCAACAAGATAGAGCCACAGCTCACACAGCTCGTTCAATTATGGCTCTCCTGCGTGAAGTTTTTGGTGATCGAACACTATCGCGTTTTTCTAAATTTAACTTGCCACCGCGTTCGCCCGGTTTTTTTGTTTGGGGCTGCTTAAAGAGTAAGGTGTATGCCAATAAGCCAAGAACCATCTAACAACTTAAGAAAAATATTATCTTCAATCATCTTTAATAATTGCCAACTTTAAATAAAATCAGAAAAAAGATGATTAAATAAATCTTAACGTTACTTATGCGCCACCCTATACTAACTAAAAAATTTAACTAACCGAGAATATTAACTAAACATTTTGATCCCAAGTTCAATAGGTCGATTCTGTATATTATTTTTGAATATAAAATCAAATAAGTGCATCTGTTGTTTTCGCTACATTGTTCCCAATAATAATCTGTACGAAATATATTTTCATAATTGACCCAAAACATCCCTTTCGAATATATAAATATATATAAAAGGCGCATAACGTTCCACTCCAAAAAAATTAAATTTTCCTTTAACAGCACAGTATGCTGTATCCAATATAAATAAATTTCCATAGAAAGCACCACAAAAAAGGCTTTCATTTTTTACCGAGCATCGAACCAAAATACGAAACTTTTAATTTGTTTATACTATTTTCATACATAAAATATTCTTCGCTAGGTGTAGTCGGTACAAGAGTGTGCAGGATATAAGGATGTTGCCAAGCAACCATATTATACAGAATATATAAAGCCATTAATACTTAAAAATTTCAGATTTACATTTAAATTCAAATCAGAGGAGAAAATAAATTTTAACCATTTGTTACAGACAAAAATTCTGTAAGCTTCTCTCGTTACAATAATATTATGAAATGATTGTACAGAAATAAAATAAAATAAAAAATATTGCAAATAATAATAATAAATGTATAAATATTACTATTATTGTTATTATTATTACCATTATCAAAAATATAAATTTTCTCTGCTCCTTTGCCAAAAAAAACATTATAATACATTTTTATTTGAAATCATTAAATTGTATGATTTATGGTTTTTTATGTTTTGCTACATAGGAATAATGAAATGCGAGCTTTTATACTTACATATTTCGAAATATATTAATTTTTTTGATTTTCGTATTTTTATTGTATTCCAAATATATCCCTATATGGTTTTGATGTATGTTATTAATCGGGATTCCTAAGGAACTCTGTACAGGAATACCACGCATTACTACTACGGCGCGATTTTGTATAAAAAGTGTTTATACAGTATTCGAGCATACAGTATTAAAATAAATTTAGATTTTTTCTGAAACTTCGAAGCTGGCTTATAATTTGATGTACATGAGCTTTAGATATCACAAATCGTAATACCAAACATTAAAGTTTTTCACATTTTTTGTAAGAAAACCAAAGTTAGATTTTAATAACGATAATTGATGCCAAAAGTTGTGCTTTTTTATAAAAGTGCTTTACGAAATTTAATGAATGCTTTTTTGCTAAGCTTTAAATCATATAACTGAAATTTAATGTATGAAAGATATTAGTGTTAGGCTGTTTTCGAAACTAATTTGTGGGGTCACCTCGCAAAGAAACTTATTTGAATACGTACGTCTACACAGAAATATCTCCAAAAATCTGTCTTGACTAAAGCCCGAAAAACGCAATGGCAACACTAAACTATCACTATCGTGGGAGTTTACTATCCCAACCCGAAAAATGTCACTATCGTGACAGTAAACAGTATCATGATAGAATGTCATGACATTTATAACATTCTTCAGCCCGAAATTTTAAAATACTTTTATGTATTTTTAAGATATGTGACTATGCTTAATGGCATAGTCAGACTCTTTATTTATATGAAGCTAGCCCAATATATATTCAGTTCAGAGCAATACTAAACTATAACTATCGAGAACATTTTATATCCCAGCTCGAGAAAGTTGCACTGTCGGGACAGTCAATTGTGGCATGATAATGTGTAATGTTATTTAGAGCATTCAACCCGAAATTATATAAATAACTTTTAAGTATTTTTAAATCATCACAATTGTTGGAAAACCTAGACAGCGAAAACCTACCTGAAAGCGACAATGCGGAAATTAATTAGCATTAAGTGATTGACCACTATAAGTCTAGCAAGAACTTTCAACCCGAAATTTTAAATATATATTTATGGATATAGTCGATTGACTCACAGGCGATTCACGAGCACTTGGCATATACCGCCGGATTCGTTGAAGTTTTGACTACAATCCAACGGTATTTGCCAAGTGCTCGTAAATCGCCCATGGGTCGAGATTCAAACGACTATATTCAGATAATTCCAAAAAGAATCTTTCTACAAACCTCCTCGTTTGTAGTCAATATTTCAACGAATCCGGCGGTATATGCCAAGTGCTCGTGAGTCGCTTGTGAGACTAGAATCAAAGAACAATATCCAGATACTTCCAGATAGAATTTTTCTACAAGTCTCTTCGTTTGTAGTCAAAACTTGAACGAATCCGGCGGAATATACCAAGTGCTCGTGAATCACTTGCGAGCCAATCGACTATATCCATAAACATCAATTTTACATTTCGGGCTGAAAGTTCTTGCTAGACTCATAGTGGTCTACGACGAGGTCAAAACTTTAACGAATCCGGCGGTATATGTCAAGTGCTCGTGAATCGCCTGTGAGACTAGAATCAAGAACTATATCCAGATAGTTCCAGATAGAATTTTTCTGTAAATATTCTCGTTTGTAGACAAAACTTTAACGAATCCAGCGGTATATGCCAAGTGCTCGTGAATCGTCTGTGAATTGAGATTCAAACGACTATATCCAGATAATTCCAGATAGAATTTTTCTACAAATCTCCTCGTCTGTAGTCAAAACTTTAACGAATCCGGCGGTATATGTCAAGTGTTCGTGAATTGCCTGTGAGACTACAATCAAAGAACTATATCCAGATACTTCCAGATAGAATTTTTCTGTAAATATTCTCGTTTGTAGACAAAACTTTAACGAATCCAGCGGTATATGCCAAGTGCTCGTGAATCGTCTGTGAATTGAGATTCAAACGACTATATCCAGATAATTCCAGATAGAATTTTTCTACAAATCTCCTCGTCTGTAGTCAAAACTTTAACGAATCCGGCGGTATATGCCAAGTGCTCGTAAATTGCCTGTGAGACTAGAATCAAAGAACTATATCCAGATACTTCCAGATAGAATTTTTCTACAAATCTCTTCGTTTGTAGTAAAAACTTAAGTAATTCCCGATAAAATTTGTCTCAAGCTGAGTGTAGTTCTGAAAGCATTTTTGATTTTTTTTTGATTATATGACCAGTTCAGTTATTTGCTTTGATGTTTTATCAGTGATAAACTGATAATTTGCATGTGATTCACATTTGCTTTATAGTTATAATTTGCGTATATTTTGTGTCACGACAGAAGATGTATTGCCATACGCAAAAAATTTAAATTTCGGGCTGAAAATTCGGGCTAGCTTCACGGAGGTGTAATACAGGCAGTTTTTATAAAAGATGTCAAGAATTTTTTTCTTCCACGTAATAGAATTGGCGTCTTATTTATTGTTATTACGTCACAAATTAGTCGATACAATAATTGGATTCGGCGTTGTGCGTCCACGCGCATTTTCGAATTGTCTACATATTGGTGTCGAAAATAGCGTCGCCGTATATTCCTTGAAATGGGGGACCAGTGGCAGAGATAGGTTAGTACAAATTTGGGTGACCGCTTACCCGGCATGCCATGTCTAAATCAGCGGTCTTGGGAACTGGCTAAGATTCTATGATCCAATTATTCCTTGATCCAATCAAAATGATTACAAAAAGGAATACTAGAAGGAAAAACACAAACCGGGAAACTCAAACATCAAGTCCAAGTCTCGGCGCACGGGAATTAAAACATCAGAACTGTAACAAAAGCATTAAGTCTAGCACAATTAGAGAAAGAAATGAAGCATTACAAAATTGAAATTCTTGGCATCAAGGAAGTGAACTGTAAAATCAGTGCAAAGTAAACACAATTGAAGGAAACTACGAGAAGGCTCTAATGGAATGGAACCCAGTCAAAATCCAAATAATCTTAGCAAGAGTTCATTCAAAAATACGAAACACAAACCCATAATTCAGTGCTATGCTCCAACAGAAGACGCAGACAAAATAACCAAGGATAAGTTGTCCGAAAACAATTTATAGTAGAACAAGAAACCAAATATAGATCACGTAATGATTAGCTAGAAATTTCTCATGCCATTACAAGATGTCAAGAAAATAAGAGATGCAGGACATTCACAGTGGCCATCAAATGGTAATATCACACACAATTCAATATTAAGGCAATCTAGAAATATATTTTGAAGAAGATTGCAGAGCGCAAAGTTGCAAATGTGTCAACAAAATAAGTCGGAGCCGAAACATCAATACGAAAATTATGGCACGAGCAGTAAAGAAAATAGAAAGGAGTGACCATAGGTAATTCACTGAAAAGATTCTCAAGGTAGCAGACCCGGAACATGCGTCAATACCTATATCCTGCCAATAACTGGACAAATCTTAACAACAGATGACGCACAACTGAAGAGATGGAACGAATAGTTCAAAGACAACAATATTTCAGAGCTGAAATATTCAAAGAAGACATAACGACAACCGCAACAACTCTTACTAAGTAAAAAGAGAAGTATAAACTTCCGGTAGAACACCGCGATAATGGAAGGTAGCTATAACGATTACCAAAAAGGTAACCTAAGAGAATAAAAAAGTCTTTCGGGGTATGTCTCACCGCAACACAACAATAAAGATAATAGCAATTTTCAACCTAGATAGAACTTCACAGACAATCAACTCGAAAATATAAATGGGATATAAGATAGCTCCAGATCAAGGCGAAGTTACACCGATCTTATTAACACAACACGCATCATAATTGAGCAGTCCAATAAATAGAATTCACCACTTCACCTAAGTAAATTTCGAGCGTGTAGTCAATACAATACATATAGTAGCTCAAAGAATTTTGTGAAATTTTGTGAAATGGGAACAATTTTCTGTCATGAGAAAATTAGATAAAGCGTTCCCCAACGGCATCCCCATAAACACGCCGGAATGCAACTTAAAGTACAGATGCTATCAGATCTAGTAACAGTATTTGGCTTCAAAATAAATATCGGAAAAACCAAGATGATGAGGCTAAACGCCCCAATATCTTCACCGATTTTTGGTTGTACTCTAGCGTAAAGCTAAAAATTTGCCAAGCTAAGAATGTGTTGCTGTTGAACTCTTTAAACGCAAAAGAGTCAAGCAGTCGTTGGCATCGAAATGTCCTAGAACGACATAACAAGAAAGTCTCTGGAATGGAAAGCCAGACGGCCAAAAAACTCGGAAAGTCATGACTGGAAATCAAAGCAATAGCACCCAACAGAGTTCGGTCCAGCTTAATACGCGCTATATGCTCCTTAATTTGAAATTAAGAAAAAATCCCTTCCGTCTTACGAGTATTTTGGCATTTATTAGACTTAAAATTTAATAATTTAATATTAAATTTTATTTAACAAAGACAATCTAGCAATATGGTGCGAGTTTAGTTGTCTGTATCCCAACATTGACAAGTGCAAATCTTTATCATTTCACCGAAAAGCCGACCCAGTTGCAAACTGTAAGATAAATAGTACTCTAAACTAAGGACATATAGGTTACTTTCTCTCATTGAACTACGCATTTGGACGGCTGACATTTTTGATTTGGAGATAATTAAGATCCTGTATTGTGCTTACGTTCGATCCCAACTAGAATATGCTGTAAATGTGTGGTGTCAAAGACATATCAAAAGTATTGAGAAAATTCAAAAGAACTTTTAGCAACCATCACCATTCCTAACTAGGTGTAAGACCTACAACTTGGCAACGCTAGAACAAAGGCACTTTTATTGGTAATCTCCTGCTGGGTCTAATCGACGTGCCGGAAGTACTTAATTCAATTAAAATAAAATTTTCCAGTAGTCATCTTACTTACTTATTATCAACTTGTTTATTATCAAATCTAAAGCGGATTTATTTTTATTTTTACAATAATAACTTTCTAAGTCAAATTTGTAGACTAACATAACTGTCACAGGCAAGCGGCAAGTTGCTGTACCTCTTTTCTACCATTTAATTCTCTCAATATAAATAATATGATCCTCCTAAGAGGAATAATAATTTTAGACATTGTCTACATTCTCGTCATTGTCGACGCCACTTTTTTAACTGTCTACATACATTGTCTACACATGTAGAATATTAATTAACTACGCGGATCAAAGTCAATAAATCTGTAATAAGACGATGTTTGGAAAACACCTTTAGAACTTAAAGCTTGTAAATCATAAATATGTTCGGTTTAGCACCAAAAATAGAGCTTTTTATACAAGCTTTCAAGTACTCAAACGAATAATCGTTTTTCATATGCACATGCGTTATATTCGCGAGTGCCAAAAAGCGACAAATTTCAAAATTCAAATCAAAATTTGAAATAAAACGCCTAGGTTTTCGAATGGATTTTTTTATAGGGTTTTCTAATAGGAATGAAATGATTTTTAAGTGACGTTTCGGCCATTTGTAATATGTCATGATCTGTCATTTTTTGTTTGATTGTATTCAGTAATGTTTACAATTTCATCATGGTGAGATATACACAAGAACAACGTTTACAAATTATTCAGTTCTATTATCAAAATAATCGTTCTCCAATTGCAACTTTTCGTGCGCTTTTGCCATTTTACAGTCGTAATAGTCGTCCAAGTGCGCTCGCTATTCGTCGGATTGTTGAAAATTTTGAGCGTACATTTTCTTTGCATAATGTTGAAGTGCCAATAAGATAATGATTTGCTCGTTGCTGAAGACCGCAATTTGTCGATTCCAAGACGTTCTTAAGAATTGGGACTGTCTCAAACCACAACATGGCGGATTTTGTGAAAAGATTTGGGTTTGCACCCCTATAAAATTTTTGTCACTAAACTGAAGCCATTGGACCACCGTAAACGTCGTGAATTTGCTGATTTTGCCTTATAACAGCTTGAAAACGATAACGATTTTTTTAAGAAAATCGTCTTTTCCGATGAGGCTCACTTTCATCTGAGTGGTGCGGTAAACAAACAAAACTGTCGATTCTGCTGTGACGAAAATCCACAAATTATTCATGAAAAATCATTACATTCACCTAAATTGACAGTTTGGTGTGGTTTTTGGTCTGGTGGAATCATCGGTCCGTATTTTTTTTCGAAATGAAGCTGGTAACACCGTTACTGTCAATGGAGATCGGTATATATCGATGATAACCAACTTTTTATGGCCGAAATTGGAAGAAGTTGATCTTGACAACATTTGGTTCCAACAAGACGGGGCTGCGTGCCACACAGCAAGTGCAACAATTGAATTATTGCGATAAAAGTTTGGAGATTCGATTATTTTAAGAAATTGTGATATTGAATGGCCCCCAAGAAGTTGTGATTTAACACCATTAGACTATTTCTTGTGGGGTTATTTGAAGTCATTGGTCTTTGGCAATAAACGAAACTCTTTTCAAGCTTTACAATTCAATATTGAACGTGTTATTCATGACATCGAATTTGTTCCTGCAGAAGAAGTCGTGGAGGCCATTTGAATGACGTTAAATAAAAAACATTTCAATTTCCTAACAATTAGTGTGTCCTTTTTAAAAAATCATATCACTCTTATTGGAAAACCCTATATAATAAAATAAATAAAATTAATAATTTTACCACATTAATTCATTGTTATCATGTAATTATGTTAAAAAATAAAAATATAAAAAATAAATGAAAATGGCTCATTAAATAGTAATTATTTTATCGCATTTGAAGACCATAAAATTTTCGAATTTTATTGTTACATCTCTCGTTGGGTTCTCAACTCCGTATAAATGCTCGTTAATTTTCACACGATCAATATTTAAAATAATGACATTTATATTCCAATTTTCGATAACAAAAATTGCAAACATTTTTATCCCCCAGTCCATAAAGTTTTCCGAATTATTTGATTTACTGTATTTGGTACGGGTGTGTAACGAAATCCTGGCTAGGTTAAAATATTGGTTTTCCCGATTTTTAGGCAATCCCGGTTTGGACTAGGGCATTTCCAAACCGATTTTGTTGAAATTCTACACGTGCGATGGAAATGGATTTCTTAAATGATTTTTCGATAAAGTTCTGAAATAAGGCCGTCGCTATGGAACTGGGCCATTTTTAACCGATTTAGTTGAAATTCGACATGTGATACAGACACAAAATATTGATTTTTTAATTAATATTGCAAGTACAAAATATTGCATAACAAAATGTGCAATTATTTTTCTTTTTCATAGGCGTCTTATTTGCGACATATTTGCTGATCCCGGCCCCTACCTCCCCCAAAGTTCAAATCTAAAGCCCCTCGGAGGGCTAAGTGAGGGAGCGCAGCAACTTCCGGCATGCCTGTGAGAGTTATCGAAGCCGTCAGCTTCTACAATTATTTAAAAGTCGAAATTCGACCATAAATTCGATTAAAAGAAAGTTGATGTTTTTTCTTTCGACTATAACTTTTCGATTACATTTTTTCGACATTTTTATTTTAGATAAATAATTTTTCGATATTTTATCATTCGATAATTTTGTTTCGATGTTTTTGGAAACGGTCAAAAGACCCTAACCCCCCTTTGACACTTTCGGTCCTTCGACACAATCGACTAAATTAGGCCCTTCGACCTTTGTTACATTCGGATCTTGGACACATTAGGCTTTTTGAAATTCGGCCCTTCGTAGCCATTCCCTGCTAGTCAACTGTGCGAGTGTTTCTAAAGCCGTTAGTCCTTACAATCGAAAATTTTTAAACGATACATTAGTCCAGGGGAAATTAATAAAAATGTGTATTAAAACTAAGATTTTGAAAACCTAGATTGCGTTCCTAAACCAACGACGGGACCTGGGGTAAGAGTGACACATAATAATTTTAAGTTTTTGTATGTTTCTTATTAAATCTTTTTGTTAAGTTCATGTTGTTTTTTTATTATTTTAGGGGCTGCCCCAGCTTTGGTTTTTCTATTCTAACTTTCACGATGATGCTTTCCTTCCCTAACTCGGATGTTATCTGATAAATACCAATACGTGGTTTATCAACTATACTTTGTAATCGCCAGTGGCAACCTTCAACAGAGTTTTGGGTTCTCGTAAAGTTCTCGTCCGGAACATCCGAAACTGTCCAGAAATTGGGTGAATATGTAGTCCGGCCGGCCCGAATTAATAACAAATATTTTTTTCAAAATCCGGACTTTAGAACTAAGAAAAGAGAACCGGAATTTTGAAACCGGGGATTTTGAACCCGGGATTTCGTAGTACATCAATATTTGATACATTAAAAAAATCTGGTAGATATTTGTTTTGGCCAAAAAAAATCAACACCATTAATGCTTTCAAAAAAAATTTCAACGTTTGATATAAATTCACTAGAAAATCTTGCAAGCCAGACATTTACACCAAAAGTATTATGATACAATTCCATCAGTGGACTAAGAAGATTCTCAGTTTTAAATTCAGTTTTGGAGGTTACCGCGCAACAATTAAAACTTTTATAATAGCTTCAGATAGAAGATCTTTTGTAAATCATATGGCCCATCCTGACACTGTAGCATATGACGGTATGTTCGGATTGCATACATACTACTGTGGGCAAAAAGTAGTAAGAATTTTTAATCTTTCTGAAGTACAAAAAGTGCATTCGGCGATTTTTACAATGAGTGAAATTATTAAACAAAGAAGTTCCATTAAATTTTGCGTGCGGAATCAATTTTGTGGTGCCGAAATTGCATGTCACGAGCAAGTGTTTTTGATTGGTACAAATTGTTCAAAGAGGGTCGAGAACGTGTTGACGAAGAACCACGTCTAGGACGGCCATCAACATAAACTGATGATCAACACGTTAATAACATCAAGGAATTGGTGCTCGAGAATCGATGAAATATCGGAAGGATCAGTGAAAACCATTCTGAAAGATCATTTGGGCCTAAGAAAAGTGAAAGCACGATTGATTCTAAAATCACTCAATTTTTTTGGAAAACAGCGTCGCGTGGACGTCTGTGAAACAATGCTTTCCGACTACCAGGATGTCATGAAACGCATTATAACTGGCGATGAGTCTTGGATCTATGCATACGACCCGGAAACAGACGATCAATCGGCCGAATATCGTGCCAAAGGTGAGCCGTAGACGAAAAAACCACGTCAAAGCAAGTCAAAAATCAAGGTGATGTTGACAGTTTTCTTCGATTATCGAGGTGTGGTGCACTCCGAATTCCTTCCGATGGGCCAAACTGTCAACAAAGAATACTATTTGAGTGTTATGCGTCGTTTGCGCGAAACTAGTCGTAAAAAGAGGCCGGAATTATGAGTCGACATTGGTTTTACGTGATTTTTTCGCCAAAAATTCCACCCATATCGTTCCGCAACAACCGTAATCGCCTGATTTAGCTCCGAGTGACTTCTGGCTGTTCAGAAAACTCAAGCGCCGCTCCGGGGAAACCGTTTTGAGTCAATTGAAGACTTTAAACGTGTATCGCTACGCGCATTGGAGGCTATTCTGGAAATTTACTTTAACAAATGTTTCGAGGATTGGAGTTGGCACAAGTGTATTGAGGCCGGGGGGATTACTTTGAGGGGGACGAAATAGATTTGGACAAATAAATAAAGAATTTTAAAATTATAAACCATGTTTTACTATTTTTTGCCCACAGTATTATGTTTCTACAAATATATATTTTGTTCACGAAAACATCTAATAGCTGTAATATTCCTGTCAGTTTTGGCGATTTAATTCTAATGAAAATAATATATTTTTCGTAATATCGGCTATTTGCTACGACAATATGAGGCCCCTACGAATCAATTAGAAGAAGTACTGGCTCCCAGAGAAAATTAGTTCAAGGTCTTGCCATTATTTCAGCCTTTACGTGGCTGTTACGTTAACATCGGCGTAGTAACCACTTTCTACCTTTGGTGGTTTCAATATGTTGCCATCAGCAGTTATTCCAAAAGTTACTGTGAATCATTTGTCCGATCGTCTAATCCATTTTTCTGTTATTGTTGATTGGGGCTCACACTCAAAATATCTTGGAACGTGGTTCACGTTTATTATATTATGGCGCCGTATTTGTTTCTCTTCGATGGCATCTTGAATATTTTCAAAAAAATCACGGACAAGAGTACATGCATTATCCGGAAGATAACGACATGCCACTCATCTGATGCCTTAAATGTGGTATACTTTTCTGGGCATAATTTCTTTTTAATATTCAAAGCCATGCTTTGTATATATTTTTCTTTAACCCGGGGGCTCTCACTGTTTTTATCCTAAATCCATCTAAAATTTTGTTCTCCAGCTCCATAAATTGCTCGTGTCGGCCTCTTCCTTTTAATCGGCGAGCTACTTGTGTGAAAATTTCGGCTTCTTGTAACGCGCTTCCAACAATTTATTTTTAATTTTCATCCAGCCTCGAACTGTTGATGTTGTGAGTTGGTACTTCATAGTCCATGCAGCATATCCACTCCCAGGTACATTGGCTTGATATTCTTTTAAAACTTGAAGTTTGGGTATGAAACGTATAACAGAGATATTTACTTTCCTTGTATATACGTATATATATGACGTTCCTCGAAAAAAAATTATATCACACGAGTTATTTTACCATTTTTTAGAGCGGTTAACAAACGCGCAATAAATTAGTAAAGTAAATATTACCATATCGTTCCAATTTTATTTATTTCACGTAAATATGAAAAGTAAATAATAAAAATTTGAATAAAACACCTATAGTGGGCGCAATATTCGTTTTGAACGCCTATAGGCCTTATTTACGAGGAAAGACGTAGACACCTCCAACTCCTTTCCCCTCCCTAATTTTTCGCCGTTTCCCAGCCAATTCGACGACGTACGGCTATATGTCCAACTTTCGTACAACCATCTGCGCATTACATAGCTACATGTCAGCCTATATTACTGGCATGTAAGATTGGTCGGCCAATGAGTTTGGCACTCCGACCGGGGGTCATAATTGAGTTCATTTTCATCACATACCATAATCTTATGATGAAAAATCCCTTTTTCAACCTGCCTGGGATTTGAACCCGGTACCTCCCGATCGAAACGCGTTATTCAAGGCATACCTATAATACGTGTACACCACCGATATCAGGAAATTGTTACGATTTTTCGCATGTACGGGTGAAAATATTCGATTTATCAACAGGCAAATCAATTTGAAGTAGTTTTTGTTTTATGTATTATTGCTTCATGAGATTTGTGCGGATGTGAGTAAATGCTTATTTGCAGTGGCGCATATATCCGTAATAATTTGGTTATTTATGATGATGATATTTTTTTTTGTTATTAGTAATCATAATAAAATATAAATTATTAATGAAAGTACGCTTTGAATTACCTTTGTTATGTTTTTTCCATGCTTTTGAAGTTTTGATTAGTTTGCGTTAGTTTGTATGAACGTAGTGATGCTTGTTAGTAGTGTTTTGATTATATACCCAAGATCTGAAAAATAGAAAAATGCACAGTGTTAAATAAAGCTGTTGTTATCATAAATGGTTTTAGATTGGTTTAAATGGTTTTTTAAAAATGTATACAGGGTGGCCAGAACTGGACGATCAAACGAAGCAGGGTGATAGGGAAGCACATTTCCAACAAAAACAGTCAAGAAAAGTTTTTTCGAATTGTTACTGGTGCAAAAGTTATTCCACTTTCAGTGTTTTTTAATGAAATCGCCAATTTTTTAGGCAAATCTAGTAGCCCGAATTAAACAAAATTTGTGGTATATAAAAGAAAAAAACATTCTGCAATTCATGTAAGTAGTTCCATACATACACACTCGAACGTTTATAACTAAAATGGCAATAGCTACGATATCCAAATGGGGAACGCTTGATATGAAGAGAAGATATGAAGCAGCTGGTCCACTTGATATAGATGAAGATAGAGTAATTGGAATGGTGACAGACCACCCATTTATAAACGTTCGTGAGTACTACGGTCCACATTGCATCGTATTTTAAAAATAAATCAGTTGCACGCTTACCATGTGCAACGTGTATAAGACCATTTACCTGCTGTTCATGAAAAAATTGTGCAATTTTGTCCATAATTCATTCCCAACCATAATTTGCACTATTGGACCGCGGCGTAGTTTATTTGAACACCAATTTGGAGTGAACATGTGGGCGGGAATAGTCGACGGAAAATTAATTGGCCCATTTGAACTCCCACGTCAGATCAACGGGGAAGTATATGTAAGTTTTCTACAAAATGACTTGGATGAATTACTTAATGATGTTTCTCTACAAACACTATACACATGTAGTGAGGCAACACCTCGACTTAAATTATCCAAGTTGCTGGAAGAGGAGAGTCCGTTGCATGGCCTCGCGGTCTCCTGATCTAAATCATTCAGACGTTTTTTGTGGGGTTAGTATAAAGAGGTGGTTTAGGAAAGAGTAAACCGAACCGGACCGATCAGGAGATGCGGTAACGTATAATCGAAGTGTCGACTATTATTAAGAGTAATGAACGTGCGAAGGTTTAAGTACAATTTTATACGACGATGCCGATTATGGTGTGTATTATGGCATATAATGAGCCTCAACGAAACCTGTACTATAATTTGTTACACATTTATTACAATTTATTACAACAAATCCCGATGTTATTACAGTTACCGTTTTCGAGGAACGAGTGGTCGGTTTAGCTTACAATTAAATCTTGACCGCCAAATTTGTAACTTTTGATGTAGCTATGATATCGGGATGATTCTTGAACCAGAATTTATTACAAATTAATTACAGTGAATAAGTTAGTTCAAGACGACTCCTATAACTTGCCTAAGGGTGAATTTCACCCCAAAACGATTATATATTTCAAAAACGTCAATTTAACCAACTTTAATAAAACAATTTACTCCAGAATGTCACCAGATTTGGGGAAAAATGTTGCAAGAAGTCATGTCGAGAGTAGGTCAGCCTTATCCAGATGTGTAATATATTATTTTTGTGTCAGGATACGCGGAATCAACTCCAAACGGTAGAGGCTTCAAATAGGTAAATTAAAGGTCGATTTTACTACCTTTAATAATTTATTGCACCAGACTATGGTATGGAGTCTAAAAAAATTCCGTGGTCATTAATAAATTAGTTATGTGTCAAGTTAGACGAAATTAGCTCCGAACGTTAGAGGCTTCAAATTTTTAATTTAAAAGTCGATTTTGCAAAATTTATTAATTTATTACACTAGACCGCCACCAGGTATGGGTTTTAATGTTATTCTGTGGTCGTTGTAAAGGGCAAGTCAACTTTATATACAGGTGCGTAATAAATTATTTTTGAGTAAGGTTACACGGAATTTGCTCCGAATGGTAAAGGTTTGAAATTTTTAATTTAAGGGTCAATTTTACCATCTTTAATAATTTATTACAAAACTAGTATATAAATGCTAAGATAAGTATATAACTATACGCCATTAATGTACATTGAGAATAGTAAAGGACCAAGAGCCGACCCCTGAGGAACGCCAGAAGAGACAGGTAAGACGTCAGAAAAAGAATTGTCATAAAAGACTGCCTGAAAGTGACCCGAAATATAGCTTTAGAAAAATCCAACAAAGTAAGGCAAGTCATTTCTCTTTTACTCATACTACGACGAATATCATCACAAACATTCAGTAAAGCAGTGGTAGTACCGTGGAACCTTCAAAAAGGAGGACAGAGAACTTAAAATACTTATAGGTTGGAAATGGGAAAGCTCAGAAGGATTGCTAATTTTAGGAACAGGAATAACTTTACTCAACTTCCACTGAGCGGGATAAAACGAGGTCGTTAAAATAAAATTAAAAATATGTAACAAGTATCTTGATACATTAGGAAAAATACGCTTAACAAATTTTAAACTAACCATATAGACCATTGGACAGCGGTTTAACTTCCCAAATTGCAGAATGAAAATCGGCAATAGATATATTTGCAAACGAAAAAGAATTTAGCGATTCTACGGATACTAAATCAATATTGGAAATATCATGCGTGGAACTAGAATTACTTAGGTAATGGTTAAAATGATTAGCTTTGAAATTTACCGCAACTACCAAGGCCCAAAATGCGAACGTTACGCCAAAATATCTTAGAGGGAAGTGAGGGATCTAGCTTATCCTTGAAAAAATTTTGCTTAGCGATACGAATTAAACTTACCACTCTTTTTCGAGATTGCTTATAAGCTAGATAAGAAATAGAATTAGGGCTCATTTTCCAAAGACGATATTTGGAAAAACGAACAGAAATAGCATTCGAAATCTCTTGTGTCATCCAAGGGGGGGATCTAAGTCTAAAATAAACAGTAGTGAGAGGAACGCAATTATTAAACACATTATTAATAGAGGAGTTAAAATAGTCAATTTGATCGGTAGAAGTACTAAGAGAAAAAATATCGTCCCAACGAATAGAGCCACAAATTGATGAAAGGTGAGATTCATCAATTTTCGAAAAATCCCTAAAGCTGAAACTTTTAGGTTTAGGACGAGAGTAGTAATTAATAGAAAAAACAAGGAGTTCTTGATGAGAACCAATACCAAGGGACAATTGATTGAAAAAACAAATGGAATTTTACTGCAGAAGCGACAACATGATCAATGAGAGAATAAGAACCACCACTTGTGGTTGCATAAGAGTATAAGTGGGCGCTTCAGTTTTATAAACTGAAAGGTTAATGCTATTTAAGAAAACTAAATAGCTACGAGAAAATAAAGTTTCTTGAGAAATATCAAAATTGAAATCAGCCGAAATAAAAACCTCATCATACCAAAAGGTAAAATAACTGAAAAGACACTCAATGTCTAAAAGCGAATTTTTAAATTGAGCATACGACCTCTTGTTCGTTTTAGGAGGATTATAAACCACACCAAAAAGGAATTTCCGCTTATTCACGCAGACATTTAGAAAAAGAAACTCAAAGTCAGAAACGAGCCTTTGAGAAATTGAGAGGGGTACCGATACAACATTACATTTAATATGCTCGGTGGATTAGCTCTATCACGCCTGAACAAATTATAACCACTAATGGCCAACGCGGAATCGGGAATACCGGACGATAGAAACGTTTCCGATAAGCAAATGAAATGAATTGGGACCCCATTAAAAGTATGACGAAGTTCGTCAATATTTAAAATCAGACTCTGGAAGTTTAAACTAACCACATTAAGTAAATTAGACCTAGCCCGAAGCATAGATTTTAATAAAATGAAAGGCAAAGAAACACTCTCGGTGGACATCGCGAATCGTGGCGCACTTCAACAACAATACTTATATGCAAAATTTTTAAAATAAATAATTAGTTTCTTCTTCAAAAGATCTAAATCTGAAACAAAACAAAATTTACATCTGATTCGATACACTCATAAGTCAGATATGTGCGGAATTTATAGTCATTATATGATTCCAAATTGGATATCGAGATAAGCGCCTTAATTATAAAAATACTTCCGTTTCGAATACCGCAACCGAAGTATACGAATATATAAACTAAATATTGAAGAGATTCCTGCAATTGGAAATACCCAACTAGCAGATCCAGATTTCCGTAATTCAGTTGAAATTGACATGTTGGTCGGATCAGATCAATTATACGCAATTCTCGATACTGGGCGGAGGCAGTTGGAGTCAACATTCTTACAAAACACGTGATATGGTTGGGTTTTATGTGAACACCCTAAATCAAAACAACTGTCAAGTGCATCGTCTTGCAATATGCTAGTCAATCAGTTGGGTATTGATATTAACAAAACTTTGCAATAATTCTAGGAAATTAAAAAAGTACCTCGAACGCGTAAACTCTCAAGATTCAGAAGGCAGGGAGATGGAAGATATATCATTCAATTACCTTTCCAAAAATTATCTGTTAAGCTAGGAAATTCAATAATGGTTGAAACCAAAATAGTTACCAAATTGAAGGAATATGTTGAAGTATGGGATGTATGGTAGAAATACGTTGCAATCATCAAATTTAAATCGGTTGAGAAGTCCTGTTATTTTTCTACATCATGTGGCACTAAAGGAGTCCAGCGACACACATCATTACTGACGCTGCAATCAACTGAAAGCTTTTAGCAATACTAATGCTGCTCACAAGAAAACGGAAAGCAATAATTTCCAACGTAGAAAAAATGTATCGACAAGTAATTGAAGCTACAGACGATACCAATTAGCATCGAATACTATGGCGAAAAAATCCTTATACCATCAATTTCGATTATTTGGCAATTTCCACCCTACAAAAATTAAATCGTGACAATGGGCACAGCAAAATATTACAGCATGTCCTAAACGATTTCTACGGTGTACACTTTTTATCAGGGGTCGAAACCGTGCAAGAGGCAATTGACAAGAGAGTTTCTCGATAACAAAATGGCGAAGCTACAGTCCAAAATTAAGTAATGATGTTGATAATCAAAGCACCACTGACATAAGCAGTGACGGGACTTCAACAACAAGATGAATAAATTGTAGTTACTTTAAAAGTTTATGCTGATCGAGAAGTTACAATAACAAAAAGAAAAGTAATATCCGAGTATTCAAGAATCTTTGATCCGTTGGGCTTCTTGTCTCCATTATAATTCTCCTGATCATTTTGTTCTAAAAAATGTCGTTTCTAGAACTAAATTGAAACGATTAGAATCTAGACGGCTCGACTGATTCTTCTATTATATTGGCCTAACTCTCAACCTGGCTAGTGACTGCGTAAGTAAAAAAATTTCCTACAGAACGAATAATACCTACACTACTGTTTCCAATCCGCTAATTTGATTCCGCCGACCCACTTTTGGAAACTTTCAAAAACAATATTCGCGGGCCCCCTTCATTCAAAAAATATAGTTACTCAAATAATGAGCCTAACTTCATCGAATCAAACATTATTCTGAATGATTCGTGTACTAATGAAAATTATTTGATCTTCTCGGTAATAACCACAAGGAGTGGCATGCAATACAACACTCCTCCACTCATTTTGACCGATTATGGTAATCTGCAAGGTGAAACGATTTTACTGAGATCTGTTCACAATATTAATCTGACGATCGAGTACATAACAACTCTCCGGCCACTTTGCACATCAACAGGATCTGTTCTATAAAAACAAGTTATGGGTAGAGTAGACTCATCATGAAACATTCTCGTAAAAATATTCTATGGATTATTTAAATGCTCTCTAGCAGGCAAAATTATACTAGTTGAAGAAGACTACCAGGGCATTATGTTAAAACTCAGTACTGTAACGATAGGTTCGTTAACGGTGAGGACGAATATTTAAGATGGAAAACAGGAAGAAATATCACCGCGCATGAACAAAAATTTTCGACGGGTCATACTTAAAACGACCAGCTGTTGGATATGAACCAATCTAAACTTATAAAATTAAAATTGAATTGCAAATATTTGAAAGGCTAGGATCAAGTGAAACATTGACCAGATACCGCCACATCATAATTTTACCTACGCTGAACATGTACTTCGAGAATTTTACTCTCGCAATTATTTGGCCCGGATTTGATTTGATTTTTTTTTGGAAATATACGGCTTCTAATATTTGGGCATTGCTACACGGGAGATACAGCTTATAAACTGCGGACACGCAATCTGCTAAATAAAATTAACTTGGTCTTATAGGAATTGAATATTCAACAAGAAAATTCAACCGAATTCATTGGCATTCAACCATATAATTATTATGCTAAATTCCAGGATCACACAATTTTAAATGACTTTGATGGGAGTGGGCATTTAAGTTTGCCGTTTTCACTTATTGATGTTGATAACATTTTCTTATCACGTACCTTATTCGCGACTTTTACCTTTTTACCCATATTTAAGAAAATGGTATTTAATGGCAAATTTAAAGCACTATACGATGCCCATAACTTCAACTTTAGAAAATTTAGCATCTCTTCAGTCATTAAATAAACATTAAACCTCTTAAAAGTTTTAATTGAGTTGGAAAATCGATTTTCCCATTAGAGTTTTTTTGTTGTCAAAACATCCCCTCAAAAATATTTATAATTAAATAAAATTAGTACCAAACAGAAAATTATTAAGCATCAAAATTCAACGAAAGCTTTTAAATATATAATATCAGTGTGTTTCATTAAATTCAAATTTCCCAAAAACAATGTTTTATTATTTAGCTTGTTGTGCTTTCATTTTGAAAAGCGAATACAGTGAACATAAAAAATTATGTTAATTTTTGCGGAAGATGAAAAAGCGCGATTTGCGCAAAATCAACATTTTGTACGAATCGAAAAGCTTCTTCCCTAACAACAATATCATTTTTCTGTTATTAAAACATAAAAGTTGGGAATTTTAAAAATTTACATATATCGTTAAAGAGTTGTACCAAAAATGTATTGTGCTTTAATAAAAGCTTTTACATAGAAATCTCAACCCATTTTATATAAATGAATCATTAATTAAATATTTAATTTATAATTAATGTGTTCCAATTAATATTTTAACTAACGGGGTAAACAATATAATATATCGTGTATATTTGCTAGAACTTAAAGCTTTTACGTGTATCTTAAATAAATAAATGTTAAAAGCATTTTGTGCTTTCATTTCATTCGACTAAATATTATGTTGTTGCTGTATAGTTCACAATAATAGGCCAACACCCGCCTACCCTTCTCAAAGAGGGTGATTAACACACATACATACTAAACAAAAATATAATAACAATGGAAAGTTCAAAACAAACAAAACATTATTTCTGTGGAATATGATTAGAGTTTGTGTTTTGTTTCTCGACTTAAGACAAAGTGTCAAATGTTACTGGTTCAATTCATTAGAATTATTTATTTCGTTGTTTTAAGCATTAGTGACGATGGCAGAAGATTAATATCGAAAATAATGTCTGCACCGCGTAGATAATCAATATTCGACACCTGTAGACAATTTATGTGGAAAATTAAAAAAATGCGTCAACAAACTCCCGAAACGTTGAATTTGTGGAATAAATTGTTTATACAAAATTTGTCCTAAGTCTAAAATTTATAAAACGGTATGCCACATGATCATCAACTGAAGCGCTAATAAAAATGAAAAGCTTTTTCCAAGATCTTTCAAATGGTGTTCTACATGATTATGTGAATAAGAGAAAATTGTAACTGCTTTCAGCACCACAACGGTAGTTGTGAATACTAAGGTCCTTACGCCGGTCCTTATATACGCCATGTTTATAACGTAACGGTTGGTTTGTGAACTAAAGTTGTAACAAAATTGTTGTCTTTCACCGACCAAATGGCACAATGGTTAAAACTTTGACGTTTGGATTGGGAAATACCGGGTTTGAATCCCGATAGGAGCAAGATGCAAAAGGGATTTTTCTTCAGCTGATTACGATCGATGATAGAAATGAACACACCTATGACCCCCTGTCGGAGTGCACAACTCATGAGCCGACCCATCTTCCACGGCAGTACTATGGGCTGGCACGGAGCTACGCAATGTGCAGGTGGTTCTACGTGAATCGGACCTATAGCCATACGCCTTCGATTTAGCAAGCAATGCGCAAGGTACGACGGGAAAAGCGAGCCGAAAAAGAGTTGGGAGTGCTTCGGCCCCAGAACAGATGGCATAGATTAAAACATAAAAAAAATTGTTGTCTGATCCAAGTCCGTCCAAACTATAAATTACACGAGTATATAGGAAAGAGAAAAATAATTTGCCTGTATTGGGTGGCATTTTGGGTAATTTCCTATGGTAGATGCCCAGCTCCCTAGGTAAATATACCAACAGATTTTCTTTTTTTTAAACTCAGACATTTAGACGGACGGACAAACTTTTTTCTTCATTTAATCACGACGAAAAAAATGGTTTTGGACCAGAGTCATTTTTCATCCGATTTGTCAGGATTTCAATAACTTGGAAGTTAATATTATCAATTCGATTTCTTATTCGAGTAAGATTTTGCTTGGAAAAATATACATCTGGAGAAAAGTACTTTCTTAAAATTATAGGAAAATTTTCGTTACAATCACAGCTTTTTAGATCAATGTTAATCAGTTAAAATAGTTCCGCATGTTATTTTGCTAAAACAAAACTTTGCAAAGTTGTTATTGCAGTCAATATGTGTATGATTATAAAGAAATAATTGTGGACACAAAACGTCATAATGTCAAGGTATTGTGGTACAATCATTTGAAATGGTTCCTTCAACAAAGAAATTATAGAATTTTGATGATGGCTACCAAAAAAAATAATTTTCGACATTGTGTACATGTCTCTACATGGTCATTCCCTGTTGGAAAATTATTCCTTTGGTCTAGGATATATGATAATATTTTATAATAACATGATATAGTACCAAATATTTTACAAAATCAATGCAGAATACCAACAATTTTCTGAGTCATTTTGTGGAGCATTTTTTAAAGGCAATTTTCGATTTTCGTTTTATGTGAATTTTCCGGTTTGGCCCAATAGGAATTATATTCTTCAAACATTTTTTCTTCACATATATTTCCTACCCAATCTCAAGCAAATCAGTAATTCACTGTGAATCAATAAAAACTGTTAAAACGGCTCCAATTTTTGAAATCAAAGAAATTCGTTTATCAAGTTTCAACAATAAACTTTCTAACTACAAACCAACTAAGACGGGGCCTCAACTGTATCTGTATGCACAACAACAATCATAATATCGCGCGATATAAAACCGAAAAACACTTTTACGAGGTCTTACTCTTACCGGGCTCTCTTTTCATTTGTTAAGAAAATTGTACCAAATTTTATTATTATTAACGGTAATAAATGCTAAAGGTGCGTGTAAATAACTTTTATTTCGTTTCATCAACAAAAATATTTAATACGAAATGTGAAAATGTACACACGGTATATACTAAATTTTAATGTGGGTATTATACAGAACTGTGTTCCTTTTTCTTGTGAAAATTTTCCTTAATGCGGTATATCAATCTTACAAGAAGCAAAAGGAACATAACACGTTATTTAAATATTTTATGGTTTGAGACGATTAAAGAGGTATAGCAGAAAACATAAAGTTATCGTATTTTTAGTTTTCGGTTTGACAGCGGCGTCAATTCGATATAATACGTTCTAATGTATAAAATGTATTACAGTCAGTTATCGAAATCGAATTTTTGGGAATTATGTTCATGCGATATACAAAAATAATTTGTTGCGTTCTCAGTTTTCGAATTCCCAGTAGGTGTTTTTCGATAAAATATGATTATATTACTTGTAAAAAATATTGTTGTTCGTCTATTATACATGGATAGCACGTTTCAAATCTGATGGTTAAATATAAATTGCCTAATCTGATTTTTTATTAAACCTCTGGCATGGTCGAGAAGCTGTTGATTTTTTTTTTTGAAAATAACTAATTTGTACTAGAGGAAGATATTCTTCACAATTCGCCTTGCAGTTTAAGGCAAATAATTAAGTTTCTGCTAAATTTATCTCCAGTTTTTTAATGTACCTGCAGATTAACCATTTTTCAAAAATTTTATAGATCCAGTAATCGTAAGTTTTGGTATTCCACATATGTTTAGCCATGGAAATCATTAAACTGTTGCTGTGTACCGAATGCAACAGCTTCCAGTTATTGGTTTTATAAATTTGTGTGTGATCACCGAAGCCTCGGCGAGCCTCAAACGCCTCGCAGAACTGGGCTCGCGATGGTTCAGCACCCAAATGTCAAACGAATTAATCGTTCAATAAACTATCAGTACTCATAAAGTCGTCAAAGTAATAAATGATATGTTTGATAACTGCATCCGTTAGGTTAGCCACAAACAATGCAATGCGATCATCTAATTATTCTTCAATCAAAATTAACTATTTGTGTAGCATCGCTAAGTTAAAATTGTGAAAATCGTCATGTACGTCAATATGGCTTCAAAAGGACAAGTCACCTATGCGCAAAACACCTTCGAAGTTGTCAAGACGGATCCACAACGGAGTTGTTGGTTTAATTATTATAATCGTATCGCCTAAGAATTTTTACAACTACATTTAGCAATAATACGAGTATCGCTATCGAGTGGCTGGAGAAAACAACCCTCTGGTGCCCCAGCTAAGTCGAATATCTATCAATGGCACTCGATGATTATCCGCAGTCAGAGAAATCATGGAAAGAATAGTATAAAATGGTATAAAAGGGTATAAAATGGGATAAAATGTATAAAATGTAAAAAATGTATAAAATGTATAAAATGCATAAAACGTTAAAATGTATAAAATGCATAAAATGTATAAAATGTATAAAATGTCTAAATTGTATAAAATGTATAAAATGTATAAAATGTATAAAATGTATAAAATGTATAAAATGTATAAAATGTATAAAATGTATAAAATGTATAAAATGTATAAAATGTATAAAATGTATAAAATGTATAAAATGTATAAAATGTATAAAATGTATAAAATGTATAAAATGTATAAAATGTTTAAAATGTATAAAATGTAAAAAAAGTATAAAATGTATAAAACGTATAAAATGTATAAAATGTATAAAATGTATAAAATGTATAAAATGTATAAAAAGTATAAAATGTATAAAATGTAAAAAATGTATAAAATGTATAAAATGTGTAAAATGTATAAAATGTATAAAATGTCTAAAATGTCTAAACTGTATAAAATGTATAAAATGTATAAAATGTGTAAAATGTATAAAATGTATAAAATGTATAAAATGTCTAAAATGTATAAAATGTATAAAATGTAAAAAATGTATAAAATGTAAAAAATGTGAAAAATGTATAAAATGTATAAAATGTGTAAATTGTATAAAATGTATAAAATGTATAAAATGTATAAAATGTATAAAATGTATAAAATGTATAAAATGTATCAAATGTATAAAATGTATAAAATGTATAAAATGTATAAAATGTATAAAATGTATAAAATTTATAAAATTTGAAAAATGTATAAAATGTATAAAATGTATAAAATGTATAAAATTGTATAAAATGTATAAAATGTATAAAATGTATAAAATGTATAAAATGTATAAAATGTATAAAATGTATAAAATGTATAAAATGTATAAAATGTATAAAATGTATAAAATGTATAAATGTATAAAATGTATAAAATGTATAAAATGTATAAATGTATAAAATGTAAAAAATGTATATAATATACAAAATCAACAAATTGTATAAAATGTATAAAATGTAAAAAATGTATATAATATACAAAATCAACAAATTGTAAGTGTATAAAGTTTATAAAATGTATAAACTCTATAAAATGTATAAAATGTATAAAATGTATAAAATGTCTAAAATGTCTAAAATGTCTAAAATGTATAAAACGTATAAAATGTATAAAATGTAAAAAATGTATAAAATGTAAAAAATGTGAAAAATGTATAAAATGTATAAAATGTATAAAATGTATAAAATGTATAAAATGTATAAATTGTAAAAAATGTATATAATGTACAAAATCAACAAATTGTAAAAAATGTATAAAATGTAAAAAGTGTATATAATATACAAAATCAACAAATTGTAAGTGTATAAAGTTTATAAAATGTATAAACTCTATAAAATGTATAAAATGTATAAAATGTGTAAAATGTATAAAATGTATAAAATGTCTAAAATGTCTAAACTGTATAAAATGTATAAAATGTAAAAAATGTGAAAAATGTATAAAATGTATAAAATGTATAAAATGTATAAAATGTATAAAATGTATAAAATGTATAAAATTTATAAAATTTGAAAAATTTTAAAAATGTATAAAATGTATAAAATGTATAAAATGTATAAATTGTATAAAATGTATAACATGTGTAAAATGTATAAAATGTATAAAATGTATAAAATGTATAAAATGTATAAAATGTATAAAATGTAAAAAATGTATATAATATACAAAATCAACAAATTGTATAAAATGTATAAAATGTATAAAATGTATAAAATGTATAAAATGTATAAAATGTATAAAATGTATAAAATGTATAAAATGTATAAAATGTATAAAATTATAAAATTTAAAAAAATGTATAAAATGTATAAAGCGTATAAAATGTATGAAATGTATAAAATGTATGAAATGTATAAAATGTATAAACTGTACAAAATGTAAAAAATGTGAAAAATGTGTAATATGCAAAAAAATCCGTCGTCCGTGTTCACCAACGCAAATCTTTAGTGACCTTTTGTTGATCGTCGCACTGTGGCTTAGCATTTAAATTGCCTCCAAATGGTCTGTGTTCTTTTGTTTGATCTTTTCCTATATATTCGGTTTCTGAACAACAGTTTATATCATCTATTATTATTTATCATGGAGTATGAACAGCAGTGTCTACATTATGGTTTCTTAAAAATTTAGATGGTGGAACAATCGGTTTAGTTCCAAGAATATACTTCTAGAATTTCTTTGCCGAATTCTGTATATTTTGACATTAAAATCTTTATTCCGATGTTGCTTTCTAACGTGCTTCAATTGGAAAGTTTCCCACTATTTCTGGCGTAAAATTTAAAGAGTTTTATGAAATACAAAGACAGATCACTAGAGAATTACCAAGTTGCAATTTAATAATGATGTAACGAATTTGAAATGTAATCTGACTAAGTACAAAACTTAATCGAGCATTGTTTTCATATCTAGATAAAATCAAATATTCAATACCACGACATTCAATTTATATATTGCACATAGTTTAAAAAACCACTAAAACTAACTTTGTTGTTGTTAGATGAAATCAAATTTCAATTCAATTTGTCGTAAAAATTGAACTCCCAAATATATTTTGTGGAACGTTTTAGTTTTGTAGAAAAGCTTTGATTTTCAAAATATGACTTTTATATGCGCGGAGGAAATGAATTTACAAAAACAAAGTTTAATCGATATTTTTCCACTGTATAAGTTGGATTTAAAACAATGCATTTCATAAATAATTGAACAATTTATGTTGTGTTTTCAACTTTATGAAAGCTTTTGAACATTTTTGTTCCCTCGTCATTACAAAGCAATGCAAAATGTTCCTCAAGCAAATATAAATTACACAAGTTATGTCTGTTGCGAGCAAGTAGAAATAATGTACTTAGTATGTACGAGATAGGTATGTATAGTATATGTGCTGTGTTACATAATGTTATTTAGTAACGAAGAAGAAAAATTTATTCAAGCATATCTTTTTTTCAAATGTATCTCCTCAGGTTGTATTTTCATTGTGTGAATTTAACTTTCTTATCCTGTTTTTATTTGTATGTCTATTGATAATAATTTATACAAGATAAAGTCAGTGTTTTGTTTTTAATGAGTCTGGAGAAAATCTGAATAATGGTTGTATACATTGTATGTGATTAATTATTTAATTGGTAGGATTACAGTATTCTATTGTATATTTCTATAATTTCTTCAGGTGTTTTAAAATTCATAGACTTACAGTTTAATACGTTCTGATAAAAGATGACATTTTATTTTAAAACATTGTTATATAAATATTTTACAATACTTAACCTGTATTAAAATGTGAACTCGTTTAAAAGAGTTGAATGCTTTGTGTTTATTTTTATAAATTCTGTTGTACGAGTGTATCATGACGTTCGATTTAGACTCCTTATATTATTGGAACATTGAGTTTGCTTAAACATATGGAGGGGGAACTACAATAGACAAGTTGAGGGGAACTCCAGAAATTAAGAAGGCACACCAGCAACTCAAACTGAAACAATAATTTAGTTACACTGGAAAGAAATGGTTGGACATAAGGAATATCGTATTTGATCCATTCGGGGAAGTTGAACCAAACAAATTTGGAATGGGGCGTTTCCTTGTAATTACCCTTATTAAAAATCGTGGGAACGACTTATTCCCATAAGATCCGATCTATCGTTAAGGTAATCATTTATATTATAGATTCCAATCGGACACTTTGCTGGTCCAATTTGGAAGGGGTAAGGGCACTAAGCCCATCCCCTTTAGTTGAAACATGAGTGTCTTCACCATATCCATCATGTCCCAAAATATCTTTTGTTGTTCTGAGGCACTCTTCTGACTTTCCCTGAAAAATATTTTCATAGCATTTTTGTCTAATTTTATTTATCTGGCCTACTGAGGGAATAAGTTTGGTGTAAATATTTTCGAAACAACTTTAAATCGGAAAAAAATGTCCTTTAATAATTTTCTGGAGCAAAAGTTCCCCAATTAACTTTGTTTTCAAAATCTCTGCACTAAACTAATTCTCTCAATTCAATGACAGACCACGTTTTTCTTAAACAAAACAAAAATTATTATGAATCGTTGTGATAAAGCCGGCATTCCCATTATTTTAGCATTATGCTTAAAATAAAAGCCCCAAGACGAATCTGGATGTTGTTCTTTTGAATGAAATAAGATTGAAAGAAGAGGGAGATTTCCACAATTATTTTCTAATGAGTCACGAAAATTTGGAAGTTTTGCTGCGACTGGTCAAGCCATTTGTTGTAAAACAGAGCACAAATATGCAAAAATGCTTACTAGTAAGTGAAAGGCTGGCACATTGCGATATTTGGCTACTGGAAAATTTTGTGAAGTTCTTAAGTTTTCCGCTATCATGTCGCCTGTTTCCATAAGTCGTAGACGTACGTATTTTATGGTACACTAAATCACAAAACTTAACTTGAATTTAATAATCATTTTCAGTTTCCGAGAACTCCAGAAGAGTGGAATAATATTGCTGACGATTTTGCTAATTTAAATTTATTTTGGAATAAAACCTCGCAAATCAAGATCTTTATATTACAACTATAAAGGTTTTTATAGTATTGTGCTGTTAGCTGTGGTTAATTCTCGTAAGGAGTTTATAATGGTAGATGCAGGAATGATTGTACGATTATCATATGGAGGTGTTATGTTTTATTCCAAGTTTGCGGAAATGTTAAAGCCAAAATCTTTAAATTTGCCGAAGCCCAGTCCATTACCCAATACAAAGGAACATTCTCCTTATGTGTTTGTTGCGGATGAGACGTTCGCATTGGATGCCAGTTTAATGAAACCATATTCCCAAAAACTATTAAAATGCTCGGCATGAGTATAATAGAAGACTGTTCACCGCCCGTGTAAATGTGGAGCATACTCCAAATTAAGAACCAAAAAAGGCAAAAACAATAACATTGGCTTGTTGTTATCTACATAATTTCTTAATGAAAGATAATAACCACATCTACTGCATTTTAAATTAAAGTATTAAAAATAACTGTAGCTTTGCAGACATACAGGGCACTCTGCATCGGAATAGTATTTCGGATGCAAAGCAAATCAGAGAAAAATATTGTTCCTATTACCTATTATCCCTTTAGGCATCGTGATCCGAACCAGGTACCTCCCGATAAAACGTCAACGTTTTAAATCCTGCGCATTTCATCATTACTTATTTAATATTTGATTCATAAGAAGTCGCTAAGGCTGTTTGGTGTTTGCTATGCTCCAACAGTAGAGCTTGAGTCATAACGATCCCTCACACTGAGATAACGATTCGTACCCTGACCCTTTCACCGCTCTGACCACTCTGTTAGGTTAATAATTTGGGTATGAACAAATCGTTACCTGATTGCGAGGTGATGATGATGAAACAGCACTCACAAACGGCTTCACAAGAAAATTATTAAAGTGCTGGGAGTGCATAGAGGCCCGAAACCGACAGCAAAGATTATAAACCGAACTAAAATAACTTTAACAAATTTTTATTTTTATGAAATTTATTTTTATTTAAAATTTATTAAAAAAACTACATTCTGAAAAGAGCTACATTCTGTCTGGAAGGATGCTGAGGAACTGTTGCTCAATCCAGTTGGTGATAAAACAGTAAAATAACCGGAATCCTCGTTAATTTTAATTGAATTTCTAGGTAATGTGCCCTGGATTGCCTCAAACAGCACGTCATTAATAGCGTTCTCTGCAAGAGCACTTTGCTCGGAATCCAATTGTTTCAATTTTTCAGCCCAGGGTTTGGCAATCGTTGGAATTTGATTAACAAAAAGTGTAGATACAAAAATTAGCAAAAAGTGTAGCAGCAAAAGAAAAAGGGTTGAAATTCGAATTACGTGGTTTAATTAAAATTATTAAAAATAAACGAAAAATTTTGAGGATCACAGTACGACAATAATAAGTTTATAAAAAAAAAGTTTAAAGGTTTTTTAATAAAGAAAATCATCGGAACAATGAGTACCTAGTGTGGAATTTAGTGTTCTCAACTTGGCATGGTGTCTAAAATTTGTACAAAAAATTTCAAAACAACTTGCTTGTTGTGATTGGCGATATGGCGCTACAAGTGGAACCGTCTTTGGGGCTAATTTCACTTAATTCCTTAATAATTCAAAAAGTCATCGGAACAATGAGTGCCGAGTGTGGAATTTAGTGTTCGCAACTTGACATATTGTCTGAAATTTGTACAAAAAATTACAAGACGATTTGCATTTTGTGATTGGCTATATGGCGCTACACGTAGATGCGTCTTTGGCGTCTTACACTTACACTGATTCTGCATAGCCAATTGCTCGCTGTTTTGATGAATAACCTCGTTATTAATTCAAGTATATTTCATGATGTGATCACTTTATGATGGTAACACTTGGTGGTTTGCACTTTAACTTCTCGAGCATCGAGCGTGTTGTATTTTTGTGTAGAAAACATGGTTGCATTTCACTATTTATCCGATTTTCAATAAAACCCTTAAGAACAGGCAATATGCTGGATGTCAAGATGCAAAGCTTAACTCTCAATCGTGATTTCAATACAAATTGGGTAAGAGACTCTAGTGTCGATTTGATTCGTTTTGAAATCGCTGCTGATTCGTTTGGAATGACAATTATTATATCCTATTAGGATGTCTAACAAAATCTATACTTTTTAGCAATCTTAGTTACACATCACTTTAGATCCAACAACTTCTTGCCGAACTGACTCTCAACAAGCTTGATTTCCTTCACAAAGATAATACTACCTTTGCGAAGGAAATCAAACTTGTTTAGAGTCACTACAAAACCTTTTTGCTTTCAAAAATGAATATCTGAAGTAGATGTCAAAATTAATTTTATACAAAATTAGATCCACATTCGTACAAAAAAACAGTGAGGCTCGATTTATAAGAGCCATTATTAAAATATTCAGTAAAATTGATTTAAAAGTCGAATTTCAGTACAAAAACTATTATTTGGTAGTTTCAACAGAGATGGGCGTTTACACGTCATCTACTAATTTTTACGAAATCGCGTCAACAACTCGTCGATAACGTCGACTACTTATCGACAACGCCGACTAATCGTAGATAAGTCGACAAATACTTCACATCAGTAGTGATTGACTGATCTACATATTTTGAACTTCTTTATCCCGAGGTTTCAGTTAATGTAAATTAAAATTACTATAAAGTATACAGTAAAGCTAAGTTGACCACAAAAAAAGTTTCCTAGTCAACTTACGGAGATGGTCCACTTAAGAAAGATTACGCGTAGCACACGTAAAATTAACATCAACAGCAATATCTTGGATGTGTAGCTACAACATACTTTTTAATATAACCGGTTCTACTCTGAATATTTCGTCATCATAACTCGAGTTCTCAAAACCGATATACTCTGAACAATTATATTCTACGGAATTAAATAGTTGGTTGTCTGTCCCGTAAAAATGCCATATACTTTTTCGTGGTGGAATCGTTTTATTTTTGGGAAAAGAAAATGTTTCATAAGGAAATTTTGAGAAAGCAGCAAATGAAACTTTAATCATCCCATTAGAAATTTTAGCAAATTGGTCGGCATATTGTCATGTGGAGTGAGTGGTGTGAGAACTTTGAGAACGAATCTATTTGCGCTAAGTATAAGTCGGGACGAAATTTTAAAATATTATATGTTGCAGCACACTCACACACTAAATATTTCATTATCCTAGATTGCACATTTTTAGCACGGCATTATTTTACCAGGAAATATCAAAACTGTTCACTGTGATTGGAAAAGAAGAGAAATCGTCCATCGCGATAAATACGTATACTTGATAAGAGATTTCGTGTAAATTAAACAATATATTTATCTACAGTACTCAATTTTTTAGGAACAGAGTACTGAATCCAGCCTGAAAGTACTATCTGCACCTTTACCTATTCCACCCAATATTTCAAGGCAAATTAATTTAAACCTGATGGGACCCAAATAAAAATTTTAATTAATGCATTCGTAATTAAATTTATCGTAATTTTGGGTGATTTGGATTCTACGAGTTTTGTATCAATCTAAGCCATACACAACCAACAATATCAGAAAGTAGTATCGTTAACCACTATTTCTTGTTTTGCAAGCAGTGGAATTTTGACTGGTGAGTGTCCCTGTTCCAAGAAAAGCATTCGAGTCGTAACACTCGATTTTACTTGAGGAATCGATTAATTAAGCTATCTCCCCTGGATGGAGAGTAACTAAATATATTTTTTAACTGACAAGGCCTCCAACTAACACCCCATATACCTGAGGTTGTGTTAAGATCTCTAGGGATATCTCATATGGTTTAAGAATTTTTGATATATTTGGTCATAATACAAACTTTTATTAAATGTTCCCACCCCTGGATGGGGAGCAACAGAACATATTTTTTATTTGACAAGGCCTTCAACTTACAAACCCATATACCTGAGGTTGTGTTAAGATCTCTACGGATTTCTCAGTTGGTTTAAGAATTTTTGTTTTATTTAGTCATAATACAAAATCCTCTAAACTATTCCCACACCTGGATGGGAGACTCCCGATAATTTTTTGTAACTGGCATGGTTCCCAACTAACACTCCATATACCTGAGGTTGTGTTAAGATCTCTGGGGATATCTCAGTTGGCCTATCAATTTTTATTATATTTGGTCATAAAACTAAATTGTATGAATTGTTTCCACCCCTGGATGGGGAGCTCCTGAATATTTCTTCTAATAATTATGGTCCCCTTATAATACCTCATATGCATGAGGTTGTGTTAAGATCTCTAAGGATATCTAAGTTGGCCTAATCATTTTTATTATATTTGGTCATAATACAAACTTTGATTAATTGTCTCCACCCCTGAATGGGGAGCATATATTATTGACTGAATATATTATTTAACTGACAAGGCCTCCAACTAACACCCCATATACCTGAGGTTATGTTAAGATCTCTAGGGATATCTCATGTGGTTTAAGAATTTTTTTATATTTGGTCATAATACAAAACCCTCTAAGCTGTTCCCACTCCTGGATGGGAAGATCCTGATAATTTATTCTAACTGGCATGGTTCCCAACTAACACCCCATATATCTTAGGTTATGTTAAGATCTCTAGGGATATCTCATGCGGTTAAAGAATTTTTGTTATATTTGATCATCATACAAAATCCTGTTAACTGTTCCCATCTCTGGATGGGAGGATCTTGATAGTTTTTTCTAACTGTTATGGTTCCCATAGAACTCTAGGGTTATCTCAGTATACAATTTCTAAAATAGGATTTCTAAAAATAGGAGTTCCCTGGCTTTGGAGCTTGATAATTTTTTTCTAATTTTTTTACTCTCGGGTGCTAAAATTTTCCACAGTTGCATTTTTTGTCCTCATCCGGAACAAGAAAATGAGTGCCACACCAGAGGTAGCTGCTCAAGTGGTTGCACTAATTGATGCGGAGTAGAACCAAAGTGAAGTGGCTGGACAACTTAATTTGAGCCGATTCTCCGTTCGTCGAGTGTAGCAGAGATACGAGATTGATATTGAGAATACGAAATTGATCCCAGACCACCGGCTAGGCTGCCTTCAATTCGCTCGAGAGCATTTGAATTTTACAGAACAACAATGGAGAAAAGTCCTGTTCTCTGACGAGTGCAGGATGTGTTTACATGGCGACAATGGACGAAGAAGAGTGTACAGAAGATCAGGAGGTCAAATTTCCACAATATTGTATTGAAGAACGTGTCTCGTATGGTGGTGGATCGTGCACGTTCTGAGCAGGTATGTCACTGGAGGCGAAGACAGATCTTGTGTTCATTTCTGGAGCGAATACTGGCCGCCGATGAAGTAAAGTGACTTCACCACGGTACAGTGAGGAAATACTCGAGGACTACATCGTATCTTTTGCCGGGTTTATTGGTGAAAACTTCCTGTTCATGCAGGATAATTCGAGACTGCATATGGCTGGTCTAGTGTACCAGTACCCTCAATAAGTGGATGTTCCTATGATGGAAGGGTCAGCTCGAAGCCTGCACCTCAATCCCGATTGAACATTTATGAGACGAACTGAAAAATTGAGGTCGAGCCAAAGTTATTGCTCCAACGAGTCTCCAGGACCTGCAACAGGCTATCACAGACGAGCGGGAGGCGATACTTCAAGATTTAATTAAAACTTTGGTGAAATCATACAAACATTGAATGTAAGCTGTTATTCGGGCTGGGGAAGAGAATGCATCTTATTAATAAACATATTGTTATTGCTGATTTCCTTGTTTTAATTCGATTTTTACTAATAATTTTCATGCTGACAAATTCAAAAAAAACGTGTACTTCAGATGTTGACCTCAAAATTCAATTTGTTCGCACGGTAGTACAAAAAAAGTACCACTGGATAGGTGCTGAAACAGACTTTGAATCTGCATTCTAGATAATTAAACAAACATTGGATTTTTGAAATTTTTGAACTTTTGCTGAAAATTGATCAATGTGCATATTTTTTGCAACCAAATATATTGCCCCACCCAGTTTACCCGAGTATGAATTAAAAATTGTCAGGATTATCTCATTTGATTAAAATAATTCTTCCTTATGGAGTTCAGTGTGTAGTGTTTGTTACTAATCTGCCTCGGATACTGATTTTATTGTTATTTTTGTAAAACTTTTATTAACCACAATATTCGTGTTAGTGAGAAGTTAGTGAGTATTGCACCAGTTTTTCGATTTTCGCTTGGATTCATCACTTGATCTTACAGAAGGGTACCTGACTAGAGATGTGACAAAATATTAAAAACAAATCTTTTTGTGGAGAAACGTTTAATTTGAAATTACTTTACATGCTGCTGTGGATATTTCCAGGTGTAGTAATGAGCCAATATAAAACAAACCGCACAATTAGGTTCGATGCTGAGGCGATTCCTATAATTAATGCAGCCAGAATCAGGTTATTTGGAATCAAAATTAAAAATTATCAGAAAGAACTGCTCGACAAGCAGGAGAAGTTTGCAGGCGTTACAGAAGCCACAATTCAAAATTTTATTACGTCGTTAGTTTAAACAAATTTTTAGATTAAATTCACCGAAAGAATTTGTTTGTGATTTCCAGAAGTTGTCTGATTTTACTAAGGTAATTGTTTTAATTTACTAAAATTGTTACCGCATAGTATGTCGCTTTTACTAAAATGATAATCACATTTAACTGAACATATAGTTTTATTTACTCACTAAATCGTTTTGACAACCATTCATATTTTTCAAAACATCCGCGGTTTTAATTTTAGTTTCAACAATGGTTTTGGCCGTTTTCAACAAAGTCATTTTATAGTTTAATTGAGATTTTACTATTACGTTTTTTTACACTAACCAAGTGATGCTTGTAATGAACAAATTTTGGACATTTACAGTCAAAATGTTAAATGTCAAAGACCAAGTCTTGAGTTGATTGGAAAATAAACATGTGTCCGGTTAAAATTATAACGATTTTTAGTGTTTTGCACCCTTATTTTTCTCTGAGTGTAGCTCGCGCTACCTCCAATTCCGAATTTAGCTGCCTTATCGTACGTTTAATCATCGCCAGATCCCAGTGTTGCTGGAAGGCACTGCTACTGGATATAGGGTGTTGATCTCGTTCTCATTCCAAATGCTGTTCTCATGTGGTCTCCAAAATTTGTACTAATCCAAGCAACGCTTGCTTAAAAAGCAATGCAGTTATCGAAAAAACCTAAAACCGCGCAACAAACCATTTACTTACCACTTATAAGAACTTATAAGTTCTTTCTAACCATTTTACAGTTTAATCAAATAAGTTAAGTTTCAAATTCAATATACGTATAGAAAAAAAATTTAAGCTGCCATTATCTATAAATAAAACTGTACATAAATTTTCAATTGAAAAAGTGATTTCAAAACTACGATAAAGTTTGATTTTCATGTAAAACTTTTCTCGTTTTACCGCTTTAAAAATTTAACGCAAAACAAAGTTGATTAAACTATTTATAGTTTTTGATGGATTTTGTGAATTGCATTTATTATCTGCAAACGTAGATAGTGTTGTCATCATTATATCATGTGGATAGAGCTTTCAAATTTTATTAAATTTATCTATTTTGTGTATATTTGGAAAATCGATAAATTTTCGAATCTGTAATCGAAGAAGCTGTATAACATTTAATGAACGAACGATAAGATGTAAAAAAACCAAACGTCTTAATAGTTTTGTGTGTCGATAACAGATGTTTACCAAATCGATTTTATATATTTTTTTTTGAAGCAATTCCATTTTTGGTTTCCGTTTTGTCGAGATTTTTTTATGGCATACTACTCGTGTTTAAGAATAGGTCCCAATGGCCTATTTAAATAATCATAGTGTATATGGAAATTTTTGGGTACTATTAAGTGCTTTCGACTATATAGAAAATGTTATGCTTCAAGGACCTGCTTCATATCATGCAACAGTACGTTATTTACCATAAATCAAGTAAATAAAATTCATGAGTTGTCTAGGTATAGAGCATATAGGCTGGGTACTTTTTATATAAATTCGGTTTTAAATATTTTTTGGTATTTATTTATAATTTATTACCAGTTAAGTGTGTGCTATATGTGCATGATATACATGTGACATTCTGGTACCTACATATACGATTTGCTGGTCATAAAATTTTTCCACTATAAATCAATTTCATTGTATTGTGGACGTAATACCTAGCAACATTGAATATTTATAGCAGCTTAACAATGTTGTTATGGTACTTTGGGAGATAAAACTTTAAGTTTATTACAACAAATATTTTCGATATATAGTCTGTTTTCCAAATGAACGAATTTGTGATTTAATAACATTTAAGCATAAGTAGTTACATATGTTCACATGGGTAGAAGGATGTGATGGATTTATGTAAGTAAATAAGTCGCATCTGATCAACAAATTTTGAAAATACTGCTTACAATGAATAAAACATTTCGGTACATCTAATCTGTCTTAAATAAATAATAGACTTTCACAAATAACCTTATATACCCTTTTTGAATCTTAGTCCATATAACATGATACCATAAGATGTCTTATGTAACTTTAAATGATGCCATTTTTACAAAGAGTGTGGATTTAAGAGGTACACAATAAGCAATGTTAAATCATGAAATCATAAAATGTCGTTTTTGCAGGGATGGGCGAGGTAGATTACGTAATGTAATCTACGCGATTTTCGACGCGTAATCGGTTACGGTTCAGCAGACCAGCAATTTTACTTAACAAAGAGAGATTTTTTTCCAAGTGTGCTGATACTTGCATAGTTGCATAGTCCGAATGGCATGACCGTGAATTGATAGAGGGGGCGGCCCAGAACAGTGAATGCAGTCTTATCTCTCGAAGATTCATTGAGAGGGATTTGCCAAAAGGCGTCTTTTAAATCGATTGTTGAGATGTATTTGGTCTCATCTAACCGACTTAATAATCCCTCAATAAATGGTAAGAGATAAGCATGCTTGACCGTTACCTCATTCACCTTCCGGGCACTAAGACACTTTGACTCTCCTCTATCACACACAAATCCAGCATCCTATCCAATTCCTTATACATCTCAGCAAGATAAGCGGGAGAGTCATCAAATGAGTTCTACCTAATCCATCTTTTACAGAGCAAGGAAACTCAGCGATTGTTTGATCTAGTCTTCTCTCAACGTCAGGGTCCAATTTATGCCGATTTTCATAAGTGTGATATGTAGTTTCCAAATTAACTTCTCCCATAATTGTTGGGGATAAATTCAAAAGATCGCAAAAATCAACGCCGAGATACAAGGCTTGGGTCAGTCCTGGAGCGAAGTGCAGTCGCACTCTTTTAGTTTTGCCTAAATAAGACACAGGCAGTAAGCCGTAGTCCAAAATTCTCTGCTTTTCACCGCTATCATTGGTTAACAACTTTTCAGATCCCGCCCCTAAAACGCTGATATTTGCCCCGCTGTCCAATAGCCCGGTGTAAAATATTCCATCTATAACAACGTCACCATAAGGGCGGTTGTCTTTTTGAATGTGACATATTGACTCAGAAATCATTTTCTTGTTATTTCTTCGTAACTTCCAATACCTTGTTGATCTACTATCGCTATTAGGTTTATGACTGAAGGCGGTTTGGGTAACTACAGGTACTGACAAAGTTGTCATCGGCATTGAATCTTTTATAGCTAAAAATGTCATGGTAGAATAGGTTGATTGGTTTCAGATTAATTATGTCAGGAGGAGGAAGCGATCCTAAGATTGCCTATGTCTCAATCCGGGATAAGTGTTGGAGGCAGTGTCGTGAGTTAGTATCCTGGTAGGATTGGCCGTTTGGGGAGGATGAGTACCAGGAGTGCTCATTTCCCTTTTCCGGTTTTCCGAGCTGCTAGTTCCATTGCAATTATGACACTGAGGTCTGGTCACACCTGGAGAGCCACAACTAAAACAATATTTGTTCTGTAAGCTATGATTATTCTGGGGAAAATTTCCGGTATTATCGTAGTCAAGCTACAAATTTCGTTGCAAGTATATAGTTGATGATCGGTAAATTGGTTTGAGGACTCATTGGGATAGCATACTATGTTTGCCGAGTAGGGAAACGGAAACGAAGCATTCCGGTCTGATTGAAAATTTGTAAACTCGCTTACAAATCTACTAGGGTACATTTGTTCGGTTGCTGTCTTTTCCATGTATCTTCAATCTCGACACACTGGTTCACTAAATCCGCAATAGCACTAATTTTACTTCCAGCCGCAGTATGAATTCTAAATCCGATTCCGACAATGGTTCACGTAAGGCTAGTGTTGCTTTAGAAACATCCATATACAATTTAATAAAACTTTATTTTGGCATTTGTTTTCGAGAGGCTATCGTCTGCTTAATTTCGGCATCTGATCGCCGATCCTTAAACATCGCCAACGTGTCATTTTTCAATTCCATAATGGAAGATGCAACCCATCCACAAGTCTTGCAGGAGTCACGTTATTGGCCCGAGCAAGGTGTCCGACTATGTAGAGAAACCGTTCTATTGGTGGGATATATTCCACTTGGATTTTTTTCAACAGTCCTAACTCTACGATCGGGCCAAATACTATCTTCAGCCAAGGTTATTTTTTAGCCAATTCTATTCTTTGTCTGAAATAGGGTTCTGAGTATCTGATGTTAGTATCTGATCAGCCTTGGGATTGGGACGAATTTCTGTATCACCTGAGGGACCCGGTAATAAATGCGTAGACATATCTGGAGCTTCTTGTATGGGATTTTTATCAAAGTTACCCACGTCAGAGCTATCATCTGCTTCTATGTTTCTAATTGTAATTGCAGCTTCCTGCATAGGTTAAGGAAAAGCTTCATAAAAGGATTTTTCGAATTCAGCTAATTGATATGAATGGTCCGTTCAGTTTATGTATGAGTTATTGATTTAAATTATTGGTTCCCGGGAACAACCGAGTGTCGTGACCGATTGATTTCAACACGGCATCATGTCCGCTATCTAAAATAAAATTCACATGGCGATCCGTATGTTGAGATTGGAGCTAAAGCATCCTGGGATGACCAGTTTTCAATAAAATATATATTTTAGATTTAAATGAATGGTTCCCTGGGACCTAAAGTGTCGTAACCGTTCTAATCTGATATCAATCAGGATATAATGAGTAATTTCTACAAATTAAATTCCAGGACCATCCGTATGTTAGGATTGGCGCTATAAGATCATATGTATAAATGGCCGAAGCATTTTTAAGACCAAAATTCGGATTTAAAATAATAGTTCCCAGGAACCTGAAATATCGTCACCGATTTCTTCTGATTTCGATGCAAAATGGTGACTTCCATCTACAAAAACAATCACAAGACCAACCGTATGTTGAGATTGGCGCAATAGGCTCATATATGGATGGTCCATTCTGTTTATGTATGGATTATTGATTTAAATTTTGGATAGCGGACATGATGCCGTGTTGAAATCAGAAGAGATCGGTCACGACACTCGTGGTTCCCGGGAACCGTTAATTTAAATCAATAATCCATACATAAACTGTATGAGCCTTTTATATATGGGCCTATTGCGCCAATCTCAACATACGTTTTTGTAGATGGAAGTCATCATCTTGTATCGAAATCTGAAGTGATCGATGACGATAATGCAGGTTCCTGGGAACCATTGTCTTAAATTCAAATGTTGGCCTTGATTCGGCCATTTACACATATGACCCCATAGCGCCAATCCTGGCATACGGATGGTCTTGGAATTTAATTTGTAGATAGTACCCATTATATCACACTTTAGGTTCCAGGGAACCATTCGTTAAAATCTAAAATGTATATTTTATTTAAAACGGGCTATCCCAGGATGCTTTAGCGCCAATACGGATACAATAAATGGAAATCAGGAGATATTGGTCATGACACTCGTGGTTCCCGGGAACCATTAATTTAAATCAATAATTCATACATAAACTGAATGGGCCATTCATCATTTTATCATAGATATTTCAAGGATAAACACTTTCGAGTATTATCTTGGTTTGTGTAATTTCGAAATTTTCTGGGATACATTTAAAAATCCTTGGACGTGATATAACTAGTATTGTCTGACGAACATTTTTTATTTTTCTGGGATGAAATACTGGGATAACTTCACACACCTCACATCCAGCAAGTTGGAAGACATTTGTGACAAACAGGACCAGTCATATTTTGAATAAATTTGTTAGACAACACTAGGCTCATGTAATATCTGCTATTATAGAGCGCTTAGCAATACCCCGGGATTAATAATTAAACCATCGTAAATCAAGCTCCTGACAAGTAGAAAACAAAAACTAACAACAATATTAGTCCATGATATTTATGTAAGCTGTCTAAGTTTTGTACAGTGTTTTCCTGTTCCTTTATTTGTTGAAGTTTCTTCGACTGCGGTAAATCAATCTTTCAAGCACAAAAAAATAACATGTTATTTAAATATTTAATGTTTTGAAACGATTAGAGATTTTACGTATATAATGTAAGGTACGTAACGTATATACACTTAAAGAAAACATAAGGTTATCGTATTTTACCGTACACATAGTTTTTGCCCTTGACAGCGCCGTCAATTCGATTTAATGTGTGTATGTACCACAGTAGAAATTTATATTAGTTTTCCTTATCGGAAATAAACTTTTAAGCTTTTAAGAAAATATCTTCATGTGAAATGAATTCCCAAGGTGTTTACCGATAAGGATATTTTATGTTATTAATATTATTGTGGTATGTATGAAGAAAATTTATTGCATTTATGTTTAAATCGTTTTTGTATAATATAGAAAAAGGTTTTGTTCATCGTCTTATACATTTCACCAACTTACCAAAGTATACCATTCTAGTAGAATCGAAACGAATTTGGGTATAGTTTTATGGCGATATTTGCAATTGAAATGGAATAGGATTTTGTGTTATTCTCAGCTTAGAAATTATTTACATCTCTACTGGGTGTGACTATACGTTAAATTCATGCCTAAATTTACCACACCGTATAAATGATTTTTAATCCCAGTGTTTGTTTTGCGAATTTGTTCATTGGTTCTGCTAAAAAACCGAAAATTAAAGATAATTTAATTAATTTCCTTTTTCAACATTTTTTCCGATCGTTACAAGTGTTACCGAAAATTTCATATTCATATAAAGTATGTCTTTTTTAGAGATTCACATGATTAAATTGGCAACACTGTGTTGCTTGAAAACCGTTTTGGCAGCTGACATTTGCTTTTTCATTAGTTTGATTTGCCATTTTATAATGAATAGACTCACACAAAGCAACGCTTGCAAATTTTTGAAATTTTTTATCAATATAATGGTTCTGTTCGCCACACTCATTGTGCATTACATCAGAGCAGAAAATTTGGTTAACCCAGATGAAGACACTAGCCTTTATAAAGCCACATATTAATTATTTAAATTTCATGGACGCAATTTTACGAAATAATGGATAATTGGTGGTAAGTCTAAACTAATGAATAACTGTAAATGTGGAAAATTTTAGACGTAATTTAAATACAGATAAATTCTATTTTGGTATGCCAAAATAGTTTTCTGAATTTGTTTAATGTTTGTGTACGTCCCTTAAGTTAGCAGAACCCATACAGCAGAACATTACAAGATAGTATGAATAATTATAGGCTAATTAAATGCTCTATTAACAAATTTTGGGCTCCACCCATTCCAACTAAACGATGGGTTCTGCTAGCTTTAGAAAAAGCTAGCAGAACCCATTTCAAAAAATGATTTAAAACAATTAGAAAATTAAGGGTTAATTTTAGGCTAATTAAATGTCATATTTAATTTTTTTTATCTGCCCATTCTAGAAAACACATAAGGCTTTATCACTTCAAAGCTAGAAGAACCCAAATCGAAAATCGGACCAAAACCAAAATTAGAGCCCAAAACAAGATCAATTAACAAACAAATAATTTTAGGCTCATTATGGCCTAATCAAATGTCCTATTAAATTTTTTTGGGCTCTACTCCTATTTGGTCAAACTTCAGGTCTAGCAGAACCCAAATCGAAAATCGGACAAGAAACAAAATTAGAACCTAAAACAAGGTCAATTAACAAACGAATAATTTTAGGCTCATTATGGCCCAATCAACTGCCCCGATTAAAATGTGGGCCCCACTCATTCTTGACCAAACTTCAGGTCATTTATTCTAAAGCTAGCAGAACCCAAATCAAAAATCAGACCGAAACCGAAATTAGAACTCAAAACAAGATCAATTATCATACAAATCATTTTAGGCTCAAAAGGAGTAGAGCCCAAAATTTGTTAATGGGTCATTTGAATAGACCATAATGAGGCTAAAATTATTTGTATGTTAATTGATCGTGTTTTGTGTTCCAATTTCGGTTTTGGTCCGATTTTCTATTTGGGTTCTGCTAGCCTGACCTGAAGTTTGGCCAAAAAATGAGTAGAGCCCAAAATTGTTTAATGGGGCATTTAATTAGGACATAATGAGCATAAACTTATTTGTTCGTTAATTGAGCTTGTTTTGGGTTCCATTTTCGGTTTTGGGCCGATTTTCGATTTGGATTCTGCTAGCTTTAGATTAAATGACCTGAAGTTTAATCAAAAACGAGTGTAGGCCAAAATTTTTTAATGGGGCATTTGACTGGACTAGATATAATTCTCTTTAGGTACAGAAATAAGCCATTCACACTTAACGAGATCCTAAAAGAACTAGAAAAAGATGACGAGGAAATTCCCGAAGAAATTATAATATATCCACCGAACGTGATTGTAACGGACGAAGTTTCTCGAGACGATGATAATGTGAAAATAAATGATCTTCAGGGCGGTCAGCGCAATTAAAATATATACCTTACCTGCACAGAAATGGATGGAAATGATAGCGGTGTTAATGATAGTGTCCTTATAGATAACGCTTCAGGCCACCAACTAAGAGTAAAAACTCAGCTATCACATATGTCACTTACCGAAAGCGTTTATACCAGTGAGGACGATATTCCACTAGCCATTGTACCTAAACGTAGAAGACTAAAACTAAGCAATCATTTTTTGTCTAAAAGCATTTCAAAAAATTGTCAATGTTGAATTGATAAATAAATTAGTACACTACATGAATATTTACGCAGCAACCCACAATAGAACGGGCGATGTTCAACTAGACGAAATGCGCTGTTTCATTGGTATTCTACTTCTAAGTGGATATGTTCACTAATACATAGACGTCATTAGTATCGGGAAAGTTCCAAGGATACATTTAACGAGGTAGTATTTAACGCCATGCCCCGAAACAGATTCAGGTTTATAAAACAAAACCTACGAAAATACACAACTAAATACATCGGATAAATTGTCCAAAATACGTCCTGTGTTCGTAGTTCTGAATAAAAAATTTATTGAAATGGCACCCGTGGAAGAAAACCACAGTGTAGATGAGTCTATGGGTCCCTATTATGGAGGACATCATGGAACTAAACAAATTCATTCGTGATGAGCCAATTCATTGGGGTTACAAGCTATGGATCGCGACTACAAAATCCGGTTGCCAGATGATTATGCAACGACACGTGGTAATGAAATAGTGGTATGCAAATGGCATGTTAATAATATTGTGACGATGGCATCTAATAGTTGGCCAAATTTTCGCGAAAACAAAACAATAAAGTTAATGTGGATCAACCAAAATTATTTAAGATATATAACGAGCATATGGGCGGTGTAAACCGATCTGACCAAAATATTAGTTTACAGCGGGTGTTCATACTTGGTAAAAAGTAGTATTTTCCGTTGATAGCTCATTGCATTGACATGGCGGAACAAAATTTCTGGCAGTGTTGTAGAGTACATGGTGGAAAATTGGACTATCTGACCTTTAGAATTGCGACTCTTGGAATTCTAGAGTAATTCGGAAAATCTCCGTTTAATACAAGGGGACCCAAACCAGCATATAATTTACAGGCATACTCAAGATTTGATAATACCGGCCATTTGATAAATGATCAAGACAAACAAACCCGATGCTAAAAATGTCAAGTAGCCCTACATTATAATATTTTCTCTCAGAAAATGATTTTCCAATTGATTTATTTCTTATTTTAATAAAATTTGAAAAATATAATTTGTTGCCACTTATAATTCCGATGTCCTATTAAAAGGACAATACCTCCCGCCTAAACGAAGCCACCACCGGCAATAAAGTAAAAATATCGTGTTTTCTCTTATCATTTTTACTTCGAATGTCTATTTCAAACCCAATTTTAAATCGTTAGAACTTGGATCGTTTTCGCACCACGCATACTCTAAATGATTGAGTGTAGTCTTGACGTTTTCAGCTCATCTCAGTCAATCAGGCGATTAAAAACTGTATTCCTGTAAAAAAAATTAAAGCGATGTCGAGTCAACTCATTAAACCACATTGTGAAGGCTTATCAATTTTTTGTGGAACCCAGAACACCTTAACGCATTTGGTACATTGACTCTAAACACTTTATGATAACCGGCAAAAATTTGACAGTTCGAAATGCAGTAAACTGATTACAGTTACAATTTTTATTTCTCTATGTTGGTAAAAAATTCAATAGAATTTAAATGAGTTGTTGCGGTCTACATTTTTAAAATTAACGGACACACAGAACCAAATTTAATTCTTTTCGAAAAATTACAAAAAATCGTAAATATAAAAAACCGCAAAAACGTTCGTGCTTCATCTTTGCGTCAAAATTTGATGAACACATGAAATGCGAAGGTAAAGATTTATTTAAAAAATATCAGGACCACCCCTGTAACTAGTCTAAGGGTAAATTTCACCCCAAATTTAATAGTTTATTGCACCAGACCGCCGCAAGACATTGGGTAAAATGTTACACCAAGGACCATATTGAGAGCAGATCACCCTTATGCAGGTGACAGGCTATACGGAACTGGCTTCGGACAGCAAAGGCATCAAATATGAAATTTAAAGGTCGATTTTACCTCCTTTAATAATTTATTGTATCAGACCGCGTCACCAGATATGTGTGCGTTTGAATATGACTTTATGCTTGTTAATTGGCATGTTTAAATGTTTTCAGTTGGCTCTAACGTATTGCGCTGGTATGGTTTAAATTCATTAGGATTACTTTTTTCTGCATAAATTGAATTAATAAAACCATTAAAAAATATTCCATATAGTATCAGTTTTAATTTTTATTTTAGGAAATCTATTTGGAATATAACTCTTTCATAGATCCTTTACATGCCCCACTAAAGCCATCGCCTCCAGGTTCTCATTCTTGAAAACATGGATGGGCGAAATAAGTAACCTAGGTGTGAGGCGAGTCACGCTAAATGGTGGCGGCTGGGTCTGATCAAGGTGTTATGCGAACCGTGCCGATGATCAACCTGGCTGGGGACCCATCTAAAAATAAGTGCTCAGTCCTGAACGGAGCCCTTTGGATACCTGGCGACATCCAGTTGTATGTAGCCTTACCCGTGTATACGGATCTCAGCACAGGCGGACCATCATTTTCTCCATTACTCGTGGGAACAAGTATGGATTCTAAAAAAAAATAAAGATGTGGCCAGCACTACTCAAATGTTTGTGAAGACGAAAGGGTCTGTGACTAACCGTCAGGGTGGCTAAGACTGATTCCAAGGCTTGTAAGCAAGGAACTAGTGGTAGTGGAAAAATGGAAAAAGGCATTGCTCCTTCGGTTCGGAGATACATGATGAGGAGCAAAGGACGCTACAGTCCTGGAGGAGCAACGGACGGAAGAACAGAAAAAAATCTGTTAGTTGGGCAAAGAGTTGCATAGCCGAGGAGATTAATGCACGTAAGAAAGACCTTGGGTCTAAAAGTCAGAGATGTAGTGAGGAGAAGCATGGAGGTCTGGATGCCACAGAAAATGGGCCAAGCTCCATGTGGGACAATATCCAAAAGGGTATTAGCTCTTCAGCGACATCGTAAAGGAAGGGGAGGTGGTGCTAGCTGTCGTGAATGAGAGTCATGAGGAGGGGAGCTAGAGAAAAATGGAGGTAGGTGTTTAACGCATTAAACCATCAGAAAACGATAGTCCTTGGAGAATATCCGGGATCCCCGCCAATTTGTAGGGACGCGGATTTGTATCAGCGATGGATGAAACTGGCCGAGTGTGCAGAGAACGAAGCTCGGGGCAGTTCCGAAGAAGGAAATACTGAGAAGACCTAGGGCAATGGTCTAGATTCCCACGGAGTCGACTAACCTGGATGAATACCTGGGGATTTTCCAGGTTTGTAATCCGGATCTTCAAACGGGGAACTAGAGGATTGTCAAGCAAGAGGAACCAAAGGGCAGTTTCAGAATACCAATTACCATTATTTATTATGGAATCCTTGGCTTTCTTGTCAAAATCCAATGGGGTTATAAACTTCGGCTTCGGCTCAGTCACTTTTAAGATGTTTAAGAAGAACGAGGTCTTGTTAAAATCGAGCACCGCGCTGCCCGAGAAGGGAGACCGAGAAGTCCAGCCGGTTGAGGGAAGCTCGACGAGTAGAACCTCTCCAGAGGAAACATCGCAGCTGGTGGCGAACACCAGTGAGTTGTTAACTAGGGAACTTAGAGATCGACTATCTCTAGGCATGGGGAAGGCGGACACATCGGACTCTGAGGTGGAATGTGGACCTTCTTAGGTTTAGGGACTGTGGAGGGAGTGAGATGGAGGATACCTTCGACTCCGCCGGGTCGAATTAACCGATGTACCGCAACCAGGTACACCCTTTTTTACGCTTGTGGGACGGAAAATAGCAGATCATGTATGCTGGTGTAAAATAATTTAAATGTTTTTCTGCTTCCGCAGTATTGCAATTGGGACATCACTGCGGTCTGTATAGAGACGGGAGGGAAGAAATTCTGGCTTGCAGCCACATACATGAACCGGGAGAAGCCAGTGCCGACTAATTTACTGCGAGCACTTGTTTGGAGCACGGAAAGGAGGAAGGTGGGAGTTATCTTACGACGTGTCCCGATCGCGCATCATACCATTTGGACATCAATGACAGGGGTCAGTTACTTTTCGGATTTCTTTTATGAACTTACCTAAGGTCGGGAACCCACCTTTATTAATAGCAATAGGAACGAGGTTTTGGATGTTACTCTGGTCTCTGGTTTCATTTCACCTATGATCAGGGAATGAAGGATGGCAAAAGAGCATTCCTTCTATGACCATCGGTATCTAGCGTTTAAGCTCAATCTCCTAATTTTAAATCGGTGAACAGCATGGCGCGTTTATAGGGAGGTATTGGAAGACAGGATTCCATCTAGAGTCCCAGGACTCCCCGACATGGATAGTGATCTGGATTCAATGGTGAATACTCTAACTAGGGCTTGCAATACCTCTATCAGGAAAGCTTGCCCACTAACAGAGCTAAGGGGATAGCGAAAACCTATTTGGTGGACCTCGGCATCTGTCGAGTGCCGGAAAGTCTGTGTGGTCTGCTTTCAATAGAGCGAAAAGGTCAAGAGAAAGCCAAGACTGGGACTTCTATATGGAATGCCTCAGAGAATACAAAAGGGAAACAAGAAAGGCGAAAGAAATTCGTGGAGGCTCATCTGTGATAGAATGCAAGAGGTCTCGGTTACCTCGCATTTAAGAAGGATTTTCTCTACTAGTTCTGCTGTTCCGTGCTATCTGAAAAACCCGGATGGCGATTGGACGGTTTCTAGTGATGAGACTCTTGATTTTTTGTTGAAAACTCACTTCCCGGGTAGTAAGGATGGGTCGATTGCGGGGCCTTTAGTTGACTGCGACCCTAATGAAGACTGCGGCGTCTAATAGTTGTGTACAGAGTGTACAGTATTCTGAATACACGGAAGATAAAATGAGCTATTAAAAGTTGTAAACTTAAAGGGTTTAGCTGGTCCGGATGGGATTGGGTCAGCAGAAATTCAAAAGAACTTGGAGGTCTTACTTCCCTGGCTGGAGGTTATCTTCAAAGAGTGTCTGAAGCTTGGGTTCATCCCGAATAAATGGAGGGAGGCTAGGGTGATCTTCATCCCGAAAGCAGGTAGAAGCTCGTACAGCAACCCTAAGGACTTAAGACCAATATCTCTGTCATCTCTTCTGCTAAAAACCATGGAAAGGTTGGTGGATGTCCATATTCGTTCGAGAATTGTACCCAGAAACTGAACACAGTCTCAACATTCGTACCATAAGGTTAAGTCTGTGGACACGGCATTACATACCTTGGTTCAAGCAATTAAGAAGTCACTGGATTTTCAAGAATATTCGTCGGTAGCGTTTCTCGATAACGAGGGTGCTTTCAACAACGTGAACGTGGAGGCAATTAGGGAAAGATTGTTGCCAAATGGAATTGAACACCCTGTAACCAGGCTAATTAATCACCTGCTAGGTAACAGATAACCCTTCCAGCGGAGATGGGGGAGGTCTCTGTTACAAGGCGGGTTGTTCGGGAAACACGCCAGGGAGGTGTCCTCTCTCCCTTTTTTGGAATGTAGTAATAAATGGACTACTATTGAAACTGAAGGGGGATCAAATAGGCATGGTCTTATGCCGATGACGTAGTGATAGCTGCCTCGGGGATATACCTATGTAAAGGGTGTCTCAGCAACAGCGTCGGATTTGATTTTGCCGCCATTTTGCTAATACGAGTTGTACGTTGATTTTGTTTGACAGTTGTCACGTTTAATCAAATCAACAACGTTTAATCATTGTAAAAACACATTACAAAGCTAGTGAGAGAGCTTTTGCGAAAACAGTTCGCCAATTACGCCAAGTTTTCGGTCGCAATAATGCGCCAAATGAATCGACAGTGAGGCGTTTAATTACAAAATTTGAGACCAAATTTACGCTGATGGTTCAGACTGCTTATTTCGTCGTCGTCCTTGTCAGTCACTCAAAAATATAGCCACAGTAAGAGAATCTGTGGCCGAGAATCCAAGAACTTCCATTCGACATCGTGGTCAAGAATTAAACATTTTTCAGAAGCACTACGCAACGAATTTTGGTAAAAGATTTGCATTTGCACGCGCACAAGGTTCAATTGGTGTAAGAAATCAAGCCAAGGGACCATGCGCAGCGCCGTGAATTTGCTGATTGGGTGTTGGAACATCATTTTTTTTTCAGATGAGCCACATTTTCAACTCGACGGATACGTAAATAAACAAAACTGTCGGATTTGGGATACTAAAAATCCTCTTGTGATTTTCAAACAACCAATGCATAAACCGCGAGTAACTGTTTGGCGTGCATTTTGGGCTGGCGGGGCTGGCGGAGTAATTGGGCCGTATTTCATTGAAAATGCGGCTGGAAATGCGCTAACTGTTAATGGAGTGCGGTATCGCGAAATGTTAACGGAGTTTTTGTGGCCCGAATTGAATGTAATTGATGTGTAGGACATGTTTTTTCAACTAGACGGTGCGACCTGCCACACAGCACGCAAAATAATGGTGTTATGGCCTTGTTTCCGATGGACTTTTTTAGTTGGGGCCATGGTTTTGTGGTGGAAATTTGCCTGATGTTGTATTTCACGTTTAATCGGAACTCAAAAATAAATGTGTTTTTCTTTAAAATTAAATCCGGCGCTCTTGCTGACACACCTTCTACAATCAGAGATGTGAAACAGAACGCGTCATCAATCACTGCGGGATGGGCCAGCTGATGTGAATTGGGGATTAACCTATCTTAAATAGAGCTGGTCCTTTTCACTAAGAGATATAAAATTTCGGTTATAGTTCCACCAAGTCTAAATGGTACTATGCTGGCCTTTACTGATAGGGCGAGATTCCTGGAGATCCTTCTCGACAGTAAGTTCAGTTGGAAACCAAACACGATAGAAAGAGTGAAGAAGGCCACTGTGGCACTCTATTTTTGCAAAAACGCCATCGGCAGGAAATAGGGTTTGAAACCGGAGAAGCCTCTTACCGAGTTGAGTGAACACTTCATTATCCAGTTGGTCTGGGTTCTGAGCCATTCTGACGATGAGGCAAATGGCAGGGCAGGCGAGTTTGCAAGGATCGGTACGACTCTCCAACTGGATTCAGGGAGACAATGTGTAGGAAGGCCTATGTCTGGGCTGAAAGCAGTAAGTCATAGGAAAGCAATTGCCTTGGCAAATGCTAGATGACTTGCCAGTCTGACTGGCAGGTTAGCGAAGCAAGTATGGCCTGAGCTGAGCTTGAAGCGATCCAAGATCTTGATCACACTAAGGATGCGTGATTTAGGTAAAATTGTAAGGGTACTTACCGGACACTGCCTTTTTGGAGATTATGCTAGAAGTCTGGTTCTGGATGCAAATGATATCTGCAGAAGCTGCAAGGACGACGAGGAGGAGAAGATTCTTGTTAATTTCCTATGCTCATGTCCTGCGCTTGCTGACAGAAGACATGATCACTTGGGCAAATGCACTATGGACAGTGCATACACTTTATCCTTTAGGTAGCCTCAAAGAAAAGAATCGAGAGCCGTTGGACGAGCTGTGTGAGCTGTGGCTCCATCTTGTTGGAAAGACAATTCTAGATTGTTCTCTACCTCTGGCCATAAAAATTTTTCAATCATTGCCCGGTATTGAATTTCATTCACATTAACCGCAACTTGTATTGAGAGTTGGGTTATTTGTTCATTAATTTCTACGGTATATATTTCCGAATAAACTTTATAAAACCCGAATTAATTTTATAGCTTCACTTCTAGATGACAGCACCAGCATAAAATGCTACCTTAATGTGAGATCTAAAATACTATAGATAAAATGAATGTCTAAACAAGTTTGCTAAAATAGAAATTTATTTTTTTTTTTGGTTCAAATCATTAAGCGAATTCCGTACGCATAATTTAGCGTTTGTCACATTATGCCGACAAACATCTCACAAAAACAATTAATATTTTTTATAGCTTTCTTAAGAGACAAATTAAATGAGGTATAATACGATTATATTCTTCTAAGTATTATTTTTACTTAATGATATAAGAAATTCCAGTAGCGAGGCATTCAAATTCAACAACAAAAAAAAACACCAAAAAAGCAGATTAGCCTCCCGAAAAACCAACAACACCATTCTAAAGTGTTTTTGTTTGCAAAAGGAACCAACAAATGCGAACGACGTCGACCATAATAACGCCATGCCACCATTTGAGCAAACACAATTTTTTTTTATTTAAATTGAAATGTTTGTCATTCATTTCAGCATCATTTGTGTTCAAATCGTTTGTGGTAATTTTTTTTTTTTTATGTTTTTGTACCACTCAACAAACGCAGATACGGCATGAAAATTTTCATTCCACTAAACAACAAAAAAAAAAAATTAAAATGTTCGTTTTATTGAGTCACGAAAATATAAGAAAATGAAATGTCATAAAAATAAATGTAGATATAAAAGCTTAATAATCTTGGATGGATAATATAAGGCAGCGACAACAACCATTTCTAGATTTTTCATTTTGGGTGGGAATCAATAAAATGAATTTGATCCGAACATATACAAAGTGGCAAATAAAAGAAAACATGGTTTTATGGTTTTCGGATCGATCCAAAAAGTCACGGCACAATAGAATTGGGACTAAATTCTCATCCGTACAGATTCACAATAAACATTAAATTTAATTTGTTTAGAAATCGTTCCAGTTTCGATTGCCTCATCGTATACAAAAATAATGTGTTAATCGCATCGGTGGCCTATGATGGACGGCAAGCAACAAATTTGCTGTATATATAACGATTTATTCCCTAAACAAGTGTTTTATTTTGCAGCGGCCACAAATTGGTATAAAAATAATTGGCACCAATAAATTTTGTAAATATAAATGTCCACTCGAAAATCGATACAAATTGCTTTATTTATCGATTCGTAAACAACCAATTATTAAATTAATGTTTGGTTTTACGGAACATGTCTACATGTGTATACAGGATTGCAATTTACCCTCAAAGCACAAAAACAGCAACACAAAATTTAATTGATAGTCCAATCGTTAGAGTATCGCAACATATAAAAAAAACGTCGACATACCGATATATTTTCGGTTCGTTGGTCCAATTTATTTCTACATATACACGTTTTCCGTTTTACCCCATCATGTACGAAAAATTTCGTGTCACCAAAATGTAATTTATCACTTTGCCAATGTTGTAGCTGTACTTGGTGTTGTAAATGTTTGCAACTAAACCATATAAATTGAATTCATTTACGGTCGTCGTTTTACTCTTCTTCAATTTGTATATGGAACGGTCTAAAATATTTTAGACATGTAAAAAATACTTGCGGGTATGAAGTTTTCTGTTGTTCTAAATTTCTGCGCAATTCCCTCATTTGGTCTTAGTAGCCAAAGTACTTTTTTGTGGTACTTTAGAAAAATATCACATTTCGACAGTTAACGAATCATCATAAATCATTTGTACGAGGGATAAATGTGTTTTGCGGCATTTTTTTTTGTTTGTTGTAGAAATGGGCTACATCGTTGAATAAATATGAGGCAAATATACGTTTGACGATTATTCAAATTCGTGCAAATTTGATGGTTGGCCAAATATTTGTCATTCTGTATATACCTAATTATAATTAATTTCGCTGAAATTGTGAAAACCACAATAAACAATTTTTGTATTTAATGTATCTGCTATTTAATTAAATATTATTTGTGGTTTGATTAATTTAAAAATTGAAGTTTGTTCAAAATATAATAACCCTGGTCTAATGGTACGAGGGCGTGGTGAAAAGTCTGGTAAAATTACAACAGAGGGCGCCACAATCGCAAATCCCAGATGTCATGTGTCAATACCATCTGTCACTAGTCCAAATAAAAATTTACAGACAGATCTACCATTTAGTTGAGTTTTGACAAACTTTGAAAACAGACAACCCATTATTTTTTGCAAACATGGAAAAAAGTGAATTTCGTGTGTTAATTAAACACTATTTTTGCGTGGAAAAACCATTACGCAAACCAAAACAAAGCTTGATAAATATTATCGGGACTCTTCACCATCGATTAAAATGATTCACAAGCTTACAAGCCCAAATGAAGTCACCACACCAAAAATGGTTGACAAAATCCATGATACGATCCATTATAGCTGAGTTAATAGGCATTTCAGATGGACATGTGCGCAATATATTACAAGAACGGTTGGATGCCGACAATGGCAACTTCAGATTCAGATTTGGCGATGTTCAAGCGAAATAAAAAGGAGTTTTGCGTCGTTTCCTATAATTGTGGATGAAACATGGCTCCATCACTATACACAGGAGACACCAAAGAACAGTCTAAACGGTGGATTTCTACTGACGAATCTGCGCCAAAGATGGCTAAGGCGGTTTTATCGGCCAACAAGGTCATGGCCACAGATTTTTGGGATGCACGCGGTATAATCCACATCGATGACCTTCACAAGGGGAGAACAGTTAACTGCGAATATTACTGCAAAAAACGACCGCATTTTGCGAAGAAAAAAGTACTCTTGTACTCTCGTGTGTAGTTTAAATGTCTGCCATATTCTCTAGACTATTTCCTGTTTCCGAACTTGAAGAAATAGAGATTCAGCTCTAATGAGGAGATCATCGATGCAACAAGCGCCGATTTTGAACGGTTGGAGAAATCGTATTATTCGGAAGGGATTGAAAAATTGGAAAAACGTTGGACTAAGTGTATCGAGCTAAAAGGCGACTAAATAATCATTCTGAAACTGAAAACATCATTCCTTGTTTTATTTTTGCCAGACTTCTCACTCCGCCCTCGTATTATGTGTTATGGCCAAAATCGGATACTCGTTTTTCATGGATTTTAAAATTGTTGGATCAATTTTTAGCTAATTTTCGATGTAACTTCTAGCAACGATCTTAATTCGTTTTATGCAAGGAAAAGTTTTTGGAGTTTTAGGGTTCGTTGGAACATTATCGCTTCCAGACTCAACAGCTGACAAACAAATTTTCCTCGCGGATGGTGTGTGACGTATCACAGTGGTACGACGCATTATCTATACCGCGTAATTAATTAGTATTTTACGTGTGTTGATTTTGTATGTAAACAATTAACATAATGGTGTCGACATTATAGAGAATGTAGACAATATGTAGATAAAGACAAAAATGATTGTTGATCTATACGATTACTTTCTAATTCAGTCACGGCGTTGGACTCACGTTCACTTTTCATGCAAAGTGGGCCGATTTGTGATCTTCGTCGGAAGTATTTGATTAACACAAGTAAATATCCTTTATAGAACCGCATTGCATATCTGCAACAACCAGTTTATATGTTTATAATATTCTATAATTATTATTTCCCCACAACTAGGAGTGTACGTATACCTTTACTTTACAAATTTCTTTTATATCCATTTATTAAAACATAGCTAAATGTTTAAGATGCCATCGCTTCAATAAATCCATTCAAAACCAACTAATTTACCAGAAGGAAGGATAGCTCCTACCAGACCATTCCTAAAACAGGAGTCGATTACGCTATTCAGTGCAAAAGTATCAAAGAGAAAATGTAGTAAATCGTATAAGGATTACTTTGCAATTTTTGTATGCATGGCAATGAAAGCCAGGGAGGTGACTGTAAAATATCATTTAAAACGCGTGATAGGAGAAGCAACGTTTACATTTTAAGAACTAACAATTTTAACATGTTAAATAGAGGCCTGCCTCAATTCACGATCCGACTGATCCTACATTTTTAACTCCAGGCCTTTTTTAATTGGCGAATCTCTCAAAACACAATGGGAAGCCCACATCTCAGATGAAAGAATGATTTAATTATCCAGATGGAAATTAATTAAAAAAATGAGGGAAGATTTCTGGAAGCGATGGTTACAAGACTCTCTGCATCAATTACAACAACGATCTAGAGAATTAGTTCTTGTTTGAGACAACAACATTCCGCCCTCAAGATGAATAACTGGACGTATTACAGAGCTGCATCCAGGTCTAGATCGAATTGTTCGGGTGGCAACACCACATGGCCCCAGAAGGACTCTTATAAAATTACAAATAACAAAATTGGCACCACTTTCTATTGATCATAGCCTAGAAAACCAGGTTACGGAATCGCCTATTAAAACAACTACAGCATTGCCAACAATTATTAATAACAAATACAACTCCAGGGAACGCTTATCACATGTAGACGCCTCACGTAAAGAGAAAAAAGGTCTGCAAGGAATATCAAACCCAATTGACAACCTCAGATAAAAAGAAGGAAAATTCGACCACACTTTCAGTCTAGATTGATGTTGTTTACAATGGTGCCATTATTAAGCGTGCTTGGGGTTTGTTCAGCGATAATCAACAATTCTAAATTTTAGATCACTACGCTAAATACTACAACCGGGATATACTTTGAAAATATTGGTACAGCTCAGTTGTCCCATCAACGTATAAATCAACTCGGACAAAAATAGATTTAGTAAATGTGGTTGGCACAGTTTTTTAGCATTAGCCAGTTTTTTAATTCGTACCATGCTGTGCAGATATATTTGATTTATCTAACAGGTTCAATTCAGGTTCAATTCGACAAGTCCCACACTTCACTGCGACTCATTGGCACTCTAAACCCATTATCAAAATTGGTCGTCTGTCCTATATCAGGCTACTCGATTTACAAACAAAACGCAAGTAAGGACTGGATGCCTTTCAATTTTCCACCACGACATGATCCAAACACGCAACAATCGGGTTGAAACTTCGAAAGACCACAATGTAAATTTATGACCGTAAATATTCGCGAATATTCGGAAATATTCTCGTGTGGGTTCTATTACTTAGTTGTTTTCATTACATAATGTTGTATCTCACGCAAACAACTAAGTTATAAACCCAACACATCCTAAGACCTAGATATCTCCAAAACCTCTCAAAATTTTAGTTGGCTTTCTCTTCCATCCAGAATATTTGTAACTGCCTAAATCTAGTTTGGTTCTGGTCAATAATTAATTAATTGAGCGCCTCCTAAATGTTGACTGTGTAATAGTCATGTAATGTTGGCGAAAATTTAAAATAGTTAACCGAATCAATAATAACGAGTGGTCGATAACGCAGACAACGGAAAAATATACTGGAAATATACTTGGTGGAAATAGTTTTGTGAGTAAAGATTGCAAAATTTCAAAAAATCATTACCGGTATTACAAACTAATAACGACCTCCCGTAACTTTTTTTGACAATATGAACAAAACCTAAATTCAGTCCTTTTAAAATCCAAACTGCGGTAATAAATTTTCTCAGATGCTACAGATCCAAAATTTAAAATCAAATGGCCTCATTTGTAAGTTTTATTAGAATCTCACCGTATCAGTCCAGTGATTAAGGTACTGATGAGCTAGTTGTACCGGTAATTCATAAAACTGCGATAGATAAAAATTGGACAAACTATACTTTATACCGCATTACCGAGAATTTCAGAATTTAAAATAATTGCGGTGGAATCACGAACTCTAAATTCTTATTGAAATTAAATAGACGCGTACGTACCTTTACCTGGCATAAATTCTGTCCTACATGACACACATATCTTGCCATCAGCAAACAGCACTTTATATAGAAAATTTGGCAACATCGGTTTTCAAATACCAATAAGCTTTTATAATACAGTTAAAAAAAATTAACACTTAACTAGTTCACTGTATTCACGGAAAAAAATGTCTGCGTCGATTTTAATTACTTGCACAACAATATATAAACTCACACATTATGCACAAAAGGTAAAACCTAACTAACCTAATCACACACACACAATTTTTACGAAACATAATTTTAATTAATTTAATTAAATAATTTAATTAGCACTTTAATTATTAATGCAAATTTTACAAAATAATTTTTGAGACGCGTCACGATTGAAGAATATAATGCTACTGAAATTTGGTAATCAATAATTTTGTGTCTGAGAGTAACGGTAAATTTCCCGTTCGCAAACAACACAACAATAAATCTAGCTGATCGAACTTGTTATTTGATATCGAAGCTCGGAAATTAAAAAAAAATTAAATGATTTAATGGAAAAGCGGGGATGCATAAGCAGTGTTTGCGCCTTTTTGTTTGAAAAACTAATGAATCGAGAAGACTTACGTATATTTCTTTTATATATTTAGAATAATTTTTAACATTTTAGTTGTAAGACAGGTGTACCACTTAAAGAGACATTCATAATTTAAATACTCGTAAAAGCAAATTTGATGCAACCGGAAACACATTGTGTCCTTGTTTGTAACATATGCTGTGATTTTTTATTCACTTTGCGAAGTAGGCTATTATCAGGTGTGCAACTAAATTTTCGGGTTTCACACATAGATGGTGCTAGCACACATCTAGTTGTCGTTTATGTCGGTAAGAGCTGACTGGGTAATTATCTGAACTTTTTTTGTTACAAGTATTGCCGCTTGCCTTTTGAATTTAAATACAACTGTCGAAATGATAACTAGGTTCAACAATACCTGCCTATCAATGGTAGACGTATTATATAAGAACTTGTAAAGAATTTACTATTAAGCCCGCTGTCCAATTCGTGGCTTATTTTGTGGTGACTGACTTATTTGAAAGTCTAAAATAAGCCTCCTGTCAGCCAGACTTATTGTAGACTTTTAAACAAGTCAGTCTCCAGAAAATACGTCGAGAATTGGACCGAACTGTCTTAATTGGCATGATCTTATAAACAATCATTTAGCTTAAAGCTCTTTCAACCATTAAAAAACGAAAACATTTCTGTTTAAATTACTGATCGGTCACCATAACGCACCTTCTCACAATACAGTGGTCCGATTAATCGAGAAATTTGAGGCGATTGGTTTAAAACATTGCAGCAGTTAGTGAGAGTGTTCACCATAATTGTTAGTCCTCCCTTCGATATCGTTCTCAGCAGTTGAGACTTTACGAAATTTAATTGACATAACATTTGAAGCCAGCAGACCATACGCCGAACATTCGCAGAATGGATCTTAGAGCAACAACAATTGAATGGTGATTTTTCGAAGAAAGTTATCTTCTCCGATTAGGCGCATTTCAAACACGATGGCTTCGTGTACGATCAGAATTGTTGCATTTGGAGCATGCATGGGATCACCACGAGCCATTGTTTATTGCACATTTGGGGCTAGCAGAGTGATTTAACCATTCTTTTTCGAGAATGCGGCTGGTAATGTAATCACCGTCAACGGCGTTCGTTACCGTAAGATGATAAGCAACTTCTTCTTCTCAGATGTGGTTTTAATTTAACACTTCTGCCACCCAACGAACAAAACTGTATACGACGAAATCTTAAGGGAATTAAATTCTTTCTTTGTGGTTTCGTGAAACAGAAGATGTATGTCAATAACTCAAAAACAATACCTGAGTTGAAAGGCGAAACTTGACGCGCTGTTGATGAAATTGAGCCGGCATTATATCAAAATATGTCATCGAAAATTTTGTCAAAAGCACCAACGAATGCCATCAGTCACAAGGCGGCAATTTATCGGATATTGTATTTCATACATAACCTCCATGTCTATACTCTTTATTACAATAAAAACATCAGAACCTTTCAAATAAAATTTTCTTTTTAATTCCAAAATAGGCCGTCTTAATGGGAAATATTAATGGAGATAACCATCCCCTCTACGTCTGCATATAACGTAACTGGATGAGTACGGAAACGCAAAAGAATTGACCAGAGATACCGCTGAATGATAGGGCCGACCAATAGTGTATCATTTAAAGATGGTTCGTAGAGGATTTGTATGCGGAATCGCTTTGCATTTGCTTTTCTACGAATTTCAATCGTTGAATTGCCATGAATACAGATTGTCAAAGTAATGGCACTTGATATTTGCCATATCCCCCTCTAAGCTTCTTCTTCATCTTAGAGCAGTTTCCCGATACAATTCAACCAAATGCAGTATTCTGCGCAATAGGGGTTCCTTTCATTTCCTTTAATAGACCATTTTTTAATAGTTCGAAAAATTTATCTGACCCAACCACAATGTCGATTTCATTATTTCATTATATTTTAACTTAGTTAATTTTTTTATTATGGCGACATCAATTTGAAGCAAAAGATGTTAGTCCAGTATACTGGTTATTTACAGCTATTCCAGGTACTTTGTATTTCGCATTAGTCCTTCTTAGTCCTAATTTCTGAACACAGGCTTCTGAGCTGAATGTAGCCTGTGCCCCGAATCTAATAGAATTCTGCAACACAGAAACCATCCTGTAATATCTTGAACATCGGCTAATGCTGTTGGCAAAACTGCAGAACAACATTTCAAATTAAACGCCACATGTAGTTGAACTGTCCCTTGATCTTCTTGGTTAACAGTGTTTTCGGTATCATTAGTCTCCGGTCTTCATAGCTAATTGAACCCTGTGCGCAAAACGACCATTCCGTCGTTGAATACACTCTTGCATGTAGTGACCAAACTTACCGCACCTGAAGCAATTTCTTCGATTTCTGATGTCACCGGGCCCTGTACTCGACTGTTATAATTGTATATGACTCTAATGGCATAGGGTTAGTTGTCTCAACTACTCAACTCAGTAGAACCTGAAAGAAAATTTTAATGAAGAGTTCAACGCACTCACTTTGGGTTTTCGTATAGCAAAGCTCCTGGCAAGGGCAACTACGTGGGAAAAGCCTTCACGACCTAGACACAGAAATATACAAAATTGCAGCGCCAAGCTTATGACAATTAATTTGCATATGTGTTGATCGGACTAACAGTGGACGCGTTGGGCGACCAACAAAACTTCGTTTGAGAACCAATACTAGAGGGAAGCCCATCAATGAAGTATTGGCAATGGCGTCTGAATATGAGACGGCTAAAGCAAAATTAGTCGTGTAAGCTTGATACTAAAGAAATTGCGGAGATAACGACAATAATAATAGAGGTTCGGTCGGAAACGGTTTTATTTAACTAGCCACCTTGAATAGCTTGCGATGTATGTGTTTGAAAGCGGGTCTCTACTTGTTTATGTTTATTTTGAAACTCCTTGAGCTGATCGTCGAATATTTCATTCTGCACGCTCTGCTGTTTACATAGATCTGCAAGCTGATCACCTCGTTCCACTCATACTTCTGCTAATTGTACACTATGGTGCTTGCCTTCCTAGTCGATTTTTGTATCATGTTTGTCTTACTTGGCGCCTTGCTCTAGTTTTGAGATGCTCGATTTTAATATCCATTCCTTTTAAATGAAGCAAAAGTGCCTGCATCATGTTTCCCAAGTTCAAGAAGATTATCCGTTGTTCGCTTCGGTTGTCACATTTTTAGCTTCTTCTTTACAAGGCGGAACTTACTGCTTATCGTTTGGGGTAAAGGGCGGAATTCTTGAAGGTCCTGGCGTGGGTGATGGTTGTCGCGATCTTCGTTCTTCTGTTTCAGAATTTTCTTCCATGGCGCTCTGCATTCTCGAAAGCAGCTGGTTCTTATTTAGGATGTTTGATATGGATTCAACACTCCTTGTTTCCCACACCTTTAATTTCTGCAGCAATTCACTAATTTCACTCGTTCACTGCCGCTAAATCACTTTTACTGTTCACTTTTATTCGTCGCGGCCTTCTGGGTTTATCATGTTAGGACACACCATCGGTTTCGAAGCTCCGGTATTCAGTAAAAATGACCGATATGAAGTTTTAACTAAATTTATCCTAAAACTACAAAAACAACTTATTTTATGACTGTATGTGTAAAAAAACATTTAGGCGTTTTTATTTAAAAATAATAATTAGGGGTATAATTAGGGGTATATCCTCGCTCCAGTTGCAAATTATTAATTTGCGCCGTTGCAATATGGCTGACATGCGACCGATGAAATTGCGACTACAAATTGGCATCTTCGGTATAAATCGCAAATCGACAATTCAGCGTTTTTGCTGAGTTCAATTTGCGACTGTCAGAGTGTAACAACAAAACAAATCAAAAATTCAATACACAGTTCAACTGTTCAATATGGAAGCAGAACCATCTCAAATACCCAAAAGAAGACGACCAAATTTCACGGACTCAGAACTTTTATTGTTCCTAAAGGTTTTGAAGAACAACAGGAAAGTTCTTGCATGTGCGTCATTTATGAAAATAAAGACCGCATGCTGTTTTAATTTGGTTTTTTTAGGTGATGCAGAACCGGAGAAAAACTGCGTCACAACTTGAAGGATCTGAAATCTAGGACAAAAATAAGAATAGCCGAAATAAACAGCCATTAAAGGCAAACGGGTGGTGATCCTTCAAAAAAATTGACGGAGGTGGAACATTTGGTGGTACAGCTACCTGGGGAAAATGCGACGGCTGGAATGACCTAATATTCGAATGCGTTTGCCATGGTGTTATAATTCATTAATTTTACTTGAGTATTAATAAAAAAATTTGTTATAGCATTACGTTGTCGAAATGGCGTACCAAGACGATGAAACTAAAAATGTGAAAGAAAATTCAGAACCCATTGAAATGATTACTAATGATCAAACGGAAATAATTGAACCAATGGTACAAGAAGCTTGCTCAATTATTTGTCTGGTTCGTATATGGTATTTGTTATAGTTTTCCTCCTCTGCTGGTGTTGATGGGCTTATTATTGGGATTAGCAGGCAATGCTGAAGTGGATAACCACTGTCGCCTAATAACCAAACATTTTACCGAAACGCTTCGGGATGTAAAAAATTATAAAGCGCCGAACTTTAATAAATGTGAGTGTCATGAGTAGAGCCAGGCCATCTAATTACCTAAATACGGCATTTGAATCGCAAACCTAAAAAATATAATCTTTACTTAACTAACTTACTGCCTGAATAATAATTGAAAAATAAGGCTTCCGGTTACAACAGTATATGCGTCCAAAACAGGAGGTTTCTGTATATCTACGTGTGTTCCACCAATAGCCCTAATCACATCTGGGAAGCCATAGAATCTATAAAATCTCCGTTTTATCTTAGCCCATTCCACGGCATTCCTCGGGAATTTTATAAATTTTTTCGTTTGTAGAATTAAGGCGGACACAATTTTTTTAAAAACCTTACTTACGGCAGACTGGTCCAAGCTACGAGCTGTGCTTCTTTTGCTCGACCTTTCTAAAAAAATGCTCACCTCATCTATGATGAACATTGGGGTGTTTTTCAAAAAACGATACCGCACAAAAAATGTGTTTTCGTCGCAGTCAAAAGGGTTCTCACGATCTCTAAACATTTTCCGTTGAATTCGGGTGTTTCGCCCGCGTTTGAAATCACAAAAAATGTTGATTGCCAAACGCCAAAACTAAGAAGTTTGAGGTTATGTTTGGTGTTAAATTTATCTACTAGTCAAAAATCGGTGTCGCAAATACTAAGAAAAATTAACGAGTTGCGACTGTCATTTATATCGGGGATACCAATTTGGAAATTCAGCCGTGTTATTTTGCTTAACACGCTTGCGACCGGTTCGAAGATAAACCCCTTAATTATTTAACTATTTTATTCCAATGATTACTGAATTTTAAAACGTTACTGATCTTATATTTGTCCTGGATTGTAACTACTCCTAACTATGTTTATCATCGGTTTCCTGGATAGCAAAATTAGGTAATGGTAATATCTGTTCACTCAAGCCGAATCATGGAGTTCTAATAAAATCAGCACCCTTAAATTTGGCCTGGATTGCACCTACCCCCTAATTTTGTTCGATCACTCACATTTAGGTTAATACAATAACAAAATAATTTTTGATCGAACAAAATTAGGGAGTAGATGCAATCCAGGCCAAATTTGTGGGTGTAGATTTTATTAGAACTTCATTATTCGGCTTGAGTGAACAGACATTTCTATTACCTAATTTTGTTATCAAGGAAACCGATGATAAAAACCTGGACAAGTAATTAGTATTACGCTAAATGTGAGTGAATGAACAAAATTAGGGGGTAGATACGGTCCAGGAAAAATTTGTGGGTGTAGATTTTATTAGAACTTCATGATTCAGCTTGGGTGAACAGATGTTACCTTTACTAATATTAGTTATCGGGACAACAATTAGAAAAATGTGGAACTGTGTGTAGTATTTTTCAAGTGTTCGTGAAAGAGAGACATTTTTAATCCAAGCTAAATTTGAAGGAGTATATTTTTAACTATTGGAACTGGCAATTCAAGCATGTCATAAAAATACTCAGTTGTTCGCAAATATTAGATAGTTACTTCTTAGAATCGCCTAAATGTTTGCAATTCACTAATACAGTCTCACTTTTTGGTATTTTTCTATTTAGTATAAACTTCACATCTTTATATAAGCGTGTGAAATTTTTCCTAAAATAGTACTAAACGCCATTTTTGTGTAAGCTGTGCCAATACGTAAATAACAGCGAAATTTTCTCCTTTCACCAGTTTACGCCCCTCAAAACTGGTGTAACTTAATTTTCCGGATCCATGTCCATTAAATGAGACAAGTGTTTTCTCTTCTCGTCTCGTTAAACGTCTAGCTACCTCATTTCATCACGTTTCTTGCATCTTACGTCAGCATCTCTCAGGTGCAGTGTACTTGGTTGCCCACAATCCCTCATGTAATGCGCGGGTTGTTGGCATCGGAAACATCGAGACTGGGAATTCGAAATTTTTTTTGCATTTCGAAACGCTGGTCGTGGTTTCCTTATCTCCGCTCTTTAATGAGACATTTTATTTGCGTGATATCCTCCGAATCCAGCTTGCACAATTATACAGTGCCAGCGGCTAAATCACTCAAAATTTGTAAAATCGTAACAATATGGGCATCCACTGTAAATTTATTGACGTGCAAACTCATTCTGACGAAATTTTTCTTTCTATACAGTTTAAAATATTTTTATATTTAACATCATTGCCAACAGGAAAATTCCATTTGTTATCAAAAAAAAAAAAAAATATTTTTTTAACATCGCATAATTTATGTAGTATAAAATCCAAATCATTGAATTTCAAAAGAAAATTGTTGACTTCTCGCCCATTAAACTCCATTAAACCCAACAAAATATATAAGAAAACGGAACAACAGTAAATTTCCAGCTCATTTCCTTCTTGCGTACCATCTAAAATTATATTTTCATTTTTTATGATCGTTAATTACATTTCACGAGCCACTCGATAATTTTACTCGCCATCGTCATTGTCGCTGCCCTCTTCTATATAAAACTCGAGTATATTTTAACTAAATGCGATAAACTTATATCTAATTTTACAAATCTTACTCGTTATGTTACAAAAATTGTCAGTTTATATTAATTTAACGGATGCTACGTTTACAAGACGTGTACCCCCCAAAAAAATATTCTTAATAAGCCTTCAGGATATAATTTAATTAGTTATCGTCTTATATTGCGGTTGTGAATCAACGGGGCACGGGGTGCACGGGGCAAGCAGCCCTACAGTCGGGAGTGTACTGCATATATAATCTGTAGAGTGAATAAAATCGTGACCTATACAGATTTTTAGGTCAAACTCGTAATAATTTATACCTTGCGGCGTACACCACACAAAGAAAAGGTACAGGAACAAGAACATCATAAAATAATAATTAAGAAAATTCGCTCTTGTAATTTTCGTTTTTCCGAGCTCTTCTATATATACACTGTAGCAGGAAGGTAGATTTTCTTCAGCTTTTCTAATGAATTTATATATAATTTTAAATTTTATTTTGCATGTCAAAATTGTGTTCTTTGGCTCTTCATGTTTTTAATTTTTCCGTTTTGCTGATTTTCCACCTTTTTGTTATGGCTGTTTGAACATTTTTTTTTTAATTTTGTAATAATTATGTGACATAGTTGTCGTGGTACTGAAATTTATATTCCACTCTACATGTACATGTATGTATGTATGTATGTATGTATGTAAGTGAAAAGACTTTTCTAAGAATGTGCGGTTGTTTGAAATAGTAACACAGCTTGAACGATTAAAGGATTGGCGTTGTGGAGTTTTCCTAATGACAGTGTTGTTATTTTTTATTATCTTAGGTAGAAATCATGAAAGTATATTTTTGATAAAAAACACACGCGATGTTTACAAAATAGTTTATTTAATTTAGACATTTCTCAGGGCAATGACTTATACTTTTTCAAGGTAAAACGAACTGTTTGGTACGTTTGTTGCCAGTTAAAATGTAATCATGTTAATTTAAAATAAGATACAAAATAGTGCTACAATGGTTTGTTGTAATACGACAAGATCAAACTGTTTTCCCACTTCAGCAGAAGCCGTATAAAACTACTTGCTCATTTTAAATTGACCCATATGTCTGTGTCATCTATGTGCTAATGCCGATGAGGAAATGAAAAAATAAACAGCAATATTATCTCCCATCAAATATTAGGGCTAGTCTAAACTGCAAGAATCATTACGACTCTTCCTAACATTGTCCTAAACCTAGGCTTGAACAAGGGATTCATGTCATAGTATACATGTGCAGGTTTTTTTTTCATAATGTAATTTTCACTGTGAGAGAAGATAAAGATTGGTGAGTATGTCGTTCAGTATGACATTTTTAACTTATAGTGTTCAGTCAACCACTACAAGGCTCGGCGGAACTGACCTTGTAAGAGCAAAGTAATCGCAGAAGATATAAAAAAACAGATGACTGATGCTGAATGGAATAAAGAAATTAAATAAAAGTCTTGAATCCGCCATATTAACTTGGCTCGATTAGTCACTTTCGCGTTAAAACTGTTTCCAAAAACCACAGATTTAAATTTCGTTTTAAAGAATAGCGTGTGTCGTTTAGATAGTAGATCGCAGAACTTGGGGTAACACTAAATCACCCCTCTCCTGACATGTCAGTATGCCTTATACAGAAAGAGCTTATTCCTATACCAGCATCCCTGGGACCTGGCTAGGATTCAATGAACCAATCGTAGTTAGTGATCGTAACACTAACCGAAATGATCCAAACGGTATGCAAATTTAGCTCTTACGCGTTCGCTGGTTGAGTATTTATATTGGTAATCCTTCATTGTAAAATTCTGCCGCCTGTTAATTGCATTTGGCAAAGTGTGGAACTTCTATCAGTTTTAAATTAACAACCTGCGGCTGTTAAGTCACAATGACGTATTATGCGATAAAACCACATGTACTTACTGAATTGCATTTTTGCAAGGATGGTAGGGTGGTTTTAAGTAAAACATTTTATGGTAGAAAATTTATTACAATTTAAAATCATTATGTCAATTAATCCAGTGTAAAACAATATCAAATGAAAAGGGAAGAATATTAGTGCAGGGACTTGCAGCAACCAATGTGTCAACAACAGGACGGGCTTTAATTTCCATTCATTCCAGGTTCGATCCTTCGAAATACTTACGGGTGAACAATTATAGACTCCCAAACTTAACATACTTGGCCGAACCAAATTTTAGTAATAAAATGGAAATCGATGTTTTACTAGGTGCTGATTACTTTATTGATGTTTTGGCGGCCACTCAAATTCAATTATCACCGAATATAATCGCACAGGAAACATTGTTTGGATACGTGATTGCAAGTAGAAGGGAGGATGTTGGGCAGAAAGAAGCGGATAAAAATTTCAGCCTAGTAATTTCGTATGATCAAAGTTTAGAGAAGTTATTGACAGAATTTTGGGAACAAGAAACCGTATTGGACGAGGCACCAAAGAGTAGAAGAATAATTATGTGGAACTCATTTTCGAGAAACAACAACCACAAAGACAGCAGTTTAGTGGTTCACCTACCATTCAAATCAAATCAGGTTAGGCTAGGCAACTCGTATAAATTAGCCTTACAACGTTTAATTTCGATGGAAAGAAAAATGAGCAAAAATCCCGAATTCCGAAAACTGTATATAGAGTTTATGAATGAGTATAAAACCCTCGAACCTATGCGATTATTACAACCTCACGAGATTCTTGTAGTTGACAGCCATTAGTTCCAATGATGAAAGCTTAAATCAAAATCTTATAAAGACACATTTTGGACGATATTATTACGATTCTGATCATTTAAAATTGCGATGTGTGCGGTTGTTGCCAACATGTATTGCCAGATACTAATTGAACCGTCACAAACATCATTCACGCATCCTATGGCGTGAATCTCCCTCTCCTCACAGTAACATACGGCACTTCACCTGCACCATTCCTAGCTGTAAGAGTGCTGTTAGAAAATGCTAATGAATGTGAAGAGACACACCCTGAAGTCGCCAGAATAATAAGGAAAACTTTTATGTGGACGATGTACTTATACGAGCGCAGATGATGAGGAGAATGCGAATGAGCTAAAATTGAAGTTAATAAAAGTATTGGATAATGGCGGCTTCTCGCTAAGAAAATGGCTCCAAATAACAGGGGACTGTCAAGGAACCCATGTTTTGGGATTGTACTGGAATCCGAAAAAGGACATCTTTTCATATAAGAATACCGATATTTTAGACAAGGTGACTGCTAAGCGAGGGATAATTTAAGTAGCGTCACGGATCTTTGATCCATTGGGATGGTTGAGTCTATTTACGGTAATGGTGAAAATACTTTTACAGCGCTTGTGGCTCAAAGGAATATCTTGTGATGAGAAACTCCCAATAAATGTACAAGAAGAATTGAGCAGTATTCAGAATCAATTTAAATTTTTAATGAATATTCAAATTCCAATGTATATTTCCAATTTCAAGAACAATTGTCTCAGCAACGATTTATGTGCGAATGGAACGAGACAAATCAATTAAAATATCATTACTAACGTCAAAGAGCAGGTACCTCCAATACAGCAAGTAAGCTTACCACGTTTATAATTATGTAGACCACATCTACTTGCCTCGACGTACTCAACATTCAAGTATGCCTATGTACAGCAGAGCTCAAAAATGGAAGACATTGGTCGCCAATCGGGTTGCATCGATTCACCAATTATTTCCTGATTCTTCTAAATGGAGATATGTCAGTGGAAGGGACAATCCTGCTGATTTAGCAACTCGTGGAATTATGGTAGACAGTTTAGCCAAGAACGATTTTTGGTGGAAGGGGCCCTAATGGTTGTCGAGATCCGAAGTCTCTAGTTGGACTAAAATTATTCGTTATTATTTGTTCAATCCCACGAATTTTCGGAGAACATAGAAAATCTTATAAAATATAACCGGTTACAATCAAATTCTAAATTAACGTCAGTAGCGCCATTTATTGATTCCAAAGGCACACTACGAGTGGTCGGTTACAAAATCTTAAATGTGCTTCTAATACAAAACATCCCATTATACTACCACGGAGACATACAATTGTAAGGTTAATTTTAAATTACTTGCATAAAAGGGATTTACATCCTTAGCCACCCTTACTAACAGCACTTTCTCGACAGAAATATTGGATATTAGGCGTACGAGAAGCATGTCACACTATCAGTCACAAGTGTTTAATATGTGTTCGTTACTCAACGATTCGATCAACTCGCAGCTGATGGGTAGCCTACTTCAATCCAGAATAACTCCAATTCGTCCATTCTCCATAACCGGAATTGACTATGCCGGTCCAATATCATTGTTATTAAGAAAAGGAAGGGGTGCAACACTTATTAAAGGATTCATAGTTATTTTCATGTGCTTTGTGATGCATTACATATTGACGTTGCATCAGACTTGACTACAAATGCTTTCTTAGCCGCCTTTGATCGGTTCATAGCACGGAGAGGAGCGCCCGTCAGAAATATATTCAGATAATGGCTCAAACTTTTGATCAGTTAAGTCGCATCTAATTAAGGTCACTGGAAATTCTCATCTTACTTTTGTTGAGATGATCACGGTTCTGACCAGAATAGAAGGAATATTGAATTCTAGACCGCTCTGCGCCATTAGAAATGAAGATACAAGTAACATACATGCTTTAACGCCTGAGCATTTTCTCACACGTAGGCCAGTTACTGCTTTACCTTGTCCGAATTACGAAGAAGTAAAGTTGTTGAGCATTAATAGATGGGAACGACTTCAAAAATTAGTGCAACAATTTTGGCGTCATTATTCGATTAGTACCTCAACACATTACATCAAAGAATAAAGTGGCAAAGTACAGCTCGAAATCTGGAACTCAATGACATTGTCTTATTACAGGATGTTAAATCATGTCCATGCAATTGGCCTATAGGACGAGTAATTGAATTACATAAGGCAAGTGATGGTATAGTCAGAGTTGCCACGATTCAAACAAAATCGTCGTCATGTAAGCGTTCGAATAGGGATTCCGCAAGGGATTCATGAAACAAGTCCTTTTCTCGTATCCTAACATTGGCAGGTATTAATAACAGCAAAGATCGTGAATTTTTTACGATGCTTAACATCACCAAATTGTTTCTTTTGATATTGTTAAGAGATGTAATGTCTTAAGAGATGTAAAACACGATTTTCTACAGCACTTCAGCGCCCCCCTTCTGATCATTCTGCTGTGTCATCAATGTTGTTAGTTAAGATACATCCGCAGTGTATATTGCGTAGAGCTGAAATTTAGATCAGAAAATGTTCAAAAATTCTCTTTATTATCGACCAAAATCGTTTTATTTCCGGTTATGTCGAACGATTGATCAAGAGTGCTGAACTATTAGAAACGATGGTACATAAGAAAATTAAATGGCTCGAACTAGAAGAAACAAAATACCACGAAATTATACTAAGGTCAAGGCGGGACAACGGGTGGTGATGGAGATAAATTGAAAGACGAGCTAAAAGTTATGAGTTTGTCGTCGGTTTAGATAAAAAGAAACTAAAAAGAGCCCAACAACAAATTAGTCACGGTGGATAAAGCTTTGGCGTTTCAATCGTGGCAGAATGTAAACGGGGATTTGCATCAACAGATTACGATCTGTGATGAAATGGAACACAATTATGACCCACTGTCGGGCTACAAATTCATGGACCGACCCAACTTCCATGTCAGTATAGGCTGTCGATGATGATAAATTGGATCTATAGCCGTACGTCCTCAATTTGGCTGGCAACGGCCTAAAAGTCAAGACGGGAAAAGCGACGCACGAAAGAGTTGGGAGAGCCTTGGCCCCACAACAGATTGCAAGGATAATAAAAAAAATACCAAACGGCACAATTTGGTGATGTAAGCAAGTAAAATATTTACGTTTTACGAAATGTCTTCGCCTGAAAAGGTTCCAGAACCGACTCGGTCGACAATCCAATCAATTATTAAAAATAATTGTGATTAACCGCCTAAATGTAATGTTTAATTGATATTAATGATGTATTAACCCTATAAACAAACATTTGTATCATTTTTACAACGTTTTCAATTATTTTTCACTGGTTTCGCGTTTTTTACATAATTTTGTAAATTAAACAAATTTTTGTGTAATTTTCGTTATTTACAAAAAATGTAAACACGTTTTTTACATTGTAAATGCCTAACAGTGAGTGCCACAATCGTAATTTTGGTCTAGGTCATAATTTGAGTCGGCTTAAACCCAATTGCGGAGTGAAATTTAATATATTGAATATGCTTTTAGTGGCCTGGCGATCTCCAGCTAGATTCGTTTGCTTCCGACATCACAGAGCTGCCACACGAAATCAAAGGAGTTACACATGAGTCAACGAACCTAAATACTGTAAAGTACAAAGTCACTCGTCGTATTGAAACAATACTTGCATAGTCTGAAAAAGAAGTTTGGTTAGAGTTACAATTCAGGTTCATGGGCGAGTACGTTTCTTATGACAAAAACGAAAAACGGCAACTGGCGATTATGTGACGATTATCGGGCATTAAACTAAACGCATTATCAAAATCCGACAGTTAACGGGTGTAAAATTTCTAGACACTTTTAAATTATGGGACACTAAGGAATATACTGAAAGAGCATAAATTGTGGAAATAAAATCACCTAAATTGAAATGGCGTTTAGTGATTTCCATTTCACCATGGCAACAGAGAACGCACTTTTTAAGCCAGAAATAGATGAAATCATCTGAAAAAAATTTTATGTTGACGATTCGTTAACCAGCACAAATGACATACATGAAGCTGTTATTCCGAAAGAAACGTTAAACAAAATATTAATCTCTGCTGAATGGGAGCATTACGCAAATGGATTTCAAATGTTCCTGTATTATGTGGTGACAGACAAAATGAGTCTGGAAATCCAATCAACCTCAACGACAACAGCCAAGTAAAGGGTGTCTCAGCAAGAGAGCCGGCTTTAAATTTTCCGCCATTTTGGTAATACGAGTTGTACGTTGATTTTTTTTGACAGTTGTCACGTACCGACCACACAATTTAAGAATATGGAGAAGTATTCAAAAATGGTGAAAGTTTTGCGAAAACAGTTCGCCGTTTACGTGAAGTTTTCGGTCGCGATAATGCGCCAAATGAATCGACAGTGAGGCGTTTAATTACAAAATTTGAGACCAAATTTACGCTGATAGATCAGAAGATCATTGCTCTTGATCAATCGTCCTTGTCGGTCACTCGAAAATATAGCCACAATAAGAGAATCTATGGCCGAGAATCCAGGAATTTCCATTCAACATCGTGGTCAAGAATAAAACATTCCCAGAAGCACTATGTAACGAATTTTGGTAAAAGACCTGCATTTGCACGCGTACAATACCAAGTATTGATTTGACAGATGCCTTTTGGCAAATTCCGCTGACTCCGGAGTCCTGAGATAAAACTACATTCATGATTCCTGGCCGTCCCTTGTTTCAATTTACTGTGATGCCGTTTGGGTTTGCAACGCGCCGCAAACAATGTGCCGGTTAATGCACCGATTTATTGGTGAAATCGGGAACTTTGGCTGAACTTGCAAAATTTTTGAAAGACGCTGGATTAACGATTAACATCGCTAAAAGTAAATTTCTACTTAAAAATATAAAATATTTGGGATATATTGTTGGGGATGGCAGCTTGAAAGTTGATCCGGGCAAGCTGAAAGCCATAATTGATTTTCCGAAACCCAATACTGTTCGAGAACAGTGATAGCTCATCCTAAATTTGATCGTCCGTTCATCATTCAATGCGACGCTAGCAGTACTTGAGTGGGAAGTGTAGTGAGTCAGGTAGGTGATGATGGTGAGGAACATCCTATCGCGTACGCCACGCAAAAATTGAACTCAGCACAGCGAAACTACTCAACCACTGAGCTTGAGTGTTTGGCGCTGTGTTGAGTACTCAGAAATTTCGAGCTTACATTGAGGGATATACTTTAACCATCATCACTGACCACGCCAGCCTGAAATGGCTCATGACCCAAAAAGATCTTTCCGGTCGGTGAGCACGGTGGTCATTAAAATTACAAGGATTTAATTTCAAGATTCTTCATCGGAAGGATTCTCCGACTCAACCCATTGACTTAAATTCACCGGCATTTTCATCTGAAAGCTATGTCAGCTTATTAAATCCTATTAAACATTTATCGAATGAAGGTGATCGTTATACCATTCATGATGGTAAACTATTTGTTTGTGTGCATTTACCGCTCTGGAAATTCTTAGTACAAGTTTCATTACGTCTCGGCATTGCTGAACAATACCGCGGTGTGATAAAAGCGTTGGAATTAATTCGGCAATTTTACTTTTGGCCAAAAAAGGCCTCGGATGTAAGATATTTTATCCAAAAATGCCAAAAATGTAAGATGAACAAGGCTGTGAATTAACAAACTCAACCGCTGATGAGGGATCAGATGACTGGCGAACGAGCATTTCAAATATCGTTTGTCGACATATTAGGTCCACTGCCCAGATTAATTAATGGTAATGCATATTTACTAGTAACGTTAGATCAATTTACAAAATATGTATGTGACCTCCCAAATTTGTAATTATTTAGAGAAGGGAGTATTTCTGGTTCATTCTGTTCCACAGACAATGGGCCGCAATTTGTTTCGCATATGCTAGAAAATTTTCTTCAAAAATATGGTGTAAAACATTTTCGTACGCCAAAATATACCCTTCAACCAAATGCGTCATAAACAAACCTAATCGCATCAAACAGAAAGGTAGCAACATTACGTCAAATGACTATTTCACGGCTGGAACTATATGTGCACTACATCTTCCTACTAAACTGTTTCGTAAAACCAAAGAAAAATTCTCAACCAGCAGACCAACCCCGTCGTTGGAAAATTTTTGTGGCTAGGACTAGCGGAATCATTGAAACTTTACCACTAAAAAAATGGGGATATGTCAAGTCAGCAGAGAATTCGGCGGACCCTGCATGTCGTGGAATTTTTACGAAACAACTGAAGGGCTTAAAATTATGGTGCAGTGGACCTAAGTGGCATCGAGAAGATGAAATAACCTGGCAGCACATTATTCCAATAGCATTAGATGACAGAGTCTAAGTAAAGAAAAGCAAAAAATGGATACAATGCTCAATTGTAACATCGTCAGATGGCATTTTTGATAATTTGTTCCGACGAATTTCTTCCACAAGAAATTTCTTTCGTGACTCTGCCTACTGCAAATCTACTTATTGAATGAAACACTTATGGCCGAGGAACTTGAAGCAAGAAAAAGTGTCTGTATTCGTTCGTGCCAACGCCATTCTATTATCCTATATTCAATTCTCTTATTGTGAGAAGGCATAATAGCACTCTATCATCAAAAATGTCACCATCCTGGATCATTCCTACTGTCTCTCATTAAACAAAAGTATTGAATCGTGAATGCAAGGAGTATGACAATTGCACGTAAATGTCAGGTGTGTGTGCGTTATCGAGGTACCGAAGTCTAGAGTGTCTATATCACGTCCATTCAGTAGATGGGTGTTGCTTACGTGGGGACAGTTTTTATTGCTTCAAAGAGAGGCAGAGGTGCAAAATTAACCGAAGGCTATATATCTATTTTCGTGTGTATGTAACGATTCAACCAGTTAAAACTATTTCATGGCCTAATGTACAGACTCTTCATCACACATGTCCGAGAAAATTTTACTAATTTCGTTACGAACTGTGAAAGATTTAGTAAAAATTTCTCGAATCGGGTGGAAACCTACATATTATTATAGATTAAAGTCGGTTATTTTATGTGTATGTCGCTGACGCTGAACCCCAGATAGGGATTTGACCGTTTAATTGAAGTTACAAGATCAGATTACTTTGCGAACCCAAGCATCAGTTTTTTGACGTCGTTGGTGTTGATATATCTCATTAACGATTTCAGATTAAAGCAGTCCGATTTGGAAAAACTACGCCGCATTTGTCGCGAATCGTCAGGGTGTACCATTTTAACCCGTTTTTTATCATAACAATTAAACCTACCGGTAAAAATATTAATTCGGCTAAACTAACAGAAGAACTGTTTGGATCTGTTGCTCAAATGCTAAAATTAACGAATTGCGTAAGCCCTCCGTCAAGTAAATTTGCAATGCAGCAATATACAAGGCAATGAACACCAACCAACGGAGAATGATTTCTATCAAAGTCAATTTAAACGATTGAACAATTTAGTACTGAACATGAAATTTTTACAAATCAAGAAAGTGAATTGTCAACTGATAATGTCCCGATTTTCGATATGTCATTTCAATTCAGAGACCATAGTTCGTATATCAGTCATGAAGATGCACCTTCAATTAGGCATGAAATACCAGAAAAAATTGATTTGTCTAAGACAGAATATACTCGAGAAAATAACGAAATAGAATGTAGAAAACGGAACGAATCGATTTTTCAAAAATATTTACCCATAATCTTTGAAAATCCATGGACCTTGAAGAAACAGCCTTGTATCAGCCGAGAATTTCTGCTTGATTATATTTGGGAGCATTAGCCAAAATCAAAGTAATTCAACAATTTTTGCAAAATGTAAGTATAAATTACATTTACAAAAGTATAAATTTGTAATTCTGTCGGATCACACCATGAATTATTTTACGATTGGGGATGATTTTATAGACCCCTTATGAGAGGTAAATGAAACGATCCCGATAAAATGGACGAGCCAAAATGGGACACCCTGATGATCCTCATAGACGTGGGGCGTATTTTCGTGAAATTGAGCGGCTTTAATCTATTGCACTATGTATGTGGCAATGTGGCAAAATCTCCAAGATTCGCTCTACCGAATTTCCATTTTAAGACTTTTTCGTTATAATTATGACAAAATGGCCACTGTTGGCTGCTCTCACTAGCATAAGCTAAAAACTAGCACTAAACGATGCTTATAAACTATAAAAAATATTTAAATTAGCCATCATCGCGGGTAGACCTCAACTAATCGTTCATCTAACCTCAAATTACCTGACATACTCAATTGTATTTTGATCGATTACACAGTACATTTTAATAGTAGTTATTTGTATGTAATAGATGGCGCGAGTGCTATGAAAAAATAAATTTTACTTTACATAATGTAAAAAATAAGGTTATGTAATATACATGTAAACTACTTGTAAAGAATCGTGTAAATTACGTCGTGTAATTTACACACCCAACAGTAATGTTGCTAAATTATAATTAGGTTGGTTATTGGACTAACTTTCGGAAAATGAGAATAACTTTTCAATTCGTTGCGCTTTCTTATTTCACTTTCTTTCACTAACTCAAATTGTTTGCGTTCCCGTTTTCGTTTTCCTGTTCACAAAACTTTAACCCAAAAAAGCATTTTCTTCCAGTTCAATATATCGTCAATAGACGTTCATATTCGGTTTACACCGAGATTTATAATTTTAGCCTCTTGTAACCTGCATAGAATCAAGTTACACTAGAACAGTTTCCAGTAAAATTTTAGTTGGGCCACTAAACATTTACAACTAGCCATTTCCCACATTTTCTTGTTGATGGCACATTACAGCACTGTCAGATGACACAGACGCCCCAGACACAGGTCTTCTGAGATTTATAATTTTAGCCTCTTGTCACCTGCATAGAATCAAGTTACACTAGAACAGTTTCCAGTAAAATTTTAGTTGGGCCACTAAACATTTACAACTAGCCATTTCCCACATTTTCTTGTTCATAACACATTACAGCACTGTCAGATGACACAGACGCCCCAGACACAGGTCTTCTGAGATTAATAATTTTAGCCTCTTGTCACCTGCATAGAATCAAGTTACACTAGAACAGTTTCCAGTAAAATTTACTTGCCCACTAAATATTTAGAACTAGCCATTTCCCACATTTGCTTGTTGATGGCACATTACAGCACTGTCAGATGACACAGACGCCCCAGACACAGGTCTTCTGAGATTAATAATTTTAGCCTCTTGTCATCTGCATAGAATCAAGTTACACTAGAACAGTATCCAGTAAAATTTACTTGTCCACTAAATTTTTAGAACTAGCCATTTCCCACATTTTCTTGTTGATGGCACATTACAGCACTGTCAGATGACACAGACGCCCCAGACACAGGTCTTCTGAGATTTATAATTTTAGCCTCTTGTCACCTGCATAGAATCAAGTTACACTAGAACAGTATCCAGTAAAATTTACTTGTCCACTAAATTTTTAGAACTAGCCATTTCCCACATTTTCTTGTTGATGGCACATTACAGCACTGTCAGATGACACAGACGCCCCAGACACAGGTCTTCTGAGATTTATAATTTTAGCCTCTTGTCACCTGCATAGAATCAAGTTACACTAGAACAGTATCCAGTAAAATTTACTTGTCCACTAAATTTTTAGAACTAGCCATTTCCCACATTTTCTTGTTGATGGCTCATTACAGCACTGTCAGATGACACAGACGCCCCAGACACAGGTCTTCTGAGATTAATAATTTTAGCCTCTTGTCTCTTGCATAGAATCAAGTTACACTAGAACAGTTTCCAGTAAAATTTTAGTTGGGCCACTAAACATTTACAACTAGCCATTTCCCACATTTTCTTGTTCATGGCACATTACAGCACTGTCAGATGACACAAACGCCCCAGACACAGGTCTTCTGAGATTTATAATTTTAGCCTCTTGTCACCTGCATAGAATCAAGTTACACTAGAACAGCTTCCAGTAAAATTTACTTGTCCACTAAATTTTTAGAACTGGCCATTTCCCACATTTTCTTGTTGATGGCACATTACAGCACTGTCAGATGACACAGACGCCCCAGACACAGGTCTTCTGAGATTAATAATTTTAGCCTCTTGTCACCTGCATAGAATCAAGTTACACTAGAACAGTTTCCAGTAAAATTTTAGTTGGGCCACTAAACATTTACAACTAGCCATTTCCCACATTTTCTTGTTCATGGCACATTACAGCACTGTCAGATGACACAGACGCCCCAGACACAGGTCTTCTGAGATTAATAATTTTAGCCTCTTGTCACCTGCATATAATCAAGTTACACTAGAACAGTTTCCAGTAAAATTTACTTGTCCACTAAATTTTTTACTAGCCATTTCCCAAATTTTCTTGTTGATGGCACATTACAGCACTGTCAGATGACACAGACGCCCCAGACACAGGTCTTCTGAGATTAATAATTTTAGCCTCTTGTCACCTGCATAGAATCAAGTTACACTAGAACAGTTTCCAGTAAAATTTTAGTTGGGCCACTAAACATTTGCAACTAGCCATTTCCCACATTTTCTTGTTCATGGCACATTACAGCACTGTCAGATGACACAGACGCCCCAGACACAGGTCTCTGAGATTTATAATTTTAGCCTCTTGTCACCTGCATAGAATCAAGTTACACTAGAACAGTTTCCAGTAAAATTTACTAGTCCACTAAATTTTTAGAACTAGCCATTTCCCACATTTTCTTGTTGATGGCACATTACAGCACTGTCAGATGACACAGACGCCCTAGACACAGGTCTTCTGAGATTTATAATTTTAGCCTCTTGTCACCTGCATAGAATCAAGTACACTAGAACAGTTTCCAGTAAAATTTACTTGTCCACTAAATTTTTAGAACTAGCCATTTCCCACATTTTCTTGTTGATGGCACATTACAGCACTGTCAGATGACACAGACGAAATAGACAGAGGTGTTTTGAGATTAATAATTTTAGCCTCGTGTCACCTGCATAGAATCAAGTTACACTAGAACAGTTTCCAGTAAAATTTTAGTTGGACCACTAAACATTTATAACTAGCCATTTCCCACATTTTCTTGTTGATGGCACATTACAGCACTTTCAGATGACACAGACGCCCCAGACACAGGTCTTCTGAGATTTATAATTTTAGCCTCTTGTCACCTGCATAGAATCAAGTTACACTAGAACAGTTTCCAGTAAAATTTTAGTTGGGCCACTAAACATTTACAACTAGCCATTTCCCACATTTTCTTATTGATGGCACATTACAGCACTGTCAGATGACACAGACGCCCCAGACACAGGTCTTCTGAGATTAATAATTTTAGCCTCTTGTCACCTGCATAGAATCAAGTTACACTAGAACAGTTTCCAATAAAATTTACTTGTCCACTAAATTTATAGAACTAGCCATTTCCCACATTTTCTTGTTGATGGCACATTACAGCACTGTCAGATGACACAGACGCCCCAGACACAGGTCTTCTGAGATTAATAATTTTAGCCTCTTGTCACCTGCATAGAATCAAGTTACACTAGAACAGTTTCCAGTAAAATTTTAGTTGGGCCACTAAACATTTACAACTAGCCATTTCCCACATTTTCTTGTTGATGGCACATTACAGCACTGTCAGATGACACAGACGGCCCAGACACAGGTCTTCTGAGATTAATAATTTTAGCCTCTTGTCACCTGCATAGAATCAAATACACTAGAACAGATTCCAGTAAAATTTACTTGTCCACTAAATTTTTAGAACTAGCCATTTCCCACATTTTCTTGTTGATGGCACATTACAGCACTGTCAGATGACACAGACGAAATAGACAGAGGTGTTTTGAGATTAATAATTTTAGCCTCTTGTCACCTGCATAGAATCAAGTTACACTAGAACAGTTTCCAGTAAAATTTACTTGTCCACTAAATTTTTAGAACTAGCCATTTCCCACATTTTCTTGTTGATGGCACATTACAGCACTATCAGATGACACAGACGCCCCAGACACAGGTCTTCTGAGATTAATAATTTTAGCCTCTTGTCACCTGCATAGAATCAAGTTACACTAGAACAGTTTCCAGTAAAATTTTAGTTGGGCCACTAAACATTTACAACTAGCCATTTCCCACATTTTCTGTTGATGGCACATTACAGCACTGTCAGATGACACATACGCCCCAGACACAGGTCTTCTGAGATTTATAATTTTAGCCTCTTGTCACCTGCATAGAATCAAGTTACACTAGAACAGTTTCCAGTAAAATTTTAGTTGGGCCACTAAACATTTACAACTAGCCATTTCCCACATTTTCTTGTTCATGGCACATTACAGCACTGTCAGATGACACAGACGCCCCAGACACAGGTCTTCTGAGATTTATAATTTTAGCCTCGTGTCACCTGCATAGAATCAAGTTACACTAGAACAGTTTCCAGTAAAATTTACTTGTCCACTAAATTTTTAGAACTAGCCATTTCCCACATTTTCTTGTTGATGGCACATTACAGCACTGTCAGATGACACAGACGCCCCAGACACAGGTCTTAATAAAAAAGTTGCGACAATGCTTTGCCCATACGCGAGAGAGTGTAACTTTATTTACCGCGTATTGGAATGATTCAAAATAAGCTGGGGTTGATAATATTTTTCGTCCACCACATATTTTTGTATATTTATGGTTGAACGATTTGGTTTCTAAATTTTATGAAAACAAAAAATTTCCAAAAACAATAACACAATACAACAAAAATAAATTTGAATTTTATACTTTGACCTAGTTTTTTACTCTTCGTTTTCATGTAATGAATTTCAATGCACATGAATAATGGAAATGGAAATTTATTTGGGTGAGTGGAGAATTTTTCCAATTATCGTGTTGTTGTTGTCAAATATTGTATACGATAAAATGTTAAAGATATTTTTTGGGTCGTGTCTATGTACAAGTAATGCATGATATTTATAGAATATTTCAATTTTAGGTTAATTAATAAAATTCCATATACTCATATGCATGCCAAAATGTAATCAGGCGATACTATTTATATGGAATTTATATAAGTGTCAATTTTATATAATTAAATGAAACACCTGAATCGCAAATGAAATGTTTTCTAAGCAGGTAAATATCCGATTAACACCTATGAGCTTGGCATTAAGCTTTACCGATTTATAAAACGAATTTTATTAAAAATTGTTCTTGTAAATCAGAACTAAGTGCATCATTTATAATACTCAGTGTACTGCAGTAAATAAATTTCCTTTCGTCGACATCTTTAATACGGGAAACTACATCCATTTTTCTATCTCCGTATACATAAATCCATAATAATAATCCCCGCATACATATACATGACGTGGATGTATACATATGAATGTTTTTCCAGAGTCATAAATTTTGAGAAGTGGGAAAAATAATGAAAAATTTTTATGATCTACAATACTTGGGTGCTGTACATGGTTGAAATTTATACGTGCGCTTTTTACTATTTCACAAATAGTTATGGATTTATCAGTAAGCGTGCATTTAGGTATTCTATGGATCAAACATAATTATTTTTGTATCCAGTGGTTTAAACAATCAATTTGAGCAGTCGTAGTGTGGTGCCGATGGTTTTATTATCATTTTGGAAACATAACCTTATCTAAAATACCAAAGGGTTCAATTTTATATATTTCCACATCAATCAACTTTTATTAATAAATTAATGAAAATATCCTAAAAATTTAACCTTTCGAGCTTAAAAGAATTTTATTATTAAATTTTCCATCTTCTCTACGTGGGGCCTAATCTAATGAATATCGGTAAAAGAAATTGAAAAATTACCCTATTGCGTCGAAGTAACAAAAAAAAAATTTCAATAAAGTTTTGGATATGACCCCGCTTAACCCAACCGTATATAGAGTATCACGACCCAACAAGCACGCAAAAAATTAATAAAAACATCAGAGAAATAACCTTAAGAATAAGAAATTTTTTACTATATGCACAGTAGATAACAAGTGTATCTCATCAATTAGATCTGATAAAAAAAATTACACAAAAGCTCGAAACACACACACACACACACATTTATAATACACAATAAAAGAAAAATTCCAAATGAAATGGAAAACTTAAATATATTTGAACTTTCACGAATGATAAAAAGTTTTGCATATTACAATGAAAATAAATTAACAATAAATTATAGAGCTTTTGTTGCTGCCGCACTATTGTTGTTGCTGTATAAAAATGTTCATGTCATTATTTAATTATTATTATGGTGTAATAAAAAAATATGAAATTTTAATTATAAAAACTTTTAATTTTGTATAAATTTATGCACTTTGATGTAATTTACTGTGGAAATTTAATTAACGTTAAATTGAGTGATAATAAAATTTTTTTTAAAACAAATAGTTTTGTGACATAAAGTAATTAAAGTTCAGTGTTATTAATTAAGCAAAACTTTGAATTTTAATTAATTTGGTTATGGCATGTGAGATTTACTTGACCTTTGCATTTCTAAAAATACGGAAATGTGGAATAATTGTGTAAATCACGTAAAGTATTTCTTTATTAGATTATATGGAGGAAATAATTTACGTGTCTGGGCACTGTGGTGCCAAATGGTATTTACCTAGATAATTATGTATGTGTTATCTCTTTAAAAATTTATAATAAAAAAAAATTGATGAAACAAACAACTTAGCCCGACAGAAACAAGGCGATCTATTAAAAAATGGAAAGGGGGGAACTAATATCCTTAATTACCCTAACACCACACCTAATTTCTGAATTGTACCTACCGGATTTTTGGTAAAAAATATCTTGTATAATAAAAAATCATTATTCCTGCTCCAATTTCAGAAAACCACCGAGCTCAACCCTTGTTGAAAATTTAATCCGCACTCAAAAATTGAAAAAGCTCCAAGATGTCCACCATACTTCGTGTGGATCTCCCAATTTGATATGATATGATATGATATGATAGAGGCGTACAGGCCAGCCATAACGGCGATCCTAGGTACGTTACCATAATCCTGAAATATCAACAATCAAATATCAAATTATATCTGAAAGCGAATAATATTTCAGCATCATGCGGGCCCAGGCCCTGCCTGCATCCTTAACAGATAAGGTTGATTAGGAAAGGATGTTAGTCACAGAAATAACTAGGGCGAACCGCAGCAAAGTCATTTTCTAACTACTTAAATTGAATTATATTCACACTCTAGATTGTTAGTGTATTAATTTGGGTTAGTTGTGGTTGAGGTAAAGGATACTAATATACATCACATGTATTCGGCATCAGTCATAATAGACTGATCTATTATGGTCATTACTGGTCATCTCATCATATGCTGCTTGTAACCTTATTTTTCCCTAACTTCCATCATACATATGATGATCTAAATATTCCGTTGATATTGTGAAAAAATTTAAATTCGGTATTGTCATCCAGCTACCTATATTTAAATTCATTCAACTAAAAGCAAGGTTAATTTATCTCTAACGTTGACACAACTTCACTAAAACATAACCTGAATTCAACCAGCAGAGATTAGGCCTCCTGATCAAGAATGTTGCAGTCACAATCTTCCCTGACCTTTCGGTATGTTTTTTTTTTTTAATAAATTGATTTATATTTGCTGACAACTTAATTATTTTAAGTCAGGACTTTCAACAAAATTTCAATTTGTAGAATTATACTTTAAATAATTAATGAACGAATTTAATTTAGAAAACATTCTAGAAATATCTCGAGTCTAGAACGCATAAAAGTCATTTAATTAATTTTAAATCCCTTGTCTCTTTTATGTATAACAATCCACCTAGCGGAAGGACGGAGTAAATATTCACAAATCGAAGTGACATCTACCAACAAATTAATTAATTATAAAATTATAAAATCCGTCTATTTTAATTATGTCGTCAACCTGAACGTCTTATTATAAAGATATCAGTATTAAAATGTATAAAGTTAAAACAAATTAATTAATAAAATAAAATAAATAAAAATCATTTAATATATAATATTCAATTCATATTAAATATTTAATATCATTTGTGTTATCCGATTATTCTGAAATTATCAACTATTTGGGTAAGTTTTTTAGAAGATATTTATAACCTCCTGATAAGTACATACTGTTAAAGTTAGCCGACTCGCTCCAGCCGAAAAATGTCAATAATGCAGATTCGGTTGTAACAATTAAAATCAATGAGCCGAAAAATGTCGATAATGCAGTTTCGGTTGCAACTACTACTATTTATCAGCCACAAAATGCCGATAATGCAGATTAAAAACAATAAGGGTTATCCGCTAGTAAAAGTCGGTAAGACAGATTCGTATACATAGCCAGCCTAAAAATGTCGTTAAATCAGATAAATACATTAGGTGTTAAACAGTAATTTCTTTCTTAATCCAAAATGTTTAGTTCGTTGCATTAAATACATTAAAACTATAATACAAAACTATTTTACCACTGAGACAACTCGAACAAATATATGAAGCATAGCCTCAAAAATGTCCGGTCAATTTTCATGTTGGGAGTCCGGGAACAGTCGATTGAATATATCGCACACACAAAATTTGAAAATTTCTGAAAATTCACCGTTTAAAGTGTCATGACTGGAAATAGATTCAAATGATAGGTCTTAATAATGCTCACGCCTGGAAAAAATGTCAGCTCAATTTTCATATTGGGAGTCCGGGAAAACTCGATTGAATATATCGCACACACAAAATTTGAAAATTTCTAAAAATTCACCGTTTAAAGTGTCATGACTGGAAATAGATTCAAATGATAGGTCTTAATGATGATCACACCTATGACACATTAAACGGGTCATATTTAGAAATTTTCAATTTTTGTGTGTGCGATATATTCAGTCGAGTTTTCCCGGTCTCCCAACATGAAAATTGACTTGACGTTTCTAAAATGAAATTCGATGGATGGCACTTCATTTGAAATATTTTCTGAACTTGTCGCTATAGATTCATTTCCCATTTTACCTCCTCAAACATCTAATAAAGCACTGATAAACATTTGCTTTGGGTAACTTATTTTAAATGTTTCGAATTAAACATTCTTACTTTAATTTTTGTAGCTGTTTTTTTAGGATCAGCAAAATATAAATTTCTAATATAATTTATTTATTTCCGACGTAAAACTTGAATCTGCATTATCGGCATTTTTCGGCGGAAGTTTTCGATGAACATGTTACCGACAATTATCGGCTGTCATTTTTTTTTGATTAGTTTGAATCTAAATTATCGACATTTTTCGGCTGAACATTTTCGGCTAACTTTAATAGGGTAATAAGCACTAATAAAAAGTTTAATTTCTTGTAAAAATATTTTGTTCTTTACGGTATCATGAATATTTCTCAAAATTATTCAATCATACGAGTGCCTCCCGATGCGGTAATTGCTTATTCTCCTCATTAGTAACCCAAATAATATCCTGTCGTAAATGGCGTAGTGCATATAGGAATCATGCAAAAAACCTTGGAGCGATAGCTGTTAATCATATTCGCCGTAATGTTACACGTTATGAAACCGTTTTAATCGAATCAGCCAAGGAAAAATGGCCTGAATTAGAAGCTAGCAATCAATTAATTAATTTATTTCTTATTGAACTTGCCCGTGAGAATACTTGGGGTGGTGAGGAAATATTACAAGCTACATCAGAAATATATCAGGCCAAAATCGAAGTATATCAAGTCAATATAACTCCATTAATCTTTGGTACTTCAGTTGAAAAAATTTGTACCACTTTTGGTCGTAGATCCTGCCTTAATACTTGGAAAGGCCCTAAATCATCATCCCAATTAGATCATATATTGTTCAACCCCGGAAAATTATTATTAGAGATAAAGCATGTAAAGGGCACATTTTCGGAAAAATTTGAATCGAAGGTAAAAGGTAAACTAGTAAAGACATTTATTTCAGATCATAAATCAGTATTTGGACATGTAATCAAAGTACAATCTGACTCACGGAAGTTAATTAGAATTGCATTTCATCCACATGAAGACTACGAAAGTAAAAATTTTAGAAGATGGAGAAGAAAAATAAATCTACTTATTAAAAGATCCAGCTATCCTGAAACAGTATCAATCCAACGTAATAAAGTTCCTGGTTAGAAATGGTTTAATATTAGATGGTAATCTCAATTTCCCAATGATAACAACAGTTGAAATAGTTACAGAAAACAGCAATAACTTCTTTAAAAACTGCTTTGAGAAGAACACCCCGTAATCCTCATCTGATCTGAAATGGTCGATTTAATGTTCATCAAGAATTTAGAAAATCCAAAGCAGAAGAATGTAGAGAGTTTTTCCGAAATTTAAACGATGTAAATCCTTTTAGTCGACTCCGCCAAACCAACCAATTTATTCGTTCATATAGACAAAATTCTAATAAAATGGCAAGTACATATATCCCTTTGTCAGGATGGGCGCAATTATTATTAAATACCTCAGGTTCGGCCATTCCACTAATAACTGAAAAAGACCATTGGCCATTAGGATTGCCTCCAACCCGGGAAGAAATAGAAACCATCCTATTTTCCATTAGAAGACACAACAACTGCTCCTGGTTTAGATCAAATTTCAATTGAGCTATTACAAGCTTTACCTGAAGAGGGAATGAAGGTCTTTCTGTATGTTTTACAACAGGTTTGGCTATTAAACACCCCACCAAGTGAGTGGTTAGAAACGGTCAAATTTCCTTTACCAAAAAAACAACGACCCAATACCATCAAGAAATACACACTCAGATAGGATCATATCAGGCTGCATTTATCCGCAATCGGTCGACAGATGACCATTTGTTTGTTATACGGCGTGTTATCGATGAGGAATGGAAAACAGGAAAAACAATTTATATTCTATCACTTGATCTAAAACAGACCTTCGATAAGGTTGATCTTAACCAAGGAACTATTATTCTCTCTCATATTGGAATTCCCTATTATCTTGTTAATAGAATAACACGAACCTGTATGCGCGAATTAACATCAATCATATGGTATAAAACAAGAACAAGGGCATTTCAACGTGGTATGAGGTTTAAACAAGGATGTCCCTTTTCAACTACGTTATTCAATTTAATATTGGATTCCGTTCTACAAACCCGCACAGAAGTCATTCCAGGTTTACGACTTTCACAAGATCAAGATCTTAAATTACCGTTAATATTAGCCTATGCCGATGATTTGTTACTCGTTAGTGATGACTTAAACACATTGTCTACTATTTTAGATGAGCTTGTTCCTCTACTTCACTTAGTAGGTTTAGAGGTAAATGAACGCAAATCTGAAATTCTCTTAAGTGATTGGTGGGTTAAATTTTCATGTTAGTTCTACTTTGCGATATTTAGGCACTTATATAACTGCCGGACTAAGCCGCCCAGAGACAATCCGAAAACGATGCCGGCAAGCACATGGTGTTGTGAAAATGTTAACCAGACTTATTCGTGAGCACAGATTACCTTTTCCTATTGTAATACGGATGTATAAACACCTAGTAACTCCTATCATGACATATGGTTTACGAATTGCTGTTTTGACTAAAGCATGCCGTTTACGATTAGCACGTTATGAAAAAAGCTTTCTAATACAATTATTGCAGTATTGTACTAACCGCCCTCTAAGAATTTGTGTTAGAAGGGTTTCGAAGGGAAAGACAATCAATCGGAAAGTTACTGCATATCGATTATCTTATTGGGGCCACATTCTTAGAAGAACAAGAGGTCATTTATTACTTGCAGCAAGGAAATTTACAAGAAATTACAGAAAAGTTGGTAGACCTATTTTCACTTGGCATGATTCATTAAAACAGGATATCCAGAAAATATCAATTCCTGAAACCCGTTTAAGAGTTGCCGCAAAAACAGGAAAGTCTGATTTAATTTATAACTCTATGTGGATCTCCCAATTTATGATAAAAGTCGCTTGGACTGCAGAAATGCTGAGGTTTGGTAAAATAAATTTGTTTTATTAGAACTCATTTCCATTAAAATTTTAATCTAGTTTGAGTTGTACTAAACCGAAAGGATGTGTGGGCGGAGGAAGAAGTTCGAGCTCCTTTAGAGGAAAGTGATGATGAGAGCCAAGATATCATTTTGGAATGTATTGACACCCCTGATAGCCAAATAGATGTGTTGGAAAGCAACTCTCACTTTGACGACGAACATGAAGCATCTGAGCCAAAAGATGATCAGAATGTTATTGAACCACCTATCGACGAAACATATTAAACTGCGAAGTATGGGACCCAATGGAATAGTGACCCTTTTCCACAAAGAAGAACAGCCGCTTTTAACCTTATTAGAGATAGTATCAACAAAGTAAAACTTCCACCAAGAAAACACGTGGATTCACTAGTGGCCCTATTCTGGTAATTCCCTGGAAATAGGGAATAGGGGTAAGAATTTACATAGCTTTTATGTATAAATCTGTTTTTTTCTGGCATACTGAGGAAAAAAGTTTGATGTGAGCAAAACTGGCTGGGAAAATTATTCCCAATCTTCAAAATTAATTACTACTAACTTTTTCCATAGTATGCCGTCAATGTATGCATAGCATATCTTGCCTATGTATGATTTCAGAACGTCGTCGATCATTCTTTGGAAAATGCGGGGGCGTTCTTTTGGCCAAATGACAGCCTGGTGAACTCGTATTTTTCGTCCATGGTTAAGAATGCTGTTTTCGGGATATCGGATTCCTTCATTCTGATGTTATGGAATCCTGACGTCAGATCTATAGTAGTCAAATATTTTGAGTTTCCCAGACTGGCGATTGTGTTAATGATATTCGTGATTGGATATTTGTCTGACGTTGTTATGGCGTTTAATTTTTTATAGTTGATAACTAGACGATACTTCTTTATCCCTGAGGCGTCCATTTTCTTTTCTACAACCCCAATTTGTGAGTTGTAGGGGCTTTTGGATGGTCTTATATTGAAGGGGTAAGGGTGGGTTTTAGTATATATAGGCTCATCTGTAGATGTTTTAATCTCCGCACGTACACTGGTTTCGATGGTTTGCTTATTTGGTGATGATTGATCGTAGGTTAGCCTTGCTTGTTTCTTCCAAATGTTGGTCAGGTTTTTCCATATTATTTACTAGAATAGATGTTTTTGGTTTTAGAGGGATCCTGATGTCCGGTTTTATGGTTAGGATATTATTCTTCCTGTCTATTAATGCTTCTAGTCTTTTTATTGTGTCATCTCCTATTATTCCGTCGAATGTATTTAGCCCAAGTAGGACATAAAAATCCATCAGAATGTCATTGTAAAGTTTGTAGCGTTTACTGTGGTTCTGAAGTAGTATTCTTTGTTATCAGTTGCATGTTTTCAAAGCGAAAGTGGTTTTCAGGGTCCAATGTAAATCCGTGATTTTCGAGAAAAATTAATTCGTATACGAAAAAATTAAAATAATTAATCAAATCAAAATAAGCATCTTCATTCATAATTCGACATTCAGCTATCCTTTACAAACTCTCCCAAATAATGGTGGGTTACCGGGAGTGTTATTTACAGTATCGCAAGCAACTTTAAACAATTTATAAGGTTCTTTTGGAATAGGTTTTACATAAATTATTGATTATAGATGTCACCACCGGAAAAATTCTAGAGGATTTAAATTTGGAGGTCTTGCATGTTATTTTTGTTTTAGTGTTTGAACGCCTCGAAATATCTTTCGATCGACAAAAAATTATGTTTACAAACTCGCGGGCTATTGTCCTGAAGTTAGCTGGAATGCCACCATGCATGCGCATCTATAAAATGCGAACATCTTAAACATTTTCTTTGAATTCAATTAATAACAATTTTAACGTTACGGAAAATGACGTGGCTATAAATGTTCTTCCATTAAAATGGTCAAGGCTGGTTTTTGACTCACGTTAAGTTCACGAGTTACATTTTTATTGTGCTCGTCTTGGCTTGTTCCGCTATTTTATTGAGAAAAGCTTCCTTTACGGCATACGTTCTAATTGTTACCGGCCTTCCACGTTTGACAGAACACATTTCCATAAGTCTCTGAGCACCTCTCGCTATAAATGTGCATTTCCACCAGATATCTGCTCCGATATCTGACATTTCGGGATTTATGTAATTAAACATAATTAAAAATAATTAACGGATACGATACCGAGTTGTTGTTAAATTATGGATTAGTTTATACGAGTATTTACATTAAAACCAAATGCTCAGCACAAGAAGACTCACTATGTACGTGTAAGGCGTGTATCTGATTGATGCGACTGATGCTTCAAAGTCGGTAAGATTTCCAAGTATTTTTGAAGAAGTGTTTTCACAAAAGGATTTTACGCCTTTTGTATTGTGGGATGTGCTTGATTAACTAGTTGGTTTGGGATGAGAATACGATTGTTGGAGGAATTTGTTAGTTCTAGTTTTTGGGTTGTGAGTGGCCTTCGAGCTGTTTGTTTTTACAATGGACCCTTGATTGTGTCTTTAGTGGTTGCAGGTGCGGATATGTGCTCTCGTTTATATTTTTTTATTGATATTGGCGTGTCCTCCAGCACTAACCGAGTTTGTGGTGCTTGCTTTGGATTCACCCAGTATACATAAAGTGCAAATATGAGTTCAGCGCAAATTTGTTTACTAGAGGTTATGAATATAGCAAACACCGATGAATATTCCCAAAGAGATGTTAGGATCAATTGTTACAGCCTCTGGTAATTAATTAAAACTTAACTTTAGTAAGTTAAATTTTATTTAAATTTACTAACATATTTTTTAGTGTAGACTAAATTTTATATCAATTTTTAAGGTAATATTAATTTAAATAAACTAATCAAGATATTTTAATTTTATGTGCAGGCTTACATAATATTTGGAAATGGTTTAGTTGTCATCCATCTGTTTCAACCTTAATTGAAGTTTGCACCTTAATTATGGAAAGATCTAACTTTATTTGATATAAAATTTAATACAAACGTAATTTTAATTATTAATAAAATAGCTATTTCAGCTTAGAACACGTTTAAGGTAGGTATACGCTTAAGTTAATTTAAACTAAAGGTTTAGTGCCCAAAAAATAATTTATTACACGCCTGGACAAGCTTGCCCTTCCTATACAAAGCCTATTGGACTAACATTTATTCTACTATCAGGTGGTGGTCTGGTATGTAATAATTTAATGAAGGTTGTAAAATCGTAATTTATATTACAAATTTGAAGCTAATTCGATTAAATTTGACATAAAAAATATTTCACAAACGACGATGACCTGCTTTGTTAAACACTCATAGAGTACTAATTGATCCAATATTTGGTGGTGGCCTGGTGTAATACACATAATCTGAAAATATCGTTTAAAACTAATTCCGTTTAATCAGGCACAATTATAATTTATTACACACCTGGGCAAGGTTTACCTGCCTTCTACAATGTTTGGACTAATATCTGGTAGCTTTCTTTAGTAACAAATTATTTAATTTAATAATTTATTGCCACTGAAGTACAATGGTCTGAAGCCAATTTCGTATAATCTGGCACAAAAATTTTTTATTAGACTCCCGAGTAAGATTGACCAAAGTTCTAGGACGAACTTTTGATCCAATATCTGGTGGCAGTCTGGTGTACTAAATTACTGAATTTCGTAAAATCGACGTTTTTATTATTTGAAGCTCATATCAGCCAATTCCGTCTAATCTGACAAAAAATTATTTATTACACATCTGGATAAGCTTGACCTGCCATCTAAAAGACTCAAAAAGTAACATTTGATCCAATATCTGGTAGTAGCTTAATGTAATAAATTATTAAATTTTGTAAAATTATAATTTTTGTTTCAGAATCTCAAGTATGCTGAATCAAATTCTGCCTAATCTATAAGAAAAAAATAATTTATTTCACACAGTTGACCTTTCTTCTATAGGGATGAATCACTAAAGTTTGGCCCAATATCGGGTGATCTGCTGTGTAATAAATTATTAGTGGGTAAAACCGTCAATTTTATTATATTTTTGAAGCCTATACCGTTTTATGTCAATTCCATCTACTCGCAGGCAATCACATGCCGTCTTGAAAGCTCTAACAATCGATTAACGATTTTAGCGGCCTGGTGTAATAATTTATTTTAGTTGGCAAAATCGACCTTAACATCATCAACAACTATTACTTAGGATTGAGGTTTTAGGAATCCTTGCCTTATAAATAGACGCAATGTACCAGTTTCCCCGGATTTTCGAAAAACTGTTTTGAACAGAGTTAGATCTGTTCAGCAAAATGACAATTCTCAGTAAGATAAAGGTTTTCTGATTAAATACCTTAATTACAGAGTGGTAGTATATCAGAATTAACGAGGTGGTCTCATCATGAAGATTCGGTACCAATTTTACGGTCCGTGATACAATTTCCGTAGTATAGCATCTGTAGTTGAAATTATTTTTTTTATAAAAGCTCCGATATTTTATGTTGAGACCACTGTTCCCTAATAATTTCGTCGACATATCTATAATCGCAACCAAATGGTCCTCTCAATAATAAATCTTTTACAGGTTAAATTTTTACTTGTTCGAAATTTAAACGACAAATAATCTATTTTCAAAGCTCAACCACAAAAGTTTCCTATCAAAGAACAAATAACGCAAATCGAGTCATCTACATAAAGTTGTGGGTGATCATACCAATGAGTCCCTGGGAAATTTTGAAAAACTCTTTGCCATCGCTCAAAATTCGAAAATAAATATCAACAATTTAGAAGAAAATCCGTTAAAAAATTCCTAACACATCTGTTAATACATTAGCTACAGAAACTTTGCCTAGTGCTCCAAATTTAACATCAAATTCCTTTTCTTTTAAATTGACAGATCAAATGGCTACCGATCATTTCAGTCAAGAGTTAGAAAGCAGAAATGATATGTTAGATGCGAATAAGCAACTTTATAATGAATCGGTCTAAAAGGGTTCGTTTTGAGGAATTATTCGAATTACCTTCACAGTCAACTTTCTTGATCAAACCTTTGGTCCAAAATATGTGAATTCAATTCAAAACCAGAAGGAGTTCAGAATAAATTATTTTTCAGTACTCCTTCCTATTGTGATATTTCCAAAAGTTTACAGCACTGGGAAATTCCTGTCTTAAACACGAAAGTTGGCGTTCCTGGAAGTCGCATTCTGCCAGTGCGAAAATACTATACGTAAAACAATCCCACATTCTAATATTTATCAAAATTACTTACCTAATTACAAATATATTCTGGTTCCATAAACCAATTATCGAAACTTTCAATAAACTTCCAATGGGTTTCCAACTTTCATTGTCATATCTAGAGAGTATTCTGTTAGTCACAAAGAAAACACCCTAAACATGTTTTTTGGTAGATCAATTAAATAATTATTAAATTCATTGTTGCTGCTTTCACTCAGAAAATATTTCATAAGCCTCTGTTTAAACATCTTGCCATGAATTCTTCACCCATTACTCCATTCATTTCTAAACCACACATTTATTGTTGAAATTACGCTGGTTCGTGAAATTAAAATATAAACTGTTCATTTTGGAAGCTTCATCACAAGTTTTATAAAAAATTGCCAAACAATCACGAGATTTCTCTTCACCTTCCGAAATCTACGTTACAAACAACCAAGCCTATAAATGAATGAATTTGCTAACATAAAACTAAACTACCAATCGTTTTATAACATCATCAATTTTGTTGAGTTCAAATCATGGTAGTGTAATGGTTGTGAAGAGCTTATGTCTAAGATTTGTATAAAAATTTGTAAACGTAAGTCTTTTCTCAAAACTGCCAAAGACCACTTTCTATGGTCAGAAAAGTAGTGTTGAGTATCGTTACTCTCCAACTACTTGGCATTACAAAAACCGCTCGTATACTCTATAGCTTCAAATTTTTCCGACCACGTACATTTGTCTCTGCTCATTACAAGTGACACAATATGTTCACTCGCTCTGTTGCGTTCATCTGGGGCAATTATACAGTAGTTTTATGGTGTTTAATATTTAATTCACTTTAAAGGTATTGGAATGATTTCCTGGCCTATTATGATCCATTATCAGAGAATTCTGATCGTGGAAGAACTTCATAAATTGTTCCAGAATTACTAATTGTATGTGATTCCATTGCAAAATCGAGGGTATATGGTCTCATCAGTTGAATGTAAATTGTTTGTACAAATAAAACAGTTGTCTAAGACAGTTTGTTCAGCGCAATTTGCAAGAATGTGGCTTTAAGGTCAACGACGTTTCAATATCGTTCTTCGCATGTATGATTAACAATGTCACTAAATTGCAGAGTTCCTAATTGATCAATAATCTTTATCTATGGAAACTGTGCACACTTTAACAAAATCGATCCATAAATTTAATTTGACCAAGTAATTTTATTTAATCCATCTCGAGTTATATCTCACTTTTTGTGTTTATTGTTTAATTCGATTATTCCATTATTTTAGCATACTCGTACATGAAAAACTAAAATCTTTCCGTTGATACAAAAATGATAAAAAAAGTAATTTGATTATTTTGTCGTATCCAGTTTAGTTTAGCTTTTCGGTTATATCAAATAATGAAATTTTTGCTATAATTTTTTTATTGCCAATTTTCAATTTCCCAAACAATAGTCGCAACGGGTTTCCTATTCAGATGGAAGGGGGGACTTATGGGTGGAGAAAATCAATAAATTTCAATAAAAATTCAATAAAATTTTATCGGATTTTTCCAGATGCTGATAATAATTTAATTTCAGTACAATGTAAATATAAAAACGTTAGCTTTTGACCTAGGCAACTCGTGTTTGTCGTTTTGTCAAATAAAACTGTTGGATAGAGTTGGCAAGAAAAGTCCAATACACTTTATCCTTATATTTATTTATGAACGAATGATACAGACAAATCAATATTAATTTGAAACAATAATTTAATGGCATATTGAACAGAACTCGTTTTGGTGTGAATTACGAGAATTTGAAAATGCATGCAAAATCTCTGGTTCAATGCTGATCTCTTTCTGCTCTGAATAAAGGAGATTAGTGAAGTTACATTTTAATAAAACGCTATAGCTATTGACAGTCATAAGGAAATGTTTACTTTCGTGACCGATATTTTATTGTCATACTCATTATTACCTAAATTGGTTGTTAAATCTGCATATACCGCTATATCTTGAGAAATTTTATTGATCGTGTCTTCAATACTACCAATATTACGATCTTCGATTAAACTTTCTGCAATCAAATAGAATTTCCATTATTTTTTAATTTACTACTTTCCATGCTGCTTTAAGACAGCTTAGCAAATTTCTTCTGCAGTTTCTCTAGTCTAATTACCTTACGGTTTTTATTTTGCAGCAGGTATTGTTGTTTTGCTAACTTTTTGTCTTTTTTTGCTTTTATCCATAATGGTGAAGTAATTTTGAAAAGTTTTTTTTTATTTTTGTGGGTTGCGCTCCATTTTTTACCGGTGTAATAGGCCACTCCATATAGTTTTCAATGTATTCAGTTGGAGCTTCAATTATGGCATTGTAAGTTTGTGGCGGCTGTTCTTCAGTTGCTTCTGCACCTAGTGGACAGTTTTCAACAATATTTAGTGTTGTGAGGTCACCTGATGAGTTGAAATTTGCATCGTTGATATACACAAAATCATTGATTTCGCTAAAATCAATTACCGTCGTAATTTGATTGGCATCGTCGACGTGTGAATAATTATCACTGCTCATCAGGTCCTGTGGTTAGGGAAATTTATATCCTTTCAATCTTAAAAATCTTTTGAAAAGCCATTTAAAATGATCGTTTTAAAGGTCTAAGTTTTGATAATTTTTAAAGATATCTTCAAAAACAGATATTTCTGATTCACCAATAATTTCTGAAAATTTTGCAAAGCACGTAGACGTATTCGATGCTTCTTCAGTTGCTGCGTAGCGTAATACAACTGTTAAACGCTTGCAACAATAAGGGAGCAAATTGTTCTCTGGTTAATGAGGCCCCAGGATTTTCTTTCCACCATTGATTGACCACTTTTGACCAACAATCTTTTAGCGGCTTAAATGCTGAATAGTCACATGATTGTAGAATCCGTGTAGCATTTGGATATACCGCAATTATAATTATTCCTAAACGGACGCATAATTCACTGTGACTATCCACGAAATAAATAATAGGAAATTTAATTTGGTTTTCTACAAGATGCGGATGAAAATGTTTGGAAATATATTCATAAAAAATTTCCTTACTCATCCATCCATTATCCGAAATTGGTAAGGCCAACTTTTTGGTAAAGACTTGAGATGGACTAGAGATGTTTCGGTTGTGCTGCAAAAATCGGGTAAACCGTCCTCTCCCTGGTTTGTTTTCTTTAAATGGAGTATCTCTTCGATCAGCTGCGATAAAGTCTTTTACAACATCCAAAACGTTTTCTTTCCGTTTAGGAAAACCTTTTTGTTGACAAGCAATCAGCCATTCGGCAATAGCCTGCTCTTCGGTTGTCGTTAAAATGGTTGGTGGACCAGGTTCTGATTTTACAAACTTTTCGCTTAAACGAAAAATCATAGTGCTGCGTATATATCGTTTTATTTGGAGGCCCCTTTCCGAGAAATTTTTCCCGTAGGAATTAGCGCCGTTAAGAAATAAAAAAAACTCGGAAAAACTGGTAACATTACGTCTATGTATATGGTGACGATTTTAGAAAACCTTAATCCTAAGTACCAGTGCCCCTAGGTTTCCGAAATTGCGAATCTTTATTTTGTTCAAATTTTACTTTTTTGTATTCAAAACAGTTTCCCGTATGAGTTACCGCCTTTAGAAATATAAGAAAACTCGGAAAAACTAGTACATGACACCTATGTATATGGTAACGATTTTAGACTCAATTCTAAGTACCAGTACTTCTAGGTTTCCGAAATTGTGAATTCTCCTTTTGTTGAGCTGATGCCGTTCGATGTAAAATAATTGTTTTTAAAAATAAGCGCCATTTAGAAATTCTAAAAAATCGAAAAATATAAGGAGGCCAAAAGTGCACTAACTGCAGTATGAAAATACACCTTACTTCACATATACGCCAAAGAAGGAAAAACCAAAAACAACTGGATGAACTCAAGGGATTACACGAAAACGAAGATTTGGATGAAATGAAAACATTAATCCAGCAACACAACACAATGGTAACAGACATCACACAACTTAAAACGGAACAATCAGCGAGTCTTGACAGAAAATTACCACTATCTATAGTACAATGTGCACCCGACACTAATATGGGACAAATATATAACATCAAAATATTAAATTACCAAACAATGACGGGGGGAATGCAATGCCATAGTGCCAACGGTTTGGACATGCAGCTGCAAAGTGCAATTTGAAATATATAGTTGCGTGAAATGCGAGCAACAACAGGAACCAGGACAATGCGCAATAAGCAGTAAAACCAATAAAGAAGGGTGTATAGTACAAATTGAAACGCGAAGGGACATCCAGCATCTTATAAAGGATGTCAAATATGCCAAGCGATACTAAACAGGTTAAAGGAAAGAATCTGTGAAAAACGAACAAAAACAATGAATGGCACATTCTCAGATATGCTGAGAGGAGGAGGAAGACAAACAACAACACCAACAATAGATATAAAAACCACAGCCGAAAACAATAAGACGCAATAACATAGGGAATGTGCACAAGTTATACAAACAAAAATCCAAATGAATTACCCAACTAAAAAAAAAGTAAACGAACGGGAAGAATAACTCAATTACAAATAACCACACTAAAGGCAGAAATAAAGCGGATAAACGAACTGATTACGAACGATGTACAAATGGAGGTAAATAAAAAATGGACGGAATACATGGCGAACATAAAACCAGGACCAAAACTGTTCAACCAAATAAAAAGGAGCACGGGAAGCTCGGAAGCTAAACAAGCCAGAGCATAGAAAAACTGGAAGTAGACGGAAATCAAGCAATGTTATTTGTTAACATTAAATATTGATTTGACAAAAATGGAGAAACAGGACAGGACACACAATATAGTAGTCTAGAACATCCATACCCAATCGGGCACTAGGAAAATAACTAGGAAAATAAAATAAATATCATAACAAAAATACAATTCACTAATAACAACACCGCATTAAATCCACCAACAAACAAAAGCTACAACAATAATAACAATTAATTCACAAACACGGACGAACTAACCGCAATTATGAAATGTTTAAACACTAAAAAATCGTTTAGCCCGGATAACCTACCAATTTTAATTTTTTTCATACATCTAGCGACACAAACTACTTGCACTTACTAACTACACTCAATAGAACATCGATCATTAGTCTGCTCTGGTTAAATGCAGACCATTTCAGAATTAAATGTTCGATGTCCTCCACAACCAAACAGCTTTCACATAATTCACACACAATCAAATTGCGTTTCTTCAAACATTCCAATTTATATGACTCAATCTCACTCGTTCCATAGTTCGTAACATTCTAGTATCTCCTTTGAGCACCTTAAAGAACGGTTGCCTCAAAGGAGACCTAACCAACTCAAAGTATTTCTTACGTTTCACCTGACATTTTTCAACAAATTCTCTCTCCTATTTTCTCCACAGATTTAGCTGAAACATACGAAGTACGTCTCTGGCATCCATGAATTCTTATTCATTTACATCCTCAATCAAACAACTCCGTTTCGCAAGCATATCGGCTCTTTCATTACCTTCAATCTGTAGGTGTGAAGGTATCCATTGAAGGGTGACCTCCCTCTCACAAGATTGAAGATACTTTTACAGCAGTTCCACATACGCATTGCCATGAGTTCCCCCACCCTTACTAATTAATACCAACCCACTATGGGAGTCAGCAAATAAGACTATTCTCCTTCTCCCTTGTGTCATTGCCAACTTGATTCCTTCCATAATCCCTATCATTTCTGCATTCATTATACATATACTGTCGTCAAATCACTCTTTACCGATAACTCATTCATCATTGTTGTGTCACCAAACTTCAAACGCACTATTAGATTGCTCGGAGGGACTTTCGGATTTGCCGGACGAATCTTGGAGAATATGTTAATATTTTCCACGATTACCAGTGATCTTGTTGCCTTTTTGTAAACCGTCCCTCTTTGCGATCTCTTTTTCATTTCATTCACCAATTTATTGTTCTTAGTTAACATTCGCATAGATTCTCGCACCCCGTGATCCATTCCCTCTTATAATTAAGAGGCGAACCACCCAATTCAGACCACAGAGTGTGTATTGGTGTTCATCAACTTTTTAAACCCAACCTTGGACCCCTCACCATATATATTCATTCCATACGCAATTTTAGTTGACACTAGCATCTTTCGTAAGATATCAGTCACACCCGGATGAGCTCCCCATTTCGGTTTGCTCACCCTTTCAATCACGTTCAATCTACTCTTACAATTATCGACCAATTTTTCCATATGCACTTTGAAACTCATTCTTCTGTCAATCCAGATTCCCAAATACCTAGTCAATTTCACACACTCAATTCGCTCATTATATATCCGGTTCGTTCTAAATGCCATACTACAACATTTACTCGAATTTACCCTCAAATTCAATTCACTCAAACATTCGGTTACCGGATCCACACATTCTTGAGCCTGACTCAAGGAGTCGTCGATGGTCCTCCCCTTACCCATCAGGACAAAGTCATCTTCAAATTGCAAAATGACTTTGTCCGAGTAGTTACACCTATGTATCGAGCTCGTGTACAGGTTGAAGAAAGTCGATGAGATTTTACTGCCTCACTTACCTGTCGAAATAATTCAACAATTATGTAGCCTGATTATGGCAGGGAAGTATGTCCCATATAACAAAAATGAACAAGTATTAGTAAATACACAGTTAAACAAATTCTTATAAAATTTTGAGTGAAAACTAGAAAATAAACTCAAAAGGGTTATCTTCACAATGGGCCGGAAAATTATTTTTATGTTTCAATATCTCTAAATGCCAGGTATAGAAAATTTTTGTACAAAGCCACTATGTAGAAATTAGACGATAAGACGATATCCAGAAGACAGATAAGGCAATCAAGTGATCTAAAGAACATTTCCGTAAAAATGGGATACTTCAAAATTTCGTTCTGGTAAATTACGTCAATTCGTTCGGTATGGATAGTTTTAGTTTAATTAAATTATTAAAATCGTGCAGTTTATCGGAAAATGCCTATATGGGCAAATGTTAGCTTTACGTTGACAGAATCAATTGGATCAAGAGCTATTTCGATAAGGATGGCAGAGGTATGTTTTTTCGTTCACGCCATTCAAATCGATTTTGTTGGTTTGAGTAATTTTAATTAAAATAAATTCTGAATATCGTAGTACCGAGTTTGTCGGATAATTTAACTATGTGCAAATATGGGTCCTGAAGCTAACATTTGCACATAGCGGAATTTTCCGATATGTGCAAATGTTTTCCGATTTTCCTGCGATATCCAGAAATTATTTATACTAAAACCACTCAAACCAATAAACTCGATTAGATTTGCGAGAACGAAAAATGATAACTATCCCCTTGAAATGGAAAAGACTCTTGATTTATTTGTTTGAGTTGACCTGAGACTAACATTTACATCTATTGAAAGTGTCTGCCAAACTCTACGATATCCAGAATTTATCTAAACTAAAACCACTCAAACCACCCACATGATACCTATCCCCTAGAAATGGAAATGACTCTTGATTTATTTGTTTGAGTTGACCTGAGGCTAATATTTGCGTATAGTGAAAGTATCCGCCAAACTCTACGATAACCTGAATTTATCTAAACTAAAACCACTCAAACCAATAAAATCGATTAGTTTTGCGAGAACGAAAAATGATACCTGTCCTCTTCATATAGAACTGGCTTTTGATTTATTTGTTTGTGTCGACCTGAAACTAAAATTTGCGTATATTGAAAGTATCCGCCAAACTCTGCGATATCCAGAATTTTTCTAAACTAAAACCACTCAAACCAATAAAATCGATTAGATTTGCGAGAACGAAAAATGATAACTATCCCCTTGAAATGGAAATGACTCTTGATTTATTTGTTTGAGTTGACCTGAGACTAACATTTGCATCTATTGAAAGTATCTGCCAAACTCTACGATATCCAGAATTTATCTAAACTAAAACCACTCAAACCACCCACATGATACCTATCCCCTAGAAATGGAAATGACTCTTGATTTATTTGTTTGAGTTGACCTGAGGCTAATATTTGCGTATAGTGAAAGTATCCGCCAAACTCTACGATAACCTGAATTTATCTAAACTAAAACCACTCAAATCAATAAAATCGATTAGTTTTGCGAGAACGAAAAATGACACCTGTCCTCTTCATATAGAACTGGCTTTTGATTTATTTGTTTGTGTCGACCTGAAACTAAAATTTGCGTATATTGAAAGTATCCGCCAAACTCTGCGATATCCAGAATTTTTCTAAACTAAAACCACTCAAACCAATAAAATCGATTAGATTTGCGAGAACGAAAAATGATAACTATCCCCTTGAAATGGAAATGACTCTTGATTTATTTGTTTGAGTTGACCTGAGACTAACATTTGCATCTATTGAAAGTATCTGCCAAACTCTACGATATCCAGAATTTATCTAAACTAAAACCACTCAAACCACCCACATGATACCTATCCCCTAGAAATGGAAATGACTCTTGATTTATTTGTTTGAGTTGACCTGAGGCTAATATTTGCGTATAGTGAAAGTATCCGCCAAACTCTACGATAACCTGAATTTATCTAAACTAAAACCACTCAAACCAATAAAATCGATTAGTTTTGCGAGAACGAAAAATGACACCTGTCCTCTTCATATAGAACTGGCTTTTGATTTATTTGTTTGTGTCGACCTGAAACTAAAATTTGCGTATATTGAAAGTATCCGCCAAACTCTGCGATATCCAGAATTTTTCTAAACTAAAACCACTCAAACCAATAAAATCGATTAGATTTGCGAGAACGAAAAATGATAACTATCCCCTTGAAATGGAAATGACTCTTGATTTATTTGTTTGAGTTGACCTGAGACTAACATTTGCATCTATTGAAAGTATCTGCCAAACTCTACGATATCCAGAATTTATCTAAACTAAAACCACTCAAACCACCCACATGATACCTATCCCCTAGAAATGGAAATGACTCTTGATTTATTTGTTTGAGTTGACCTTAAGCTAATATTTGCGTATAGTGAAAGTATCCGCCAAACTCTACGATAACCTGAATTTATCTAAACTAAAACCACTCAAATCAATAAAATCGATTAGTTTTGCGAGAACGAAAAATGATACCTGTCCTCTTCATATATAACTGGCTTTTGATTTATTTGTTTGTGTCGACCTGAAACTAACATTTGCGTATATTGAAAGCGTCCGCCAAACTCTACGATATCCAGAGTTTATCTAAACTAAAACCACTCTAACCACCATGATACCTATCCCCTTGAAATGGAAATGACTCTTGATTTATTTATTTGAGTTAACCTGAGGCTAACATTTGCGTATAGTAAAAGTAGCTGCCAAACTCTACGATATCCAGAATTGATCCAAACTAAAACCACTCAAACCAATAAAATCGATTAGATTTGCGTGAATGAAAAATGATACCTGTTCTCTACATATGGACATGACTCTTGATTTATTTGATTGTGTCAACCTGAAGCTGACAAATCATGTTCTGTATGAAAATTTTCTTTCAAACTTCACAACCATGCCTGATTAATCAATGCCTAATTAATCATAAAGGGTTATCCAATTCAAACTTGATAAAGTAAACTTAAAAAAAACACACAAAATATTCGGAATGTATTGTAATTTTTATTTCATTTTACAGATTGATCCTTGCCATTTTTAGTTAAACAAGATATCATTCAAATGTCCTCCACGGGACTTCTTACAGACCTTGATTCTTTTGCGGTAATTTTCAATGACTTTTCGGCACATTTCGGGCAGTATCTCGGCCATTACCTTACGAATATTAGTTTTCAATTCGTCAAGAGTTTGAGGATTGTTTGCGTAAACACGATCTTTCGCGTAGCCCCACAAAAAGAAATCCAAAGGCGTTAAATCACAGGATCTTGGAGGCCAATTGACATCAGCCAATCGCGAAATCAAACGTCCAGGAAATTTCTCTTGCAAAAGATCTCGATTTGCTCGTGTTACGTGACTGGTCCAAAAATATGGAAACAGCGAAAATATAACCGATACACAAAAACGGGCAAACCAGTAGCAAATCCAAACAATTACCGACCAGTAAGCCTCCTATCAAACATGGGTAAAATTTACGAGATCTTCATTTACGAGAAAATGCTAGATCACATCACAAAAAGTCGATTAATACCAGACAACCAACTTGGCTTCAGACACGGACCCTCAGCAATTAATGCTATAACTAAATTAACAGCAGACATATGCCGAAATTTAAACCAACGAAGAGCGACCGGAACAGTAGGAGTAAAAATGGAGAAGGCTTTCAGATCAAGGCTTTGGACATAAACCAACAACTCTACGAACAATTGTATTAAAGAGGGTTTAATAACGGCTCCAGTACTATTCAACCTGAATAAGAGAGCATTGGTAGAAAATGAACTACGATTATTAAACTCACCCGAAATACAAACGATAGTCTACGCAGGCGATCTGGTGATCGACGGCGGCACAAACAATGAAACAGCAACAAAATATACAACAGGCAGTAGAATTTATAATGGACAACTTGCACAGATGGAGGATAAAAATTAATCCCACAAAATGCGACAGAATATTATTCAGAAAACCTTACCAATTAGCATCATGCGACAATCAACTGAACTGAAAAAAATTCCAAATCAAAATAACTGGTACGACCTGTAAGTACAACAACAAGTGGTCAAGGGGAAAAAAATCTTTCACGCTAATCGAAGAATTTTTAGGAGTGTTTGAGGAAATAGGAGTGTTTGAACGGAAGTGCTTGAGTTACTGCCACGGAGCATTTCGTAAAGCGAACACAAATTATAAGCATTATATATCCAACCAAACACAATATAATCAATTTGGCTCAGACAGAATAGACTATACATCCTGACATTGGTACGAAACATATTAGAAAATCGACTGCGGATAAAGAAAACTCGTTAATATTTGGCCCCTACTTTACCGAAGTCACCATCAACATGGTGAGCGGTGAGAGATAAAATAATCCAGGACCTGAAACGTTCACATACTTCGACAGGATCGGCTACATCGAGCAGGAGACAACGAGATCCTTTAATATCATTATAAACCTCCAAAAAAGTGTAACAAATCGTGCCATATTGGTGGGTAAACCAATTGCAACCCACAACCCCCAATCGCGCGACCGGATCTTCATTAACAACAAGAAAAAAATAGAACCGAGATAATTCCGTTAAAACATAATGAGCCGCAAGTGGGAGTGGTGGAGGTTTGCAAACACTGAAGCCAGATTCCCAAAGCCACTCTACCATCACCCTCGGACTTATTCCGATAGAAAGAGTATTGACAATTGTTTGCACTTTTTGGCCAACAACCATTGAATGAGCATTGAATAGTAGCCAGGTTCGCAGGACCGCAGGGAGTGGCAGACTGCTGTTGGATGAGGCATACTGGCATGCCGCGGGGAGCGGTACGAGTGTTGTCTCGATTCGTTCTACATAATACTTTACAAGACCAATTATTATTTTATTGTCCCAAAACCATACGATGTCCACATCCAAATAGAAGCTTTTATGTAAACCACTAATTCAAAAAATTTTCAAATTTTCATACATTTTTTGCTTTAATGTTGATTACTTTACACTTTTAGCAATATTGCTTATTATTTTATTGCTTGTGAACACGAAAATTTCACAAGAGACAATGTATCCTCCATATAAATAACACTCGGATGTGTATGTTCCTGGTTTTATGTTCTCTGTATCAATTTTCGTTATCACACCGACAGAAAACAGATATGATTGCATACAACACAAAATACTTACCTACATAACTGTTACACGAGTATGAAACAGAAAAGTTTTCAACAAAAAAGCACAACCAACAAAAAGGTTTAAATTTACTCGAGAAATTAACAAAAAAACTTTAAAACTTTGAATTCAAATTTTTTTTGGCTTTGTACAAATTCAAACTTTTATTTTAATCGTGCAGTTGTTGTATGTAAGGCAGATAACGGTATACCGCTTGAAATTGTTTTGCTGCATTTTAGATCGAGTTTGGTATGTGCACATGTAGATTATATAAAATTATAATTTCGTGTGTATAGCTTTGAACAAGAAAGTTGAGCTTTCTATAAAAACAATTCATATACGTATGTTATAGATAAGGAACGTGTACGAATGCATTTTCCAGATAAGGAGGAAATTATTTTAGTAGTAAATTGTTTTAAGTAAACTGAAATTAAATTTTTTGTTCAAAAGTTTCCGTAAAGCTTTTTTACTACTCATGTTAATTTAATTCCTTCAATTAAATTTATTATATAAGGAAATGAGTGTGTGTAAGATGTTCATATGTAAGAGCTTTTAAACGCGATGTTCCAGAGGTTGGAAGAAAATTTAGTTCGGCAGAGAAAATGTCCCGACAAAACGTGCTATTAAACTTATCGTTGATCAATTTGAAGAAACTGGTTCAGTTCAAGATCGGAGAAGCAGAATTTATCATCGCATTGGTCGTTCACAGCAATTAAACCTCAAACCCACACTTTGATCAATATTTTAAACAACGAGCTTCATGTAAAGGCTTACAAAATACTTAAAAGCTCATTTTGAAATTGGCAGCAACAAACAAAACTGTCGTATTTGGGCTGAAGAAAAACCTAGAGAATTGTTTGAAAAGACCTAGAGAATTGTTTGAAACCAAAAAGTTACTGCGTATGGTATGAATTTTGGTGTGGTGGCGTAATTGGTCCATATTTTTTCGAAAAACAAAATGGCAATCCAATTACTATAAATGAACAATGCAACAGCAACGAAATCTATCGATTTTTTGAAAGAGAAGTTTAATAATCGAATCATGTCTCGAAGAACCGAAGTGAATTGGCCACAAAGATCATGCGATTTAACGCCATTGGACTTCTTCTTATGGCATTTTTTGGAGAATAAAATTTATGCGGATAATCCTCAAGCTGAAGAGAAAAATTGGAAAATGTGAGTAAAAATCTCGTAAACCCTCGGAAAAACCAGAAAAGAGAAGTTTGATAATCGAACCATTTCTCGAAGAACAGACGTGAATTGGCCACCAAGATCATGCGATTTAACGCCATTGGCCTTCTTCTTATGGGGTTTTTTGAAGAGTAAAATTTATGCGGATAATCCTCAAACTGAAGAGAAAAATCGGAAAATGTGAGTAAAAATCTCGGAAACCCCAGAAAAAACCGAAAAGAGAAGTTTGAGAATAGAACCATTTCTTATGAATGGAGCGGATATCTTAAATTCTTCTTATGGGGTTTTTAGAAGTGTAAAATTTATGCGGATAATCCTCAAACTGAAGAGAAAAATTTGAAGATGCGAGTAAAAATCTCGGAAACCCTCGGAAAAACCAGAAAAGAGAAGTTTGATAATCAAACCATTTCTCGAAGAACATACGTGAATTGGCCACAAAAATCATGCGATTTAACGCCATTAGACTTCTTCTTATGGGGTTTTTGGAGAGTAAAATTTATGCGGATAATCCTCAAACTGAAGAGAAAAATTGTAAAATGCGAGTAAAAATCTCGGAAACCCTCGGAAAAATCCGAAAAGAAAAGTTTGATAATCGAACCATTTCTCGAAAAACAGACGTGAATTGGTCACAAAAATCATGCGATTTAACACCATTGTACTTCTTCGGATTATCCTCGAACTGAAGAGAAAAATTGGAAAATGTGAGTAAAAATCTCGGAAACCCCCGGAAAAACCCGAAAAGAGAAGTTTGATAATCGAACCATTTCTCGAAAAACATACGTGACTTGGCCACCAAGATCAAGCGATTTAACGCCATTAGACTTCTTCTTATAGGGTTTTTTGAACAATAAAATTTATGCGGATAATCCTCAAACTGAAGAGAAAAATCGGAAAATGTGAGTAAAAATCTCGGAAACCTCCGGAAAAACCCGAAAAGAGAAGTTTGAGAATAGAACCATTTCTTATGAATGGAGCGGACATCTTAACTTCTTCTTATGGGGTTTTTTGAGGAGTAAAATTTATGCGGATAATCCTCAAATTGAAGAGAAAAATTGGAAAATGCGAGTAAAAATCTCGGAAACCCTCGAAAAAACCGAAAAGAGAAGTTTGATAATCGAACCATTTCTCGAAAAACATACGTGAATTGGCCACAAAAATCATGCGATTTAACGCCATTGGACTTCTTCTTATGGGGTTTTTTGAAGAGTAAAATTTATGCGGATAATCCTCAAACTGAAGAGAAAAATTGGAAAATATGAGTAAAAATCTCGGAAACCCCTGGACTAACCCGAAAAGAGAAGTTAGATAATCGAACCATTTCTCGAAGAACAGACGTGAATTGGCCACCAAGATCATGCGATTTAACGCCATTGGCCTTCTTCTTATGGGGTTTTTTGAAGAGTAAAACTTATGCGGATAATCCGCAAACTGAAGAGATAAATTGGAAAATGTGAGTAAAAAACTTGAAAGCCGCCGGAAAACCCGAAAAGAGAGTTTTAATATTCGAATCATCTCTCGAAGAACAGACGTGAATTGGCCACCAATTTCTTCTTATGGGGTTTTGGAGAGTAAAATTTATGCGGATAATCCTCAAGCTGAAGATAAAAATTTGAAAATTTGAATAAAAATCGCGGAAACTCCCGGAAAAATCCGAAAAGAGAAGTTTGATAATCGAATCATTTCTCGAAGAACAGACGTGAATTGGCCACCAAGATCTGCGATTTAACGCCATTAGACTTCTTCTTTTGGGGTTCCTCTGGGATAATTCTCAAACTGAAGAGAAAAATTGGAAAATGTGAGTAAAAATCTCGGAACCCCCCGGAAAACCCGAAAAGAGAAGTTTGATAATCGAACCATTTCTCGAAGAACAGACTGGAATTGGATACAAAGATCATGCGATTTAACGCCATTGGAGTTCTTCTTATGGGGTTTTTGGAGAGTAAAATGTTTGCGGATAATCCTCAAACTGAAGAGAAAAATTTGAAAATGTGAGTAAAAATCTCGGAAACCCCCGGAAAACCCCGAAAAGAGAAGTTTGATAATCGAACCATTTCTCGAAGAGCAGACGTGAATTGGCCACAAAGATCATGCAATTTCTTAAACTGAAGAGAAAAATTGGAAAATGTGAGTAAAAAACTCGGAAACTTCCGGAAAAACCCGAAGAAAATTGAATTTTTTTTGGACGCTGTAAGGCGTAAAAAGTCGATGCAAACCTTGAAAATTTTCAGAAAATTGTGAAATAAATTGATAAAAACACAAAGTTGACGAGATAAATAAGAGATGGCACTGAGGTTCATTAATGCCACAACCAAGTAGATGGCGTTGTACGTTGACTTAGGGCATTATGCAATTTGACAGATGTCCTTTTCGCCCTGTCATTTTCGATTGTGCGAACGTGCTATTTTCTAGCTGCTATTAAATTGGAAATTTGAGGATAAATTCACTGTTTTATGATAATCGAATTGTGTGCATTGCATTCATAAACAATATCATTATTACAGACATATGAAGTTTGGTGTGATTTTTACGATTTCCTTAATTTTTTCCAGAAATGTATTGGTGCGTGACAAGTGCGGTTATCAAATTGGATTGCGGGATTTAAATTGTTTCCATCGGTAAGTTTATTTTTGTGGATTAATGGCTTCAAAGTAAATTAGTCACATTCAGTTAATTAGTTCACTGTCGGAAATTATTTCTGATTAAAATGCCGGCTACCAGACGATCAAACCTAGGAAGAGGGACGAGGTCCGTGAGACTGAAACGCAAGGGCAACGCGAAGACTTAAATGAACAGAGACGTGCTCATATCGGACAAGTTTGCACTGCACTAGCACCAGCTTAGGTTCAACAAAACGTAACTCAACGAAGAAGAGCGGTATGATTTTACAATCGCCTACAAATATCTTCGCTGCGTTGATATTGGGCATTGTCTGCCATGTGACAATATTGCCAAACACAGAAGTTCCAAGCAAAAACAACAGGGCTATGTTGTGCCGATGGCAAAGTTAAATTGCCTACTCTATGGAGATACAAAGCTATCCAGACATTTTCTACACACGCAACAGTACAATCAATGCTTTATTATGACGTCATTTGGAACCGATGTTATTGTACGTCAACCCGACTACAATCCCACATATAAGGTAATGACGTCACCACGTGTTCATCATTTCAATTATGTTGAACGATTGTACTCATCATATTCAACATTGCGCTGTATTTTAAAGATTGCAGGGAAACTTTATCATCGAAGCGGAGCGTTGATGCCACCAGCGAAGAACCCAAGTTCCTTCACTTCCCTCGTTTCGATGTTTCCGATTCCAACAACCCAGCAACGAAATAAGAAATTGTAAGCAGCCAGGTATACACATCGACCGAAAGCTGCTTTATTTAATGAGCTTGGGTTCGGAAAACCAAGTAGAACAAACTAGAACGTGTTTTGTTAAATAAACCAATTGTGTCAATAAAGGAAGATTGTAGGTACAAATAAAACGATAACTGTTTTATTTGTAGAATCCATTACGAAACCTAACGAACACCCGAAATTCATAAAATTTGATTTCAGAAGTGGGATTTTGCAAACATTGCGAACAATAATTAAAAAGTGAGGGAACCGGAGCGGAGATAAAATAAAAAGAGTCATATTCGTGCAATCTTACTGCCGACCAATCAAAACCAGTGTTTGCTATGAGAGGCGTGATGAATACGATGTTGCTTCAGTTGGAGGGACTACTTGTACATGTTAAATTGGACCCGCAAGGTGCACTAAGAGCTGCATAAACTAATAAATGCGCATAGAAAATATAGAACGAGTAACTATAAAAATCGACCGAAATAAGATGGAACATATCGTCTAAGGCACGCGAAGATGTCCTAGGCGCCTCGCTAATATATGTACAAACCGTTCCTACAACTTCTCCACCACTTTACCAAATGTTCGCCCCGTACAAAATTCTTAAAGTTTTATCTTGACAGTGTCGAGCCAGTGTATCAACGTCGTTTTCAAGCCCCAGCCCTGTTCGAATGGATGGACCCCAATACTCATACGCTTTTCTATTTTGTGATGAGTAAAACGGCCACAAATATTAAACAATTTTGAATGAAAAGTGGTGCGTTTTCTGGATTAAAAATGTACCTTTTTAATTCATTTTATTGATTTTAAAATGTTTTAAAATTGATCCCAAATTTTCATTAAAGAATAACTATTTTGTTGAGAATGTTATCTCGACGACCATTTTAAATTCAGCCTTTTATAATACGTGTATTCTACTGAAGCGGCACAACGTCCTTACTCGTATTTAACACAGAAATCACTATAACGCTTGCATATGCAAACGCTTTCGCTCTCCCCACCAGTTCCAACAGGAATAAGTTGGCAAATTATTTCTAGTCGCCCGTCTTCTATTAATGGAGCTCTGTCTCATAATAAACCTTCCATGACTAACACAAAAAGCACCAATAATATCGAAAAATACAATATTCATTACTTTTTAAATATTTTCGAGAAAGGACAATAGAGTTATGGGTCCTAGAACCTTTGGGTAAATATGTGCGCTTTTAAAACATTTGATAAATACCACCTTGACATCTGTCCATTTCCTGGGAATAAATATTTGCTTTAAATACTCAGTGTTGAAGGCAATCTTCAGCAAAAGCAGAATATCGTCCTATTTGTTCTACATTTATGCTGGAGAGATTCACACCATCCGTATTTTCAGCGATGATTGTTACATGTAAAAGTTTATGTATTTTCAAAAACATAACCTTCTCTTTCAAATCTTCAATGTTTCCTTGGAAGTGACTTGCGATACGAAACTTTAAGGATTTCGCACTTGAAAATGTTCATAAATCACACAGTCGAATTTAATAACTTCAAGTGGTTTGATTAGTAAAAATAATCTTCCTAAGGCGAGAGTTCTCGGAAATACCTAGTATTGCCCATTTTATCACATAAAACTCTCCTAGACTTCCTTATGTATGCCGCAGAACACTTCAATTTAATCACGTAACTTCCTTTAATCTTTCTTTGTTCTTTTTTAATAATTTTAAGGTTCTCCTTCTAGGAATTTCAAACCAAAGCCGTTCTACTAATTTTAGCTTTACTGTTGGCTTTTTTACATATTTTAAGGTAGGTCAGAAGTTCCACTGACAGCCATAGTGGTATTGGCTTGCTCCGAAAAAAGTAAAAAAAAATTATGTTACTTTTCAGAAGAATGCGGGATTTAAAACTATCGGGTTTACCTGAGAATATGATTCAATACCCGTTCGCTCTAATGTCATAATTTCTGTTAATATTTAGCAGCGGTTCTTGTATAAGAAATATGTTTTCTCTAGATGTTGTCTGAGAGGCAAAGCTTTCAAAACGGCTTTGGTGTAATGCAGGGTGATCTAAATTTAAGCAAAAATTCACTGCATACTATCCGCTACCGCAGGCTAATTAGCCACATTACCGTCTGGTTGGTTGGTTTCCAATTTCTACAGTTTGGCCTCCTGTATCATTTCCGGCTCTTTCCTTACCATGTACAAGAGTTATGGGCCCAAAGTCAAATATGTAATGCCGTTTGTATTTGGGAGAGAGACTAGCGATTGGTTATAGGGAAAAATTAAGAGTACATTTTTGTTTCCCTTGTGTTACGGTTTTCTAATTATTGGTTGGAAGATAAAGATTGCTTGGTTAAATAATGCCCTGGAATCATCCAAATTTGACTGGGTTGAAAGGCAAACGCGTGCTCTTGATTTAATTGGAGTTTTCTCCTTGCTACCACCGCAAGCTTCGCGCTTGCTGAGCATGCTCACCAGTTTAACACGCTCGCATTCCCGTGTGGGTTTTTCGCTGACACAGTTTCCTGACTCATTTTACAAACTTATTGTGCTTATGGGTTAGTTGTGTCTATTCAAACACTAATCCTGCCCACGGATTCTAAAATACCATATTTATGTGCATTACCTGGAATTTACACAGATTTTTTAAAAATTGGGCGATCGAACCAACGCGTAGCAGAAAAGTTAAATTTATAGAAACTTAGCACAAGTTTACAATTTTTGCGACATTTGGTGTGTTTCAGATTTTCAAAATAAACTTGGGTCTATTCTACTAAAATATTTCAAAAAAATTTGCTTCTGAAGAAATGGTATATTGTCGTCCCTTAACCATCTAATTGTCTCCAATAATATTCATGTTTTCACATATTTAAAACTGGGGGCCAACCACTTACAACATAACTTCCCGAAATGTTCGAATTATTATAGCAATTTAGTTTGATTCCAATAAACATGCAACTCATCACAATAATCCGTTTCAAAATCTAACCAATATCGATATAATTTTATTTCGATGAATTGTAAAATTTCCATAGTAAATTCTTTTTGGAAGCGAAAAATGTGCGGAAACGAATTGCCGACGTTGAATGTGAACCACACCTAAACGTCAAGTTTTTTTCTGCATTTAATTGGACATTTCTCAATTTCAGACTAACTCAATTTGAACCATGGAAAGATACACAATCGAGCAACGCGTTAAAGTGATTCAGGCATATCATGAAAATGGGCGTTCAAATCAAAATGCATATCGTGCACTTCGTGATTTTTTCGGTCAATTTAATCGTCCAAATGTGCGTACAATCGGAAAAATCGTGAACAAATTTGAGCAAACCGAGTGTGTAGGAGATTTTAAAACACCAATGCATGCTCGTACAGCTCGTACAGCAGAAAATATTGCTGCTGTTCGCGATAGTGTGGCTGAAGAGCCGTCCACCTCAACTCGTCGTCGTGCCCAACAATTGCACCTCTCACGCTCGTCGTTGATGAACATTATGCATAAAGACTTGCATTTACACGCTTATAAGGTGCAATTGACTCAAAAACTAAAGCCTCTTGACCATTCCAAACGTCGTCAATGGTCAGAATGGTGGCAAGAAATGGCAACAGTGGATGATCAATTTTCGAAGAAAATCATCTTCAGTGATGAGGCACATCACTGAAATGATTTGGGCGAATCATAATCCAAGAATGATTGTCGAAAAACCAATGCACCCACAAAGAGTGACTGTTTGGTGCGGTTTATGGGCTGGCGGCATCATCGGGCCGTATTTTTTCCAAAATGTGGTCGGTCATGCAGCTACTATGAATGGTGCTCGCTATCGTGACAAGATAACGAACTTTTTATGGCCCGAATTAGAAGATATGGATGTGGACAATATGTGGTTTCAACAGGACGGTGCCACTTGGCCACACAGCTAACGAAACAATGGCTCTTTTGCGCGACAAATTCAATGGCCGTGTTATCTCACGTGGTGGCGACTTCTTTCTTTGGGGTTATTTGAAAGAAAAGGTGTACGTCGATAAGCCAGCAACAATTCAAGAGCTAAAGGATGAGATAATTCGGCACATTAACGGCATAGAACCTCAATTATGCCTAAGCGTCATGGAAAATTTGGACCATCGGGTGGAGGTGTGCCACCGAGGTCGCAGCGGCCATTTGTTCGATATTTTGTTCCATACATAATTGAACCATACCATATTATCATTATAAAAAGAATTGACAATAATTTCCTAAATAATTTGTGTTTTATTTAAAATCAACGTCGGCCCTTAAAATTTAACATCCCTTTACAATTCATCGAAAAAATTCATAATAACTAAAATGCCCTAACTGTTGGCTCAGATTTGAGCAGTTTCCCATGATGTTAGGCAAAAATGAATTTCTGCGTATTTGCTCAGTACAGCCTAGAGAATGCCCATTTTCACGATAATTGGAGCATTTTTCGAAAATTGCCATTTGCTTGGGAAATATATTGTGCAAGAGTATTCGTCGATTTTCGAGCATCAAATGACAATAATATTCATATCTCAGCTCCTACTAAAGAAATCGCCAAGCGGCTTGTTGCACTACATAAACTATAGCATATCTATGTTAAATAACATAGTTATGTGAATTACCTGGAATTTACACTGATTTTTTAAAAATTGGGCGATCGAACCAACGCAAACTTAACTTGAATTCATCGCCCTAATTTCCCGAAATATTCGAAATATGATAACAATTCAGTTTGATTTAATTGTATTAAGCACCTCATCACAATAATCCGCATGAAATTATTCTTAATATCGATGCTGCGATGATGTCCTACTTTGCTGTCCGTATTACAAAATTGAACAATTAATAGAAAATTGATCAATATTTTTTAATATTGATTTTTACTTTCGAATATTTGATTTTTCGATGAATTGTTCAGCGTAGAATTGTTTCCGTGTACAATTGTTTGTCGCACTTTTACATTTATAATTTTGAATGAAATAAAGATTATAATTAAAAACGAATTAATAAGGGAGAGTTATTTTCAAAAAAAAAAGTTCGCAGTGCTGGCAGATTAAAAGGTTGCCAACCAGTATTTAATTATACAGAGGAGGATATTTACACAAAAATTCAATATATTTAATCAAAATTTCAAATCTAGTACTACACGAGTCAATGTATACACACGAGTATACCACATCACCTGACCTAATCCAATCAGTTTTTCATTATGAGCTTTTAAATTCCTCACGAACACCGCAAAAATTTTTGTAATATAGTTTGTTGTTGTAAATTTATTAAACCGAAACAAATTCACTGACAAATATAATTTTTGTAAATTTGTGTTGTTGTAATTTTCCACCTAATTATTATAGAATTTTCCAGCAGGTATGAATACCCCCCGTACATTTAATTTATTTAAAGCACAAAAACTCCCGAATAATGCGATCCATTTCCATTTAAATTTTAAACCCCTAGTGCCATCAACCACAACTACTATATGGTAGACATTAAGGCGTAAATATATATTAAGCAAAACCTGTTTACCATTCATCCCTATGTATATAAAACGTACACATTCAAACCTGCCGAAATTAATTACACATCCATATAATAAAAAAGAACTTGATAGGCTTTTTCCAAAAAAATTTTCCTTTATATTGCGTGTGTGTTTGTATGTATTCATGACCGATTTACTTTATGCTGTGGTATACAGTCGTCAATAATTTTGTTAGTTTTGTTCTACTATTGGGTATAAAACATGTTATGAAACACGCAATATATTAGGATAATTATTTTTAGTGTTATTATTAAAATAATAATAATAATAATTATAATTATAATTAAATTACAAGTTTGTCGAAAGGAGAAACGAAATTTTTCGTACCACAAAAAATTCGAGCAAAAAAGATCCAAAACAGCTTTTTAATTACTTTTGTTCAAATTAAATAATAAAATCGTGTTATATTGAGCTTTTTCTTTTAACTTGATATATTATTACAAGGATTTAATTATAATTAATGAGTCTATATATAGGAGCAAGTAGTTTTTTTTATGATGATGATGATATTTCTTAATTTATAAAATAATTGTTTTTGAAAAGGTTGATTTTATTCGTTACATTTTATTTGTTTCATGATTGATTTTGACATTAAGGTGATTTTGAGTGTTTTTTGTATAACTTAATATAGACAATACAAGCGCCCCCAAGAATGGTTAAGCTTTTAATATAATTTGAAGGAAATTATATGTTGTACGTATAACATGGCACAAGGCTTTTATGTATACTTCGCGGCACTTGATTACCCCCACTTGAAAATTTGCCATCACCTTTGTTTTTATCTTATCTAACTTTCCAATTACTCATACGCATATTTGCATGTAATGCGAAGTGGACACTCCCCAGTTCTATTCTTTTACTTATTTTAACAGCAACACTGGATTACCCTATTCTATTCTATGTTCTATTGTTTTGATATTTTTGTAACATCATAAAGTCTATTAGACAAAGACCTATACAAATTGTGTATAAATTCTATCGATACTTTCTCCAAAGCATCATATACACAGCTGCCATAAGGCCCATTCGAATAAATTCAAAACTGCCACGTTATTTTCTTCAAACCAACTATATTGCTAGAAAATCCAGCGATGACCTTTCATCATTTTGTAAAAATTGACTTTTTGCACTTCTATGAGCTCAATGTAGCTTTGCGAGTTTTGTCGGCCTTCTAGGACAGCCAAATCAATAGCACCACGAAAAAAAATTGCTCTCCACACCATGATGGAACCAACATTGATGTAGCTAATGTCTAAAACCATCTGGTTCATCTAAACACTCCATGTAAACACTTTTTTATTATCCTCTGAACAGTGCCGACACTGGCTGAGACTCCAATTGTCTGCTTTATTTTTTTTGTAGATAGCATAGAATTCGAAGCTTCGCGCACAATAGCTCTATGTTCCCGTTCTGTTGTTACCCTTACTGTGCGACCTCTTCTATTTTTTTCGTAATTTTCTGAATCTTTGAGATAGTTGTTGATGGTTCAAGAATTGCGACCAACTTTTTTGGAAGTCGTACGATTGGAATAATTTTCTTATTTAACCGCAAGAATCTTTCTACAGCTGGTAACAAACTTGATTGGTGATAAATTATTAAACTGAACACAACTAAATTTATGTACACGCACCGTACGTCAAAAACAAAGTGATGAGGGTAATTAAATGCCGCAGTTCAAATAAGCAAAAAAATCGAAATGGGGCGTTTCCACTTCGCACTGCATGCAGGTATGTGTATTAGTCATTAGAAAGTTAGTTAATCCGAATCAGCCCCGCAGATATTGAAGAAAACGCAGACAATTTTGAAGATGACAGAGCATCTACTAATTTACCGGCTTCTGCGATGGAAATGTCAAATTTTACATCAAGTTTGACTACTGAAAAATCGGTTCTATTAAATTTTAAAATGCCCTCAAAATTGGAGTGGTGTGATGACATATCAACTGGTATGATGCCAGCATTCCCAATTCGAGAAATTTGTGATTTTTATGCAACGTTTCTGCAAAACCTACACCAGGTATTTCAGTAAACGAGCTCAAACTTTATATAAGAATTTTACTAATAAGTGGTTACGCTTCTCAGTCTAATATGGCATCGTACTGGTCAACAGAATCAGATCTTCGTAATGAATTAATTTATAATTCAATGCGGAAAAATCGGTTCAAGCAAATTTCGCAATTTCTTCATTTTGAAGATAATACGCAAATAAATCAAACTGACATAATGTGGAAGCTTCGACCTGTGACTGATCGACTTAAAGCTAATTTTTTAAAACATTTTCATCCAGAACAAAATCTATCATACGACGAGAGTATGACTTCTTATTTCGGAAAACATGGTTGCTAGTAGTTCATTAAAGGCAAGCCGCTGAGATTTGGATATAAGGTATAGTCACTATGCACTCCAACAAGATATCTTATAAATTTCAAGATTTACCAGGGACGAATTTCGCGCTCCCTTGCTCAACATGTTAGATGAGTTTTATTTCATTTTCTTTATATTTCGATAATTTATTTACCAGCATTCCTGCGTATTGGCATTTTTGAAAGTAAAGGGTACGATGCTACTGGTACTATAACTCAGTCGTGTCAATTGCATCGACCGTATTTGGTGTCAACTCAATTTCCAGAGCGTTTGAGTACAATAAATACAAGTGTGGAATAGATAGTATAGACCAAAATGCTAGCCTTTATCACATAGAAATAAAAAGTAAAAAGTAGTGGAGATCCATTTTTACATGGCTGATTGATGTAACTGTACAAAACTAATGGTTACATCACAGGATAGCCAACCCAGAAATTCGTCACCTCAATTTTCGAAGAGCTGTGGCCTTATACTGCAAGCATTTTGGCTAACTGCCAACGTACGTCAGAAACGCTCAGCTGATTTATCCGGTATTCGCTACGATCGTATGGACCATTACGTATGTCCGGTTGACAAAAAAAAACGTTGTGCTGGAAATAATTGTAAGACCATAGGTCAGACTATGTGCAAAAACTGTGGTGTGGGTCTTTGAGTGAAGTGCAAAATTGAATCCCACCACCCTACCAAGATTACTTTTTAACTCGAGGTCAGCCCAGCGTTGCCATAAGGCAACAAACCCCTCAGTGCAAAGTAGGCGAGACATTAATGGTCTAATCATAAAGCATAATAAAATGTACATGGAATACTTTGATGAGCCCTTTAATCCTAACCATCATAATTTACTACACTACCCTACGATAATTAGAAAAACGGGTCCTTTAAAACCAATATGGTGTATGAGACTAGAATCAAAACATCGGTAGCTTAAATATTATACAAATGCAATAACTTCCAGAAGAAAGTTGCCATTATCAATTGCCAAAAGGTGCTCAATAAGATTCACATTACATCACATTTGAATTATTGAAACGAGCAATGCTGTACATCGAAGAAGATCAACCATCCGATGGTAAATATTCTTTTATCTTTAATATGTTGGGCATTACTTTACAAAAAAGAATTTATAGAAAATGTTTATATGGATGCCGAAGAAGCTAAAGAATGGCTTAAATACCAAATCGAACCATGGGTAACCGTCGAGCGCAGCTGGAAAACCACAACTTCTGTAAGACTGATCTGTTTCCGTAGTTCCTCCAATAACAATTTCAAAGAATTTATACAAAAATGCCCTCTATTGAAATGTCCCCAGGGATACCATTTGGTAAGTAAACATATGTAATACTTGCAGCTATCTCCTCTATCCAGATAGCTCAATGAATTTGTTAAAATTGGATACAAAAAAAAAATGATAAAAATTAAATGGACCGCATTTCTATCTGCGAAACGCTGCTGAAACGGAATGAAATCGAGCAATTTTAAAAGCGAATGATTATTGGTGTTGAAAAGTGGAAAAGAAACGACAACGTGTGCGAAAAAGATCATGGACGAAACGAGGTGACGCTTCCCAAACGGCATCAAAGCCAGGATTGACGCCAAGAAAGATAATGCTGTGTGTTTGGTGAGATTGGAAAGGAGTCGTGCATTATGAGGTTCTGCCACGGGGCCACACGATTCATTCTAATCTTTACTGTCAGCAACTAAGGCGCTTAAAGCAAGCAATTCAGTTAAAACGTCTAGAATTGATCAGCAGAAAGGGCGTTGTGTTCCATCATGATAACGCTAGACCACACACAACATTGATGACCCGGCAGAAACTGAGAGAGCTTGGCTAGGAAGTTTTGATGCACCCACCATATAGCCCTGACTTTGCACCATCGAACTACCATTTGTCCCGGTCCATGCAGAACCATTTTGCCCATGTTGTCTCGATTTTTCGCCTCTAAACTACAGAAGTTCTACAGTGAGGGGCTACTCTTATTTCATTCGAAATAAGAAAATTCTTTGTTTCAACGTCAACCAAAAATGCCACGCACTTTTCCCTAACCCTTTATATAATACACCGATTGCAGTTTGTTGTAGTCACATTGGATAGCGGAACTCGGTCTTGCCGATTCTTCTGGATTCCATGGTTTTTTACAACGCCAAGTAGCAAGATACAGCTAAGGTTTACATTTTATTTTAATTACATTTCTGGCGTTTTCGTTCTTATAATTTCTAGAAATTGTTTATTTTGTAATTGATAAACAATGAAATTATAAGATAAATAGTCCTCAGCCTCCGAACATTGATTTGTTTAATAAAACCATTGATAATTTATACGCTATATACGCTTAGCAAACTCAGTTTTTTGAGGGCTTCAAGGAAAATATTTTCACTCAAACCAATGAAGATATTAAGCTTCCATGATCGTACCGTAACATATAGTCAATGGCCGTTATTCAAGGATCTTTATAAATCATCCGTTCATTCAAACAACGCGTTATCCGATGCACATAAATTTTAATTATTTAAAAGTTTTTTGAAAAGTGAAGCTGCCGAGCTGATCCGCTACATCCCAATTTCTGATCTTACTTATCAAGAAGCCTGGGATAAGTTACAGGCCAGGTACGATAAAAGGAAAACCGTTATGAATATCTTAATTGACAAATATTTGAAACAAACCCCTATGCAACAATTCAGTGTTTCTGAGCTTCATAAAATCGCTGATGTATCCGGTGGCGTTATTCGGGAATTAAAGTGCTTGATTTTCCATGTTGTAACAAATGTAACCATCCTCTTTACAAGTGCTTTAAGTTAACTGTTTCCAGCCGAATTAAAATCGCGAAGGATTGTTGTCTCTGTTTGGACTGTTTAAATCGCAATCATTTAGTGTCCGAATGTTCATTTAGTATATCCTGTAGAACATGTGGTGAACGACCCCGTTCATTGCTTCATAAAAATTCGTCACACAATAAAAGCCTAATCAGTATTAACAGACTTCACGCTGTCCTTAATTCACCTTTAACAAATGACGATAAGACTAAACATAATGCTCCATCTGCCGATTAACAATTACACCTTCGTCCTATGTCCTTTGAAGGTAAATTATTGCCCCCCTTTTTGTTCACGCAAACACCACACATTCACATTATTACAGTATACTACCTGCGCATTGCAAGCTCCATGTCAACCTGTACATTGACATGAACGGTGGGTCGACGCTGAATTCTGCACTCCAACAGAGGGTCTAAGTTGTGTTTATTAACAGCACCGATCGTAATCGATGCCGAAAATTTACTTTGCATACAGTCTCTTGTGGGATTTGAACACAGTACCTTTAGGTCCAAGTGCCGACAGTTATCAGAAATCAGTCTGATCACGGAAAAATGTGCTAAATCCCTTAACTTCCGCGTAACCATGCTTGTGTAAACATTAAAGGCCTCGGTTCCATAAGCGCTGGTAAAACCAAAGGATCTGTATGACTGAATATATGATCATCCGATAATCTTACTTTATCCGTGAGAGCTCTCATAATGAAAAATTTAACATCTGATCTTCCCCCGATCACTGTGAAGTTAACAAAATTCGAAAATTTTCCGTCATTACATTTAGCTGATCAATCATTTTAACCATTTGAGCCCGGTAGATATATTACTTGAATGTGCCATTTTTAAGAAATTACTGTGTCCGGAAAAGTATGAACTTGATGTTGATCTTTTCGCTCAAAACACATGTTTCGGCTACGTACGTAATCTCTGGTAAAGGAACTTTTGAAATTGATCGAAATTCCGATTCAATTTATGGCTCTGTTAGTACCTGTCATGTCGACATTCATGACACAATTCAAAGGTTCTGGGAAGTGGAGGAGATCGAGACCACATCTACTGAGATTGTGCATTGGTGTGAGTCTCATTTTAAGGAGAATAAATGTAAGGTTAACGAATCAGGTAAATACGTAGTACGGTTACCGTTTAAACCAAATACTCCTGATCTTGGAGACTCGCTACCCATAGCAGTCCGGAGACTTTTTGCCATAGAGCGTCGATTTATCAAGTCTGCTGAACTAAAAGCAGACTACACAGAGGTTATGCGAATTCCACATATGGAAATCAATAGCTGGAAATGCATTCAAAACATATTATCTGGCACATCGCGTTTTTGACGGTTCTTCAAAGTCTTCATCGGGTGTGTCACTTAATGATAAATTGGACGCCGGACCGCCAATACAACAGGAATTATTTGCCATCCTAGTTCATTTCCGGAAACATGAAATTAAGTTCGCCGCTAACGTTGAGAAAATATTCCACCAGGTGATGGTACACGAGGAAGATTATCAATTACCAACGGAACCACAGCTGGCGCAACATTTTTAGCTTCGCGATCTCTCAATCAAATTGCAGACGATTTACCTCCAAATCTCTCGGACGTTAAGGACATTATAAAATCTGACTTTTAGGTCGTTGACTTGCTTTCAGGTGGTGCGAGCGTTATGGATGCTCAACATCTGCAAGCTAAAATATGAACAGGAACCTCTTATTAAAATTTCCAGTTATGGGGTTTTCGTTTCGGATTGCTTTCCATGCAAAATAAGACAAATTGTTGTGGCCCCAGTACCAAACAACATTATCTACCCATAGCCGGCCGCATTTTTGATCCATTAAGATTTCTTTCCCCTTGTATATTCCTCACGAAAATTTCAAAGTCTCTGGTTTCATAAACCTGGCTAGAATGATCCCCATCCAGAAAAAATTAAATTAAAATTGGAAAAGATACACTCAAATTTCATATTGTTTGAGAAAATTAAAATTCTGCGGTTCCTGAACTTTCCATTGACAAATGAAGCCAAGCTAGAACTACATGGATTTCCTGACGCTTCAGAAAAGGCTTATGCAGCCGTGGTCTATCTAAGAGCAGTTGACTTAAATGGAATTGTTTCGGTGAGATTAATAGCCGCAAAAACCAAGGTAGCTCCTTGTTAACAGATTTGTCTGGCGCGTTTAGAGTTATGTGCGGCAGTTTTGTTGGTTAAATTGATGAGAAGACTAGTCTGTTCCCTAAGCATTCCTAATTCACAAACATTTGGCTGGACGGACTCTACAATTGTCCTTGCGTGGCTTTCTAATGCGCCTATCGATTTAACTTCGAGAGGAATATATCCAGATCAATTGATTGACAACTCGCTATGGTGGGAAGGTCCAAACTACTTGTCTGAATCACCAGATTATTGGCCGAATGTATCTGATGCCCAGCTCTCCAATATAAGCGTTTATGACTTGGAACCAAAAAAATCATTCGTCTACGCTTCGCTTACTAGCAATACAACCGATTTCTCCGCCATTCCAAAACTATTCGAGAAGTCGTCTTCATTTTATTGTGTAAATCGAACGTTTGCTCAGTGTTGTTGATTTTTTGTAAAATTTAAAACCAAATATATTTCTTTGGATTTAACAGGCTCTCAAATCAAATGCGTTACAATGTTTGCCATGCGACGGTCTCAATATGAATGTTTTTATGAAATTCTGTGATCACCAACAAGCATCACTCGTCGCTAAATAAAACCAATGGAATTGACAAATAAAGTTGGTTAGTATTTGTTTACGCTTTTTTTAAAAAATGTTTGGGTTTAAATTTGAACCCTATTCCAATCGAATTCTGTGAATTCCTTGATGCTGCCAGACCTAATCCACTCGTTGTTGTCTCATGCGTTTTAGAATGGCAAAACGTGGATTGCCACATGCACACATTTTGATTTAGTGCACAAAATAATGCCAAATCAAATAGATCACGTGGTTGTAGCTAAAATTTCCGATCAACAACTCGAGCCAGATTTATTTGAAGTAGTCACCAAATATCTGATCAATGGGCCATGTGGAATCGCATGGTAAATGGAAAATGCACAAAAAATATCCCAATATCCCAACAAATTATTTAAAAAAAACATAACTGGCAACGATGGTTATCCTCTCTATCGACGTCGGTAAATTTATGTTGGTGGACAATAGTAAAAATACGAAACAACGACATCGACATCGATAATCGCATTGCTCTCCAAAACATACTAAAGCCATATTAATGTAGAATATTGCAATTCGGTCAAATCTTTCAGATATCAAAAGCACAACTAAATTTCCAGGTTTCACACATAGATGGTGCTAGCGACACATCTAGTTGTCATTTGACAGTTGTTCACCATAACCAGTTGAAACACCAGCACATGACGCAACTCAAATATATTTTTTCTAAGAACGGAAATGTCGAGTTTTGTGCCAAACAAACAGCTTTTCTTTTTTGCTTCAAGTTAACAAAAACTACGGCGAACATGCATCATCGAAAACTACTTGTGAAAATTGGTTTAAACTCTTCAGAAGTGGCGATTTCGATGGTTCTATGGGAAATATTCAAAAGAAGGGAAAATGGGTGCCGCATAAGTTCAATGAGAGCCAGATGGAAAATCGAAGGGTCTCTTGCGAAATACTGCTTTCACGGCATGAAAGAAAGAGCTTCATGCATCGAATTGTTACGGGAGATGAGAAGTGGATCCTTTTTAAGAATCCCAAATGCAAAAAGTCATGGTTTTCAGCTGGCGAAGCATCAACATCGAAGGCAAGGTTAAATCGTTTCGGAAAGAAAACAATGCTCTGCTTTTGGTGGGACCTGAAAGGAATCGCGTACTATGACCTGCTGAAACATGGCGAAACTGTCAATGGGCAACGTTACCGACAACGACTCATCAATCTGAACCATGCATTGCTCGAGAACCGGCCAGAATGGGACACGAAACACGAACGAGTGATATTGTAGCACCACGACGCTCATGCCATCGCACTCCTATCGTCCAGGATACCATCAAAACGCTGAGATGTGATCTGCTACCGCACCCATTTTATTCTGGCTCCCTCGGATTATCATTTGTTCTAGCCGATGGCGCATGGCTTGGCATAGGGCTGTGCTTGGGCAGTTTTGAAAAAGTGAAAAATTGGTTGGATGAATGATTTCGGTTCAAACACGCGTTGTCTTATCGTCGTGTTGTTCATGTATTGTCAGGGAAATGACAAAAAAGTGTAGATACCGAAGGACGATGCTTTGAATAAACCATTTTTATACTTCTATTGAAATTTTTCATTTTTGATTTTTCAAAAAAACCCGGAATTTTAGTTATTTTAGCACCTAGTATATCAACAAAGGATCGGACATGGCTATCTTTGCATTGACCAACCGAAAGGATGAAATCACGATATACAATACAAAAATACAAAAATCAAATGAGTGAAGATATTTTACATCGAGTACGCACAGCCAACAACAACGCAAGCATGCAATTCTCACCGGAAATGAATAACGAAGTGCTAATCAGAATTGATCAGTTGTCAACAGAACGCACATTCAATTAAAAATTGTTTCATCCAATCGATAAGCAAACGATGTATACATTGAGATTTGCACAGAGAGCAGCAATTTAATGACAATGAGCTGCAAACAATAATTTAATCAAATTCGCCAAAACTGACGATACAACAACATAATGGCGGTGGAACAGGCAAAACATTTCTGTTATCATTGATTTTGGCACGCCCAAAAAAATAGCACTGTATTGGCCATCACATCTTCTGGCATTGCAGCAACTCTTATGGATGGAGGTAAAACAGCGCGCCCTACATTAAATTTGCCATTGAACATGTAATTTACTGAGATACCCACATGTAACATAAAACAGAATTCAGCAATGGGAAAAGTTTTGCAAACGTGTAAACTAATAATATGGGATGAATGCATAAAAACCAACTAAAAATCTTTGGAAATAATCAATCGGACGTTCCAAGATTTAAGAGGTCATACAGAGCCATTCGGAGATGCACAAACGCTTTTCTTTGGCAAAATGTTCAGAAATTATATTGACCACCAACATGCGTTTCCAACTGCAACAAGACGAATCCGATGTTCAATTCGCAAAGTAACTTTTAGATCTTAGAAATGGGAAAATGCCAATCGATGACATCACAAATTGCATTACCATTCCACCAAATTTTTGTATCTTTACACAGACGATTAACGAATTGATTAACAGCGAATTTCCAAGTATATATTAATTGCACACAGCCATTCAAAATCAAATATCTGGCAATTTTACAATGGTTAAGTAAGTTGATTGCGTCATGCATCAAGAAGAAGTTGTCAATTATCCAGATTACCATTACACGAACTGCTTCGAAATATCGAACGAGTACGACTCGCATTTGCAATAAACACTAATAAAGCACAAGGACAGTCGCTTTAAGTTTGTGGATTGAATCTACAAAATCCATGCTTCCCACATGGGCAGCTATAAGTAGCCTGTTCACGCGCTGTAATTTTCAGTAGATAATTACAGTGCCTTATATATAATTTAACAGTAAATTAATTTTAGTGTACTCCCCTCTATTTCACAATACGTGACGGAAATGATATTATATTTTCTATATCGGACCAAATTACTTACGAGTCGATAATTTTTCCACAATAAAATTATGTTCGGGCCAGATATTTTCAATTTCATTGTGATTTTGAAGTTCACTAAACTAAAAATGATTTTTGGAGTTTAAAATGAAATTGAATCAAATTAAGTTCGTCAGCCTACACACAAAAGAAATGTTTAAAAGTTGTTCTTGCAAAATCTCATTCATCATTATAAATAAGTGTTGTACATCAATCAAATATGCGTTATGTGTGCTTTTGAAATATAACCTAGATTTTAGGATTTTAAGCTTTTGGCAAGATGAAATTTTTTTTCGGAAAAATTTATTCTGATTCAACTTTAAAAAAAAACACTTTAGAAAAGAACAATCATTTTACGGAAAATATAAGTTTTGTTTAACTTTAAGCTCTACCAAATATTGGTGTTTGGTTAGAGAAGAACGTGCATAATACAAACCAAACTCATTTAGCCACCTCTGGGTGATGAATCTGAATCTCTTCTAGCTTATGGCTCTGTAACTACTGGGTACTCCATGCAATTTCTACAACATTCGAAAGTCAGAGCGTTAACGCGTCCCTTTTTAATTTTTACGCGATGTCGTCGACAAATCATTGATAACGTCAATAACTCGTCGACAACTTGTAGTTAACGGCGACTACTCGTAGAAAGCGTCAACAACTACTTGTGATCAGTATTATGCGTCTACACTACGTAGATAATTAACGTTCTACATGTGTAGAGAATGTATGCAGACAAGTAAAAAAAATCGTAAACAATGTAGAGAATGTAAACAATGTCGAAATTATTGTTTCTGTTATCAATCAATAAAATTCTATGATTTATTTGTGTATTCAACCATTACGGCTTCGTGGGATTTATTCCTACTCCACATATGAAAAACTTGAACCCAAGCTTTCATATGCCAATGCCGTACTCCTATGTAAATGAAGCTTTGCTCGGAAAACGGAATTGTAAATTTACATGTGCCGCCCTACTTGTACACCGCCCTTTTGCTGAAGAAACGAATGTTAAACTTGAGTAATGAAGGTCGATGCAGTATCCGTTTCGAAGGTGTACATGACATGACAGCCAGCATTGAACATAAATTTTTTTCATAGCCTCGAACTTAGCGTGAAAAAAGCTATACTTATCAATTATCTCGGCACTTGGCGTATTGTATAAAATGTTTTTGGAATTCTTTTATCGACCATTTACCTTAATTTAGAAAAAGCATCCAAAGTAGTAATAACAGGTTACCACTTACATGATTATTTATGTATAGGAAGAATGACGCCTATTTGAAACTAGGTTTAGATGTGGAAGATTGTTCTGGCCAAATTGAACAAGGTGGCTGTAGCTTAACAACACAATTCTTTGGTTTAAAACGTTCAACAAACCAAAAATTTGCCGATTATTTTATTACTGCAGCTGCAGTTCCACGGCAAAACAGTATGATAAAATAATTTAAAACCAAATAGCAGATATTTGAAAAAATACACTTACTAGGTCTGTGTCACATCTTGAGTTATCTCGTACATTGTAGAAATGCTCTCGTGCTGTATTTCATGATCTCTAAATACCATAGATCATTAAATACCAAACACTGTGCAAATTTTCCTTTACGCTATCTTCTTTAAGGCGTGAATTAGTTTTGCGAAACAGATTTAATTTTTTGCGCAACAACGATTTGCGCGAGGTTCGCCTTTAATTATTCAAATGCTGGAAAACTATGTTCTTTCATACATAGAATAAAATTATCCTTTATAGCCGGCCATCGCCATTGTATGAATTTAAATAATGCAGCTGTCACATAATGTTGACAAGCACAATAATACACTTTTAATCATGACTGCGCAAAACAAACATATTGGATATTTCGTTAATCATTTTTATAGGATTGCGCAACCCTCCAATCATCATTATACACGCTCAAAATGATTGCGCAGGCACGATTATTGTCAAGCAAGCTACCAAAACAATTGAAACATTAGATAAACAAGAAAATGCCGAAAACTCAAGAAAGGTTTAAGCCAAACAGTCTATTAAATTTTAAAGTAAACAATTTTAAACTAGTTTTAAATTGAAATACCGGAAGTAGATGAATCTGGCGGTTTTTTGTCTGCCGGTATTTCTGTTTTTTGCAGGTTTTTAAGCAGTTGACAATTTCAAAATAAACGTTTTGAATTTATCATATTTTCGAAAAAATTTACTGAATCGAAAAGTGACAACATCAGTTACCCATTTGCAAGTAATGCGTGCAATATGTAGCCCTAGAATTTGTTATTAAAAAAACGTATGGCATTGCAAATAAAAAATTGGAACATATCTTGAATTATTTTAAACATAAACTATTATCACTTATTTGTTTTGTAAAAATTGAATTATAACTTTACACAATATTGGAAATTCGGAATTTGAACTGGAAAAATCTGAGATGGCAAATCCCAATTGAAAAACTATAGGGAAAACAACAATACTAAGCAATAATCTACATTGTTTACGAATTTCTATACATAATCTACAAAATATCGACATTGTTTACGCCAAAATTAATTGTTGACGCTATTTTCGACACCCACATGTCGAACGCTCCAGATTACGCGTAAACACAAAACACTATCGAAAATAGCGGAACCAATTAATGTTGACGTAAACAATTCATTTTGGCATATACAATGTTGACAATGCGTAGAGTATAAGAGAAGATTCGCAACTTAGTAGATTATTACTTTATCTGTTGTTTTTTTCATTGTTTTTCAGTACAAGGCTGCTACAGCACAGTTTTCCAGTTCAAATTGCTAATTTTCAATATTGTGAAAGAAAATTTTCTCTCTCTTTCTCGTATTATGGTTTAGTTTACGTTTATTAACCATAGCAGTAGTAAATAACCAAAATCGTTTGCGATGTTCTGGTCCCGACCAACACTTTAGCTGACCGATTCTTTTAGTATTGGAACAACCGTATACCGATTCCATCGATTGGTTAAAACAAATTTCTTGTAATTAGTTAAGGAACCCGGAAAATTGAAACATCTTCAAACAATTTGTCTGCATCCAGTGCTGCATTAAAGAAATTAAAAATTTCAATTGTGGTCAAAATCGAGTTCAACAGGATGTATTTAATCGAGATCATGTAAAATGTGGAGGCGTATCGGCTTCATTGCCGTCTGTTGTGCACGTCGTTGAACAGAATATTGTACCAACCAAGTTTAACATTCATTTGATAAGCAATTGGGTGCCATACAGATTTGGCAGCCACACGAATGAATTGTGTGTACAATCGAATATTTTTGGTGGTTGGATTTCACGAGCGATATACTACAGTTGTAGATGTAGCTAGTATTCTACAGTGAGGCTAACACAACATTAACAGCCTATTTATAATTGTGTGAAACAGATTTATTCGTAAAAAAATTGCTAAAATATTAAATTTAGTTGTAGTTGTTCAGAAGAAAGCAAGGCACTATTATTCCGGAGTGTGCTGAAGTATGTGGCTCTGATGTAATTGGTCGAGTTTATATTGTTCATCCTAATAATACAATTATAATTATTCGAGGATGCAGTTTCATAAAGTAAGAACTGCAACCTTAACTTTTCTTACTTGAAAATACTTAACACCGGAACGATTTTGCTTTAGTGATACATAACAGAATCTCTCTTGCCTTCATACCAGACTTCCTACTTCAAAACGTTTACAATCAGCCAAGTGAAATTTTTATCTTAAATTGAGACTTTTATCTCCACTGCCATATTTTAAAGGTACTGCATTTTGATGATTCTTAAAATATTGTTACATTCGTAATATGTAATATTGATACAATTTATTTGAGGATGATAACGTTTACCATTCAAAAACGGAATTTAGAATGGTAAGTGTTTTTTTTTTGCCTCCACTAATTTCATATTTGGTGGTTTTGCTTTGTAAAAGAGAAATGCAATGGCGAATTTCAGAACAATTAGAAATCTGAATTTCCGAACTCCTACGGATCAATTGCCCCAGATCAATACAAGCAGAAGTTATCTCGAATACAGACATGGTCCCTGAAAATATTTATGAAAAAGAAAGCGTATCAAGCTACACAAACTATAAAATCTCGAGAAACAAGATTGAATCGAGTGTTTAGATATTACAATTTATTCTGTTTCCGATACAGAAAATGGTATGTGAATCGAAAATTTGTATGTTAAAAAATTCTAGGCCCTATTCTAGCGTGTTAATTAACGGGCATTTAACTGATATCCATGCATATAATAAACGTTGGCTTAGCGCTGCCAATAAAACATCGATATTCACTAATATCTCCAGCCAAACAAAATGAATTGTATCGGGAGTTACTCCAAATGATTACGCTTGGCGTAATCAAAGAAAGCCAGAAGTCTTGCTCATCCAGTGACCTTAGTAAATAAGACCAATGTAAAGGTTCTGTTTAGCCTGGTCGTACGGAAAGTTAACTCGATGACACTGACTGATGCCAATTAGCTCCATTGAATTAAATATGACTTTTGGCAAATATCTCTCGTTTTGAAGTCAAGTGATTATACAGATTCCACCGTCAAAGCTCTTTGGGTTGCGAAATGCAGTTCAAGCAATGTGTCTATTTTTGAACAAAGTTATTCCTATCAGTTGTTCCAGCAACGTTTGATGAAAATATTCTTATGTTATCTGAAGCAGTGAGATTATTAGGAGGAGCCAATCTCATACTATAAATGTAGAAAAGAGCAAATTTATGCTCAAGGAGAAACGATAAATCATATTATGTAATTGGTGACGGATGCTTTAGAATAGACCCCTTCAAAATCCAGGCAGTAGCTAAATATCCCGCTCCACGTACGACTCCGCAAATAGGGAGGCATAGATGGCTTATTCACAACTACTTATATTTTCAGCACTAATAAATGATTTGCTTCGCAAAGGGGTTAAATCGCAGACAACAAAAACATTAAAATAAAAATTTTATATATTTAAGTGATTGCAAAATACCATCGGTGAGTTATTTGACATTCTTACATTTAACATTTAAGTTAACTTTAATAAGCAACATTTACAGAGCCCATTAGTGAAGCAAGAAAACGAGAAATATTGTTTGAAATATCTTCAAATTTTGGAGCCGAAATTGGCTGCAACCGAAAAAAGGAATTTCAAATAATTGATTTAAGCGACCAATTTGATGAAACTCAACAGTCTACTAATGGTCTATGTGAAACTGGCCCGAAAAAAATTGTATCTCTGCCTAATTGTAATAATTTCGGACTGCATTTTACAAGGATTGTGCCATAGCGGAAGACAGTTTTCACAGAGATTGCCTCAGCGGAAGTCCCAGGCAATCTCTGTGAAACCCGTCAAAAAAGAAAATTTCGTAGAATTTTTTTTGTTGAAATCGTTACATACTGAGAATGACACGAACCATTTTTCCATAACGTACAGAAATGGGGCTAAATTATTTATATTCCAGATGGCTTACACTAATTTTCGATTATAACCGAAGTCTCAGGCAATCTCTGTGACAACCGCCACAAAACAAAATTCTTTGTATATTTTCTGTTGAAAATCGTTACATAATGAGACTGGCATGAACCTTCATTCCATTCTGCACAGAAATGATGCTACAATTTGGATTCCAGATGGCCCACATTCATTCTCGATGGTAGCCAAAGGCTCAGGCAATCCCTGAGACAACCGCCACAGAAGATAATTTTTTATTGAATTTTCTTTTGAAAATCGTTACGTGCTGAGACTGGCTCGAACCTTCTTTCCACCTCGTACAGCAATTAATTTTCGATGGTAGTCGAAGCCTTAGGCAATCTCTGTGACAACCGCTACAGAAGAAATTTTTTTAGTAAATTTCTTGTTCAAAATCGTTACATACTGAGACTGACACGAACCTTCTTTCCAACTCGTACAGGAATGGTGCTAAACTATTTGGACTTTAGATGGCTTACACTAATTCTCGATGGTAGCCAAAGTCTTTAGCAATTCCTGTGGCAACCACCAAAAACGAAATTTTCTTAGTAAAATTTTTGTTGAATCCGTTTCATACTGAGACAGGCACAAACCTTCTTTCCATCTCGTACAGAAATAAGGCTACATTATATGGATTCCAGAAGGCCTACACTAATTCTCGATGGAAGCCGAACTCTCAAGCATTCTCTGTGACAACCACTACAGAAGAAAATTTGTTAGTAAATTTTTTGTTGAAATCGTTACATTCTGAGACTGGCAAAAATTTTCTTTCCGCCTCGTACATAAATGGGGCTAAATTGTTTGGGTTCGATATGACCTACACTAATTCTCGATTCAAGCCAAAGTCTCAGACAATCTCTGTGACAACCAGAACAGAGAAAAAATGTCTTAATAGATTTTCTGTTGAAAATCGTTACATACTGAGTGAGACTGAGACGAACCATCTTTCCACCTCGTACAGCAATAAGGCTATATTATTGGGATTTAAGATGGCTTAAACTAATTCTCGATGGCAGCCGAAGTCTCAGGCAATCCCTGTGACAGCCGCCACAGAAGATATTTTTTTACTGAATTTTCGTTTGAAAATCGTTACATGCTGAGACCGACACGAGCCATCTTTCCATCTTGTACAGAAATAAGGCTAAATTATTTTGATTTCAGATGGCTTACACTAATTCTCGATGATAGGCAAAGTCTTTAGCAATCCCTGTGACAACCGCCAAAAATGAAAATTTCTTAGTAAATTTTTTGTTAAATGCGTTACATATTGAGAATGGCACTAACCTTCTTTCCACCTCGTACAGAAATGGGGCTACGTTATTTGGATTCCAGGTGGCCTACATTAATTCTTGTTGGCAGCTGAAGTCTCAGGCAATCCCTGTGACAACTGCCAAAGAAGCTAATTTTTAACTGTATTTTCTTTTGAAAATCATTTCATACTGAGACTGACGCACTAAGTAAGCTTCTTTTCACCTCGTACAGAAATAGGGCTACATTATTTGGATTCCAGATGGCTTACGCTAATTCTCGATGGCAGCCGAAGTCTCAGGCAATCCCTGTGACTACCACTACAGAAGAATATTTGTTAGTAAATTTTTTGTTGAAATCGTTACATACTAAAACTGACACTAACCTTCTTTCCACCTCGTACAGCAATAAGGCTACGTTATTTGGATTCCACTTGGCCCACACTAATGCTCGATAGTAGCCAAAGTCTCAGACAATCTTTGTGACAACCGCCACAGAAGATAATTTTTTACTGAATTTTCTTTTGAAAATCGTTACTAAATGCTAAGACTGGCACGAGCCTTCTTTCCATCTTGTACATAAATAAGGCTACATTACTTAGATTTCAGATGGCTTACACTAATTCTTGATGGTAGCCAAAGTCTTGGGCAATCCCTGTGACAACCGCCCAAAACGAAATTTTCTTAGTAAATTTTCTTTTGTAAATCGTTACATACTGAGACTGGCTCGAACTTTTTTTCCAACTCGTACATAAATGGGGTTTCTTTATTTGGATTCCAGATGGCCTTCACTGGTTGTCGATGGTAGTCGAAGTCTCAAGAATTCCCTGCGACAACCATGAGAACACATACTGAGAATGACACGAACCTTCTTTCCACATCGTAAATAAATGAGGTTAAATTATTTATATTCCAGATGGCGGACACTAATTCTCGACTACAACCGCAGTCCCAGGGAATTTTTGTTACATCAGCAATAACAAAAATATGCTTAGTAACTTAGTAACTTAGTAACTTAGTAAATTTTCTGTTTAAAATCGTTACATATTGAGACAGGCTCGAACTTTCTTTCCACTTCGTATAGAAATGTGGCTACATTATTTAGATTCCAGGTGGTCTAGACTAATTCTCGATGGTAGCCGAAGTCTCAGGCGTTCTCTGTGACAACCGCCACAGAATATAGTTTTTTACTGAATTTTATTTTAAAAATCGTTACATGCTGAGACTTCACGAACCTTCTTTCCAACTCGTTCAGAATTGGTGCTACATTATTTGGATTCCAGATGGCCTACTCTAATTTTCGATGGCAGCCGGAGTCTCAGGCGTGCCCTGTGACATCCACTACAGAAGAAAATTACTTAGTAAATTTTTTGTTGAAACCGTTACATACTGAGAGTGGCACGAACCTTCTTCCCACCTAGTACAGAAATGAGGCTAAATTATTTAGGTTCCTAATCTAAACTTTTCGGGCCACTTCGATCTACCAATTTGATCAAGCGGATGAATCAGGCAAAGTTATGGATGAAAAAAAATTAAAGTGAGACTATGGTGAGAGTGAGATCTTATATGAAGTAATCGAAATAAACTCGCCCGGTGTTTCTTTGTAATGAAAGCTGCGATGATAAAATTTTTAATAATTTGTTTATTTATTCATTTTAAACGAAGTAGAATTACTCATCAGTGTAAAACGAATTATTTAAAAAAAATACTTGCTAGGCTAACGTTTTAAATATTTCTAAGCACTACAACTATTTGTTATCGTCTAGTAAATTCATATTTTTGGCAACGGTTGGAGAAGCAGAATAACCAAATGTGGCATGCAATGCTATGAACTAAGACGTCTGGCTTAGCAGTTTTTGTTTAGAACAAAATCGACAAAAAAATTTAATATTTATACGAACTTCATTTTAATATAAAAATAAAAACTTAATTATTAAGCTTCTTAAATATTAAGTGATTTATAAATTATAACAAATTTACCATATATATTTTAAAAGCTTCAAATTTTAAAAAGTTATATTTTTACTTTTGCTGTTATGAACCAATATACGAATTGAAGCTTTAAGCTTAGAAGCTAGGATAGTTCTACAAATGATGTAGTAAATGTTTTCACCAAGTTCTTAAAAATAAAGTCCAAAAGAAAAGTTTTGTGACCTATTTTCGTTCAATTTCAATTTTATTTAAAAATTTGTTTGCCATAATAATTTTTCCAATTCTTTAATAAATCGTAGGAACAAACTTTATACAACCGATCACACCAGTTGGGCTAGAAACTGTCTAAACAAACATCCTATTTTCCTAATTAAGTGATTAATTATTAGAAAAGTTTTCGGTTTTAAAATTTGTAATGGCTAATTGACTTTATTAATCATCTCTTTTGACATATCAGACCGAGAAAAAATCCTGTGCGTAGTTCACCCTTATCAAAATCAATCAACATCTTATATAAAATAAAACAAACGAACAAAAAAAATCATCCTTTACGTGTGTATTTTGATTTCGAAAAATTATAAGGAAATAATAAATAATAAAGTATTTTTGTGCTACCCACCTTGTGGAAAACCATAAAGTATAAAGTGTTTTCCTTCCGTTAAATATATTTTTTTTTGATATATAGAATTTAATTTTAATAATAATTTTGTTGAAGTTAAATTTTTTTAATATTTTAAATACACATAAACTACACGACCAATATAATATTTTTAAATTTTCACTAACACTATTACATATATCATAAACACTTAACACCGTAAAACATTAATTTTCACGACATTCACTAACTTATTTTTATCACAGAATGCAAACAAATTAAAAATTGTATATATCAGCACTTCGTATTCAAATTAAACATTCACTTTGTAGTTTTAAATATTGGCCCATTTATAAATTACGTTTGACTAATATTTTTACTATTTTGATTGATCTCGCTTACAATTTTATATCTTTAATATCCGAACAATAAAAATTCCTTCATAAAATTTCCATTAGCATATGGAAAATTGTTTTCCATATGTTTAAATATTTTTTTGTGTGTGGAAAAGCGGTACTCAATAATTTTAATCAATCAAAAAAAATTTTTGGTAACTTAATAAAAATATTTTTAATTTTTATATTTTGTTTTAAATCCATTAAAATATAATTTTCACTTAACATTAATTAATGTTCTTTGTAGATCGCACACAATAAATATAATCCACCAATACAAAAGAATAACCACCGCGATATATTGTTCAGAAGCACATCACGGGATGTGCACCCTTATAAAGGTATACCAGTTTATTAAACAAAACATTTCTCGTGCTTATTTAGCATAGGGTTTCTGTTAATAGAATTTTCCGATTTATTTTCCATAATTAAATTTAGCAAGAGAGAATACAAATAAATATACATAAAATAATTTTATTTATAAATCATAATTAAATTTAATATTTTTCCTCTTTCAAAACTATTTAAAAAAAAAAATGTTCAAGAGTCACGTCATATCACAACGGGGTGATGGAGAAGACTGCAGCATACTGGAATTTATTGGAGGTACTACGAATTAAGAATTTTTATTTTTTTTTCGCAATGGAAGCACAAGAAGCATCATAATATATAAAACAAACATGTCTAAACGGAAAATATGTACGGGAAAATACACATCAGACTGAAGAAGCACACAAAAAAAATGTTAAACACTCAGTTTTTCGTATACACAAACGAAATGTGCACAATAATGGTGAGAAAATTGATTCGAGGGGAAATGTAGCGAGTAGCTCAAAATAACCCCTAATTTTTGTTATTTTCTCAGCAATACTTAAATAGTATTTTTAGAATTTTGTGTATGGATGTATGCGTGTATAACAAGCAAGAAAACTGAATACAGCTGATAATATAGTACAAACATAGCCACAATAAAAATAATTTTCTTTGGAAAATATAAAAAAAAATCTTTGATTTACGAGAAATTATAAAAGTGTAATAAACACAACATAAATCTAATTGGCTCGCGATTTACCCGTGCTCGTATAGTAAAAATTTTATTTATGAATTTAAATTTTTTCTCAAAACGCGGGATTACGTTAAAATGGATCAATACGTATACGGGATTTTATTACTTGCATATGTTCTTATATATCGATGCACTAATCGATAATAAATTTGACGTGTATGAAGTATGCATATCGTCATTATTTCTTATAGTTATATGTTTTATGGTACGGCGTTATCGCGAAAACGTGACTTTTTCAGACCAATAAATAACGATCGTATCGTGCGATATGCCGAGACTTGCTGTATGCATAAATTTTTATCTGGATGTATATTGGCATATTTATAAATTGCATCGTGAAATTTTTTAATGGGGTTTGTATTTTTTTTTATTGCTAATCGGTCGAAGGGGTGGTGTAAGTATCAAGCACCAGAAGTTTATAGCTACAGAACTTTGATACAAAAAAAAATTATATTTTGCTTATTAGAGTAACACAACTAACTGTAATATAATTAATGTGTATTTAAACTTTAAGGTTTAGAGGACATAATATAATAAACTAATTTGGGCGTGATAACATTTTTGAAGAAGTGCCGACTGGATCTCGTAGCTTGCATAAACTTGTTGACATAAAAGCTGAGAATATGTGGTCTGTTTCTTCAACTACAAGAAACACCGCACACTATACATAATTACAAACGGACAATTTTCGGTACATCATTGAAACGAACAATATTTTAATTGTATCATAGATGCCACCATAATTCTCGAGATAACCAAGACACAGAACACGACATGATGGCGGGGCAATTAGAACAAATTAAACTTAATGTTGCAATATTGTTCATGGCAATAATTCAAAGAAATTGGTGATCGGCAAAATCCAGATTTAGTCGATGCATTCAATATGGTATTGCCTTGTTTACCAAAAAGCGAAAGCACTGGATCAATCCAATTTTTATTGCATCCAACTTGAACTAAAAATTTTGTATAAAAGTTATAAAAAATTTTAATTTTTTTATTATTCAGTTTTTGATTTTTGAAGCCACCACCAATAAAGTGTTTTATTTACAAATTAAATTAAAAAAAACACGACGAGTTTTATGCAATAGTGGCCCAAGCCCCCAACAGTGGTAAGCACATTATTTGCATAAATAGTCAACATATTCCGTGGTCGTTTTTTTTAGAAATACGAGTCCATTCCGAGAATATTTGAAGTGTGTGATATCCCAAACAAAAAAAAAACAAAATCGATTTCATTTTGCTTATAAACCGACATGGCAAATAACGGAGATGACAAGGACCGTCTTGGAGCAATCAGCCATAAGTACCTTGCTGAACCTGAGATAGCCTCGTTAAAATAATTGACGAGGTTACCAGCGTTCGGAGAGCAATCCCAAAAGTTGACGCGAACAAAATTACAAGCGCTGAAGTACAATTACAATTACAGAAGTTTGCGCATATAGTACTTGCGCTTTGGCCACACAGGCGGAGAAGATCAGTTATATATTACAAGATCCTCCAACTGTTGATAAATACGAGACCATTAAAAGAGTCTTAGTTGATCGTCATTCCATTTCTGAAGAGCGAAAATTGGAGACAATTCTAAGCAAAATCGAAATTAAGTTCTTAACCAGCGTCATTACTAAATTGTGGATCAGGCAGCCGCCTGACTGCATTCTAACTGCGCTGAACCCGCAGCAAGAGAAACAAGAAGAGGATCTCGCTGATATTGCCGACAAGCTACACGATCTAGTTGGCACTCGAACTCAAACTTTGAGTTCGATACAACGCAGCAAACGTAAACCTAGCTCAGAGCTACAGATAGCAACCTCAACAATTTCACAGCTTGAGAATACTACCAAGGGACAGAGCGATAGGTTAGCAAGGCTCGAGACACAGTCACACACGCAGCAACAACCCTTGCGTACACAATCCCCCTGGAAACGTACTCGTTCTCATGCGAGAAATACGCAACTTACCCCACATCAGGCAAGTTCAAATCGCACAGATACCAAAATCCACAAAACTGGTGTTGGTATCACGGTCGATTTGGTAACAAAGTGTCTAAATGCATCAAACCATGGAATTTTGTACCCAGCACAGAGAACCAGCAACTACCGGTTCCCCAAACCATTAAGTCTTAAGGTCGCAGCGGCATATTTAAGGCAAGCGCAACACAGCTGCTTATTTATACGGGATTCTGAGAATAAAATCTCGTTTCTCATCGATATCGGCGCTGATTTAAGCGTAATCCCGTACCACAAATACTATCGCTACGGAACAAATCGCAATCCCGATTTAGTTCTGTCAGCAGCAAATGGTACCACATTAAATACTTTTGGTACGAAATTACTCAACTTTGACATTGGACTAAGAGGTTCTTTCAAACACGCATTTATTCTTGCCAATGTTAACCGCCCCATCATCGGCGCGGATTTTCTAACGAAATTCGGTTTATTAGTGGGTCTGAAAAATCGCAAATTGATTGATCCATTCACTAGGCGTACTATCAATGCATCATCAGCACTCGTTGATACACCAACACCATTGTTTTACATACTCAACAATGGTTATTGAGCATTATTAAAGAAATGTCCTACAGCTCCACCGAACTACAACTCTCCGGTAAGTCACAATGTAGTACACCACATCGTGACTACAGGCCATTTACCATTTTCGAGACCAAGTAAACTTGATCTAATTCGGCAGAAAGCGGCATTTCTAGAATTCCAATACATGGTAGAACTAGGAATCTGCTGACCTTCTTCTTCAGCAATATCAAGTTCATTACACATGGTGATGAAGAAGAACAACGACTGGAGACCATGTGGGGACTATAGAAGGTTTAACGCTGTCACAGTTCTTGACCGTTACCCTATTCCCCACATCCAAAATTTTTCAATGCAATTACATGGATGCTCAATTTTTTCAAAAATCGATCTCTTCAGAGCGTACGATTCGATGCCAATTGCTACTGATGACATACATAAAACAGAAATTACAACACCATTTGGCTTATTCGAATGCACCCGAATGCCATTTGGACTCAGAAATGCTGCACAATCATTCCTGCGTTTCATCAACGAACTTGTGAGATATCTCGATTTCGTTTTTGTTTTTGTTGATGACATTCTCGTAGCATCTAGAGACGAGAAGCAACACTTACTCCATTTAGAACAACTCTTCCAACAATTTTCAGATTATGGCGTCAATATTTACACAGCAAAATATTTGTTTGGGACAAGCAACCTTGACTTCTTCAGTCACAGAATTACTCCTAATGGCATTCTGCCGTCCGAAGGACCACAAAGGGTTAAGCAAATTCAGAAATTTGTCGGTATGGTAAACTACTACCGCCGATTCATTCCAAAACTCACTGAGATACTTGCCCCAATTCACTCACTCAAGAAACCCAAACACGATCGCAACACTTCTCAAGAAACCCAAAACGCCTCAACATTTTTCTTGGCCTAAAGAATATCAAAATGCATTCCTTCAGCTCAATGACAGCTTAGAAAATATTGCTCTTTTAGCGAATCCGCTATATGCAACAAAATATAGCATCACTACTGATGCATCTAACACATCTATAGGCGCAGTTTTACAGCAATTGAATAAAGATACTAGGGAACCTCTTGGATTTTTCTCAAAGAAATTATTAGATGCCGAAAGAAAATATTCCGCATTTGATCGCGAATTGCTTGCAATTTTCCAAGCAATTAAAAACTTTCGCTATTTTGTCGAAGGTCGGGAATTCACTATTTTCACCGACCACAAACCGCTTAATAAAGCAATTACCTCTAAAGGCAATCACGCCACTTAGATTATGTCTCTCAGTTTACGACAGACATACAGCACATACAAGGTAAAGACAATGTGGTTGCCGTTACACTTTCTCGGGTTTCTGACCACGAGCGTGCCTCAGCAGCAACTCGCTACGACATCACAATAATCGCAAAAGCACAAACTTGCGATCAAGAACTACGAGACTTACTCTCTAAGGAAATAATGATCGATCAGTTGGGCCGGTATCGTTAACCGCGCCCCAAACACCATCAAAACAGGAATGGCGGATTCCGGAAAATAAGGTTTAGAACCAAGCCACCCAAACCATAACATGTTTTTCGGCGGGGACCTCATTAGAAAAACTAGTCGAGCGGTTGGAGCAACTTTTTAAAATACGACGACTCAGCCAACCAAGTAAATCATTGGTGGTACAGCGGCTATTACGTCGTGGGAAAACAAGCTCACCATCGACCCCCAACGTAGGTTAACAGCGAATTAAATAAGCCGCCTCAAACCGCCGATGTATCTAGAAAAAGGTTTTAGGGGTTTAAAAATAAAAAAACCATAAATCCATCTGAGGAAAGGTCTTCCTGAAAAGAAAGCCAGTATCTGCAAAAGTTAAAGGCAAGAGATCTGGCCCACCGTTGTCGTCATTATACGAGAAGAGTTTTTAAGAGGAAGACCAGGGTGTGTATAGCGATTGTTCATGATATTGCAGATCGTTTGTTCGACATGGGAAGCGCTGCAACAAAACGTTCAAGGTTTGACGAGACCGCAGTTTGACCATATATACATATGTGGTTAAAATAGTGGTTTCACGCCTCAAACAGTAGGAAGAAAAATACGAGAATGGTAACAGAAAATTGACAACGAAGCATTCACACACGAAGCATTCCGAAACAGTCAAAAGGCACAGTCATAAATATTCAAAGCAACCGCAAAGATTGATCAGGACTGTATCTGATGAATAAAAAATAGAGGCCACGGCTTAGCACCCAAATATGGCTCCTAATTAGCTTCAACTTCGCACGACGAATATTATACAGCCGTTTCGACTGTCTACTCTGTACTAAATCAATACAATAAATTTAATATAAAATAAAAATTAATAAACTAATTAACTTAATCAATTTCAATACAATCCTGTAGCTTATTAAGCTTCCACTCGGTACGAGAGATATTATACGGCCATTTTGATAATAACAACTCTTGTTGACAACAACAACAAATCCTTACAAGTCACACATAATTCAATACAAAAAATTTAATTAAAAATAAAAATTAATAAAATAATTAATTAAATCAATTTTAAAAGAATTCCGGAGCTTATTAAGCTTTCATTAAAATGTTTAATTAAATCAATTTCAATAAAATTTTAGAGCTTATTAAGCTTCCACACTGTACGAGCTCCACACTGTACGAGAGATATCAGACGTCCATTTTGACAACAACAACTCTTGTTGACAACAACAAATCCTTACAAGTCACACATAATTCAATACAAAAAATTTAATTTAAAATAAAAATTAATAAAATAATTAATTAAATCAATTTTAAAAGAATTCCGGAGCTTATTAAGCTTCCACACTGTACGAGAGATATTATAAGGCCATTTTGACAACAACAACTCTTGTTGACAACAACAAATCCTTACAAGTCACACATAATTCAATACAAAAAATTTAATTTAAAATAAAAATTAATAAGATAATTAATTAAATCAATTTTAAAAGAATTCCGGAGCTTATTAAGCTTCCACACTGTACGAGAGATATTATAAGGCCATTTTGACAACAACAACTCTTGTTGACAACAACAAATCCTTACAAGTCACACATAATTCAATAAAAAAATTTAATTAAAAATAAAAATTAATAAAATAATTAATTAAATCAATTTTAAAAGAATTCCGGAGCTTATTAAGCTTCCACACTGTACGAGAGATATTATAAGGCCATTTTGATAACAACAACTCTTGTTGGCAACAACAAATCCTTACAAGTCACACATAATTCAATAAAAAAATTTAATTAAAAATAAAAATTAATAAAATAATTAATTAAATCAATTTCAAAAGAATTCCGGAGCTTATTAAGCTTTCATTAAAATGTTTAATTAAATCAATTTCAATAAAATTTTAGAGCTTATTAAGCTTCCACACTATACGAGAGATATCATAAGGCCATTTTGACAACAACAACTCTTGTTGACAACAACAAATCCTTACAAGTCACACATAATTCAATACAAAAAATTTAATTAAAAATAAAAATTAATAAAATAATTAATTAAATCAATTTTAAAAGAATTCCGGAGCTTATTAAGCTTTCATTAAAATGTTTAATTAAATCAATTTCAATAAAATTTTAGAGCTTATTAAGCTTCCACACTATACGAGAGATATTATAAGGCCATTTTGACAACAACAACAAATCCTTACAAGTCACACATAATTAAATACAAAAAATTTAATTAAAAATAAAAATTAATAAAATAATTAATAAATCAATTTTAAAAGAATTCCGGAGCTTATTAAGCTTCCACACTGTACGAGAGATATTATAAGGCCATTTTGACAACAACAACTCTTGTTGACAACAACAAATCCTTACAAGTCACACATAATTCAATACAAAAAATTTAATTTAAAATAAAAATTAATAAAATAATTAATTAAATCAATTTTAAAAGAATTCCGGAGCTTATTAAGCTTCCACACTGTACGAGAGATATTATAAGGCCATTTTGACAACAACAACTCTTGTTGACAACAACAAATCCTTACAAGTCACACATAATTCAATACAAAAAATTTAATTAAAAATAAAAATTAATAAAATAATTAATTAAATCAATTTTAAAAGAATTCCGGAGCTTATTAAGCTTCCACACTGTACGAGAGATATTATAAGGCCATTTTGACAACAACAACTCTTGTTGACAACAACAAATCCTTACAAGTCACACATAATTCAATACAAAAAATTTAATTTAAAATAAAAATTAATAAAATAATTAATTAAATCAATTTTAAAAGAATTCCGGAGCTTATTAAGCTTCCACACTGTACGAGAGATATTATAAGGCCATTTTGACAACAACAACTCTTGTTGACAACAACAAATCCTTACAAGTCACACATAATTCAATACAAAAAATTTAATTAAAAATAAAAATTAATAAAATAATTAATTAAATCAATTTTAAAAGAATTCCGGAGCTTATTAAGCTTCCACACTGTACGAGAGATATTATAAGGCCATTTTGACAACAACAACTCTTGTTGACAACAACAAATCCTTACAAGTCACACATAATTCAATACAAAAAATTTAATTAAAAATAAAAATTAATAAAATAATTAATTAAATCAATTTTAAAAGAATTCCGGAGCTTATTAAGCTTTCATTAAAATGTTTAATTAAATCAATTTCAATAAAATTTTAGAGCTTATTAAGCTTCCACACTATACGAGAGATATTATAAGGCCATTTTGACAACAACAACAAATCCTTACAAGTCACACATAATTAAATACAAAAAATTTAATTAAAAATAAAAATTAATAAAATAATTAATAAATCAATTTTAAAAGAATTCCGGAGCTTATTAAGCTTCCACACTGTACGAGAGATATTATAAGGCCATTTTGACAACAACAACTCTTGTTGACAACAACAAATCCTTACAAGTCACACATAATTCAATACAAAAAATTTAATTTAAAATAAAAATTAATAAAATAATTAATTAAATCAATTTTAAAAGAATTCCGGAGCTTATTAAGCTTCCACACTGTACGAGAGATATTATAAGGCCATTTTGACAACAACAACTCTTGTTGACAACAACAAATCCTTACAAGTCACACATAATTCAATACAAAAAATTTAATTTAAAATAAAAATTAATAAAATAATTAATTAAATCAATTTTAAAAGAATTCCGGAGCTTATTAAGCTTTCATTAAAATGTTTAATTAAATAAAATTTTAGAGCTAAAATGAGCTTTAAAAGAGCTATAAAATTTTAGAGCTTATTAAGCTTCCACACTGTACGAGAGATATTACAAGACCATTTTGACAACAACAACTCTTGTTGACAACAACAAATCCTTGCAAGTTAGCAACTAAATAAATTTCAATAGAATTCTGGAGCTAAGTAAACTTCCACCCTGTACGAGAGAAGTTATACGTAGTTATAAGTCACACATAATTCAATACAAAAAATTTAATTAATAAAACAATTATTAATTAAATGAACTTCAATAGAATTATGGAGCTTATTAAGCTTCCACACTGTACGAGAGATATTATAAGGCCATTTTGACAACAACAACTCTTGTTGACGAGCTTGCTTACCATACAAAAGTAGATATACTATTTCATCTCCCATTCCTTGAATAAATAAACATTGGTCAAATTTTGATTGCGTAAAACCAATTTTAATTATGAATTTTTGAAATTTCTCATTCCAAACACCTGATGCTTGTTTTAGCCCATAAAGTGACTTGTTTAGTTTGCAAACGAGTCCATCCTCGATAAAACCCACTGGTTGCTTCATGTAAATTTCTTCGTGAAGGCCCCCATTCAGAAATGCCGTACAAACATCCATTTGATGCATTTCATAATCCCGTTCAGCAGCCATAGCCAATAATAAACGAACGGTAACCATTCTTGCCACCGGGGAATAAGTTTCAACCGGTTTTTGAGTAAGTGCCTCTCGCAACCAATCTTGCTTTGTAATTTGTTGGTCGCCCAAATTCATCACATTTCCTGGTGAAATCCCATTTCGAACTAACAATTGAACGTCCCGGTCTTCATCAACGAACTCATTTCAGTATTGACAGCCTTCATTCATTCATCAGCATCTTCTCTTACTTCAATGTCCGAAAACTTCTGTGGCACATCATCAATATATGCCATCGCATTCAATGCAAATACGTTCATTTCTTCATTTTCTTCATTGAGAAAACGATCAATAGCTGATCCATTTACATAATCATCATAACGAGCTGGTGGACGACGCTCTCGCTGGGGTCGTGATGAAGATGCAACATGTTGATTCAATTCAACATCTTTCCTCTGGATCTGTTCTTCAATTTCCGCCTCGTCGTCACCACTTGCCGATTCATAAGTGCTTGTGTCTTCCACATCACATTTTTCGACCTCAACAATGGAATGTGAATTTTTCTTGAATTTGCACTAACCAAATTTTACATCACGGCAAATAACAATCCGTGAAACATCCGAATCCCACAAACGTTAGAAATTTTTCGCATATCAAACCATGGTCATTGGATTCGAACATTTGATAAAGTGTTTTTCCAAACCAAATTTCTGCTGGTGTTTTATTGACATTTAATGTCCGCTTCGATTTGTGACATATGTTGCACTCAATATGGCCTCGCCCCAAAATTTCTTGTCCATTTGATTTCTGCAATTATCGAACGTATCTTTTCGAATAATGTTCGATTCATCCTTTCTGCCACACCATTGAACTCAGGACTGTACGGAATTGTAAATTCGATTTATATTCCAGAATTTTGCAAAATCATTTAAATTCGTTAGACTTGTATTCACCGCCATTATCACATCGCATTTTTCAAAAAACGACAAAATTCTTCAAAACCTCTGATTTCTTTTCCATCAGATAAACGATCGAGAAATGAGTAAATTCGTCAACGAATGTCACAATAAAACGATTCCCGTCCCATGTTGGTAGATTGATTGGGCCGCAGACATCGGCTTGAATTAATTCCAACACCCTTGATGATTTCATTACACCATAATTATTGAATGTCTTTCGTGTTTGTTTGCCAAAATTACACGGTTCGCATACACCCTTCAAATCGTTGTTGAGTAGAGCAATTCCATCCACCATTGATGACAATCGTCGCACATCATTTGGATTTAGGTGTCCCATTCGCCTATGCCAGAGTTTTATACTTGCTTGATTTGCCTTTTTTCTTCTTCCCACCGAGTAATGCTTGTTCAATTTTTGAGCAAGATGACGAGTTGACGTTCCCGGCGACTCACGCACATTCTCGGCTACAGCATCAACATTTTCGGGTGTACGCTTGGCTCGTGTGGGCTTATTAATTAGCAAGCCTGTTTTTTTAACTTTATTCACAAAATAACGCACATATGGAGCTCCCGGCGCTTCGTTTCCGGCATAAAACTAACTTTCTGTCAAATCAGAAGTGATACAATCCTTAAAAAGTTAGATGGCCCACCCTGTATGTCTCCTTTGCTTACACTGTCATCATTATTTGTTTTGTACACTGCTTGGTACCCTCACCTAAATGTAAAAATTATAAATATTTACAACAGATGTGTGCCTGCAGCCAAGTAGTTCGGCAAGAAAATGTGTCCGATTTCTATAGTTGATATTTTGATTTGCGAAGATTTTTCTTTAATTAAATGAAACGTAGGATGTTTGTGGCCAAAGAACAATCAGAAGTTATTTTAAAATAAAACGAATTGTTATTGTCTCTTCATTATAAATTTAAACAATTGGGTAATTTTAAATTAAATCGGTGGCGATAAAAAATAAATTTATTGTGTGTATTTTATTTTAATTACTTCCAATAAAACTTAAGATATTTACGTAATGTATTTACTCGTCTATGTGTCGAGTGACTCGAGATGGTTATTTTGTTGTACAAATAATTAAAAATATCTAGTTCAATGTTGTCCAAGAAATTTGATCTAAATACTGAATTTGATTAATCGTAATTATGCAATTTTAGATTTATACGTAAACATACAGTCATCAACGTCTGTAAAAAATTAATTCGATTTATACGTCTTCCGACGTTTGCAACAGTTGTCACAATTTGTTCAAATATTTTTCGTAAATGTAAATAAAATATTTAAACTCCATAGGAGACTGCAGTCATATCACAATATTAAAATATTAAAAATATACTTGCACTTATATAAACAGGATGTGCATCTGTTTATGATTTTATGAATATTAATATTTATTTGGCTGTAGCTCAAGCCTTGATAATTATAAGATGTACGCTCTCGTGCCCTATTGGTAGTAAAATTTTATACACATGAACCGCGTGCAGTTCAACCAACCACTTGTTATAAAGTGAATCTTACAAAAAAATATTTTCTTGATGTGACATGCTGGTGAAAATTATTCATTGTCATCGTGCCCATATAAACAATTCACCAGCGCTAACGTTATAGAAACAAACAAATTTAAAAAAAAATTGGCACAATATATGATATTTTTATATAAAAAATATATTTTCTTCTCATCTTCGACCCACATGGAGTGTTTAATTTCATATATAAGAGGTTTTTAAAACGATTGGAAACGGAAAACCCCGTCGGGAATCATTTTTTTTTATATATGTCCGCATGTAACAAAATTTGATTTATGGTACAAAGATGGTGCGGACAAATTATTTTATGAATGAATCTCTTATAAAATATATTTGGGTATCACGTGCGCCTAATAAATATTCAAAAATTATTATTTACTCACATTCATAAAAGTCTCCATTGCCTTCGTCATCACCATCGTCGTCGCAACTCATGACGGAACAAACTGTGTTTATGCACGAAATATTATAGTGTTAGAAATAGTCTATACACTATATAAGTAACTATATATACTTACGGCGGACTACGACCTCTCCGAAATATAAAAAACACCGAGTGAATTTATTTCGTGTCGATTGATTTTCTGCGGCCGCGCTATAAGTCGCTATAGTTTAACACAAAATGTTTTTGTTATTTTTTCTAAATCACAACTTTCACCAAGTTTTATAATAGATTAGAGGTTTTACACGATTAGTCCACACCACACACCAAAATAAATGAATAATTAATTCTAAATTATTTCGTAAAAATAAAAATAAAATTAAAAATGAAAACCGAGGAAAATAATTTTTCACTGATCACACACTTTAAATCTACTGCGTTGACTAAAACATCAATATGTATTTTGTTTTTTTTTTTTTTTTGTAAGATAAAAACAAAAACTTAAGTCAATTCAAAATGATCGCGCAAAGTGAAATTTCTCTCGTTGGAATTAAGCCAAATTTTTAATTTTTATTTTCTTAATTAAATTTTAACAAGAGAATTTTTATTTAAAAAAAATATTTTTATCGAATTCGGAATTTTTTTTGTTAATTTTCACAAAATTACAAATGCAAATAAATAATATGTTTGTTGTTTTTGTTTATATATTTCTGTTATACATACACCACAATAAAAAAAAATTCCAATTTAAAATATTTCGTTGGCGCACACACCAATGTGAAAAATTAGGAAAAATTAAATATTTTTTCCCTAAATACTCGTTCTAACCGTACCAACCAATTTTATATATGTGCGAGATGAAAAACACAGATAAAATCAATCATAATTTTTTGAACATTGAATTTTTTTTTATTTTTCATCATTTTTCATCTCATCAAAAATCATAATAGAATAGATGCTGCGTGTACCAAACTAACAAAAAAAAAAAAACAACAATAACAAAAATCCACTCACTCATTTTTCTCTTCGCGCTTATTATAAATTTTGTCAAAATATTTACAATAGGAGCAGATCCACACTTAAGAAATTATTTAATAACACACAAATCGTTAACGTATCGAGATGAAAACTAATTATGAAAAATCGCATTAATATTTTATGTATTTTCACAACAAAATTAATTATATGTGTTTTGGCCTAGAAAATATAACTGTTTATATGTACGATCAACCGGATTTGACAAGCTAGTTTATCGCACGACACTTAAATTTATTTCTCCGAACGAAAGTAAACACACTTGAGCGAACATGGCCGTAGCAGCTGTATTTGGCCGGGGGAGTAAATATGATCGGGTTTGATTAATCACCAAAATATTTTTTGATTTTTCTCCAGTCGCTAAATTATTTTGCATTGAAGCTAATCAGGTAATTTGTTCAAAGTGATCTTAAATTTTACCACTACCGCCGATACAGTACAACACACTGAATGCGGTGGCAGCGTCGTTTTGCGGTACAAGTAGGTTCAATATCATAACCAACTATCTTATCTCCCAAGTTTTTCCGAGTTAAGTTGGAGACTAACTTCCAGAACTTAAACTATTTACTTCTATATTTTTTACTTCATTTCACTTCATTTCGCGAAAAAAACCTGCTGAATTGAACCTGCTGATAAATTCATACAACAACAACACGTAACTATAATTATAGTAACACTTATTCCACAAAATGGACTTGAACACGCTGCTAGAACAACAAGAAGCGGTAGCAAACAAAATTCAACAGTTTCATACTAACTACAAAAAATGTGGAGAACAACGAAAAACCATCCGTTACCTCGAATCAAAAATCGCCACGAGGAAATGCGCCAACGACTCTCGTCATTCGAAACAAAAGAGAACGACTCCAACAGAGACCAGTTTAGAAGGTACCTCAAAGAACAAGGTTCAAAAACGGAAGTTCGCAGCATGCGCTAAAACTGGCCCTGACTCAAATGAGATCAGATGAATCAGATGAGCAGATGAATCATATCTCTGATCTGAGCGAAACGATACATTTGGATGCTTGCGAAAACGAAGAGAACACATTAGACTATTTCACTGAGAGGCATTACGATGACATATCACAATCCTATGACCACATAGTAATAGAAGTCCAATCATCTTTAGAACTTAGCTTTTAGAAAATCTGGCAAAGAAAACTTGTTCGAAGTGAAACTTCCAAAAATCGGTGTACCACACTTCATCGGTGAGAACATGAAATGAATGACATTTCATGCTGTCTGTTGAGCACTAACCACTAGAATTTAATTCAGCATCTGCAAATACAAAAATTAGAATTAGAATATTTATTTATTTATTTATTTATTTATTTATTTTACCAACAGTATTAATTTACATCTGGTATTTTTAAAATTAGGTTTATTTATATAAATCAAATTTGAATAAAAAAAGTTTTTAGAATTCTTTTAAATTCATCTCTGGACAAATTAAAATCGAACACGGTAGATACATTATTAAATACACGGCTAGAATTACAAACCGGGTCCGACATACCAAAATTAGACCCATGGAAGTGCAGATTAATCACTAAGCCTCGGTGTCTGAGTGATCTCACTGGGGCACGTATTGAAAACAAGGAAAGTAGTTGTAAACAATCAATTCGGCCCATTATAATGTCGCGCACAAACATTGCGGAAGAAATTTGTCTTCGAACGAACAATGGTTCAATATTCAATATCAAACAACGGCCTAGATACGGCGGAAGCACATACTTAGGAGCGTTTACCTCTCGAGGAAGTCGCCTTAAGGCAAACAGCATAAATCGCTTCTGGATTGATTCTATGCGGTTAGAGGAATTGATATAGTACGGATTCCAGATAATTGACGCATACTCCAAGTGCGATCGAACAAATGAAGCAAAGAGGACTTTTAGAGTATATGGATCATGAAAGTCTTTGGAGAAACGGATTAAAAACCCTAACATTGAATTAGCCTTATTAATACATCTGTCAATATGGTCCTTAAACGATAAATCCCGTGAAAACAAAACCCCTAAATCTAGAAAAGAATGAACTCGCTCTATCATAACGCCATTTAAGAATAAACTATTATCATGTCCATTACGTCCATAACGTCTTCTAGAAAAGTTCATAACTTTACATTTCGAAACGTTCAGGCAAAGCTTATTCAAGCTACACCAGTCGCAGAAAACGTTTAATTCCTGTTGTAGATTTAGCAGATCGCGATCATTTCTAATCTTACAAAAGATTTTTACATCATCAGCGTAAATCAGAAACTTACAATGTTTGAAGCACCGCTTCACATCATCTATGAATGCAATAAATAATAGAGGTCCAATGTGGCTACCTTGTGGGACGCCAGACAAAACATTGATGTCTCTAGATAAAATATTATTTAAAAAAACTTTTTGAGTTCTGTTCGTCAAATATGAAAAAATCCACTTTAAAGGAAGGGCATCACACTTGTTGAGCTGTCCCAGTTTCTTTACCAATAAAACATGATCAATTTTATCAAAAGCTTTGCTAAAATCAGTAAACACTACCTCAACACCATCACCACCTTCTAATGCTAGCGTCAAAAAATTTGTAAACAAAGCAAGATTTGTCACAGTTGACCGTCCGGGGTAAAACCCATGCTGGTTTACTGAGATGGAATTTTTAATTAAGAAAAAGATGCGGTCCTTGACCATCGATTCAAATAATTTAGGAATAGCCGATAAGATAGAAATACCGCGGTAATTTTCGATATCCGTTCTCCGTCCACTCTTGAAAATTGGTTTAATGAAACTGGATTTCCAAATTGAAGGGAAAACCCCACTTTTCAAACTCAAATTGAAGATGTTCGTCAGCGGCTGAACTAAGACCGAAGCACACTTTTTCAACACAAGCGGGTGAATTTTGTCCGGGCCACAACTCATATTCACATTTACATTCAAAAGAGCGTGCAGAACGTCATCGGTAGTAAATTGAAATTGAATGTTTGGATTATTATTAAAAACAAGATCGTCATTCCCTCTCGAAGACGGGACATACACATTTTCAAAAAATGCTGCAAACATGTCAGTGATAATTTGTGGATCACTAGCCGTCAAAGAATTGAAAGACATTTGCGAGGGTATACCTCTACAATTCCGTTTCGAATCAACATAACTCCAGAAACATTTAGGGTTGTTTCTAATATTCGATTCGATCTCGACAATATATAAATTATACAAGAAACGATTTAAAATTTTAAATTGAGATCTAAGAGCGCTAAATATTTCATAATTTACGGCGGATGGGTTTAATTTATATTTTTTATGAGCTTTAGATTTCCGATTTTTTAATCCTGAGAGGCGACTATTAAACCATGGCTCGCGCATCGACGAAACTACAGGTGAACGGGGAATAAATTGTTCAATTGCCAAGTTCATTATTTTATAAAACTGATCAATATAAGCGTCTAAACTACCCGTTACATATTGATCCCAATTAATATTGTCCAGAAACTCATTTAAAGCATTATAATTTCCCTTATTAAAATTGAAAGACTCACTAGAATTAAAATTTCCGTTAACATTAACACAATTTTCAAATATTTATTGGATATGTAGTGGTATGTGAAAAATACTTGAAGAACCGCCGAGATCATTACAAGCAATGATTGTGCCATGTACTTCTACTGGAACGAACACCAGATCGAGGATATTGCTGCACTGGTTCTCGATGTTATTAATCTGTCTTAGCCCGAGTGAACAGATTGAGTCCATCACCAGATCTGAAGTTAGATCACCATTGAATGGCAGAAGTTCATCATCTACTGTAAGCCATTTTATTTTCGGTAAGTTAAGATCTCCCAAAATCATCACACAATCAAAATCAGGAGATGCAGCTGCTAGTTGGTTTGAGAAAAATAAAGATAGCTCACCATATATATTAACTGAGGATCCGTATGGTTATGTAAACAGCAACTATCAACACCAGCTTTCCATTGAAAGCAAGTTTAACAGCCAAAATTTCCAACTCGTTACTCCCAAGATCAATAATATCCGCACGTATATCTTTCGTGACCGCTAGCAGAACTCCGCCACCTCTCGCTGTCGATTCAAGAACCGTATAACGATCGCGTCTGAAAACATAGTAGTCTGGAGGGAAGTACTCTGCAGAATTGTGCGAGCTTGTTAGCCATGTTTCCGTGATGCAGATGACATCATATTCATTTTCCAACACTGATAGGTACGTTTCACGCGTTTTTGATCGTATTCCGCTAGCGTTGTGATAATAAATAGACAATGTGTTGGTTTCATCTGAGAGTGGCAGTGTCAGTTGAGCGATAGGTGAATAAAACGAATTCATTGTAATGTTAAACTAACTTACCCTCCAATTTAAATTATTTATGTTGACATAACCTAGAATCACATAGAAATGAATATTATTAACATAATTAGTCTGTATAACATATAATTAATACTTATCTCAATTCAAGTTAGTCCAACCCATCATTAAAATGGAATTCTGAAATAATTAAAAGTAATTAGTTGCAAGAATTATGTAATTTAAAAACCGAAACTTGTACTTACCAATTTATTTACTCCGATCGCAAACACTTGACGTTTAACACTTGTTTATATTTGTTAAGTCCATTAAACACAACTACACAAGTGCACATAATGAGTGCGATTGGAGCTTTATGGTTCATCCCATTACGACATCTATTAGTCGTTACAAGACCGATGAACTATAAAGCTTACCAACTAAGAAAATCAAAATTGTTGATTATAAAATATAAATTGTAAATCATTCTCTTGACAACCAACCATCAGCGAGTGAACATCTGTAGTTAAATAATAATTATTGTTGTAATAAACCGAATTTATATCAGTAATTGTAAATTGAGTTTTGTGAAACCAGCTGATTAAATATAAGCTACCATATACCACGGATATCTAACCAGCTACCTTCTGTACCAATACTTTAACAATAATATCACGGTACATAAATTGGTCCTTCGAGCCGGGTAGCAGAGTGCCTAATCATCAATTAAGTCAAATTTGAGAAACCGCATGGAAATACGTTCACCAGGATCCAAAAACCTTAAGTATCACACATTTTAATTCATACCAATAACACAGTAAATAAAAATAAAATACAATTGAACATAAAAACTAACAAATTTACGTTAAAATTACTGATTAAATAATTATAACAAATATTAATATTGCGATCACGATCATAAATTATACGCGTCCAAAAATACGATCGCTGAAAATTAAACATAATTTCGATAATAAATATCAGGAATACATAAATATCATATTATAAATATCAAGAGTGATTAAAAGGGTGTTTTTAGTGAAAGTGTGAATACTTACCAAAATATATATCCAAAATGGCGGCGCTAGTAGCAATGAAAAAGAGACGAGCTACTATAAAGGGCAATGTTACCAAGCTACTCAATTACATTAAAAATATTACCGAAGAAACTCAAGTGGAACAAATTAAGGCTCGGTTATCACTTATAAATAGACTTCGTGATGAATTCATTGCAGTCGAAGATAAAATAGTTGATCTAGACGAAAGGGAAGAACCAGATCCAGATTTCGAGGAAAATTATTATGCCATAACTGCGGGACTAAACCACGCACTAAGATTAATTCCGGAACCTACGATATCAATAAACGAAACAATGGTTAATTATAGTATGTCCGGCAATCATACAGAAGTGAAGCTACCGAAAATTTCGATTCCAGTATTCACCGGCGATTATACAAAGCTGACGGCTTCACAAAAGTTACAATACCTCAAGGGATCACTTAAAGGCGAAGCAACTGGGTTACTAAAACATTTCAATACCACCGAAGGTAAATTGATAACCAAAGATCAATTAATGATGCAGAGCACACTTTTAGGATGGATAGTTGTCGCCAAATCAAATGAAGACCGTCCGAGACAATCAACTGCAGCCACTTTAAGCGATCCGGATGGAAACCTGGATAACTTGTTGAAACAATTTTGGGAAATAGAAACAGTCGAAGTTCCATGTTGTAGTTTGTCGCAAGAAGAGGAATTTTGCGAGAAACATTTTCAGGACACCAAACGAGTCGATAACACTGGTCGATTCGAAGTACGTTTACCGTTCAAGTTATCACCATCATCATTAGGAAATTCATTTCAAACCGCACTTCAAAGAATGCACTCCATCGAAAGGAAATTCGCCAAAAACTACGAGTTCGCAAAGTTGTATAAGGATTTCATGAAGGAATATGAATCGTTAGGATACATGAGGGAAGTTACTGATAATGAAAGAACCAACCCTTCAACCTACATTATACGAAATTTTAATACGTTTTCGAAAATTTAGAGTATAGCTTTCACAAGTGACATAGAAAAGATGTTCAGACAGGTTCGAGTAGCACCAGAAGACACCAAATTTCAGAGGATAATATGGCGAAACGAACCCAGCAAGCCCATAGGACCTATGAACTTAGTACTGTAACGTACGGCACAGCGAGCGCGACATACCTAGCTACTCGAGCACTCAGTGAATCCACCGAGAACTATAAAGAGATCTACTCAAAGGCAGTAAATGAAATCAGAACTAGTATTTACGTAGACCACTTAATGTCTGGAGCCGATACTGCCGACGAAGCAATGACGTTGAGGCAAAATATCGATGTGATACTGTTCAATTCTGGCTTCAAACTGAGAAAGTGGTTGACAAACGACGAGGCTATTTTTAAAACGCTACCATCGCTATTCACCGAACAAGATAGCACTTTGAAGATAAAGGATTCTGACTCAGTTAAAACATTGGGCTTATATTGGGACCCGAAAACTGACTGCTTCAAATTCAAAGTAAACTTAAATGAAAAACCTACCATGACCAAGAGAGGAGTGCTTTCAGAAGCAAGTCGGCTTTTTGATCCCATTGGATGGCTAGCTCCAGTTACAGTACGAGCGAAAATATTTTTTCAAACCTTATGGGTTCAGCATTTAGCCGAATGATGATTTGCCAAGTGACTTATTAGCGGAATGGAAGAAAATTCGACAGAATCTAGGAATCATTGAAAACATTAAAATTGACAGATACTTAGGTACGACATCAAACTGCGAGGTAATTTTGCACGGATTCTCAGATGCCTCCAGATATGCTTACTCGGCAGTCATATACATAAAAACCACAATGCCAAATGGAGGTTCCTGCATAAAATTGTTAACAACAAAAACAAAGGTTGCTCCAGTCAAACAGATATCAATCCCACGTCTTGAACTATGCGGAGCGTTATTGCTAAGTAAACTTATTTTGAAAGTAAAGTATGCCATGTCGATCAATATTATCCAAATCAATGCGTGGACTGATTCTACCATTGTTTTAAGTTGGCTTTCGGCACACCCTACGAGATGGACTACCTTTGTTGGGAATCGAACAGGGGAGATCCTTTCACATATGAACCGCTCCCAGTGGAGGCATGTATCAAGAAAATCCTGCTGACTACGCATCGAGAGGTCTCGATCCAGATAAATTGATAAACGCCAGTTTATTGTGGAATGGACCTCAATGGCTGAGATACAACAGCCTGGCCAAGAGACGTGACGGATCAATGAACCACAACAGATGAGCTGCGAAATCAACCACATCAATCATTCCACGTAAAAGTTCCATCACTCAACGTATTGGACGACATAATCGAAAAATCATCCAGTTTCACCAAAATATTGCGAATTCTGGCTTACGTAATGAGATTCATAAAACTGAAATTAAAACGTATACCTAAAAATTCCTTACCGACATATCTTCTTTGCTCTGAACTCTTAAACTCTAGATTAACCATTATCCGACACATACAATCCAAACAATTCCAATCTGAAATCAATGCTTTAAAATCTAAAAAGGATTTACCGACCACAAGCAACCTTAAATTCTCTAAAACCCTTTTACGATGAATCACTAATTCTACGAGTTGGCGGGCGAATCAAAAATGCAGCAATTACGTATGATGTCAAACACCCACCAATACTGCAAGGAAAGGAAAAATTAGTAGAGCTTATTGTACGAGAACACCATGAAAAATACTTACATGCTGGACCCACATTAATGATGTCAACTCTCCGCCAAAAATATTGGATACTTGGAGGCAGAAACCTGATTAGAAAGGTTATCTTCAACTGCATAAAATGCACCAAATATTCAGCGAAGGAGTCGAATCAAATCATGAGCGATCTTCCAAATCCAAGGGTCGAATTAATCAGACCATTCCATAAAGTTGGGGTTGATTATGCAGGTCCCGTTTTAACCCACACATGCAGAGGCCGATGTTTAGCTACAAAGGCAGTTCACATTGAGCTAGTTTCCGATTTGACTACCGACGCCTATTTAGCAGCATTGCGACGATTTATAGCCCGTAGGGGAATATGTGCAGAGATTTACAGCGATAATGCCAGCAACTTCGTTGGAGCGCGAAACCATTTATACGAGTTTTATACGTTTGTTAGGAAAAATGCTAATTATTTTTCTAATTTTTTATTGGCAGATCAAATACGATTTAAATTTATTCCTCCGAGTTCGCCGCATTTTGGAGGGCTGTGGGAAGCTGCCGTGAAAAGCATGAAGTTTCATCTGCGACGAGCTACCGATGGCCATATATTGACCACCGAATAAATGACTACCTTGCTGACCGAAATCGAGGCAATGTTGAATTCCCGACCGATTTGTGTAGTGTCCAGCGACGATTTGGATTTTCTTACTCCGGGGCACTTTTTAATTGGCCGACTAACAACTCAACTTCCAGCCGAAAATTTGACAGATATAAAGCCTTGTAAACTGTCCAGGTGGCAAATGATATACAAGATGAATCAACACATATGGAGGAGATGGAATCTCGAATATTTAACGAATCTGCAACATAGGAGCAAATGGCACATCAAGCAAAACAATATTAAATTAAACGACATAGTACTCATCAAGGAAATAAACTTACCTCCTTCAAAATGGTCAATGGGAAAAGTTATAGAACTACATCGAGGAACTGATGACAATGTAAGAGTTGTTACAGTCAAAACACAAAACGGCCATATAAAACGTTCAATCCATAAACTTTGTCGTTTACCACTGAGTTGAATCAACCGATTCAAGAGAGCCGAAATGTTGAGCACTAACCACTAGAATTTAATTCAGCATCTGCAAATACAAAAATTAGAATTAGAATAAAACGAATTCATTGTAATGTTAAACTAACTTACCCTCCAATTTAAATTATTTATGTTGACATAACCTAGAATCACATAGAAATGAATATTATTAGCATAATTAGTCTGTATAACATATAATTAATACTTATCTCAATTCAAGTTAGTCCAACCCATCATTAAAATGGAATTCTGAAATAATTAAAAGTAATTAGTTGCAAGAATTATGTAATTTATAACCCGAAACTTGTACTTACCAATTTATTTACTCCGATCGCAAACACTTGACGTTTAACACTTGTTTATATTTGTTAAGTCCATTAAACACAACTACACAAGTGCACATAATGAGTGCGATTGGTGCTTTATGGTTCATCGCATTACGACATCTATTAGTCGTTACAAAACCGATGAACTATAAAGCTTACCAACTAAGAAAATCGAAATTGTTGATTATAAAATATAAATTGTAAATCATTCTCTTGACAACCAACCATCAGCGAGTGAACATCTGTAGTTAAATAATAATTATTGTTGTAATAAACCGAATTTATATCAGTAATTGTAAATTGAGTTTTGTGAAACCAGCTGATTAAATATAAGCTACCATATACCACGGATATCTAACCAGCTACCTTCTGTACCAATACTTTAACAATAATATCACGGTACACTGTCTTAGATAAGTTAGTGCATAACAACGGAGCACTAACGAACACACACAAGATTAATTATCTAAAAACATACACCGGTGGGCAGGCAGCAAAATTAATCAATCACCTTCACGCCATTGGTGAAAACTATGAAACAGCCTGGTCGATGATCAAAGAAAGATACGACAATCACAGAGCCATAGTAACAAGATACATCCATACATTGATGTCACAAGGAAGCATAGAAACCGAATCTGCTTTAGCCATTCGGAATAAGAAATATGGGTGTCAACATCGACTTTTGGAATCAAATCATAATGTACGTTATAACCAAGAAGTTCGACTCCGAAACCTTAAGACTATACGAGACGTCGCTAACAAACACAAAGGAATTTCAAATTTTAGCCAATCCCATGATATTTTTGGAAAAGCGACTAAAACAACTAAAATTAATCAGCCGATAAATATCGGTAGTGCAGATTCAGATGTAACTACTAATATTTTGCAGGCGAAAAATGCCGATAATGCAGATAAAACAATACGGATTATCCGCTAGCAGAAGTCGGTAAGATAGATTCGTATACATAGCCAGCCTGAATATGTCGTTAAATCAGATAAATACATTTGGTGTTAAACAGTAATTTTTTCTTTAATCGAAAATGTTTAGTTCGTTGCATTAAATGCATTAAAACTATAATACAAAACTATTTTACCACTGAGACAACTCGAACAAATATATGAAGCATAGCCCCAAAAATTTCAGGTCAATTTTCATGTTGGGAGTCCGGGAACAGTCGATTAAATATATCGCACACGTAAAATTTCTAAAAATTGACAGTTTAAAGTGTCATGGCTGGAAATAGACTCAAGTGATAGGTCTTAGTGATGCTCATTCGTGGGAAAATATTCAGGTCAATTTTCATGTTGGGAGTCCGGGAAAACTCGATTTCGTATATCGCACACACAAAATTTGAAAAGTTCTAAAAATTGACAGTTTAAAGGTAGGTAGGTGAGTACAGGTAGGTAGGTGTAGATACACGTTCGGCAGTTTAAAGGTAGGTAGGTAAGTGTAGATAGGTCTAAATAATGCTCACATGCGGAAAAAAGTTCAGGTCAATTTCCATGTTGGGAGTCCGAGAACATTCGATTTCGCACACACAAAATTAGAAAATTTCTAAAAATTGACCCTTTAAAGTGTCATGGCTGAAAATAGATTACAATGAAAGGTATTAATGATGCTTATACCTGGAAAATCTTGCAGGTCAGTTTTCATGTTATAAGTCCGGGAAAACTCGATTGAATATATCGCACACACAAAATATGAAAATTTCTAAAAATTGACCGTTTAAAGTATCATGGCACAAAATAGATTCAAATGATAGGTCTTAATGATGCTCAAACCCGGAAAATTTTTCAGGTCAATTTTCATGTTGAAAAAATTATTTGTATCTGCATTATCGACATTATTCGACTGTCGTTTAATCTTAATTAAATTTAATCTGCCATATCGGCATTTTTCGACTGGGTATTTCTGTAGATTTTTTAACCAATTTATATGTTTTATTCAACTGAGTTTTAAAACGATATTCAATAGAAGGCACTTTGTTTGAAATATTGTCTGAACATGTCACTATAGATGCATTTCCTATTTAACCTCCCAAAACATCTAATAAAACACTTAGAAAAATTTGGTTTGGGTAATTTGTTTTAAATGTTTTTAAATTCTCATTTTAATTTTTGTTTTTTTTTTCTAGGAACAGCAAAATAAAAATTTATAATTTAATTAATTGATTTCCGACATAAAACTTGTATCTCCATTATCGGCATTTTTCGGCTGGAATTTTCGATGAACATGATGTTACCGAAAATTATCGGCTGTCATTTTCGTTTGATTAGTTTGAATCTACATTATCGACATTTTTCGGCTGAACATTTCCGGCTAACTTTAATAGGGTGCATTGGAATCGGTGTTTCTCGAAAAAATCAGTCAACAGAAGTAGCCTTGTTAACAAATAATTCGACATGTAAAATCTGCCAAAAAAACATCATGTCCAGGACTGCGGGAAATTCAAAAACATGAATATATACGAAAAAAATTAATTGGTCTCATTATTGGAGCTCTGCAGGAACTGTCTTAAAAGCAACCATTGAACAGTCGAATGCACGCTAAATCAATTATGCAAACAGCGTGGCGGACCACATCATCGGCTTTTACATAACAACAAGGACCACAATCCAAGAACAGCGAATGAAACTAGAAAAGCAGACAACCGCAACATATCATTACACCCTGGTTAAGAATTAGAAGACAAATAGTACGTGCTGTTACCAACAGCACTACTCAAAACATCAACCAACGATGAAGACTACCTGTATCTTCGTGCAATTATTGATCCTTGCTCACAAGCAAGCTGCATTACTTCGAGAGCCATCAACAGATTGAAAATAACAACAAGCAAAGCCAACATGAACATAAAGGGAATCTGCGGAAACCAAAAGGAAACCATAAAAAAATCAGCCACAGTAGTAAATAGAAGTGTAGTAAGTAAAATAACACATGATCAGCCAGAGCAAACAATAATCAGTCAAACATGGGATAATCTAAAGAACTTACCCCTAGTCGATCCAAACTACAACACACCAGCGCCAATAGACTTACTTTTTGGAGCGGATTATTATGCAAATATTATACTACCTGAAATCATAACGAAAAACAATCAACAACCAATAGCTCAAAGCTCCGAGCTAGGATGGATAATTCTACGAAAAACCACCAAATAAGCTAAGTCAAATGAAAACTTAACAGCTGCGATTACCACCGAGAAGAATTCTTTGGAAGAAATTGAAAAGCTCTTAAAAATTTTTGGGAAATCGAAGATTTACATCCGCCAAGAAAGCAAACACCCGAAGAAGAAAAGTGTGAAGGGATATTAGAATGCAGTGTCAATCGGTCATAAAATGGCAGGTACACCGTAAAAATACCATTTAACAACATTGATGGAAAACAAGACGAACTTGAAGAACGACGACTTAGCGGCTACGCATACAAAAAATGTATGGAAGAATATGAACAGCTTGGACATATGCAGAAAACTGCTTCAACAGCTGGACCTACATACTATATGCCGCACCATGCCGTTTTCAAGCCATCAATCACTACGACAAAGTTAAGAGTGGTGTTTGATGCCACTTACCTTGCCGTCAGAACACTGCAACAACTGGCAGGGAATGAGAAAAAATCATTCCCATCTGCTTACCAGGTGGTAAAAACCGATTTTTACGTTGATCACTTCATGACAGGATGTAACACGATAAAAGAAGCGCTGTGGGTACAAAATCAATTAAGTCAACTACTTCGAAGAGGCGGTTTCAATTTAAGGAAGTGGATCATTAGAAATTATTAGCTAACGTCACCGAGACCGGAAGCAGAGATGTATAAAAAATTAAAATAGATGAAACCGTCAAAGCTCTAGGGCTTTATTGGAAACCACGGACATCTTCGAATTTAATGTAGACCTCCCTGCGCACACTGGATTAGTGACAAATCAGATCATCCTCTCTACGACAGCCAAACTATTCGATCCGTTGGGATGGCTAGCCCCAATAATAATAACACCAAAAATTAAGATGCAAAAACTTTGGCGTCTAGGGCTCAGTTGGGATGAGCCGGGCTCACAAGAAATTGCAAAACTGTGGGTTATCTACCTAGAAGAACTTACTCTGCTAAACGAATTGAAAATCCCAGATGGATAGGATTCATAAGTGAATCAATCGTTGAGGTCCATAGATTTAATGACGCCTTGGAACGGGCATATGCAGCTCGTGTTCAACTGAAAGTAGTCGCTGGAGAGCAAGTTGACATCAGCCTTGTAGCAGGAAAACAAAAAGTAACTTTACCACGTTTAGAGTTAAACGGAACCCTCCCAGCTGCGAAACTACTACAAGAAGTCAAGCAATCACTAAACATACAACAAGCACCAACTTATGCATGGACTGATTTCACGATCACACTTTCATGGATTCAAGGCGAAATTCAAAAGTAAAAATCGTACGTTGCCAATAGAGTATCAGAAATCCGAAGCTTGACTGAACCACATCAATGGCATCATATAAAATCAAAAGATAATCCAGTCGATTGTGTTAGTCGAGGAATAACAGCAAAGGAACTTATAAATCACAACATCTGGTGGACAAATCATTCGACGGAAAGATACCCAGAATTTGATGAACAAGCAGAAGCTAAACTGAAACATGCAAATATGGCAACTGTCACCGAGAACGATAACCAGTTCATAGACTTAATAGAAATAACTTCAAGCTTTATGAAACAAAAACGAATCTTAAAGAATGTAAACATCTTTATCAAAAGATGCAAAAAAGAGAATGTAGGCGAGAATGATCTACATGAAGCAGAACGTATTATCATAAGACAGACTCAGCGTAGTCTTTTCAAGGCGGAAATAGAAGAATTGCTGAAGAACAAGTCAGTCAAGAAAAAAAGCAAGTTACTACAACTAGACCCTTTTTTGGAACCATATGGGGGTAGGTGGAACAATTCAGAATTAATTGCTAAATTATGAAGAAACACATCCTGCGATACTTCCTTCTAATCATCAGCTCACTAAAGCAATAATCAGTTACGCGCACTTGGAAACAGCACATGGAGGAATCCAACTTACCCTCTTATACCTACGTAAGAAGTTTTGGATCATACGTGCAAAAAATGTCACTAGAACGATAATTTCAAAATGTGTCGCTTGCCACAGATATGGGGCTCATCAGTGGAGTAACCAACTAATGGGAAACCGTCAAGGCCATTCACTCATACTGAGAAGGATAAAAGAGTAAGGGAATGAAGAGAAGTAAAGGATATACAACTTATAAAGGCTATATAGCGATTTTCATCTGTCTTGCTACCAAAGCAATTCACATAGAGGTAGTAACAGAGTTTACGCCTGAGGCATTCATTGCAGCTTTCAGGGATTCAGCTCTATGCGAAGATTATGCAGTGACATATACAGCGACAACGCAAATAAAGCCAACAACCAGCTGAAAAAAATAAAAGAAGCTCTAGTGGACTTTAACAAAATCGTTCCGATACAGCGACCGGAGCTGTTGTCCAGCAGTTAGTATCGGACACTTGGCAACCACTCGGCTTCTGTTTGGTACGTCTCAGTGATGCGCAAAAAAGATGCATTGCTTATGACCGTGAACTTCTCGCTGCTTATTCGGGAATTAAACATTCTCGATATCTTCTCGAAGGTCATTTATTCACGCTTTATACCGATCGCTTTTAATCAGAAACCGGAAAAATCATCTCGTCGTCAATTTTGACACTTAGATTTCATTGGTCGATTCACGACCGATATTTAGCACATCTCTGGACTGGATAACGTTGTCGCAGATTATCTTTAACGCATTAATCAAATTTCTGACGAATCAAATGACGAAGAACTTCAAGAAATTTTAAGGAATAACTTTGTTCTCAAATTTGAGAAATTTCTCGTTTCTTTCAATTCAAAAAAATGTATTGCGATATTTCTACAACTACACCTAGGCCATTCATTCCCCTAAATTTCCGGAAACAAGTTTTCGAGGCTTCTCATAATCTTTTCCATCTTGGCGTCAAAGCTTCCAACAAACTTTTGACTCCGAATGTCATCTTTTTTTTAATCGTCCGTGCGATCATTATATTCCATCCTTGCTTGTTACTAGGTTTAAAGCCGATAGTTTGGATTTCAAATTTTATTCAATAAAATTTCACTCATCAATGCCTGAATTTCTTTACAGAAGTATCGATGCTCTTCAATCGTAATTATTTGGACTTCCACGAGTTTCAGCTCTGGTACTGTCACTTCTTTCAACTGCTGCCGTGGTTTTTGAACATCCACATTTATGGACCTTTGGCAGTACACCAATATACGCCTTAATATACGCTTAAACTTACGAATGTTTGAAATTTTATGAATTAAGGTATTGATGGCCTTGTATCGGAATTTTCCTGCAAAAATGTTGGCCCCGTCCACCAGATTGACCCGCGTGAGGTGATTGTAGACGCTGCTACTCTTCTTGATAAATCAGCTGGGCTTTTGTTTGTTGGTACAGTATTCCTTTGTAGCTTAGGTAAGTTATCTTTAATCTGAGATACCCGATTGGCTAAAAAAGTTTCTAACTTAGTGATATCAGCTCTCATCCAGCTTAAAATTATGGTAGAATCCGTCCAAGCAAACATCTTTACATCTTTGATATTCATGGTATTTTTGGCGTATCCTAGAAGCCTAGATAACAGATGCGCTGTGTTTAGTTCCAGCTTTGTAACTATCAAGAGCAACTCTGGTTTTTGCTATCAGCAAGCTGGTTGTAACTTGTTCGAATGTATTTGTGGTTCTTAAATAAACCACCGCTGCTTATTATTGTTGCGAAGCATCTGCAAATCTATGAAATTCCGATTTTTGCGTTGACGTTGTTTCCTACATCTTGGTACATTTATTCTGCTTAATTCATCTAATTCAATCTTATACTGTTTCCAATTTTCTTCGATTGCTTCCGGCAGCTGCCAGCTCACTTTGTATCAGCTCTCCAGGAGTCCTGTATTAACAGCTTTGCTGTTATCATTAATGGTGATAACCAGCTGACATGATCAAATAATTTTGAAGAATCAGACAACAGTAGACGTTTCGTTGGTTCTTCCATTGAAAGATATAGCCTGGTCAGGTCAAATTCAAATGTGTCATATTCAGGATTATAGAGAATCGCTTGTAGGTGCTCAGGAACGTCAGTCAAGAATGATTACAACCTTCTCAACGCTCTCGCCCCCCAGTCAGTAGATCATTCACGTAAAAATCTCTTTCCATGATCCTTGCAGCTGTCGGACAGTTGATATTTTCATCTTCTGCCAAGAAACATCTCTGCCGTTGTTCCATAGGTAGCCGTTTTTAGTTTATATTCCCCTATTGGTTGTGATGGATTTTTTAGTCACAAGGCCATGATGCATCCTGATGTGCCGAAAGATTTTTTCTGTATCTGCTGTTAGCACGAATTTCTGTGTTCGCCACCTCAAGATGATGTCAATTAGGTCACTTTGAATTTTGATGATGGATTTTTTCGCCACGGTTTTTTCTTGCGGAATGGCATCACTTTCTATTAATAAATCTTGTGTTGTTGCTTAATTGTTTTGGTGGCGACCAATGATTTGATGGTGACCAATGACATTATGATCCAACCAAGTTCGGTTCCTTGGGCAATTGGATCTTGTGGGTGTCCTCTAATGATGTTACGGTTTACAATTAGAGGGCAACTCCGATTATTACATCAGTGCTATTGGACTTGTTGTATGTGGATCTGCAAGTTGTAAATGCTGCAACTGTGCCCATTTGTTGGTATCAAACTCGATGTCTGGAATATTATCAGTTAATTTTTTAAACACCATTGCTTCAAATTTAGTTCGACTTTTTGACTACACAATCCGGTTTACGTTCCTCTCGTTCCTGATATTCTAATGTTGACTTGTTTCTGCCTCGCCTTAAGAAGATGCTTGAGAGCCTGGGTCAATTAATGCTCTGAAGTGCATGCATTTTTCCTCGCTTGCTGTTAATGCGATTGAGCAGTAAGTAATATTGCAGGTCCTAATTGTTCTTTGGTTTCCATTGCACATGTTACATTGGTTCTTCTGCTTTCAGACACAGATATTTGTTGTTGTTAAGAAGGTCCGTTTAACTAGGTTCTCTCGTGAGGCGGTTTTTGGTAGGATTATTGGCTTTTGGTTGCCATTGGCCTCTAATGATTTGAACCTTCCTTCCAAAAATTGTAAAAATTCCGTTGTGGTTTGGAGTTCCTTTCAATCTTATAAGGAGATCTCATAGAATCGCCTTGACTTATTGTCTAGGCTTTTAGTTAAGGTGAAGACTATTATTCAGTTCCACAATCCAATGTTTACCCTGCGTTACGTACTCGCCAGTCGTATGGTATACTTCCATTAGATTTCTCATGGCTCTGGCTGTGAGATAAAATCTAAAAATTCGTGTATGGTTCGAAACGAATCGTGTATGGTTCGAAACAGGCCGGATGACAAAGAAATATTAAATTAGATGCCACTCTAAAGAAATTTTGTCTCAAGAGAAGTCGAGCCGACAAATCTGAACTTACTAATAACAATCTATGTGGACGACTTTCTGATTTTTTATAAAGATGAAAAGGCATTGGAGGATCTACAACTTTCCTAAACCATACATTCCGTATGAATGAACTGGGCGGGGCAAAAAGCTGCGTAGGAAGCAAAGTCACGCAAGGAAGTTCAAAATGCATGAGAGTAAATCGATTGGGACGCCAACCAACACTTCGATAAAATTATCTGCCGAAGATGTTACTGCAGATAATTCATTGGTTGGTAAAATTCCGTTCCAGGAGCCTGTGGGAAGCTTATTATTTTTAGCATAGGCAACCAGGCCAGACATCGCATTTGCTGTTAACGATGTAAGCAGATTTAATACCAAACATTGCTCTTCTCACTGGCAGGCAGTCAAAAGAATATTTAGATATCTGATGGGTACTACGGAAATGAAATTAATTAAAAAATTGTTTCTCGTGATTCTTGTTAAATTGTTAATTGTTCCAAATCTTGAAGAGGGTGATAATGCTAAAATGCTGGAGTTTCGTAGATTTATACTGGATACAGATGTTGAGGGTGATAACTTTTTGAAAAGGGTTTTGTGGACAGACTCGAGTCGTCAATCGAGATGGAATTGTGAATTTACATATTCTGCAATTGTAGGGCAGAAAGAGAAAACTAGCGTTAATGTTTGGGCTGGTATTACTGAAAGATGTGCCGACTGTTTTTCAAAATGATGGCTGTCCGGCACAAAACCAACGTACGACCAGCACGGTCTCCAGACCTCACACCCCTGGGTTTCTATGTCTGGGGACGTGCTAAGGAATTGGTGTACGCATCAGAGGTACTCACAAGAGAATTTTTAATTGAAAGGAAAAGCACCGCATTCGAAAAAATGAAAAATGAAATGCAACTTCACACAACAACCGAGGAGATAAGAAAAAGATGCCGTGCATGCATACGGAGTGGAGGTCGTTAAATTAAGTTACTTTTTAAACCCTGCCGTCTTAACACAGTATAAATGATTTCTATGACATGTAGTATACCATTGAAAAGGGCATAACCTAGAAAATTTTATAAAACTAATTTTAAAATAAACTTTAGTATTTTAATGAATTTAGAAGGCGACATTTTTCATACTTTCACATATTTTTTATGACGGACTTCCACATCAAGCCATATTTCTTAAACAAATAATTCTAAATTAGGATTTTAATATAAGACATTAGTTCCATGGGATATGAAAGCTTTCAAATGATCCCCCCAATCTGCTAAACAAATTTGTCAGTCAACGAGCCAAACACTCTTTATAGATGATGTAAAACATAAGATTAATTTATATTCTTAACGATACAAAATATATTTTTTGCTGGTACAGCAGTTTGTATGCGGATTTTAGTGATTTACAGACGAAGTGGATGAAACATAAAATGTTTATCGTCTTATTAAATTTGATTGGATTGTATCGTTTTCGCATAAATGTACAACAACCGTTAGAAGATTTGTGAGCTGGGGTTGGTTCGCCTCATTTTAAATTTGCTCATTCAGGATTAAATAATTTCATATATTGACATGCTGAACATATCGAAATAAATTTATCTTGGTGTGTGTAAAACCTACGAGTACTGCACATAATATATAAAACTGGTTTTTCCAATTATATGAAAAACTAATTTTCCATTTTTTTTATATTCTTTCTGTATTATTCCATTATCTTATTTATTTTGATTGTAGAGCAAAAAATATGTAACCTAGAAAACTAATTATCCATCCCTATACATAGGAACTCTGTCTTCGACTCTTCTGGATATAAATATAAAATCTGTACGTATTCGAGAGTGAAGCAGCATAAAAATTACGAAGTTATGTCGACGTATAAAGCTTTTCTGCATCGTGCCCATGCCACAGTGAAAAATCTGTATTATTACTACAGATACTTACACATTGAACGTAGATATAGTTTCAGATTTTCTCAACCACTATAAAATCAACTATAAATTTCCTTGTGCAGTACGAAAGGAAAATTATATATAGTTATAGGGGGGAGGGGCAACACACACTGTATACCTATATACCCCATTACGGTAAAATCGAATTGAAGCACACAAAAAAATATTATTAACCAGCAATTACGATCAATTGACGTAATTTATTCAGCATTTGGTGTGCGGCAAGATAAAATACGGGTTAAGATAAAATCAATATTAGTTTTTATGTGTGAAGCCTGATGTTCTTATACCTTGGTCAATTTGATAAGGGTATAACTGCTTTTTATATGCGTATATAGATATATAGGTGTTTGCCATTTGATTGATTTATTCGAATCGAATTCATAATATTAATGGATATTGTTTTTCAATATTGGATCCAAATCAAATTACTCAAAGTGTATATAAAAGCTAATGCGTGATGGAATCAGGCGTGTAATATGGTTATGACATATTCACTTAATCATATACATCTGGAATTAGAGTTTTGCAAATCGCAATATTATTAATACGAAGTTGAAGTATGATTCTTGTGCATACATTTAATTAAGGGATGTGAAAATTGTCCTAGTTACTCTTTTATAATCTACAAGGTTTAGTTCAAGGTAATCCGTTTTTAACTTTTGTTTTTAATTCAAAATTTGACAAAAATTTTATTTTTTACATTATGCAAAGTAAATAATGTCTTTTTCATGACAATCGCGCTATCTATTATATAATTTTATAACTATTTAATTATTGTAAAAATTGACTGTGTATCGTTCAAAATAAAACAAAAAAAATGAATATGTCAAAAATTTGAGGTTATCAGCTTTCTTTTGTTGTTTGTCGTTTTCTTCAAAAAAAATTAATTTTTTGCTAAAAATTTAATTCCGGTATTTATGATTCTTATTTTACATATCCAAAAAATACTGGGCCACTACCAAAAATATAAATACCTCATCAACAAAAAGTTCATACCGTGATCCGTTTAATATATCAAAGGATTTGTATTACCTGAAATCGTCAGAACAGCCATGAGACTCAAACTCGGAGGAAAAAATTTAATTCAACATTCAACTCCGGTAGTTGAAAAGCGAGCCCCGTTTATTCCAACATTCCCCATGAAATTGAAAGCATTCCATCGTCCACCAATGACGAAATATTCGCATTTGTTATTAGCATTCAATCAACCTCACCCTGTATTACCGCTGCCAAAACACATTCAGAAGAAGAAAAAGCCACGAATGTTAGAAAGAATTGTGCCTAGTGGTGGAGATGTGTTCTTTATGAGATCTGACTGGTCGGCATTGTAAAATAATTTTGGTTAAGTCTTATGAAGAACATTCCCTTTTAATGAACCCAGTAGGGATGTGTTCGAAAATTAAAAATTATTATAAACGAAAACCGGAAAAAGATTTGGGTCCTTCAGAGTTTAAATATTGTGAAGTTGCGTTTGTTCGCACAAGCTCCTTTTTGGAATACTTCATCTTGGACAATATACAGGCTGTTGAAAATAACGTATCGAGCACCTATTTATTCGTATCTAATTTTTCAGTCAGATTTTCTATATTCGCATAAGAAGGGACTACTATATGTTCGGGAGATTGATGTGTTGTTTACGGCTGGGTAAGAATTCCCTCTATAACAAGTTCCAAGGCCAAATTCAAAACGAGCCAATAATTTTGATTAAGATTTTTTGCAAGTTTTACAGGAAGTTACAGTTGTTCTTGGTGAAGGTGAAAGATTAGCAAATAAACGACCAGTCGTTAATCAACAACGACTTACTTCGACTGCACCTATTGGTAAATATTTTTTAAGTCGATTTTCGACCGGAGTTGAATGTTGAATTAAATTTCCTCCTCCAAATTTGAGTCTCATGGTGGTTTTTGATAATTTTGGCATGTAATAAACATCATTCGATATATTAAACGGATAACTGTATGGATTTTTCGGTGGTGGAAAAAAATTAACTTACTGATATGTTGATGACATTTACTCGACTGTTTGATATTTACGAAGAAACCCGAAATTTTACGAAATTTGATAATAGATGGCACGTATTACACTATAAAATTATTATCTTTCTCCATATTTAGCTTAACAAAACCTTAAGATGTCAGTAATCGTTTTTTAGAGCTTGTTTAAGACAAACACAGATGGCAGTGTAGATACATAAAGGAATTTCTTCTTGTGATTGTAGATAACTAAAAGTTTAAAATAATTATGATTGGAAGTCTAACACAACTAATTGATGTACAATACAATAAACAACATACAATATTTTCAGTTATTTTTGAAAATTTTCACGTTTTTACATATTTTATGTAAATTACAAAAAATGTAGATAACGTTTTTTACATGTAAAATGCCCAACACTGAGTATATGTAGTTTGAGAAAATACAAGTCAAGAATGGCACACTTTTTTCGTAAAATAATACCTTTCGACTAAAGTGACTAAGAGGAATGAAAATTTGCCGCAGGTATGCTTAATGTCTCAAGAATCTATCTTAAAGCGATTTACTTCATAAGTCCGTCGTAGTAAGTCACTGTTTCCACTACGTTATAGAGTGACACGTATCGTGTTTTACAGTGACACACATATGTTTATAATTTATACAATTTTATCAAAAATAAAGTTCAGTACCTGGCAATTGAATTAGAGCCACCTTCTGATCTTGGTATTTTTTCAAATTTATAAGGAACAAAATAGAAACCGACACATATTACTAATACAAAATGCTTATTTATATTTTATAGTAGATATTACATCAATATTTTGTTGATCCTGCTTTGGCTTTAATGACTGCACTAATTCTAGCTGGTCAGCATGGAAATACAAGTTTTTACCACTTGTTGTAGATTTACGATCTCTTGCCAATGTCCGTGAAAATTATCGTTCAGAACAGGTTGTGTTCGGGGATAAGTACACAAACTTTTTCAACATTCTCCATAGATTTTGAATCGGATTTAGACCGCGTGAGTTTCTCTTCTTCTTCATTTATTGAAGTCCTGTGGCATTCGCGATTATATGCATGGCCAAATCATGACTAGTAGTGAGTGTTTCATTTTTCTGTACAGCTCATCACTGTAATGTTCCTTGGGTCTTCGTCTAACGAAATTGACACTTTTCGTCATGCATCAAGTCGGGACTCATCGCTAAAGATCACCTTTTGCAAAGAGGATGTGCATTGTAAAAATGAAATTTATTATACAATTTGATACTTTGACGAAATTATTTATTAACGACAACATTTGTGCTCATTTACGTTTCTTCAATCTTCAACCGTAAAATTTCTGGGCATTTTTGCCTATTGCAGGCGTGCTTTCTACATCAGGCAGAGTACGATCAGGATCGCATCGTGCGCTCAGCAATTTTAATTCATTTAGCACCTCTTTAGCAGAACTTTGTATATTTTGGAGTGCGTTTTATAATTAGCCAGTCGTCTCTCGCGGGAGTTTTACGGGCATCATGGCAATGAATGCGACCGCCCGATATTGACGACATATTTTTTTCGAATTAATGCGGCAAATTCGGTTGACCGTATGTAGAGAACCATTTTGCATTATTGCAGTAATAATAAACTCTCTATTTTATTTTTATCCACACTACTAATGTCTTTCACTTTTCCTATTCCGAATAAGTTACAGAGCTTAAAAATTCACCAACAAATTTATAAACTTCATAATAAAGGGTGATTTTTTTGTGGTTAGGATTTTCATGCATTAGTATTTGACAGATCACGCGGGATTTCAGACAAGGTGTCAAAGAGAAAGATGCTCAGTATGCTTTGACATTTCATAATGAATAGACTTAAGGGGGAATTCCACTAGAAAAAATGTACTGGGAGTAAAATTAAAGAAAGCAAAAAATATATATTTAGTAGATGGGGGAATGAAACAAAAAATCTTCTCAGTACAAAATTGTTTGTGTTTGTAGTAGTGTAGACTCCTATAAAAATTATAAAAATTATCAAATCGAGAACTTTTTATAGGAGTTTCACTACCACACATACATAAAACTTGTGTATGATGAGAAATATTTTTCACATACTAAAATAATTTTATGGTCAAAGTTTCTCCTTAAAAATTTGCTATAAAAAAGTAAAAATAAAAAAACACATGACGTTTTTTGGTAGAGATTTTTTTTAATTTTTACGGCAAATATACTAAAAAATATAATTCTGATATGGGCATTAATAATATTTAATTTTTTGTTAATTTTGAGTTGTAAAACTAACCGAATTAATAGCAATATTAATTTTGTTATTGGTAATGTTTTTGTGTGCTGTCAATATTTCTCCTTAAAATTTTGCTATAAAAACAATTTTAAAAAAAACGTTGTCTTTGTCTGTTACATAGAGTTTTGGACTTTTTTCTCTTTTCCTCTTTCTTTACTATCAGTAAAATTTGAAGAATTTTTCTAGTGGAATAGAACCTTTACTAACGAGCAACGCTTGCAAATAATTGAATTATATTACAAAAATCAGTGTTCGGTTCGAAAAGTGTTTCGCGATTTACGTCCGATTTATGGTCTACATAATCGACCAAGTGAGCAAACAATTAATGCGATTGTGACCAAGTTTCGCACTCAGTTTACTTTATTGGACATTAAACCAACCACACGAATGCGTACAATGCGTACAGAAGAGAATATTGCGTCTGTTTCTGAGAGTGTTGCTGAAGACCGTGAAATGTCGATTCGTCGCCGTTCGCAGCAATTGGGTTTGTGTTATTCGACGACATGGAAGATTTTACGCAAAGATCTTGGTGTAAAACCGTATAAAATACAGCTCCTGCAAGAACTGAAGCCGAACGATCTGCCACAACGTCGAATTTTCAGTGAATGGGCCCTAGAAAAGTTGGCAGAAAATCCGCTTTTTTATCGACAAATTTTGTTCAGCGATGAGGCTCATTTCTGGTTGAATGGCTACGTAAATAAGCAAAATTGCCGCATTTGGAGTGAAGAGCAACCAGAAGCCGTTCAAGAACTGCCCATGCATCCCGAAAAATGCACTGTTTGGTGTGGTTTGTACGCTGGTGGAATCATTGGACCGTATTTTTTCAAAGATGCTGTTGGACGCAACGTTACGGTGAATGGCGATCGCTATCGTTCGATGCTAACAAACTTTTTGTTGCCAAAAATGGAAGAACTGAACTTAGTTGACATGTGGTTTCAACAAGATGGCGCTACATGCCACACAGCTCGCGATTCTATGGCCATTTTGAGGGAAAACTTCGGAGAACAATTCATCTCAAGAAATGGCCCGGTAAGTTGGGCACCAAGATCATGCGATTTGACGCCTTTAGACTATTTTTTGTGGGGCTACGTCAAGTCTAAAGTCTACAGAAATAAGCCAGCAACTATTCCAGTTTTGGAAGACAACATTTCCGAAGAAATTCGGGCTATTCCGGCCGAAATGCTCGAAAAAGTTGCCCAAAATTGGACTTTCCGAATGGACCACCTAAGACGCAGCCGCGGTCAACATTTAAATGAAATTATCTTTAAAAAGTAAATGTCATGGACCAATCTAACGTTTCAAATAAAGAACCGATGAGATTTTGCAAATTTTATGCGTTTTTTTTTAAAAAAAAGTTCTCAAGCTCTTAAAAAATCACCCGTTATATTATTAAAACACTTTATTACACTTTTTAACACGAGCACGTACACATTTCAACTGCATTTGGTTATTATTCGCACTCCTCTTAAATATTTCATTATCTGTGTGTAAACTCTAATATCAGCCACCTGACCCAAACGCCGGTAATACTGGGATTACCCAAATAATATTGGGACGAACATTTTGTCAGCTTTGCAACCGGATTTCGATAAATCACATATGACTGAAATCATTAAAATTAAAACGGATAATTTACCAGCTGCTACTACATCATCAACAAACACTTCAAACAATAAAATAAATAAAACAAATTATCGTGTCTTGAGATAAAAACAAGAATTCTGGAGAAAACGAAAAATTTAAAAATTCTATCGTCAGACACCCATAACAATAATTTCAAAGCATCCACACGAGGATAATCTCTTCGTTAGCACAACACCATTTTGTAATAACATATGCATCATCACTACACATTTCATTACTTCGCATCACAGCACCAAAAATTCACATTACATTTCTTCACTACAAAGCACAGCACCAGGCAATATTTTTTTCGGTCGGATACTACCTGACGCAGTTCCTGAGCGGCCACGGATACTTCCGATCATATATTTTTAGAATGCGGAAGGTTACGTCGGAAGAATTCCTTTACTGCCCAGGTAGTTGCGACGACGCAAAGCATACGTTCTTCTGCTGCCAGGCATGGGAGGATCGCAGAGCGTCGCTGGAGATAGAAGTGAGTGCATCTAAACGGCTGTGGCTATGGGGTTTTAGTCGGTAGGGCAGAAATGCGAGTCCAATGCATTGTGCGTAAAAAGCATTTTCACCTTCCTTCCGAATAAATAACAAAAATATTATTATTAGTGATTTTTTGACAGTCTGTTTATTCTATGGTAATTTACACCCCAATTCTGATGTATACTCACAGAGGTATAAATCCTCTTAACTAAGAGGTTTCTCTTAGCTAAGAAAAATGTTCTTTCAATAATAAAACGGCAACACCGGTACGTTTCCATTTATTTCAACATCATGAAAACAGGAAGTATAATTTGTTGATAGCTGATAGTGGTTATTCTTTGGAGCCATGTCTTTTTACTTCATTTAGTCAACCAGCTACTCGTCAAGCAGAACAATTTTGAGCTGGTGCTTCCAGTGTGTTAGAGACTAAAATAATAATTAAACGATTTTAAGCTTGTTGAACACAACTATTTTGTAAATAGGTTACCAGTTTCCAAGGGCCAACTCTTCCCACTTTTCTTTTAAATAATTATTGTTTTTCGGAGTATTTTTTCCGGCTAAAAATTGTGGATTTCCTTCCAGCAAGGAAATATAGGCCTCCAGTTGTTCGTTTGTCGTTCGAGCAGAACGAGTTTGCCATGTATTTTCCAACTACATTTGAATATTTTATTACACCATGTAAAGGTCGAGTTACTATACGGGTATTTCCTGCAATGAACTCTATCGTGGCATTTTTATTTTTTCGCCTGCGTATTGTACCATTGCTTTGTGGCATATTTTCTGATACGGCATGTAATGGTTCAATTCCACTACCGAGTTCGTTGCAATGAATTTCTTAGTGTAGTTGTAATTGTTAACGAGGACGAAGCGTGATTGATAAGAATTATGTCCCAGGTTTGAACCGCTGCTGATGTTTGATGATATCCAGAAATGTTCCAAAATTAAAATAGATTTTTTCCAATAATGTGTAGAGTACAACAATTTATTAATTGCCAAAATATTTTAGGCAAGAAGAATGGCAATCGAAAAATTATTATTTTTTACAAATGCGAGATATTACTGTTGATAATTCTAAAATTCGTTATTTATTTCTCCAAATCTATTCCGTCCCCCTCAAAGTAATCCCCCACGGCCTCAATACACTTGTGCCAATGTTTTTTGCAATCCTCGAAACAGTTGTTAAAGCCAATTTCCGGAATAGCCTCCAATGCGCATTGCGATTCACGTTTAATGTTTTCAAGATACTCAAAACGGTTTCCCCGGAGCGGTCGTTTGAGTTTGCTGAACAGCCAGAAATCACACGGAGCTAAATCAGGCGAATACGATGATTGCGGAACGATATGGGTGGAATTTTTGGCGAAAAATCACGTAAAACCAATACAGTATGAGAAGGTGCATTATCGTGGTGCAAGAACCAAGAATTGTCGACCCATAATTCCGGCCTCTTTTTACGAATGGCTTCGCGCAAATGACGCATAACACTCAAATAGTATTCCTTGTTGACAGTTTGGCCGGTCGGAAGGAATTCGGAGTGCACCACACCTCGACAATTGAAGAAAACTCTCAACATCACCTTGATTTTTGACTTGCTTTGACGTGGTTTTTGAGGCTTCGGCTCACCTATGGCACGATATTCGGCCAATTGATCGCCTTTTTTCGGATCGTAAGCATAGATCCAAGACTCATCGTCAGTTATAATACGTTTCATGACATCCTGGTAGTCGGAAAGCATTAGTTTCTCATACCTCAACGCAACGCTGTTTTTCCAAAAAATGGAGTGGTTTTGGTCCAAATGATCTTTCAAAACGGTTTTCACTGATCCTTCAGATATTTCAACGATGCCAGTAAGGTCTCTGACTGTTAATCGTCGATTCTCGAGCACAAATTCCTTGATTTTATTAATGTGTTGATTCATCAGTTGATGTTGATGGCCGTCCTAGACGTGGCTCATCTAGTAGTCGTTCTCGACCCTCTTTGAACAATTTGTTCCAACCAAAAACACTTGCTCGCGACATACAATTATCACCGAAGGCCTTTTGCAACATTCTAAACGTCCCGGCACCACAAAATTGATTCCGCACACAACATTTAATGGGACTTCTTTGTTGAATAATTTCACTCATTCTAAAAATCGCCGAATGCACTTTTTGTACTTCAGAAACACAAGCGTATACTAAACACTAATGATTATTTTAATGTGACATTTGGCACAGATGTCACTGACAGTCATACAAACATAGAAAAAAAAAATTTCGACGAATGGTTTGCCCACAGTAGATGGCGAATCATGGAATTTCTTGCGACTTGCCATAAATATTGAAGTCTAGATTTTAGTTCTGATAAATAATCATCGTAAGTATATACCGGAGTCGAATCTTGTTGGATAGAGCTAGGATGATTAGGTTTATATCCCAAAAGAAGTGCTATCGTCATATAATTAGTGGAAGTATGCGGAGTAGAATTGAAGTTAAAAATAGCATAGGGTACCCATTCGTCCCAAGCCAATAGATCATCAAACAATGAAATTTTGTAGGTATTCTGTAAGGGTATGATGTGATCGCTCTAAAGCTCCGTTCGATTCAGGATGGCAGGCTGTGGTATGTATTTTTTTATTTTTAGTAGTTTGCAGAGGTTACTGAATATTTCTGACGTAAAATTAGGTACGTAGCAATGGAATTAGGTGCTCCGAAGCTACGTATAAAATGTTCAGAAAATGCTTTTTCCACTGTGTTAGTATATCATGTGAAGCTATTGGAATTGCAAGAGAGTATTTTGTGAGGTCATCTTGAGTGATTAAGATATATTTATTACCATTATGTGAAACCATCATAGGTCCCACGATATTCATAAAAATCTTACTGAACGGAATTATTGAAGTTGAAGTGATATGCATTGCACAATTATTTACACGAGATACTTTATTTTTCTGCCAAACGAATATTTCTTAATAAATGATCTTACCGGCTTCATACAAGGAAAATCGTAGTATTGCTTGATTCGCTTTATGGTTCTAGAAAATCCCTGTGTCCGCCAAGGGATGTAATAAGAAATTGTTTTATTATTTCATATATATCTTCCTCAGAAAGGGTTTATCTTTATATTTGACACATTAAGCGGGACTGCTTTGAATGATTTAGCAATCAAACTATTCTGACTGGAATTAATGGAAGAGTGTGAGTCTGATACGGCATCATTCGACGTAGCGAAAAGTGCGTCTTGCGCGGTTTGTTTTGTCTGAGCTCTAGTGATGGCTACAATAATTTTATCTGTTGTATCTCGGAATCGAGAGAAATTTGTATTCGACTAAGCGCTTCTACGTTTCGATTTTTTTTCCCCGGTTTATATTCTATATTGAAATTGTATTCATCCAGTTCCAATCGCCAACGAATTAAACGAGAACTAGGTTTTGGGTTTCTGTTGAGCCAAACTAGAGGACGATAGTCTGTTCTATCTATAAATTTTCTGCCGTATACATAAGGATAGAACCTTTGAGTAGCCCATACTATGGACAACAGCTCTTTTTCAGTTGTAGGATAGTTCATTTCCGCATCATTGAGATATCTATACTGGCAAATGAAATTGATAAATCTTGGTCATGGAATATCTGCGAGAGTATAGCTCCAACAGCATAATCACTAGCATCAGTGGTCAAAATAAAAGTTTTTTCAAAGTTAGGACGTTGCAATATCGGGGATGACATAACAGAATCTCGTATGTTTTTCATCACAATAAGCATTCCATTCAAACTTAACATTTTTGCGCAATGACCTATTTAGTGGTTCACAAATTTATGAAACCAGAAAATTGAAGGAAACATCAAACATCCTTAGTATTTGTTGGTGTGGGGTATTTCATTATAGCACTTACTTTGGATGGGTCAGAAATAATAGATTTCAGTTCTTAGTAATTGAAATTTACTGGGATGTAACTTCAAATTATATAACCGTAAACGCTTCATAATATCGATTAGTTTTGAATTATGATCCTGAAGGTCAAAACCGTAAATTACTACATCGTCAAGATAAACGAAATATCTAAGACCGTTTAATCCTAGCAATATATGATTCATCATGCGCTGAAAAGTTAACGGGGCCCAAATAGGATTCGTAAGAAGTGATAATGGCCGGTTCGAGTGCTAACAGCGGTATTTTCTCTATCGTTAGCGTGTAATTTAACCTGTTGGTAACCGTTAGCTAAATCCAATGTGGTAAAGTAGTTAGCTTTTCCTAATTGATCTAAAATTTAATATTATATAATTTTCGGAAATCTATTACCAAACGCCATTTTCTATCATCGTCAGAGATTTCTTTTGGAACGGTTAACAACGGGGAATTCCATGGGCTAGTGCTCGGTTCGATAATATTTCAATTTAGCAGTTCATCGACTTGCCTATCAATGTCGTTCATGGCCGCTTCTGGTAATCGGTATGGCTTAGAATGAATTGGTTACGAATTTTGAGTAATGATAATCTTATGACAACAAGCATTTGTCGTTCAACTTCAACATAGAAATACAAACTTTTAGTCGATCATCTATATTTGGATTCCAACTTTCAATCTTGAAAACAGCATAGTTACTACCCAACTGGGGTAGATTTTTTTCTAACTGACATTGATCTCGTAATCGTTGGTATTGCTTAAACTAATGGGAATTTCACTTGAAGCGAAATTGACTACTAAACTGGCAATACATACACCTCTCGTAATTTCGTGAGAAAGACAAACATATAGTCGTTATTAGTTCGATGTGAATTCGAAACGAGATGGAAGCTTATTATTGGGTATTTCCATCTCAATCACTGATTTAGGTAAACTACAAAGTGGTATCTGCGATGTTCTAGGTTTTGGATAGAAAATTTAATAGTAGAATTATTATAGTTAATAGCACATTTATTGATATGCAAGAAATCTTTACCCAAAATACCATCTGCTTGAATAGGAACCGAATCTGGAACTAAATGAAATTGTTGATTTAGTTTTGAATCACCAACTGTAACTTGACTGCGACAAAGGGCCAACGTTCCAATTTTTTCAGATGTAATGCCCTTGATTTGGCCCTTAAACTCGGGATAGCTAATTATTTGGGAGTTTATTGACCATTTTTTTATTATACTGACATCCGCTCCTGTATCAATAAGGAAATATAAATTCAAATTATAGGAGATGTCTAGATTTAGTGTTACATATTTTGCATTGACGGAATTATCATTTGATGATTGCCATAAATTTTTGGATTTTTATTTAAGCTCGATTCACTGACATTCATTTTATCATAAATAACTGATACAGTGCAGATGGTACAACTTAAGCACAGGACTAATAGTTGTCGTTTGTATTTCAGAATTATTTTGATTAATAAGTTTACCCACAGAAATTGTAGAATATTGATTATTTACAAAATGGTTTTCACTCTTATTGTTTCTAAACAAATGTGATAACTTTACTCGGTTCTCAATTGAAGTTGGAGAAGAATGATACAGATTTTAATTACGTCTTGAACTAGAACAGCTGTATCCTGGTTGCCCTGTACAAGTTCTTGAGAGTTTTCCGCGACATGTATAGAATGATTTTCCGGTGGTGTTTCTTTTTGCTGGTTGCTGTACATACGCTTTCTGCAATCTTTTATTATATGACCTATATTTTTACAGTATAAGCATCTAATTTGACTCATATTATCATTAACGTTAGCTGCTGCTTTTGAATCCTTTGTTGATGTGCGAGATGAGCTAGCTCGATTTAGTTGGAAACAGTCTTTAGCAACGTGACCCGGTTTAGAGCATAATTGACACTTTATGAACGGTGTCTGAAATTTTGGTTTGCTCAAATACAAGGTGTCCTCTTCTATAGATTTATTTATTGCTTCGCTCAACGTTTTGAAACGACCTGCCTTTACTATAATCGAAATAGAGTCAAGTAGTCCATCTTGAAAGGAACGTAATGCGGTTGCTTCATTCATTCTATCTATTACTTCACTACTCTGTTTGCCTTCCCGCCGTATACAAGCACTATTTAGTACAGACAAGGTTTTTCAATTTTATTTGCAAAAGCCGAACGTCTTCATTTGAACCTTGAAAATGATTAATGAGTACAATTTGTAGTTGCTCTACTGAACGAGAATCTTCAACTTGCAAAATTAATTATTTTTTTAAATCCTCCCAAGTGTCTATTGTTTTATATAATATTAGCTCATAAGCTCTACCCACAAGTCTCGACTGAACAACTTGTAAAAATATTTATTTATCGTTTTCTTCCTTCAGGGGTTTATACAAAATTTCACGATGAGGATGATAAAGTGATTTTCAATTATACGGTGCGCCATATACAGCATTTGTGAGTCGAATGAAGCTTCCGAATCGATTTTTATCCAAATTTATGTATTAATTTGATACTCGGATGAACATTGAACTATTAACACCCGACATATTGTTTAAATGTGTACACTATGAATGATGCTGATAAATTTTTTTGTTTTCAGTTAAAGCCGTTGTGCTGCAATCGAACTTGTCGGCCTTTATTTTAATGTATGAGTGGATCATAATAGAGACTTGCAAAATCAAGTTACAAAATCAAAATATTGGAAGCATGAGAAGAAATGCAGATAAGCAAGCAGCCTATTTGGATTCCGCGAATGTAAAGCCTATGTTCATTGGCGTTTCGGAGATCTGGGTCTATGAGGATGAAATCACGAGCTTCGATCTGAAAAATTATAATCTGTTTACTGGGTGCAATGAGAATTACAGATCTGGTGGTGTGGCAACATACGCTAGGAACGATTTGAATTGTAAACATATCGAGCTCGACTTTAACACTTTTGGTACTACAAGCATTTCCTTTATATTATGGCCAAAACGCACGATTTATAGTATGTGCCTTCTGCATCTGCAGACTAAATTTCTTCAACAGTTTTTAACTGATTTAACAAATTATCGGGGACTTTAATATAGACTGTTTTTATTAAAAAATGCTGCTGACAACAATTTACTTGATGTGTTGTCAGTAAATGGCCTTGATATTCGTGTGTCTGAATCTGCCAGGATTTTTAAATTTTCAGCAACCTGAATCGATAAGGTTCTCTGCAGGTTTGATCAGAGGTATTTCCGTAGTCCTTCATGCAATGTTTTAGACTTGGGCATATCAGATATTGTTTAATAGAAGAAACTCTGTTGAGATTTACTATTTCCAACTGCAAGAACTGCTTCTATGTGTGAATTGGCGCGATGTATATAGCCAATCCAGTGGGTCTCTTGCTTTTGACTATTTTCTAAATATTTTGAATGGTAATCTTAGTAGCTGCAAAAAATTCTTCTAAAGCTGGAAAACCAGCTCAGCGTAGGCCTTGGATGTCTGGCCTCCTATTAAATAATATACCCAAGAGAAATAATATATGCTTGCTTGAAGAAAAAATCCTACTGACAAAAGGCTTGCTAACTATAGTCGCAAACCATGTGACAACGTTAATGCCAAAATAAATCAGAGTAAAAAGCAGTGCAACGTTGAACAATTTTATTCCAATGGCACTAATGCCTGGAAAAACTGGCAGTCTGTAAATGTATTTATACATGGGCACCCCGTGTCTGCTGAAATTAAAGAATTAAATTGGAAGTCGGGTGGTGTGATCTCCGATTCAAGTGCTATTGCTAATGAGTTTAACAATTTTTTTGTACGAGTAGATGAATCCAGTTGTCCGACTGTTACTTTGGATGAGTCGGTAAGATAGATTGGTAATAATTCATCGCCTGGAATAGATAGTGTTTCGAATGAATTTGTTAAGAAGATGGCTTGATATCTTGAATGAATTTAAATGCCAATACAGGGATTTTTCCGATATCCCTAAAGCGAGCTGTAGTTATCCCAATTTAAAAAAATTAAAATAAAAATCGAGTTTAGATAACTACCGATCAATATCGCTTCTTTCCATTTTTTCCAAAACGTTTGAAAATGCCATAAAAAGTAAGATGGTACATTCTTTGAATAAAAATAATTTTCTCTCTCGCTGCAATTCGGGTTTAGGTAAAATAAGAACACGGGACAAGCTATTTCAACAGTTTTGAAACAAATAGAAGTCATCTGGTCTGTTAGTCGATATGACTAAAGATTTTGATAGAGTAGCCCATCCGATTCTCTTAAGGAAACTTTATTGTTTTGGCTTTCGTGGAATGACATATAGCTGGCTTTATAGTTACCTATCTGATCGATCACAAGTAGTGCGGGCCAATCACCAAGTGGGTAGAGAACTTCAAATTACGGCATGAGTTTGTCAGGGATCGGTGTTGGGACCCCTGTCATTCCTTGTTTACGTGAATGAAATTTTCCGTCGCCCATTTGCAGGCTCCCTCTGGTTCAAGCAAACAGGTTAACATATCAGGGATTGAACACGATTTAGATTTGCTGGCGGAATGGCTTAAAGCTCACAACTTACTTTTGAGTGAGAAAACTAAAATAGTACATATTAGGGACAGCCAGGAACTACCTGATGCTCTTTCTTTCCATAGTTTTGGCTGTACTGATGCAAACCTAAATTGGAAGGCCCACATTAAAGGCTTGAAACATAAACTATTATTAGTATCGAAGAAGATGTATTTCTTACGCCTCTTTTGTCCGTTATACCTACGGAGGTTAGTTTATTATGCCCTACTTCATTCTACATATTATTTTCTACTGGCTGACGTATTGGAGGAGTGCCTCTAAAACATTTATGCGTTCGGTTTCGGTTCGACAGAAACATATTATCCGCTTAATGACTTCTCATGGTGCGGTATCTCTTTCTTTGATCATCTTTCTTGCTATAGACATCCTGCCACTACAACACATGTTAATCTTCAAGGTCTTATAGATTTTCAATATTAAGAGAGGAAATAACTTTGTAACTTGTGCTGGCTGCGGTCTTCGATTGAACTCGCGATATAGAAAACATATCCCTAACTGTCTGCCACTCGCTCACAAAGCAAATCCACTGCACACCACCATACACCACCATACTCAAGATGAACATGAAGTTTTTATCCAGAACAACAAACAAACAAAAATACTAAAGATGACAAAACTTCCAGTATGAGACATCTACCGCCATCCACAACAGAAATGACTGTAGTTTGTTCACCAGTACCACAGTAGAAGCCATAGTACCTCTTTCTCAATCAGAAAACTATATCCAAACATCTTCCGCTGTTTCAACAAATGACCTTGACACAATTAGAGTGGTGAAACCACCAAGATGGATATTTATCAGCAGAATTCACACACCTACACTGATGAACAATTCAAGAGATTGTGGAAAATAAATTTCAAATTGTAAATTTAAACGCGGTTCGAATCATTCCGAAAGTAAATGACTGCTTTTCTTACCGGATCAGTGTCAATGATTTACAATTTGATTCAATGATAAATGTTGATGTTTGGGAGGAGGAATTTGAGTTTAAAAGAAGCAATCGTTTTTTCGGAATACTAGAAACAACAGCCAAATAACTTAAAAACGTGAGGTTGGTGATGTAAATGCTAGCTTCATGTACTTTTCGCGTTCCAGAAACCTCGTCAGGTCAGCGAGAATAAAAACCATTAAAATCAGAGATGCAATGTTGCGCTTATTGTATATTTCATCTTCATAAAACTACTTCAAGACTCCAAGGCTGAGTAACACCTACGCATCGAAGCCATTGCGAAACTCAAACTGACATTGATATTAAGCCAACACAAAACAAATCGGTCATCTCACCATTTAAATCTAAACTTATGTTAACAAGAGGCGTAAAAAACTCTTGAACCTCAGATTTCAACCTGGATAAATGGTAAACACTTAGTAACATCATATATTTTAATTTGTGTTGTCTTAGATGAAAAATTGGAAAATTGTAATATCTTAAGAAACACCTGTCGCGGAAAGGACTTAAACTACAAAACTTCTACATTAAATCCGTCAATGCGGTTACAAAAGTTTGTAAAGTTGAGGGTGTGGCTAATCATCAATCTAAAACTGATTGAAGTGATCTAATCCACGCTCCAGAAACTTTAACAGGTTACTATTGCAACAACGAAAAGATGAGCCTTCCACAATTACTTTAGACGTTAACCACCGCGTCAACAAATGTCAACTCAGTATGAAAGCTTTCTTCTCGTTGGATTACTGGTGATCCCACGAAATTTTCACATGGCAACTGTACAGATTTCCCAACTACAACTCCGGCATTTTACAAACTGTTGTCTGCAAAGTCCGCAGCTGTTACTTATATATTTTGTTTAATTGTTTTGTTTATTTTCGTTCAACCAGACCCTTTAAGTAGTACGACCCTGATCCGCACAAAACTAACACAGTTTAATAGAATTAGATAGTCGTACAATTTTTAAAAGGCAGAACAGATATGGAAACAACAAATCAATCGAGTTTCCGCCAATAAAAAATCTTGGTACGTTATAAATAACTCACCAAATAAAAATTGTCACTCAATGACGCCAGATACACAAAATGCAATTCCACAAAAATTATTTTGCTGATTCATATGAAAAGCAGCTTTTGTGTACGCCACTCCACATACAGTAATAAATAACCCATTTACAAAAATAAATTGACATCGATAAAAAAAATGAAATCCTTATTCTATACGATTCTGCATAATATATATTGAACCAGTTACAGATGAACATGATTCGATCAAAAAAAATTCTAAATTTTACAAATCTATAAAAAAAAATTAGTTTGATTTTCTAAAAAAAAAAAAAAATTAAATTTATTCACCTTTTCTTGGATTGTAATTTAGAAAATACGAGAATAATATCTGTGTCTTCTTGATCGTTTTATTCTTTGTCGTTTGTAATTTTCTCTCTTGCAATTTCCATCTTCAATATTCAAAGATAAATATTTTCCATTTATTCTCATCGATTTTTGTATCGAATTGGTTTTTGTCGAATTGAAACCAAACAGATAAAATTAATTTATGTATTGTGATTTAGATTTTGTCAAGCATACGAATATTTATGCTCGGAAGCAATAAATGTTAGTTTTTGACAAAAAAAAGCTTTAACGTCTCAAGTTTTAACTAATGGGAGTTTCCTTTAACACCCAACTAACTGTGATTAATGACAAGTTAAATTAAATTATCGCATACTCAATGAATGGCACGAATGTGTACATCGAGTGGCCAAGTCTAGGGAAAATTAAATAAATCGTAGGTAAAAAACATTTTTTATTCAAATCTAATTTAAATTGTTTCGTCCCTTGAATTTTATTTCAATTCGATACGGAAACGTTTCTATATAGGATAAGGAACAGGAACGAGTTAAATTCGTTTACTGCTAAGTATTCATTTACAATTCGATTAGAGTTTAAAAGAAAATAAATCTATGTGATTTAACACGTACCATCGTACATGACGTGATTTGGGTAGAGACGACATATTTTCGCTTAGTTGTTTGGAAAAAGCTTGATTTACACATTACAGGTTGAAAATTTTATCAAAAGCTTTAGTATGTAGTTCACAAACTTTTGTTGAAAACTTGAAACAAGCTTAATTTGATTTATACCTTATGAGTGGGTTTCAACCTAACATATTTTGAGTTAGTTTCGTAAGGGGTTGTACAAACATTTATTTTTGAATTAAGTTGGATACTTTATTTTGAAGGATTTTCAATGCCATTTATGTACGCAAAACGATATCACTCAAATGTTCACCACGACTGGATTAACAGACGTCGATCCGATGGTCAACACTTTTGTTAGCATTATCCAAAAGGAACGTTTCTATGGCATTTATCTCGGCAGTTATGTTGTTTTTTAAGTCTTGGATGGTGGCTGGACTACCATCATACACTTTGCTTTTCAAAAATTCCCATAAAATGTAATCTCATAGTATTAAATCACATGACCTTGTATTAGAGAATGAAGATAACGAATCACCGCAAATAATTCCAGGAAAAGAGGAAGTGTCTATAGACTTTTTATAAATTATAATGGACTGAGATTTACTAGCATTAAGAGCGAATAGGTTTACCAAATCATCATTAGGTAATAAGAAGGATATTGGAGTTAATGGAATCATTATCTAAGCGCCTACTTTACAGGCTTTACCATTTTATTGCGTGATAATGATGTTGGACATTGTAAAGAATGTTTTAATAGGAACGCTCGAAATTTGTTAGGTTATAGCAGTCAAGTTGTTAGATGTTGTCAAATCTGTTGTGAATTGTTCAGTAGTGTTTGGCAAATTACCATAACATTGTCAAGTCAACAGGAATTGTATTCGTTTTCGGCCGACATAAGTTTTACGAGTATGCGGCAAGTGCTAGCAACTTCCTTCCACAATTTAATCCTCTAAACATACGCCCTATTTATAACCGAATTTTTATCGTGTAAACGATTTAAAAAATAATTAACTTTGCACATTTAACGATTTTGCGAACTGGAACATAAACATGAATGTGCTTCATTACCATATAAAAACTTTGGGTTATATTGTGGAGCAAGATGAACTCCATTTTTAAATGGTTAGAAATAATAATTTTCGACATTGTCAACATGCCCTCTCTTTTTGATTATGGAATGTGTCGGTACGGCTAGAGCATGGTTTATTATTCCTACGAAGCTCATATATTAAAACTAACATAATTTCTTCTAAGATGCTTCAATCATCTTATTATAATTAATAGATAAAACATCGCATTACCGAGAACTTTAGGATCTTGTGATAATAATCGAACTCTAAATTTAATTAAATTAAATGGAGACGTACGTGCCTTTTACCTGGTACAAATTCCTTATTTGGTGTTTAAAGTACGTTTTCAAATACCGATAATCTTTCATAAATCCTGTTCAATGTGACCAAAATGAAATAATTAAAAATCGTACCACTTAACTAGTTCACTGTATTCACGACAAAAATAACTACGTCGGTTTTAATTACTTGCACAACAATATTTACACTCACACTTAGGCACAAAAATGTTATATCTCACTTAACACACAAAACTTTTTATGAAACATAATTTTTATTTATTTAATTAAATTATTTAATTTTTAGCGATTCACTGACCTCGTATGACATTTGTAATTTAAATCGAGATGTGCCAAGATTGAGGAACATAACGTTACTGAAATTTGGTAGTCAATAATTTTGTGTTCGAGCAGAATGGCAAATTTCCCTTTCGAAAACAACAACAACAATAAATCCGGCTGATTGATCGCTGATCGAAAATTAATGATTAACTGGAAAAGCGGGTTTGCATAAGCAAGGTTTGCATCTTTTTTTCGAAAATAATGTTATGATTCTTTTCGAAATTTCTATAAAAGAGAACTTCAAGATACAATAATTTGAATCGCTCATCTCAAATGAGGGTATTACAAGTGACTAAATCATACGTGTTCGGTTTTATATTGTATTTTTTTTTGATAAGATTGAAACCCTCCCTGGTGGTTAAAACAATATAATAGAGTTCGATTCTATTTTCTGGCGTAAATTTCTAATCTTATCTAAAATGGAAAAGCCAATAGATAATGTTGATAGTAGTTTCTCTGGTAAGTTGTCTATGATGGTCATTTTAGTACTTTGATAATAACTATTATACTGCGTTGTCTTATTCCGATAGATTTTTCGGGTTCCGATAGATTTTCCGAGGATAATATAAACTAAGTTTTACCAGGTTAGTAAATTGTCCAGCGCAGTCTTATTATTTAACGGTGTAATGGTTTTATAATTTTAATTATGTTTATTTAGGTACGGTAGCGACTACCATTTCTTTTGCTACTACCCCTTGCAATTCAGGAACCCCTGCGTAGAGTCCAATTACGCCAAAAATTACAGCATTCAACGTTGGGGTGCCAATAAATCCACACAAAAGTCGACAAAACCTATCGTAAGGAAACGTAAACAACCAATAAAAGAACGACAGGTGCTGCCACCTTGTACTTTCTGCCAACACAAATGTTCAAAAAAATAACGGCTCGCGATGGAGAAATTTGTGTTAACCAATTTTGGAGCCTAGGCAAACATTATCGCCAATGGCATTTTATAGCTCAACATTTCGATGAAACTATAAGATATAGAATAATTTTTATTAATTTCGAGCGAGAATAAATCGTCGAGGAAATTCGAGCGTTCTGAAGACCTACACAAGCTGAAAATTTACAATAAAATATGTGATGAAATAAAATCATTCCCCTGCATTGATTCACATTATTGCCGAAAAAACACAAACAAAAAGTATTTAGAGGGAAATTTAACAATAGCAAAAATGTACTGGTTATTCGTCGAATATATGGCCGCAAACTTGGCCGAACACACTGTTACTGAACGGCAATATCGCGATGTCTTTAGTAAAAATTTTAATTTAAGATTTTTGTGCTTAAAAAAGATCAATGCGATCAGTGTATCGGATTTGACAATTCGTCGTCCGAAAGCTAAATTAATCCAAAACAGGCAGATATCGAACAAAATAGAATCGCGGAAGTTGAAAAATGTAGATAAATTTTAAGCTCAACAAAGTGGTAACAGGATCATTAGTGCAGCTTTTGACTTTCAAAAAATGTTGACGGTACCACAATAACGTGCTTCAATTTTTTATTATAAGCGAAAATACTTCGCTGAACAGTAATAGTCGATACTGCTTTGTTTGGCCTAAAACACTTGGTAAACGCGGAGGAACGGAAGTGGTCAGATGTCTTAAGCCGCTTATTGAGTTACATCCATCTTGTAAGTATTTTAGATTTTGGTCAGACAATTGTCCTGGCCAAAACCAAAACAAAATTGTATATACGTTTTATGCTTGGGCTACATAAATACTTGAAGAAGGAGCAGACCCAAAATGAAGATGATAGCGATACTGTTAAAGTTAGCCGAAAGTTTCAAGCCGAAAGATGGTAATGCAGATAGTGTATTTGGTAACCCAGCCGAAACTTGGTAATGCAGTTATGATAGTTCCACCCTAAGTTACAATGCCCTAATATGTCGATCATGCAGATTGTGTTTAACTTCAATATTCAATCGAAAAATCCCGCCAATACAGATTTTAAAGTAACAAATAGTACATCAATTTTTTAAAAGAAAAATGTCAATAACTGACATATATAGAAAAAAAGCCGAAAGTTGCCAGCCGAAAATGAAAAAATCGATAATACAAAGAGTATCTTGACTCCTTCAGCCGAAAGTTTGGAAAAGTCTCATTTAAGTGAACGATTAGATTTAACAAGATAGATACCAATATGACTATGCCGATTCGATAGCCCATGATCATAGGTAGATTTTGATTATAGGTTAGGGGTAAGTCTGATGCGGTTACAGAGGTGAAATTTTTATTTTTCCCTTATTACGACGATAAAATCGTTCATCATTCCAGATTTTGGCACATGGACACCAATCTGACTAGGCAGATTCGATAGCCCATGACCATAGGTAGATTTCGATTATAGGTTAGGGGTAAGTCTGATGGGGTTATAGGGGTGAAATTTTTATTTTTCCCTTATTCCGACGGCAAAATCGTTCATCATTCCAGATTTTGGCACATAGACACTGCATATTCAAACTGGTGTCCATGTCGCAAAATCGCGAATAATGGACGACTTTGAATGATAACCAATAAATTTCTTTATCGACATTTTTCGGCTGTATGAAATAGATATATAATTTGACACCTATAACCCCATCAGACTTACCCCTAACCTATTATCAAAATCTACCTATGGTCATGGGCTTTCGAATCAGCATAGTCAGATTGGTGTCTCTGTGCCAAACTCTGGAATTATGAACGATTTTATCGTCAAATTAAAGGAAAAATAAAAATTTCACCCCTATAACCCCATCAGACTTATCCCTAACCTATAATCAAAATCTACCTTTGGTCATGGGCTATCGAATCGGCATAGTCATATTCGTGCCTGTCTGGTTAAATCTATAACATCTATATAAAATAAAATTTTGAAAGCTGCTATATAATAAACACATGAAACTATAAGTTAATATCGTTTAAATTGCAAATTGTATTTTTTGTTTGTCCCGATACATATGTTTGCGGCTGGTTAAGTAGATTAGTCACTTTCGACTACGATATTTCAATTTAATATATAATTTATTTAACTTTCGGCTCAAGTAGTCAAGACACTATCTGCATTATCGATTCTTTCACTTTCGGCTGGCAACTTTCGGCTAACTTTAACAAGGTGTGATAGCGTCTAGTCCTCTATTGAAAGGATGGAAAAAAATCTAGAAATTTTCGTACCAGAGCAGTGGTACCAGTTAAAAAATGTGCGAAAGTAAAACCACAAGCTTACAAAGATAGTGAAATTAATTTCGCAGATTTTATTGATTTTAAAACGCCGTCTAACAAATTAAACTTTACCAAAAATAATAATTGGGAAACATTTTGCCAAACACGTTTTTATTGATAAAAGAAGAGCAATTACGACCACCACATACTATTAAAAAAGTTTTGGGCTTTGAAAATAATTAATTTATTACAATTCGAATGACTAAATCTTAGAGAAAATTAACGTTGATGCCTATCAGTTATAAATGATTTAATAGTAAAAATATTTAAACGGCCTGGCCTCAAAAATGCCATTTTTGGCTTATCATACTCTCATTTGCGCATGCGAAATGCACTTTGCTTATGCATACCCGCGTTTCCATTAAATCATTTTTTTAATTTTCAATCATCGATATGTTGTTTGCGAACGGGAAATTTGCCGTTAGACTCAAACACAAAATTATTGATTACCAAGTTTCATCAGTAGCGTTATAATCTTCAATCATGACACATCTCGATTTAAATTAAATACGTAGTACGAGGTTAGTGAATAAAAAAATAATTTCTACAAATTCCATAAGGATAAAAATTAAAATCCTTATTAAATTTTTTAATTAAATAAATAACAATTGTGTTTTAAACAGTTTTGTGAGTGTGAGGTTTTATATTTTGTGCATTAGTGTGAGTGTAAATATTGCTGTGCGCAAGTATTTAAAACCGGCGCAAATATTATTTTCCTGTATACAGTGAACCAGTTAAGTGCTTAGATTTTAAATTATATTATTTTGGTTACATTAAACATGATTTATAAAAACTTTTCGGTATTTGACATCCGATTTTGCAAGACACAATTTTCTGTAGCAAATGTTTGTTGGTACGACAACATTTATACCATGCACAAGGTACGTACGCGTCAATTTAATTTCAATAATAATTTGGAGTTCATTCATTATTTTTTGTTTTTAAAAAAAAGTAGTTTGCCCTATTTTTATCTATTAATTATATCGAATCGCAATTTTCGCATGCTGCGAAGTCAAAAGATGTGGAAGGTTTCTTTTGGAATATAGGTATGATACCAAAGAAATGAGTTTTATAAAAGCAAATATTGAAGAATGCTCTGATCGATTTTTGTACACATTCAATTCATTTGGTGTATCTGTTCTAGTTTTTCTTATTGTTCCAACGAGTGTTAAATTTTTACTGAGAAGAAACTCTGCTAGATCAAAACTCGTGAACAATTTGTCGTTGGTTATGGTTGTGCCTGATCCAAACCGAGGTGCAGCCAAGTCCTTTAGAACCTTTGCACATTGATTTGTTTCTGCGATTCCACCCTGAGCCTTTCCCATACAAACCTGCATATAATATAAATATGAAGTTTTTACATCAGATGTTGCCCAAATTTGTATACCATATTTGTATACCTTTTTCACGAAATGATAGCAATAGTTCATCGATCGTTACTTCGCCAAATGGAGTAAATGAGTTACGAAGCAATTACCTACAAACGTATCCCAGATTTCTCTTATGTCAGCAAGTTTGTCTACCTGTCGTCCCACACTTCTGGTAGTTTTGTCGCCAAATTTTATTTTCTTCAGTGTGTAGAGCTGCAGGTGATAGAAGTACTCCAAAAATGCCTTAAGCTCAGTCACAGTTACTGCATTTCATATTCTTTGTTTGTCAGGAAACCTTTCATTCTACCTCTTAAAAACCTGTTGTGTTTCCTCGTTAGTATGAGGTAGATTAGCCATTTTTCTGTCATTATTGGTGTTATTAGATTATTGAATATATATCAATAATTTCTGTTGATGAACTCAAACAGCTGGTCACACCCGGTGTCAGATACAAAATATATTTTTTTAACCGTCGCTTCTGTGAAACAGCTAACTGGATCAATTTCGACCTGATTTTGCCACATACTGATCCAAATTCTCAGAATTAATTACAACACAGGCGTCAACAGTGTCCGTTTACCATCTTATGTTGCTGCTCACATAATCAGGTTGTTCATCTACTATTTAAATTTCGTCGTCTATTTCATTATCACTGTCTGCATACGCTTCCGAAACACATGGCCAATCGATTTCACCTTCACTATCATACAAGGAATGAAAATACTCAACCGCATCTTCTAAATTCAAATATTCACTTCGAGATGGCATTTTACTACGGAGTACCATATGTCCCCCGAACGAATAATTTACCTTTTTATAATAAAATAAACGGCTAAAATACACTATTTGTACCGCGCTTCGCGAACTCTACTGTTTGAATGAACTACACGAAAGGAGACATAATAAAAAAATGGAAAGAATCGTTACTTTTGTAGAACTGATAGTCTCATGATTCCACCAAAGATGTTTGTATCACGATTATTACTTTGATTTCAGTTATTCTTGCCCTTATTGTCATTAGACGATACAAATTGCGTAACTCTAAAAGCACATGCTCTGGAAAACTGCAGGTCCTCGGAAGAGTTTAAGTATAGTGGACATCTTTTGCTCCAGCTGCCACGGCGATAACAACGATGGATGAATAATCTGGTGTTTCAGACCATCGGTTGCCGGATACCAAGCGTATTATACTTAGTAAGAGGCAGGTATGTTGAATTACATGATTAGTAAATGAGGTTTGCTTCGCCTTTCGTTGCTGTTGCTCTTCTTGAATTCTTTTATCAGTGGATCTTGGCTGGGCAAAGCTGCTACCTTGCTTATTGATATTTTGACGTTTGAATTGCCCGCTGTTTTGAGCGTTACTGCCCTGGTCTGCCCATCGCCGCTGGGGTGCAGTTCTACAAATCGGCCGAGTTTACATCATCGTTGGTGCAGTTCTACAAATCGGCCGAGTTTACATCATCGTTGGTGGTTGTTGTTCGTCTCGCAATAGGACGATATCTTCTACTTTCAGGTTTGTCCGTCGTGTTTGTTGCCACTTGGGCCGTTATTGCAGACGATGCAAAATAATCGGATACCCACTTCTGCCAAAATTTAATATTCTGAACCAATATTTATCGGGACAGGATATTTCTGTGTTGGGTTAGCTATTCTTTTTCTGGTGGCGCTAATAAGACATCTCCAATCAGGAAACGTCCGGGAGTTAGTGCGGCTAACGATTCGAAATCCTCAAATACAGCGCAGGCCTTGAATTCAGACAAGCTTCTCTTGATTCAGTAAAGTTGTCATCTCTTCTAAGGTGAGCTTGGTGTCGCCTATGCATTTTTTCAAGTGGGTGTTTGTAGATTTCACCCCTGCTTATAGTCCACCAAAATGTGGTGATGCTAGTGGAATGAAATGCCACGATTTATTTCCGCAACCTTTGCTAGTTCGAATACGAATCGGGCCGGCGTAGTCCACTCAATAGTGTGGGTGAACGGGCTTGATACAGTACCGCGGGGAATTGGAAAAATTTCCATTAGTTGTTCTGCGGTTGCGATTTTGAATCGATGGCAGCGAATGCATTGATGGTTATTATGTTTGACTGCTTTACCTGCTTGGATGAACACGTTGCCTCCGTGCATTGTTTCTTAATGTCCCCACTACCATATTATGTTTCCTTTGTTGAAGAATGGGTTGAGCGAAGTAGTTCTGCTACGTTTATCGATTTGTTTATCTTGTTTCAGTAGCGAATAATCTGTTGCAAATTTCTCCTGTTGAACTACTACTACTAGCCGTGACAAGGCTAGCCCCACTCTTCCTGGTCTATTCGTTCCCTTAGTTTAGTTTGCCATCTTAATGTCTGAATTGTTATTCGTATGAACGACCTGTGGAATGATTGCCTTTGGCTTAAGGTTTGAATTAGAGACTCTTGGTTTTCCACTTGCAGATGTGTGGTGACCATACTTTTCTTCTCCTTATATGTTTCGTATTCCGCACCTTTGCTTATCGTGAACGCGTGTTACAAGAACGGCGCGCCGTTTTACCAGCTCTGGAGTGTCACTAATTTCTTTGAGGTTACCCCGCGGGAATCACTATCGGCTGTATTGTTTTCTAAATGGATATAATGCCATGATTGAAATGATTTCCAAGATGATGATGGTTTTTGAATCCATGCCATCCATCCATAATTATGGAATCGGGCCATACGGTTGTTTCACTTATATTAACCTCCAGGCTCTTTTGTGCTTGTTGAACTAGCCAACTCAACAGTACCGCGCCGCATAACTCGAGTCGCGGTATCGTCAATATTGATTTTACCGGTGCTACCCTGAATTTCGCCATCAACAGATGGATTGTACTTTGCCCATTGATGGTGCTTTTTCTATAGAGTACAGTCGCGTACACTTGCTCGGACGCATCACAGAATCTTTGAAATTCAGGGTCGGGGGTAGCTTTTCGTCACAGCCTAGGTCGAGACTCTATAGCACTTAGTACATTATTTTGCAACCGATGATTAAAGAAGGTTAAGCTGTGCTTTCACTTGTACTGTTTCTTCCATTGTATCTGCGCCGGTCAAAACGTCGTCAACATAGAAGTCATGATTTAGGATATGGCTTGCCTTGGGGTGCTTACTGCGTGTTCATCTTCGGGGAGTTGTTTTAATGTACGAATCGCCAGATATAATGCGGAAGATGTTCCCTATGTTACTGTGGTTTATTAATATTCATCTATTAGGTGACGTTTTGTCTCTCTCCATAAAATTAGTTGATATATCTGATGCTCCAATTGAACAAGTATTTAACGGTACATATTTTTGATGTCTGTAGAGAACACTATCCGATGTTTTATCTATCTAAGAAGGACCGACCATAGCTCATTCTGTGGTGGAGAGCCGACACATAAGGCCTCATTCAGGTTGATGCCTGTGGATTTTCTCATCGAAGCATCAAACACGAATTTTGGTAGCATCTGCTGTTTTCTTAACAACTGCGTGATGGGAACATTTCCCTCTGCCTCGAACCACCTGTTACATGTGACCCATCTGGATGTACTCTCGCATGAAATTTATGTATAGTGATCTGAATTCTGGATCTTTACTGAATTTTGTTTCCAGGTGTAGAAACCGTTGTGGTGCTTACTATCGAGAACTTCCGAGCAGATCCAATTGGTTCTCTGTGAATGGTAATTGTACTCTAAATCGGCCATCTCTACTTCGCTTAATGGTCTGGTCTGCAGTTGGATTGTGATTTGTGAAGGGAAGACTGCCCCTAATTATTCGGTTCTCCATGAAGTCGCTGTAAACGTCCGCCTCTAACAATAGGTTAATCGGTGCCGGGCGATCATAATTTGGATCCGCTAAATGTAATATACTTCATTTTTCGTCAGACTTTCTGGCAATTGGATGTTCCGGGATGTTTGTAGTGACGCTTGATAACACATATGTATCGATCTTCAATCTGTACAAAGAATTAAAATGAGATTGAAAGCAAAGCTGGACACTCGCATTTGGCTTGTTAGATGTATTAGCTCCAAACATGCGGAACGGTGTTCCGCAGGTAGGGTTGATTTTTACAACAGCCGTTGCTAACAGTGTTGTTTGATTGCAATCCAACATGATGACAGATACCCTTTTTGCAGGCCTTGGAACACACAACAAGTGGTGATGTCGATTACTGCAGCTGGTGCAACCGTGTTTTTTGCTGCACGGTATCTTTGGACTATGGACAATTCGGGCAAATTTGGGTGCGATTCACAAAGTCGATTTTTCGTTTGATGGACAGGTTTTAAAAACGAATGCACTTCTTGAGAGAATGATGCCATTCTCCATAATACCTCTTAGAGTTTAAGAAACTTTTCCGTGGAATGTTGATCTCCAGGCCAACCGTGCGATGTTCAGTTTTTGTCCTCCGAATGCTTCCAGTTATTGAAATCTCCTCGCCAAACATTTCAGGCAATAGTCCGGTTTAGGAAACTTACGTGAGCTGCTTTCATATTTCTCCAGGCTGCTTTCACATTTCTCCAAAGTATCTGCATCCACCTTTTTCATCACGAGGTGTATAATGAGGGCTTCAAATGGATTCTGTATAGCTTCAGGTTTTTGATATTGTGTAAAATTTTCACCACAGTATCGTGTCATTCGTTGTTTTTATGATAACGTTGTGAATGAAAGCGTATTGGGCTCCCTCGAACCGTCTTCTTCTAATTTTTCCAGAGGAATCCAACGACTCACCGGATCCAACGTTCGTTTGATTCTCTTTTGTCTGCTCTAACCTGTCTCGCTATTCGTCGTGCTCAGATGTACTTTTCGTTGAACTGATTGACGGTATAACCTTTGGTGGATTGACAGGTAGCTGTGTAACGCAATTATTGATGTCCTTAATTGCTTTTGTATACGCATCACTTTCCACTCTTCGAGATACTACTCTGGCTTAATGTTTTCAACTGCGATTAAGCTTTCGTCTTTTTTACAATACTCGTATGTCTGGTTTATACAACTATGATGCCCTTTCCACTTTGATCGTATTAAGACCTCGTCTTATGTCTATGGTCATTCCGTCGCATGTTTGCAACTAGTCGCAATAACTCCTAGGCTCTGGCACTATGCGTCTTAAGTCACGTGTCCATTGGGCTTGGAAAACGCCTTATAGATGTATGCCAATTCGTATTCGAATGGCTCGAAGGACCATGTACACCTGATAGAGTTATTAGTAGGTTGTAAATCTATACTTTACCTAGATTTTATTGTGGTTTGGTGAAATCTTAATAAACTTGTCACAGGTATGAGGCTTCTTAAAATGAGAACGACTTCTTATTTTTACGCGTTCTTAACACGAGCCCACAGCGACTCTTTCTTTGTGGGTTTTGTTCAAGATACTTTTTGTTTAATAATACCCCACGGGTTCTCCATAAGATTTAAGTCTGGACTCTGCGCTGGTCACGGCAAGACATGCATTTTTTGTGTGATGTGTGTTTGGGGTCGTTGTCGTGTTGATAAATTCAGCGCAGAAGCAGATCATCTGTGTAATCTTCGTTTAAATTATCAGCAAGGATTCCAATATATTTTTGTGCATTCATGATCCCATCTATTTTTACGATGGGTTCAACCCCGCGACTTGTAAAACATCCCCAAACCATGTTGGTAGAGCCGCCATGTGTTATAATTTTTTCGTGTATCGTAGATTTTATTCCTGATTTGGAGGACGTCTACCATCACTGGCGAACAAGTTAAATTTTCTCTGGTTGCTCCAAACAATGAGGTCCCAAAATGATTGTGACTCACCTAAATGCTCCCGAGCAAATGAAATTCTCTTGCCAATATTTATTTTCGAAAGATGCGGTTTCTTCTTGGATTTGCATCCACCCATCTTGAAACCGCGTTCTGACAGTTCCCGCTGCAAGATTAATTCCGTAATTTAATTCGAAATCTATTCGAATCTGTGTTGACTGTGTTATGGGCAGTGTTGGGCGTCTACGCGTATTTCCGAATTATCTACATGTTGGTGTCAAAAATAGTGTAGACAATTGATTTGGAGTAGAATATGTTGAGAATTAGTAGAATATGTAGACAATTCGTAGACAATGTAGGTTATTGTTTTTTGTTGTTGTTTTCGTTGTTTTTTTGTACGTCGTTATCTTATAGTTTTCCAATTTAAATTGGGGTTACCTATATTTTGGCACGTGAGATTGGCATATCTTGGTTAATCGATGGCTTCGATATTGGTACAACCATAAGCGATTTACATTTTTAATAAAATAATTTGTTTTATAAATAGTTGACATTTTCGAAACGAATACTGCATTTCTAACTTTATCGTCTGATTTTGAGCAACGTTAGTTGGGGTTACTCCAAAACGTTTACGGTAACTGAGTTTTTTTTGATTGATTTTACTTTTTCCGCTTGTGTTACGACCAAAAAAATGTGCAGTTTTTCCAGACTAAAAGTGTCTGATAACTGTGATTAATCTGGTCTTGAACAAGAATACAGGTCGGACTTTATAAAGTAAGCGATATCCATTGTTTCGATTATTGTCAATCGACGTTTGTTTTTCTTGGTCCTTTAGGAGTTAACTTGTTTGAAATGGGGGGCGAGTGGCAGATATAGACAAGACAATAACAAATTCATCACCAACATCAAGCACACATTGCTTGGACTGGTACAAATTTAGATCACTGTTTAGGAACATTACACGAGAATAGAACGAAACCTCCTTGAGCTGGCTAGGATTGGATCAATCTTTCATAATTCGAATTCAAAATGATTAATGAAACGAATTCTAGAATACATAATGCAAACCAGCAAATGTCGACCCTCAGTTATCATACACGGTTCCGAATCGGAAATTGGAACATCAAAACTTTAAAAGAGGCAGCAATGCTAGCACAATTAGATAAAGAAATGAAACGTTATAAAATCGAATTTGTCAATCTCAGTGACGTGAGATGGAAAAACAGCAGTGGAATAAAGATAAGCGAAGGAAATTACCGGAATATGTTCTCTAGACGCGATGAATAAGGCGTGGGCATATTTCCAAAAGCTTTTGCATATATGGCTACGTCTTATTCATCGCGTCTAGAGTATATAATCAAGTAATTTCATTCGCTTGAGTTTATTTCACCACTGTTTTTCCATCTCACGTCACTGGGGCTGACAACGCGAAACAACGACCAAATACGTATATCATGTCAGGGCAATGAGTGGTGCAAACATTCAAAATGACCGCCAACTGGTAACATCACAATCCAAAATTAAACCTGTTGCTGTAAAACGGATCAAGAAGAAAAATCGAATGCCGATAGATTAAAAGATGCCGACACAAGAAACCTGGCGCAAAAAACACGTTCTACGAAGCACTCAAACTCAGCCTCCAAACCCATCAGTGTAGAGCAACATTGGAAACAAATCGAAGAACCCTATACTAGGCTAACAACTCAAGTTCCAAGTGTGTAAGATGCGGCACGAGAAATCAAGAAAATGGCAAGGAGTGGTTGCAGGCAATACATTGAAAACATTTTCAAGACAGGAGAAACAACCCAAAACATGCGCGTACTTAATAGATCAATATGTGTGACGGGTAACTAGAAAATCCACCAATATCTTCACAATAAGAGATACATCTGGTCAAATCTTAGCAACAGATGAAGCACAATTGAAGAGACGGAAGAAATATTTCGGAGACAACAATACCAACGATACACGTATCCACCAACGAAGTGGGACGTTAGCAAATAAAGGTTGAAGAAACTTTGCAGTTCTTCAATATTGGGATATCCGAAAGTAGAAGAGCTTTTCATCTTTGATATCGATGCTAGCAAAACTGTAATAGTTATAAAAGTTCTCTCACAGTAATTGGAATGTAAACAACGATCATATCGACGCGAACTGTTGCTAGTGGTGGATAATGTAACACAATTCCAGAAATATCTGTTAAATATTATTTGACCTAAATTGTTTAATAGAAAGTATTAGTTAATAAATTTGTTGTTCCTTTTAGGAAAAGCACTCTATACCATAATCTATGGTATAGAGTATCTTTAGACGCACTATAAATTTACACCATTTGCACCATGCGGTCTATGCCAAGATGGATAGTCACTCTGCTCAATACTGCTGACTCAATACTACATATGGTTGAAAACATAACATTGGTTTCTATCTAAATCTTACAGACTTTATAAATTGTACAACTTTCCGATACTGTGCATCCTGGTTACGAATTTAGTTTTCTTTAGTTTGCTTACAAACTATAGTTTCTAAAAATCTAGAAAGTTTGACGTTTACAATTTTTTAAATATATTTAATTGTACATTGTATACCATCAAGAGAAGACCAAAACTTCATGAACAACTTTTGTTTCAGCTTTGTTAGTGTTCAAATTAATTAAATCTTAAAAACGTAATGAATTTAAACTTTAGTTTTGTGAAACCACATCCCATAATCATACACAGCTTTTGTTAGAAAAATCTTTATTTCGTATGGCAGCTTATGCCAATACAATCAGTATACTCATACTCGTACATCCAGATATTTCTATTATCTTCCAAATTTAATTTCATGCACCATAGATTCAAAGTAAAGATTTAATTAAATTTTTAGTGACGTACACGTTTTAGAAACTAGAAATTGTTTTGTACATATGGATAAGATTTACTTAATTGAATCGAACTTTCTAACACCATACACACCAGAATTTGTTTGTATTTGCCAATCTATTTCGATTCAGCAAGTCTGCATATAAAGGTATATGTATGAAATTCCGGTTGACAGAATTTAATTAAAAATATTTTACCAAACCAATTTTCACTTTATACGTAGGTTTCTCGCACGATACTCGCCGTCCATTAACAATTAGAAAGAAATATTTTTTGCTTCTATTTAAAATTCGTGATAAAATATATTTTTAACATTAAAATCTAATTTTTATTTTTGCGAAAACATAAAATGGAAATTATAAAATTTAACGGTTTAGTCTAAAAATGTATATAATGTAAAAAAAAAAGTTAATAAAGTTTTGAAAAGCTCGTGTCACATCGATTTTATTTAAAAATATTTTTTGGTTGTTTTTATGGGTGGTCTGGGGGAAGTATTTTAATGAAAAATTTTCGTTTATTTTAGAGTAGATGTGCCAAAAATTCGGTTTTTAGTGGTTAGTGGTTTAATATTTTTGGAAATTTGGTAGATATTTTGCAGTATGGTAAGAGGTGCGGTTATTTTTTATTTTTTTTTTGTATCTGGAGTTGTAAAATACATACCAAATAAAATTTCATCATAAGCTGATTGAAATTGGCATCAGTAACCCAACCAAAAAATTATTAGGTAGCAGAATTAATTATTAATATTTATTTGAAATTCACAATGAAATATTTTGTATTGTCTGTGTACGATTAGTAATTTGGTTCATGAACCCAACCATATATCAATCATTAATGAGGTTTAATTGTTTTCATGGATAGATTAGCTATCAAGCCAGCATACTCATCAAATCTTTCTTTTCGCGTCATTGATTTTTATTGGACCTTCAAAACAACTCGGTATGTCTGAGTATGTAAGATTATTCCCCGTTTGCGAATACTAAATGATTTAAACGGTGCATTGACATCAAGAGTAGTTTTATAATACATTTTTCCAAAAATTTTAGTATAATGCAGCCACTTAATTTCGCTCAAACGATTCGCTCGTTATCTTCGTTTATTTATTTAAAAGCAGCATTTTGTCTTAGCGATTAGCCTGAAATTTTTGAATGAATGGTCAATGTCACACTCCATATGAGTGTGACCTGGTTCTAAAAATTTATGATCAACAGTGTCAACATTATTGGATGAAGCTGTGAAACTGGCACACATAGCGCCACGTACGAGCTTTTGACCCGGGCAACAACCACTGTAAAACGTTACGTTCGTGATAGTTGGTGGAAGTTTTTGAAGGTGTTCGTAAAGGCATGATGCTATCTCGTTGCCACCTCGATTTCCAGTCGCCTCGTGCCACATATGATAGAATGGAGTACCTGAGATTAGAAAATACTATTAATGGGTTTGTAAAAACAAATGAATTATCGCAAATATGGCGTGGCAAACACTGCTGTAGATCAAATACGCATACTTTGAAACTAGTTGAGATAGCAGAAATATCAGTTTTCTTACTATCGTAAGCTTGTTCTGCCATTTTATGGTGATATGCTTGCTCTTTCTTTAGATTTTGCAACTCTATGGCTTTGGCTGACGAAATTTTTATTTTAATTAAATCGCATTTGGTACAATCTATTTGCGGTTTTTTAAATTTTAATCCAAGTGTGTGGAATTGCAGTTTATCTTGCATATACAATCGATATATCTTGGACAAACTTAAATCAGAGTTTAAGTACAGTTTAGAAGTATGTCTGCGACTATAATGGCCTTCATACGCCGGAAATCTTCTAATATGGTCAACTACTTCTTTATACTTTTCAACGGAAATTTTCTTTACGAAGGGGCCCAAACCTCACAAGTCGTGGGCAATAGTGGATCCCGAAGACTCTAATTTCTTAGCAACTACGATTTTTAAAAACCGATCTTCTAAGGTGACTTTGAAACATTTTTGACATACCTGCGTTCGTATTCCATTAATATTCAAGTAATAACAATAAGAATATGGCCGGCTTCGTAGTGCAATTGCACTTTTTATATTGCATGTTTTTTTATCGTGAACGTTTATCAAGCCTTGCTGCAAACGCCATTCTGAGATTAAAGTTGCCCATATTCCAATATTGGGCAAACAAATTTTCTTAGAGTTCAGGGGATAACTTGTTGCTACAATTTCTTTTGCCTGGGAGAAGCAGCTGAATTTTTCTCGCATTTACAATTTTTCCAGAAGCTGATGTATACGATTTTCTTGAATTTCGTTTGGCTTTACGTAATTTAGGCGTTTCTTTACTTAATGGTGCTGATGCAGTTACTGCTGATGAAATTTGTATCATGGATGGATTGAATCATAAAATAGTTGGAAAATCCGAATTATCCATATTTTCATTCCCACTATCTGAACCTCTTTCCGAAGTAGATGATGAATCACTAGGTTTAAAATTGGGGTCGCAAGACACACGACCATATCACTATCCGAGGTTATTATTGGCATATCTGAAATTCAAATTAATGAGGTTTAACATTTAAAAACATGAAATCGTACCTTACCTTAGGGATGATTTTTGTGCTCCGCTACTGCCAGGTATTGCGATGTTTAATAGATGATCATCACACAATGGGCCATCAGCAACACTTGACTTAGTTTCATATGTTAATACCGGTTCAATCAATTCGTCTTGTAGCAAAGAACTGTTTACTTCGATTAAATTGCTCCCGTCTGTGTTAGCTACGAATTCGGTTTCTCCATCTAATTTAAAAAGATAGAAAATTTAGATTAACCATTAATATACATAATATTTATTAGTTTTGATATCGTCTAATCATTTTTATTAATGTTACCTTCCTTTGGTATAATTTGTTTCGATTCAACATTGCTCTCACTAGTTTTAGCTTTTAATGCTAGCGCAACCATCCTACTGGCTCTGTGTGCACTCTTTTTGCATGTAATGTCACACTTTTTTTGTTTAATAAAGTTCAATAGACAGCAAGGGCAAACAAAAATGCTCAAATTTGCTCAAACCCATCCAAAAATCCGTCGCTAAAGATGATTTTTCGGCCACAGTTAACTTTGGACATTAACTTGGAGTTGCTAGGTCAGTTGGATCTTGGGTGTAGGCCCCAATCCCAATGCAAAGTTCGCCAAGTTGAAGTCTGTAAAAAGTCGAGTTCTTGAGCACGGTGAGGAATGGACTGCCTCGGGTTCTCCTGCACACTTTCGTGGGCCGCGGCAATATTCTCGCTCGATCTGGCGTTCCATTGAAGTACGAGTGTTGGTTGATTGTTTATCGAACGGGTTTTCTTGATTTTTTTTTACTTTTGTTTTTCTATTGTAATGGTTTTCATTGTGATGTTTCCGCTCATTGGTCTATCTTTAGTGCTCTTGAATCCGTTCGAAACTAATTGTTGGGATTCTTACAAATTTTCCATCTCAAAAATTCAAAAGATCGAGAAAATTTTTTGAATTTTTGAGATGGAAAATTTGTAAGAATTCCAACAATCAGTTTCGAACGGATTCAAGAGCACTGAATTGGACCACCAAACGTTGGAGAGTCGACTTTGAAGGACCACCGCGTCTGTCGTAAAATGGACGCAACACGACAAACGTTTGTACTAATGAACACTCATTTTGATAATAAAATTGTATCATTTGGGTGTGCTGCTCCATCGTATAATTTGTCATGGTGATTTGGCATCAGTGAATGAAAAACACCAGATTAGACAGACGGCCACCACTGGCTGCCAACATCGACAAGCCGAAATTAAAAAATCCGTTAAATAATTCATGTATTGACAATAGCATCCATCATTGACACCGACCAAACGGCAGCATGTTTGTTTTACAATTTTATTTATCTATTCAACCTTTCAACTCGAAAATAACAATAAATTATCAAATCTTAGTCACTTCGGTAATCATGTAATTTTACGGGAGCACAATTTACTTGTTATCAATAAATAAATTTTATAATTTATGTTGTCACAGCCATCGTTTTTTCTTTAATAGCGAAGACGTAAGTGCTTTTAGAATTTGGATGAGATGATAGTTTCTCTGAATAGACGATTCGCATCTTTGTACACCGTGTTTACAGTTAGGATGCTAATGTCCTTATGTATACTTTTGTTTATAACGAAGTAGAATGCTGCTGTTATCATTCTGAGAATTTTGGACTGTGTTCGTAGGGCAACTTCAATATACGAATTTGAGGCTGATTGCTATAATTGGAAACCATTCAACCAAATTTGTTTAATCATTGAGTTATACAGCAGAAGCTTGTGTTTTAGGTCAATGGTTTGAATAATTCTCCATCTACCATATAACCGTCGTTCTAGCTGGACACCTAGGTGTTTTGCTCCATTTGCGTGAGGGATTTGTATTCTGTTCATTGTGACAGGCATACACGTCAGCTTATTTAATGTGAATGTTATGTGGATCGATTTCTCTTCATTGAAATTTATCTTCCATTTCTTTAGCCAGATTTCGGCCATATGTTGTTGCAGAGTTTCGGATGTGGGTTTTAATGCGAAAGCAGACGTCATAATTTACAAAGACGTTGGTAGGGCTGAAGTGAACATTAAATAGAACATTAGGCCAAACACACTGCCTAGTGGGACTGCTGCCACAACGCTTTTCTCGACCGATTTATACGTACATAAGATGGCAAATTTCTGGCAATTTAAGATTTGAGAATTTTATGAAGCAGACCCTTGTGCCAAACTTTATCGAATGCTTGGGCTACATTCAAGAAGACGGCGGAGCTGTATTTTTTTATATTCGTATGTTGACCATATTTATGTAGCTATACTTGCTTAATGGTTCCGTGCTCGGCGCTTAAATCAAATTGTTGATTAGCGATGATATTTTGTACTTCCGGTTACATATTTTCGATATTTGCTTTTCCCAATAGTTTTGAGATTATTGGTAGTAGGCTTATTGGCCAATAAGATGAGCCTACCGTAGGATCCTTGCCTAGCTTCAGGGTCATTTTTATAGTTGACAGTTGTCATCATGAATATTTGAGCATCCATTATAACTCGATGATACCCAGAGGCTTACGTTACTAGTTTCCTTTTTTGAATTTCGTGCCAGGTCTTATCCGAATGAAGTGATAAATGCGTAAGACGGTTTTACATATAATCAATATTGTTTTTTTTTGTAGCAGGTTTTGCAGTTTTCACTGCAACAGGCGGAATGTTTAAAGTTGTGTTTCGCATCTTTCGTTAATAAATAAAATTAACTATATTCAATTTTCAGACTTAATAAAAAATATGGGTAATGACGGGACTGATTTATTTGATGTTATGGAATATTCTGAAACAGTCATGCTCTTTCGATGAACGCAAATTAACCTTGCACAACGTGTGTGACTCGGAGCCTTTAGGTCGTCCCATTTTGGCCAATGCTGATATTCATAAATACTTCTTCTTCTACAATCTCTTTTCCTCACTTGAAGTATCATTCATTGTCATGAGCGTTCCATTTAATTCGTGCTTGAAAGCCAAAAGTTGTAATTGTTTATTTTTTTGGAATTTTTAATTAATCGCAATCCTGTATGTATTCCATCCATGCGTTAACGATTGTAAAGTCAACCATGGGATGTGCAGCTTTTAGCATCCATTTTTTTGGTTTTCAAAAAAGTTCCGTAGTATTCTAAAAGTTGATCGCAGGTATCGGCGCAACCCATAAACCTGTTGTAGTTGGCAATAACTGCCGGACTGCTGACGTATATATATTTACGATCTTGTTGTATCCACCGCTGAATGCTTTCTTTCGTTCTTTCGGTTCACACATTTTGTGCCGTTCCATTTAATTGCTGCAATTCTAAAATTTGCATCGCAGAAGACTATTTTTTTAGATTCCCCGCATACAATAATTTTGTCAGATTTAAATTTGGATACCTTCAGTCGATTCGACCAAGACCTAAACATTTATTTAGTAAAACTGTCACAGATCTTCTAGAAATTGACACAAAACTCTTTTAACCCTTGTCGTGGCTTATTTTTCACGTATAACCGAACTGAGCATCGATCGGTCTGTGCACGATATTATAGGTATGTTCGTCAATTGAATAACGATCTATATTTCGGGTATAATAAGCAGCGGTCGCGTACTGAATTTTTTATTGGATTAGCTTGCCAAAGTATGTCATCTTTATCCTCCAGGTCCAGATTCACATAATACAAGAGCAAACGAAGCGATTTAAATCTATTCCATCAAAAATGCTGGAAATTTTTTCAAAGATGTACCATCATTTCCAATTGATACTAATTCTCGGGTATTTAAAGCACCTTATCATCATATAGACACTGCGTACAGCTGTTTGATTTCCTTTGGGGCCGTCTTTAATTCTCCTTCCGTCTTTTCTAAAAAGAACATGCTCGTGTACATAACACATTGATTAACACATAACACATTGACTGTCAACTGACAATTGAAATTGACAAATGTCAATTGATAATTGACAATTGGAAATTGACAATTGATAATTGACAGTTGACAGTTGACAATTGACAATTGACAATTGACAATTGACAATTGACAATTGACAATTAACAATTGGTTATTTGACAATTCACAATAAAATAAAAATATGATAAACATAAATTATTGTTAGCACTTGTACCTGTGTTAATACTTGCACCTGTGTTAGTACTTGCACCTGTGTTAGTATTTGCACCTGTGCTGGCATTTGCTTCTGTATTAATACTCGCACCAGTGTCAGTACTTTTACTTATGTTTGAGCGTGCAATTGTGTTAGTACTTGCCCTTCTGTTAGTACTTGCATCTGTGCAGTACTTGCACCTGTGTTAGTTATTTTACCTATGTAAGAGCTTTCAACTATATGAGTGCTTGCACTTGTGATGCACCTGTGTTAGTACTTGCACCAGTGTTAGTACTCGCACCTGCTTTGGTACTCGCACCTGTGTAAGTACTTTGACCTATGTTAATTGTCAGTTGGCAACAACGACTCCAAAGCGTAACTGAAACTGTTACAGAAGTTTAAATAAGGAAGATAGAGGAAAAGTCTTGCATTTTCCTCAGCATTGGCTGTACAGATAAACTTTTTAATGCGCGCAAAATAAAGAGAGTGTCTAGATACTAAAAGAGTTACCAAAACCCGCAAATTTTCGATATGGTGGTTAGTGCTCTATAGTCCTGGGTTGACGATTTTGTATTGTCCCTAGATGGCAAATTAATAAATATTGAATGTGTCCAAGATTAGTGATATTAATTTTTTATAATATACAATGTTTAGAAGCAAAATCTAAAGAAATATTTCTGCCTCAGCGAGCTTGACCTGTTTAGTTTTCAAGAGGGCTTTGGACACGTGTCTATATTTCCTCTTCAGTCACGAATAAACCTGCGATAAAATCCTGCCATGCCAAGAAATGATCTTAATTCTTTCACATTTCTGGGTACAGGAAAGTTAGCTATCGCTTTGGTTTTTTTCTGGTTTGTCTTTATCTCATACGAGATGCTTAATCTCATACGACGAAGTCTAGCAATTCTATTTCATCCCTTAAAAACTCGCACATGTCGAGCTGTATCTTCAAACTGGCGTCTTCAAGAACTTTGAATATTATTTCCATAGAGTGCGTTGAAAGATGGAATGAACGTTTTTGAGGCCGAATGGGAGGCGCGTAAATTCATATTTTCCATGATTTACAGAAAAAGCGGTCTTCTCTATATTGGAACTTTTTACTGGTATTTGGTGAAATCCACTTTTTAGCTCTACCATTGGTGTTTTTCCCCAGATTTGATAGAATGTCGTTGATTTCTGGAATTGGATATTTGTCTGCAGTGGTAATTGAATTTAATTTCCGATAATTAATAACCATTCGGTATTTTTTTTTCTCCCGTAGCGTCTTCATTTTTTCGGTAGAATCCATACCGAGAAGTTATATAGCGATTTGGACGATCACGCCGTGGTCTACTAATTGATCGGGAGTAGACTGGCTCCGAATTGATCGTACGAATTTCTTCTACAACACTAGTTGTGTAGGTTAATTTCTCTTCAGGATCAGCAAAGAAACGGGGACAGTTTCCATTTAGAATATTTAGCTTTCTTTTTCGTTCTTGATTAAGATGGGAATCTCGAATGATTATGTTGTTGACCGAATTGGATAAGTGTTGGTTTAATGAACACTTATCCAATTCGGTCCGATGAATCCTTCATCGGTGTGAATTATCGCTCGCAGTTGTTTTAGGCTGTCGGTGCCTATTATTCCGTCGAATGATTTTAGATTTGGCCGAATGAAGAATTTCAATTTTGCCTCTGGCCCAAAAAGATCTAACCATGCATGATGGGTGGTAATCTTGCTACCGAATTCGCAATGAATGGTTTTTCGTTATCTAGAGGATTCCGTACATATTGTGCTTTGATATAATTTTTATTTGACCCTGTGTTGTTTAAGAACTTAAATGTATTTCCACTCTTCGCCCTATGCTCTAGATAAGGAAGCGAAGTGCTCCTTAACCTAAAAAAATATTGTCGTCTATAAGTCCGTCTTGCGCCTGTTCTTCACCACAATGGTTTTCTTCGATATCTTCACTCGGGATTGGATTTTGTGGAGTGTCAGTATATTCTAGGAATAATTGGTCATATTGTGAGTCGTACGCATTCATTTGGTACTGGTAATATGTTAAGTCAGACACCTCTTCCTGAGGTTCACAGTGGTGAATTCGGCTGGTTGGAATTTGGCTGGTTGGTGAGTTTGTGCAGATTGGATAGGTCTCCTGTTCTGGATTGAAAAGTTTTGAGCTCCTGTGGTCTATTTTGGTAGTTGCCTTGTTTTAAATGAATGAATTGCCAATCCATGAGCACCAGTTTGTGTAGGGCTTATTATTGAAGTTCATATTTGTTTGCTGGAATGGATATAACGTTGGGTAATTTGGATATCTGTTTGGGAATGATCTATGAAAACTTTGTGGTATTTGGGGGTCGTGTTGGATACCTTCCATGTAGAATTTGTAGTAGTAGTGAAGATTGTGGATTTCTCGTATTAGGGTTACCGTGACTGTGTTGCACACGGCATTGCATACGTCGGACCTTTCATGCTCAGCAGTAGAGGTAGATCAGCTTTGATCCCTCTGACAAATGTATCGATTGCTTTATCTCGATACGACTCCGTCATGACATTCATGGATTCCTGGCTCATCTCCATGGACAATTGTTTGTTTAGAATGAGTGACAGATGTTGGTATACGTGTTGATAGTATTCCGCAACTGATTGATGAAGTTGCGCTAGTGTTGTCAGTTGGTACTCGAGTGTAACCAAATCGCATTGTCCGCATAATGTAATGTCCATCCACATTTAGTGATGTGTTATACGACTCCAAAGAAGTGTTCGCTTGGTCCGTAACCTTGTTTCCTATAACACTAAGCATTCCGTAATACTTTGGGGTGGCTTTTAGATGATCGTAAACTTTTAGTACCGGTCGACGCTTTTTTTCCAGGTTCCCGGTTACCCAGAAAAATCTCTTAGGCAACGTCAGATATTTTGTCTAAGTGATTAAGGTTTGCTAACAAAGTTCTGACATTGTTCACCAACTATGTCACATATGACTTCTTTGAGTTGTGTAACGCCAATGTTATTATTAGTGTTGAATGCACTAGTTGAATTTCCGCTAGCTGCAAGAATTGATGGTTTAATGACGTTGTCGATAATTGTATCTCTTTATTTGGTAACAATGAAATAAATTGAAGTTAGAAGCAAATAGAGGTAAACAATCTCAGAGATGTCCCCCTGTATTGAACATACTTTCAACGGAAGAAAATTGTTTTCGTGATTTTTTTACTGACAGCAGACAGCTGAATAATTTTATAATTTTCTCAGGCTGACTTTTTTTCTTTAATTTAATAATAGAATTTTCGGGATGGAATAATTTTTATGGGATTTCGGGATGGAAATTTAAGGCCTACTTCTCATACATGGCGAGTTACTGCATAACACCCGTAATACAACACTGAATGTGTAAAAATTCATTTTGCAGCCGAGTTTATTGGCAATTACCATAATTAAAGTCGTGTATCGTCTGGAACACCCACAACTTTCATTTAAATTCAGCAAACTAATGATGGAAGTCGTTCAAACAATGAATTGTCGCTTGAATTATTCAAGATATAACAACAAAAACACAGACCTAATATTTTAATAAAGAATCTTTATAAATTTTGAAGCAGAAAGCTTTAGAATTCCATAAGCTGTATATACTCAGATTACGTATGCCTCAAAATATTCTACTCGTATTCTCCTTTTAAAATTCATGTCACACTCATCAAATGTTTATTTGAAAATCTAGGTATGGCAGGGGGATACTCGTATAATACGAAATAATAATAAAAACTCCTAGTACTTGGTATTTATAGATTAATGCAGGTTATGTGGTTTTAAAAGATGTACGTATGTAAGGATATTACATTTTCTATGGAAGTGCCAAAAAAGGGAAATAGTTTATAATTCTACCATAGGATTGAATAACTTTATGCCATAAAGTTTTTGTTTTGTGATAATAAATTCCAATTTTATTGCATTTTGGCTTGTGTATCATTTTGATTATAAATTTCAACACTAAATCTAATTTGTTTATAGGTAGTCGAGAATTTCTAGTCAACATTACCCTCAAACTATATACCAATAAATTTATGTTGGTGTTATATGTAGGTTGTGAAGTGTTTGTTGGATTGTGAGAACAATTTTGGTTTTAGTTTTATCATTATTCCTCCGGTTGACCAAAATGTTGGTGATTTATGAAATGGAAGAACATAAATTTCTGTTGGGAAGATTCAAACTGATTAATAATTTTTAGTTTTGAACTTAACACATTATTTGTGATCATTATTTGTGATTTATATGGAGCATAATATCGCCTCTTTGTTTTCTCCACAATAAAATATTTAAAATTGAATCTGTTTAGGTTAGGTATTGCCGAAACCAGCTCTGGTGACTATCGTCCATTAAAATAAAGAAATAAGTTTTCTAATGTTTCTCATGAATGCAATAATACCCAAATATATGTAAAAGGCGTCATAAATATAAGAAGTTCTAGTTCACAATTGCCTGCTCTAATTGGTACATAACCCTAAATACAAAATCTCCACCACGATGATTTTGTTCGACAGGTACCGAGAATTTTACCTTACAAGAATATGAAAAGAAGTTTGAAAAATCAGTTTTTTGATATCCGTGTAACGCACGAATAAACCGAAGGCAGAAATAAAAATATTGTAATGATTTTGAACACCCGAATGGATTTATAAAGATATTGAAACTGAAACATTCAATGAACGGAGTTCATTCATAGAGGATTGTCAATACGCGAGTGATCTTGAAGAAGCAATTAGCGAGGCTTGATAACATTTATTAAATCGCGAATTTAATATTCTCTAAAAAATTTTATAAAGAAATAACTTATCGAACTAAAAAATTTATTAAACAAGCGCTAAATCAATAAAAAGATTGTGATCACTGAAAAAACTAACATTACTTCCAGCAGGCAGTTTCACTGTTAAGGTGAGTATATCTAATGTAACTCACACGATGGATGATTCAGGTCAAAATATTCAAATATGATCACGGTATTGTTGCATTTAATTACGAATTTTCGCAACAGTTGCATGGCAACTAACGTTCATCTACGAGCAGTGTTAATTAGCATTATTACTATTTGATACAAATTCTGGTCGAATTTAAATGATTCCACCTTTAGCTATAATAATGGGGCATTTAACTTTTGTTGAGTAATAAAATAACTATTTAAATATAGTAATATTTCGTTGCACTCGTTAATTTTTATTTTAGATATAAAAGTATTGCTCTGCTGATTTTGTTGGCCATTAAAAATTCTGAAAGGTTTACAGTATACATAATGAATAATAGATGTCGCTAGAATCGTAAACTAAGAAAAAAAAATTATTGCATATTCGCTTGATGTAAAACCTCGTAACATCAAAATAAAATATTTAATTCAAAAGCTAATGGCGCTATCTTAACGGGTTGTCTTCCACAACAAATGGATTTGAATAAAATGTCTAACGTACTTTGATAATTAGTTATTAATTACATTGAAACAAAAGACATCAATCCCTAGACATCAAACAAACCAGCGACGAACCTGATATTACATAATAAAAAATAATTTACACAGCCACTCCGCCTAAAACAACATAAAAACAGTAACGCGTACAATAAAAATCAAATATGGAGGTACGTCTGCCATAAATTTGACATTCAAAATCATTTCGTATTCTTGCTACGAACAAACCAATATTTTTCAAAATGCAATCTTCAAAAAAAAAAATTTTAATTGCCCTTGGGTTAAAAGTTTTAAAAGAATTAAAAAAATTGGAAGAAAAGAACCACACCTGCTTTTTGGGCCAATCCTTTTTTAGTTAAAAGAGGAGAGCATGATTTGGAAATGCACCTTCATAAAGATTTAAATTGGGGCTCTGGCAGTAATCTCCATAATTTTACCAGGATGCACGTCAATTTGAAGAAATTTTAACTCTGGTGAGTTTCTTCTGGTTAACAATGAACGGCAGTATTCCGATGTCCGTCATATTTCATGCTTTACTTTCAATGAGCTTAATTATACATTTCAGGTCGAGGTGACTATTAAAAAATAAACTACCGTATTACGAGATGCTGTTTCCGCCAGAGTTAGGCTAGCAGCAACTTAGTGTCATATAAAGCAATATCCAGAAAAGAAAGATGAATGGGCCAAAATTGCAACAGATTTTGGCAACATATGGCAGTGTACACATACGATAGGTGTAGCTGATGGAAAACACATAAGAATTAAGGCTACTGCTAACTCAGGGTTTTATTTTTACACCAATAATTTTGTTGGCAATTGTTGATGCTCATGGAAATTTTGTATTTATTGATGTAGGCTCAAGTGAAAGTATCGAATGGCATCGTTCAGAATGCTTGATACTGTACCATACGTAAGGTTAGGTTAGGTTTCAGTAATTGCTATCGCACACTTAGGCCAGTTTTGGGTCATTGTAATACTTTGTATAATAGGAAGTGAAGAAGTGTTACCTCCTCCTCCTTCTCGTCCATGCCGCTTTTGCAGAAGTAATTTGCATCCAGACCCAGCCTTCGCTTGATCTCCATAAAGGCAGTGTCCGGTAAGTACCCTTATAATTTTCCCTAAACCACGCTTCCTTAGTGTGATCAAGATCTTGGATCGCTTCAACCTCAGCTCAGGCCATACTTGCTTCGCTACCCTGACGAGTCATCTAGCTTTCTTATGACTAGCTGCTTTCAGCCCAGACATAGGCCTTCTTACAGATTCTCTCCCTGGTTTCAGTTAGAGAGTCATACCGTACCGTGCTAATTCGTCTGCCCTGCAATTTCCCTCGACGTCAGAGTGGTTCCGAACCCAGACCAGTTGCATATTGAAGTGTTCACTCATCTCATTAAGAGATGTGTATCAATCCAACGCTACCCTCGACGCCAGGGAAACTAAATCATGCAAAAGAATGGCCGCCCGACACAGATAGTGATATCAGTCAACGATATTATACTGTGCTTCAACCAGTTCATGCCCTCTTCATTCGCTATAACTTCAGTCTGGTACACGCTGCGGTAATCAGGTAGATGAAAAGATAAACTTACATTTAGTTCCCACACAGAACACACCAGCTCCCACTTTACCATTGAACTTGAACCCGTCGGTGAAGAATTTAACTCTCCTCTTTGTGTTATACATCCAAATTCATCGTGTCATTCTTCACAGAATTGGATACAGTTGAGTGCCTTTTTTGCAGGCACATCCACCTCAAACCCGCTGATAGCCGGCTGGCCGTATTGACCGCCAATTTCTTACCGATAATATCCAACGGCAGAAGGTACAGCATAACCTCCAACTAGTGGGGGTTGTTTTCGACGCCCCACTAATGAGCAAGCAAGCGGCCCTCTGCACCTTCGCCATCATGTTTATGTGGGATAATTTCTCTAGAGCTGGCCACTATACACTCACACCATATAATAGGACGGGCCTCACAACTTCTGTGTAAAGCCAGTGCACGAGCTCCTGTATCAGACCCCTATTCTTTCCGATATCATTTTTGCAGGAATAGAGTGCCACAGTGGCATTCTTCACTGTTTCGTATTCGGTTTTCAGCTGAGCTTACTGACGAGAAAGATCCCCAGGAGTTTCGCTCTATCAGTAAGGGCCAGCATAGTATCTTTTAAACTTGATGGAACCATCACCGGAATTTTATGTCTCATAGTAAAAAGGACCAGTTATGTTTTAGATGGTTTAATCCTCAATTCACATCTTCTGGCCCAACCCACAGTGATTGGTAATGCATTCTGCATCACACCTCTGATTGTGTACATAGGTGCTTCCTCGAGACAGATATCGCTACGTCATCGGCATAAGCAACCACGCCTCTTCCTTCCTCCTCCAGTTCCAATAGTAATCCATTGATTACTACATCCCAAAGAAGACGAGAGAGGACACTTCCCTGTGGTGTTATCAAAACAACCCGCCTTCTAACGAATACTTCCTCCATCTCCGGGTTTCTGCTATCTCGTTTAGCCTAATTACAGGGTGTTCAATCTCAATTGGCAATAATCCTTTCCTAATTGGATCCACCTTCACGTTGTTGAAAGCGCACTCGATATCGAGAAATGCCACCAACGAGTATTATTGAAAATCCAATGACTTCTCAATTTTCCGAACCAAGGTATGTAACGCCGTGTCCACGGACTTGCCCTTTTGGTACGCATGTTGAGACTGCCCAGCATCTGGCTACAATTCTCGAACGAATATGGACATTCAGCAACCTTTCCTTGGTTTTAAGCAGAAAAGATGGCAGAGATATTGGTCTTAGGGTTGCTGCGTACGAGCTTCTATCCGCCTTCGGGATGAACATCACCCTAGCCTGCTTCCATTTCTTTGGGATGTACCCTAGTTTCAGACACCTTTTGAAGATAACATCCAGCCAGGAAAGTAAAACCTCCGAGTACTTCTGAATTTCTACTGGCACAATCCCATCCGGATCAGCTGATTTAAAGGGCTTAAAACTTTTAATAGCCGATTTTATCTTCCGTGTACTCAGAATATTCTCTGTACACAACAATTGGACGCCGCAGTCACCCCTAGAGCCGCATTCAACCAAAGGCCCCGCAATCGACGCATCCTCACTACCGGGGAAGTGAGTTTCCATTAAAAGATCAAGAGTCTCTTCACTAAAAACCGTCCTATCGTCATCCGGTTTTTTCAGATAGCTTGGAACAGCTGGACTAGTAGAGAGAATCTTTCCTTAGCGCGAGGTATCCGAGACCAATTCCATTCTATCACAGAAGAGTCTTCACGAATACTTTTGCGCTTTTTTTTTGTCCCCTTTTGTATACTCTGAAGCATTCTTTATAGAAGTCCTAGTCTTGACTTTCACTTGAGCAGACCCACAAGTTTTCCGGCACTCAGCAAGTGCTGAGGTCCATCAGATTTTCACTTTCCCCTCAGCTTTGTTAATGGGCAAGCTTTCCTCATAGAGGTATTGCAAGCACTTGTAAGAGTGTCCACCACTGAATCCAGATCACTACTCGTGTTGGGGAGCGCTGGGATTCTGGATGGAATCCAGCTCTCAAATTCCTCTCTATATACGCGACATACTGTCATCCGGGGATTTTGGAGCACGCACCGATTTGTAATATGGAGATTGAGCTTGAACGTTAAGGTACCGACGGTCATAGAAGGAATGCTTCTTTGCCACCCTCCATTCTCCATTCATATAGGTGAAATAAAATCGAAGACCAGAACAACATCCAGAAGAAAGTTCTTAAGTTATTTTAGTTCTTAAAAGAGAATCGAAAAGTAGCTCATCCCTGTCATTGATGTCGGTGCTACTCCAGATGCGGTGATGCGCATTCGCGTCACACCTTAGGATAACTCCCACCTTCCTCCTATCCGCATCTCAATTAAGTGCGCCCAGTAAATCTGGCGGCACTGGCTTCTCCCGGTCCATGCATGCGACTGCAAGCTAGAATCTTCTCCCCTTTGTCTCTAATACATACCGCAGTCATGTCCCCATTGCAATACTGCGGAAGTAGAAAAACATTTGTATGATTTTCCACAAGTATACATGATCTGCTCTTTTCCGTTATACAAGCGTAAAAATTCGCAGACCACAGATCTTGTCATTTTTAATCCAAGGTTCTTGGATCAGAACTATCTCCTCCCCCTACTTAGTAAGTCTAAGAAGTAGCGCCACCGAAGCAGCCTTGGAGTGATGTAGATTTATTTGCACAAACCTGATCATTAGTAACAGTATTTACTCACCTTATCGCGACAGCCGTGCTACATCGGTTAATTGGACCCGACAGAGTCGACGGTATCTTCCGTCTCACTTCCTCCGCAGTCCCTAAACTTTAGAAGGTCCACATGTCCTCCCTCAGAGTCCGATGTGTCCCTCCTCCGTATGGCTAGAGATAGATGATCTCTAAGATGCCTAGTTAGCGCCTCACTTGTTTTCGCGACTAGCTTCGATGTTTCCTCTGGATAGGTACCACTCGTCGAGCTTTCCCCAACTGGCTGGATTTCTTGCTCCCCCCTCTTGGGCAGCGCGTTGCTCGGTTTTACCGCGACCTCGTCTTTTCTGAACATCTTAAGAGTGACAAAGCCGAAGCCGAAGTTTATAATCCCTTTACTTTTTGACGAGGGAGCAAGGGATTGCTTGTTGATTATCATAATTGATAATCTGAAACTGCCCTTCGGCTCCTCCTGCTTGGCAATCTTTCCCCGTCGGAAAAGTTAAAATTTCTTGCAATTGCAATTGAATTTTAAGGGTACAATTACCTCAAGCACGTCGTGATCATAATACAATGGCATATATTTTTCACTGTTCAAACTGGCGTTCTAGTTAATTAAATTTACTTCTAGTTAATATAAATACACTACGCCATCTTTAAAATAAGCAACAAGAAAATCCGAACTCAAAAAATGTTTAATTAAAATTCCAGAGTATTACAATCCCTCATTATATCCCCAATCAGCTTTAATACTTTCAAAATAAAAATTATTTCACTCGAAAAAATTCGGTGTCATAATATTTTTCTGCAGATCCACCATTTACCAATTCCGAAGAAAACAATATTTTTATTTCTTTATCTCGCACAAATAAATTTAAAAATAAAATTTTAATTATTTTCCATAAACTGAATTACGAAGTACGCAAAGTTTAATTTTTGTACATTTTGAAAAACAACATTAACAATTTTTTTTTTGGGAGGTAAATATAAATGACATGACACAATCCAATTTAGGTTTTATGTATTAGTTTAATTTTTTTGTGTTATCCATCTACCAGCACGATATTATGTTCCATGCGACGAGATAAAAATGCGAAATGAGATATTTGAACATGAACACGAAAGAATTGCGGCCAAACAAAATATCATATCGTATTAAACACTGCCACAGTATTGTTAAGCTTTATGAAGCGAGACATTTAAATTATATAGCTACATTACATAGAAAATAAAAAAGTGTTAACATAGCAATACAATTTATGTTGTGGATATTGTACGTGCTTTGACTACCAGAATAACGAGGGCGGCCACAACCATAATATTACGACCGCTTATACAGAGATATTGTTATTAAGTCGTATAATAATTTTACTAAGTACAAGAAAATATGCATATGATGTGGTTGGCGCTTTTATTACCGCACACATAACATACAAGTACATATGGAGGGATACAAATATTGTGGTAGAGATACGAGAGTCCAGAGAGTTAAATAAAAATGAAAATTAAATTTGTAATATTTACGGATCGCGTGTTTAACCCAACAAGAACACCACAGTAAAACTTTATTTAATTTTCAGTTATTTTAAGCTTTTTATTTAAAGCTCCATGTACATTATGTGTGAGGATTATTTATTCAAGTTAACGTTCGTTTATTATTTGGTGTAGAATTTTTATTTTTAAACACATATTTGAATAATATTTAATTGTAATAAAAAAATTCCAACCTAATATGTTCCTCTGTATCGATGTTGTTGTTTTTTTCTTCATGTATAGGGTTTTCCAATAGAGTGATATGATCCAAACTTTCCTCGCAATAATTCAATTGTTGCACTTGCTGTGTGGCACGTAGCCCGTCTTTTTGGAACCAAATGTTGTCAAGAACAACTTCTTCCAATTCGGCCATAAAAAGTTGGTTATCATCGATCTATACCGATCTCCATTGACAGTAACGGTGTTACCAGCTTCATTTCGAAAAAAAAACTACACCAAACTGTCAATTTAGGTGAATGTAATGGTTTTTCATGAATAATTTGTGAATTTTCTGCGCACCAGAATCGACAGTTTTGTTTATTTACTGCACCACTCAGATGAAAGTGAGCCTGATCGGAGAAGATGATTTTCTCAAAAAAATCGTTATCGTTTTCAAGTTGTTCCAAGGCAAAATCAGCACATTCACGACGTTTACGGTGGTCCAATGACTTCAGTTCTTGGGTGAGAATAATTTTATACGGATGCAAACCCAAATCCTTTCTCAAAATCCGCCAGGTTGTGGCTTGAGACAGTCCCAATTCTTGAGAACGTCTTGGAATCGACAAATTGCGGTCTTCAGCAACACTTGCCTGAACGGCGGCAATATTTGCATTACGTCGAGCGAATATTTGCCTTATTGGCACTTCAACATTATGTAAAGAAAATGTACGCTCAAAATTTTCAACAATTCGACGAATAGCGAGCACACTTGGACGATTATTACGACTATAGAATGGCAAAAGCGCACGAAAAGTTGCAATTTGAGAACGATTATTCTGATAACAAAAATGAATAATTTGTAAACGTTGTTCTTGCGTATATCTCACCATGATGAAATTGTAATCAATACTGAATACAATGAAACAAAAAATGACAGATCATGACATATTACAAATGGCCGAAACGTCACTTAAAAATCATATCATTCTTATTGGAAAACCCTATATAAACATTACAAAAAATATGTTTGGAAATGTTTAAAGGATTTGTATTTATATTTCCAACCACAGATTGGAATTAGAATTGTTATTTTTATCAGGTAGCTTTATTTAATGAAAAGTGCGCTTACCTCTGGTGGGAGCTTAGACCATTTTTCATTTAAATAAAACTTTATCAATTTAATTATAAAGTGAGAACAAGCCGGTTGGTGTTTGAGTTGGTTTGGCTGGAGTTGAATCTTTTGTAGGCCGCTATGATTGGTTCGGTTGTTAGGCTGCTCACTATCTCGATGTGGATGGAAATTGTTACCATGCATATGAATAGGGTGAAGTATCCCTTGTAGGATTTGTTGCCTTTGTAGTTCTTGATTGAAAACGCCCCGCGTAGTCGATTTCCGTTTTAGCGAATCAAACACGTAGCTGGCCTTGGTAATCCTGGACTGAGTTTAGTGGATATGCGGTTTCCCTTTCGGAGTCCCGTTCTTGGGTTAATTTTATGATTGTTGTTTCTGCAACCTGAAGTTCATTTCCGTCAGCCAGCCCTTGCTAACACCTTGTTAAAAAGCTTTGAGAATATATGCGTCCCTTTATCCTCGCCAATAACACAACTCTTTCTTCCAGCTCCGCTTGTAAGTTTATTGAGTGTTATGTTATAATATTAAGTTAAGTCTGGAATAGCTTCATCAGTATTCCATTGGGGTAGCATAGTTCTCAGGAAGGGTGGTCCTTACCACTATAAATTGCTATAGATGAGTTCTCTGCTGGAGAACTGCTGGACTTTCTTGCGATTTCAGATCTGCCACTTTGTTGTTAGTAAGATTTTTTGGATTGTCGAAATTTTATTTGCCACAAATGTTGTGAAGCGGCCTGTGCCACCTTTGATCCAACATAGTGTTTTGGTTGAATCTGTCCAAGCATACGTATTGAAGTCTCCAAGTTGCATGGTATCCTGTACGTGTTTCATGCATTTTGCCAATAATAAAGCCACATTTAATTCGAGGCGAGAAATTGATATCATTGTGTTCTTAGTTGGGGTGTCATTTCACCGCTGTCATCCACTGCCCTGGATACGCATACGCTGATGCATCGGCCAATCCATCCAGTTTCATTTTGCATCTTGATCGCATGTTGACCCATTTCGGTATTTTTATGTATGATATTTCTTTTAGCTCATTATCGTATTTCAGCCATTTGGTGCTTATATTTTCTGGTCGGTTTTCATCCCAGTTTATTCCAGTTTTCTATATATCCTGCATCATAATCTTGGCCATGAAGGTTATTGGCGGCAACTATCCTATGGGGCCGAAGAGTTTGGATGACTCAGATAGGAGCGAACGTGTGTTGGGCTGGTGGTAGTTAGTTAGCTGCAGTCCGGTTATGCCGAATTAAAATAAATCTTCTGCTGGGTTGTAACATATTTTGTAACATTTTGGGATAGTTTGATGTTCATTTTCTTAGATGAAATCCACTCTGTGCTGTGAGATTTGTAGCACCAGCTCAATGTTGTCCGCTCCAGTGAGTAAGTTATCCACTTAGAAGTCTGCCAGGATGATTTTCGCCGCTACATGATGTGTACTGGATCCATTCTTGGCTAGCTGAATTAATGTTCTTGTATAGCTAGATAGTTGGCGGCGGTAGTACCAGATCTTATAGTCTTTTAGATGTTGTGTTAAACAACGTACACAAGTAGCCGTTTTGCTGAATAAATTGTTTCTATCTAATGTAGACATCAGCTTGAATTGATCATAGTCCTGCAGATGATGCCTTAATTGGCATCCTTGTACTAGACCGTTGTGGCATGTACCCGCTTTTGCGGCGACATTTGTTGTTGTGGTGTGTTTATCACTTTGGTGATACTCGTGGCCTCTAGTGATTGAAATCTCCTTTCTAAAAAAAGAAAGTCGAAGAATTTCTTTATTTGTTGAATTTATCTTTGTTTTCCTTACGTTGTTTCGTATAACCTAATGGATTCAGGAACTAGATGTTTGCCTAGAATGAACATTACTAGTGCGTCGATGGGAGAGTTCATCTCTAGCTTGTTGGTAGTGTAGCATTTCGATTGCAGTATCATGCAATGATCGAATTTCTCCCGCTGAGGCTACATGTATTATTGGTAAATGTAGCAATAAGGCTAAAGTACTTATTTACCACTAACCTGGCGTTGCTGTACCTTGCATGCAGTATTTGCCAGGTTCTAATATAGTTGTCACCAGTTGTTGAGAGATGACTTATTAACTGAGCCGCACCTTTTAGTAAATTTGAGTTTAAATATGTCATATTAATTGTGTTGGATGTGAAAATGTCTTTGAAAGAATTCCACTGCTCATATTCGCCACTAAACGTTGGTAATTGTATTTTGGGTAAGTGTGCCCTGGCTTCTCCAGAAGATTTCGTTATTTCTTTCTTCTGGTTGCGCTGCCATCGCAATATTATCGATTCTAATCTAACCTTTAGAGTCTCATAGTAGTTGTTTTCGAAGTAGGGAGCTGTGTGCTCCTGTTGTCTCATTTCTACTAAGAGCTCTATGTGTCGTGTATCAACTGCCCCTATTTTTTGGGATAACTGATCCATTTTCAGCTTTATGTATTCCATTCCAGCTTTATGTTCTTGTTGTCCAATGCTTGTTCAATATAGAGTTTATTTTTCTACGCATTCTCCTCATAAGAACATCTTGCTTCTTGACCAGATTTTGGTTGGTGTGGGTCACTTTTTTGCTGGAATTATCAAAATGTTGCCAGTAGTCCCTACTTGTTGATGCTGTTGGTGTTATTAGTGGTCCATTGTTTGACTGCGTTTTGATATGATATTCAGTTGCTGCTGGTTGTCCATACTGGATAATGGGAATGGTGTTGGCGATGTCGCATTGTTCAGGCAATAACTCATCTTCGTAAGTAATTTACGTTAGTTTTGGCAACAGTTTTTCTTGCTCTATACTGATGGTGCTTTTTTATCGTATCTTTCATCGTTATTATCTCGTCATCTCTGGCAAGAAAATCTGCGTATAGTTTTTCAGCTGTTCTAACCTCCTTTCGGAGGAGGTTTTCGTTTAACCAGTATCTCTGTTTTTGTTGTAATTTCTTGCTTGAGCCAATATTTTTCGCCTATCTCCTCTTGTTCCTTCAGCAACTTCTCCATTTCGATTTTGATGATCTAACTCTGTTTGGGTTGAAAAACCAAACGTTATCAAATTAATTGTTGAAGCTGACGATTGAAAATGATGTTTATTGCTTGATATTAAGATTTATTCTAGTGTTTCACTTTTTGAGTTTTGGTAGTTATTTGCTAGTTCGGTTGTTGTTAGCACTCGAAGGAAATTTTAACGGCAAATTGTCAGCACCTATTGCATTAGACGTTAGAGAGCCAATTGCCTTAAGCACATCATCATCAGACATAATAGTAAAATTAAAACAATTAGAACCATTAGAATCATTAGAAGATGTTCCAGTTTCAGTTTCAATATCATGCACCAAATTCATTATAGGCACTTTAACAAATTCCTCATTAAGGTCATAAGGAGAAAATTTAGAAAAATTATTAGCTGAATCAGTAGGTTTAAAACCGTATTTCTCCAAATTCCTCCATATCTCACCATCTTATTAAGTTATTTTTCATATAGCACAAATAAACCATGGGATAGGCTTGAATTTTTGTCTAATCATTTTAAAAAGAGCATACTGGTGCAACCATACCGAGATTGTATCATATAAAAACTCAAATTCACCATCAATCGTGTTTATTCTACCCACCTCAGTCTAATCAACATTAAGTATATCCCAATGAAGGCTTGGAATATCAATATTACCATTGTTGCGCGCAAATCTGATTTCATCATGGAATTGAACCGGTATAGTAAAGTCAATTGATATAAGATCATTTTTCGCGAAGGATGACTAACAAAAATTAGACGTTTCTAATGGAATATTAGAAACAATGTAATATAGAAGTCTTTCCATTGTATCACATACTCTTGTTGGTTGGGTTTGCGTTGTATGCAAATTAAGTGAATCAAAGATGCTTCTTAACTCACGGCTTTCAACCCTATCTAAAAAATCGATATTAAGATCACCCACCAAAATAACCATGTCATAAATCTCAATCAAATTAGATAACAGCTCACACAATTCATTCAGAAGATGACCTCGAACATACATATACGAAACACAAACAACTATTTTTAAAGAATTTATAATAAATTCAGTAGTAAGCTACTCAAGCTCTCAGACGAGCTCTTCACCTCTTCTTCCCACTCTATAATTCCTTAGCAACTTATAACCATTAATATGACATATTTTCAAGCGATTCATCGTTACCGAGGAAATGTTAGGAAGTTATTATTACAATAGTACAAACAAATTATTACATGCACGAAGTGAATACTAATAATTATGTACCAAAATTAAGCAAAATATATACATGCAAGAAGAGAAATACATTTTTCCAATCATTTGTTACAATATTTTCAAAAATAATATTTCATTAAATTTGTTACAGGCAGGAAGTGAATCCTTCACTACCAATAATGCAGCCATGTTTATTAAGGTCTTATAGAAATACAAAATTCGTTCAACGTGTTAAATCTAAATACAAACTGTGCACAATATCTAATCTAACATGGATCAACATTGAATTAAATATTCCACTTATTGCTGTAATCTTAATGATTATTATTTTAATGAAAATTCAAACTATTACATGCACGAAGTGAATATTAATCATTTTAAATAAAAATTTAGAATATTAACCACATAAAAGAAGATAGTTAAGCTTAGCTCAATCATTTATCGCAATATTGGCACAACTTAAGTATTGCTAAAATAATTACATGCAGGAAGTGAGTATTCCTTAACTTGTTGCTTGTTGCTTTAATATTTATTGGTTTATTATAAAATTCAAATTATACTTGCACATAAAAGTTTAAAGATTATATCAATCATTTTTTACAATACTGGTACAAATATAATCAGCTAAAATAATTACAAGCAGGAAGTGAATACTAACATAACAACCTTTATCAAAACATATTTATCATTAATCAAAACATAAAAGCATTAATTATGATTTAAATCTCAAATAAATTAACAGAATAGTAAATATTCTGATTACTGTCTAATCTTAATATTCGTTGGTTTATTAAAAAACCAAATTATTACAAACACAAAGTGAATATTAATGATCATTTACCAAAATTAAGTAACATATAAGATTTGGATTTTGCTACATTTGAAGTTTTGTTGCAATATTTTTACAAATAGAACTTTACTGAATGTATTACATGCAGGAAGAGAATGCATCTGTTGATTATGATCTTCAACCCTTATCCATCTGTCAAATAAAAAATGTACAAACTAGTTTTATTTGAAATTTCATTGCAAAATAAAATCGAACTCGGATTAAGACAAACCTATTCTTTCCGCTATATGTAAAACGAAACCAGTATAACAAAAATTGCAAGCAAACGAATCCTATTTGTTGCAGCCATATGTATTAATGTACGAGTATTAAATTAAAATAGAAATGCGAACAATGGGTGTCTAATCTCAAATGGATCAACATTGGATTAAATATTCCGCGTATTGCTTGTAATCTTAGTATTTTATTAGTTTATTAAAAAATCCAATTAATATTAAGGAAAGGAAGAAAATATCTTTATCCCATTGTTACAATACCATATATTTCCATTATGCTATGGGTACATGCCATATATATCCATTGGGTAGCTAAATTCACTTCTATCAATAGTACATTCATTATTCTGTTAATTTCTAGTATTCCAAATATGTGCGAAATAAATATTATTGGCCAGTAGCAAATTGATTGTATTTAAATCGTTCTTTACAATATTAATACAAATTTTATTTACTAAATTTACTACATGTAAGAAGTGAATAATTATATTCAATTGCTACAGTCATGTGTATAATGGTATAAGATAAAATTAATCAACGAACCCACAACGTAATATTTAGTATCCAGTAAATAGCATGTAATTGCTTGCCAATCATTCAAATATTTGTTGTGTTCTACCAAATATCAAACAATGTTATCTACTTTAGATTTACCTACAGTATTTGTAACGAGTTTTCATTTTCCAGATGAAGGAATCCTGTAGTAAAACGTTGTTCAAACCATTTTTTTCGTTCCTGTAGTATATACTGGGTGAGTTTTTCAATAAATGTTTTTTATTTGTCACTTATTTCTCAGATTATGGATGAGAGCTTGAATGACTTTAAACACCAATACAATTTTCTCGAAGATGTACAGTGCTTTCGTAACAAAGACCAAAAATAAATAAAATTTCGATTCGTTTTTCGATTCATTAGGTAAATTTTGAATTAGGCACTGCTATAAATAAAGATAAATAGAATTCAAAAATGTAAAAAATGGTTTCAGAGAAGATACTTCTAGTTTTAGTAAATGTACAAGTTAAATCTTGTTATGCGCGGGATAAGAATAAGGCCATTATGGCCATACATGAAGAGGGCCAAGATTCTCTCAATCATTTATTCCAAAATTTGCACATCTTAAACTTTCGTAAAATAATTACATGCAGGAAGTGATTACTGCTAAACTTTTGTATATTAAATATACTGATGTTTGCTTGTAATCTAAATATTTATTTGTCAACTTAAAATAATTTGTTACATGCTTACTTTAGCAAGAATTTTAATCATTATTTATCAAAATTAAGTAAAATGTCTACATGCGAGAAGAGAATTAAACTAGTTCCAATCATTTATTACAATATTCTCATAAATAATATTTTATTAGACTTATTACAAGCAGGAAGTGAATCAAAACACAAATTTTGTATCTAATCTGCATACGTAGATATGTAATCTACATACATCAACAATAAATTAAATATTCTGCTTATTGCTGTAAACATAATATTTATCAAAATTTTAAATTATTACATGCACGAGGTGAATGTTAATGGTTTTAAGGCACAATTTATCAAATTAACAACATAAAACAAGAGATTTAAACTTATCTCAATCTTTTATTGCAATATTGGCACAATTTAACCTTGGCTAAAATAATTACATGCGGGAAGTGAATATTTCTAAACTATTGTCAGTGACATAATTAAATTAATACCGTTATCCCCATTCAAAATTTAAAATTTAAAGATGTACACTGTTTCCGTAACATAGAACAAAACTAAATAAATGTAATAGTTTTAAAATAGGTACTGTTTGCTGAATTAGGTACTGCTAAAAATAATGTAAATAGAATTCAAAAATGTAAAAAAATAGTTTCAGAGAAAATTTTTCTAGTTTTAGGAATATAGAAATAAGGCCATTATGAGCATAAATAAAGAGGGCCAAGCTTCTCTCAATCATTTATTCCAAAATTGGCACAACTTAAACTTTCGTAAAATAATTACATGCACGAAGTTATTACTGCTAAACTATTGTATATTAAATATACTGATGTTTGCTTGTAATCTCAATTTCATACTTACTTTAGCAAAAATTTTAATCATTATTTATCAAAATTAAGTAAAGAGAATTAAACTATTTCGAATAATTTATTACAATATTCTCAAAAATAATATTTTATTAAATTTATTACAAGCAGGAAGTGAATCAAAACACAAATTTTGTATCTAATCTACATACGTAGATATGTAATCTACATACATCAACAATAAATTAAATATTCTGCTTATTGCTGTAATCATAATATTTATTAACAATTTAAATTATTACATGCACGAAGTGAATATTAATGATTTTAAGGCAGAATTTAGCAAACTAACAACATAAAACAAGAGATTAAAACTTATCTCAATCATTTATTGCAATATTGGCACAATTTAAACTTGGCTAAAATAATTGCATGCGGGAAGCGAATATTTCTAAACTATTGCCAGTGGCATAATTAAATTAATCCCCATTCAAAATTTAAAATCTAATTCCAAATATATATTGGTTTATTTAAAAAACTAATTTATTCATGCACAAAGTAAATATTAGTAATAATTTATCAAAATCAAGATAAATTACTACATGATAGAGTGACAATCATTTTCATTTATTTATAATAAAAAGTTCACAAAAAAAAATTACACTAAATTTATTACAAGCAGGAAGTGAATACTTTACTATGAAAGTAATTTTGATTGTTCGAAAATGGTGTATCTTAAGCAACCAACTTCTTAAATTCAAACGATTAAAACTAGTATGTTGTAGTAAATTCTGTTTTTAAGGTTTCATATCTTTACACTTGTCAGGATTCTTTATCCAGTTTATCCATTGCTAAATAAATGACGGTTTACTGCTGGCGCTCCTGGACCTAATAACTTCAGAATAAGGATTGTTTTTATCCGTTTTTTTGTCGTATTTTACGTACGGGTGGTAGAATAATCATAAAAAATGTTGAGCGCGAGATTTTTGCTATATCGTCAATGTCAAAAAAATAGTTATATAAACATTTACGGGAAAACGATTATTAACTAAAAGATTCTAAATTAATTAGCAGTAATATCAGCACATATTATTTTGCTAAAATTGTAATTGGAAATGACAATTTTAGACAAAACGCTTTTGTTTCAATAAAAATTCGGCTCTGTAAAGTCTAGAGAGAGCTTTTCTACAAATTAAAAGATCCCAGTGATTTTGGTCGTAATCGGTCTGCTGGATTTGGTAACTTCCTTAGAAGCCTCACGGTTTTTGCAAATTATATTGGATGGTATTTAAATTCGGCCACTATACAGCTCAGACGGATTGATTGATTCGAACAAAACTGAATACTTAAGTTTTCCCCATACATTTTGAGATCCAAGTGATATTTGGCCAAAATCGGTCCACCGGGAGTGGCACCTTCCATAGGTGCTTTATAATTTTTTGCGTATACCGTAATTTGAAAGGTGTCTCAAATATGACTGTCATGTCATTTAAAATAGATTTTTCCAAAAATTGGCGGAAAGGTCGATTTTTCTAAAACTGTTTTTTTAATAGTAATCATGAAAACTGTTAACCTCGGAATTTTTGACCTGACTTATCGGGGTGAAACTTTATGCTTAAATTTATTCCCTAAATCGGAAAAGCATATGGCATTTAAAAAAAACGATTAAAACCAAAAAAGTCGTAGATTAAATTTCATACAAAATTAGTTCAAATCATATTTAAGATTTTGCCGGAAATAACGAGTTTCGGAAATCGGAATCTCTACAGACCAGGCGGTTTGACCATTAGGAATAAAACTGCATACTAAAGCATTTTTCATAAATTGGGAGAGCTATTCGAAATGTGGGAGACATCTTCGTGCCAGAAGTTGCAGCTTCCGAATGAGCTTTTCAATTTTTAGAATAAAGATTAAATTTTTAATAAGGTCAACCCTTCCTTATTTTCTGAAATTTTTAGCAAGAATAATGACTTTTGATTTAACAAGACAATTTTTATCAAAACTAGTGAGGTTTATTAGCATCTATGTACATTTGCCGTAAAAGTAAGTCGGGTGTTGGCTCACAACAATTACACCCTTCCATTTTTTATTGTACATTTTAGAGCCTCAAAATGCCTTGACTAACGTTTTACATAATGAAACGAGAATACTGCCCTCGTGTAATTATATCAAATATCCCTAAACTATTCCGAAATTATAAATATTAATTAGAATTACCTAACCAAACCATCAGTCTTATCCCTGAAATTGAAACAAAATGCTACATAAAATTAAAATTCTGCATGAATGTTTTCAAAAATATTTTTGAGACTTCTATTAGCTTAATGTCATTGTTGCAATTTATAAAACTTTTTGAGTTCTTTGTAATAAAAATACTTGCAACCGAAATGTTCAAGTTCTTATTAGGAATTGAATTTATTATTTTAAGAAATTCACTTCAAAAACAAAATGATTTTATCCACACATACATGAATACGAAGAAGACCAAAAGCTTACAAAAATATTTATACAAAGCCAAATTTAATTAAAAAAATATTTTTCTTTTGTTTCTAAATTAAATTTTAATTGGAAAGATATTTGGATTTCATTTTGTAATTATAAAATTGTATATATTTTATTTTATTGAAAACTAATTAAAAAATATTATTAATTGAAATTTTTCTTGTACAACAATAACAAATTACGTTTTATGTTTCTAGTCGTTTTGATAAAATTTGATACGTTTCTGCTATCAGCATATACTCATCTTACATTGTGAAAATTCTGGGATAGTTTTTTTTAAATTTACTTTCCAGTACTATCAAAATTATCTTTAAAATAATTATTTTAAATATTTATTTCATTAACTCGATTCAACAGCTTTCAAGGGTGGAACTCATGCAACTCTGTGTTCCTGATTATATTTAAGTTATATGTGCATATATAAGTGTGAAAAGCTTTGAACAAATACCGTAGATTTTTCGTCGTTCCAATGTTTGTTTTGTGCTTTTTCGTTTTCCCAATATTTTTATCTTGCATACACGTTTACTATAAAAGACAGAATTTAAACTTCATTTCCGAAATTATTTTTATGTGTTTTGAGATTAAAAATTTGAGCTTTTTTGTAAAGGTATATATTTAATCTTAGGATAGGTTGTGTATATTTTGGGGTTATATATACCTCGAAAAAGAAATTCGGTTTTACAATGATTTCGGAGCACAGACTGTTCAACGGATCATATTTAAAAGCGCAAGTGAGAAATTGAGTAAAATATTTGATTTTAATAATCGTTTTGAGATTCTCGACTGTATTTCCCTATGGATCGCCCCGATTCAAACAAAGGATCAATATTCAAATGAATGGTCAATAATATCTTTAGCCATAATACTTGTAGAGAGTGAGGTTTTTTTAATAACTGACAGGCTTTTATCACAGGAACGGTGCAAGATAGGACACAATTATGAAAATTGTTCAATGTCGACAGGGTAATTTTGGACATATTTTCCAACAACTCAAAAAATTATAGTGAAAGTTCTTCATAATAAATTTTCCCAATATCATCCGTCTAGAATACCGGCTGCTTGCGAGGGTTTTTCAGATATTGACCAGAAACTGAAAAGAAATTATAAAGCAACAGAAACTAATAAAGTTATAGAGTTAATTGATAAGTCCTCTCCCCATTTCTCATGCGATTCATTTCAGAACGTTGGTCAAATACAACTTAAAGTCTAATCTATCATAACCAGACCATCAAATTTTGTTTAGAACTCACTTAAAAATCCTTATCCAGTATTACTACCCAAATTGCGTCATATTTCGTTAAGACGGGGAGAGGGATCAATTTACGGAGTTCCTTTACTATTCGGATGTAAATTAATTTACCAATTTAAAGAACAAATTTAAAAATTGATTCAACTGGTTCGTTTTCTTTTGTCATAAAAGAGTTACAAAAATAAATAAAACATAGAACAACAGAAATTCTTTTTTGCCAGAGTGCTACAACTTGTGGTGAGTACGGCTAATCTCCAATTATTTGCTGGACAATTTCCGCTGTCCTCTACAGTATGCAAAAATAAGGGTAGATTTGCTTAAATCAAATTTTGTTGATTAATAAAATGTTACAAAAATTTCTCTAATAGTAAGCACTTTTACTTGTAAAACCTTGATTTTCAGGTGATGGAGGGTGACAATGTTGTGATCAACACCCGGTTTTAATTTACAACGAATGTGTATGTTACGGTTAAATTCCGAAACTGGTAAATGTCCGAAATTTGTATATGTACTCTAGAGGGCCGAAGTTAACAAAATATTTGCAGGCCTTCTTCTCTACATATCCGTAGTTTCCTTTATTCACAATCAGAGGGTCAGGCGACATGAAGGGCGCAATTAGCTTCCGCAAATACGTGAGAGTTAGTGAAGCCGTTAGAACTAAGTATTCCAAATCACTTTGCACTAATGCCAAAAAAAGTACTCCGTAAGATGAAAAATGGATCATTTCTGGCTCCCATTTCATAGGGCTTCTATCATTTATGGCTCCCATTTTATAGATTTCGGGTCATTTTGAAGTTTTATTCGAACAGTTACCGATTTCGAACTTTCACCGTAAAATATACATAAATCTCGAATGAGAAGCGAACAATTTAATTTAACGAATTCTTGGTACAACTGTTTTGTAAAGGGTGTCCCAAAATTTACGAAAAATTTGAATTACACGGAAAAGTAGTCAATTTAATGTTTGCAATCAAACCAAACAAAGTTTGGCTGCTACAGTTCGCAAATTCCGTACAAAAATATGGTCCAAATATTGGTTTAACTTGACTGAATCATTTGGGGACGCTAAACACACTGGCCGTCAAATAATAAGCCATTCAATCGATAATATCGAAGCAGTGCGTGAGAGTCTTGGCAAAACTCCAGAAACATCGATACGGCGCTGTCGATAAGAATTGCAAATTTCAAGAAGCTCTCTATAGCGCATACTCACCAAAAATCTGCGTCTCCATGCTTCCAAAGTTCAATTGACACAAAAATTAGAGCCTAATGACCATGTACGCTGCGAAAAGAGTTTGTTGATTGGATTGTTGAACAACAACAAGTGAATGCTAATTTTTCAAGCAAAACAACCCTCCCCCCCCCACTTGTGATTGTTGAAAAACAAATGCATCCACAACGTGTCATTGTTTGGTGCAGATTTTGGCTGGAGGCGCCCTTGGGCCATAATTATTTGAAAATAAGGCTGGTCAAGCAGTTAGTGTTACTGGTACACCATATCGCGACATGATAACCGAGTTCTTTCTTTCTAAATCAGATGATGTTGATGTGGACGACATGTGGTTTTAACAAGACAGTTCAACATGAGTTTCGATGATCAGAATTGATCCCTTAGATGATGTGATTTAACACCAATGTATTTCTTTCTATTGGATTACTAGAAGTCAAAAGTCTATATGAACAACCCCATATCCACCCGTGCATTGAAGGAGGTATAGGCCAGCAAAGCCGTGGAGGCCATTATTTTCCATATTTTCCCGATGTGCTTTTCCATAAAAAAAATAGAATTTAAAAAACCGTGCTTTCTATTTAATTTAAATTTTGCGTTAATTTTAGGACACGCAAAGCTTAAGCCAAAATATCAGGAAGATTAATTATTAATTAGAAAAATTATAACACTTCAAAGGCGTCGGTACGAAATCCCAAATTACAAAAGACCGAATTATCAAAAATCCCGACAAAAAGAAATCCCGACTTTCAAAATCCCGACTTTCAAAATCACGACTTTCGAAATCCAGATTTTGCTGAAACCTTAAAAAATCCCGACAAAAGTCGGAATACTTTTTCGTTTTTTTATCATCACTTTTATTAAGAACTCGGCCTTTTTTGTCGATCTTGGTCAAATTTGGATTATCGGATATGATCAGCATTTGAATGTGAATTTTTCTAATATTTTTGGAATTGGGTCTGGTCACTTGAACTTGACCATTCCATTACAAACATGGATTTGTATAAATATGTTCTTTTAATAAAATACATTTTTGGTCGTCTTGAAAATAACGTTTGGGTTTTTGATGAAAATTTTGCCATTTCTATCCACGTTTTTTTAGTGGGACGCGTTCACCAGCTTTTCACTTCTCAATGCGTGTTCTGCATATGATTTGCATATCCCTTTAAAGTCTTCGATTAATTTATAAATCCCAATATGAGGTCTTCCGACTATTATTTTTAGTCGAGCGTGACAGGGCACAACCGAGTTTTGAGTTCTAGAGCAATTTTATTCATTGTTCTGGAATATACTCCAGAACTCTGGACTGTATTGGGGACTCCCTTGGTATCCATAAGCACACCTTATATAATTAGTTTGTAGCCATTTTGCTTTTCGCTTGGCGTCGGAAATCTCTTCAAGAGGGACGAATGCTAAGCTTTTCAACATGCAAATTTGCAGGTATTCGTATTGTACTTTCCGCCATAATATTTGCCTGAAATGGAAAAGGCATCCTTTGTATTCAGCCAACGGAAAATATATTTTAGCCGCAACAACGCTTCCTTTTTCAAAATCTGACACAATTCTCTTTGGATGTAACGAGACTTTCCAATTACAAGGAATGTTACAAACCTTAAAGAACAACTCGGAGTAAGCTTATACTGATTTTGAGCTTATTACACAAAATAATAATGGCACGATCCGGTCGCCAATTTTACCATGGAGGTCTCATTATAGACGGCACAACCTCGAATGTACCATCGATGAGCCAGCATTCAGCCTCTGCTAGCAACATCAATTCGTATTCTTTTAAACTTTCCGGCTCTTTCAGTGTTGTGGCTCTCACTTGACCAATTTTTTGTTTTTGTGCTCCGTTTAAAGGCAAATATAAACTACAATCAGGGTCACATTCAATAATATTTTCTCTTACTATTTGAGCAACCCAGGTACTTCTGCCAAACTTTTTACTGTTTCATTTGCCTTGAAAACCTGTTTTTCGGAAACCACCGGAGAGTGATTATGATCTGATGGTTCCTTTTTTAATTCAAGTTTTCCTTCTTCTAGTGTTGTGGTTATTCTTGCTTTACACAATAGGTTTTTCCTTTGATCGCAACAACATCGAGAAGTTTGATGTACATTTTTCGAGATGGTAAGCGTAACCATCAATAATCAGCTTATCTTTATTTTTGTTCGTTTGGACTAATGAGATATTAGTTTTGTTCCTGTGGGCACCCAAATTCAAAAAAGAAATTTAAAAAATCGTGCTTTTGAAAATCGGGATTTGGAAAGTCAGAATTTTGATTTCGGAATTTTAAAAGTCGGAATTTTAAAAGTCAAGATTTTGATTTTGGGATTTTGAAATTCGGGCAAACGACCCCAACCCCACTTCAAACTTTCATGTTATTCTGAGGCCGCGATTTAGCTTGTGGTTTTAATAAAATGATTTGTGTTAATCAATTTGAGTATGTTTGGCGGCTCCACAATAATAACTAAAAAAAACATTTTATCGACGATAATTCTAATTCTAGAAGACCGGCCTATTTAGTCGCCATTGTATTTATAATGTTGAGTGTACAACCAAATATTACGCCAACCTATAGACTAAACATTGATACCAATTTAATATTGATCGCGGATATCATGATTCATGTGCGTAAAGTGAATTTTCAATTGGGTCGAAATATTGTATTACCTGTTACCGTATGCGTCTAGAATAATAAAAGATAAATGATGCATGCGTCTTATTTAAAATATGTACATGTCCGCTCTTTAATAAAATAAAATATAATGGAGTTGTCACCCGTGCGATGCATAATTATGCAATTGGCATTAACATTTTTAATTCAGGAAATCGTAACGCGAGCGCGATTTATTGTAACGATTTTTGACACGATTTTTGTGTTATTTTTGACTGTATCAGTAATTTTTCGTGATTTATTTAGAAATGTTGTGCGTATGTTTAGCCAAAAACTGGGTTAATTTAAACATGAAATAGAAATTTAGTGTATTAGATTATGTCGGCATATTTTACCAAAACTACTGGTGTAACACCATAAGCATATATTTTCAATTATGTAATTTAATGAAGAGCAATGAATGATAAACCGATTGATTCAGTTTGTCAATTGATGAATAACCTTGAAGTAATGTCTCATATCATCACTGTAAAGCCATATTCAATTTAAGCGGATTAAATGTACTAAGAGAGTTTACCTTGTTTTCGACGTTTTCATGGTTTACTGTATAGCACGTTAATCTTTATTTGCCTGATATCTTAAATTTCGTCAAATTTTCTAGTTTAGATTATCTGACAAAATGCAGTTTTACTTTTATTTAAAATTTCGACACCAAATATTGTTGTTGATATTTAAATTGTGTTTACATAATAAAGTTATTGAAAGTGGCTTAAGATGAATTAATTATTTCCTGCTTTTATTAAAAAATTATTTTGAACTCTTACACTTTGGATTGGATTCCAATAATTAATTTACAGCAGAATGATTTTTAAACTCATTACAAACAATTCGACAATGTGACAATTTTTTAAAACTTCCAATATTGCACCATCAACAGTGTAGCAAGTGTTTTAGGTTTACAATTATTTTGATTTAAGTTTCCTGAGAGGAACTTTCATCAGAAACTAGATTATATTAGAAAACATTTAATCAATTCAAAACATCTGCGAACACATACAGCAAAACCTTTAAGTTAAAGTACAAAGATTCAGAATCTTTGTAGTATAAAAAGTATTGTTTTACCTTCTGTTACGTAGTAAAATAAAGTGTATCATAGTAATCATGAAAATGTTTGATCTCTTTGAATTTTTCCAAATTTACCATTGAGAAATGGTTTATGAAATGTTCTCTGTGTGTCTGTGAGTGTTGACATATAGATTTGTAGCTATCTACAGCCCAAATGGAGCGGAAATTGCGAATTTGATAAAAAATAATAGTTTTACCGAAATTCGTCGTTCTTACAACACAAACGGATTGTTCAGAATGGAAGATTAGTGAAATGTACCTAAAATCAGTTGATGATAAAACGCCTTTTTAAAATTGCAACATCACCTGTTATGTTTATCATTCTGCAATGTTCGTAAAAATAAAAAGTTTTAAATCAAATCTGTTTTTATCGAAAATTCATCTCTATGAAACTGATATATACGCGTATATATGAAAATTCTTATAACATTTTTCTATAAATTTGAAAATCTTAAAAGTATGGTGAACAATTTATTTTTCCTTCAAAACCAATTGTTTGAAGTTCAGAGTTGTTTCTAGGTATTGCTTTGCTGATGAGACCCCAACTAATAACTCTCTAAGTTGTTTTATTCCATTAACTCACATATTTTTCAGGAGTTAGGCTCCTATCTCACCAATTGTTTAATTGAAAAGCTGATTCTGAAGATTGGAACCTCATGAACAACTTGATTTACAAGTTTTTTATTGGCGGCTAAAAGGGCTAGACTATACGTTAGATCAGCTTTTTAAATTAGTTCTTGCAACAACGCAAGGCGTGTTTTGCATGTAGGCCGCTGTAAACGGCATTTTTATATATTGTTTGTTAGGGAGTTAAATCTTTCGTTGAGCCACTTTTTTTGCCAAGCTAATTTATTTGCTCTTTAATATAATTTTTTACATGTTGTTTTTCGTGGTTAAATTTCCTACTAAACCATTTATTTTACGGGGTTTATTCCTCGATGAACCTTGTGGTTAGTAGGTTGTTTATTGGAAAGTATAAAATTTATTTTACAAATTGTTTTGAGAGTTGAATCTCTGTTAAATTTCATGTTCCACAAACTGTTTTTGGGTTAAACACAAAAGGTATTCATTTTATTTGACAGGTTGCCCAACTTTGAGGGAACTCCCCGTTAAAGCATTTAATTTATAAATTATTTCTTTGTTTATTTTTTCTTGTTTTGCAGGTTGTATATTGGGCGGAAACCCCTCCATTTAACCACTTATTATAAATGTTGTTTTCCAACGAAACGACTTGTTTTGCGAACAAATTAATTTCATATTTAAGCCACATTACACACTACACCGATATATCTCTCGGTTTTCCAAACAGCAGCAGTGATTATATAAACATAATGTTTTGTTTTGGGCTTGAATCACTGACTAATATTTCCACGCGTGTTACTGCTTTTGCTTCAACTTGAATTGACCACTTTTTCTCGGCTTAGATCTAATGATCTTTCAGGTATAACAGCGACTTTGAACCTATAAAAACTTGTCATCACCATTTCATTGAGATATGGTTTAAGGTTTCTCAGATACTGTTATATGGCTCCAATTTGAACCAAAAATCCACGAGAAGAAGAAAGAAGCTTAACGTCGACATTCCATTGCTAGCTCTTGAAATATTTTTGGATAATATTTCGACCGTTTTAGAACGCTACTGCACATATTGCTCATCTAAAATCAAACGCTTGCAGCCTTGGATTTCCTTTGACCTTGCGAGACATATTAATAAAAGGAATAAACTGCGAACCAAGGTAACTAATTACTTCGCGAAAGCTATAATAGAATATGCACCATAATTAATGTGAATGTCAAAAAAGAAAGGAAGTTTATTATTCTAAGCGTTTTTCATCTAACCGCGGTGTTATAAAAAAAAACTAGATTTTAGTGAACGAAACCTAAAACGCTACTAGTTAAATCTATTTTAGCACAGAATGGAGAACTTTTTGTGGGTGCTAAATTTGGCTCTAGCAACACGTCATCTAGTTCCGATTTGAATTTTCTTTACAGTCCGTCAACGTTTTTTAATGACTAGCTATGCAGGTTTTCTTATTATTAGTGCTTTGGAACCAAAATACTCAATTGATAACGTTGGTCTGAGTAATTATATACTAAAAGCCATTGCTGGACATATTAGTCCCATTCTTTCACACATTTCCAACCTTTCCTTTGAGCTGGGAGTTGAACCCGATTGATTGAATACAGCAACTATAATTCCCCTTTTTAAGAATGGTAATCGCCTCGACCAACGAAACTAAATAACTATTGCTTTGCAGCCAGTAATCCTAAAAGTTTTTGAAAAGGCACTTAAAAATAGGGTTTCTAGTTTTTTAGATCCAACGGGTGTACTGAGTATTACTGAGTATTCATTCGAATAAACTTTGTTGGAATTCTTAAATAAAATCAATATTGGTTTAAATAAACGTTTAAATTTAACTTTCGACATGGTCGAATTTTATTGGGGTTGGAGTTTCCCAGGGTTCAGTATTGGATCCATTGCTGTTTCTTATTTACACTAACTCGGTGTTTAAACTGAATCTTCATGGTTATTCTAGCCTTGGCTTATTGTGGAAATTCTCGCAGGAACGTTATTTCGATGATCAATGCTGATCTAAAAATTTTGATGTACATGGTTCGACAAGCATCGTCCTATTCCAAGCCGGAAAACTTAATTCATGTTTTACACGATAAAAAAATCAGTTGTAAATAGAGCCTATGTCGGGAAGATTAATTGGTAAAAGGGGTTGCAAAAACTAGCCTCGTGAAAGTTATGTCGACCGATAAAGAATACAGCTCCTATTAACTAGGCAACGCTATAACCTTCCATGGTAATTAACCATACACCACTGAACAATTCACAACAGATTTGACAACATCTAACAAAATAGCTGTTATAACCTAACAAATTTCGAGCGTCCCTATTGAAAGACCCTTTACAATGTTCAACATCATTACCACGCAACAAAATGATAAATTTTGTGGCAAATAATGATCATACGAGTATAAGTTAATCGGGTTTTTTAATAAATGTCAAAATATGACCGAACGCTTACCTGATATTTCAAACAATATATTTCCCTTTACCTCCAATTTAGGAGCACAGGGAGTTTACTGGGCTGGACCATCAAACTCTGTTGGGTTCTATTGCTTCGATTTTAAACCACAAATTTCCGTGTTAGAGCTGGTCGTCCGATTTCCCTTCTCTCTTGTGGGTTTAATTGCAGAGACCTGCTTGTCATTTAATTCTGCGACTTCCTTAATGTGAGCAATCCATCTCCAAGATCTCAATATTTGTTATTTTGTTGGACCAGAAGCACCTCAGTATTCTCTTAAGGCATTTATTTACTTATTTGTATACTATTTCAGTGATGTGCTTCGCCTCATCGTCTGGTTTTCCTGATATTTATTTTGAGGCCAAAGTCTTTTGTTAGAACTGAGTAGGTGCAGTGATGAATTTCAATCATTAACCAGCTCAATGAAGATGCGTTTTGATTTAATGTTATTATATTAACTTAGTGTAACATCGTCCTGGTGTGAAGGCAGCTTGTTCCTTTCTTAATTTTGGGTTGACTGTCGGAAGTAATTTTGGAAGAATTCTTTTATGGTTATGTTGAAGATGGATATATATCCTGCCAATTTATACATTCTCTTAGGTCACCATTCCCGAGAATCGCTATTATATGCACAAATAACATTATTTTTGATTATTGCACACACATTGATTGATGTGGTACGCGCATGTTTTGATCCAAAGGGTTTACGTCTGAATTCTTGGTTCTCGACCCGACTGTATTGGTAGCTGTTTCGATATAGGTTTCTTAAATTTGTTTCGACTGTTGCTCTACATTGATAGCTGCTTCTTCAATGGTTTCGCAGAATATGTCTCTTGTGTCCGGCATCTTTTAATCTGTCAGTGTTTAGTTTTTTTTTGATTTGTCTTGATGTGTTTTGCAACGACTTTAATTTTGAATTATGATATTTTACCAGTGGTCACTATAAATGCCTGCACCACTAGTTGTCCTGACTCTTGTAATGACTTGAGAAATTTTTGGTTGGTGATTACGTGATCTATTTGGTTCGTTATTCTACACTTCAGGTGATATCCATTACTGCCTTCTATGAATTATCTGTTTTGTGACGTAAAGTCGGTGAGTCGTTCTCCATTATTATTACGTACAGAGCCTATTTACTTGTTTACCCATACGATGGTTTATCGGGTGGGTTTTATATGTTCCAATTATTGCGTTGAAATCTCCTTCTTGTATTATTTTGATCATTTTCTTGTGTGCCCTTTCTATTGTAGCTTGTAGTTGTTCATAGAACTCATCCCATTGAATATTAAAGTCTGTATTAGTATTATTGAATGGAATCCAGTTACAACGCTACGATTATTCTGCAGGATTCAAAGAATATATTAAGTAATTTCGCTTGTGTTTTATTTCACCACTGTATTATCTAACTGCACTGAGGCCAATTTTGGCTATTATTTTTCTTAATGTTGCTAAGCCTTTTTGCATTTCTGTTAAAGGTTTGATGTTTGAATTTGCCGGCTTGCATTATTTATTCTAGTATTGGTTTCTGTAATAATTTTGAATTCGGATCAATGATTGATTGGCGCATTGAATCCTAGCCAGCCCAGTGAAGCCATAAAAGCTTCGCAATAAGGAATAATGGCCGGGGGAGGGGAGGGGGTTCTTCCGCTTCATTATTCACTTTTTTATGAAGTTCCTAAGCGGTCACCCAACCTAGTAAAATACACTCGTTCCAATTTCATGAAAGATAACTCAAGTGGAAAAGAACCAGGAAACGAAAACGTTGATTGATAATCAATTGTTGAATCTCTGGGACAAATGTAATCCTAAGCTAACCTGGGCAAAATGGATATCGCTTTTATTAAAAAAAACCCAACAGTATTTTTTTTTTCAAGACAATTATCGCAGCTCATTTTGCTCAAAATACAACCAAAAACAGTAAACAATCAACAAAACTCATTTACGCCATTCGTTTTATAGTAACCCCAATTACGTTGCTCAAAAATTTGTTTCGAAACTGTTTATGATAGACGTCACATTTCGCACGGCGAAACCATAGTCGAATTTAGCCTCGCAAATATTTTATGGTTGTGCTAATATTAAAGACATCGGTTGGCGAAGCTTTTCAATTTCGCCTATTTGTTTAATAAAAAATGATTTTTTTTAGTTAGATGACTCAATGATTAACTTTGTGTACTGGCCAGACCTGAATCACAATCTCTGGGAATGACCGATAATGGCCATCTAAATTTGAGTAAATGTAATAGCAGTACATCTAGAATATTAAAATTCTTAGCAATATACCCGAAATCGTGGTATAATAGTACTAAGTGGTTTTAGTTAGATGATTCAACGACCAACTTCCTGTACTAGCCAGACCAGAATCACGGTCTCTGAGAACAGCCGGTAACGGCCATCCAAATTTGAGTAAAAATGACATCAGTACACCGAGAATATCAAAATTCTAAACAAAGAATATCAAAATAATAAACCCGAAATCGTAGATTTTTAGCATTAAGTGGTTTTAGTTAGGTGATTTAACGACCAACTTCCTGTACTAGCCAGACCAGAATCACGATCTCTGAGGATGGCCGATAAAGACCATCCAAATTTGAGTAAAATTGACATCAGTACATCGAGAATATCAAAATTCGTTAAATAAACCTGAAGTCCATTATCGGCCATTCCCAGAGATTGTGATTCTGGTCTGGCTAGTATATGAAGTTGGTCATTGGGTTACCTAACCAAAACCACCTAGTGCTAATAATGCACGACTTCGGATTTAGTGCTACGAATTTTGATATTGTAGGTGCACTGATTCCATTTTTACTCAAATTTAGATGGCGAATATTAGCCGATTCCAAAGTTTGTTATTTAGGCCAGTGTCAGCTATCAGTGATCAGGAGAATTTTTGCTTTTTTATACTAAATTTTGATGGCCATTGGCGACCATATCTGGATATTGTGATTCAATTCTCACTAATTCGTGAAGTAGTTGATTAAGCACCTACCTAAGCCAATGTAATTTTAATAATGCACTGCCTTAGGTTTATTGCTTCGAATTTTTATCGTCAAGTTTTACAGCTGTAAATAGATGTTCTTATTTGTTTCGAAAAGTAGAAAACTCCAAATTTAAAATGATGTGGTATATTTTTTAGTCTTTGGAAATTTTGTTAATTCAAATGAAATTCAAAAAAATCTTTTTAGAAATTAGTGATAAATTCAAAAATGGTTTGATTTCAGTACATTAAGTACAACATTTTTCATACTGTTAAAGTTAGCCGGAAGTTTCAAGCCGAAAGATAATGCAGATAGTGTCTTTGCTAGCCAGCAAAGACAGTCGAAAGATGATAATGCAGATATTGATTTTGCTATCCCAGCCGAAAAAATATTTTATAGCTGAAAGATATATTACCTAATAAACTTAGTTCTATTATCATTCCCAAATAACCAGAATACAGCAAAAAAAATTCTAGAAATGTAAATTGCATTAAATATACAAACGTTTTGTAAACGTTCCTCTATCACCACTAAACATACAAAGATTCCCAAAAAGTAATCTCAAATACGCCAAATGTTCCTGTATCACCTTTTGTGACCCGCTAGTCCGGCCAGCGAATAATTTTTGAGTTCAGTGGACTATATCTCGAATACTAAACATACAAAAATTCTCAAAAAAGTATTTCAAATGCATCAAGTCTTCCTCTATCATCTTATGTCACCCACTAGTCCGGCCAGCGAATAATTTCTGAGTTCAATGGACTATATCTCGAATACTAAACATACAAAGATTCCCAAAAAGTAATCTCAAATACGCCAAATGTTCCTGTATCACCTTTTGTGACCCGCAATGCCGGCCAGCGAATAATTTTTGAGTTCAGTGGACTATATCTCGAATACTAAACATACAAAAATTCTCAAAAAATTATTTCAGATACGTTAAACTTTCCTCTATCAGCTTATGTGATCCGCTAGTCCGGCCAGCGAATAATTTTTGAGTTCAGTGGACTATATCTCGACTACTAAACATACAAAAATGCTCAAAAAATTATTTCAGATACGTTAAACGTTCCTCTATCAGCTTATGTGATCCGCTAGTCCGCCCAGCGAATAATTTCTGAGTGCAATGGACTATATCTCGAATACTAAACATACATATTTTAATATAATTTTTATTTCGTTTAAAATACATTGGGAAACCATACCACAATGAATCATTAAGATCGCGCGATCATCACACGCGCGATACTAAACCATTATACTATCGCAATAGTTTTTAGTACACGCGAGCAATTTATTTGTAAACTAGCCTGAATAATACATTGACGATCTCAATAAAATTGTTGTTGCGATATTTTATACAAAAAAAAAGATATTTAAATTGTGCCCCTTAATCGCGGCTATTTATTGCGTACATTTTAATCAAAACCAATCGACAATTTGCAGAAGCGATCAGTAAAACTTAACTGTTCGGTGTGAGCACCAAAAAATTTAAATACAATTTTTTGGCAAATTAATAAAAATAATTTATTTATTGTTTAATTAAGTGTTTTATTAAAAAAAATTTGTGTTATATTAAATATTCTATTTAATTGCGTGAGTGAAAATAAAAATTTATAATTTTTTAGTTTTTTGTGCGTACGAACAAAATTTAATTATAAAAATTGATTATATGCGCGAAATATTTTTGCATAACGTCTCAAGAATATTAATAATTTTGTAAAATTTAAGGTAAGTTTTATAAAGCAGCAAACGAAGTGAAATTTATTTTAATTAGTTAATCTTTTGGTTTTATTGTTTATAATCAATCGATCGATCGTACTATCGAAATAAAATTATAAATTATATTGGTTACATTTGGTTTGTGTGTGTGTGTACAGTGCATTTGTACTTAAAACCTAATTAATTAAATTTTGTGTATTTTTTATTAAATTATTTTTATTGACATTTAAATAATTCGATATAAAGTTGCACTATTGCATTATACATGTTGCTTGTGTAAATGTTTATATTTGGTGGTCGAGAATCAATAAATATTTTTAATGCCATGTTCTTACTCGATAAGGAAGAATACGAAGAAGATGTTCGATAAATAAGAGTTTTGTGATAAAGAATGTGTATATTCAAATTTTTTTGCAGTTTTCGTACATAAACACAAACACCAAGATTTAAAATTCTTGAGATGTAGTCTAATTTAAAAGTGATAAAGAGAGAAGCTTAGAATATGTCCACATCGGTTTTATTGGCTTAATGCCAAAGTTTATTTCAGCTCTATATAAACTTCTTCTGTTCTAGTGTATGTGTGTGTGTGTATGTGATCTAAACAGATATGACAAAAAAAAGCTCAGTACAACTTTTTATTTTTATTTTGGATAAGGTCATTGACACGCTGTTGTGCTTAAAGATAAATAAAATTTTCGGACAGTCAAAAAAATCAAGTTATGCAAAACATTATTTTGTGACAACAACCTTGACTTTGGAATACTCAAATATAAGATAATACACCCATATACACATATATAGTTAATTAAGTTTAGCCAGCAGCTTTGGTATATTATGGGTGGTGGTAATAATTCACTAGATAATTTAACAGTTATACATTTTATTTCGGAGGAGGAATTTATGCGCAATTTAGAGACAGGTTTCAAATGTAAAATGTTTGATGTTAATAGGCTAGATAAGATAAGCATTAAGATTACGGTGGTAAATTTACGAGCTTATATTTCGATGGGTAAATGGCCTTAAACAGTAAAATATTTATAAAAAAAATGTGCAACTAACTTTGGTATGAGCTTAACCCAAGAAATGTTAGGCTTGTTATCGAAAAAAAAAATTCTGAAGATTGATAAATAAACTTAAAACTAGAATTTTCCAGAAACGATGTGAACAGGTTAAATTAACATAAAATTTGATACACATAAAAGAAGTTTAACTTTCGAATAAAACTTAAAATTTGGTGCCTAGTATCGAAATCAGTGTTGGGCATTTTACATGTATAAAAAGCTCTAAAAACGATTACTGATATCTTTAGGTTTAGATAATAGATAATAATTTTGATAGTGTACTGTGCCATTTATTATCAAATTACACTGTTTCTTCGTAAATGTCAAACAGTCGTCACCAACATATCAGTAAGTTAACTTTTACCACCACCAAATAATCCATACAGTGATCCATTTAATATATCGAATGATTATTACATGCCGAAATCATTAGAAACCACCATGAGACTCAAAGTCGGAGGTGGAAATTTAATTCAACATTTTATTTCGGTAGGTGAAAAGTGAGTCCCGTTTATTCCAACACCCATGAATCCAATGAAATTAAGAGCATTTCATCGTCCACCAATAAAAAAATATTCTCATGGGCTATTAACATTCACTCAATTTAACTTCCTCCTGTATTACCGCTGTTAAAACACATTCAAAAAAAGAAAAGGTCAAAACCGGGAAACGATTTTAGTCCACCAGAGTTTAAATATGGTGAATTGCGTTTGTTCACACAAGCTCTTTTTTGGGAATACTTTACCCTTGACAATAATACAGGCTGATGAAAATAACATGTATCGAGCACCTGTTTACCCGCATCATATTTTTCAGTCAGATTATCTACTTATTCGTACAATGAGGGACTACTATGTTCGGGAAATTGATGTGTTGTTTACGGCTGGACAAGAATGCCCTCTATAAGAAGTTTCAGGACCAAATTCAAAACGAGCCAATAATTTTGTTCGAGCTTTTTTTTGATAATTTTACAGGAAATCACAGTTGCCCTTGGTCAAGGTGAAAGATTAGTAAATAAACCACCGGTCGTTCAACAACAACCATCTACTTCGACGGCACCTATTGGCAAATATTTGGCAAATATTTTTTACAACTAAGTGGACTTGCATTTTATAGTCAACCACAAGACGAATCAGTCGATGTAGATCCAAATTATGCTTACATTTTATACGATGATCATCAAATTATCGACGATCATCAAATTCTGTCACATTTATAAACGGTTTTCACTTTTCAACTGCCGGAGTTGAATGTTGAATACAATTTCTTCCTCCAAGTTTGAGTCTCAATGTGGTTTCTGATGATTTCGGCATGTAATAAAAATCATTCGATATATTAAACGGATCACGGTATGGAGTTTTTGGTGGTGGCGGTGGAGTATCTTCGGCAAGAACATTAATTATGCCAGCTTTCCCAAGCCATAATTTCTAATTTCTTTACATGTGTGTGAGGCATTTTTATGTTAGGTGGTGGCCCAGTATTTTTTTGGATCTGTAGAACAACATTATACAGATGACATTTGCGAACGCCTGCATATATTATGAAGTTTTCCCAAAAAGGAGCTTCTAACAATTTTTTTTTGGCCACCAGTAAGTTGGCGGCAGTTGATACGAATAAAACAATTTGGAATGTATCAGATTTAAAATACAGATTTTACTAATGCTAATACTTGCGGTTTTTTTGATCGAAACGATGTTATGAAACAACACAAAGAAGCTTATAACCTCAAAATTTTGACATATTCATTTTTTTTTTCAACGATACACAGTCAATTTTTATAATAATTAAATAGTTTTTAAATTATATAATAGATAGCGCGCTTGTCGTGAAAAGTAATTATTTACTTTACATAATGTAAAAAATAACTTATGTAATTTACATGTAAATTACATGTACAGGGTGGGCCAAAAGTCACCATGGGGTTTAAAAATTTAATAACTTTTTCGTTTATACGGAAAATAATATGACTTGAATGACCCCCGTTTTCAGCTTCGCAATGATGGGCTCGTTTTAGAGCATTTTCCATAACATCTTTCAAAATTTTTGGCTGTAGCGTTCGAAATTCTTCAACAATGTTAGCCTTGAGTTCAAGGATTGTCTCGGGCTTGTTCACATGTACTCGCTTCTTCAAATAACTCCAAATAAAATAGCCGGGTCCTAACAAATCTGGCCAATTAATTTCCAAATTTCTGGAAATTATTCGTTCTCCAAAAATTTGCCTTAAAAGTGCCATTGTGTCTCGGGCAGTGTAGACAGCGGCTCCATCCTGCTGAAACCACATCTCAGGTCTATTTTGAAGAGCAGGGCGTAAAAAATATTCTACCATTAACCGATGCCACTCTCTATTTACGGTCACAGCACTTCTATCTTAATTTTCGAAGAAGTAAGGCCCAATGATATTTTCAGATGTAATGCCACACCATACTGTACATGTAATGTGGTGTAATTTGCATTAATGAATGGCCCTTATTAATAAAGCCATTCAAATGAAAATGATCTGCATCACTCATAATAAGATTTTCAATAAAGTTGATTTCATTTCTGGCCAACTGTTGAAATTTAACTGCAAAATTTAGACGTTGCCGATGATCTCTTGGGTTTAATTCTTGCACCAATTGCACCTTATATGGGAATAACAGTAAATCATTTTTTTAAATGCGCCGATTAACTAAGCAACGAATCATTGCTTCAGAAGGCGAAATTCTGACATTAAAATGGCGACGATATGCTCCTTGCGTTAAAATAATTGATCGCTGATTTAAATAATAAAATTCTATTATTCTGGTTCTTTGTTAAGTTGTGAATCTCTCCCGTATTTGTTATCCAGGTGTTATTTCTATAATCTGGAAAATTTTTTTTTTAAATCCATGGTGACTTTTGGCCCACCCTGTAAATAATCGTGTAAATTGAATCGTGTAGTTTACGTGCCCAACACTGATCGGAACAAATTTGGTTTCGGTACGGTTAGGTTACGGCATAGACTTATAATCAGATTCGTAGGGCTGTCACATTATTGTGTCTCTATTCATATTGAACCATCTCGAACTTTGAACGAAGCGTAGGATATCCTTTACGTCCATTTTATTGAGGTTCGTCAAATCATTTAGGAGGGGAGCTCCCAGGATTCCCATTTTTTTTATTCAGCTCACTGTTACTATTTAAACTGTCCAAACGTAAGTAGGAGGTTGCTGTAATACTACCATGTAAATCAATAATCTGAACTGTACTGTTGTTACTGTATTTTATCCAACGTGATTTTTAGGTATAGTGCTATGAAGCACTACCGATGGTTCTTCGATTTTTGTTGGCAGTTCTGCATCTCATGACCTGCTCGCTAACCATAATTCTTGCAGCAATAAATTTGCAAGAATTATAATTGGGAATAGCCAATGTAAAGAACCAAACAATTTAGATGCTTCTGATAGTAATTGTCTTTTTGATCTGACTGTTCTACTCTGGGAAGCGTTGTATCTTACTTCGTCCACATAAAAGTCTTAACAATATTTTTGCAGCTAGATGGTATTTTTCTGCATAATCTTGGGCCATTTGTTTTAATGTTCTTGTTGCTAAATGTGGCGCTGATGCGGCGCACTTTTCGATGTCTGCATAGTAAATTCGTATTTATACTTTCTAAATCGCGTTACAATTGATTTAATTTGAGACTTGCTCCATTCAACTGTCGTTTTTATTACTGCATGGTGAGAAATTTTATATTCGCCTACATTTGGCTGGTTTTCTTTATAAGGGATTTCTTGGGCTATAAGTTGATGCCTTGAATGATTTAACAGAGTGTGGTTTGAACGGTAGTCTATCCACAAATATTCCAGATGAGTCTCTGAAATTTGTTGTTTCTCATGGTTCCTTTTTCATCGTTGATATCCTCTAAATCCCAGAATTTGTTTATGTCTTCATCAATCTAGGGAGTCTCGCTATTTGTTGGATCAAATATTAACCATCCACATTCCGTTCGTTGTGCGGTTGACTCTATTCTCTCCGTCCTGGTGCGATTTTATTTAACATTATAATTGGATAGAAGTCTGCCCCCGCAATAGTTGATTTTTCCCGGTTGGTGGTACTTTGGATCTATCCAAATCATCTATTTGTTTCTATTGCCAAGTGTTGATTTGTTGATTTGGCAACATTTAGTTAAAGTTGGTAACCTTGGTTCTAAATTATAAGTGATGAATTTATTTTCTATTCCTACCTTGGTCTCCCTGCCGTACTTTCTGCTAATTCTGCATGAGTTGTTTTGTACTGTAGATGTAGCCAGTTGCCTGCTTCTTGTAATGTAAATGGTCCTTGTGTGCACGGAACAATTATAACACGGTCACATTAACGTTTGTATGTTTGTTTGTATCCTGACATGTCTAGTTTCGGCCAGATATTACTCATAAATCGCTCTCGTTGTTCTTTTATAGCAGTAGGAAGCCTTGAAGTATTAATTTGCACGTAGCGAGCGGTATGTAAACATCCACCGTGTTTGGTGAAATGAGGCTGTTGCCATGTCGAGTTCATCCGATTTTTCATTTTTCATAATATTGAAATGCTGCATGACACCCACATCAGGTGGATGTTGAAACTTATCTGTCATCTCCATAAGAGATAAAATATAATTGTAGGCTACTCTCGACGTAAGGAAAAATGATTTGAGCGTCTTAATTAAAGCCTGGCATCCCCGATCGCGATTAGTTCAGATTGAAAAATCGGGAGGTTTACATATAATTTTTCACAGAAAACCCCAGTCCAACCTTCCCATCCATCTTTGAACCATAAGTGAAGAAATTAAAACTATCAATATTCAGAAATATTTCTTTCAATCAGTCCTATCTGTTGGAAATAACATTCCTATAACTGTGTTCAAATGATGATGACGAGATTGATTGTACTTGGGATACTCCTGTTGCTTATAGGTAAGATGAGCATCCTGAATGGTTACAGTTTCATATGAAGATGAAGTTGCGTCCTATAGCTTAGCTCGCTGTCATTTATTTATGTATAATATCAAGAGATGTGAGATGAAAGAGAATCTCCAGTGCTTGAGTGGATATGCTTCCTAGAGCCCTATTAATACATAAGGCAGTTGTTTGATTTCACCTAGGATTTTAGGTTGGTCAGAATATTTATAGCTGGCCACCAAACAGTAACACCATATACCAAAATTAGCATAATACTAAAATATTCAGCCATAATGTATAATGAGGGCTCCATAACCCTATTTTTTATTCCGGTTTAGTTTGCTGTCCAGAAAAAGACCCAAAAGTTTCGTTTCATCAGTGAAAGTCAATTCAAGCTAGGAAGGACGATCTGAGATAGTTTGTTTTCCCTGGAGAAAAATATTGATTTACTTTTTTTTGATTCACATTTAAACCGCAAATGTTAAGCCAATTGGAGAGAATACCAAGCATGCCATTTTTAAGCTACTCCCTTCCAGGATTAATAATTGGTCCTTTGTGACCAAGTTACAAAGAAGAGGGAATAATACCCCACCTTGCTGTGTACCTCTACTCATAAATCTGATATTTGAGGACTTATGATGGCTTTCACGACTTCTGCCCGGTCTCTAAACTGTTCAAGGGGTTTATCGATAGGAGAAATATGAGGATGAAAAACAGTTTCTACAGGTTTCTCCAAATTTTTGGTATGAAGGAGGCTAAACTTATATTTTTAAGGTATTGTCTTTGTGACCGCAATGAGATCATTTTCCCGCCTAAGGTACCAATATTACACTTAGTTGTGTCCAGTTACTAGGAATGTCACAGAGTTCTAGGCTGCCATTGAAGATAACTTCCAGCTAGAGTAAGGTTGAGGCAGTCATTTGTTGGACATCAGGCGATTTAATGCAATGGAATTCTAACCGCTAAATTTAGTGTGCTTACAAACTCTTTAAACATCTTCACAGAGAATGCCGAAAAAATAGTAAGAGCGACATTGGTGCTTTATAATTTTATAAGGCTAAAGGACGCCAACTATTTCTTTAACAATTGTGTGAACCACGTTAATGATGATAGTGAATTTGTACAAGGAATTTGGCGAAATGAAGTCGAGCCTTTCCCTCAATACAGGATGTTCACTAGATACATTGCCAGCTGAGAATCGTTTTCAATTAGAAACGCTTTGAAAGAATATTTAGAAAATGTAAAAAACTAAATAAAGGTTAATCCATAAATGTATTTAGTTTTTAATTTTTATACAAATTCGCAATCACAAGTTTTAGGATTTCAGTTTGCAATTTGCCAAACTCGACTGGTGATATGCATGCGCTCTCCACTTGCTCACATTCAGCTTCAAAAAAAAGTCGTACAGGAGTTTTTGGTGCTTGTTCTTCGAGCCAGTTTTCAGTATTGAGGACGGTGAAGGATTGCTAGTGTCAAAATTTCTGATCCGGATCGTCATATTTTGTCGAATGTTGGGGATAATTTCCAGTTGTTCTATACTACTGTGGGCAAAAAGTAGTAAGACTTTTTAATTTAAATTTCGCGCGGAAAAACATTCGTTGATTTTTTTTTCTATGTTGGTATGACTGTCAGTGTCACAATCATTAGTGTTTAGTATACGCTTGTCTTTCTGAAGTACAAAAAGTGCATTCGGCGATTTTTACAATGAGTGAAATTATTCAACAAAGAAGTTTCATTAAATTTTGTGTGCAGAATCAATTTTGTGGTGCCGAAACATTCAGAATGTTGCAAAAGGTCTTCGGTGATAATTGTATGTCGCGATCAAGTGTTTTTGATTGGTACAAATTGTTCAAAGAGGGTCGAGAACTTGTTGACGACGAACCACGTCTTGGACGACCATCAACATTAACTGATGATCAACACGTTAATAAAATCAAGGAATTGGTGCTCGAAAATCGACGATTGACAGTCAGAGACCTTACTGGCATCGTTGAAATATCGGAAGGATCAGTGAAAACCATTTTGAAAGATCATTTGGGCCTAAGAAAAGTGAAAGAACGATTGGTTCCAAAATCATTCAATTTTTTGGAAAAACAGCGTCGCGTTGACGTCTGTGAAACAATGCTTTCCGACTACCAGGATGTCATAAAATGTATTATAGCTGACGATGAGTCTTGGATCTAAGCTTACGACCCGGAAACAGGCGATCAATCGGCCGGATATCGTGCCAAAGGTGAGCCGAAGCCGAAAAAACCTCGTCAAAGCAAGTCAAAAATCAAGGTGATGTTGACAGTTTTCTTCAATTATCGTGGTGTGGTGCACTCCGAATTCCTTCCGACCGGCCAAACTGTCAACAAGGAATACTATTTGAGTGTTATGCGTCGTTTGCGCGAAGCTATTTGTAAAAAGAGGCCGGAATTATGGGTCGTCAACTCTTGGTTTTTGCACCACGATAATGCACCTTCTGCACCTTCGAAACCCGTTTTCACGCAATTTTCATTAAAATCGTTTGAGCTGAGAAAAAAAATTAAGAATAAACCTACCAGCCTACCACCCAAGGTCTTGGGTCTTCTCAAGAATGGTTTTTCACGAAATCTGAATCCATCGCAATCGATTCCTGGTACTAGAAAATCTCTTTCAAGCAATTTCCTTTTAAATCATTTCAGCTAAGAAAAAAATAAAAATAAACCCGGGCCCTCCAGAGAAACCCTTACACGAATTTTCCCGAAATCAGGATCCAGCACAATCGCTTCCTGGTACTAAAAAGCCTCCTATCATCTCAGCCTCCGAGCACCTCTTATGCCAATATTTGATACTAGCCACTTCTCGGTAGAATCTCTGTGATCTGGCCAATAATTAATACAGTGGAACCCAAAAATCGCCAAAATATTCTATGCAATCCGATTTTCCAGCGCATTAACAAATGGGCAAATCTCGTAGTTTTTTGATGAGGCCAATTTTATTGCAAAGAGCACCTCTTATGCCATCATTTGATACTAGCCACCACTCGGTCACTGCTACCCAAAAATCGCCAAAATATTCTATGCGATCCGCCTGTTGTCAGGATTTTATTGTTAACATTGCTTTTACCGACTGTTTGTTTTTGTTAATTTAGCAAATTTGAGTTTTGTTAATTTTGTTGTTTTGTTAAGAACTCCACATCCTTTGTTTTCACCATAAATGCTCGTCTGGGAGTTTATATGGAAATGTAATATTTACTGTTAAATATGTTACGAATCTGGTGGCACCGCCCCCATTGGCTCCATTGTTGTTGTGACTTGGCCAGTTCTATTTATGACATTTTGATGTTATTACTGAAATTGAGTAAACCATATTTGAATTCGTTTTCTCCATGAGGCGGATCAGATTATTGAGTGCATAAAGACGTTGAATGTTGTTGTCGTGTATTGTTTGTGTATTCATCGAATATATGTGTAAGAATAACTCCTGCTGAACTATATAGCTCTCTTACGAGTGCGACAATAAAAGAGGTTTACGGATAGGATATCGGAATTTTTATAGCATGAACAACTTGAAGCTGATATCTTTTTTTAAAGGGGATGTTATATTTTAAGTTGTGCCAGACCACCGGAAAAATAATTTTTTGTTGCCACTGTGCAAAAATAACGTTAAAAAAAAGAAACTAAACTGCAACTTCTCGCGGAATACGCCACTCTGTCTAGTTCTAATTATCAAAATATTTCCCACTCCTTGATTTTCTAGTATTCATCGAATCTGCTACAGAAATTTCCCGAGGCATTTTCAATACTTAAAATTCCGATCTGTCACACACCAACCAATTTACCTTGACAATGAAATTTGATATAGCAAAGACATAATGTTGCACCAACAAAACTGTACAAAGAGTAACTCAAAAAAATACTTTCAACATACTTCGCACATATTTAGTCGTTGTTAACTTATTCATATTGATCAAGTTCAACAAATCCATAAATTATGAATAAATTTAATAAAATTCAGCAAACAATTTTTGTATTTGTTGTACACAGCACAATTTACAATTTTAATTTCATTTCGTAACAAAATTTTATTTTTTCTAATTTCTATTTGCTTTTGCATTATTTAGTTTACACTCATTTCTAAAAATATGAGACAATTTTGAATTATGCAAATGAACTCTGCATTTTATAGAATTAAAGCGGAATTTGTCGTTCTAAAATATTAACAATTTTTTTTTTTATTATCGAATTGACTACTAATTAGGTATTTTGTGTGTGCGCGCGCTTGTACGTTGTGTTATACGCGGTGATGTGAAAATATCTAAATTATGATTTGGATCCAATTGGTGTAATTACGTGGTTCATTAATTTTATTGGGATCATTGTTAAGTGCCGCTAACGATACAAATTATATGATTATTTCGTTGTATTATTTAATTACCGTCAAAGGTGTGCCTCTTAAGTAGTTAATATTTTGTGTGTGTGCACATGACGTGTTATGACCCATTGTTTCAGCTTATTGATTGATGTGATTTACTTTAGTCTGTTTTATTTTTTTATAATCTTAATAAATCTTCTGGTTGACCTTTTTGTATTTTTGTCATACCTAAGCTGCTAAAATCTGGTTTAAATTGAAATACCGTGTGCTTAAGTGAAATTGCACAGTTGAGTAATAAAATATATTTTATTATTTATGAACTGCATTAAACCTTAAACTTAATCGTAATGAGTAATACGAAAATATGCAACGCAGGTAATACTGCATACTGCGGGATACATACAATTTTGCAGAGAGGCTGTAAGGAACTGAAGTTTATTTTGACACTAGTCACGCCAATCTAAAGAAAAACTGAAAAGTTTGTAAAATACTTTTTTGGGCAACTGAGCAACTGAGACTGTGCTCATCTAGCAATTTATCTTTCAAATTTTTACAAATTTTACATTTCTTTACCAATTCTGATTTGTTGGAGTGAAACCCAATGGTTAGTCCCAATATAAATTAAACCTATTTAAAATACTAATTTTAATTTGATATGTTTACTAGGTTAAGTGGCCTCGTCCTTTGAAGTCTTCTTTCAACGAGAGGGTTATCTATCATATGGCGAATATAGGGGTTTCCATGTTCCTGGGCCATCATATCGTGTTTGGCGGCGTGTTTTTTTATTTCATGTTCCATCAGTAAGTCCCAGTATTTGCCGATATAGCGGCAGCTTGTTGTGGATTGTAAGCTCAGAGTTTCTATCTATAAGCCAATACATTTTTCTGAATTTAATATTAAGTTCTTCTTGTTTCTTTTTGATATGCTCTCTCCACTTGAGCTTGGCATCGAGTGTTATTCCAAGATATTTGGCTTTGTTTGCACATGACACCGGTTGTGAGTTAATTTCTATCGGTAGCTGGGAAGCCTTTTGATATGTTAAGTTAATATGCGTAGATTTTGTCTCATTAAGCTTGATTCTCCAGCGCGTCCGGTTACAAACCGCATTGTTATGTCATCTGCAAAGGTTGCTATGGCTCCTTCATCTGTTGTTCTTTAGTTCGGTGTAGTTAGTTCGGTGTAGTCCTTAATGAATTTATGTTCTCTCCTTTTTAACAATATTCACAGCATCCAGTATTTTAAAATCTTTATTTTGTAAGTCTTCCATTATATCTTTGCTTGAGCAAGTGTGATGCAAACCTCTTGCCATGACTTTTATAGGTCGGCCTGCTTGTTTTCGTAAGTTAACCATTGATACTTTGAAGCATTCAATTTCAAAGATAAGGTTCTAGAAGTCTCTGAGTCCAGAGTATTAATTTTCCAAACGTCATTGTTTAGCGCTATTACCTTATAGTCTTTGTCAGCAGCCGATTACATCAGTAACTGAATTTCTGGGTAACTGGTTACACCCACAATATTTATTGGTGGGGGTGATTTTGCTTTCGGTTGCACTAAATTTGGTGTAATGTTCTTGGTAGATTTACTACCTTTTGATTGATTGGCTTTGGGTGGAACATCTCTCGATTCTGGACTAGATTGTCCGCTACCATTTAATTGCTCAGTCTCAAGTGACGATTCAGCCTTTACCCACACAATTATCTAATTCGAAATCATCATTTAATTCAAGCGACCCTTGATCTTCCTCTGAAGATGACAAATTTGGGCCTGTTGTTAATTTTCTCTTTTTATTCTTGGAGTTTTGTTTTGGTTCTTTTTTGGTTAACTTCAGGTTCCTTTTTAATTTTTTTTTGCTTTACTCTACCCAAATTTTCGATAGAAGTCAAAACTCGCGCACGTTCCCTACGCACACTCAAATGTTTGGAAACAGTTAATGTTGCAGGCACTGGCGAAATTATATCTAACAACTTGCCTGGTGTTATAAGGCTGCGTTGCCGAGTAATATTTGAGCTTGCAAATAGCTGTTGTGGCGGGGTAGTTGAACCCAAGATTTCCATTATTGGTTCCGCATTAGTTCTTACCCTATCGAGATCAGTATAGTCTGATTCACGCTGGACGCTAATAAAAGCATATTCTGGTATTATATCTGGATTGAAAGAATAAATGCCCGTTGCAGAAAATGCCGACACGCCATTTTTTGTATTAGCTGCTTTGCTCCAAGCTTTGGATAATAAATTCTCAAATTAAAGGCGATTTATTTTCCGCGTAGGCTTTAATGAATAAATTCCATGCGTCATAAAAATGTGATTTGAAGGACTTAAAAAATGCTCTATCCAAGGGTTGCAAAAATTGAGTAGTGTGCGGTGGTAAACACAAGAGGATCACATTATTTTCGGCTGTCTATTCAAGCATTTCAATGTTATTGCAGTGGGACGAACGGCCGTCTAATATTAAAACCACCTTTCCCTTCGATTTTCTAACACAAAAATGAACTTTCAACCAAATAAAAATATACTCGTATTGCTGTTAACGTAGGCTGATTTTGCAATCATAAATAACCGATCCGGGAGTCATTCCATCTTCAAATTGTTATGCTAGTTATGTTATTTGGCCCTTTTTCAGCAATCACATATCCATAGATATGCCCAGGTTTAGTCGTACGCCCCATTAGTCCAGTTTCTTCTAAAATGTTCAGACGTTTCATGAAAAGAGTAAACAAGCATGTCTCGGCTTTTTTCGTTCGTAAATTGAAATTGTGTTTAATTTTACATTTTTCAACTAATTGAAAATCCATACAACATACTTCATCTCTAGTAGGTGCAAATCCATGGACCTGTAACTTTTTAATATGTGATCCTAATTTTGACTCATATTCTGCGCCCAAACAAGAAGGAGATCCAAGAGTGCGTTACGTCTTGTGTTCCCCAAGGATCTCACATCGGGCCGTGGACATTTATTGTTTTTATAGATCAAATAACCGAGATAATCAAAAACTCAAACGTGCTCATATTTGCTGATGACGTGAAAATTTTTCGAACTGTTAATGGAATGCTAGATACGAAGAAACCTCAAGAAGACATCGATAGATTAAGTGAGTGGTGTGATCGAAACTCGCTTTACTTAAATATTAAGAAAATGCCAGTTCCACTAGGCATATTGAAAATTGTATTGCGAAAGCGAATGCCATGTTTGGATTTGTTAAAAAATGGACAGATGAATTTAAAGAGATTCAAACCAATGTTCACTCTATTTCGCTTACGTTCAATCTCAACTGGAATACGCTGCACCGGTCTGGAATCCGTACTATGCTGTACGCATTCAAAGAATTGATAAGTTATCAAAAGAAGTTTCTGATTTTCTTGTTAAATAAAAGTGACTGGAATTACGACCACAATTTACCATTCCATGAAAATGTGGCTCGATTACCTCCGTACTCAACAAGATGCACGGATTACTAAATATTCACACTTGAAAATAGTCGTCTTTCAGCTGAATTATTCCGGATATCCAGTTCAATTTCAGTGTTATCATCGTCGTTAAATAACGGGGATCTATGATTTATGTTATTTTCCGCTGATACAATATTTTGGGTTTCGAGTTCAAATTCAGTGTTATTGTTATAATCGTCGTTAAATAACGGGGAACTATGATCTATGTTATTTTCCGTTGATTCATTATTTTGGATATCCAGTTCATATTCAGTGTTATCATCTTCGTTAAATAACGGGGGACTGAGATTTATATAACTTTAAGTTGATTAATTATTCCGGATATCCAGTTCATATTCAGTGGTATCTTCGTCGTTAAATAGTGGGGAGCTATGATTTATGTTATTTTCCTTTGATTCATTATTCCGGAAATCCCGTTCATATTCAATGTCATCTTTGTCGTTAAAAAAACGGGGAACTATGATGTATGTTACTAACCGTTAATTCATTATTCCGGATATCCAGTTCATATTCAGTCTTATGTTCGTCGTTAAATAACGGGGAACTATGATTTATGTTATTTTCAGTTGATTCAATATTCCTGAGAGCCAGTTCATATTCAATGTTAGCTTCGTCGTTAAATAGCGGGGATCTATGATTTATGTTATTTTCCGCTTATACAATATTTTGGGTTTCGAGTTTATATTCAGTGTTATTGTTATTATCGTCGTTAAATAACGGGGAACTATGATCTATGTTATTTTCCTTTGATTCACTATTTTGGATATCCAGTTCATATTCAGGATTGTCTTCGTCGTTAAATGACGGGGAACTATGATTTATGTTATTTTCCGTTCATTCATTATTCCGGATATCCAGTTCGTATTCATTGTTGTTGTTATTATCGTCGTTAAATCACGGGGAACTATGATTTATGTTATTTTCCGTTGGTTCTTTATTCTGGATATCCAGTTCATATTCAGTGTTATCTTCGTCGTTAAATAAAGGGGGACTATGATTTATGTTATTTTCCGTTGATTCATTAATCCGGATATCCAGTTCATATTTAGTGTTATATTCGTCGTTAAATAACGGAGAATTTTAATTTATGTTATATTCCGTTGATTTATTGTTCCGGATATCCAGTTCATATTCAGTGTTATTGTTATCATCGTCGGTAAATAAACTATTCTAGTTTTCGAGTTCATATTTAGTGTTATCTTCGTCGTTAAATAACGGGGAACTACGATTTATGTTATTTTCCGTTCATTGATTATTCCGGATACCCAATTCATATTCATTCTTATTGTTATCATCGTCGTTAAATAAAGAGGAACAATGATTTATGTTATTTTCCTTTGATTCATTATTCCAGAAATCCAGTTCATATTCAATGTTATCTTTGTCGTTAAATAACGGAGAATTTTAATTTATGTTATATTCCGTTGATTTATTGTTCCGGATATCCAGTTCATATTCAGTGTTATTGTTATCATCGTCGGTAAATAAAGAGGAACAATGATTTATGTTATTTTCCGTTCATACACTATTCTGGTTTTCGAGTTCATATTTAGTGTTATCTTCGTCGTTAAATAACGGGGAACTATGATTTATGTTATTTTCCGTTGATTTAATATTCCGGAGAGCCAGTCATATTCAATGTTAGCTTCCTCGTTAAATAACGGGGAACTATGATTTATGTTATTTTCCGCTGATACAATATTTTGGGTTTCGAGTTTATATTCAGTGTTATTGTTATCATCGTCGTTAAATAACGGGGAACTATTATCTATGTTATTTTCCTTTGATTCACTATTTTGGATACCCAGTTCATATTCAGTTTTATCTTCGTCGTTAAATAACGGGGAACAATGATTTATGTTATTTTCCGTTAATTTATTATTCCGTAATTCATATTCAGTGTTATCTTCGTCGTTAAATAACGGGGAACTATGATTTATGTTATTTTCCGTTGATTCATTATTCCGGATATCCAGTTCATATTTAGTGTTATCTTCGTCGTTAAATCATGGGGGACTATGATTTATGTTATTTTCCTTTGATTCATTATTCTGGATATCCAGTTCATATTCAGTTTTATGTTCGTCGTTAAATAACGGGGAACTATGATTTATCTTATTTTCCATTGATACACTATTCTGGTTTTCGAGTTCATATTCAGTGTTATTGTTATCATCGTCGTTAAATAAACGTGATTGTGAGAATCATTTTCAAAGAATTCTTAATTTATATTTTATATTTTTAATTGTAATGTTAACGGGAAACTATCATTGGTTGTGCTCTCGGAATCTTGATACATTTTATCAGCTTTATTTTCACTTTTTATGTTTAGTTTGTTTTGATAATTTTTGCTACAAGAAGTTTCAAAACTTGAAACACTTATTATTTCGATATCATCTTCTAAAATTTCACATTCGCTGCTGTCTTGTTGAGAAGCGAATAGCCAGTCTAGTGCATACATTTTACGCAGGATATGTACACACTTAAAAACCACGAAACGTTACTTTAAGTGACAAAATGGGGTCCCCCTATTAAATTTTTTGAAGTTAAGGAAAATAAAAAATATGCACAACGAACCCAAAAATATTATTCTACCACCTTTAATTAATTTTCTACCATTTAATTTAGTTTATCACAACAATTAATTTTTCAACTTAAGGCGATTGTTTCTAGAACCATAGCAATTTTTGGTATGAAAAGACTTTTTGTGTAGTAGATGAGTTGTTTTTGGTTCAAACGACCGATAGTTAAATTCAATTGAGTCAATTTGATGAAAGAAGAAAGAATAACAAGTTTGCCCTAAATGTAATTTCAAATATTTGAAGTAACACAAACTAAACAACTGTGACTTAACTAACATAGTTGAAATAAAAATGTCTTACCTGTAAATAAGATGAGGCGTTTGTGATTCAAATGGAATAATTAAGTAATTTTTGCTAAAATTATACCACAATTAAATTTTGCTTAATAAAATTTGTTAGATTTTTATAAAATTACTTTTATTAATTTTAATGATACTCGTACAGTTGATAAACAGCAACTAATTGGCACCAATGACTACATTCAGCCAAAAATTTAGTTAAGGCACTGATGTTTATAACGGTAGCACAGGTATGCTGCAAATATTATGAAGAGGAATTCTAAATATTTGACTGTCTGAAATTCATTAATTATTTTCATCGAGATTGGGTATTGAGCACGAATACGGAATAGTGATAACAGAATATATGTTTCTACTCATTTTGGCCACTCAACTACATTCATGTTTGTTAGGTGCTATACAATACTGATTAAACTTTTACACATTCTTGTTATCAATTTGTCGATGGGATTAAGATTTATAAAATATTACAACATTTTAGTTTGCTGCCACTTTTGTTTTTATTTAAATGAAACTATGGATACGATCGTGCTGGTTCTTCAATAGAGATTTTATATATCTTAATGATAAACATTCAACTCTATCATTACAGCTTTGGTTCTCGTTTTGCAAACTTGAAACTCAATAAAGCCACAGCAAATTGTACACAGAATCGTAAAATGACAGTGGAATCATTTTAGTAAACAAGTCCTCGTTATTTTAATGTATCAATAAACTGCAATCGATTTAAGTACCATTAAAAAACATTTAAAAATGTAATTCAAGTAGTACGAATACTTGAATGCAATTAAGATTATTTAAGTAATTAAATAACAACTCGATATTATTTTATTTTGAACAAGCGTCGACTTCTTATTTACTACAGCGTAATACAACAAAATAATAAGATAAATATTTACTGAGATTAAACATAAAAATATTATTCAACAATATTCACCGGTGATTTAAAAAACCAAAATTCGCAATTAATTTTTTTGTAGTACAGTGGATAATGTATGGACAACACATTATTAATCCGCAAAGACTAAAAGTTTTCTGCGAATCCATTACAAGACGATACCTGAAAGTGAAAATGATTTATAACTATTTGACATGGTCGCATTTATTGTTAAAATAGTAAATATTTTGCTGTCACTTTTAAGTGTATATGCAGTTGAATTTACGAGGTTAACACTATCATTTGACGTATGCGCATTCACAAATCTTGTTTTTGGAACGAATTGTCTATATCTAAAATCTAAATTCATTAATGGAACCATAAATTTGTATTTATAAAGCAAAACAAAAAAGCGGTTTAAGCTCCCCCGAAGCAAAAAATACCATTTAAATGTCACCGCGCATTCAAAATCCTAAACCTGGTTAAACTTTTCAATCTTGCCCGCAAAACTATTTTTAATTTCTAATATTTGTTAATTGATCCGTCAATTAGTATTAGACACCCAAAGTGCATATAAATCACTGTATCTATTTCACATTTGTGTAAAGTTTGACGCGAAATCTATAAAAGATATAACCGTGCACATTTTGATGATTTAATTAGAATATACACAAATTATTTTTCAAGGCTCCGGAATCGTATCCATCTGGCATTTAAAAGATGCATTCACAAAACATGTTCCAATTATAAAATATTCAGTTTCATATAATTTTGTGTGATAGTAGTTATCCTAAAATTAAGTCGTGAGAATGGTATTTTGCACATACAAAGTATTTTTTTGTGCCATAGATTTGTGTCATTGCGCGGTATTGATTTATTACTTATATGCAGCGGAACCTTGGTGTATATTTTATTACTGATAATCCTTGATTCAGGGCTAATTACAATGTAATTAATTTGCGGATGATAAATTTTAATGGGCGAGTGTCATCTCATATAAATCGTATAAATTATTTTAGATTGGCAATGTCTTTCTTAATATTTATGAAAATATGCGTGGTTAATTATTGCTCAGCTTGAGTATTGCAAAAAATCTGCGGACTGTTTAATGCGGTACCACCATCAAGATTTTATTTCAATTTAATTTTTTGAGAATAAATCGCTGTGTTATGTATTTTAAGGTGACATTCGGTTCACTTTCTGGGTCAATAAAAAATATTTAACTCATTTTATAGAATTATGTCTTTCTGTATGAACTACTAGAAGACCTTGAACTAACCATCATAGAGTGCTGCACAAATTGGCCAACAAAATCATTTTACATTTTCTCAATGGTTTTAATAATATAAAATCAATAATATTGTTAATTGAAATTAACTCTTTGGGACTTCGCGGCAACATATGTTGCCAAGGCCTATTCTCATTTGTTTAAGGCTGGATCGTACTCAACCTGTCAAAAATAACGTTTACTACCAATCATATTTTGAACATAAAATACATTCTGTCAAAAAAGTAACGAGAATTGGTCAAGTTTGACTGTGCGTTTATAACGGGTGTTTTTTTAGGAGGTTTGTTTTTCCGATAGATGTCGTTTTATTTTATGACAGTTGTTTTGACAGCTCAAAGTGGCATTTCTACTCAGTATTGTTTGGCAAATCATTATGAATAGGTTAACTTCAGAACAACGTTTTCAAATCGTGGAAATTTATTTTCAAAATCAGTGTTCAATTAAAAATGTTTATAGAGCACTTCGTGAATTTTATGGTGCACATAATCGTCCGTCAGAGACCACCATAAAGAACGTAATTACCAAATTTCGGTCTACATTCACTATTTTGGATGCCAAGCCACCGACAAGAATGAGAAGAGTTCGTACAGAAGAAAATATTGCTGTCGTTGAGGCCAGTGTCGAAGAAAACGACAATTTATCGATTCGTCGTCGTGCTCAGCAAATTGGACTTTGTCCATCGACTTTATGGAAAATTTTACGTAAAGATTTGGGTTTGGTGCCATACAAAATTCAATTGGTGCAAGAATTAAAGCCACACGACCATCGTTTGCGCCGTGAATTCAGTGATTGGTCGTTAAATCAATTGAACGAAGATCCATTTTTTTACCGTAAAATTCTCTTCAGTGATGAGGCGCATTTTTGGTTAAATGGATACGTCAACAAACAAAATTGTCGCATTTGGAGCAAAGATAATCCACACGCCGTTCAAGAATTACCAATGCATCCTGATAAATGTACTGTTTGGTGCGGTCTATGGGCTGGTGGGATCATCGGTCCATATTTCTTTAAAAATGAGTAAGGACGACGCGTTACCGTGAATGGAAATCGATACAGAACCATGTTAAATGAGTTTTTGTTGTCAAATCTTGAAGATATGGATATGGATGAAATGTGGTTTCAACAAGATGGTGCCACTTGCCATACAGCACGTGAAACAATCGACTTATTGAAAGAAACTTTCAACGACAACATTATTTCGAGAAATGGTCCGGTGAATTGGCCTCCGCGTTCGTGCGATTTGACGCCACTCGATTACTTTTTGTGGGGATACGTGAAGTCATTGGTTTATGTGGATAAACCTCAATCGATTGACGCTTTGGAAACCAATATTCAACGTGTCATTGCTGACATACGCCCTCAAATGCTTGAAAAAGTGCTGGAAAATTGGACCTCCAGAATGACATTTGTGAAAAATAGTCGTGGTAGCCATATGCCAGAAATTGTGTTTAAATGTTAAATGCCAAAAAATTATCTACCAAATAAAAAAAAATTTTGGTCATTTCATAATTTTATATGTGTTTTATTCAAAAAAAAAATCGGCAACCTCTTAAAAAAACACCCTTTACTTGCGGATGCGATTAAGGAAAAAATGCTGCAGAATTGTACTGAAGTTGGTTAGTATTGCTTTTGCTCAAAATATTAGACTATTTGGTACGTCATTTTGTTTCTCAAATTTTTCATTTCAATTTTGAATTTGCGCTTGGCTTTGATTGTGTGGCAAAAAATAAAAAAAAACATTTCAAATCTCACCAAGTTCAGTACACACACAGTAGTGAATAATTTTTCTAAGAATGGCCGCACGTTCGCTTGGTATTGTATGGTAACAATTTGAGTGATATGTGCACTGATCTAGTTGCTGGTTTAGGCACAGAATATATATAACCAGCAGAATCTACTTTACCTTCCTACTTTATTTTTTTACAACTCTCTGGAGGAACTCTTTGTTATGGATTTAAGTAACGGGTTTAAAACAGTTTCCGGCCATTAAACAGGATAACGGCATAAAAGGTTGTAAATATATTACCGCAAAAATAATTAAATCGCACTGGTGGTGCTGATTTGTCCCCCACGATGTACATTTCAAATATACATCACCAGCCACAAACACAATTAAACTAATCACAACCGAACGGGATTTGCTCACTCACATTGCAAAGAGAACGGCCCATTTCCTCGTACTGTGGTAAGATTCCGTCGGCAAATTTTTCTCGTGTCCGCTTACGATCTGTGTTTAATAAACTGTCAAATTTCCAGAAAACGAATTAGTGTCGAATCCATATATTAGAATGCAGTTCAAATTTAATTAGCTCGTGTTTTTGGATTAACCAAAATTCAGTAAGTGATGTTGTGGTCCGAATTGATTTTGCAATAATAAATTCCTCGGTATTGGCGAGTCTCTGTTGCTTAAATGGAATTAAAATACTATAACAGTGCCATCCAAGGTACGAAGCTACACCAACAATGCAATCAAAAAACTAGCCCGTGATGATGAATTTAGATGACGTCCTCTTCAATAAATTGGGACCACTTCTAAACAACATTGATACCATAATGTCTTTTCCGTACACAACTAATGATTGCCCCGAATCATATGCGCAGGAATAAAAAATAACGGCACATTTGCCGAATGTGCTCACCGTGATCGGTTTATACGGTAATGACCATCCACTCCTGTATAAAATTTCGTTCAGGCATACTCTATTCGACGAATGACGATGATGGAGTTGATTGAATTTGTATACTAACCGATGGTGAACTATAGTAGTCAAGTTGATGTACCTGAATCATTCGATGGGGATGATGGAGTCAATCAGGGTGGCAGCGAACATGTGTTGTAATTCGAAATTCATTGTAATTTCCGTTTCGCTTTTACGTTACATCGGTAAATTTCCCATCTCTGGCTTATTCACTCGATCGGCCAGGGACACATTTCAATCAATTCTGTATTTTGACTTAAGAGTACCTAAGATCTTCTTACGATTATTAATATCAGTTTTTAGATCATTCTTGATCCGGGACAATGTTTACTTGATTTCATACAAATTATTTGGAAATACAATTCTTTATCCAGTATTTGAGCTTGCACGAAATTTGCTTAACCCATTTTATACCAGTCCGCAACACTTTCTGCTACCACGTCGATAGCTTAAAATTTTTGCAACTGAGAAGAAATTTTGCACAAATTGCATTTGACAAAAAATAAAATAAAATTTCACAATTTTTTTAATGAACAGAAATATAGAACAAAGAAAAGAGAAAGAGAAAATAATGTCAATCGAAAGCATATCAGGTGAATACGGTCGTCCATGAGGTTTCTTTCCGCAAATCTTGTCTTTTTCGAAGAATTCACTCTCTCAAGCGCCTCATAACGCCCAGATAACATTCTTTGTTTACAGTCTGACTATCTGGTTTAAGAATTCTGATTGCACAACACTGCGATAAGAAAAGGAACCAGTCAACATTACTTTGACTTATGATTGACTTTAACGTGTTTTTTCGGTTTCGGCTTATTCGGAAATCGCCGTTCCGAAGCTTGTTGACTCGTAAATACATGGCCCATCATCATCAGTTACAATGCGTTTTATGAATTATGGGATTGGAATTGACTCATTTTAGCATGTATTCAGCGACCTTTACGAGATTGTATTTTTGAAGAAAATTCAGCTCTTTCGAAACTAGTCGAGCAGGAACGCGTTTCAAGCCCAAACAACGCGTGTGTAGTTAGACCTAACTTAATCTTAACCAACAAAAAGAAATGAAAATTTGTATGTATTGGTTAAAAAGTAAAAACAGAAAGTCATTTAATCCAAATAATTTCAATTTATAATAAATAATTAGGTTCTACATTTATTAGGATGGAATATAAGAATTTATGATTTTCTTAAAAAATTGAATAATTGAGACCTAAAGGTTTATCAAGAATGTAATTATGTTTTTCTGGTAGGTCTAGGTTACGCCTATCTATAGTCCAAGCGATTAGAAAATCTAGTACTTTTTGCGCGATCAAATTAATTTTTTGCTAATTTTTACTACCACTAGACCAATCAGAAAAACATATTAACATTCTTGATAAACATATTAGGTCAACTGTAAAAAGTGTAGTAGCGGTTCGAAGATCAATAACAAGGCATCGTAAAGATGCCTACGCTTTTCTTGTTAATTAGATAATTCTTAATTTTTTCTAGGTGCCAACATATTTACGCGGCGGGCAGTCTTAGATTTTTTTCTTTTTTAAAATTTTGCTACAGCAAAAAGTGTAGTGGCGGTTCAAAGATTAATGCAAGGCGTCGTAGAGATGTCTACACTTAACGGTACATAAACTCATGTTAATTAGCCAATTCTTAATGTTTTCTAGAAGCCAACATATTTATGCGGTGGGGCAGTCATAGGTTTTTCTCATTTTTAAAACTTTGTTACAGCAAAAAGTGTAGTGGCGGTTCAAAGGTCAATAACAAGAGATGTCTACGCATAGCGGAATATGAAATCACGTTAACTAGCCAATCCTTAATGTTTTATAGAAGCCAACTTGTTTATGCAGAGGGGCACTCATAGATTAATTTTATTTTTAAAATGTTGCTAAACTTAAGTAACCAGTCCGCAACACTTTCTTCTACCATGTCGATAGCTGAAAATTTTTGCAACTGAGAAGAAATTTTGCTCTTATTGCATTTGACAAAAAAAAAATTCAATCACATGAAAATTTTTTTTGTCAATATATTTCCTGCCAAATATATAGCAAAAATAAAAATTGTGGCTTGGCAAGCTTGAGGAAATCATTTGCTCAAAGATAAAAATAGTTCAACTCGAGTGTGGAACTTGCAGGCGGGGAAATAAATCGTTTTACGAAATTAGATTGGTTTAGAGTGCGGAATAAATATTGTCACTCTAAGGAAAACTTTTTACAAGTGTTTTTCTAAAAGAATTCAAATTCAATTTTATAAGTGACAAAAGTTATCAGTGAGGCTAAACAAATAAATGGATTTCAACGATTATAGCACAAATTGCGAAAGTGAGTTCGTCAATTTTTATTTCAGGAAGTATGTACGGATCCTGAGCGCGTTCTGTCATTTAGTTTGTTTACAGCGCTCTATTTTGTCAGTTCATCTCAAGTGTACTTCACAATTTTTTTAATGAATAGAAATATAGAACAAAGTAAAGAGAAAGAGAAAGAGAAAGAGATAGAGAAAGAGAAAAAAATGTCAACCGGAAGCATATCAGGTGAATACGGTCACTATTCCATGAGTTTTCTTTCCACAAACCAGCTATTTATCGACGAATTTACTCTCTGAAGCGCCTCATAGCGCTCAGATAACATTCTTTATTTACCATCTGACCATCTGGCATACGAATTCTGATTGCACAAGAATGCGATAAGCAAAGAAACCAGTCAACATTACTTTGACTTATGGTTGATTTTAACGTGTGTTTTTCGGTTTCGGCTTAGTTGGAAATCGCCATTCCGAAGCTTGTTGACTAGTAAACCCATGGCCCATCATCACCAATTATAATGCGTCTTATGAATGATGTGATCGGAATTGACTCGTTCAGCGGCCAATACAGATGATCTATTAGCAAAAATTCCGGAAAACCGCAGAGAGAATCTAAAATTGGACGAAGTAGTAAATCATAATCACATTACGATAAGATCAGTCCATTCTGATATTTCTAAGGTGTACGATTCGTTGGGGTTGCTTTCACCAGTTATGATCACCTTAAAAATTCTCTCAGATTGGATTGAACCAATTTCCGAAAATTTATTTCACATATGGCATGAATTCTGAACAAATATAGTTAATGTCAACCAGCATTTATTTTCCGAAATGTGTACTTCAGAGCAAGCTTATGGTGCCTGTATTTATGCCAGGAGTATAGATAATTTCAAAAATATATTTAATAAAACCAACCAGAAGACTAAATACGATCGTATAGTTCTGTGGCCCGATTCGTTAATAACTTTGCAATGGATTAAAATCTCGCCTCATAAATTAAAAACATTCATCGCTAATCGTGTAAACGAAATTCAAGGATTGACTTGCAATTTCAATTGGCGACACGCCAATTCAGAAAGCAATCCATCCGATTTAATTTCGCGAGGCTGCAATGGACCTAAATTTTTATACTTTCCAGACTGCGATGAATCTGGACATCCATCTCAGGGTAACCCATTTAATTTCGATAACAAAATGCTAGAATTGAAAGGAAATGTCCCTTTGGATTTCGCCACTTTCGCCACTTCATTAAATATATTTACTTTATTTATAGAAAGATTCAGTTTATTTTCTAAATTAATTCGATCTATGTGTTACGTACTTCGGTTTGTATACAACTGTAAACACGAAATTAATAAAACAACTGGTCCGTTCGTAGATATTGTTTAAAATTGTACAAAGCAAGAATTTCAATCCGATATGGCTCGAATTTCAGATAAAGACCTAACTAAGATGCCTAACACCGTTTATCGATGAAAATCACCTGCTCCGAGTAGAAGGACGCTTAAAAATTCAAATTTAGAGTATGATTGCAAACATCAGTTGTTACTACCCGCCAAACATCACTTTAAAACAATCTTATTTCGCTATGAGCACTGCAAACATTTTGATGCTGACCCTGCAACTTCTGACTGCTATTATACGTCAAACGTATTGGTCAGCTAGCGCCAAAAAAACAGCCAAAAAGATCATTAGAAACTGCATCACTAGTTTCAAAACAAAGCCAATACTAACACGGCAAATCATGGGTAACTTACCATTAGAAAGAATCACCTGTAGTAAACCTTTTAATACTACTGGTATCGATATTTGTGGTCCTTTCCAAATAAAAAACAAAAAAATACAAAATAGTCAGAATATTTATATTGCAGTATTTGTTCGCTTTGCAACAAAAGCATTACACCTAGAAATTCTACCCGATCTCACTTCCGAATGTTTCATTGCCTGTTTGGCGAATTATTTACCGAAGAGGTAAATGTGAAACAATAACAAATTTTAATGGTGCAAATAATGAGCTTGCTTTCAAGCAGAAAATGAGTCCAATGACATTATTAAATATTGTAGTGCAGGAGGCATTATAATTGGACATTTATTCCTCCTCGATCCCCTAATTTTGGTGGGCTCTAGAAATCATCGGTAAAATCATTAAAATTTCACCTTCTGGAGGAGTACTTAATTCACGCCCACCTACTGTTCTATCGTCTGATCCTAACGGCCCGGAGCCATTGACACCGGCACATTGTTTAACAAGCGCACCCCGATTGTGGCGCCTGCATAATCTTCTTGTGTAGAAATTCCAATTAAAAGATTGCCAAATTGGAAGCAAGTTACTCAACTGTTACTCAGGATTAAACCGAATGTATAGATAAATGATTTAGTGCTTGTCTCAGATGGCAATCTTCCATCTACGCATTGGATCTTGGGTTTGGTAACAAATGTTTTTCCCGGTAAAGACGATAACATCAGAGTCGTCGAAGTAAAAACCAATTTCCTGCGAGATACGTCTTTTATTGAGGTTCTCTAGATTTCTCAGTATGTCCTGTAAAACGAGATCCACTTTTGACTGTTTCTGCTCTGTTTGCTGAACTATTTGTGCATATGTAACGTTTTAATTTACTCACCCTCATTGCATGATGAGATTAGGAGTTCACGATTTAGACTACGTCGTTTTTTTTTTGTAGATTGTACATAGCTTAATGTATCTGGTTTGCGTGATTTATCTCTCATTTTCAGTAGTTCTACTGCTACTTCACATCCTCTGTAGTTGGCTGGATACAGCCTTAATATTATACTTATTTTCGATTTTTTTCTTGATTGTTGAAGGTTAGTGATTCTTTTGTAGAAAACGGAAAATATTGCTCAGACACCAAAATGGTGGGTTCGTTCCAATGTCGACGTTGCTGGCGGCTTGATAACCAAATTACGGCTGATTTGTGATTGTATCGTATTTGTATCGATTCCCACAAAAAACTGATATGCTGGATTGAACATATTCCCCGGGTTGAATCGTTAACGGATTCAAGGTTTGGAAGTCGGCACATCTTTTGTATTGGTCGTTTGACGATGTCGTATTTTGTTTTGACCTCGGATAACTCTGATTCTAACGCAGCCATCGTCACCAGGAAACAATTTTACAATTCGTCCCATTAGCCACTGAACGGGTGGTAAATTATTGTATTGTAATAAAACGATAAATGAAATCCTGCAAATTCATTTGGCTTGGTTTCCATTTGGCTCTTTGCTGAAGCGTAGTCAAATATTCTATTTGCCAACGTCTCTAAAACTTTTTATAAATTTGCCTCACTAGCATTTCGTTACTGCAGCAGATTGGTCTTGAATTGAGAATGCCTTCGATTTGCAGCACTCGCGTTGAGAATTCTTCGAGTATGAAGAAGTATGATGTTCCCGACGGTTCTCGTGATTTATGTTTTTACGGATTTGACCGCACTTTCCCACAGACCATCTTGATTGGGTGCTGGTGGTATAAATCGCCAGTTTACTTTCTCCTTCAATAGATTAGAAAAAAATTGGTTATTATTGATTTTTAAAAATGTAAATACTTCTTCGAGATAATTTTTAGTGCCAACAAAATTTGTAGCGTTGTCGCAGTATATAGTATGGCATAGTCCCCTTCTGCTTATGCACCGTTTTGCACGCTCCTAGGAAAGAGTCTATGTTGAGATTCACGCGTATTTCAACATATATGAATGCATGGATTTTGAAAGGGCCACAGAAATCCGACTACTCCAAATGGCACCGCATATTGCACCCTATGCTCGGGTAGCTGTCCCATTAGTTGACTCATCATTCTCGGATTTTGTTTCAAACATTTTACACATCTCTGAAATATCTTTTTCGCGACATAATTGCCTCTTAATTTAGGCGAACTAAACTCATTAATAGATGTGTGCCTGGGTGCTGGTACTGGACGTGTACATCATAAGTGATTGTTGTTGCGATTGGTGACTTTGAAGATACATCTATCGGGTGCTTGGCATTGTACGGCAACGATGATTTTTCCAATCTGCCTCCAACTCTCATAATTCCTACGTTATCGAGAAATGGATTAAGTTGCCGTAAACTACTCTTGGTTGGTATGGCTTTCGAATTTTGAAGGTTCCGATATTCTTCAGGAAAATGTTTGATTTGCCAATATATGACCCATTTTCGGTTCGCCAGTTCCAGTTCGTCCAATGTCAATGTACCGGTTTGTCTTTCTCGATGATGCCGCCTGCGGGCTCCCTGCGTGAAAGACATGCTGGGCCTTTCCACCACAGATTATTGCTGCAAATTTCTCCGATTGGTTTGGCTCTGGTATCACAGTCGGCGGGATTCTGTCCGGATGGTACGTGACGCAAGTAATCTCGTTTGTGAACGCCTATGATCTCTGCGGTTAGGTTGGCTACAAATGTTGTTCATCGCCTTGGTTGGCTGGACAGCCAATCTAGGACGATCATTGAATCACTCCGCAAGGTAGTTTTCGTTATGTTAATTGATAAAATTTCCGGTACGGCACCCATTAGCTCAAGTCTTGGTATGCTAATCTGCTTGAGTGATGCCACCTTAGTTTTGGCACAAATCAAATGTGACACAAACCCGCGATCGTGCATATCGTGCATATACATACTACTGCTGCGTGCATATACATACTACTGCTGCGTATGTCCATTTGCTGGCACCACAAACCCATGTAATGGTATGCTAATTTACGCCGTTATGCATTGTGGGATTTGTATTTGCGGTGCTTGGCATAGAGCATTTCTAATTTCGATCCATGACGACAGTGTTTCTTCGGGCAACTCATCATCCCATTCAATCTTCTGCAACCACAAGCATTGAAATAATATTTTGAATTTTATGGTGGAGATATGAGTCCCAGTGGATCGAAAATTTTACTCGCTTGCGATAGGAAAGTTCGTTTTGTGTGCAGTTCCTTCTTGTCTAAATTTACTTGATAGACAAAATTGTCGGTGCTTCAATTGTATACCAGGTCAGTTAATGTTGACGAGCCAGTCATGAGATTATCTACGTATGTATCGTTTTTCACTGCTCGCGAAGCGTTTGGGAGTTTCTCGTTATCTATATCTGCCAGCTACTTTAAGCCATAAAAGAGGCAGACGCTGTATGGATTTTATGTTCCTCGTCTTGCCATAGGATTCGCTTATGTTTTCTGTCTTCGGAGTCTACCCACACTTGGCGTTACATTTTCTCAATGTTATCCACTAGTACATATGGATGCTGGCGAAATCTGATAAGTATTTGGAACAGGCTGGATTGGATGTTTGGTCACACCATGAGATTCTGGTTCAACGACACGCCAGTGGTTGATTTCGTCGACGCATCAAATACCACACGCAATTTCGTTGTGGTACTACTATTTTTGAACACTTCGTGATGTGGCAGGATGATGGTCTAGGGTTTGGTATTCGCTTAAAAATTCATCGTAAAGTTGTCGAAATTGCTGATCGAATTTGAATCGCCTTTCCATGGCTAGTAATCTTGACATGGCTTGCTGGTAAGTGGACCCCAGGTATTTCGGGGTTTCAAGAAATGGAAGTTTTGTAATAAAGTTCCCGTCTTTTGCACGTCGAGTGACCGTCCTAAACCATTCTTTGCAATCTTCTTATTGTTTGGCCAACTTGTTGGTTTCAACCACTTCAATTGTCCAAAATCGTTGTAGTAGCAAATGATTGTGTAAATTCATTGATATCAACTTGGTATGTGCCTCCTATGATCCAGCCTAGCTTGGTTTTATGCGCCTGTAGATTTGAATTTCCTTATTTTGAATTGCCATCCTCAAACAATTCAAATACGATTTCTGCGCCAAGTAACATATCGATGGTGCCGGGTTTATAAAAATTTGGATCAGCTAAATCAATACTGGTTAAATCGTATAGTTTGTTAAGGTCAAACTTGACGCAGCTGGCAATGGTGATGTAATTTTTTGAAAGATCTAGCATCTAGTGATTTTGTCTGTCTGGCATCGAATCTTGACGAAAATCGCACAGTTGCGCACACCGTTGTTTCTTCAATTCCTATTAATTTTTTCGTGATGAGCCTAATCTTTGCACCATTGATTCTGTTATAAAAGAGGCATGTGAAGCGATATCTCACAATGCACGACATGGCCTTGGTACCCCAAGGACATTACGTGATTGATGAGTTAGTGTAGTGATTTTTTCGGTTTTATTATCCACTGCTTCTGGATTAGAAGTTAGAGCAATCAGCTTTTGGTCAACATGCAAGTTCGTATGATGCTTGTAGGAACATTGGTGACCTCTTCCTCGGATTTTGCACTCGTAAACTGAATGTCCTGAATTTAAACAGTTAAAGCATCGCTTTTTACTGCGAGACCTTCATGCAGACTGTACAACCAGCGTCGGTTGATGTAGTAGCAAAACATTTTTTGGATTTCATTCCGGCATTTAATTTTGTTGAGCGTACGGGCAGTATCCTTATCGATTCAAGTGCATGAGTTCTGTTTAGTAAGAAATTGAAAAATTGAGACATGGTTGGAAACTCATTGTCAGTATTTTTCTGGGCCCGTAAACTTTGAATCTCATAATCTAATTTTTGTAGTAATTTTTGCACGGATGATACTGTTTCTGTAATTTCGCGAGACGTACTTCTAGCCCTGCATTTGTCGCAGATATTTTCAATGTTGTTTCGTTGCCCGTGTTGCTCATTTCAGGAATGCTCATCCAGAAATTATTTATAGCGTCCTTTAAATAGATCTCATTTCAAAATGAGTCTTCATCCTCACGAACATTCGACGGTGATTTTAAACATTTTTTCTATATGTTCTGTAGTCTAAGCATATAAAGTTATCCCAGTTTTTCATCCCAGGAATTGTTTGTATTATTATTTACACGAAACTATTCTATTCCATCCCAGTTTTTTCATTTTATACCTCTATAAGACGATCAAAATTATAAACACAACAACAAATTATCCCATCCCAGTTTTTTTTCGTTTATTTGTTGTTCAAGTAAAACAAATTCATCCTTGGAAATAATGAATTGGGTTTTGGCAATAATAATTTTGTATATTTTAAGTTCAAGATAACAATACGCCATAAAATTAGTTTAAAATATTAAGGGTAAACTTATAATGAGGACCTCACTGCCAGCCGTATGTTACTGTTGGCACAATCTTTCAGCTTCGATATGGCCCCATATAAATTTAAATGAAAATCGTCTATAATTTTTAAACCCTTCCTGGGCCGGAAATAGCGATTAATGTTTTAAAATGGTACGTAGTTAAGTAATTGCTGACCAAGTGGCCAGCACCAGCCGTTTGTTCAAATTTGAGTAAATGGCCAAGTTCCAAAATCTCAGGTTAAGTTAAATAAAAATTTGTATCTCTTAAGAACATTCTAGGCCGGAAATGATTCCTTAGGTTTTGAATTGGTAATAGTAAGGGCAAACTACGGTGAGCACACAAGTGCCAGCCGTATGTTAGGATTGGCACAATCTCCCAGCTTCGATATGGCTCCATATAAATTTATATGAAAATCGTCTACAACTTCCAAACCCTTCCTGGGCCGGAAATAGCGATTGATGTTTTGAGATGGTAAGTAATTAAGTGATAGATGGCCAAGTGGCCAGAACCAGCCGTATGTTCAAATTTGAGTGAATGGCCAAGTTCTAAAATCTCAGGTTAAGTTAAATAAAAATTTGTATCTCTTAAGAACATTCTAGGCCGGAAATGATTCCTTAGGTTTTGAATTGGTAATAGTAAGGGCAAACTACAGTGAGCACACAAGTGCCAGCCGTATGTTAGGATTGGCACAATCTCCCAGCTTCGATATGGCCACATATAAATTTATATGAAAATCGTCTACAACTTCCAAACCCTTCCTGGGCCGGAAATAGCGATTGATGTTTTGAGATGGTAAGTAATTAAGTGATAGCTGGCCAAGTGGCCAGAACCAGCCGTATATTCAAATTTGAGTGAATGACCAAGTTCCATTCTTAAGAGAAACAAATTTTTATTTAACTTAACCTGAGATTATCGAACATGGCCATTTACTCAAATTTGAACATACGGCTGGTTCTGGCCACTTGGCCAGCCACTTAATTACTTACCATCTCAAAACATCAATCGCTATTTCTGGCCCAGGAAGGGTTTGGAAGTTATAGACGATTTTCATTTAAATTTATATGGGGCCCTATCGAAGCTGGAAGATTGTGCCAACCCTAACATACGGCAAGCACTGAGGTCCTCATTATAAGTTTACCCTTAATATTTTAAACTAATTTAATGGCGTATTGTTATCTTGAACTTAAAATATACAAAATTATTATTGCCAAAACCCAATTCATTATTTCCAAGGATGAATTTGTTTTACTTGAACAACAAATAAACGAAAAAAAACTGGGATGGGATAATTTGTTGTTGTGTTTATAATTTTAATCGTCTTATAGAGGTATAAAATGAAAAAACTGGGATGGAATACAAAGAATTCCTGGGATGAAAAGCTGGGATAACTTCACATGCTTCTGTAGTTTCGAATTTTTCATTGCCGCCTTTCACCTCCTTCATATTGTGGTCCCAATCACCAAGTAGCACATTAAGTTAGATCTTTGAATAGAATTTCGTTACTAAAATTGTTTTATCATTTATTGCGTTAAACTATTGATTATATTTTTATAGTCTGCCGTGAACGCTGAAGTTTTCTTGTCACACCTTTGCATACATTGAAGGTTACAATATCGAAATAATTACAAAAATTACTTTCTTAATTCCGTACGTTCTTATTAGCGTCAAACCAATTTGCCACGGACGTTTTAAGCATCGCACAACAAACAATTATTGTGTTGATGACATTTTGGTAATATGACAGGTATACAACTGGAATACGTACGAGTATTACACCAAAAAGATTGATTATGCACAAGAGAAAATCTTTAGTAATAACTTGCCTTATCTTTCAAAATGCAATATACATATTTTTTGTAATTTCTTTCCATCGTAAAGAGATTTTTTTTTAAATTACTTGAAAACCTTTAAAAACGCGAAGGTAAATATTAAGAACGAATATTTATATGAGTTATTGTTTTTGAGTGAAAAATTGATGGAATTACAGCATCTTACAATTTATCCGATATCAATTAACACTTTTTTGTAATATTTCGTCGTCGACAAAAAAAAATTGTAATGAATTATATCGTTGAAGATGGTATCAAGGATGTATTATATATACTGTCCACAGTCATGTAAGCGCGATCTAGATAGCAATCGCCCTTTGCCGATTCTGTGTGGTATTAATTTTTTGGTAACAATTTGCAGACCTATAATTACATAGTACGTGTTTTGAACTGGAGACTCATCACAAAAATTAATTAAAATATTGCAGTACATTAATTTTAATTACGTATCAATCATGATAAGAGGCGCAATGTGAATTATCAGATTCCGCGCGTTTCAGATTAAAAATGCCGTACCCTTATTCTTGTAATTTTTTTTTGTTTATATCCCAAAATTATCTTATATCGCATCGGTAGCGTAGAAACAAACAAAAAAAAATGTTCAGGAATGCCAAACTAATCAATCTTATTTCCATGTCATAGTCCCCATCATGTTCTATATAATATGTACACACGTCATATGGGTTGTTGTTACCCCACATTTCGCAAAAAATAAAGAGTGCGGATAGAATTAACGATTAACGATTATCCTTGACCAAGTTTTTCACACAAAACTAAATAAAATGTGCGTACAGCAAAACATAAAAGACGATTGATCAAAGTGTAATTATGTAATGTAAATAGAAGGCGAGCCAAAGAGGCGCAAAAAATGTGTTAGGTCGGTAAATCGTACAAAAGGAAATGCGATAAGAATTTGTGGACATTTCATATACACAGCATATAAGAAAAAAAAAAGATGTAAGATTATGTTACTGCTGGTTTAGATAAAAATGTGCGGTGCTGTATAACACGACCAATGAAGATTTAATCACGATAATTTAATGTGTTGATTAATTTTGTGTTAGTTTGTGTGTCGTAAGGAGGTAATTATGTGCCATTAGTGTCTTTCCTCTTTTGATATGGATCTACATTCACTAAGAAAATAGTTGGTCGAGCAAATCGTATCTAGTTGTCTCAGTAAACTAATAACAGTTTATGATATTTATCCAATTTGGAGGAGATTTGTTTTTATTGGAATTATTACGTTTGACTACTTACATACCGGTTGTTCTGTTATTAAAGATACTAGCTTCGCGCCCGTTTTTCCCAACAAAGTGTAGTTAACTATTTTTTAAATAGATCGCATGCAAGATTAAAAAATCAAAGAAAAACTGTAATTATTTGTACAACAAGGAACAATACGAGAATCTCTTGAGCGGGAAAGAGCGACATACAGTTGCCCATGGGAAACACTCTTCCGTTTGAAGATGAATTCCCAGGTTATTAAAAGATTGGCCTTGCGCCTTGTTTATCGTCATTGCGTATGCCGGAATTAGTGGAAACTATTGTCGTCGCAAAACAAATGGTAGATTGGTCTCAGAAGGTGTCAAATCAATTCGGATAATTAGAACCATACTGTCTTTGTTGCATTCAGAAATGATTTTGGCCTTAATAAAGTTTCGCGAGAGCTCTTCAACAATTAAACGCATTATGATAACACCGTTTTTCAAAAGCAATACGTGAGGGGGTATGCCGGATGAATTCTGTTCATTGAGGAATTCAACAAGAACGTTGAGTGCATTGTTAGGATCCTCGATTACTAATGGATCTGCGCTTTAGTAAATTTCTGTATCGCCATGAATAACTCGATTACTCTTTTTGAGAGCTCATCTGTTGACATTTGCTCAATATTATTAAAAATGACACTGATTAGATCTTGACTTGTGATCATTTCGGTCGGAATTTGAATTGTGTCCTCCTCATAAATGCCAGGTGTTGCAGGCAAAGTTCCTGATCCGACTTGCAGAAGTGCTTGATTCAAATGCAGCATTCGATGATTTTAGTGCGCGTTCCTCTTTGAACGACTGGTACCGTATGACGAAAATTATCGCCAAGGACCAACACTTTACCTCCGAAGCTAAAGTGATTTCCCACCACCTCTCGCAAGAGCTTATCAATGCAGCAGAAACCATTCTTAGGAAGCATTGTAATTTCATCGATAACAATAAGAGCAGCCTCACACAAAACTGCAGCTTCTGGTGATGTCATTCGCATTGATGAGATTCAATTATCAAGACGTGGCACTGGTAGTTTAAATCCACTATGAATCGAACGCACGATTCCTTAAGTGAGGTGGCTGCTTTTCCGGTTGGTGCAAATGGCAACACAATATTTTCTTCACCTCGAAAGTTTAGCATTAAAGTTGTGTTTAAGAAGGTCTTGCCTGGGCCATTCTGACCATCAATAAAAGAGCTTGCATGCTGTTCGACTGCCAATCGTGCTTCTTCTTCTTCTTGATCATAAATTTGATAGGCAAACCAGCTGAACCGCATGACATGCCGTGCTGTTTGTAGTATATAGATTCACTGTGTCGTCACATGTAGTCGAGTATAAAATCTCCTAGATGATCCTGCCACAATTTGAGGGATTGAGCGGGTTGGCAAAAAATACAAATCTAAGCGAACATCTCTCGCAATTGCTTAGGCATTAAGTATTTTTCACCGTCTGTCAAGCATCGCTCCCATTCTTCATCCGACTCAAGTAGTCATCTTACCATCGCTGCCGCTTTAACTGTTTTGCATAAATTTTCATCTACTGTACGCAAAATATCAAAACTTGTTGCACCAGGAACATGTAGTATCCTCCTCTATGTCGCTCTTGCCATTGACCTCGCTTATAAACAGTCTGGTAAGGGATATCGCTGTAAAGGTGAACTCGTGCAGTTGCGTATTTCGTGTTAAGCAGAAACCAAGATTCAGGCTTGGTCTTTCCAGTACGCGCAGCCAAAAGTGCTTCTTCTTCATGACCTACTTCAAAAACAACTCGTTGTTGATTTGGAAGGTGAACTAGCAGGCACCACATTGAGAGGATTATCTGCTCTAGGTCATAAATCTAATTAATTCTGAATTCAGAAAGTTAATATCTGTGCAGCGCTTTTAGCAACGGTAATTTGTGGGTTAAGGTCTTAGAAGAGCTCATATTCCATTGCTATAGATGATTTATGATTTGTCAATAAAATATGCACTACACAATAGGAGTTTTAGTTATGTGGAGAGTATTGCAGGATACCCAATAATTACTTTTGACTTATTTAACGTCGCTATTTCCAGTCCCCAGTTCAAGGATTGGGAATTATAATTACTGAAATGACGGTGAGATCTGTAGTAAAGGAATAAAAGCAATAAAGGTTTAATGAGCACTGCACACTGTCTACATCGCATTTATTTAAAAGATTGTAGTGGTACGTGCAGACAACGAAACTAAAAAATCAGTTGAATTACTCGAGCGCTACGATAGGCATGGTTGTAATGTTTTTCCAGAATTTTTTTCAAAAACAGCACGAGAGGCACTCAACAGTTAAAATCTCACTGCTTGCCAAACAAAAAATACTGGGATATTCAATACTTCTTTTCAAAGGGGGTTGTTGCTTGTTTATGGTTTACATTAGAATAAACCCGTAGAATCCAAATTACCCAACATTAACTCGCTGTATGCCTATCTCTGCTATGTAAGGTCTTGCACAATTTTATTTTGATGGAGTCCAGTGTACTTTCAAGCTGGATTCAGTACTTTGTTTCTCAGAAATTCAGTACTTTTGATTTCTTGCCAATATCATCGCTGGTTACCAACCATTTTCTGCTAATTTTTGAAGCACAGCTCTATCAGCTGTATTTGATGCATCGATAAAGAATGCAATAGTTGTGTACAATTTACTAGTTTAGGATTGCATAATTCAAATGCTTTGATTGTTTCATCGCTTCAAGGAATCACTTAATTGATCTTCTTTTTCCGATCTTTTTCCGATTCGAAGTGGTGCATCTGGGAGAAAAATTCCATAATAATTTATTATTCCCAGAAATTTAAGAAATTCATCACGTGTTACCGGTTGTGTTTAATTTTGAATGATTTTGACTCTCTGTTTATTTTGAACTGTGATATCCCTTGAGATTTAGTCGTTGAAAAACAATGCGTTGAAATGCTCTTCCACACTTTTAGATGCAATTAAAAGGTCGCTAATGTAAGGGCAATAAATGCTAAATGAATGTATTAGCTTATGGAATATTTGGGTCGCATTTCAAAACATACAGTGCCCCGTAAAATTATTAATGAATTTTGTATGTAAAACGGCCAATTCCTTCATATGTTCTCTGTTTTTTTTCATTCGACACAAACAAAAATAATTTAAATACTTTAAGAAAGTAAGAAAAAAAGAAAAACTAAAACTCGTTAGAACAGGTAGTTGTTTATGTAATTAACGTGTGTTATGATAAATTAGTGATTTGAAAAAAAAAATTCGATGTTGGAAGCTTTTCGTGAAGCTGAAAATCAAACATGTTTTACCAAATATCCTCCAGAAACTAATCGAGGAATGCGCGACATCGCACATAACAACAATTGTGAGCAAATTTAGTGGTCGCGTCCCTCTCATTCTGAGTAAAACAACAACTTTCGCAAAAGCTGCCAGAAAAAATCACATTGCATTGTGTAACGGAGCATTTCCAACTATCCCAAGTGTCCCCAGTTGTCTGTTCCATGAGTCGCACACACCTTTCTACAGAGTTGTGATGTCTCTTACAAGATTTGAACAAATAATTCGTTTTATTAAATTCGATGACACGACGCACGATTGTATAACAAGACCAGCTCGCATGCAGTCGGACAAACTAGTAGCATTCCGCCATGTGTGGAGTTTAATTCAAAACAACCTTGCAGTGCCATTTATCTAGCCCAGAGAAATATTCATAGATGAGCAGTTGGTTACAATCCGAGGAAGATGTAGCTACGAACTATCCATTAGCAGGAGAAAATGTATTTCATAGACTGAGGGCACACAACTAGGGGAACAGATATCTCGAAATATTGCTCACGATATCGTGCTTCGTCTTAGTGACCGTTATCTCGATAAAGATTTCAACATCACCATGGATAATTTTTCACCAGTGCCCCTTTATCAAAAGAGTTAATTACAAACAAAACAACTTTGACTGGCACAATACGATCGAATAAACCGGAATTACAGTAGCATATTCTACTATTTTTAAGTTCTCTGATAACTAGTGTCTGACTAGTTATGTACGCAACACAAAAAAAAAACGTTTTGCTTCTCTTTATAGCACACGCGGATGAAGCTATAGATACTAACATCCAAAAACCGCAAGTTATTTTGGACTACAATGCTACGAAGGGTGGTGTTGATACGTTCGATCAAATGAACGGTTTTATAGCATGTTAGATGTAGGTGTCTTTGTTGCCTGTCGCATATTTCAACTGAGTAATCCAACCTTGTGTACGTCATCGAAACGCGAAAATTATTTTAAAAATCACTAAACAGCTTTACAGTTAATTGGTTATGCAACTACGAACATTACAATACTCCCGGAAATTCTGAACAATAAAATACAATAAAGATGTGAAGCCTGCAAGCGTAATCGAAAAGCCTGCAAGTGCTATACGATAAGCGCAGATCCAGTGGCTGATGAGGATGAAGACTGTAATTTGAATGTTGTCTGTGCAATCCACCTCCTCTTCGGTACCACCATCAAAGCGACCAAGAACGCATTCACCAAATTAAATGTTAATATTTTGGAATAATAGTTATGTAATATATTTTCAAAAATAAATCAAATCGATTCAAAATAGCTAATCCAACAAATTTTTGGGTAGAACAGAGCAACGAATTTTTTGAAAAAGGCTGTTTTAGTAATAAAAAAATTCGTTGCTCTATTCTACACAAAAATTTGTTGGTTTAAGTATTTTATTCTGCAGGACATTAATTTTCCACCGAAAAAATATTGTAGTACTCCTAAGTACGACAAAGCCAAGTACTCATATGTACGGCTCCAGGGTTAAGAAACTCGAACAAACCAAAGAGAGTTATTATTGATGTTTTTTTTTCGATATCTTGTTGTTCGACAGGATTTGTTGGTGTGCAAATTCAGTCACTATTGCATTTAACGCTCGATAATCGCCACATAAACGCCAATTACCATCTTTCTTTAATGTCATGTGTCGAGGACTCGCCCTATTATTTTTTGATGACCATTTTATCTGTACCTGTGCGTAGCACTTTTGCATGACAAGGTTGATCTTCATGTGTAACCGATTTGAATTCTTGTAGCAGTTCTGAAAAACTCAGGACATACATGACCAAACCAAAATGTGATAGCAAATCATCACCCAGCATACATTTATCAACTTTTACGGTAATGAATTTCCAAGTAAATGGTCTACGAAGTCCTAAATTAAGAATCAAGTTCTTGTAACCGATCAATACATTGTTGAAGAATTTACCGCAAAGAATTGGCCTACCCTATATAAAATTTATTTTTATTTTGTGTGTCGGTAACTACAGGGTGGGTCATCTAACTGTTTTTAAGCTAGAGGCTATTTTGAGTATGGTAAGGATTATGTCACTTCTTATTTGATAGAAAGTTAGTTTTATCCTTCCGCTGAACGAAAATGGTTGTGTACAATGCTGGGAAATATTGGAACATTACTTCGAAAATCATGGTAATGTTGCAGAATGTGTGCGTAAATTGCGTGCGGTTTTCGGAAGAAACGAAGCGCCGAGAGCTCCATATGTGCGTTATTTTGTGGATAAAGTTAAAGAAACGGGCTTGCTTATTATTAAACCAACACGAACCAGGCAGCCAACCAAGCGTACACCCGAAAATGTTGATGCTGTAGCGAAGGATGTACGTGAGTCGCCGGGAACGTCAACTCGTCATCGTGCTCAAGAATTGAACATTTCACGCACAACATTGCGATGAATTCTGCAAAAAGTGCTTGGTATGACACCGTATAAAGTTCAATTGGTTCAGGAATTGAAGCAAAGAGACCACCCATTGCGTATTCGGTTCGCTGAGTGGGTTTGCGATCGACTTGAAGAAGATGCCGATTTTTGCAAAAAAATCATCTTTTCGGATGAGGCGCATTTCCATCTTGGCGGCTATGGAAACAAGAAGAATTGTCGCATTTGGGGCACGGAGAACCCGCACGAGATCGTAGAGAAGCCGATGCATCCTCAACGAGTGACTGTTTGGTGCGGATTTTGGTCCGGTGGCATCATTGGGCCATTTTTATTTGAAAATGAGCAAGAATCCGCCGTTACTGTCAATGGTGAGCGCTACCGCGCCATGATAAACGATTTTTTGTTTCTGTCACTTGAAGAGGAGGGCATAGGCGACATTTGGGTTCAACAAGACGGCGCTCCGTGAACACAGCTCACGTTTTAATTGATCTTTTGCGCACTGTCTTCGAAGATCGAATTATCAGCCGAAATGCTGATGTGATTTGGCCGCCTCGGAGCTGTGATTTGACGCTGTTCTGTTGGACTATTATCTTTGGGGTGCCGTCAAAGATAAGTGTTACGCCGATAAACTATTGCTATTTACGCTCTTAAGAACAATATTCGCATTGCCATTGAAGACATAATATCGACCGTATGGGGTACGTCAACGCCAGCCGAGGCAGTCATGTGAATGAAATAGTATTCCATAATTAATCGGAAGGATTGTTCTTTACAATGAAAAAATAAATTTGAAAAAATATTGAGAACGTTTTGTTTTATTGCATTTAAAAAAAATATATTTGGCCCACCCTATATAAAGCGGCTATTGGGATTTTGGCTCTTGTCGCCTGCCACGTGCCTAATGGTTTGGTTCGATTTCATAAGTACGTAATTGGCATCGTCAAAATTGCACGGCTTTATACCAGAAAGTTGGATGTTTGATAATTAATTGTTCCTTCGATCTTGACTAACAACGATACCGATTAGAACATTTTGGGTGTTGGGTTTGTGGCCGATTACGAGTTAATTTTGTATTGCTTGTATTCATCAACTTTTTGAGTCAATACATTAACTTGATGAACCAAATCATTATGTTTGTCACTGTTGTTTATTTTTACCGGTGTATTTACACTATACACGTGGACAGGTTTCTGAACATCGACAACTCTATCGGCTGTAGGTACACAAAAAAGTGGCAATATAAAAGTGGCAACATAAAAGTGTAAATGGCTATACGATTCTGACGTTAAAAAGTGTAGGTTTCAAAAAATTAACATGAAATAACAATTCACAATAAATTATACAAAAATGTTCAATTACACAAGAAAAATGGTTTCCAAATTTAAATTTAATCACTGTACATAAGTATATAAGTAATTTAAGTCAAAATATAAAGTTCGACAAAAATCGGCGGGAGTATTGCTACACTATGGGAATTTGAGCAAAATCTGGAGATGTGGTCGCATGTTGACTACGAGTATGTGATGATCAAAGGGGATGAAGTGAACTATCTAAATATGTCTATGCCATTTCCTTAAATTGGCCATGGCTGTTGGCATAAATTTTCAAAAATATAACGTTTTCCTCTAAATTCGGTAAAAGCAATGCTACACTATTGAAATTATCGCAAAATATGGAGATGTGTTCGCATGGTGACTATATGGTGATTAAAGATGATGAAGTGGGCTATCTAAATATGTCTGTGCCATATTTTTCAATATTTCAATACTGCCAAGAGCCATGGCCTTTTTAAGGAAATGGCATAGACATATTTAGATAGCCCGCACTTCATCCCCTTTGATCACCATATAGTCACAATGCGAGCACATCTCCAGATTTTGCTAAATTTCCCATAGTGTAGCAATACTCCCGCCGATTTTTGTCGAACTTTATATTTTGACTTAAATTACTTATATACTTATGTACAGTGATTAAATTTAAATTTGGAAACCATTTTTCTTGTGTAATTGAACATTCTTGTATAATTTATTGTAAATTGTTGTAACGTCAGAATCTTATAACCATTTACACATTTATGTTGCCACTTTTATATTGCCACTTTTTTGTGTACCTACACTTTTTTTAACGTTAGCAACTTCATATTGGTCTGCCTTAGCTAATTGAATTAAATTTGACCCTAAACAATGTCGAAAGCCTTCGTAACACTCTTCAATTTAATGATTCTAGACACAACTGATTTGTATATTTGCTAAAATTGCATTGTAATTTTTTAAGGACCTAGCGAACAAATGTGCATCGTAAGTTGCCGATGCAGACCGACTGTATAAAATTATTTGTTTAAAATATTCTGCAAGCCTTCGGAACATTTGTTCAACTCTTTTCAACATTTTCAAAAAAAATCAATAATTTGTGTTTTTTGTATTATTTATCGTTTAAAATGAGAGCTTTTAAAATTTGTGGTTAAAAGTTTCCATTAAAATTTTTGAACTTGAAAACCTGCCAGTGCAGTAAACAGCTCATTGCGACTAATCAAAAATTCTTGCTTGTATAATAAAGAGAACGCGTTTAATACGAATATTTATTTTATGTACACAATCCCCCAACCTATTTACATCTTGCCTTATCACATTCAACGAAAATGAAAACGCCAACGCCTGGAAGAAGATCCAAAAACATAATAAAAGAAAACCGGAAAATTGAATTAACTATCAAATATAAATTATATCAAGGTCATCTTCATAAAATAGCCGCTTTATTTAACATTTTGTATATAAAGTTGTTTATCAGACTGTGTACATAATGTAGATATAGGTGCATGTGAACGTCGTTATCTCCCCTAAGTGTATATATTTTAAATTTAATTATTGCACTACAATGTATTAAATTGAAAATTTATGTTGGAAAATGGAAACATAACAAATAATAGTTCGTGACTGGTTCTATGCATTCTCTACCGCTTAAATATTTTTTTTTTATTGTACATGAATATGAAAATAACTTTAAAGGTGTGGCATAGAGTAACAGACCTGTTATAAAGTCCTAAGTGGTATCTTTTTTAACTTCGAAAATTTTATTTCAGCGCAAGATTCAAGGGTATGAAGAACCCTTTACATAACGAATTTAACTTTAAAAGTACTGGCTGAAGTAAGTTCTTGTATTAAGAAACAAAAAACCAAGTTCGGCGACATTTTTTCAAAAAATTAAGAAACATCCTGTAACTTATTTAATTTTTTTTCAAAAAGTTAAAAAATATGTTAAATTGGGCTAACCAACAAATTGCGTAAAAAAGGAAGACCTATAATGCTGGCGCTACAATGCGAGTATTTCATACTGAGAGCCGATACATAAATTCTCAGAAAGCTCAAAAGGTTTGAGAATTATGTAGATTAAACAATTTAATAATCCTAAATTCAATGAAATTGGAACGGCCCAGCATTGTATAAGTCAAGTTTTTCCATCTTTTGTTGTGGATAAATTTTGAACTAAATTTGATCAATTTCATTTGAATCTGGATGAATTAGATTCGGAATCCAGTATTTGTAAAATAATTTCCAGATATTCGCTTGATGTGGTGAGGAGAATGGGCACATGCATGAAAGTTTTTTGAAAATTTATTATTATTTCGATAATAATTCAACTAGTAAACTACTCAGTCTTGAGCCTGCTTAACAACAAATTTTACTTTTAAGGCTGCTGCTAAAAACTAATAGTTTTTGCTCAATAAAATTCGTCTACATTATTTGACGTTTAAACTTCATTCGAATGAAATTGTTGTCATTGTGTGTAACGAAAAACTGGTTGCGTATTGTGTCCTATGATTGAGATCCCTGTATTACTCCAAATGCAGAAACATCAAGATAACAACGCGGGCACAGATAAGTTTGAACGCTCCCATCAAGTTTCGGGATTCCATTCCGTTTCGGGATTGATCACAGCGATCGAGCGAAAAGTCGACTCTAATATTTCAAATACGTTTTACAAACGATGCACAACAAGACCTTGGTAGGGACCTTAGTACATATCGATTATTATGGACGATCCGTTGAATTTTCTTAAAAAAGTCGGAGATGGTGGGGAAGTCAATATGTCGGAAGCGGGATTTGAATAATTAACATGGTCCTGTAATGAGAATATAATTGACGGCATAAATGCTGCTCACACTATCCGAGATGTTAACCAACAGAACTATAAAGAGTTCTATTAACGTTCTGACTGTTGAATGAAACCGTTTTGCAGATACACACAATTATGAGTATACTTCGCAAAAATTCCGCAGACGGGATATTCCGAAAAAATTTCAACTTGTTTAAAATTTGCACAGTGCCGAAGTTGTTGCTCCATTTTCACGCTATCAATAAATAAGACACCCACTAATTACATTGATGCCCTTCATTTATACAAATTTGCGAACACAACCTAAACACAACAAAAATTGAATGACAAATGCTTGTTCAAATGGAAGGTTGGTCGTCTGCGGACCAAGTAGCGCAAAGATAAAAATATTTTAACTCGCAGAGGAATTTTTATATGGAAAAAAATGAAGGAGAAATATTTTCAAGAGTTTTAATTGGTTTAGCGTGCGAATCAAAAATTATCAATTTTTGCCCGCACTCGAGCAGTCGGCCCTATTGGATTGTAAACTTTAGTTTCATAATTTTTTCAAAATCTGTTTGAAGCGAGCTATGAAGTGAAAAATTGTTAAGAAAATGACATAATTAGTTATTTATACAATTTGGAAAATATTTCATCAATCTTAATTTTACAAAATAATATTCATTTTCTAGTTATGAGCCCTAATTTATCCAGTACTGAGCCAAATTTGATCAACTGATGAGCCCGCTCTAATTTAACATAATTCAAACTAAAACGCAAACAAAACACAGCCAATTTCTGACTGAAAAAAGTTGGATCTCATATGAACCATAAGGAAACGATTACTAAATACATCCTTGGACGGATAAATAATTTGTACTGCCTTTATATTTTATAACTTAGGAGCTAAAATGACATTTGTCACATTTGAAATAATTAATTGAGGCATACTTCACGTGGTACGCCTGCTAGCATACAGAACAAGCAATCCCGTTTTCGGTTGCTGAATTATTCGCAGCACATGCATGGCAAAGCCCAGTGGTTATTGGTTCATAAACAGGATTTTGAAAGTTTGCATCAGGACCTCGAGAATGTGTGATAAGAACTTTTTCAACAATCAGTTTTAATTTAAATTAGACACACAAAATCCTTCCATACTTATGGAATACGTACAAAGGCAGAAAACATTTTGCATCGCTTTCGAGTCGCGACAGGGAATTTCGAATTGCAAATGAACGATGACATCTACAATGAAGCGTAGTGCTGACACGACAACTTTGCAACAACAAGTACAAACAAATGTTCCACTGTTGAATGAACAGCAAAAGAGTGCGCATGATCAACTGATGAAGTCGGTCGATGATGGAAACGGTTGACTATTTTTCCTTGATGGGCCCGGCGGAACTGGGAAAACGTTCCTGATATCATTGATATTAGCAGCAACACGTGCTTTAAATGGCATTGCGTTAGCTCTCGCAACTACCTTAATTGCTGCAACACTGTTGAAAGGACATTCAGCACTGAAGCTGCAAATCAACGAAAATCCTGTTTGAAACATTTCAAAGCAATCAGCCATGGCAAAAGTGTTGAAAAATTGTAAATTGATCATATGGGATGAGTGCACGATGGCGCACAAATGTTCATTAGAACACTCGATCGAACATTGAAAGATTTGTGCATGACTATAGTACGTAAAATGTGTGACATCTACCTACTGGATTAAATTAGGCCTATGCTCGCTTATTTTCCCCAATGCTCAGCATATTTAATAAACCTATTCCTTGAATCTTGGGATTAATTTGCGTTATTTCAATTGCAATTTTATCAGTGATAATTTTTGGATTTGGTTTGGCAACTGGCCTCTTCGGTATGGTTAACTTTTTTTTACGACTGTTTTCCTTGGATTGTTCTTTTAACATTTTTTTAGCTAGTCAACACCAAAAGTTTCTTTATCAAGCCTAATTTCAAAGGTCTAAATATTGCTACATCCGCAGGTTGAAGAACCCGTGTTTAGTTAGACTGTAGACTTATCAATATTAGCTTAAGAGTCTCGCATAATTTAGAAAGTGCGTAGGTTAGATATGTCTTATGACCATCGACAAAAGCACTACTGAGAAGGTTATACTATTAGCTACAAGCGCAGGATTAAAATTTCCTTAATGTAAAATAAGAACGCATCCGCAGTCATCCATCCAGAATCCTACACTATCATCGGAAGAATCAAAAACTAAACATGACAGTAATACTTTCTTTGGCCCGACCTTTTTCTGCCTCGTAGACGTTGTTTGCTCCCTTAGGTACCAAGACTGTTTCTCCTTTTTAATAAAGCAAAACTCCAGACTCGTCACCATTAAAAATTCTGGATGGATCTTTAACAACGTCATTTAAATTTTTTGCAACCAAATAATCTTCAATTTGTTGAAATCAGCCTCTAATATCTTTTTCTGAAACGCATGCGAACGAATTCGTTACCGCCTCGTTTGTACCTATGGATAACTTTGGATGCCTTTCTAAAATTGAGTTATACCATTTGTTACCGGGTAGATTATCAACAAACATGTTCTTTCTGGAATTTGCCTCTAAGAATTATTTCACTATTTCACGTACTTTGTGTTTTCTTCTTGGGAAACCTCTTGAATGAATTTCATAAATACAATTGACAATGTCACTTTTCTCCGACTTGGAATATTAAACATCCCAGCAGCCGCATGAATTGAAGTCCCAAGTTTCCACATTATAATTCCTTGTGGAAGGCATATTTGCAGGCACTGGTTCCCTAGCAGTTTAGGAGGCTCGTTTATTAAGATTCTTTTCAACATTGCCCTATACTCCATTATGTCCTCCTATGGTTCCTAAAATGAAAATGAATAATTGGTACTCACCAATTTTTATCAATATAAAAAACATTTTGTCAGAGGCGAGAGATATGTCTACAATTTTCCGCCTGTTTTTCGAGGCAAATAGTGATTTTTGTCCAATATTACAAACTTAGAGGCTAGTATTTAAAAAATAATCAAGAAAATTACCGCAATCTATTAGAGCATCACATATACTATTAGGGCACTGACTCCCTTCCATTCGGTTTCTAAAATTGTAGCTGCTTTAGGTTATCCTGTACAGTTTTCTTTCCTGGAACAAACTTCAGCCACTGTTTCCATGTAGAAGTTCAACATTCTTTGATTCGCAAGTGTAATAGGTTAACCCGTCTTTTATACCCCTGTTGGTCCCGAATATTTTAGTACCTTAGTAATTTTCAATTGTGATGCCATCCATATCATTAGTCATGCCAATTGCCGCTATCGTTAGAGCATGTTATCCTTATACGTAAGAGAAAATTTTAGGCCGATTATGCATCCTGATCACACTCAGCTCAGGTATAACTTTACTTTGCTTCTGCCTTATCCTGGGCAACCTCCAGGCACTGCAACTAAATTTTTTATTATTTATTGATTAACGGTAAGAGGATTTAAGCCTGTCAAGCACATCGAACCCGGACCTACTGAGCGGAATAAGTACGATGCATTTGAAATTGGATAAATTCTTAACATAAGTGGTATCCGTATAAATAAATACGTCCACATCAATTGTGATGTAGTCACTAACCGAATTCTTTCAGTATAGTTTACGGTTTTATTTGGCACGGCTAACTTTCGATGAATTTTAACCGCTGACTGCCGATCCCAGCCGCCGCGATTTTAATTAATTACCCCCTGCCCCAGGGTAAATTTGAAAAGTGTTCTTTCAAATTAAAACATATAATTTTAATGGAGCTTTAGTTAAATTTCAAAAACGAGCTTTTTCGAGCTTTTAGATAAACTAATCTGACCACAAAAACGGACACAAATACATCCTTATAAAAGTTGATTCTAAATTATTATTTCTTATAGTGAGATTGAAATTGTGTCTCCATCATTCGACAGTCTGAGCTTTAATAAAAGTTTGATTTGCGACCGCGAATTTAAGGGAATTTTTTTTGGTTGTTTGTTTTTAATTTTTGCAATTTCTCCTGAGACCGAAGCACTCCCAACTCTTTCGCAGCTCGCTTTCACGTTCTACCTTACGAAGTAGCCACATCGAGGACGTATGGTTGGCTATAGGTCCGATTTACCTTGAACTATCTACGAATTGCATAGCTCCATGCCAACATATAATACTGCACTTCGGCAGATGGTCATAGTTGTGTTCAATTTCAACACTGATCAAGTGAAATTTATTCAAGGTGAACCTAAACATATTGGCTTAAAAGGTTTAATGTAAAGTGTTGGACTCAATCCCTTCTAACTAAAACGAGTTCTGCTATCCATATTTAAAAATGATTTAAAAACAATTGTAAAATTGAAAGTTAATTTTAGGCTAATTAAATTCCATAATAAATCATTTTTCTGCTCGTTCTAGAAAAATCATTTGGCGTTATCTCTTCAAAGGTAGCAGAACCAAAATTGAAAATCGGACCAAAACCGAAATTAGAACGCAAAACAAGATTAACTGTCATACAAGTAATTGAGACTCATTATGGAATAATCAAATGATCAATTAATGAAATTTGGATGTTCTTGACCAAACTTCAGGTCATGTAATTTACCCAAATTGAAAATGAAACCAAAATTGAAATTAGAGCCCATATCAAGATCAATTGATATAATGTAAGGCTCATTATTGCCTAATAAAATAGTCCATTAAATAATTTTGGACTCAACTAGTTCTTGGCTAAATTTCAGGTCATTTAATTTAATGTTATCAAAACCCAAATCGAAAATCGAACCAAACCCGAAATTAGAACGCCAAACAAGATCAATCGATCTATAAAAATTTTTAGACTCATTATACCGAAGTTTTAAACATTTATCAAAAGTGTAGCTACACAAATTAACAAAAAACAAAAATGTAGAATTACAAGTAGAAAAGTAGAAAAAGTGTAGAATTACATAAACAAAATTATGGCAGGGTTGGATTTGTTATTTATCCAACTAGAACACACAAGGAAATTTTTTACAAGAGAATTGGAAACTCGCTAGAAAGAAATGTCAAATGAGCAAAATATTACAGGATTATTGGTGTCGATTCCGTGTGTAAATTCTATGTTTTTCCTCCTCTTCTTCCAAAACTTGCTAGGCAACTTGATGGTCAATTCAAATTTTGAACCGGAATATTTAATTTGTTCGTGTATTCTGCATGGAACTTTCAAAGTGTAAACAGCGAAATTGGGGAAAAGATTAATAGAAGATTGATGCCGTTTTTGCTCTATGTGTAAGAGATTTGTTCGTTCAGCCATTATAAGAACAACATCAAATATGTTTGAGTATACTTAAGATTGATGGTATCCGGTAATTTAATACGATCTTCGGGTTACCTTCTATAGAATCTATATGAAAATTCAAAATGTAAAAGTGCACATGTAAAAAGTGTAAACCAGGACTAGTGGATGTTTAAGGGCCATTAACATATCATTCTAGAAATGGCCCCACAAATCTGGGTGTACAGGCATTTCGGGATATTTTTGAGAATTTTTAGTGATAAGCGGCATATCACTGCGACCTTCGGGGAATTTGTTTTGTCTAATGCAAATAGAAATAATAAGGCAAAAGTGTAAACCGGGTCTAGTTGAGCTACTACAAATCTGAGTGAACTGGCATTTCGGGAACACTTTCTAGAATGTTTAGTGATACGCGGTATATCGATGTTATCATTCACATTACAAAGAAAATTCTCCTAAGGCCGCAGTGATATGCCGCTTATCACTAAAAATTCTCTAAAGTTTCTCTGAAATGGTGTAGGTAGCCTGAGTGTACCGGATTGGTGGAGCCATCTCTAGAATTATGTGTTGATGGCCCTTAATCACTCGCAAGACCTGGTTTACACGTTTTGCATTAATATTTCCATTTACATTAGACCAAAACAATTTCCCGAGAGTCGCAGTAATATGCCGCTTATCACTGAAAAATTTCGAAAGTATCCCCGAAATGCCGGTACACACATATTTGTGGAGCCATCTCTAGAATTAATTGTTAATGGCCCTTAACTTCCACAGGACATGGTTTACACTTTTTACAAGAAATTTCTCTCTAGCGAGTTTCCAATTTTTTTATAAAAACTTTTCTTGTGTGTTCTAGTAGGATAAATAAAAAATCCAACCCTGCCATAATTTTGTTTAAGTAATTCTATACTTTTTGTTAAATTGTGTATTTACATTTTTTTTTTTGTTAATTTGTGTAGCTACACTTATGATAAATGTTTAAAACTGGACGGTGTAGTGCTAATTATGGCCTAATTAAATGCCCCATTAAATCATTTGGAACTCAACAAATAATGAGTGGAGCACAAATATTTTTATGGAGCTTTTTATTAGACCATAATGATCCTAAAATTATTTGTATGTCGATTGAAGTTTTTTTGCGTTCTAATTTTGGATTTGGCTCAATTTCGACGTTGGTTCTGCTAGCCTTAAATTAAATGGCCTGAAATTTGGCCAATAAGGAGTGGAGTCCAACACAATAGGTCAAGTTTTGCGTTCTAATTTCTGTTTTGGTCCAATTTTTGATTTGGGTTCGGCTAGCTTTGAAGTGATAAAGCCTAATGCTTTTTCTAGACCGTGCAGAACTTGAAAAAGTTTTTTAACATGAAACCATTTTTTAGTGTTTAATTAGTTTTTATTTATATTTTTATTGGCGCTACATTCGATTGAGGGAATTGGCCGCCTAACTTATAAAGTTATTTGACCAATATTTTTGCTACATGACACCCCTCCTCTAAGAATATGTTGATAGTATTGTACTTATTCTATCTCATATTAACTGATTTTTCGTTTTACACATCATTCAAATTTGTTATAGCCTCGTCATAAAATTATGCAAATCGTGTTGAACAGATAATCTATCAAACCACGTAATTAAGATTTTGGTCGAATATTTAAAAAATAATATATTCAACATGTTAACTTGCATTAATAAATCTTTTAGTAACGCAAAGTGAATACAATTGAAGATTACAACCAGTCCCGTTAATCATATTTATTATTTCAGGGCTATACCCTATCTCTATAAAATAGAAAGTAAATTGTACGTAGGTACATAAGTAGTTTAAAACTGGTCCGATCAGAACCAGAATATCATTCCAAACCATTTATTTATGTTGCACGATCGGTACGAATAAACCTCATTTTTAATATAATCCGCGTGTGCACTATCATCCGACTTAATCTTGATAGCTGGTTAATATTTATGATCATTTCCTTATTAATTACTAAATGTATCATATTAAATTATCATCAACGGGAATATTCTCACTTCGCGCGTATATTAAAAATGCATTCAAGGATGTTATATTTTGTGCAGAAACACAAATCGCACACCATCAACCGATTTGTCAAATAAATTACAGTCCGCAGGGGTATGCTGAGATTGCCCTTTCTAAAAAATATTTAAAACTATAAGAAGATGAGAAACTTGATACCCAGTTGGAAAATATAAATGCAAGTGACACTAGTTATCACAAAGAATTTTAATTTAAATTTGCGCCAATTAGTGCGTAATCATAATTAAAAAAAAAATGCTGCGATATTGTTTTGGAAAGGAACGATTACGCAGACGACACCCGATACACTTTTTAAATATCTTCATTTATCAAAAGTAATTAATAATTCATCAATATGCTGTGCCTCAACTTGTTATTGCGCTTATACGTATCTAGAGTATATGCGAACGTCCTTTCCATTATTTGTTTTGTCGGTGGATTTATCTTGTATCGCTTTATTTAAGACGATTTTTTTGTGTTAAGCTCGTACCCGTATATAAGTGGAATGGATGTTGGGTTGAAGAAGATTTTGTTTACAGTTGATTATTTTTTGTTTCTCGCTCAATTTCAACTTATCTACGACCGTTATTGACATTCAATTTTAGTAAAATGGAAAGAAATATAGTATGAAAGCAAAACATTTATATACAAGGCAGCATCCATGACATTGAAGAAGGTTTTTTGTACTTGAACGATAATTAACATTTTTCCATTTAGGTTCTGTTACAATTTGTTGTTTGTTAAAAACGATTTGCTCGGATTTCTTTTAAACACATTTATCCGTGCGTGCGTGTACTGTAGGTGGGGGGTTTGCTGTTCTCAATAAAGTGTTTAGGGACTTTTTTTAGGGACTTTTTTAAATCAGTGATGAATTAAATATTTGGTACCTAATATATTTTTTCTTGCCCATTGATATATTAATCGAAGAGCTGTTAGACAATTTTGAGTACGTATTTGAGGCACCATTAAATTTGTGTGACACTTTTTTAGCAGTGTTTAAACACAAAATCGAAGACCTGGCTAAAGGGTAGCGGGACATTGTCTTTTCTTGAATTTTTTAAGTTGCAAATTTTTTTGCAAAAAGTATCTGCTGCATTTTTCCAATTTACGAATTCATTCGATACTAGCATCGTCCAGCAACAGCTTTTCAATATTTTGAGTGGAACAGCAGCTTCAAATGCAGTACACGATTTTTTTGTAATATTGAAGAAGTAGGTGAAAAATTACGTGACAAGTTTATTTCTGAATGTATCGAATCTGCTGACAGATTCGAAAAGTCTATTGACCAATATTTTAATGATTTAGGTGACTTATCAGCTTGAAATCTTTAGTATCTTAACAATTATTTGTTTTCAATGAGGTTTGGCCATTTTTTTTTAAATTAATTTCAATTTTTATAATTTTTTGTTAAATAACCCTTCTAATTGACAACCAACCTACCCTGGTAAGTTTAACGTAGCATGTAAAGAAAAAATTTATTAAACAAAACTTTATTAGTTATTTCAATCTTTATTTATAAAACTAATAAAATGTTGAAAAAAATTAAATTATAAAATAAAATTAATTCAAATGCGGCAACGGGAACAACTTATTCTATTCGATGAATATTGTGCGCATCCTGGCTTTTTGCAATTTGCACAGTTGTTGCGTGATTACCGTTTCTTAGAGCAAATATAGCAGTTCTCTTTATGCCTTAGTGTGTGTCCTAGCATACTTTCAATTCCAGTTTTATTGGCAAAATGACGTGCGGATTCTTGGAACGCCTGAGGATTTCTGGGATAACTAACTAATGACATAATTCTTGTAAAAATGTACGCCGACTGTTGTTGGTTTTAGGGACGGATTGTTCCCAGAATAAACTATATACGCTACTAATGGCCATCGATTTGTCCTCATTTTACTTTTATATTCGCCTACCATTTTGTCCATATTGTCGACACTCCTACCTTAGTTCGGTTGTAATCTAAAATCATGGTTGGTTTATTGGCTGCTCCGTGGGTTTCCTTATCGTAGTGCGTAGTCGATAACACAACCACAGCTTTGTTTTTTTTAATGTACGAGCACATTGTGACGTTATTTCTAAACCCAAAAATGGAATATTCGATAGGTTGAGGTTTGCCTTTTGCAATAAGGAATTCTGCTGGTATGAAACGTTGTCTTTTGTTTACCATAGCTAGTATTGACAATTTATAGTCGAGCATCAAACTATAGTAGCTAGATTGTAATATGTGAAGAAATTATCAAAAGTTATATTTCGGCCGCTTCCTTGAAAAAGATTACAACAAAAATTGTCACCACTGCACTCCTTGGTTGGTTTCTCTTTGTAAATTTGGACCCATCCCAGTATATATTTTTCCTTTAATTAGGTAAGATCTGTTCGAATCACAAACTCATCATACTTTTAGTCCATATCTGGCAGGCTTCGATGGGGCATACTGTGTGAAACGTGTACCACCTTGATATGCAAATAAAAGTTCATCCAGTGTGACTGTTTGCTCCAGCAATAAAACATTCCTTTAGATTTTGGTTGAACATGAGCCATATGTCTTAAATGGCTGCCGCTTTGTGGGTGAATAAACACTGCACACGTGTGTTTCCATTATCAAATCTAATACAAAAGCTTATCGTATAAAATCGTTGAATAGTCATGGTACGAATTTTGCCTTGATTTTTATTGTTCCGTGGCAGGTCATTTTGAGCGCCTTTACGATTTGTCTCACGAATTATTATATCGCACGTTTCGTCAATAATTAGCAGCTGAATGTGTGAATGATGCTTAGACCGAATGTTTTGTTTGTTGGTCCAGATGTGGATGATTTTAAAACGTTGTGTACCAGATTTCTACGAAGCGTGGGAGGAACTTCACTTCGTATTGTTCCACCCCTTGCCTTATACTCAGTATGTGACGGAGCCGGAATTAATTCTTCTGAATCATCATTTAGATCGTATTCTGGTAAATTAGGTTCCTCGGCGTCTGAATCTGCTTCGATTTCGTCATGTTGAACGTCAGCTTCTTCTTCTTCCTCATCTGATCTTCAAGTAAGTCTTGAAGTAAAATTTAAAATCAAAAATATATACTATACTTAGATCACTTTCCGTTTCAAAAACTTCGTCTACCTTACTTCTCAGATAGGCGTCTCGTTCCTCAAAGAATATTCTCTCCCACGCTTGTGAGGATAGCCACTTACCGTCCATTTTCAAAAAAAATTTATCGTTTCACGATTATTACTTTAGTTTTATATTTTTTTGCAAAGCGAACCTACTTTTTATAGGTATGTTTTAAGCCGATTTCTTTCGTGACTTGATCATTAAAGCCTGTGTCAACTGTCGGTACGGTAAGAAGATGAATTATTTCGGGTTTTTTTGCTAGAGCCAACAATACAGAGTGCTTTCCCTAAATTAACTCGATATTCGCAAGAAGTCATTGATTGCTGTTTATTTAATTCACATACTTTGCTATCTAAGTATTTACGATAGCAACATTCGAAGCGAGATCTACCAATGAAACTATCGTGTAAATCTATTCCTACCATATGCTTCTATTCTTTGATAATTTCTGTATAAATGTTTCGCGATAATGTTTGCTATCCCATCTTTTAATGGTTGAGACAGGATTGGCACCAACACATGGAGATACCAGAGTTACAGATTTATTATCCTTTGTATGACAAGTCGGCATCTTAAAAAGAAGAATTTTCTTCGTATAATCCCCTAGCGAGTTTGTTTATTTCTCGTCCAGTTCTGGGCCTAGAATTTGGAATTCGATTATTCCGGAGTATTTCAAAGTTATACATGTAAAGGCGAATATTTTTGAAGCCCCATTTATGTGGTTTAGAAGGGAGATATTGATTCATATAACTTCGTATTTTTGCGGCATAAATTTACTCGTTGACCGAGATATGTTTCTCTAAAGACATTATAGAATATTTATTTTGTAAAAGCTTTAGAACGGGCCTGATCTTGAATAAACGATCAAGGCGAGGATGAGATTTTGGTACATCTTGTATGATTTTATTCCCTAGCTCTGTGTTTGGCAATTGGTGAATTGACGATAGCGCACAAACTTCATGAAATTTCTTAAAATTCTCCTTCTTCAGAACAAAAGGGTTAAACATTTTTTTTTGCGTGGAATATAAATTTGTCTGTTCTACAATGAGGTCTACCACTGCATCGTCAAAGTATCAGGTGAACATCGATAAGTAAGATTCACGGTTTATAATTTTTTGGGGTATTGAGATATCTCCGATGTGTAAATTGTTTTCCCATTTGTTTAATGTCATTGCCTTTGTTAGGTTGATGGCATTTAAGAGTCTTTTCATGTTCGCTCTCTTCTTCTGTTTCCCAATTTTCGAAACTAAGGCCCTCTTCGATGTTACTTTCACTGGTGAAAATTACGGGTATATTTTGTATATCTAATTCCTCGATAACAGAATTGTTGACTTCGTGGCTGGTTGGATGAGTGTTAGGGATGAGCAAAATAGCATTGAATTTAGTATTACTGGTCCCAGTCAAATTCGGCATACATAAAAATTATGCCTCATGTATGTCAGCTTAATGCAGATTCAATGATGAATGTTTTTATCAAAGCTTGCGATATAGACATTTAAATAATTATGCTAGGAATCATCGTCAAAGTGATAACCTATACATATTTTTATCGAAAATGGCACTGAAAATACTAAAAGTTATACGACTATGATCCTTCATTTTTACAAAAAGGCAGGATAAGACCTTTACCAGTATTGATGAAAAATTACAATTTCCAAAAAAACTTTTAAGACGCTTGAAAAATTTGGTGGATGGATTTAAAAATATTACAGATATAAATACAATGAGATTTCAAAAATTTCCCTTAACTTACAAAGCTAACAAAAAGCAAGAGCCTTTTAAAAGGTCTTTGAGAAATTGCGATCCCTCCATTTTACCAATGTGCAAAGTAGAATGACGCCAACAGCTCTCAAAACCTCAACAAGTAACGGGTGTCCGCCGGGAAGGTATACTACTTTGTTTTGCCGCCATTTAGGCGAATATTAGTATTGACAGTTCATACTTGACAGTCGTGAAGTAGACACGTGGCAAATTTATTATGGAAAAATATTCGATAAACCATCGTGTCAATAGGATCTTACAGCTCGCCCATGACCACCCCGATTTTCATGAAAAAATCATAATGAGTGACGAGGCACATTTTCATTTAAATGGATGTGTGATTAAACAGAATAGTCGGTTCTGGGCAATGGAAAACCCTCACATTATTCATCAGCCACATTTACATCCATTAAAAGTGACAGTCTGATGTGCAATTTGGTCAGGAGGAATCATTGGACCTTACTTCTTTGAAAATGGAAACGGCGTAACGGTAACTGTGAATGGGGAGCGATATCGTGATATGATTGAAAACTTTTTAACGCCACAACTGCATACTTTGGGCTTGATTAACATGTGGTATCAACAAGACGGTGCCACATCGCATACAGCCAGGATTGCAATGGAATTACTGCAAGAACTCTTTCCACATAAAGTTATTTCAAAAAATGGTGATGTTGATTGGCCTCCACGGTCGCCTGATTTGACTGCTCCGGACTTATTTTTGTGGGGATATCTAAAAAGCAAGGCTTATGCAAACAAACCAGAAACGCTTCTCAAACAAAACATTCGTGATGGAATTAATGAAATACCGCGTGAAATGTGTGAGAATGTAATGAAAAATGTGCTCAAAAGGGCTCGCATTTGTGAGGCTAACAGAGGCGGACATTTATCTGATATTGTATTCCATACATAATTGCCGACATTAAATAAAACATTTAGCGTATGGCGTTGGCGTCGGCTTCGTGGCCGTTAATAGCAGGATTTCGACATTTAACATTTAGTAGGACATTTATATATTTTTCTTTCGTCATTGTTTGATTTGCTGTTGCCTAAAGCAAAATTAAAAAAATTAATGCAATTTCGCGTTTTCCTGTTCCGTTCATGTTATGTCCGGACGATACTTGATGCTTGTCATTAGCACATTTGGTGTACGAGTCACAGTACTTTTCGTGAGTTTGATTTGCCTGTCGCTTGATTTCTTTGTTTGTTGTTGAAATGATATCCATCTCCTCATTCTCAAAATATCAATGGATATTGCAAAGTGCCTTTAGAATAATGACTGTCTTAAATTGTCTGTACCGTGTTATCTTTATTTTCTGTTATCTCTGCGCTAGTTCCGTATATCTCCAGTGTCTTTCTTAGTTTACTTATTTCCATTTACGGTAATTACTGATTATCTCATATCCCGGAAAACCCCACCCTACAGCTCCTGAGTCTAAGCCAGTGCAATTGGCCGTCAACCGGGAACCGGTGAGATAATGAAAAAAATGTCTGTTAATATTCCACGCGGTAGCTGAAATGTTCCAGATGGCGCCAGAACTAGGGTTGTTCATATTTCCCCCCGCCACCCCCCCGTTCTAGTCTAAAAGTAATTACAGTTAAACCCCACATTTTAAACCTAAATAAATTAGTTGTTTTCCAAATGTTGGTTTAGGTATTAACTGTAATGAAATATCAAATTTCAACCAAATTGTTATTTTTTCGTATGTCCAATTTTCCGTTCAACCTCATGTCCGAGCAAATTCGACAGCATGTACAACAACCATTTTGTTGATATTAGTTACATTTACACTTTCGAGTTTGATCACTCATGATTAATTTATTTTAAATTTTCGCAATAAACTCTTTTTTTGGATCGAACGTTTTTCATCCACTCACGGTAAAAGTCAGGAGCAATTACTTCATGATTTGTTTTTCCTTCTAACAGGCGTTACACGAGTGCATTACTGGACTATATTGGAAAGTAAAGGGACATGTAATTGGAATGAGCTGAAAGAAGCGTTTGTTCATAGGACGGACTATGGCATTCGTATTCCGATAATCGGAAGCAAAAGTACCAGAAGGAAACTTTTGTAAATATTTACTACGACATTCTTATACTAGCACTCCCTTTGAAAACTCCTCATTCGTACAAGATTTTTTAGACGTACTTCGTAAAAACATGCGACCAGCTTTAAAATCACAATTAGCGGGCGAGCGGTTTGATTCGGTGGCATCTTTAATAAACAAATGCATCTCAATTGAAGAAACTTGGAAGGGCATTGGCTATACTCCAGAGCAAAACATGAGTCTTCCCACTCGCTATGAGAATGGCAATGAAATAGTTTCTTCTCCGGTTACGACTGGTGATTTTGAGCCGCAAACCATAAATTAGCCAGTGAAACATGTTAATTATCTCGTGAATGTTGAGGCGTATGTTTCCAATAATTCGAGATCAGCAAAACTGAAAACTGAGCTGGAATTGTCGTGATATTGGACATACTTTTACAAGTTGTCCTTACGGAAAACTTCCAATCAGGAATGAGATGTCTTTGAACTTTTCATTTCCGTCCAAATACTCCACCTCAGCCCAGACCGATCAGGAAAGACTCAGCTTCCGTATTGGAACTGAACTGCAAGTTCAGCCCGGAACTGAAACTCGAAACTGAAACCTGGTACTGAATGCAAAAGCAAAGACCACATAAACTTGTCTAATAACCCTAACGTCCTATATAAACCTATTTACGGTATTCCACGGCCGTACAGAATTAGTAAAGTTAGCAAATATACTTTCGAAACAAACGGCAACATAAACAAAAGCTTTCGAATTCAATCTTGGCAGAGTTAGTGGATGAGAATGATATAAAATATAGCCGACCTTTCGCATTGGTAACGTTATCAGGAGTCAAGCTTCGTGGATTATTAGATAGTGGCGCTAATATAAGTGCCCTCGGTGACAATGCAAACGGCTACAGTCACATGCCATGAAAAACCCGTCCAAATGCAAATTTTTGTTCTTCCTGGCTTGCAGCAGGAACTGTATTTGGGATGCGATTTTTGCGTAGACTTAAAGAAACACCCATTCAGTGAGGCTCAAAAGCAGCAACTTTAAGTTATTATCGAACAATTTCCAAGTTTCGAATGATTAGGTCTTGGACGCACTCTATTGACGTAGGAGATGCACTCCCGGTAAAACAGCGTTATTACTCGGTGTTCAAAGAGAAATTTACTCTGAATTAGATCGGATATTGGAACTTGGGGTGATCGAAGTGAGTCAAATCCCGTGGTGCTCCCCTATGGCAAAATTACGGAAGTCAAATGGTAAGACACGGTTGTGTTTGGATTCATAAAAGCTCAACGAGGTTACTCGAAAAGATGCCTACCTCCTCCCATTAATAGAAGGTTTGCCCAGTCGTCTGGATAGAGCCCAATATATGTCTATTATCGATTTGAAGGACGCCTTCTGGCAAATTCCGTTGCACCCCGACAGCAGAGAAAAAACAGCATTCACGGTGCCAAGGCGTCATTTATACCACTTTACAGTTATGCCATTCGGGCTATGTAATGCACCCCAAACCTTATGCAGGTTGATGCACAAAGTGATCCCTATTTACCTACATAACCGAGTTTTCGTCAATCTTGATGATCTACCCATAACGACAGGTTATGGTCTCACAATTCAATGCAGAAAAATGTCACTTTTTACTGAAGGAGATTGAATATCTCGGTTGTGTGGTGAGTAGGGGTTCCTTGCGTCCAAATCTTGATAAGGTTTGGGTCATTGCATAGTTTCCCGTTCCCAGAACTGTAAGGCAGGTACGGAGATTCCTTGACACATCTGAGGGCTATCACCGATTTATCGACGGATATTCTATCCTCTCTGCTCCTTTTACTAACCTTTTAAAGAAATTTCGACGATTCGATGGGTCTGCTTCGATGGGTAAACTTTCCTAAAAATTTATATCCGCCATTTTTGTTTCAATGTATGCGTAAAACTTCGTATAAACGAGTGAATTATAAATTATATGAAACAATGCAAATAAGTACCGTGATAACGTACTTGTAAAGAGGTCAATTTGCATATCGTATAGGGTTTTTCCGAGCAATTTTCCCAATTCCGGAAACACCGCTACCAAATACTAAGCGTACTTTTGAGTTTCTGTTTGTTTTGATCCAGAACCACTCAAAAATGTGCTTAGTATTTGGTAGCGGTGTTTCTGGAATTGGGAAAATTGCTCGGGAAACCACTACGATATGCATATTGACATCTTTACAAGTACTCGTAATTAGTCGCTTTACTTATTTGCATGTTTTCATATAATTTATATATAATTTACTCGTTTATACGAGGTTTTACGCATACATTGAAACACAAATGGCGGATTTTAATTGTTAGGAAATACTTCACTATCTTGAGCAAACATTTGAAATTTTTCCTAAATCATCCTAATTCTGTTTTTAGGATAGTTTAGGAAATAGTTCCCACGAATCGCCCTTATCACACCGCCCGTACTTATGAATCCTGATTTTATTAAGCGATTCTACATACAATGCATCGGGGCGGTTTTATTTCAGAAATTGGACGCGGGACAGGACACCCCTATCGCATTTATGTCGTAAAAGCTTAATCCGGCATAACGAAGCGTGACGGAGTTGGAATTACGAACCAATGTCAATCATTACTTTTTTGAGGTGCCAATTGTCATAGTTTTATGAAGCATTTTTTTATGTTGATAGGTTCATAAACTTACGAATAAAATTGTAATAAAATTATTTTTAGTTCAGGCAGAAGGCTGTAGCAATGTTATAATTCAACTTTAAATGATTTTATAAAAATCTCTAAATTTTGTAACTTTGTTTACTGCCTTTAACTGTGTTCATTGCGCTAACTTTAATTTAAACGGAATTGAGGGCTTCAAACGATATCGATTCCTCGTGAATTTTGTTTACGTTATACGGACCGAAATTGTGATAACAGCTTAACGGTGTCGGGATTTTCACTCGGCATACTTCGCGTGGATTCGACTTAAATTGCGTCCGAATTAGGCGGTGACAATAGACATTTTCATTCAGATTTTTTTTTTTTTTTTTTTTTTTTTTATTTAAATTTTATTTACGATAGCAATAAAATATTTTACAAAGTAACTAGTCATTTTTGACTAACAGCGTTTGACTCTGATAATATAATATAATAAAGTACTTCTATGTACGAGTATTCATTCCATGAAGTGTTGTTTTTGTTGTTTCTGCATTATGCGGTCTATTCGGGTAACTCAAAAGGTTTTAGTCTCTTGAGTCTTCTTATGATACCCTCTTGATGAAGTAGTCTAGCCGCTTCGTCGTTAGGGTGTAGATGGAGCCTCTCCTGATGTTTTTGAGCACACTTCTTTATTTCGGTTGCGACTGTGTCCATTCCGAGGTCTCTATGAAGATCACTATTACGAGTGTACCACGGGGCGTTTACGATCCCTCTGAGAACTTTATTTTGAAATCGTTGGACTATCTGTTGATTGCTGGTTTTGGTACATCCCCATAGTTGAATGCCATATGTCCAGACCGGCTTCAGAACTTGTTTATAAAGCATAAGTTTATTATGAATGGATAACTGAGAGTTTCTTCCAATTAACCAGTACATTTTTCTATATTTTAATTGAAGTTCATCTGCTTTCTTTTTCACGTGAACTTTCCACTTCAACTTTGCATCAAAATTCATTCCAAGGTATTTTGCTTGATTTGCATGTGGTACAGGAATATTATTGAGAGTCACCGGCAGTGGTTCTATTGATCTGTTAGTGAAGTTAATGTGAGTAGACTTTGATTCATTCACTTTAATTCTCCACTTAGTTAGCCAGTCTTGTATATTATTTATGGCTATTTGTAATTTGAATGTGACTTCACCGATTGTGTCACCAACAGCTAGAATTGCAGTGCCATCTGCAAACGTGGCGGTAATTGTATTGTTAGTTTGCGGTAAGTCGCTTGTAAAAAGTAGGAAAAGGAATGGCCCTAGGACACTGCCCTGCGGCACTCCCGCTTTAGCTTCTTTAATGCTGGAATAAGCTCCTTCCTGTTTAACTCTAAAGTATCTTCTTTGCAAGTACGACTTTAGTAGTTCGCAATATTCAAATGGCAGAGTTTTTTCTAATTTAAATATTAAACCATCTAGCCAGACTTTGTCAAATGCCTGCGCTATGTCCAAAAATATGGCTGAGCAAATCTTTTTTTCCTCTAAAGACTTTTCTATTAAATCTGTTATTCTATGGACTTGATCAATTGTGGAATGTTTCTCTCTAAAACCAAACTGATGGGAAGGAATAGCTCCTGATTTAACAATTTCAGGTTTAATTCGTTTTAATAATAGTCTCTCAAACAGTTTTGACATAATTGGAAGAAGCGATATTGGCCTGTACGATGTTAATTCACTTAGTGGCTTGCCTGGTTTAGGTATCATTATTACCTCCGCAAATTTCCAAGATAGAGGGACATAACAGAGTCTGAAGGAAGCATTAATTATGTCAGATATTTTCTTAATAGCTTTATTTGGTAGTTGTTTAAGAATCTCAGCAGTTATTAAGTCATACCCTGGTGATTTTCTAAGTACCATATGATTCTTTATTTCGTGTTTAACTTCTTTAGCATTGGTTAATGGAATTTCCTATCTCAAGATGGTTGTAAGATTTACATTTAGTATATCGTGTTGATTCAGTGTCGTTAAATTGGGCTGAAAAGTACGCTCGAGATGATCTGCGAAATTTTCTGCCTTTTCTTCTTTGGTTTTAGCCAGGCGACCATTATTGGTTTTTATTGGTGGTATGTGGGTAACTGGTCTTTTTAAATATTTGGTTGCTTTCCACAATGAGTAATCAGTATCTTTATCGTAGCTGAGAGATTCTAGGTATGAATTTATTGATTTGTTTTTGAATTCGCGTATTTCTCTGCGTATTCGTTGTGTTAGATTATTCAATCTATTTTTGACGACTGGGTCTCGCGTGCGTTGCCATTCCCTTCGGATAGTTCTTTTCTCTATGACTAGTGATTTAATTTCCATTGGGTAGCATTTGCCAGTTATTTTTTTGTTTGTTGGATTAGTGCTTTTCCACGCTGCCTCCTGTATATCTTTAACTAGTTTTTCCACCTCTTGTTCTAATGTCTCTTCTGACGAAAATTGCATGTTTAAAATGATACTAGTGTTAAGTTCATTCCTAAATGTTTCCCAATCAGTGTATTTATTTGTTAGCATTGGCTGTTTATCATTTGTAATTATTGTTTCACTTATTGTCATTAAAATAGAGGAGTGGTCAGATGTGGAGTCAAATCCTTCCTGCACTTGTATATAATCAATCGGGACTTTTCTTGTTATAAAGAAGTCAATCAGATCTGGTGTTTTATTTGGATCGCTGGGCCAATAAGTTGGTTTTCCTGTAGAGTGCCAGTTGCAGTTGTATTTTATTATTGCTTGATGGAGCTCTTTCCGTTTCGTTGTTGTTAGTCTTGATCCCCAGTCTGTATGCTTAGCGTTAAAGTCACCGCCGATTATGAATTTTTCACCTAGCTGCTTGAAGAGGTGAGTATAAGAATTCTCTTTGATGTTATATCTAGGTGGGCAATATATTGCGGCCACCACTAGTTTATGGTTTCGTGTATTAATGGTAACGCTAATTGCTTGTATTTCATCACTTTCAAATTTTTGTTGCAGATCGTATTTAATACATTTTTTAATAATCACGGCGCTGCCCCCTCGCGCATTATTATTAGGATGTACTGCAGAGTGAACTTCGTAGCCACGTATTTTTATATGACTTTGAGTAGTAAGGTGTGTTTCAGATAATAAGCATATGTCAATTTTTTCTAAATCAAGAAATAATATGTATTTCATGTTGTCGTTGCAATATACCATTGCAGTTCCATGCAAGAATTTTTAGATTATTTGCCATCTTAAACTAACAAAGGGCGGCTAAATCCGAAGTTGTTCGACTTTTTTCGAGTAGGGTGAGCCTTTGCAAGATTGATATGAGGGCTCTTTCTTGCTTTTCTTCTTGTGAACTAAGTCTATTAAGAATATCTTGCAGTATTTTGTTGGTTTGGTTATTATTTGAATCATTGATTGAAGCAGAACAATTTTGTCTTCTCGAACTTCCAATAGTGGTTGCATCAGCATATGTTACATTTGGATTAGTTCTTGATGGCGTGTTTAATGTTTGGTGTGGCCTCAACTTTGTGGATATTCTTGTTGAAGCTGAGTTAATTTCTTGTCTGGAACTTTTTAAAGGTTCCCCTGTTTTGTTGCGAATTTTTTGCAACTCTTTTATAACAATGCAACCTCTGTAGTTGGCTGGATGTGCCTCACCACAGTTGACACATTTTGGTGGAGTGTCTTTTTGTTTCGTATATTCAGCCGTACAGTGTTTTCCAACACATTTCACGCATCTGTACTCCTTATTACAAAAGTTTTGCGTGTGTCCGTAGACTTGGCACCGTTTGCACTGGGTAATCAGTTTAGATTTTTTCACTGCTTCTATTTGCACTTTCATGTGTAGTATTTCACGGATTGCATAAATCTTTTTAATGTCTTCTGTTCTTTCGAAAGATAACATATATAATGGAAGTGGTGTTTTGTCACCTCTTTTTAGCAGTTGTGTAACTTCGTTTATTTTGTATCCTTTCTCCAAAAGACACTCTTTTATTTCATCTGGTTTGCATGATGCGTGTAGTTTCTTCACAATGACTTTGTTTTGTCTTGTCTGCTTATCTTCGTATGAATACCATGTTGAGTTTTCTTCATTAAGAGCTTTTGTTAACTTTCTATAGCTATCACTGTCTGGGACATTTAGTTTGATGTCACCACTATTTAACGCTACAGCTTGAAATTTTATCCGGTTGAACTTCAAAATGTTTCTAATGCTCTGATAATTATTGCAGTTTGTTATTATAACTGGAGGTGGCCGTGGCACTTTTATATTCTTACCTCCGGATGGGGGTTCTTTATTTGATCGTTCCTGATCTGATAAAACCTGAGATTTTTCTACTTTTTGTACATGCTTACTTCCGGTTGGAAGCTGCTCAACTGATTGGTTCTGTTTGGGTGAAACCAGTGGTGATTTACTCATTTTTCGTTTCTTATTTTTTTTGCTACGGTTTAAAATCCATCCCGTTTCTTTGTTGAGTTCTTCCTCATCCGTTTCATATGTCACTTGAGCAGCCGAACTAGCTGTAGTTGGTTTTGACTGAGAGTTTTCTAGGACCTTTATTCTTGTTTGAAGGTTATTAATACTCTTCATTAATTCTATTTTTTCAAAACGTTCCTTACAAAGTAAGGTATATAGATTACGCTCCTTGTCAGTAGTTAGGTCGTATTGTTCTTGTTCGTTTTGATTCAGATTTTCTTGTATTTTTTGTTCAGTGCATCTAGTTGTTACGTTAGGAAAAACGTCAGCTTGGTCAGCTACCGAGTTGCCTTTATTTTCTTTTATCGGTGATCTTTGTAAATTGGATCTTATCTGGAACGGATTTGATGTTCCCTGGTAATGCAATAGCTGGCCCTCCCCAGAATCCATAGGGCCAGTCTCCATAGAGAGTGGATTTGCCAATGTTGACATTGGTGTGCCACCTGGGGTATATTTTCCTTTAGGTTGTACCATTGCATAGTTGAGATTGACTTAATTAGCTATACTGTTTCACTACTACGAAGGGATTGGGTACCACAACCGTTCGATCTACAGTACATTGCCCAGAGTACGCCCGTATCCATTTATGAATACTTCGTGGAGGCTGTCAATCACGTACTCCATTTTCATTCAGATGACATTTTTATTTCGCAATATTTAATTTGATTAAATGTTTGTTGGAATTCTCATTGGACCACAGATATACGATTAGCTGAACTAAAAGCTAGTAATTTGTCATCTCATTAACATTATATCATATACAACATAATTAGATTGGATGAAGTAATTAATTAAAATAGTTATATAATTACGTCTCGCAACGCGTCTCAATTATATCACACACAAAAATAATTATCGTGTTAAAAAACATCCTTACAACAAATCCACGTTGAACGCGACCGTTAAATTAATGCGATACAATTTATTAATTAAATAATTGGCTGAATTAAATTTTTTTTAACTTAATATGCAGCAGTAATTATTATAATTTAAAAGTATGTTTAACATGTACGAGCTTATGCTCCATATCACTATTCACAAAATTGTATGGAAGGCAGGTATTATATCGGTGCATGTCAAACTAAATTGGGCTATAAAAAAATTAATAATTACATTGTAGTCAGGTAATTGCATATTTGTTAATACTAAATGCCATTATTTTGTGTATACGACAGAAAGTCATGTTACGTACGTAAATATGGAAATAATGATTTTTCCATATACAAATAAATGTATACCTGTTCTACATACAGCACGTTATCCCAAACGTGTAACAGGAAGTATTTATTTCAAATGTATTTGAACTATGGCTTAATATATTACGTCAGGCAGTCGAGTGCTGTGCACATTTTTATAAACACCAGAATCCTTTTTATATTACAAAAGATTCCATATATGAATATATTACAATATATTATATCTTTCAGTTTTATGTGATATTGCTAGAAATGTATTTATTATGATCTCCTTTTAAAATTTAGCTGCATATTACATTCATGTCGGTTGGTTAAGCAAATTGCAATGAAAAAAATATTGAAAATCATCGTACGGAAATGATTTTAATTTTTATGGAACACTTAAATTGAAGACTGAGAATTATAATGCTTTGTTAGCGCCAGGTTGATAGGTTGATGTCGATGGGATCAGGTGTTTCTTCACCAGCATTCACAAATGACAGATTTACGGATATAGGCAGCACTGTTCGCATAACTAGTTAGCCGAACGAATTTTGTGCCTTCTACCAGATGTTTGGAGATTCGGGCACATGGTATGTGGGAAGAATGTTTGTAAGAGCCCCCACATTATTCGCCTGGAAAACGCTTCTTGATGATTTTGCAATGCATTAAGTTTTCTACTAAATTATATTGAAATAGTAAATTTTGTACAATTCTAATTCGTTTTTTTTTCTGTTTATTATTTTGAATTTGTCTATAGGGCATATATTCATTTTAAGTTCAATTTTGGCACCAAATGTCAGCCTAAAGCGTAAACATATACTCAGTACGCATCGTTTAATTTTTTATGCTCAAGCCATTAAAACACAACAAAATTTAAACAGTAAGTTGTAATACTGTGGGCAAAAAAGTGTAAGACTATGTTCATAATTTTAAAATTATTTATTAATTTCTCAAAATCTATTTCGTCATCCTCAAAATAATTCCCTCCGGCCTCAATACACTTGTGCCATCGTTTTTTAAAATCCTCGAAACAGTTGTTAAAGTCAATTTCCGGAATAGCCTCCAATGCGCGTAGCGATTCACGTTTAATGTCTTCAATTCACGCAAAACGGTTTCCCCGGAGCGGTCATTTGAGTTTGCTGAACAGCCAGAAGTCACACAAAGCTAAATCAGGCGAATACGGTGGTTACGGAACGATATGGGTGGAATTTTTGGCGAAAAAATCACGTAAAACCAATGCAGTATGAGAAGGTGCATTATCGTGGTGCAAAACCAAGAGTTGTCGACCCATAATTCCGGCCTCTTCCGTTGAAACAACGCATAACACTCAAATAGAATTCCTTGTTGACAGTTTGGCCGATCGGAAGGAATTCGGAGTGAATCACACCTCGATAATGGAAGAAAACTATCAACATCACCTTGATTTTTGACTTGATTTGACGTGGTTTTTGAGGCTTCGGCTCACCTTTGGCACTATATTCGGCCGATTGGTCGTCTGTTTTTGGGTCATAAGCATAGATACAAGACTCACCGCCAGTTATAATACGTTTCATGACATCCTGGTAGTCGGAAAGAATTGTTTTTCAGACTTCAACGCGACGCTGTTTTTCCAAAAAATTGATTGATTTTGGAACCAATCGTGCTTTCACAATTCTAAGGCCCAAAAGATCTTTCAAAATAGTTTTCACTGATCCTTCCGATATTTCAACGATGCTAGTAAGGCCCCTGACTGTTAATCGTCGATTCTCGAGCACCAATTCCTTGATTTTATTAACGTGTTGATCACCAGTTGATGTTGATGGCCATCCTAGACGTGGTTTGTCGTCAACACGTTGTCGACCCTCTTTGAACAATTTGTACCAATCAAAAACACTTGCTCGCGACATACAATTATCACCGAAGGCCTTTTGCAACATTCTGAACGTTTCGGCACCACAAAATTGGTTCCGCACACAACATTTAATGGAACTTCTTTGTTGAATAATTTCACTCATTATAAAAATCGCCGAATGCACATTTTGTACTTCAGAAAGACAAGCGTATACTAAACACTAATGATTATTTTGATGTGACATTTGGCACAGATGTCACTGACCGTCATACCAACTTAGAAAAAAATATTTCGACGAATGGTTTTCCGCGCGAAATTTAAATTAAAAAGTCTTACTCCTTTTTGCCCACAGTAGTATTATTATTAAAAAATTTGTGCTTAAAGTATTTGAGTTATTAATAATTTAATTATTTATGACTAAATGTAAAAAATTGTGTGCAGTTCACACGCAGTAGAAGTGAAACTTTCCGGAAACTAAGCAGCGAGAGAATGAGACGAATGCAGTATCAAAAGTGGGATAACTAGAGAGTTTAGATAGTGTCGTAGTTCGCTATCCCGGCCGAAAGATGATAATGCAGATATTGTTTTTGCTATCCAAGCAATCCATCCATTGCTATCCAATTTGCATCTATTTAGCATCCATTCAATTTACCACTGTTACTTTTCCGCATTCAATTTCAAAGATAAGGTTCTATAAGTATCTGAGTCTAGAGTAATAATTTTCCAGGCGTCATTATTTAACGCTGTTACCTTATAGTCTTTGTCAGTAACCGATTTCATCAGTGACTGAATTTCCGGGCCCCAATATTTATTGGTGGGGGTGATTTTTCTTTCGGTTGCACCAAATTTGGTGTAATGTTTTGGTTGGTTGGCTTTGGGTAGAGCATCGTTTGAATCTGGACTAGATTGTCAACTACCATTTAATTGCTCAGCCTCAGGTGACGATTGAGCTTTTTTTCTTACTCTTTCTGGACTGTTTTTTCTTCTTTAGGATCCTCTCTTTGTAATTCATCTTCATCAGTAGAATAGATGATTTTGTCTAGTTCATTGCTTCCTATATCGCAATCTTCTTTTGAATCCCGATACATTTTTAGGTTTTCATTTTCTTTCTTTAGATACTCAATTTCTTCGCTTAGCTAGGCAAATCGCCAAGAGATTCATATTCTCCTTATCTAGGTCAATAGTTGTTTTACTAGATTCGGCTATTTGCAAAGTAAAATATCCGGTGGCATCACTTATTTCGTGTAATGTTTGTCTAGGTATAGCGTTAGAAAAAGTATCGGCTTGGTCAGCTACCGATTTGCTTCTATTTTTCTTTATCGGTGATCTTTGTAAATTTGGTCTTCTCTGGAACGGATTTGATGTTCCCTGATAATGCAATAGATGGCCCGCCCCAGAATTTTGATATTGGTCTACCACCTGGGGTATTATTTCCTTTTGTTTGTATACCATTGCATAGTTTTGATTGACTAATTAGCTATTCTGCTTCACTACTACGGAGGCCTTGGGTACCGCAACCGTTCGTTCTACAAAACATTGCCCAGAGTACGCCCGTATCCATTTATGAATACTTCGTGGAAGCTGTCAATCCCGTACCCCGAAAATTTAAATGTTCCAATTTATATTTATCTTATTTATTTAATTTATTTCGAACTTATTGTTCTTAAGAATTTATAATATTGATTTCTTTTTTCATTGTGATTGCCTCTATACATAATGAAACATATTGAGAGATTGTGCATTTCGCTCCAATTTTATTCAAGACTTATTACTTATTTGTTAAATAAACTTAAGAACGTACAAAAATAATTTTGCGGGATGCATAATCGGAAATGGATGAAAATATAAAATATATTTGAATTATTTGTTTCTTATTATGCAGATCTTTTCTGATTCGTCGTCTTGTTCACAAAATTCAATTTGTAGCAAATTTTGAATGTACGTGGAACTGAGAAATGCAGCATGCATTGAATAGATCCATATTTGCATGACATAAGCAGGCCAAGTAGTTTCATTAGAGGCTGTGCATGTAGATTAGTCATTAATAAATTTTATGTATCATAAAGCCCTTTCAACCACAATTTCGTTTTATGATTTGAGCAAAACCATAAAGCAAATAAGTAAAAATGTTAATTATTTCGTGGTTCTGTTAATAAAGACATAAAATAATTACAGCGTTTACGCATATACGAAGGAATTTCCTGTCTTATAAATCGGCAAACAAAACTGAATTAAAAATCAGTAACCACTTGAGTCATACACTACTTATGTCTAATTCACTGATTACAATCATGACTAACACTCTTATGTGTCTCATGTACTCATAATTTTTTCCATTTCGTTAACACAATCTTGATGTACACGGGTTATTATTATATGCACTAGAACAAATTTGTCTAGACGATATATCTAGAGAGAAAGAAAAATATTAGAACATAAATATTCTGTATCTATCCTACAGATGAAAATGAAAATACCACTGAAGAAAACAAAACAAACAAACAAAAAAATTGAAACTTCAGTCATGTGTCACTGATATTAAATGAATGATAAAAACGTGTTTGTGGAGGTAGAGAACACGGTTGATTGGAAATTATAACCATTTCAATATAATACACGAGTATTTCGTAGATATAATGTCAATATTAAACTCGTCTCCCAGATAATCGAAATGCCAATTTCCAATTTAAAATTTAAATGAATTTTTGTTTTTGCTGCATTGGAATTTATGTAGATATTGTTATGGAAATTTATCCATCTGTGGATGAAATATAACCGTCGCCACCCATAATATATTTCACCCATCAGTAAATTGCTTGGTTTACATAAACGGAATATCTACTGCCAATTACAACAGGACAAGCATGCTAATAAATTGCACTGCCTTACCATTATACAGAAAATATATGCAGGCGAACTGTATAATTGGTACATGGATATATGCGGTATCTTACAACGTACAGCATAAGCATTAAATATTTATTTATACAAGTTAAAAAATAATTATATTTACCCTTTATCGAATCGAATAAATGCGCTTAATTGAAAAACTGCGCGAAAGTGCAAGACACATCCACAGGTCTTTATTTATAAAATGTTTTCAATTGTTGGTTCAAATGTTTATTGTTGTATTCCGTGTTGTATTCCTTAAGCATTGTAAGTTTCGAAATTCATTAAAAATCTTGAGATGCTCAATCGCTTCCAAAGCCCATTACATAGTACGGGTGGCTGAGACTAAGTGTTACCAAATGAAAACGCTGTCATTTTTTTAATTTTGATTATTTTTTATTGAAATTTCGTGGAATATGTTGAAAAGTTATAACATTTTATGAAAAACATGTTACTGCTCGATATGACCTCCTTTGGCTCTGATTATTTGATTCAGTCTTCCATTGCGGAATTTTATTCCATTCTCGAACAAGAGCTGACTTCAATGCATCAACACTTTCGTATTTTTTAGTGGACACCTTACTCTCCAAAATGGACCATATGGAGAAATCCATGGGATTCAAGTCTGGTGAATATGGTGGCCATTCTTTCGACGAAATCAGCCGCGGAACGCAATTTTGTAAAAATTGCTGCGTCGCTCGAGCTTTGTGTGACGGTGCCGAGTCCTGTTGGAATGTCCAACGGTTCGTACCAAAGTGTTTACGTAAGCGTTTACACCTCTTGGTTTACCTTGACTCCATGTTCGATGAAAACCAGAGGAGTGCGCCCATCTGCAGTCACTGCAGCCCAAACCATAACATAAGCTGGTGATTGCTTGCACTTGGCAACTCTTGTGTCCAAATTATCGTTGGACTTGTGCTCTAACCAAACACGATCATTTTGTTTATTCACATACTGTTGAATGGTGAACATTTTCTCATCAGAAAAGACAATTTTTGGAATCTCATCACGTTCGGCCAAGGCCTTCAATGCTCGTGTTCTTTCAAGCCTAACTTTTTTTTGTGCCTCCGTAAGATCTTGAACTTTTTGTATCTTGTAGGGCTTCAAGTGTAGTTCGTTTTTCAATATGGTTTGAATGCTGTATCGTGAAACATGTAGACGTGCGGCTAATTGATTGCCACTTTGACGAGGATTTCGTTGGATTCGTTTCGTCACATTTCGTATCGTTTCTTTTGATGTTGCTGTCTTTTTAAGACCGCCTCTGTTGCGTTTAGCGATGCTACCAGTTTCGTTGTATCGAGTTATGGTTCGATACACAAACATTTTATTCACATTCAATTGCTGGAGCTGACGAACTATTGCTGTTTGTGAATTTCCACCCAAATACAGTGCAATTACACTATTACGTTTCAATTCCATTACGATTTTTTTATGAAGATATTAATTTAGAACAATTATTTGTTGGCCACATGTAAACAACTAACCAAACTTCCATCTGTCAAAAAATTGACGCGCGAAAATGACAACTACACAAATGACAGCAGAGTGAAGTCAGTAACATTTGGTCTCAGCCACCCTGTATATAAGTGTCGGATTGTGGAAGCGATCAAAATGGTTGTGAAGATTTTCCTAAAAAAAGTTATTCCTAAAACCAGCATCAACAAAAAAAAATATATGTATGTATGTGTATGATCCTAATTTAATTTAGGTAGGACTATTGAAGATCGTGAAATTAACACAATTTCCAAAAATTATAAATTGAAAATATTTCAATACATAACCGGAGTTATTAAATAAATTCGGGTTTTCCGAGTTTTCCGATACTACTAAACGGCGGAAACCACTAGCGGAAAATAGATTTGAGTTGGTCTAGGCCTGTGTGAACGGAAAATTATTCACTTTTCCAGAAAAACGGGGTCTGGTACGAGATAGGATTACGGATATTTGAACACATGACCAAGGTTTTAAGTAAATTCGGATTTCCCGAGTTTTCCGATATAACTAGGCTCATGTAAACTGAAAAATATTCACATTATCCAAAAAGTAGGGCCTATGGTAGTTAGGATTACAAATATTTGAACACGTAACCGTGGTTTTTAAGTAAATTCGGATTTTCCAAGCTTTTTGATATTATAAAACGACGGAACTACTAGCGGAAAATAGATTTGAGTTTATCTAGACCTGTGTGAACGGAAAATTATACTACTTGAGTTTGTCTAGACCTGACTGAACGGAAAATTGTATCCATTTTTAGAAAAGGTGGACCCCTGGTAGTTAGGAATACGGATATTTGAACACATAACCGTGGTCTTTAAGTAAATCGGTTTTTCCGAGTTTTCCGATATTACTAAACAGCAGAATTACTAAGGGATTATAGGTTTCAGTTAGTCTAGGCCTGTATGAACGGAAAACTATTCACATTTTCCAAAAAGGAGGGCCTTTGGTAGTTAGGATCATGTATATTTGAACATATAACCGGAGTTATTAAATATAAATTCGTCGTTTTCCCGATTTACCGATATTATTAAACGACGGAACCGCATTAGCAGAAAACTGATTTTATTTGATCTAGGCCTGTGTGAACGGAAAATTATACGAGAGTTTTCCGAAATTACTAAACGGCAGAACCACTAGCGGAATACACATTTGAGTTAGTCTAGACCTGTGTGAACGGTAAATTATACACATTTTCTAAAAAATGGGCCTCCGGTAATTGGGATTAACGGTATTTGAACACATAGCCAGGGTTTTCCGATATTATTAAACGGCGGAACCACTAGTGAAAAATAAATTTGAGTTGGACTAGGCGTATGTAAACGGAAAATAATACACATTTTCCAAAAATTACGGTCCCTGATAGTTCGGATTAACGGTATTTGAACGACATAACCAGGATTTTTAAGTAAATTCGAATTTTCCGAGATTTCCGATATTACTAAACGGCGGAACCACTAGCGGTAAATAGATTTGAGTAGTCCATCCAAATCTAATCACATTTACAGATTTCGCACATCTACAGTGGTACCAATTAATGCAGATGTGTGTGGTCTCTTTACAACGCAGTTGCATTTAAACTGAGTAAATCTTAGGCTTAACGTTTATCGTTAATTTACAGATTCCAATGATTTTAGCAGAAATCGATCTTTCGGATAATAAAGTTTCTTGACTGGTTTATTGCTTCGGTTTTTATTTTGTAGTAGTTAATTGTAATATGTCATGATCTGTCATTTTTTGTTTCATTGTATTCAGTGATGTTTACAATTTCATCATACAATTTCATTCAACGTCGAGAATTTGCTGATTTTGCCTTGGAACAACTTGAAAACGATAACGATTTTTTTAAGAAAATCATCTTTTCCGATGAGGCTCACTTTCATCTGAGCGGTGCGGTAAATAAACAAAACTGTCGATTTGGCGATTTCGCACTGGTGTGAACAAAATCCACAAATTATTCATGAAAAACCATTACATTCACCTAAGTTCACAGTTTGGTGTGGTTTTTGGTCTGGTGGAGTCATCGGTCCGTATTTTTTTTCGAAATGAAACTGGTAACACCGTTACTATCAATGGAGATCGGTAATTATTGCGAATCATATCACTCTTATTGGAAAACCCTAAATAAATTCGTCGTTTTTCCCGATTTACCGATATTATTAAACGGCGGAACCGCATTAGCAGAAAACGGATTTTAATTGATCTAGGCCTGTGTGAACGGAAAGTTATACGAGAGTTTTCCGAAATTACTAAACGCCCGAACTACCAGCGGAATATACATTTGAGTTGGACTAGGTCTGTTTGAACGGAAAATAATACACATTTTTCAAAAAGTAGGGCCTATGGTAGTTCGGATTAATGATATTTGAACACATAATCGGGTTTTCAAATATATTCGTGTTTTCCGAGTTTTCCGAAATTGTTAAACGGCGGAACCACTAGCGGTAAATAAATTTAAGTAGTCCATCCAAATCTAGTCACATTTAGAGATTTCACACATCTACAGTGGTACTAGTGGATGGAAAGTTGTACAATGTGGAACAGTGGTTGCAGATGTGTGTGGTCTCTTCACAGCGCAGGTGCTTTTAAACGGAGTAAATCTTAGGCTTAGTGTTTATCATTAAGGTTTATCATTAGTGTTTATCATTAGTGTTTATCATTAGTGTATTTAGAGATCCCAATGATTTTTGCAGAAACCGATCTATCGGATAAGTAAAGGTTTCCGTTTGGATCGGGAGGCACCTGGTTCGAATGCCGATAGAGGCAGGGTGCAAAACGAACACAACTATCACCCCCTGGTTCCACATAAATTGATCATACAGCCGTGCGCGATGAATTTTGGCTACTGCGTTAAGGTAGGTGCTTGGGTGCTTTGACTCCAAAATAATTAGTATTCTATTTTACAAAATTATACCAACTTTAGTTTCACATATATACTTGTAGGGCTCGTTGCTCGACGCCAATCAATTATCAAAATCATCTTTAAATTTCCCTTCCCTTCAAACTTGAAGTTCTAGAAATTATAAGAAAAGGATTTTTCTTGGTTAATTTCCGTCAGTGACAATCGATTTCGAGACTCCAAAGAAGTAAGTCGGAGAAAGGCTTACATTCAACGTGCAAAAGCTCTTGATTTAAGTGTATACCAATTGTACGTTATGATTACCAAATCTCTGGACTGAAAAATTCATTTCGTTCCACTCGGTTTTTCATACAAATATTTTAATGCAAGTGTGACTAATGTCGTACGTTTTTTAAAAAACTGAAAAAAATAAACGTCACGAATGTTATGTCGCTGGCTTTAAGCATCTTAATAAACTTAAATAATCAGATTTGATAATTCTAATTTTAAAGGGGCAGTAGCCATTGAACTCTCCCTGTACATTTGCCTTCCAGGTTGCGCTGCTCCATTCGTTGAATTGTTTTGTGATTATGCGAGCTGAAATGTTGTGACCTATATTGATTCAAACTGGTCTGAAACCAGTTTATTCATCATATCTAACATGGGGATGTTCGCTCAAGGATAGTCATTGTTAATACTTTTATTATACTGTTGAGGAGGGAGATTCTTCGGCAATTCTTGCATTTTTTAAGGCGGCTTTTCTTCGGTGTTGTTATGGTTGTTAAGCCCTCTTACCATTTCTGTGAAATTATATGGAAGAGCAGCTACAATTTTCCCCTAACTTTCAGACAATCTAGGGGTTCCCTCTATGAAGAAATCCTAGTCTTTGGAGGCGATCATTAAGCCAATTTTTTTTACTTCTACGCAAGAACTGAACCGTTTTTCAGATAAATACGACTGCAACGAGTGAAATAAGTAGTAATTTAAAGGTGCTACGTCCTGTGAATACGGCGGATGGGGTAAAACTTTCCGGTCATGTCCTTTTAAATAATATTTCACATGTTTCCAACATGTGGTTTTGCATCCTTCGGTAGAGTGTTTCCTCTATAGCTTGCTTCAAACGTATTATTTATCGTCGGTAGACATCGCCATTAGTAGTTTCATCTGATTTTAGCAGTTCATAATGTACCACACCTATCTGATCCCACCAGATAAAGAGCATAACCTTACTGCAATAAATATCTCATTTTGGTTGTGATGGACCAGCTTCGCCCTTCTCATAATAAATCCATTTTTATCTCCAGTAACTATTGGATACAAAAAACCTATTATTTGTTGTCTTTCAAATAGCTTCTTTAACTATCTCAAGTACGCTCATGACATCTACCTGGTTCCTTATTAAAACAATAAATTAAAGCTGCATTCACCAAAAGTGGATCCGTTATATATAGTACGTGATCACCACTTTTAACTATAGTTTAGAATGCCTGACGCGACAAGCATAATTTAATGATGATTCAATATAACGTTTTCTTATAACCGAAATACCTTTTGATGAATAATTCTTGCGTATTCACTATTTTCATCCAATACGTTATATTATTTTGTAATAAGTGACAAAAAGTATCGCACATGCCATATACAATAAACATAAACATTCTAATTTATTCAAAGTCATCCAAAAATCTAATACCACGCACCAAACAAGTTTACTATACTCAACGGCAACTAAAAACAATATTTCTGATGACATTAGAATTAGAACCAATATGTTACCAAAAGCGGTTAAAGAGAAAAAAAAAATTCTAAAATATTTTGCAAAATTGAAAGGTAGTTGAACTCTAACGCCAAACAAAATATTAGATAAATGTATAACGTCAACAAAGATCATTAATTTCAAATCGAAATCAATAAATCGCGAATTTTATCGTTGAGCACGCGGTAAATACCATAAAATATACAAGATTCGGTCCTGTTTTTTAAAATATCAGTGGTTTTTGTTGATATTTATAAGTTTCTGGAGATTGTTGAACGATAAAAGAGATCAACTCCACACACTAAAATATGACTACACTAAAAAAACAGTTAGCATTCTAGGGTAGCACAATTAAGTAATTTGTATCCATGTTAACACATTTAATCTTGAAATGATTTTTTAATTTACTTTTAAGATTTCTTGATTGAGGATGAAGATCTAGATAACGCATATAAAATTTAATTGTTATAATATTAATTGGTGGCCATTAAGCATATTTAAAACTTATTATCTTGGGTATACCTTTTTATAAAAAGCACAAAAAACCATGTAAGATGATGGTAAATTCACTTTCTGCCCTTAAGAGTTTTATGTTTTATATTTGTTTTTACATCATTCCGCATCTCATGCTGTGCCATCCAATAACAATAATAATTATTGGTATATTTTTAGAACATAATCGATTAATATTAATTACTTATAGAGGTAATAATAAACTTTAGTTGTTCTTGTTGTACTATTATCTTCCTTAAAGAAGAAATTATTTATTGATTATGGTAATAAAAATTAATGGTTTGATATATTGAAAGGTTGTCAAGGATGATGATATTTTTATGTATACAACCCCCCAAAAAGGAAGATGTTTCGATAAAATTAATGACTTTTTGGTTGTTCGTATATAAAGCATTTTAGTGTTTTTGGGTTAATACGGAAATTAATATTTTAACATTGTTATGGATGTTCCTGTGTTTAGAGAAGAATACACTGCATGGGTTTAAGCTTTTACATATGTAAAACGGTACTGATAAGATCGGATCTTGAAATAATAGTTAGTACGACATGTCCGCACAACATGAAATCATTTGATGATTGCAGTACACCACAACTTATACATAATCAATTCAATAGCCAGCGGCATGCACACATGAAACCACTCACCAACAGATTTCTCCAAATTTTTTCGAAATTTGTTTGGGATCTAAATGCCACCTATCGTACCATTTAACAGGGGTTCAAAAATTAGTTTACAATTTAGTGAAATTGTTGGACAGTCGCAAATAGAAATGGTTCAAAATATTTCAAAAACCCCCCTTTATTTAGAAAGGTATGACGAACAAAATTTTACACAACACTGATAATGAAATCTTTCATTTAACGATGCGTGTAGGACAGTCTTTAATAAAGCCAAGCACCCAAAAGAGGTTCGGGATTGGGACACCTATAAGGCGGACTTAATAAAGGGTAACTATAGAGAAAAGAGTTGAGGAAGACACAGAGTGGAGGAGGTCTCTGAGATTGCTTGCCTTAGTAAAATTCTATCTACTAAGCCCGCCAGTTATTTAATTAGATCAGACGAGTCATGGACATCTTCAAGTGCGGAATCATTGGAACTCCCCATGGAAACTCATTTTCCGGGAAGCTTTGATAACACGCTGGAGCCTGGAGCTCATCGAGGAACACCTTCAATGCGTATGGAGGATATTGTGGACAGGGAACGAATCCTGTGGTCACTGAACTGTTTCAAGCCTTATTAATCGGTGGGCCCGGATCCTTCCATAGCTGGAGGATAACTTCGGAGGATGTTTGAAACTGGTCTATATTACTAAGAAATGAAAGGAGGTTTAAGTAGTCTTTATCCCGACATCGGGAAACCGCTCACATCCTTATCTAAAAGATCTCAGGACTTTAACTCTATCATCCTGTCTATTGAAAACCTTCGAAAGGCTGGTAAATTTAGTTATTCGTATAAAAATTGAGCCAAGAAACTGAGCAATATCGCAGCATGCGGACTACAAGGGAAAGTCGGTGGACACAGCAGTGCACGATCCAGTACGCACGATTTTACTCGCAAGAGTTTTGTATGGTAGCATTTCTGGACATTGAGGGTGCTTTTATTAATGTAAAAACGGAGGCAATCATGGAAGGATTGTCATTTATGAAAGTGAACTTAGCAACTGCAGAGAGAGGGGACAGGGGTGGTAGCGTATGCAGATGATGTAGCGATAGCTGTCTCAGGCAAATATCCAGATACGATCGTTACGAAGTGGGCCACCAAATGTGGATTAGGGGTCATCCCTTCCAAGACGGAGGTGGTACTATTTACTAAGAAATATAAAATTCTGGTAGTTAGCCCTCCTACCATGAACGGCATTAGACTGGCTTTTGCTGACAGGGCGTGATTTTTAGGCATACTCTTGGACAGTAAGCTCAGCTGGAACCCTAATATTATGGAAATGGTGAATAAGGCTAATGTATAGCCATTTACTCGTGTAGGAACGCCATAGGTAAGAGTGGGGTTTGAAACCAGAGCTGCTACACTGGCTCTATACCGCAGTGGTAAATGCTGGGCTGATGTTCGGGATGGGCGTTTGGTGGCCAGCTCTGGTTAAGGTAACATATGTAAGGATGATGGATAAAGTGCAAGGAATGGCCTGCAAGGTTATGGGCGGGGTGCTTAAGACAATCGAATTTTTTGGTAAGCAGATGGCAGCCAATGTGTGCCAAGGTTTCCGGACCATCTGTTAAGCTTAATGCTAATATATCTGTTATTCTCCCTGACTACTGCAGCGTGTACCAGGCTGAAGTGGTGGCGATCGGTGAAGTCGTGATATGGTTGAAGCGTGACGTGGTATCCTTGAAGGATATCGCAATTTATGTACACAGTCAGGCGGCAGTTAGGTCACAAGAGGCGGTTTGCCTGAAATCACGGGTGGCGCTGAATTGCCGAATATCTCTTAATGAGATGGGCGAGTATTTCAGAGTCCAGATATGCTGGATTCCTGGTCACTCGGACGTGACAGAAAACTGTAGGGCAGACGAACAAGCTAGGTACGGTATGACTCTAATGATGCAGCCGTAAAGGGCTGATCTGGGGAGACCTATAGCAGCGCTCAAGTTGGCACTCAGTAAAAAGGCAATCGCCTCGACAAATGAGAGGTGGACCAACACTCTCACGTGCGAACTTGCGGCGCTCCAAGGTACTAGTATTCCTGGGGAAACGAGAGGCAGACGAATGACTTTTGTAGAAGTTGTTTGGACGAAGATGAGGACGAGATTTTAGGATACTTCCTATGATCGGGTCCGGCACTATCATACAGAAGGCATAAGTATTTACTTAGGTGTGTACGGTATGGACAGCCTTTTGGAACTCGCGGACTATATAAGTAACTCTGGATGGTTTCAACGTGAGTAAAAAGGAGTTAGGATCCTGTGGTATCACAATGGGCCAATATTGGCCTAAGTGAGCGAGAGCAGCCACTCTAGCCTAATCTAACCTAACCTACACAATACTCAAAGATCAAGCATCACGGGTCGATCTTTTAATTCAACCTGAACAGGCAATGTCATAAAATGTTCTGTGTTTTTTTATTCAATCTGAGTAATTTTTACTCGCACACTCCGATTTTATTGTGAGCTGGGCTAATACAGTGCATACTCGGTTTTTCAAATTTTACTCTGAAATAAATGTCAGTGTGCGAGGAGTGTGCAATGTGAAAAACAATTTATTACTCTATACATACCAGTTCATTTGGCCCTGTATAACCTTTCCTCGGTTTACAACACCCAGGGTAACTCTGCCTGCTTGGATTAAATTAAAAAACAGGCCCTAATTCGATCATTGAATTATTCGCTAGAATTAATTAAGCCTCTACACACTTTGATTCTTTCGTCGTGGTTCCATGACTTCAAAAAATCAATCGACGTCCACATCTGATTTCTTGGCGCGTTTCTTTGTTTATGTATGTGTTTAAAGTTATTGGTTTTATTGACGTATTCGTAAAGTAAAAACAATTATTTTTGTTTATGTAAACTGCTAGAATAGTGCGGGAATCAGTGATTTGTAGAATTTTTTGAAAAAAGAATTACACGTAAGAATCACGACGAAAAAATCAAGGTGTGAAACGGCGGATTGGAAACAACTCAATGCTTTAATGATGCGAGAACTTAATTATTGTCGACGAGTGTCGACCAATAAATAAAAAATATCGCCGCATTATCGCTGTAGTTAACATAACAAGAGCGTCAGTGCATGGCAATAAAAACATAACAACAAACGAAGTAACCTAAAATATTTTATCTACGCCCAAATGGATTGTGTAAGTACGCGTACTCGAATAATAAAGAGTTCTAAAATTATCAAAATCATTTATCTTGTGTTTTGGCACATGAATATAATAATTTAATACTCGTATTACCAAGTAGACGTTGGTGGGTTAGGCCTATACATCTTACGCTCATCTCCACTTGCTCATTGGAGGTTCTATTCAGATACTGGCATGAAGTTTCAAGTTGAGAGCATCTACTGTGCACGAGACTATATTAGATACATGTGACGCGTTGTGGGATCTTAATGGAAAATAAAGCCAAACAATGCAGAGTGGTTTAAAATTGCCCATGATTTTACAACTAGAACTGCGGTATGCCAAATTGCTTGGGTTCTACTGACGGCAAACATATTAAAATCCGATGCCCAGCAAAGAGCGGACCGCTGTATTTTAATTACAAAGGACAACATAGAGTCGTTCTCTTAGGTGTATGTGATACCAATTACTGTTTTACAGCTGTAGATGTTGGCGCTTACGGGGCCCAAAATGATTCTGGAATTTTCCAAAATAGTGGATTTGAAAAGCAATTGAAAGATGGTGCAATTGATATCCTAGTTAGTAAAATGCTACCCAATTTGATAGTAAATTTTCCGTTTTGTTTTTTCGGTGACGCTGCATTTCTTTTGATGAAAAACCTAATGCGCCCTTATCTTGGAAGGTGCCTTTCAGAAGATAAACAACTTTTTAATAAAAGGATATCGCGCGATAGAATTCGTATTGAAAACACTTTCGATATTTTAGCAAATAGGTGGCGCTTATTAGGAACCACAATTAATATGCATCCAAAAAATGCACAAAAAGTTATGCTGGCTACTATTGTGTTGCCTAATTTTTTAAAGCTTCAGAAAAGTAAGATATACGAAGACGATTATGTTGATGGGGTGATGAAGATGAAACATTACAACAGCATCGAATTTTTAGAGGGAATCGTTCAACCCGTGAAGCTTTTGCGTGTACAGACCTGTTAAAATCATTCCTGCAAAGATGGAATCGGTGATGTTATCGTTGGATCATAAGGAGTTTAAGATTATTTTTTTTAAATGTAGAACGTTATTTAGCTCGCCCAACACATCTGACGGCAAGTTGGCATTTTCAATTTTTAAAGCCAGTGATGAAAATAGCGATGGAAGTGGTCGCTTTCGTTGGCGCTTTATTCGAATGAAATAAATCGGGTGGCTCATTTAATTTAGGACAGCGTAAGAGTCGGTTCACATATGAACAAAAAATATTTAGTATCAAAATGTAAGCTTAATTGGCCCTTAGGATAATTAGATAAGCTAGTAATAGTAAGCATAGCAACTCTATGAGACCAGCTAACATAAAATAAAAGAAAATAATAAAACAATTGAGTTTCTAATATCGTTCCCTCGGTCGTCAACGTTATTAATATTGTCGATGTCAGAGACGGAAGATAATATCTAAGTACTCTACGTAGAAGATTACATGTCGACAACCACGTAGATTACCACGAATAATCTACCTTGTCCATCCCTGCACATCTAAAATCATTCGTAATAATCCGATACTTTCATTGCATGGGCTGTGGCAGCGACGAAGCCTAAAGCTGCTTGGACGCATGCAACTTTGATGAAACTAACACAGTATAAATTTGTTAATATGCCACAATTAAAAAAACTGTTGACCTAACCCGACACTTTTCTAGAATGCGCTCTGGGAGCGAGTGATGATCAAAAGATTGAGTAATTTAATGATTTTCGAAACTTAAAACTCAATTGTGCCGATTGTGTGCATAAAAGTTTCGTGAAACTGACCTGATAATGGGCTGTGGAAGCGATTGTGTTTCAAAGGATTGAATAATTTAATGGTTTTCGGATTGTGCCATTTGTTTACCATTTATAAAAAAGATGGTTGGTGGACTGCTTCTCAGTATTCATTTTCCTAGTTGCGGTATCATTGACTCCGATCTTGTTGCCGCTCTACAAGCTTTCACTTTTGCTCGTACAATTGACTTGTCTCGTTCGCAAAGGTCAATTATGTACGGCGTTTTGCGTTGGAGTTAATTCTGCTTACACCGTTTAAAGCGGGTGGATTTAATGGGATTTTTACCGCTAAATTACCGGAAAGAAGTCGAGTGGTTGTTATACCCAAAACTAACTGGTCGGATTACACATATTCTAAAAATGTTCACCCAATAAGTCTGTACTCGAACTCGAAGATTTAAAAATTCTTGAATAACAAAGAATTTTTTACGAGTACCTTCCGGGATATTGCAGAAGTATTTAATAGCACATTTTTGCGACAATTATATTTTCGTATATTAGTCAATAAAATTTGATGGGTTCTCAGTTTCTGTAAAATTTACTAAACTTTGTCCGCAGGATGCGACAATTTCACCACTGCTGTGGCTATTGATTTTCGATCACCTTGTGGTCTAACTTCAACAGTTTGGGTTTTGCGGCTAGGGTTATGCTGACGACCTAATATAACTATCTCAGAAAAGTATCTGTATGTCATATCTGATCTAATGCAACAAGTCCTACAATAATGATCTATAGATTTGTCAATAATAATCTACACGTTAACCCATCTAAAACTGATCTGGTGGTGTTAAGAAATTAGGATGGCTTTATTTTTCCCACTCTTTTTGGGAACCGTGATCACTAAATCAGATAGCGTTAACCTCTGTGTGTCATTCTGGGTTCTAAATTAGCCAGAAATTTCCATTGATAATATATGATCACTTCAAAAGCGAATGATATATGTATATTGTCAATGTCCCGATACTTTTGACACTTCTTGGGAATCGTCTCCAATGATGTTGTGCTTTATCCTCTAGATCACTAGTTATACGCATGTTGACTTATGGGGCTATATTGCGGTGGCCGGTAGTGAACTAAAAATGTCCGATTGGCAAATTTAGGGCTTCAAAATATTTCGTATTGGTGGCTATTACTGGTTCCGGTGCTTTGTGGTTTACTCCAATCATTGTCAGGGAAACCATTATGGAATGTATTTGGGACACTCACAAAGCACAGACTAATTCTTAACAAAGTTTCGACGCCTCCTGTCCAATGATTCCGAAGCGCTCAACCTCAACACCGACTTATGCACTGACTGTCGCTCCTATATCATTTAATTGTGGTAAAATCAGCAGTGGTACAGGCAGCAGTAGTTGACCACAACCGGCATCCTATTATTTGTTTACGAACACCAGATCCCGCTTCTTCGGCGAGTGCAACAGTAGGTGCATCAGATAGAAGGATGTGGATTATATCAGTTGAACGATATTCTGCGGCAAGGGCGATGGTGCCGCCAATGGTAGTTTATCCCTTTAAACGAATCCACGATGACATCCGAAAATTATTACCAAATGGCTGGGGTTTGAGTATTAGTGATAACGATTGGATGACCAAAGAGGTGTTCTACGAATATATATCCTAAGTATTTCACCCTCATCTTTTGGACCTTAGAACCACATTTCCAGTTATTGTTTTTGTTGACGGTCACGCAACACACCAAACTCTATCATTATATCCAAATCCCATCTTACTATGCAGCCAGCTCATATTAGTGCCTTTAAACCTCTTAAAAACGGATGGAACAAGAAAGTCGGTGAGTGGCGGCGACAACACCCCGGCGAATTTCTTACCAAACCAAAATTCTCTCCTATTCTGGATACAGTCATTCAATTTTGTATTGGACCTGAAATATTAAGAAACGGTTTTCGCGTATCTGGGCCCTTTCCATGGGACAAATACGCAATTGAGTTTTCCAAGTGCTTGGGAAAATCGTCCGACCATCCTCAACGAGCTCCAGAAGCTTTTGAAGTTCCACATAAACAACTTTCATATAAGGACGGTCTATTCAATTAGTAGGAGATCATAAGATTACTCAATTTAGAGACGCTTTCAATGGTTTAAGCAGCACTAAATTGTGGTCTGACGATTTAACGTTGTTCTACAAACGGTTTCTAGAGTTTGAGCCCAAGGGAAACAACGAGAAACCCATTGTTTCTACTGAAAACGGCAACAAAATGTGTCCGTCCTATCGACGGATTTTTAAATGTAAATTAAGAGATTGAAGTGGATGAAATTTCGGAAAGTATTCTGAATACAGAATTTAAAACTTCGTCGAAGGTACCCCATTTGATAGACGATTATCTGGATTGGCCCAATACACCTGTCAGGCACGGTACTAAATCCATCAAACTCAAGGAACCTTTCATTATAACGGATCTATTGTGGTTTAAAGCTGAAGAAAATTAAAAAAAATTAAAAGATCAGTAAATCAAAGACAAACAGGAAAAGAAAATCAAACGGTTGGAAAATACATAAAAAAACTCTATGTAAAAATGAATGAGTGAAATTCAAAACAAGTAACGGTAAATCACCTGAAAAAATACGGCAACAAGTGTCTTCTCGTTTAAATTTTTTGCCTATCAGTTTAGCAACAACATCCACAAACATGTCTGGCAAGTTTTAAAGAACTAATAACTACGTTTTTACGTTATTTTGTTTTAGCTAATTCGTTTGTTTTTTAGTATTGCTGCCAATTGAGAATGTTCTTTCAACTGAAATCACGTGTCGAGTTAGAAAGTACATCGATTCCCCAACCGCTAATAATAGACATACCTTCTGATCCTGTAGACGGATACTAATCCTATTAAAATGGATTTTGTATTCAGCAATGGCCTAAATTATTTTATTTACAGTTCTACAAATAAGCAACCTTTGAGATAAAGAACAAATTGAACCCAAAAAACAAAGTCAAACTGAACCAAAGAAACCCGAGAAGTTTGTTGATGAAAATTTAGAATGCATTGGACAAAAGAGAACTGCGGTGGCCTCTATGTGCTACAAATGCACTTGTTCAATCAAAACAAAACCAGGTATTAGATGTAACCAATGCACTAGAGAATTTCACATTGCGTGTATTATAAAAATGGATATGGAATGTATTCCGATATTCATATGCAACAAGTGTAGGGAGTAGGACTTCCTATTTGAAATTGTATGACTTGCAAATAATTCACCTATAAAAATGCAATTTTAAATTTGAATTTATTTAATTTTTTAAAGCTAATCAATTATATTTTAAAACTAAATAACTAAATATCCATTTTCGAACTGTAATACTGTACAAAAATTTCTAAAACACGTAAAAAAGCTTTACATTTTACAAATTTCAAAAATTGGAATTAACTCCTATACAGTTTGGATTCAAAATTCCCTTGCGAGTGTCAATAACTGGCCGATTACGCTGGGTATGGTCGATTCAAAAAACACCTGAGTCGCATGCGACTGGCTCCAAATACCGTAAGTATATATAAAGGGTGTTTTTTTAGGAGGTTTGTTTTTCCGATAGATGTCGTTTTATTTTATGACAGTTGTTTTGACAGCTCAAAGTGGCATTTCTACTCAGTATTGTTTGGCAAATCATTATGAATAGGTTAACTCCAGAACAACGTTTTCAAATCGTGGAAATTTATTTTCAAAATCAGTGTTCAATTAAAAATGTTTATAGAGCACTTCGTGAATTTTATGGTGCACATAATCGTCCGTCAGAGACCACCATAAAGAACGTAATTACCAAATTTCGGTCTACATTCACTCTTTTGGATGCCAAGCCACCGACAAGAATGAGAAGAGTTCGTACAGAAGAAAATATTGCTGTCGTTGAGGCCAGTGTCGAAGAAAACGACAATTTATCGATTCGTCGTCGTGCTCAGCAAATTGGACTTTGTCCATCGACTTTATGGAAAATTTTACGTAAAGATTTGGGTTTGGTGCCATACAAAATTCAATTGGTGCAAGAATTAAAGCCACACGACCATCGTTTGCGCCGTGAATTCAGTGATTGGTCGTTAAATCAATTGAACGAAGATCCATTTTTTTACCGTAAAATTCTCTTCAGTGGTGAGGCGCATTTTTGGTTAAATGGATACGTCAACAAACAAAATTGTCGCATTTGGAGCAAAGATAATCCACACGCCGTTCAAGAATTACCAATGCATCCTGATAAATGTACTGTTTGGTGCGGTCTATGGGCTGGTGGGATCATCGGTCCATATTTCTTTAAAAATGAGGAAGGACGACGCGTTACCGTGAATGGAAATCGATACAGAACCATGTTAAATGAGTTTTTGTTGTCAAATCTTGAAGATATGGATATGGATGAAATGTGGTTTCAACAAGATGGTGCCACTTGCCATACAGCACGTGAAACAATCGACTTATTGAAAGAAACTTTCAACGACAACATTATTTCGAGAAATGGTCCGGTGAATTGGCCTCCGCGTTCGTGCGATTTGACGCCACTCGATTACTTTTTGTGGGGATACGTGAAGTCATTGGTTTATGTGGATAAACCTCAATCGATTGACGCTTTGGAAACCAATATTCAACGTGTCATTGCTGACATACGCCCTCAAATGCTTGAAAAAGTGCTGGAAAATTGGACCTCCAGAATGACATTTGTGAAAAATAGTCGTGGTAGCCATATGCCAGAAATTGTGTTTAAATGTTAAATGCCAAAAAATTATCTACCAAATAAAAAAAAATTTTGGTCATTTCATAATTTTATATGTGTTTTATTCAAAAAAAAAATCGGCAACCTCTTAAAAAAACACCCTTTATTTAGCAGTACTGCAGTCCTACTCGATTTTTGGAAATCAATTGATATCCTTACCCTGATCAGTGCATACATCCACACTTTGATGGAATCCCATCGCCATTTGAATAAAAAAGAAGTTAAATAAACGCATTATTGGTGAATTTAAAAAAATTTCAATTTTAAAATTTGTATAAAATACTGAAATAAGCTGGTTGCAGACGGTTAATAATGGTTAGATCGTGGCAGATATAATGTTGGATATATGTAAAATATGCAATTTTTAAAGATAAAATTTTATATAAAACTTTCAAAAATGGCGTAAATTGAGATATGCTTTTTAACCTTTCGACCACAGATGTATTAACATATATCGCCATAACCATGCCAAGGTTATGGTAGACTTCCTATGTAATAGCCGTGGAGCCTCTCTTTTACAATTTATAGAAACTTACATCTATGGGCCACATTATATCAGAAGCCAAAAACAAACTAGAAGATTACTATGATATGCAGATGACATTAAATTTTGATGCTAGGCTTAAGCTAGAGCTTAGGCTACTCTGTTAATAATAAACGGAAGCTCAAAAATGTTATTCATAGTTAAATAATTTTGTATTGAGCATAATATATGTGTTTCAAAATTAAATATGTATAAAGGCAACATATTTTATCTAGGATTCAAGTCAGTAATATCACAAAGTACATGATACAGTTGGTACAGAAAATTTCAAATTTATTTGGTACTCACCCAAGAAATTTTATAGAAATTTTTGCATCAAGTGTACCAGGGTATACGCAAGAAACTCATTCGAATATTGTTGGTGGATTATTTAAAAATTCAAAGTATGTAACATGTTAAAAGATTATATAGTTAAAAATAATTAACTAGAATATTGTTGCTTTCTGTATAAAGCTTTCGTAAATATTATCTTTATAAACAGGTATTAACTATTCATATCAAACTAGGAAAATTAATTAATTTTAAATTTATTTATTTATACGACATTATAATGCAATATATATTATACTTAAACTAAAATGAAGATAAATAGTTTATAATGGTAAATTTGTGTATCGAGTACATAAATAGTTGTAGGCATACACATTTTAAATTGTGGTGGGGTGAATGTTCACTTGTAAAAATATAATTCTAAATATAACATAATTCCGATTGCATAAAAACCTACTAACCTTCAAAGTGTCCTACTTGAACAATTTTAGATTTCGAGATTGATGTCGCATAATCCATAATTCGAATTATGAATGCTTAATGAGTTCGCATATGCCAAAACACTTCATTATTTAACGCTAAAACACCTCGGACTATAAAAATGCATTTTATATTGGAATTTGATTTGTTTGTTATCATTCTAAAAACGGCGATGATTGTTAAATGAAAGTTTATTTAAAGTTATCGGTTTATTTTAAAATCGTGAATTAGATTAGCAATTGATATTTGTACATGCAAGTATTTTATTTAATGTGTTTATAATTTTATTACAGCGGTGGTGACGAGGTGTTTAATAATCTAGTTTTGGAAATAATCCAAACTCGATTTGTTGATATTGATCTAAACATTATGTTTATGAAATATTGATCCTTGTTACAAATTTAATTAAAATTATGTTAATGCCATCAAATGTTATGTGCCATCTCCCAATGAAATTTAGAATATACATTATAAGAACTTTTTTGGAACACACAACTAACTTTTTTGAGTGTTTAACTCTTGATGGTTTAAAACTTGATTTTAGACACCAATTTAACACATTTGAATGTTTTGCATTTAGAACATATCTCAACAGTTTTTTATATATTCAAAATTTAAATTTGATTTCTGGCCACAGGCTGATATCATGAATCACGCAGGTATTATTCTAAGAAGCTGTAATTCCCGTGTCGTTTGGTAATACAATAACAATCCTTATAATATGGAAACGCTCACTTATTAGCCAATTTAAATCTGGATCTTGTAGTGATGTAGAGGACTGTAAGAAAATTTACATTTTTTCGTTTTACCAAAGCTTTCCCCGCCTTTCAAGCGTTCTAATAAACGGAAATGTACAGTTCACTGTACCAACCAAATTTATATTGAAATTTACTCATATTTGCAGATATATATGGCTGTTACTGGCCACTTGGTCAGCGTTCGCATAATTACTAGCAGGAAGGTTTTGGAAGATTGTAGAAGATTTTCATATACATTTATATTGGGCCGTATCGAAGCTGGAAGATTATGCTCGTATCCTAACATAAGGCTGGCTCTTAGGAACTCTCTATTAGTTAACCTTATTATTTTGATCTTAAAACTTTAGGAGCTTTAGAAACCAAAAATCTTCAATTAATTCGGTTTGGGCAAGAATTTAAATTATGAATAACTGTGGCGTGGGGACTAAGTTTTATTTAAATCAACCTCACTAAGCAATTTATTATTGTAGAATTAGATATTATTTATGAGTAATCGATTTAAGGCAATATAGAGTTTTAAGGTCATCCTTAAAACCGTAATCAACCACTTAAATAGTTTTCATAATAAAACAATCGCATATTCTATGTAAGTACCACTTTCTTTAAAAATTTCAAAAAATTAATATTTTAATGTCGGATATGATGTACCGGATATGATTTATGAAACACGTGTACTTTAACTATGAGCTGTTTAAATAAAAAACTATTTCAAAGAAATGATCGTGTGAGTTTGAGAAACTGCGTAAGGTAAACGAGCAATGGGTAGCAGATTAAAAATCAAGCTGCACGTATTTCATGAGCTCATAAACCACTCAAAAACATCATCATCATACAATTCGTACCCAACAATGAAGTAACAAATGAAATACCTATAAAGACTAGATATCTATATATAATTATTAAACTCGGGTTTAAATTTGTTCAAATTGGAATTGATATTGAATTATATTTAAACCATAGCCAAATTTTTGTCTTTGTCAATCATTGCTGTTGTTGTCAACATAAACATGGCCATTACCAACATTTATATCTAAATATAATTACTAAACTCGAGTTTAAATTAGTTCGAATTGTGATTGATATTGAATTATGTTTATATCACAGCCAAAATTTTTATTTGGTAACCATTGCTGTTGTTGTCAAAATAAACATGGCCTATAATAACATACGAAATACTTATGAAGACAAGAAATCTTTAAATAATTTCTAAACTCGGGTTTAAATTTATTCAAATTGCGATTGATATTGAATTATATTTAAATCATAGCTAAAATTGTGTTTTTGTCGATCATTGTTGTTGTTGTCAAAATAAACATGGCCGATAATAACACACGAAATACTTATGAAGACTAGATAACTCTATATAATTACTAAACTCGAGTTTAAATTTGTTCAAATTGCGATTTATTTTGAATTATATTTAAATCATAGCCAAAATTTTGTTTTGGCAATCATTGTTGTTGTTGTTGTCAAAATAAACATGGCCGATAATAACACACGAAATACTTATGAAGACAAGAAATTTTTATATAATTTCTAAACTCGGGTTTAAATTTATTCAAATTAGGATTGATATGGAATTTTATTTAAACCATAGCCAAAATTGTGTTTTTGTCGATCATTGTTGTTGTTGTCAAAATAAACATGGCCACACGAAATACTTATGAAGACTAGATATCTATATATAATTACTAAACTCGAGTTTAAATTTGTTCAAATTGCGACTTATTTTGAATTTTATTTAAACCATAGCCAAAATTTTGTTTTTGTCAATCATTGTTGTTGTTGTCAAAATAAACATGGCCGATAATAACACACAAAATACTTATGAAGACTAGATATCTCTATATAATTACTAAACTCGAGTTTAAATTTGTTCAAACTGCGACTTATTTTGAATTTTATTTAAACCATAGCCAAAATTTTGTTTTTGTCAATCATTGTTGTTGTTGTCAAAATAAACATGGCCGATAATAACACACAAAATACTTATGAAGACTAGATATCTCTATATAATTACTAAACTCGAGTTTAAATTAGTTCGAATTGCGATTGATATTGAATTATGTTTATATCACAGCCAAAATTTTTATTTGGTAACCATTGCTGTTGTTGTCAAAATAAACATGGCCTATAATAACATACGAAATACTTATGAAGACAAGAAATCTTTAAATAATTTCTAAACTCGGGTTTAAATTTATTCAAATTGCGATTGATATTGAATTATATTTAAATCATAGCTAAAATTGTGTTTTTGTCGATCATTGTTGTTGTTGTCAAAATAAACATGGCCGATAATAACACACGAAATACTTATGAAGACTAGATATCTTTATATAATTACTAAACTCGGGTTTAAATTTATTCAAATTAGGATTGATATTGAATTATATTTAAACCATAGCCAAAATTTTGTTTTTATCAATCATTGTTGTTGTTATCAAAATAAACATGGCCGATAACAACACACGAAATACTTATGAAGACTACAAATCTATATATAACTACTAAACTCGGGTTTAAATTTGTTCAAATGGCGATTGATAATGATTTATATTTAAACCATAGCCAAAATCTTGTTTTTGTCAATCATTGTTGTTGTTGTCAAAATAAACATGGCCGATAATAACACACGAAATACTTATGAAGACTAGATATCTATATATAATTACTAAACTCGGGTTTAAATTTGTTCTAATTGGGGTTGATACTAAATTATGTTTCAAAATTTTGATTTTGGCGATCATTGTTGTTGTTGTTGGACGATTACGAACACCATAATATGGTCGAAGGGCACGAAAACAGTTTTTCACTGATTTTTCAAATAAATTTCCACAATTTGTAAACGTTGTTCGCGTAAGTCTAATCATAATGAAATGTCAATGAATACTGAACACAAATGTCATATGAACATGACAGTTGTGACGCATGAATTCCAATGAGAATCCCAATTGGAAAAATTACCTCCTATTGGATCACTCTTTACAAACATTGATCGAATAGATGTGAATCGAATTGATTAAGAAATAGCTTATAGTTAATTTTTAATTTGCAATATTCTTCAAGAAATTTTTATGACAGCAGAAAACCCAGCGGAAAGGGTATAACTTTTTTCTATCCTAGACGAAACAAAGTGTCTTTTCAATTGATTGAGTAACGTGATTTTCGTTCAAAGCGATCACTTTGAAATTGAACATTCCCATCCAGACTGGAAATTGGAACCTTAGTTAGCCAAACTACTTAGACTTCATGCATAACTTGGAAGAACAAAGCCATGTGGAAACATAGCATTTTGACTAGCACATTTTTATCACAAACTGAGTTGAATTCCAATCGGTTTAGAAAGTGCTAATAGGTTAAGAATCGCTTAAATTCATTAAAGTTAGACAATGTTGGGTATCACACTCTAAATTAATAAATGCAATTCAATTTGTAACATGCAAATCGAGTTTTTGCGTTACCGGTATAGAATGTTCTCAGCTTCAATCAAAAAGTAATTTTCTTAAACTTCTTTTGGGAATTGTATTAATCAGAAATTTCGTAATCCGTGATTTTAGTTTTGTGGTAATTTGATTTCAGGATTTTTAAAATTTTTATTTTGGATAAATAAAGGATAAATAAAGACAATCACTACTATCACTACTCTAAATATATAAATATACAAATATTTAGCGCCAAATTTGTTTTTAAAAAATTGTAATTGACCCGTAAAGTTACACCATATGCTGTATGTCTTCATCCTTGCTACTATACAAATTACGGTATAACGTGTAAACAGCAACATGCTACAACTCAGTTGCATCTTAATCAACCTGTACAATTTATATGTTATAACTTTGGATCGGATCCAAAATTAATAATACATTTACGAGTAATAATTGTAGCAATTAGCATCTTTTGTTCAGGAGCACAATAATAATATTCTGTACACAAAAGTTTTATGTTAAAGAAGGTAAGAATTTATCCGCACCTACATACAAAACCGTTTTAAATCGGCGTTATACCATAAGTCACATAAACAAACAACATAAACTGAATTGCCCTTAACCATCTACACCTTTCTAAATAAAGGTATCGACGCGATATGAAATGATATATTCAAATTTTATCCACGTGGGGAGTTTTGTTTTCTTCTTCGTGTACCTCCTATATATACGTAACCACTATAATGAAAGTAAAAACATATAAATAACGGCTTATTTTCATTCATATATACATAAGAAAACGTATGTGGTACGTACGAGATGTTTATATAAAGAGTATAAGAAGGAATAACAATAATCTTAAGAATTTCGTTAAGTTTACGCTTAAAATGTATGTAGAGGAACATGCCATACGAGAATTAAAATTCTGCCAAAGTAAAAGTAACACATGTTACGAAAATTGATAAAAAGTATAAGAAATATAAACAAAAATTATTGATTCCAAGTGTAAGTTGGTAAGCAAATCACGTATTATTATAAAACAAATCTTCAATTTTTTTTTTTTCTGTTTGTGTGTCAAGACTTTTTTGTATAACATGTAAAGTGATTTTGATACGTGAATAATGGGAATACGTTTTTGTTGTATTTTTATTTTTTGAATTATTATTTAATTTGATTGATTAGACTACACCGTGGCCAGTTTTGGAAAAGAAATTTTATTATATTGAGGTAGAGCAAATAATCAGAAAGTAGTGTGAAGGTCGTTTGGGTGGAAATTTAGGTGGTTAGAAATTGGCGCAAAGTCGCTACTACGCTTAAAACAGTCCGTTTATAAATTTTGATACAGAAGGGACCATCAAATTTTATTCATTGCAATTTTATTAAACAAGTAGCCGTGGCTAGTCGGCATGCTTACTTTTTTAATAATATTAATTTATTACAACTGATTTACAAATCATCTGGATCAAGTAGATCAAATGGTTTCTTCCGTCGCAGCCGCTTCACTGGGTTTGTGTCGTCCAGTATATGACCTATCTCAGCATTCTGGTGTAGACGAATTAGTTGCACGCGTTTTCTCGTGTGTTTGCTCAATTCTTCACTGACGAAATCTATCTTCAGGAACTTCTAATTCTTTGCTTTGAAATGACTGAATGATATTGACACAGCCCAGGAAAATGGTAAGTCCACACCAAATTTAAAGTTTGCTGGTATAGTAGAAATTTATTTTGATTTAAGTTAACTTAGAATTTGTTCCTATGGGCCAACTCATTTTTCTATATTTAATGTTTAGCTCTTCTTTCTAGTTAGATAATTTGCAGTATTCGCATATGAAATTTACTGAGCGTTCAGTTGTACTGGTATCAAGTTGACCTTTTCGTTGAAGTTTACGTGAAGTTTACCTGAATAGATTTTGCTTCATTAAATTTTATTCACCATCTCTTCATCCATGTACTGACAATATTAGTATATCTAAGTGTATTCTTCCATACTATCAGTGACAGCTAAGATGGCCATTTTATCCGAAAATATTGCTAAATTAGTCTCTTCTATCTTTGGCAGGTTCAAATTATACTAAACTCATAAAGTTGATACCAAAACACGATTTTGTGATACTCTTGTAGATATTTTTCTTATTTGCGGGTATTTATCGTCTAATTTAATACGAAAGTGCCGAAAAGAGCTTTGGAAAGTCTCTTTGTACTTTATATTCCGGCCATACTTTGTTAAAAGCCGGAGTAGTTTTTCGAAATTTTAGAAATTAATGGAAGTAAAGAAATCGTCTTATATGGATTTTTGGCATTAAGTGGTTGGTTGTGTTTAGATGTCATGATTATTTCAGCGATTTACTCATACTCAGGAAGAACTTTTATTATTTTATTTTATTCTTACCAAAAATCTCTTGGAAATTCTAACGTGTAATCATAAAAATCATATGCTGCAAACACATCCACGATAAATCAAATTTTTGCAAAAATCAGATTATCTGAAATTTATAATAGCCAATGTCTATTGCTGTATTCTCGGTGCAAATTTTCTTCCATATTCATATTGGTCGACGATTTTGATCGTGTCGATGAATGATCATGCTATGTGCCAAAATCACAACGATTCGTTCTACAGAATTTCCATTTTTTGTCTTTACCAATCATTATTATTATATTCGCATAGATATGTGGCATATTTTCTCGAAATTTGATATCTTTCACCTTTTGCACTATGTGCTAAATATATCAGAATTCCTTTCACCGAATTTCCAATTTCGAACTTACGGGTTATAATTGTAAAAAGAGAACAACCTTGACATTCCGCAAAGACGTGTGGTGTTTTTTTGCGTAATTGGACGACAGTCATTATCAATTGCACAGTGTAGGTGGTTCCTTACTTTTGGCTAAAATACTTTTAATGACTTCGATTTTAATTAATAGTTCGTCTTATACAGGTAATAATCTAAGATATAAGCAGTTAAGAGTCAGTAACCAATTAGGAAAATTTTCAATACGTGATTTTGGACCGTTTCCATAATTATCCCATTTGGTACTAACAATAACTGTGCCCATCATCTTTGACTAATACGTTAATAATCTAGAAACATACACACATATTTCGCTAAATCTACATCTTCGTTTATTGTTTGCTTTGTGTCGTATGGCGGTATAAGAAAGCTTTGATAATGTGTACGTAAACAATCTTAACGAAATATGAGTCATGGTGCAAACAAAAAATCAAGTTTAACAACCTCTAAATATTTAAAAATATAATGCTACGCATAAATCGATAAAGGTATATGTCTAGACCGCGTAGTGAATACGAGAAGTGAAATCTCACCTTATTATACGCACACTCGTACTTACATACAAAATATAATTATACCGGTAATTGAATTAATTGACAAAAATCCGCCAACTTGAGTTGAGGTAATAATTTGGCATAATTAATGACACAATTTAAACACAAAAACTATTTTGTCGTAAACTGAGTACGACGCAAGCCCATTGTTGACGACCGCGACGACGTATACACATAAAAAACTAAAAAAGACAAAAATAATTATAAGACAATTAAAATGTGACATGAAATGTTAAAATATAATTGAAATTAATAACAATTTGTTTTTATTGTATTGTTTATTTTTTTATTTTGTCCGTCGCGAATTTTTTTTTGTTGATTTTCTGCACATTACAACTTCTTCAGGTTGTTATGATATCAATTTACGATTTTTTTTTTTGTTTTAATTTTTCGAATTATTCAAATATTTCTGAGAAGTGGGTGATTAAAAAGCTTTGCATCGTTGGTAAAATAAAAGAATTTCAATTTATTTGAAACAAAATATTTTAAAGATTTCGTAATCTGTAGGTTGGACCCGTGAATACTACAAAAAGTAGTTGCCAATTTATGTGTTAATTCTAAAACGATATTTTTTGCGTTTCGGTCATCACAAGATTTTATTGGACTTTGTTATTATTAATTATCATAAAAGGTAAATGACTTTTAATAGTTGCTCATCGCAAGACTTCAAACGCATTAAATGATAAAACCAAACTAAATACAAAATAAACATCTACGTCATTTTAACAATTAAGGCGAAGCTCTAAAGTAGTTGTTCCTGTACGAACTGTATTTTTAAATAAGGGATGGTTAAAAAAATGTTTACAATCCTTTATCAGTTCGGTAGTTGTCACATAATTCAATAACGAATTGAGCACTGCTTTACTATCCGACCGTGGAATACTGTTGTTTTATAAAACAGCGAGGTGAGAAGCATCATACCCTCAAAGTGTGAATGTTATCACCTTTATCTTAAACACCATGCAGTTTGAACCTAGACTGCTGTATTATTCAAAATCTGGCGAAGAACAGTAAGTTCCAAAGACATGTGGCTGAAAATCACCTCAAACGATATTATATCATCTCGTCGCAGCTTTTTCTATTTACTCGTAAACCTGAATAAGACGAACTAAACATGGCAGTCAACGACATCGTTGATAAATAATGAAAATTTCAAAGAGCTTAAATGACTACCCATGTGGTACACCAAACATTGTTTTTTATCAATCATTTGACCCTTGTACAGACTAGATGAATTGATGTATTGAGATGAAACTTTATTCTTAAGAATTTAATATAATGTGGGAGTGTCTATGATGTTTGACAGAAATCGGTTAACGAATTGAATTGAAATGTTTTGAAGCATATTACTAAAATATTACTTTGGTGACAACGACTTCAGAATTTGTTTCTGTACTCGCTTGTGCGGATCAATTATCATCGGCATAACAATTTGGCTGTTGACTCTAAATATGCACATAACCATATTAAAATTTACCCCTGAAAACTTTGGAAGTACAAATTAATCATTGACTAACTCTGTATAGAATTTCAACAGCCATATGGTAGCATCATCTGCGCAATCCTCTAGGCCACGTTTCTATGTCTTGGAATTCCAGAGAAGCTTGCTTCTCTATGTAAGCTACCATTTGGCTCGCTGTGTATAACTGTAGTGAAGGAGCCTGCGTCTATTTTTTTTCGAAAAAACATCAGATGCTCGACAAGGAGATGCGCTTGTACCTGTGGTGTTTAGTCTGACGCTCGAACACGTGGTAAGAAAACCTTGTATTGAATCTTGCGTCTCCTAGGATACTTTGAGCGATCACCATCACAACGAATGATTAGAAAAGTGTGCCATCAACAACCTCTCACAATGTAGTACTGGAGAGAGCGTGCGATTGTACGAAATAGCTGAGGACCACAGTGCAGGCGCAAAATCCCTTCATTTATTCTGCAAGCAAGAGAGAGAGAGAGAGAGAGAGAGACCAGCTCGTCCTTTTTAAAAGAACTCGAGACGCCTAAAACGCTAATTTTCGCTAATACTAACCTATTTTTTTCAATGTTCTATAATAATGTGGGAATGGAGTTTTGTAAGTGTCAAATGAATATTGAGATACGAATTTTGTAAAATATCTCCAATCGATATTTCGCTCAATTGTGAATGCCTTTTGCTGATTGGGTGCTTTTATCGTCTTAACTCTGCCCTCTTAAAAATCCTCGTCTCGTGGATTTTCTTGAAAGACTCAAATTGGTTGACGTCCGATTAATACTGGACTTACTGTTTTTCCCGCTGGAAGCACGATCATCTGGTTGTTTCTATTTGGAAGTTTTAGCATGACCATCATCATTAGAATTATGATGATTGTTGTTATAATCCCAATAGGATTGCATTTACATTGAAATTTAAATTGAAATTGAAATTGAAATTAAAATTGAAATTGAAATTGAAATTGAAATTGAAATTGAAATTGAAATTGAAATTGAAATTGAAATTGAAATTGAAATTGAAATTGAGAAATTGAGAAATTGAGAAATTGAGAAATTGAGAAATTGAGAAATTGAGAAATTGAGAAATTGAGAAATTGAGAAATTGAGAAATTGAGAAATTGAGAAATTGAGAAATTGAGAAATTGAGAAATTGAGAAATTGAGAAATTGAGAAATTGAGAAATTGAGAAATTGAGAAATTGAGAAATTGAAAAATTGAAAAATTGAAAAATTGAGAAATTTAAAAATTTAAAAATTGAGAAATTGAGAAATTGAGCAATTGAGCAATTGAGCAATTGAGCAATTGAGCAATTAAGAAATTGAGAAATTGAGAAATTGAGAAATTGAGAAATTGAGAAATTGAGAAATTGAGAAATTGTGGAATTGTGAAATTGAGAAATTGAGAAATTGAGAAATTGAGCAATTGAGCAATTGAGCAATTGAGCAATTGAGCAATTGAGTAATTGAGCAATTGAGCAATTGAGCAATTGAAAAATTGAGAAATTGAGAAATTATGAAATTGAGAAATTGAGAAATTGAGAAATTGAGAAATTAAGAAATTGAGAAATTGAAAAATTAAGAGATAAATTGGGAAAATGAGAAATTGAGAAATTGAGAAGTTGAGAAGTTGAGAAGTTGAAAAGTTTTTAAGTTTATATGTTTAGAAGTTCAAAAGTTGAGAAGTTGAGAAATTAAGAAACTGAAAAATTGGGAAACTGAGAAATTGACAAATTTAAAAATAGAGAAACTGAGGAACTGCGAAACTGAGACAATTAGAAATTGAAATTTTTTAATTATGATTAATTGAGAAATTGAGAAACTGAGAAACTAAGAAATTGAAAAATTGAGAAATTGAGAAGTTGAGAAACTGAGAAATTGTGAAAATGAGAAATTGGGAAATTGAGAAATTAAAAAATTGAGAAATTGAGAAATTTAAAAGTTGAGCAGTTGAGAAGTTGAGTAGTCGAGAAATTGAGAAGTTCAAAAGTTTAGAAATTGAGAAATTAAAAAACTGAAAATTGAGAAACTGAGTAATTTCAAAATTTAAAAATTGAGAAATTCAGAAACTGCGAAATTGGGACAATGAGAAATTGAAAATTTGAGAAATAGAAAAATCGAGAAATTGGGAAATTAGGAAACTGATAAATCGAAAAATTGTTAAATTAAAATTGGCGTGTTGTAGCCGTAAATACTTTTGGCCGTTGTTATGTTAAAAAACTGTTTTTCATTTAGCCGTGTAAGGATTATGTGTCTTATATATTATTTTGCCGTAAGCTATTAGTACCGTCACCTGGTCATCTTAAGTGGCTTAACGGTTCTTGCCAAAACCTAGGTTGAGCAATTGAGGAATTGAGAAATTGAGAATTAGAAAAATTGAGAAATTAAGAAATTGAGAAATTGAGAAAATGAGAAAATGAGAAAATGAGAAATTGAGAAATTGAGAAATTGAGAAAATGAGAAGTTAGAAAAAATGAGAAATTGGAAAATTTAGAAGTTGAGAAGTTGAGATGTTGAGAAGTTGAGAAGTTGAGAAGTTGAGAAATTGAGAAATTGAGAAGTTGAGAAGTTGAGAAGTTGAGAAATTAAGAAGTTGAGAAGTTGAGAAGTTGTGAAGTTGAGAAGTTGAGAAGTTGAGAAGTTGAGACGTTGAGAAGTTGAGAAGTTGAGAAGTTGAGAAATTGAGAAATTGAGAAATTAAGAAATTGAGATATAAAGAAATTGAGAAATTTAAAAGTTGAGAAATTATGAAATTGAGAAATTGAGAAAGTGAAAGATTGAACTATTGAGAAATTCGGATACTGAGAAATTGAGAAATTGAGATATTGAGATATTGAGATATTGAGAAATTGAGAAACTAAGAAGTAAAGAATTTGAGTAGTCGAGATGTTGAGAAGTTGAGAAAATGAGAAATTTCAAAATTTAGAATTTGAGACATTGAGAAATTGAGAAACTGAGAAATTGAGAAATTTACAAATTGAGAAATTTGGAAATTGAAATTGAAATTGATGGTGGAATTGGCATGTTGTAGTCGTAAATACTTTTGGTCGTTGTTATGGTATAAAGATATACACAAACTGTTTTTCATTTAGCCCTATTATGAATATGTGTCTTGAATATTAGCTGTTGTTACCGTGACCTTGTGGCTTAACGGTTTTTGTCTAAACCTAGATTTATAGTTTCCATTAATTTGTTTCATCGATGAGCAGATTGCTTCCACAACTCCGTAGTGAATTCCTCACACTCAGTTTGTAAGCATCGTGTTATCTTAGGTACAGCCGAACGCAACTTCGAGAGACGGTGTTAGATATATTTGTATTCCAAATGTTTTTAGTTAGTTTCATATGATTGGGCTGATGAAACTTGATTTCTTGTCCATAACTATCATCTTTGGTGCAGAGCAATATTGTAATATTTTTATTTGATCCCCTAGGTGTGATACAGATTTATTCTTGATTTGTGAAAATTTTGAAAATTTTTGAAAATTTATACGCGCATGTAATAAACTTTGCTTTATTCATTTTCATTAAATCTATATGAAGATTTATTTCCGATAGGGAAGTTGGAATTGGCAATTCTTGAAGCTGTGGTTTGATTAGGTGGCAATCGTGTTTGTTGGCATCGCATGCAACTTGTATTATTATTTGCGGGAAATAATATTTCTCAAGGATTTGGTTTTTTTGAATTTCTATGAGCTCTGCGATGTTCTGTTTCGATGATTCTAAATTTATTGTCTTCATTACCGATGTCCTCGACTACTTACTGCGATGTCCTTGTTTTTTAGTTATAGGTGGTTGATAAATTTCTTAATGATTTTGAATGTGTTTTTAAGGAACTTTTATTCCACTGATTACTGTTGGAAATAATTTTTTCTTATGTGATACAAGAGTAGTTCTCTCTTGAGAAATTGAGAAATTGAGAAATTGTGGAATTGTGAAATTGAGAAATTGAGAAATTGAGAAATTGAGCAATTGAGCAATTGAGCAATTGAGCAATTGAGCAATTGAGTAATTGAGCAATTGAGCAATTGAGCAATTGAAAAATTGAGAAATTGAGAAATTATGAAATTGAGAAATTGAGAAATTGAGAAATTGAGAAATTGAGAAATTAAGAAATTGAGAAATTGAAAAATTAAGAGATAAATTGGGAAAATGAGAAATTGAGAAATTGAGAAGTTGAGAAGTTGAGAAGTTGAAAAGTTTTTAAGTTTATATGTTTAGAAGTTCAAAAGTTGAGAAGTTGAGAAATTAAGAAACTGAAAAATTGGGAAACTGAGAAATTGACAAATTTAAAAATAGAGAAACTGAGGAACTGCGAAACTGAGACAATTAGAAATTGAAATTTTTTAATTATGATTAATTGAGAAATTGAGAAACTGAGAAACTAAGAAATTGAAAAATTGAGAAATTGAGAAGTTGAGAAACTGAGAAATTGTGAAAATGAGAAATTGGGAAATTGAGAAATTAAAAAATTGAGAAATTGAGAAATTTAAAAGTTGAGCAGTTGAGAAGTTGAGTAGTCGAGAAATTGAGAAGTTCAAAAGTTTAGAAATTGAGAAATTAAAAAACTGAAAATTGAGAAACTGAGTAATTTCAAAATTTAAAAATTGAGAAATTCAGAAACTGCGAAATTGGGACAATGAGAAATTGAAAATTTGAGAAATAGAAAAATCGAGAAATTGGGAAATTAGGAAACTGATAAATCGAAAAATTGTTAAATTAAAATTGGCGTGTTGTAGCCGTAAATACTTTTGGCCGTTGTTATGTTAAAAAACTGTTTTTCATTTAGCCGTGTAAGGATTATGTGTCTTATATATTATTTTGCCGTAAGCTATTAGTACCGTCACCTGGTCATCTTAAGTGGCTTAACGGTTCTTGCCAAAACCTAGGTTGAGCAATTGAGGAATTGAGAAATTGAGAATTAGAAAAATTGAGAAATTAAGAAATTGAGAAATTGAGAAAATGAGAAAATGAGAAAATGAGAAATTGAGAAATTGAGAAATTGAGAAAATGAGAAGTTAGAAAAAATGAGAAATTGGAAAATTTAGAAGTTGAGAAGTTGAGATGTTGAGAAGTTGAGAAGTTGAGAAGTTGAGAAATTGAGAAATTGAGAAGTTGAGAAGTTGAGAAGTTGAGAAATTAAGAAGTTGAGAAGTTGAGAAGTTGTGAAGTTGAGAAGTTGAGAAGTTGAGAAGTTGAGAAGTTGAGAAGTTGAGAAGTTGAGAAGTTGAGAAGTTGAGAAGTTGAAAAGCTGAAAAGTTGAGAAGTTGAAAAGTTGAGAAATTGAGAAGTTGGGAATTTGAGAAGTTTAGAAGTTGAGAAGTTGAGAAGTTGAGAAGTTGAGAAGTTGAGAAGTTGAGAAGTTGAGAAGTTGAGAAGTTGAGAAGTTGAGAAGTTGAGAAATTGAGAAATTGAGAAATTAAGAAATTGAGATATAAAGAAATTGAGAAATTTAAAAGTTGAGAAATTATGAAATTGAGAAATTGAGAAAGTGAAAGATTGAACTATTGAGAAATTCGGATACTGAGAAATTGAGAAATTGAGATATTGAGATATTGAGATATTGAGAAATTGAGAAACTAAGAAGTAAAGAATTTGAGTAGTCGAGATGTTGAGAAGTTGAGAAAATGAGAAATTTCAAAATTTAGAATTTGAGACATTGAGAAATTGAGAAACTGAGAAATTGAGAAATTTACAAATTGAGAAATTTGGAAATTGAAATTGAAATTGATGGTGGAATTGGCATGTTGTAGTCGTAAATACTTTTGGTCGTTGTTATGGTATAAAGATATACACAAACTGTTTTTCATTTAGCCCTATTATGAATATGTGTCTTGAATATTAGCTGTTGTTACCGTGACCTTGTGGCTTAACGGTTTTTGTCTAAACCTAGATTTATAGTTTCCATTAATTTGTTTCATCGATGAGCAGATTGCTTCCACAACTCCGTAGTGAATTCCTCACACTCAGTTTGTAAGCATCGTGTTATCTTAGGTACAGCCGAACGCAACTTCGAGAGACGGTGTTAGATATATTTGTATTCCAAATGTTTTTAGTTAGTTTCATATGATTGGGCTGATGAAACTTGATTTCTTGTCCATAACTATCATCTTTGGTGCAGAGCAATATTGTAATATTTTTATTTGATCCCCTAGGTGTGATACAGATTTATTCTTGATTTGTGAAAATTTTGAAAATTTTTGAAAATTTATACGCGCATGTAATAAACTTTGCTTTATTCATTTTCATTAAATCTATATGAAGATTTATTTCCGATAGGGAAGTTGGAATTGGCAATTCTTGAAGCTGTGGTTTGATTAGGTGGCAATCGTGTTTGTTGGCATCGCATGCAACTTGTATTATTATTTGCGGGAAATAATATTTCTCAAGGATTTGGTTTTTTTGAATTTCTATGAGCTCTGCGATGTTCTGTTTCGATGATTCTAAATTTATTGTCTTCATTACCGATGTCCTCGACTACTTACTGCGATGTCCTTGTTTTTTAGTTATAGGTGGTTGATAAATTTCTTAATGATTTTGAATGTGTTTTTAAGGAACTTTTATTCCACTGATTACTGTTGGAAATAATTTTTTCTTATGTGATACAAGAGTAGTTCTCTCTTAACCTCTTTTAGTGAAATTAGGGACGCTCTCTTCTCAAAGTTCTTCATTTTATGATCGATGGTGTTTTCATTCGTATACATTCGTATTCCATTCTCTTAAACATATTTTATACAAAGTGTGTATACTTTACTTGATCCAAATAAAATAAAATTAAATTTATAAAGCAACAGTAATCAACGCGAGGAACAAGTGTTTCCCTTTTAAAAATAATCTTATTTACACTTTAAATAGTCACTTTTTAAGATACTTTACAACTATATGACGAAACGATAATTTACTGATACTCGCATCGAACACATAATACGGTATGCAATGTTTGTGTCTATCGTCTAAATAACATGTAATGCGATATTATGACACAGCAAGCAGAAAAGTTATTACCAGTTGTGGTTGTTGTTGTTTTCGTTATATTTTGGCATATTATTATAACACCATACAACACAGAATGTGATAATCAAGACAATGTGATACAGAAACACACCCACTTTATATTTAAGTTACTCGTATATACGAGTATATTTACCTGTAAGTAAGTAAAATAAGAAAAATACACAATGTTGAGGGTATGCCATAAATTGCAACAACAAAGTCAAGTACAAAACGTATCAAAAGTAAAACAAATCGTATAAGTTATTGATGCTGTTTCGACTCACTTTACCATCAAGATAGGTTTTAAGGCGATAAATCGATTATGCGGTTTTAATTGTAGGATTAACATTTTTGTAAATGTCACAACGATTAAATTATCCTTATTCTGCTCCCATTCTGACCATTCGTTTTCTTTTTTTATTTTCAGGTACGAGTTCATATACAACGATTTATAAAGATTCTTTTAGGTAAGTGAAATTAAAACTGAAGAAATTTCCTTCAATCAATTTAACATCGAGGTGAGGTTACCAAGATGTTGGAAGTTTGGTTTCAACTGCATCAGATTGCATACATTTTCAAATTTATCGTTCAAATAGCATCAGAAGAGGGTAGCCAATTAAAGTTACCTCAATACGAGCATGTACAAAATTTTCTTCTGATCTGATAATAATCAAAGAAAGAAAAATTTTTACACACTGAACTCTAAACCGGGAATGATGGAGCGACAAAACTTTACCACGATCATACTTATCCCATCAGATAATGTTTATGGGAAAAGTAATAAAAACACCCCAAATAAATACTGGAGTGTTAAAATTTGTTTTGCAATATTAAACATATTTGCCTAACCTGTGTGGCGTACTGTACTATGTGCATATGTTAAATGCTAAATATTCAGGAGTTAAAGGGTTAAAAAGTTTTATTTGGATACACCAAAATAAATATTTATTTTTATTTACCAAACAAAAACTTACACAAAAAGCAAAACTTGAAATGGCAACCTTGAGACTACTTTTACCGGTATACAAAAAAATTAAATATATAAATATTTTCTATGTTAAGGTCAAAGATATAAAATCTTGATAATGAAAAGTTTTTATTACAGTTACTGTTTCTCGTTTTGGATTTTTACAAGTTTCTTGCATTTTGTAAACTGCAGCATATTGTTATTATCTTAGATATTTTTGCTTCCTTTGTGTCTGTTATGAATGACATATTTTATAACGCCTTCACAACAAACATGTATGTAACGCTGTCTGGAATTTTATTATCATTGCGATGTGCAATTTTACGATTTCATTAGTCTGTTGTAAGGACAAAGTATATATGGTAAAACTGAAACAAGGAGCAATATTTTCGGCCAAAAAATATGTTTGTTTCAATGTAGTTGCCTTTTAGATCGATATACTTAGTCCAACGATTTTCCAGTTTTCAAGTTCGGATAAATGAAATAGTTGCAGGGTGCTAAGTCTGGAGAATATGGCGGATGTGGAAGCGATTCGAAGCGTAATTCTGAAATTTTGGCCATGGCAACTACACACGTGTGCACCCTTGCATTGTCTTGATGGAATATAACTTTATTTTTCGCCAAATGCGGTCGTTTTTTTTTCGAAACGGTGTTGAAACGATCCAATAAGTTGCAGTAATATTCGCCGTTGACTCTTCTCCCCTTTTGAAGGTAATCGATGTAGATTATGCAGCGTGCATCCCAAAAAACTGTGACCTTAACCTTATTGGCCGATAAAACCGCCTTAGCCTTCTTCGGCGCAGATTCGCCAGTAGAAATCCACTGTTTAGACTGTTCTTTGGTTTCCGGTGTATAGTGATGGACCGATGTTTCATCCACAGTTATGAAACGATGCAAACACCTCTTTTTATTTCGCTTGAACATCGCCAAATCGGCCTCTGAAGTTGTAGCACGTGTGTGATTAGATGCTTACTATCTCAGCTATCTCGCACGGTGGCGACTTTATTTGGGCGTCCTGAACGTTCGTTATCAGTTGAGCTTGTACGACCATAACGAAAATCAGTAAACTACTTGTGAATCATTTTAATTGATGGTGAAGAGTCCTCATAATATTTATCAAGCTTTTTTTGGGCTTGTGTAATGGTTTTTCCACGCAAAAAATTATGTTTAATTAACACACGAAATTCACTTTTTACCAAGTTTGCAAAAAAATAATGGGTTTTCTGTTTTCAATGGGTGTCAAAACTGAACTTAATGACTGATCTGTCTAAAAATTTTAATTTGGTCTAGTGACAGATGGTATTGACACATGACATCTAGTATTTGCGAGTGTCGCACCCTCTGTTGCAATTTTATCAAACTGCTCATTACCCCCTCGTATAGTGCCATGATAAAGGATTTTTGAATTTGGGCGGGTCGATGTTGAAATGGAATAAAACAAGCTGTATGTGAGTTATTAAAGAAATTCTTTTTTATTTGGAAGGCCCATGTATGCCACTATTTATGAAATATAACATTGTGCAAATATTCGCCGCGGCTTTTCACGATGGCATGGATCCGAGTAATCCAATTTTCAATGACTCTGCCACATAGATCCGGCTGAATTTGACTTTAAAAAAATAGAAAATAAAATAAATCCGCATTGGATTTGAAAATTTGAAATATAAAAGTAAAGTAACAAGAAAAATCACTGAGGGGCATAAAATTGCCTTAATCTACTTTTAAAATTATCTTTAGTTAAACAAACATCAAATAAATAGTTAATTCTAATTAAACTCTTACACTTCATCTTCACTGGTTCATTATCGCCAGAGTTGGTTCTGTCTCTATCTAAGTGGAGGGAGTCATGATTACTTAGTTGTCTACTAGGAAGTTGTATGTCTTGCACCCAGTTAAATGTGGTGGTCCTTGCCGTATGTTTACGTGGTATGGTAGGCCATGATCATAAACCCATTCGTGTTTCCATGTCAAGTAGCGTATAAACTTCTTTTGAATTTTTTCAATACTTTGGATATGATCTTCGTCGAACGGACACCATACATTTACAGCATATTCCAGCCGGAATCGATCGTAAGAATGTCACCCGTCCAACGTTTGATAAGAGCATGGAGTTTCCTCTAGCGATGCACAGCTCAATGTGCTTAGTAAAGCTCATGTTTCAGCGAAAGTAACCCCTAGGTCTCTACTTTCAACTACTATCTGAAGGAGTACACCATTTATCTTGTAGCCTTGTGTAACAGGGTTGGCTTTTCGGTAAAATGACAGAGATTTGCACTTTCCAATATTGAGACTCAGCGAATTAAACTCGCATCATAACGCTAGGTTGCCAATATCTTCCCGTAGTTTACTGGCATCGTCGACTGGCTGGATGGCTTTGTAGATTTTGAGGTCATCTGGGAATATCAGGACATTGGAATGCTTTATTACTTCAGTAATACCATTAATCAAGATTGTGAAAATCCATGGACCAAAGTGAGAGCCTTGTGGTACACCAGAGGTTGCATTTTGAATTTCAATAGATTGGATTCGATTACTCAAATAAGTTTTGAACCCGGCTGGAAAATCCGTACTTAAAAATGTGTTCCAAATTTTAACAATGGCTAATGGAGTCAAAAGCTTTTGCAAAGTCGGTGTATATCACGTCAACTTGATGATAAATGATGTGATAAATACCGCGGAAGCTCTGCTTTGAATGATTTGCATAGATGTAATACCTCTGTAGCAAGAAGCATCATTTCTAGATCCAGTTTTGAAAATAGGCGTCACTCTAGTAATTGTCCACTTTTGGGGAAAGTTGCCCATTTTAATGACTGATTGAACAAAATGCTTAGAGGAATTGCCAAATTTTTAGAATTGTTTAAAAATGAAGCCGGAATACCAGCTGGTTCACATCCTTCTCCGAATCCTACCAATGCTCGCTGGATGTCTTCTAGCTCGATGTGTGGAGTAAATACGAATGCACTATATTCACTAGTGGTTTGGTCTTTATAATTATCAATGTCCTCTGCTTTATAAACAGATATTGGAAAAACTCAGCATCTGTGGATCACAAGACTTTTGATCATTAGATTTTATCCAGGCTGGGTTACCGCCAGTTTCGCGTTTGGTTTTAAAAAATTTTGTTTGTTGTTTTTAAGACTGATAAGTTAATCGTCATACCATGGAGGATATTTGTTTGGTTTGCTCATAGACACGGTAATGAATAAATTTGTAATTTTGGAACCTTGGCTCAAACTTGAGTCAAATATGGTGTCGACGAACAGGTACTCATTATCCGAATGCACGAGCACATGTGTTCGTGCTGACAATCGCCGTATTTTATCACACCCACTGATCCGAATCAGTTTATCTTTTATATGTAAAACTTGCTCTAAACTTTGTTTTAGACCTCAAATTTTAGTATTAAATTTAAGCTCCTTTGTGTTGTTTCATGAGATAGCCACATAGATAACCATACCAAAAACTATAATGAACGGCCGATGGCTGATTTGCGTGGAATTTGTAAGGCTGTAGTTCGATTTCACTTGATTGCGTTTTGCGATGTTGCAGCGCCATTGCAACCATCGAAACGGTTTCCTATATTAGAATCGTTTGTGTCTTGTTGTAATGAAAGCCCCTGCTTTTACCGATCAGGTTATTATGACTCACACTAATTAACAGACGAAACGACGTTGCAATTACGTCACATAGCACTCTGGTTTAAAATGATCCACTGTGACATAATAATTTAATTCATTAACACAAATAATCGATCGGTTTATACGACGACGTACACAAATGAAGTGTTAATTTATTACACCAAAAATCCGCAACCAAAACTATAACAATTCGTTTAAAAACCAATAAAATTTAAATTTTAAAATAAACAGGTAAAATAAAATTGTACCAAACTTTCGCCACATTCCGCAATGTTATTGCATTTTAATTTCGATCACATTGAAAATTAAACTCAACAAAATTAATCAGAATTGGATAATAAACGTGCAACTACAAGTGATATTGTTGTGGTGACCGCACTTACGTATGTAATGCGAAACGTAATAAATTGTATAAACGATTCAATTAACGTATCAGGATGAATCTACAAATTTATCGATGACCGGAAATTGTTCATTTTAACGCAATACTATCGAGACCATAAATTCATTACTTGTAATGTGGTTAAATGGTAAAGGGTTTTTCAATTTGGTCGCGTCTGTCTACTTATACGTAGAACCCGAGGCAGTCAATTTCTCGCCGTGCATAAGAACTCGACGTTTCACAGACTTCAACTTGGCGAATTTTGCTTCGCGATTAGGGCCTATAGCTGTTCAAGATCCAACTGACCCAGGAGCTCAAAGCTAATGACCATAGACAACGCTCTTCGTTCGCTTACTGGGCTTTGGAGCGTTTGGATGAGGAGCTAAATTTTAGAATAAAACTCAGGGCTATGTTAACAAGTAAAATTGCCGTAACGGGACAACACAAACCCACACAAGGTTCACCAAGTGGCGGCGTCAATGGTCCGTAACTTTTTTAATATGACGTTGGTGAGGTAATCACCATTAACGGCGAGCGATGTTGTATGTCGGATGATGACATACAATCATAGGCTTTTTAAATATAATGAGAATTTCGTTAACACCTCACACACAGCATTCCATTTCAGCATCGATCCGCCCAAATTGAAAAACCCTTAATAATAAAATGTTCAAAGTTTACTGCGAAAATATCTACGTAAAACGATAAAGTCGGATAAAAGACACCCCAAAAATATTAAGCGCAGCAATTTAATTAAATTGTTTATAACTGCTATATTTAGTTTCAACAGTTTGACAGTTCATAATAAAATGTTGTACTTTAACCTGCTTGTGATACTTGCGTGTTTAATAAAAAGGAGTGTGAGTAGCTGTCGCCTCGAAATTATAAAAGTCCTTAGAGATAAATATTTTTAGTAATTAAAATGTTATTTCCTTTCCTAGCGTGGAAGAAGACATGTGTAAGAATAAAATCATCTTTGTATGTACGATATTCTAATTGCTTTTATCCTGTCAATTGTGACCTCGTTTATGAATTTAACTATCCGGGTGCCGTAATAAATTACACCGGTTCGACATCAAAATCATTCTAAATTATCTAACGTGAGCAAAAATCATATAAGCATGATCGAGATTTGTTAGATTATTTCATGAGTTTTAAGATGTCTTGGAAGCTGTCTTGGAAACACTAAAGCAACACTAACGGTGCGGCGTTCCCTATCAAATAGGCCATATCATGTTTTGAATTTTTGGTTAACATGTCTGCTTTTAAATGCCGAATGGTCTGTTGGATCTTCAAAATGATGGACCAGCAATGGCGGTTAAAAATAATATCTGGTCACCAAATCTCTTTTTATAATTTTAATTAATCTTCATGCTGAGTAATAGTCGGGTGGGCAAATGCAGCAGGGAAACTTTCGAATTTCAAAATGATACTTTCATACCGATTTACCGCCTTTCTGTGTAAGAAAGCTTCAGCCGTTTTTGATACCAATTTGCGTCCCTACAAACTGGGGAGGGTCTCGGATGTTGTCCAAAGACTTTGAGAATAACGATGTTAAGTGCATTGAACATCAACCTCCATTTTTCTTCTGCGTGGTGCTCCGCACTCTTCATGGATCTCGCTCAGAACGGCTAGCACCAACTCTCCTACTTCATAATTTCGCTAAAAAGCTTATGCTCCTTTGGCGACTGTCCCACATGAAGCTTGGCCCATTGCTGGTGGCACCGGACCTCCATGCTCCTCTTCGTTAGATCTCTTCTTTTTAGACCCAAGATCCTTGTTGCGTGCATTGCTCACATCGGCAATGCAACTTTTCGCCAAGTTACCACATTTTCTTTGTTCCTTAGTCCATTGCTCGTCCGGGACTGTAGCCAGTCTGTCCAAGACACGGAAGGTGAACGCATGGTTCTGTATCTCTGAACCGACGGAGCAGTGACTTTCTCTTTCCTACTACTAGTCCCTGGCTTGCAAGCCTCGGAATCGCTATTAGCATCACTGACGGCTGGAGTCACAGACCTTTTTGTCCCCAACATCATTTAAGAAGTGTTGGTCTATTCTTTAATTTTATTTTTAAAGTATTACATATTTGGCCCCACGAGTATCGGAAAATGATAGTCCACCCGTACAGAGATCCGTATAGACGGGTAAGGCATATACAACTGGAGGTTGGCAGATATCCAGGAGACTCCGTTTAAGAATGGATAAATAATTGTAGACGCGTTTTCAACTTGGTTGATAATCGGCACGGTTCGCATAACACTTTAATCCGACCCACCCGCTACCATATAGCGTAACCCGCCCCACACCAAGGTTACTTATTTCACCCATTGTTGTTACGAAGAATGAGAACCTGCAGGCGGCGGCGATTGTGCAGCAGGATAACCCCTTAGGTTCAAGAAAAAAATATTGTGTGTTTTAGCAGTGTCTGTTGATTGATTGATGATTTTTGAAGTTTTTGTCAATGTTTGGGTCCTCGTATATTTTCTGAGTCAGCTGCTCAATAGACGATACAAACTGGCACATAATTTCAGTGAATGTGATTTCGCCTGTTAGTGTTTCAATGGAGACAGTGCCACCGCCAATTTTCATTAGTTTTGCTGCGAATTGCTGTGCATCTGTTTCTTGCTGAATGCGAACTCGCATACTTGTTGACAATTGGAGATTCAGAGCTGAAACTTTCAGGCAGACGTTTAGTTCATCAGCAGGTGTTGACCGCGTAATTACGGGCAGCGTTGGGCGAAAATCATCAGCCAAAACCACTAATACTCCTACCATCAGTTCATTACTCCCTCTAAGGTCTTGTAATGTACGGTTAAGCGCTTCCAATGATTTTCTATTTGTCATCGTGCACTCGTCCCATGCGATGAGTTTGCACAATTTTAACACTTGGGCTTGACCAGAACTCTTGCTTGTATTGCTCCGGCCATAAGAGTGGCAGCTTTATCAGAGCATGCAAAAGCAAGCGCCACTTGCTGCCTCATACGTATTGTCAGTATGAGTCAGGTGCATTTAAGACAATTAGGCCACCGCTCGATGTTCTTACGCATTCCATGATGGTATCGTATACTATTCTCTGATCGTCTACCAAAAGCGGCTTATTCGTTTGAACGTGGTGCATCAGCTCTTCGACGTTGTAATTGCACTCTGAGCTGTAGCAGTGTCTTACCGTTCATCGCTATGCACTTGTCTTCTAAAAGGATTTAAGTTCGCGCTTGTTACGGGCATCAAGAAGTACATCTTCTCTCATGCTCGCCTTATATTTTTTGCATGGACTATTCGGATTTGATGGGTTGCATGTTGATAATATAATGGCGAAGAAGTATCTAATTTGCACTGGCAAACTCATTAAAGCTGCGTCAGAAAGTGTAATTTCTCAGTGTCGGTTATTCTCGAATAAACCCAGCTCTTGGCATGCTTCCCTGAATGTTTCGCAAACTTCGCCATCAACAGTTCTCAAAGTCAGGAAAGATGTTGGTCCCACTCGCCATTGTTGCGATGAATGGTGTATTCCCGGCTTAACGCATCGCTTGCTACAGCATCTTTCCCAGGAACCGGCTGCATTGTTTCCGTATGCAAAATACTTTGCTCGAAGCATCCCAAGTATAATACTTTGGAACTTCTGGATACGTTAACGTTGTGTTTGGTAGTGTGGCGGCAACTCGTTGAGCGGTATTGGCAGTGAAATAGACTCGCTGCCCATTTCCCAAGTGTGCACATAGGTGGACAACATTCGGGTGGTGTTCATGGATGTGGAGGTTTAAAATACGTGAAACCGCCTCATTTCAGCTGATGTATCTGCCCATTTGTTAGCTTGTGATCTCGTTAAGTCTGGTTCTATTTACCAGCCCAAACACAACCATATCTCTGCACTTGTTCACATATTTGCAAATGTATTTGATGGATTTGACCGAATTTCAGAACTTACAGCGGCGGATATGGCACCACTCACTTGCTGTCTTCTTCAATTTCTTGGTTTCCATGTATGATCAATGTGACTGTAAACCCTCCATGGTCCGGTCCTCGTCTCTTATACTAATGATATCCATAGTCGCCAGTCCGAGCTTCGTGAATCAGGTATCTGGGATATTTTTTCTGCTTTTCCGGTCCATCACGCATGGTGCGTTTAGATTGAGCTATCCGCACGGCCCGCGAATCAAGTTCCTCTTGATCACCTCATATAGCGGAGATAACACTGTCAATTTGTGTTGGACGAATTTTGTTATTTCACCACAGGAGTGTATGAGCATGTGGCAGTCCTCTCTTTTGCCACTCGACGGAGTACATCCAACAGCGAGCTTCTCCAAATACATTGTGTTTTTTCGTCGTTAAAAAGTCGTTAAACTGTGACAGCTTTTGTTGAAACACTTTCGCTGTTAGATCATGACGATCCAATGATGTCTGGCCGAATAAGGACTCTTTTTAAATTTCAGGCAAAGTGGGATTGCAAGTGAATGTTATAAAGAGATCCGGACGCCCATAAGCTCGAACATATGTCATGGCGTCTTGGCATATTCCTGTATATATTTAGTACTCTCTGTAAAAGTGGCAGGTAAAATGACAAATTTTCCAATATCAGCTACATTCCCATATTTGACCACGGCATCTCGCAAATTGGAGTATTTATCCGCGCGAAGCTTAGTTTTATTCAGCCACGAATATACAAAATATGCTCAACTCCAATTTTGGTGTACGTATCGACACTGGTGGAACAGCTAGATAAAGTTGAGAATGTGGTTGGTTTGCCTTTCACCTATTATTATTCTGTAGACGTCGAAGACCATCGCAGAAATTGGTTGGTCTGTAACAGAGTTGGTTTGCATGAAGTTGAAATGGTAACCATCCTCAACTCGCCATTATTACATCAACGGTTACTGCAGAGCTTCGTAAGATCGATGTGTCTCAGAGATCCGGTGCAGCGCCTCACCACGTCGCTTGAAAATGATATCCCGCCTTTCGAATTTGTCGCCTACTGTTATGGTATGGTTCATTGTATAACAACTGCATTAATTTTGGGAGCATTGAAGCAACGTTCATGCTCTCCAGCCGATTTTTTGTCAGCACGAATGACGATTTTATATTCACCCATTGGTAATTGCTCCAGGGTGGTTGTGAATGTATCAACCAGTTGGTTATGGACATGTAGGAGACCATAAAGATGTTTATCAAAATTACCTCTTGGGTCGAGAATATTCTGACAACGTTGATCTACTTGATCTTGTTCGTTCCCCATAACATAAATTTGCAAAAACTTTGGCGATTTATTTGCGCACGGAAGAAGTGAGCTTATTCGTTGATAAATTTGACCCTGGATTTTGAATGTGGCCATGAAGCCTGGTGTATCAACAATAGAAATTGCCTCGAATGATGTCATCTGAAAAAAGTTGTATTGTCGGATATTTTGTAGGAAATGTCTCGACTCCGTTGTTGTTGCGTTCATATATGACTGGAATTCAACAGGTACCATTAGGTTCACCATTTCTAATGCTAAACTGATATTGGCCTTTCCTCATTCTTCCTCTCATAAATTCGTTTTTAACTACTTCCCGGTTTTGTTCTCTATTGCTGCTGGGCGAATGAAACTCTCTTTGTTTGCTGTCCAGGTTTCCTGGGAGATTTAGAAATTAGAAATTTACCATTTTTCAAATATTACAAACACTATTTCCTTATTTAACATTTCTAATCAACTATTTGCAAGTCCTGAATTCTGATTGTGAATTGTTAAATAAATTTCTGTAAACTAAGTTTAATGTGTCTAGTTTAGTCTGCAAACGATCTTGTGAAACACGAAATGTTGATCCTGTTGTCCTCGTCTACTTAAAAAAAAATCGATTAGATTCCTTTCAATTTTTGATAAGTTCATAATTGCATCGAACTTCTCAGAAATCTCTCTCAGGGTCAAAATTAAATTTTCACGTTCTTAATCCATTCTGGATTCATTCGCACGTTTGGTCCTTTTATATTAAACCATCCCAATCATCCAACCAGATTCTCATTTATTAGTTTTGATTGTTAACGTTTTTTTTTCTCATCTCAAAAACTTATCTGACGTTCGTTTACCTAACTTAATCAATATCTTTGATAGTTTGTTGGTTTATATGAATTTGTGTATTAATATTCACAACCTCTAAAAAAATAATGAAAGTCATGTCCGTCAAGATGTAGTAATTTTCGCTTCCTGTCGTTTGGCCCATAAGGTAGAGCAGCGATCCGGTTTGTAAAAGGTGTGGTATGATGAACGGATTCTTGTACTGTTAACGCTAAAATTTACACCGTTGGTTCTAATGTAAGAACCTTCAAAAATTCTCTCAATGGCGAGAATCTGATCCGAAATAAATTATCTGGTAGGAACGGGGGCTGCCGTAAAAGTTTTTAGAAAAGTAATAAAAAATTAAAAATTTTCATCAAAAATTGCTTTATTGCACCGACCAAATAGCATAGTGATTAAAGCTTTGGCGTTTGGATCGGGAGGTACCGGGTTCGATTCCCGATAGGGCCAGGGTGCGAAAGGAATTTTCATAACAGATTACGATCTGTGATGAAATGGAACACATCTATGACCCCCTGTCAAAGTGCAAAACTCATGGGCCGACCCATCTTTCATGCCAGTATAGGCTGGCATGGAGCTATGTAATGTGCAGAAGGTGACAAAATCGGACCTATAGCCGTACGTTCTATAATTTGCCGACATTGGGGTAAAAATGGGGACGGAAAAAGCGAACCGCGAAAGCGTTGGAGAGCCTTGGCCTCAGAACAGATTGCAGGGATAACAAAAAAAATAATTTTATTGCTTTTCTAAATACTCGCATTTAACCCTTAAAAGACCAGAAGGGTTCATTGGAACCTGTTTAACATTTACTTCAATTTAAAAGTGTTATTACAGGTATTATTTGGTTTTTGTTTTATTTTTACAATGCACAATATTGGTAGAATAAGAATCAATAATCCAATGCTAGGCTGTAGTTTTTTTACTTCGAAATTTTTATTTTTTATTTTTCATAACGTAAAGAACCGCTTAGTGTCCATCGGACCCATTTATGTTAATTAAAAAGGCGAGTTAATAAAACATTTCAAAATGATTTTTTGTTTTGCGAAAGCGTCAGGGTGGTGAAATTTCAAAAGAATGTCCGGAATTTACAGAAGATTTTGCAGTGTTCACCAGTAGCGATGGTACTCAATGGAATTTATATCCATTTTCTAGTGATTACGCACTACGCGGTATAAAGGTTTCGTCAGTTTGTTTCTAGACAACAGTATTTTGGATATGATCGTCAAATATACTAACCTTGGAGCGATAGCATTCTTGAAATTGAGTACAAAAATACTCATCTTCTTGAAATACAAGAATATTTTGTACTTTTGTTGACAGCTTTGACAAAGCAACAAAGCAAAATCATAATGTTGGATTTTTGAGACCCGCTTTTTGGAAATCCGAGATATCGAGCAACCATGAGCGAAACCCGGTTTAAATTTATTCACCATTTTATACGATTCGATGACAGAGTATGACTGTCCGTAGAACTAGAGATAAACTAGCTCCAATACGAGATCTTTGAGAAATTTTCATCAAAAATCTAAAAAAACTTATTTAACAAAACTTGACAATTGACCAGCAAATCATACCTTTTCAAACAGCACATTCCAAGTAATCCTGACCCACTCTATGACATTCCTTATTTAGGAAACGAGAGTTTAGTCCGAAATGCAAACCAAGCTCAGCAAGGCGTGGAGAAATTATGTGGCCCTTACTTTGGAACGTTCAGAAATATAACATTCGACAATTTCTTTACAAGTAAGCCAATAGCAAAGCCTTTATTGTCAAATGGTTTAACTTGCATTGGCACATTTTTTTAAAATAAAAAGTTAGTACAGTGTATAGACGAACAAGTCGATGTCCCTTGACTTTCCTCTAAAATATAATTAATGTAGGTGCAGTTCTTGCTAAAATAATTGATAACAAATTAAATGTGAACAAAATAATGTCCCGGAGACTATTTTTGAGATCAGTTGCTACAAGCTTAGTAACACCTCAAATTAGAAGTATGAGCCTAAAAGAGTTTGAAAGAAATTGTTGAACTTCTTCAGGGTGAAGTCGAAGCCGGACCCCAGTAAAACACAAGCTCCGGATTAAATCCTCCATGAAAAAAAATGTAATTTACGAGTATGTTACCATTTTTTGTGGTTTTCTAAAGGTTAAGATCTATACACTTTTAGATACGCTCAAACCATGTATCGAGACACTTCTGCCAGGCCGAAGACGATAACTCCAAAACATGGTTTTTGAACGCTTCACGCTTTGTGGTTCACGCATCTTATATTTGATTGTTCGGAACATGAAAAAGTCATTGGATGCCAAGTCAGGGCTGTAAGACGGATGATCCATCAATTCGATCGTTTGAGTGCTCAAACACTCGCTTGTTTGAAGTGATGTGTTTGAGCTCGCATTATCGTGATGCAAAATGATTCTCCGTATTGGGTTATTTTCTCTCAATTTGTTGACTCTTTGGGCAAATAAATGGTCATATACAAAGCTGGATTGACTGTCTTTTGATTTTGAAGAGCCACAGTAGCCACATGATTGGTTTTCATAAAGAGACACGCCACCATTTGCTTCCCAACGCTTGGAAAACCCAAATAGTCGATTGCCTGTTTTTTCCGGCTCGTCATATATCGATGACTCGTCACCTGTCACAATCTTGTATACTTTTTTCGAAGTACTACCAACGAAACTTTCAAGAATTTGGCGGCACTAATCGACACGTTTAAATGTTCATGTAAGGCCGTATGTACGCTGGTATTTATGCCTAAGTAATGTCATATGACCCTTCAAACAGTTTTCTCACAGGATCTACGTTTTCTAGCACAACAGCTGTTTTTTTCTGTTTTTTCGCTCATCTTTGAGTGAACGTCGTTCGCGTTTAAATTCATTGTAGCAAGTATAAACACTAACCATGAAGAGAAGCCCTTTCGAAAACCCTAAAAAATCATCACAAGAAAATTTTCACGAGATAATTCTTTTTTTTTTTTGGATGACTTCTGAGAAACGTAACCTCCAAAAATGTAACACTAGTTGACTGATATACAAATTTGCATCGGATTTAAAATGCGATTTAGGTCCATTACTACATTCCAAGTATTTTCGAGTTCGCTGTCTTGTTTTAATCTTACCAGTCCGAATACCGCTGAAGTTGATGCTTTGTTTTGTTGAATTGTTGCAGATATTAAGAGTGTCATTATTGATTTTTGACTGACAGATTCTATACCCAGGTTCAGATGAGCAGTCTCAATACTTGTTATATCTGCTATTCTGAATTGCCAAGACATAGTTTCAGTATTGGCTAAAATAGGATTAACACTTTAAATGATGCACCGGCTACATCGCCAGTAATAATCCATTTTGTAGGTGACCTTCTTGTGGATAAACGTAATCCCACAAACTAGTTGGGAATTCATTCTACAGAAGTTTTTCAGTTTTGATGAAGCTAATTCGCTGAATAGTTGAGAGTACCTAAAGATTGTTTTTAATCTTGCAATTAATGAGCTTTTTTCTTGGTCCTTGTGCCAGCATTCAGTTCGAAAAGTTCAACAAAACTTCACGGTTTTTACTGTTGATACAGCAAAGCAGATAAATACTCTGTACACCAGCTGAAAAATAAAAAATGAATCAATGGCCGGCATCGATATTTATACAAACTATTTAGTCACAACTTGGAATAAAAATATTGTTTATTTACGTTCAATTATGACCATAAACATAAATCAACATTTATATGATTTTAAATTAACACATATAAATATTTTTTTCGTAAGCTTCGGCAATTTTGTTCATATATCGCACATTGTGCATCTGAATTTATTGCGGTAAAAATTGCGCGACATTTCATTCAATAAATTAGGTTTTATTGTGCACAATTTTATTGTACTTCTGTGGTCTTGCACACACATTTCTGTGAATATATCCAATAAAATTTATTTTTGTTTTTTATCAAAATTGATAATTTATGACAATTATGTATCGTCACTATATATATGCAAGCGCGTCATTTTCACTTTTCGTATTACAACAAAATAAAAAATCCAATAAATTATAAAATAATTTTATAAATTAATCTGCCGCAGACTAATTTACCAGCAGCATCTTGCAGATATAATTAACATGGGTAAATTACATATTAACACGAGAGGCAGTCATTTATTTTGTTGGGCACTCGCACAAAGCACGCTAATTCTTTTGTTACGTATTGTGGAAAATATATTTTTTTTAAGGTGAAGAGACGTTTAGTTTAGTATGTAAGGTAGCGCACACGTTTATTGGTTTACACATAAAAGTGTAATACCAATTTGTGTTGACAAATTAATTTTAAAGGGTTTTAAAAAATTGCAATGTTATATACGAAACCTTTTAACCACAACTTACAGACTTCTTCAATTTTGCTTTATAACAGATAATCGATTTAGATTTTTTCATGTTAACATTGGTAATGATTAAATTATAAATCCAATTTGCTTTCAAGTAAGTAAAATAAAAATGTGTACCTTGACAAAAATATTCATGGTCGTTTAACATAAGCAAATAATGTAAAATACTAATTTTTCATTTTCATGTCTTAGAGAACATAAGAAAATGCCTTAAGTGTTATAAAAATTTTGTTGGAAAAACTTTTAATTGATTGTGTGCTTGTGTCAGACAATTCCCGTCAATTTTCTAGTAAACGTGAGACGTCTCATTTACCAAGACGTTGAAAGTTTATTTTCTAACTAATGAAACACTGGATTCTTAACATTAAAAAAATCGGTCGTCTCATCAGACTTTGAACTTACATACTGCGGACGAGTTAGACTGGGTTAGTAAAGTTCGATGAAATTAGGTATGAAAAAAAATTTGGTAGTAGATTTTGGTGTTTTCATATATTGTGTCGAACTAAAGTAAATTTTATTTCCTAGAGAACTTGACCAAATTTTATCAAAATAGTGTATCGAATCCCCAGTCTGTCCAGGCCAAGGGGTACACAACTAATGCAAATTTTGTACACCGATTACAAACACCTGAGAGGTTGTCAAGTGATTGTAAGCGATTTTTTTAAATTGTGTATTTAGTTTCCATTCGATTGCTTTTTATTAATGATTTTCACGTACAATTAAGAAGATTAGAGAGATTATTTTTAACCTTTATCTGGCTGACTAGGTACAATTCTTACTTTTGCGTTTTAAAATTGCGACAATTTTTTTTATTAAGCTAAGAGAGTTCGAACTCCATGACACATCTCTATATTTTTGGAATAGATTATGCTATAATTTTTCAAAAAGTAATTTTACGTTTTCCCAGTGCAAATGGCTCATGTGTTTCTTACGAGTACAACACATTTCGGCTATGTATGCTATGCATGTGATTATTTTGCAAAGTTTTGCAATATGTACTTTAATTTTCACTTCGTGCTTGTAATTTTAGGATAATTAAATAATCCAATAAAATTTAGGTCTTTCGCAATGTACACTATTTTACAATACGACAATGAGACTTTAAGTAGACAAAATATGCATTTTGGATGTTGATTAGAACTCGGAAACATATTAAATGTCAGACACAATTTGAAATTTTTTTTCGTACTTCTAATAGTTTTAATATGATCTTATTTGTGTTATTGCTGTGCATGAGGAAAAGTATATATAAGGTGAGCTTTTAGGCTGCTTGGTTGCAGTGAACACATGTAGTCTTTGGAATGCCGTGCTATCTTGGTTTTAGACAATAAACGCACATTTTTCTGGGTTTACGTTGTTTTTTTTGATTAATTCTCGGCAGATTTAGCAACTGCTACAACCAGGGCTGGACCCCTGGGTTTTTAACAGATTTTGGTTGCTAGTTGGAGTCTTTGTAATTGTTAGACGACGTTGAAGCATCATTTCAATCGCCAACCTTACAAAATTTCCCTTCGTCACTTGATGAATTTTGCTGCGGGCTTCAACTGCAGGCAAATATAATTCATATGCCAGATTGTTTAAGAATTTTCGACGGTGATCCTTCGCTCTAAATCTTGGATTGTGTTCGTCGACCATGTTGAAAAAAGGTCTATTATTATATTTGAAAATTTCCGGTTTTCCGTTGGTCTCTCTTGAAAAATTCATGAATTTTATTATTTTGAACTTTACACAACAAAATTGCATCTACTACTGACGAATATCTTAGTAAAAAAATTCTACTTAAAAACCGATATAATTAACAAAATTTGTTTTTCCCTTTTCTTAATTTTCAGGTGGAGTCCAAAACCAAAGAAAATAACACACAATGCAATTTTATACAACATAAAATTTTAAATTATTATCATTTTCCATATAAATTATATAAAGGTACAATTGTACCTATTCAGCCGATATGTGTTGGTTTTTTCTTCAGCCCGACAAAGGTTAAAAATGTTCTTGATCGACAAGATTATTTTTTATAAAATCTGATTGTTTGGATTTAAAATAGGATTATTCGACAAAATCGTGATTTTTTGTTAAAAGTTATTTTATATGAAAATTCGTGTCTTAAATGGATTCGCCCGAAGCCTCTGTTTATGGTTGGGTTATATAGTAATTTGAATTATTTTATAAAAAATTAATATTTTCGTCTATGTTGAGTTATTTTTTCTTATTGAGCTTCACTAATCTTCTAGAGCATTAATCGTATTATTAGATGTCCCAAGGGTCCGCATTCTGAACCAATAGAAATGTGGTTACTTTCCTACTTTAACTTGATTGACGCCATCCAACTGTATTTTATAGTTGGACGTATACAAATTTCCTAGATTATTCAGGCCAGTTCTTAGATGAGCCAAGTCCAATGGTTAATTTAATGGAAACCTACAAAATGTATATCAATAAAAGACAAATATACATGGCAGAACCCAAATTGCTGTTGTCAATATGGTGGAAACAAATTTGTTGTTGTCACTACGCTTTTAACACAATACTCACTATGAACGATATTAGGAAATTTATGGTCCTGTAAAACTATTTTGATACTTAATTTAAAGCAAAGTAATAAATTTGATTGATTTGTAAAAAAATGTTGTTGTTGTCAATATGGCGGAATCAAAATTGTTGTTGTCAATATGTTTTAATAAGAAAATTTATTATGAACAATATTAAGAAGCTGTAGAAACTTAATGACATTTAACATCTTAATTAAAGCGAAATGTTCAGCTTAATGATTTTATCTAAATAAATAGTTGTTGTTGTCAATATGGCGGAAAAAAATTTGTTGATGTCATTACGCTTTTAATAGGAAGCTCACAATGCACGATTTTGGGAAATTTTGGGCGCTGGGAAATTGTTTTGATACTAAATTTAAAGCAAAATAAGAAATTTTATTGATTCTATCAAACTAGATCGTTGTTGTTGTCAATATGGCGGAAACAAATTTGTTGTTGTTATTACGCTTTTAATAGGAAGCTCACTATGTACGATTTTGGGAAATTTTGGGCGCTGTGAAACTGTTCTGATACTTAATTTAAAGGAACATAATGAAATTTATTGATTTTTTAGAAATAAAATGTTGTTGTTGTCAATATGGCGGAATCGAAATTGTTGTTGTCAATATGTTTTAATGAGAAAATTTATTATGAACGATCTTAGGAAGCTGTAGAAGCTGAATGACATTTAACATCTTAATTAAAGCGAGATGTTCTGCTGAATGATTTTGTCTAAATAAATAGTTGTTGTTGTCAATATGGCAGAATCGAAATTGTTGTTGTCAATATGTTTTAATGAGAAAATTTATTATGAACGATATTAGGAAACTGTTGATGCTTAATGATATTTTACATCTTAATTAAAGCGAAATGTTCAGATTAAAGATTTTATCAAACTAAATAGTTGTTGTTGTCAATATGGCGGAAACAAATTTGTTGTTGTCACTACGCTTTTACCACAACACTCACTATGAACGAAATTAGGAAATTTGAGGTCCTGTAAAACTATTTTGATACTTAATTTAACGCAAAATAATACATTTTATTGATTTTTCAAAAAACGTTGTTGTTGCCAATATGGCGGAATCGAAATTGTTGTTGTCAATATGTTTTAATAAGAAAATTTATTGTGAACGATGTAATAGAACTGATAAAACACTTGCTACATCGTAATTAAAGCGAAATGTTCAGCTTAAAGATTTTATCTAAATAAATAGTTGTTGTTGTCAATATGGCGGAAAAAAATTTGTTGATGTCATTACGCTTTTAATAGGAAGCTCACAATGCACGATTTTGGGAAATTTTGGGCGCTGTAAAACAGTTTTGATACTTAATTTAATGCAAAATAAGAAATTTTATTGATTCTATCAAACTAGATCGTTGTTGTTGTCAATATGGCGGAAAAAAATTTGTTGATGTTATTACACTTTTAATCGGAAGCTCACTATGCAAGATATTGGGAAATTTTGGGCGCTGGGAAACTGTTTTGATACTTAATTTAAAGCAAAATAAGAAATTTTATTGATTCCATTAAACTAAATCGTTGTTGTTGTCAATATGGCAGAATCTAAATTGTTGTTGTCAATATGTTTTAATAAGAAAATGTATTATGAACGATATAATGTCTGCAAATAGTTGCCTTATTGTTTCAGCTTTTTGCACTTTTTTATCAAAAAAATGGATTGGAGAATATGTCGTAGCTAACATCCGAGATTCTTTTATCACGAATGTATAAAAAGATCTCGAATACACCACAGTTGATTTCTGAAGCAAATATGAAACTTTTTGGACTTCGGAGGTAAAACTGTAACAAGGCCTATTGAAATTTTGTTTTTCATTTTATTTGAAACTTCAAATTTGTTGTGGTTTTTTGTAAATGTCATACTTTTCAATGTCATATAGGAGCTTTTTAAATTTTTTCTTTTCGTCATATTTCGCAAAAAATCTCATAATTAATGGAAAAAGTTTATGTATCAAGTTTCATTCCAAACAGTATATAAGTAGTATACGTAGAATAATTTTTTTTTATTCAAATTCGTCATTTCCAGGAATACTTTAAAATTCATCTGAACAATTTTGGTTTGATATTTAATTCACAATCCTTAGTTTTTAACCGGTTTTTGTAAAGCCTAAAAAATATTTGCAAAATATCGAAAAATGTTCAGCGGGAGCTACTAGAAATTACTAGAGAATCTGAATATGAGAATATCTGAGAGATACGAAAAGTTTCGTCCCGATCAATCAATCCTTCTGGACTGTACAAAGGCGGAAGACAACTTGAAAAACATTTTGTTGTCAAAAATCGTAATTTCCGTTTAAACTTTGGAAAAGTAATGTAGTTCATAACAGTTTTTCTCATAGTTAGTATACGAGGGTTGCCTTTAATATTTCGGGATAAGAGAACAAAGTTAATATTTTTTGCATACGTTTTACCCAATTTTCGTAGAACTTTTTAAAATCAGATTGGTGTACCTCCAAAACATGCATTTTGAACGCATTAACCACTTTTTCAGGTGTCGAAAAACATTGACCTCGCAATTTACGAGTACAAATTCTGGAAACCCAGATTTTCAACCCGACCCAGGGACGAGTGACCCATTCGCTCAAATTTTCAGTAATTTAAGATTAAGAATGATCCATCGTGAGTGGTTGGTTTTTCTTATTTTGCCGATGGCTTCTGGTAAGCATGTGGTTGTGTACCATTCAGAATTAAGCGTTCTACAAGACAATTTTGCAGAACAGCTAATGCACAGCATGAATGTATTTCGGAACAACAACCGATTTTGGACGACCTTTACGAAATTCGCCCTACTAGCGTACATCGTTTGGCAAGTGAACCGAGATATTAGTCCAGGAGTCAGTAATCCCTACATGTTTTCTTTACTAGCGGTCTATATCGTTTGATAGGTGATGGTTCACTGACCATGGGAGATTAAATTTAGAATTTATCTATGCGTTAAGGCTTAGTTATAGTCCAAAAAACTCAAAAATCATAAGTTGCCCTACTGGCGGCGTACATCGGTTGGGCGTAAATGTTGAATGAGCTTGGATAATTTATTTTAGAGTTTGTCTATGCAACTAAGCTGAGATTTAATCCAAAAACTCAAGAATTATATGTTTGCCCAAATAGCGTCGTACATGAAGTCAAAAAAAATTGGCCCAGCTAGCGACATACTACACGAAATGCATATGTTAAATTACCTACGATAATTTGTTTTGAATTGTTCCAAGTGTATAGAAGCTAAGATATAGTCTACTGAATTTAGGAACCATTTGTTGATCAAACTAAGTGCGGCCTACCTAACAAACGAAGGTGAATGCTGAATAACTTGGATAATTTTTTAAACTTAAAAAATTAAGTTCGTTAAAATATCAACTCAACTAGCGGAGTGCACTGTTTGGTATAGGTAAGTATTAAATCAGCTTGGATGATTTTTTTAGAGTTTCTCTATGTAAACTAGGAGATACAGTTCATAAATTTCAGATGCGGTATGATGGCTCAATTATCGGCATACATCGTTTCGTAGATGAATTTTGATTGTGATTGGACCACTTTTTACGAATATTTTCATGTGAAGGAACTAAAATTTTTAAAAGGTCCAAACGTTTCCTAAAATTTTAGTTGAAAAATCATCTACGAAACCATGTTTGCAGATAATTGGACCATCATACCGTTTCTGAACCGATTTGTGAATTTAATAAAAATCTAATAATTTTTTTTTAAAAAATTTTTTATCGTGTGAGCTGAAATAAAGCCTATTTGTGCTGTTTGGTCCACCGTTTAGCTCTAGTGTTCTTTGGATATTTCCTTTCCATGGACAAATTCATAGACAATTATCCAAGTTCAAGTTGGGTCAACAAATAGTTTCTAACATGTGACAGCCATATCTCTGCTCCTGTTCTTAGAAAAATCCTAGAAGAAATCATCCCCGCTAAAAAGACTTCACCTATCGACATCAGCCTAAATCGTTGGTCAGTATTTGGGACAACTTATATGTTTCTTGACTTCTGTGGACTACATCTCACCTCCTTTGCATTCAATTTTTTTTTAATCAAATTATTGGTAGCGATGTACGCTGATAGTTGAGCTAACGTATTTTTTCTGACTTTTGTGCACTATATCTTAGCTCCTTTACATAGAGTTCTAAAGAAAAATTATCCAAGCTAAGTTAACAGCCACCTAGCCAACAGCTAGGTTCTAACTTCTATGGACAAATTCTAAGAATTTCCACATAAGAACGCGATGTATGCCGATTTCAAAGCGAATTGTTTCTTGTACAAAATTTGTCGAAATAAATTATTTACGTCTATACCTCAGATCGTTCGTTGATTTTCTTAAAATGTCTTGGTGGGGATTTTATTTCGGGGATTAGCATCACGTGATATTATCAAAATGTTCTTTTTTAATTTTCTAATCTCTGGCCCTAAACTGATATTTTTGCACAAAAAAGCAAAGTTGGAAGGCAGACGGAGGGGACGATAAAGTACGGCGACATCCTAATTGCTTTTGGAAACTAAAGCGAGAAATTAGACTTACCGGAATTTTGGTAAAAACTTTTGATATAATCAAAAATGCTGTACTTTCTTTATACAAAACTCCACATAATTTCGTAATCTTTTTTGTACAACTATCACTTGCCATTTCCGGTAAAATTTAAAATTAACTGAAATTTTTTTATAAAATTTAACTTAGAAACTCTTAGTACTTTTTATAGTGTATGATGTACCTTCCAGTATATTTTCAAAGAACGAGAAAGCTGCTATGGAGGCTACCACATACGGGGACCAATTTCAGCTAAAAATCTTAGGGATCTGTCAATTTGAGAGAAAAGCGATATAGCGATTATTCTGTTGCTAGTTTTTGTGTGTATCATGAAAGTTAAAATTTTCAGTCCCAAAAAAATCTTATAAGTTTACCCTCACAGTTTCTTTTGGGCCTGCTAGAAAATAATCTCACGATAGTACGAGTAGTACTTAGTGTTGCCATATCATTTTTGGGGAATTAAATTTTAGCTAACTTCAAATACCTTGGTAATCTAAGCTCCCCGCGTATCAATATAATCAGACTAGATTAATCTGGGTTATCCCAACATTTCACGAATACAAAAAATCATTACTGTTCACTTTTAATCTTTAATTTTTCATCCACTGATCATTAATTTTAGAGCCTAATTATTTATCGAAAGATTAAAATTTTGTTTGCTTTAAATCCGGGCAATTTACCGTAAGAAAATTATTAAACCAACCGTTTATTTAAACAATTTATTACGTTTTTTCGGTTTCGGTATATATAAATCGATTAATATTTTTTATAAAATTTGACTTCAGGCAATTTACTTATTTATATACATAAATCAATCAATTTATATTTTACATTTTACTGAATTTAATATCAAAAAAATGTTAATCGATTAAAACAATAAATAAATTGCATGATTGGACACTGTTGATGCCGATAACCTATATATTATGGAATATCACACCTAAGTACCGAACTTACGTACAATGCACATTCAATTAATTTTTAATTAAAAATACATTATTTATAATTTAAAATGAAATACAAATTTTATTTGAGTACGCGACTAGCAACAGCAAATATTTATAATAAATTGACACTTATTTTTTATATTGTACATACATATACAAATGTATGTACACATACAGATATAATTTATTAAAAATAAATAATAATTATGCAAAAATAAAAATGTAATTTAAAATAATAATATTTTTAATTTATTTTGTTTTTTGCGATATTAAATATGATTAATTTGAATATATATGCGGTTAAAGTAAAATCACGTTTGTGGGAGGAATATGCCGCGAACTTTTCAATGCAATTTTACAATTTTTTGATAAAATTGGGATGCCATTAAAAAATGTATTTTTGTTTTATTTTTGACAAGATAAATTAACTTATTACGAAATTTATAAATTCGGTTATGTTTCAAATGAATAAGGATGACACAGTAATTTATAAATGGGTGATATATGAGAAAACTTCTATGTGCTGAATTGGGCAATATCCCCTTTTATATTGTCGAAAACATAATAGCTAGTTGCGAGTATTTTTGAAAAAAAAACTGCGTCGGACTATATGGCCTATTCAGAATTCTACGTGTTGTACAAACTACTTTATTACTTGCGAAAGTTTAAAACTGTATTGTTTAGTTGCAAATGAAATGTCACAGTCGCAATGATGCGCTTACGAAATAAGCCAAGTTTCATATTTTTAGAGTTAGCCGAAAAATTTCGATAATGCAGATTCAGCTGTAACAAGAAATTACAGAATAATATTTCAAACTTATAGACATCTAGTCCCAATAAGAAATACCATGTGTTATTATCGGCCATGTTTATTTTGACAACAACAACAATGTGTGACAAAAATAAAATTTCCAATATGGTTTAAATATAATTCAATATAAATCCCAATTTGGACAAATTTAAATCCGAGTTCAGTGTTCATATACAGACATCTAGTCCTCATAGGTATTTTATGTGTTATTATCGGCCATGTTTATTTTGACAACAACAACAATAAGTGACAAAACAAAATTTGGATATGATTTGAATATAATTCAAGATAAATCCCAATTTGAACCAATTTAAATCCGAGTTCAATGTTCATGTACAGACATCTAGTTCTCATAGGTACTTTATGTGTTATTATCGGCCATGTTTATTTTGACAACAACAACAATGTATGACAAAAACAAAATTTTCAAAATGGTTTAAATATAATTCAATATAAATCCCAATTTGAACAAATTTAAATCCGAGTTCAGTGTTCATATACAGACATCTAGTCCTCGTAGGTATTTAATGTGTTATTATCGGCCATGTTTATTTTGACAACAACAACAATGTGTGACAAAAATACAATTTTCTATATGGTTTAAATATAATTCAATATAAATCCCAATTTGGACAAATTTAAATTCGAGTTCTGTGTTCCTATACAGACATCTAGCCCTCGTAGGTATTTTATGTGTTATTATCGACCATGTTTATTTTGACAACAACAACAATGTGTGACAAAAATAAAATTTCCAATATGGTTTAAATATAATTCAATATAAATCCCATTTTGAACAAATTTAAGTCCGAGTTCAGTGTTCATATACAGACATCTAGTCCTCATAGGTATTTTATGTGTTATTATCGGCCATGTTTATTTTGACAACAACAACAATAAGTGACAAAACAAAATTTGGATATGATTTGAATATAATTCAAGATAAATCCCAATTTGAACAAATTTAAATCCGAGTTCAATGTTCATGTACAGACATCTTGTTCTCATAGGTACTTTATGTGTTATTATCGGCCATGTTTATTTTGACAACAACAACAATGTATGACAAAAACAAAATTTTCAAAATGGTTTAAATATAATTCAAGATAAATCCCAATTTGAACAAATTTATATCCGAGTTCAATGTTCATGTACAGACATCTAGTCCTCATAGGTATTTTATGTGTTATTTTCGGCCATGTTTATTTTGACAACAACAACAATGTGTGACAAAAACAAAACTTTCAATATGGTTTAAATATAATTCAATATAAATCCCAATTTGAACAAATTTAAATCCGAGTTCAGTGTTCATATACAGACATCTAGTCCTCGTAGGTATTTTATGTGTTATAATCGGCCATGTTTATTTTGACAACAACAACAATGTGTGCCAAAATAAAATTTTCAATATGGTTTAAATATAATTCAATATAAATCCCAATTTGAACAAATTTAAATCCGAGTTGAGTGTTCATATACAGACATCTAGTCCTTGTAGGTATTTTATGTGTTATAATCGGCCATGTTTATTTTGACAACAACAACAATGTGTGACAAAAATAAAATTTTCAATATGGTTTAAATATAATTCAATATAAATCCCAATTTGAACAAATTTAAATCCGAGTTCTGTGTTCCTATACAGATATCTAGTCCTCATAGGTAGTTGATGTGATATTATCGGCCATGTTTATTTTGACAACAACAACAATGTGTGACAAAAATAACATTTTCAATATGGTTTAAATATAATTCAATATAAATCCCAATTTGAACAAATTTAAATCCGAGTTCAATGTTCATGTACAGACATCTAGTCCTCATAGGTATTTTATGTGTCATTTTCGGCCATGTTTATTTTGACAACAACAACAATGTGTGACAAAAATAAAATTTTCAATATGGTTTAAATATAATTCAAGATAAATCCCAATTTGAACAAATTTAAATCCGAGTTCAGTGTTCATATACAGACATCTAGTCCTCATAGGTATTTTATGTGTTATTTTCGGCCATGTTTATTTTGACAACAACAACAATGTGTGACAAAAACAAAATTTTCAATATGGTTTAAATATAATTCAAGATAAATCCCAATTTGGACAAATTTAAATCCGAGTTCAGTGTTCATATACAGACATCTAGTCCTCGTAGGTATTTTGTGTGTTATTATCGGCCATGTTTATTTTGACAACAACAACAATGTGTGACAAAAATAAAATTTCCAATATGGTTTAAATTTAATTCAATATAAATCCCAATTTGAACAAATTTAAATCCGAGTTCAGTGTTCATATACAGACATCTAGTCCTCATAGGTATTTTATGTGTTATTATCGGCCATGTTTATTTTGACAACAACAACAATAAGTGACAAAAAAAAATTTGAATATGATTTGAATATAATTCAAGATAAATCCCAATTTGAACAAATTTAAATCCGAGTTCAGTGTTCATGTACAGACATCTAGTCCTCGTAGGTATTTTAAGTGTTATTATCGGCCATGTTTATTTTGACAACAACAACAATGTGTGGCAAAAATATAATTTTCAATATGGTTTAAATATAATTTAATATAAATCCCAATTTGAACAAATTTAAATCCGAGTTCAATGTTCATGTACAGACATCTAGTCCTCATAGGTATTTTATGTGTTATTATTGGCCATGTTTATTTTGACAACAAGAACAATAAGTGACAAAAAAAAATTTGAGTATGATTTATAATTCAATATAAATCCCAATTTGAACAAATTTAAATCCGAGTTCTGTGTTCATATACAGACATCTAGTCCTAAAAGGTATTGTATGTGTTATTATCGGCCATGTTTATTTTGACAACAACAACCATTTGTGACAAAAATAAAATTTTCAAAATGATTTAAATATAATTCAATATAAATCCCAATTTGAACAAATTTAAATCCGAGTTCAGTGTTCATATACAGACATCTAGTCCTCGTAGGTATTTTATGTGATATTATCGGCCATTTTTATTTTGACAACAACAACAATGTTTGACAAAAACAAAATTTTCAATATGGTTTAAATATAATTCAATATAAATCCCAATTTGAACAAATTTAAATCCGAGTTCAGTGTTCATATACAGACATCTAGTCCTCATCGGTATTTTATGTGATATTATCGGCCATGTTTATTTTGACAACAACAACAATAAATGACAAAAAATAAAATTTTCAATATGCTTCAAATCGCCTTAAAATTTACTCTAATAATACTAAATTACCTAGGAAATGTATGCCTATTCTTATGTTACACCTAATAATTTATTCAATGACAGTAGAGAGTTGGTACAGCGTCAATATAAATAAGTCTAGTCTTTCTTGATTAATCTTTGTGATTATTGTGGATTAAAATGTGAGAGCGAGTGAAGAAAAAGGCTTGGGTTGGTGTTTGCTCTTGTCACCAGTAAACGTTGTTTCGGTTCATGAGTATCAGTGTTGTCCACAACACTGTCATTAGCATTGTCTGTTGCTGATGGTTCTTTTGTGAACAGATTTCCCCTGATCATGTACTGGAACGACGTGTCTATGAGTCTACTATTTGCCTTGCACCCATTGAAGGAGGTTAATTGTATTTTACTAGAATAATAACTGATCAGCGTTGTCGTCATCTTCAAAAATATTCATTGCTCCATCTCTCCCAAAAACCCCCTTTTAGTTTCTCAAATTTCGAAAACCGTTTTTATTGATGATCCTTTCAGGAAATGGCCGTGCAAATTGGGTATACCACGATCTTCTTTAGATGATTTTAATCTGAATTTATGCTAGTTTCTGATAATCCTCCAAAATGAGATGATGCTTAAAAATACGACATTATTCCGTCCAAAGCTAGCTATTTTGACACTATTTAATTGAAATTCGCATTATCATTTTTGCTTTATTTTTAGCTAGTTGTTGGCTCTAATAAAGTTCGGTTATCAATGTAAATTTCATTGCACTATCCGTGCCTTGAGCTGAATAACTGTAGAAGACAATAAATATTTCTGCAGTAAGATCTGTTACCAACATTATGTGGATTACTTTGTTAGTAAGAGAGATGAAGATCAACAAAACCTTGGAAAGCCCGCACGTACATAAAAGTTTTGAATGGTTTCGAAATCGCTCACTGCTTTCATCCTATCGTTTTACTTTCGCTTTACATCCAGCCTCTAGTGAGATTCGAACCCAGTACCTCCCGGTCTAAGTGCCGAAGCACTAATGTCGGCCACAAATTATTGGAATCTCAGAATTAATGAGAAAATCGTTAGTATGAAGTTGTATTTCGAACAAATCGTTTCGGCTGTACGTAGGACATATACATTTTAGTGTGTAGTCCATTTTTCCATAATTGAGACACTTTTCAAAAATATTTGCAAACAACGAAGAAGCTTTACTGGGCAAGTGGTGCAGTGGTTAGCATTTATACATTTTAAATTTTATATGTCCTACGTACAGCCGAAACGATTTGTTCGAAATACAACTTCATACTAACGATTTTTTCATTAATTCTGAGATTCCAATAATTTGTGGCCGACATTAGTCCTCCGGAAATAAAAGCTTCCAGAGAATTGTTTTCGTTTTTTGTGAATACTTTGAAATTATAGCATTTACGAGAAAAAAGTTTATAACTTAAAGATTCCAAATTAAATTTGAAAATTTGAAATTTGTTTTAATTTTTTTTAAGCGGAAATGACGTCTTTTGAAAAAAAAAATTTGTTAACAGACATGCGACCCAGATGTATAGCCCAGGTGGATTGATTGGTTGAAATGAAACTTCATACTTTAGATTTTCCACAAACTAGAAGATCCTAGTAAATTTTGGTCAAAATCGGTCCACCGGAAGTAGCACCTTCCACAGAAGCTTTCTCGTGTTTTGCAAATATTTTGAAAAATGTATATCATTTTTGAAAGAACCAATTAAATAAAACGAATTGTAAAACAAATTTGAAATAAATTAGGGATTTTGATAGAAAAACTTTATTTCACAAAAATTCGGCATCTCTACAGAACAGGCGGATCGACTATTTGGAACAAAACTTCATATAAAACTTTTTCATAAATTTGTAGATCCTTGCGAAATGTGGTAGAGATCTGTGTACTAGAAGTGGCAGCTTCCGTCGGAGCTTTTTCAATTTTTGCAATCAAGATAAAATTTTTAACAAGGAACAATTATTAAACTTGTTGTTTTTCTGAAATATACAAGACAATTTTTATCGCAATTTCGGGATGTTCGAATTTTCTCTTTAGAAATTAAGTGTGGTGCTAACAGAAAGTATTGTGTTGGAAATAAAACATACAACGCGCTATTGTTTAATAAATTTCCTGAAATAAAGGTAACAAACATTTGAATGCCATAGTCTCCTAATCTTAAAAATTGTTGAAATAATTGCAGTATTGCCAGGCAATTCACTCGTGGCTGCTGAGTACTCCAACCTGGGTGCCTGCGTTTCGCTTACATCTTACCACTCACACAGATAAAGTTTCAGGTGCATTGCCTCTCAATAAAGTGAAATTTTTGAGAATATGTCATGATAATGATTGCGTAACATTGAATCAGTCTGTCGAACATTAAATAATTTCTATTGGTTAATGATAAGCTGTTCTAAGCCATACATTTATAATAAGTTTAGTAGTCCAACTTCCTTAATACGTTTAAATTACAAAATTCTAATGATGAATGGTACGATAAAAATTTGACCAAAAATTCCCAAATATTTTGACGACGTATTCTCAATCAATTACCATCAAAACAGTTAAAAATTAATTTTATAAATTCGCTTAAAAATCAAAAGATGAAAAAATGCCATCAGATTAATAAACAAATTTGCATTTAACTTTTGATGATATAGCTAAAAGTGTTTTTGTTCAGCTTAAAAGCTCTCATTAATTTTAAAAGATTACGAATGTTTAATTAATTTGTTTTTACTATTTAACTTGTCATCATATACTTCATGGAATTGCTAACATGATGACATATAATTGTTATCTTTAACGTATTAAGATGTGTTCAATCTAACCACAATGTGACAGACACATTAATTTGTCTATAGTTTACTGTGGTACCCCAGGATTAATTATTAATTCGCATTGTAATTTATAATTAATGCAAGTTTCGAATAAAAGCCAAATTTTAGGGAATTACATTTTTTTTGATCCGCGTACAAATCGATAGTAGAGGCTTACACATCCTCTTCAATCCACTTAATCATTGTTAACCTATTTATGACCATTTGCCCGTTTACCATCTATAAAAAATACAAAGACACCGCCTTATTTACATGCAATGAAGGCCTGCGATAAATATAAAACTGTCGCATAAAAATTTCCCATTTTCAAAATATTTCAATTAAGACATTTTTTTTGTGTTCGCTAGAGAGAGAAATAGACGAGTTTGTTAAATTTGGAATGGTGTTTATACCTCTTTGCTGGGAGCGTAAACAGACAAAACAAATCCGCCGTTTTTACTTTTCTAATGAAATTAGCATAATTAAATATAAAAGTAAACCCAACTTTTTACCATTGGTGCTGTGTATTGTTGTTGTGACAGTGCAAATATAAAAAAACGATAGAAATAAATAGAAATAAGACTAAGTGATGGCATAATTAAGGTTTAGTGTTTATTTTTATTTAGAAGACTCTTTACAATAAAATAAATAAATGTATATTAGAGGTAATTAGTAAAGGATCAATTAGACATATGTACAAGTATCTTTAGGTACCTCTAACGGAGGAATGAGCAACTAGATTGATAGGGGTAATTTAATAAAATTACTGCAATTAAAAGACTTTAGTCTATGTACGGGTATGTATACTGTACGGTTGCAAGGACATTTTTTTTTTCATTTTTGGGAAAGCAGAAATAACGGTTTAGTAAACATAAAATAGAACTAATTCTCTTGAAACTGGAAAAAGAAACTAGAAGAGACATATCTTGTACAGTCTTGTAATTACCTGAGTTCCAAGAAACCGCTGTTCTAGCAACAGGTTCTGAAGAAAATGAACTAACGATGGCGAAGCAAACAAACAAATTAATGTACGTACGGGCGCACCAAGGTTTTGATGATTAGGATTCAGTAGTGTTTTCGTAGGTGTGCCAATATGCTAAAAAATGTTATTGATTGATATCAAGATATTAATTCTGAAAACATTAAACTACGGGTTGAAGGGTAACCCGTAGTTTAATGTTTTCAGAATTAATATCTTGATATCTCATCAGCAAAATGAGTTTGTTGAAGCGGTTTCACTAAGAACTTGAATTACCAGTTGAGGTCAATGGCGAAAAATTTTGGTAATGATATTTCCGACAGCGAGCGAGAAGGTAGTATAAGTCGTTGTGAGACGCCACGGTTTCGCGTTGCCACCATTTACTTTATTTTTCATTCGTACATGGTCGTATTACTCTCGCCAGTCCTTTGGCGAGCTAATTGATTGAAATATTCAATTCAATTAATGCTGCTACCATGGTCTTGGATGTCGGTTCCTTTTTTGACAGATATCCGTCTCCCAACGTGTTATATGACTATTCTTCCATGAATCCATAAATTTGAAGATTACTCCGACTTTTAAAAATTTAACCAGCGATAAAATTTGATTTCAAACTACCCGATAAATAATCCATCTTTTAGCTATCAATTGGTTGGTGCACGAAGGAAATGTCGAATTGTTACAATTAAGCATCTTTATGCTCGCTGAAATCAATCGGTATCTCATTTAGAAGCTGTTCACTTTACGAAAACCATTTCCAACCCGCTGGTGTTATAATTGTCGATAGTTGCCGTTAAACTGAACATTTCATTAGTTATCTTGCGCCCCATCTTGTGATGAAGGATTTATCCAAGTTGATTATTTTGGGCGAAAGATGAACCGCTAATACCGCAGAAGCAACCATTTTTTTGAAGCATTCTAATGACATTAGCACCGATCAAAATATCTATGTTGTCGGAAAGATAGTAATGATGATCAGCAAATTCCATCAGCTCCTAGTGTGTGTGATGGTGAGGGCTTTGACAATAGTGGAAAATGTTTAATCGATCTGCGAGCCTAATACAAATTCGACAAGCGCGGCTGGTCTTATCGCTAATCCGATGTAATTTGCATTACTCTCCGATATGAATCTGTCTTGTGTTAACGAATCCAACACAGCGATGAAGTTTTGGTTAGAGTGCGAATATGTTGTGAAACTTGACACGGTATACAACCTCTTTTCTTGGAGGAGATTTGACATGTTCTCGAATGTAAAAGGCTTGAATTGATGGTACTGTAATACATTGTGATTTGCATCCCAAATATGGCACGTGTCAGGTATGCGATTGTTTGAGCGTGTGACGAATGCGATGATGCCGGAGCTTCAGTAATACTTTAATGAATTCGAATTTATACTGCGCTCGGGTTTATGACTTCTCCCATTATTATATCCACCTCGTGAACGGTACACCTAAACCCATAAAAAAGTGAAGAGTGTTGATCAATGTACCAAGAATTTTGCGCAATCCCGCTTTATAAACTTTTAAAAATGATTGTCGATGATGAACCGACGATGATCGTATCGATCTCGAAGAATACGACACACTTCCGTATATACGAGTATAGTCCCCTACTAATACGAACCAGCGTGCTTCCGTAATCATTGAGAATTGTTGACTGTGTTTGTTGGACAATGCCAATATTCGAATTTGAGATTGATCGTCGTAATTGGCACACCCCATACGACCAACTTGGTTTAATCATTGTGTTATATATGAGAAGTTTGCATTCTAGGTCAATGGGTGAATATTTCTAGATCAATGGTCTCGTTTCGTTTCAATATATTTTCGCAAAGTTAATCGTCGGTTCAGATGAACGCCTAGATATTTTGCTCCATTTGATTGAAGGATTTGATGTGAATATTACGTGGGTCGATTTCTTTCCATTGGCCATCTTCCATTTATTTAACCTTTTGTGGTTTTTTATGGCTACATACGATTGCCGTATCATCTGCGAACGCAGACGTCATAACTTCCGAAGACGTTGGTAGATCTGAAGTGAAAATTAAATATTACGTTGGGCCAAGCTCACTACCATGTGGTACTCCAGCCAAAATTCTTTTCTCGCCTGATTTAGAGGCTTTGTGTTTGACATAATACAATTCATTCTGGCAATTTAAGATTAATTTTTTGAAGCATCAAATGCTTGGGCAACATCCAAAAAGACAGAGGAACAAATTTTTTTTTTTTCTTTGTAAGCTGACCTTATTTCTGCAACTATTCGGTGCACTTGCTCAATGGTTCCGTGCTCGGCCCTCAAACCAAAATGATGATTATATTCTCGAATACTTTCGAGATGATTGGTAGTAGGCTTATTGGTCTGTATGATGAGACTTTGGTAGGATTCTTGCAAGGCTTCGGGATCATTTTCATAGTTGACATTTCTAGCACTCAGGGATATATCCTGATTCGTAAATTGAATTGAATATTTAAGCCAGTCTTCCAAATGCACACTCAGGCAGATGTTTAAGCATTTCACCTGTAATTTTATCATATCAGGAATTTTTTTAATTGAATTTGATATGGAATAAAAAACTTTACTAGTGGTTTCTTTATCTTAAATGTCCTCACCGGTCTGATTGCTGCATTTTCTGTTTGAACCACAGATAATCCAAGGTTTGGGGAGAGTACACTTTCAAGGGATCAGTTCATTCATCGTTAGAAAGAGGAATTGGCTTATTGGATTTCTGAGGCTGTTTAAGTTATTTAGTGGCCTTCCATTATGAATAGTCTGTGTGCGAATGAGGAGATAATTCCTTAAGATAGTTTTGCATATATTCCATCTTATTTTCTTGTAGTAGACTTTACAGCTTTCGTTTTGCCTGATTAAAGTTATGTTTAGCATCTGGTGATCGATTAATTTGCCAAATGCGCCTTAAGCGACGTTTCTCTGTTAACATTTTTCTATTTCAGCGGATGTTATGGTGTGCCTTGGATGTTTGCTCTTTGGTTTAGGCGAGGCTGAAATAGCTGCGTTGACTAGTAAATCATTCAAGTTTTCCATTGCAATTTTTATATCAGTAGCCGTATGAAGTGTAGCAGCCAGTTAGTCAAGGTGTTCGTTAGATAGTTGTATGTAGAACATGGCTTTTGGAGGGCCCAGTAATGTTATAAGACCAGAGAGTGATCAATTATTTCTCCGAAATGCTATTATTTGGAGGGCAATATATTGAAGTGAAGACTAAGCTTACTTTGTCGGGGTCCACACATACAAGGTTGCTTGAATTTCTTCAGTACTATGTTAATTTAGAACATAATGGCAAATCCGTTTTTTCATAATGATAGCAGTTTGTCCTGGACATCTGCCCAAGAGAGTTTTGTGTCATAAAATTCGTAACCATTTATTCCGAAATTGTGTTATAATTCGGGTTTGTGTTGGCTTTATTTCTTGTAGCATATTTTGCATAGATGCCATTCACTGCATCATCAGTTGCATGCAGTTATTCAGATTAGGTTCAGCATTTGAAGATTCACCTTGAAGACCGCTTGCGTATGTTGGTTTGCTGGTTGGTGTTCTGGGCGTATGCAAAGGTATGCGCATTTGGTGTAGTTTTGTATTGTCTTCTGGGACGTGATCATTGACTAATGTTTCTGCATATTGGGCATCCTCGGTAGTTTGCAGTGTGGTTTCCACCGCAATTGCTGCATTTCCTTTCTATTGGGGAGTTCTTTGGTTTTGGGCCATTTTTAGTTTGGCGTAGTTTCCCGCATACACCACACACTGATATCAACTTGCACTATGTCCTTGCAATATGAGATACTTTATGTATTAGTTGTACTTGTTCCTTTTATAAAATGCTTTCGGATGGATCCAGTTCAACCTTGACCGTTGGTTGTGGTTGCTTCAAGCGGTTCATGATCCTATATACATTCTGTATCTTGAATCCATCTTCAACAAGCGCGTCCTGGATTTCGGTTGTTTCAACATGGACATCGATGCCCTTAATAATGACAGAAAGACCCTTTGAGGACTTCAATCGGTTTGTACAATAGTTTCTGTTGTGAGCATCGTAATAATTAATGACTTCTCTCTCATGTGTGTGAATTTTTATTTCGTGTATTTTGCTTCGAAGTAAGTAGCACGCTTGATTTGAATTCTTGCAACACCTTGTGTGTATTGGTTTCGCGCAAGTAGATAGAAGGTGGCTTGTATTTTCGATTAGCCTGTTCTTGAACGGTTTAAATCGGTTTTTAGTGGTATTTTGAATTTTTCGACGTTCGATTTTTTAATTAGCAGTAGTTTTTCTGTTTTTGGACTATCCATTTTCCTTTTTACAGTAATATAGCGATTGATACCAGTTTGTGTCTTATGTACATGTCATGGCAATATCATGGCAATACTAATTATTGCTACCATGCCATTTCTTACGCTCAGCCGAAAAAATCTCCACATTTTTACTCTCAGCCCTGAAAGTTCTTGCTATCACGATAGTTAAAAACTGCCAGGACAGTTAAAACTTTTGGGGCTAAGAGTATAAATAATACATATAACAACATGTTTGTGAAGTAAGCCCAATTTTATGTAAGTTGAAATAGCCCAATTTTCATTCCAGAAAAATGAGGTGGCAAAAGTAATTATTAATATCATGACATTTTTGACTATCAGCCCCGAAAAATGCCACATTTTTACTCTCAGCCCAGACAATATTAACTGACTGGCAACTAAATCTATCACGACACAAAAAATTTTCGGGGCTGAGAGTAGAAAGTATACATATTGATTATAATATTCGGGGCTGGGAAAAATAGCTGCAAACTCACGAGAATTTCTCAGAAATTTTACGTGATATAATTGAAGGAGGACCTATCGAAATAAGCCTAGCGATGGATGAAAATTTAAAGTAATTTCAGTGAATTTTTTAGAATTTTTCTATGGGGTAGAGTTGAGAAATAGTCCTTCAAACTCAGAAATTATTCAGCAAATAATCGTTGGCCGGACTATCGGATTGTATCTGGCGATGGAGGAAGATTTAATAATTGCAATGAATTTTTTAGAATTTTTCTATGGGGTAGAGTTCGTCATAGTCCTTCAAACTTAGCAAAAGTTCGTTGGCCGGACTATTGGCTTGTGTCTGATATCACAACTCTACCCCATAGAAAAATATTAAAATATTCACTGCACCTACATTAAATCTTCCTCTATCGCCAGACACAAGCCGAACAAATTAATTTTTTAATTTAAATGGTTCTACGTTGTATGGTGCGTGCAATGATTCATATAGGGCTGGTGGTGTTGCGGTATATTTTGATTCAAATTTAGATTGTTCAGTAAGTGCCCATAATTTGTCATAAGCGGATATCATTACGATTGAATGGAAATTTGCGTATGATATATATGTTTTTATGCATTTATCGGCTTCAATCTACAGCTGTAAATATTTCCGATCAGGAGTTGAGCCAGGCTTTGGGCAGTATTATTTCTAAAAATATCTTTGTTTTTGGAGACATGAATACTTTGTCTTCCAACCAGCAGCGTTAATAGCGTCGGCTTTAAACTTAAAAATTTCTGACCACCATTTGATCGAGATATGGTTTAAGGTTTGTCAGATACTGTTACCTGGTTCTAATTTAAACCAAAATTCGGAGAATAAGAAAGAAGCTCAATCTGTTATTGTTATATGAAAAGTTCGAACTTATGGACTGGGGGGTTCGTTTTTAACATCGATAATCCATCGCTAGCTTACACATATTACTCATCTAAAATCAAACGCTTGCACCCTTGGATTTCCTTTGACTTGGCGAGACGTATTAATAAAATTAATAAACTGCGAACCAAGTTATCTAAGCGCCCTGATAATGCAGTACTTCGCGAAAGCTACAATATAATGTGATATAAAAATCTGGATCTTATAGTGAACGAAATCTTAGCTCGTAAACCTAAGACGCCACAAGTTAAATCTATTTTAGCACAGAACGGAGAAATTCTTACGAATGATTTAGCAATTGCCTAAACCCATTGTTGTTTTTCTAGTATTGCTAAAGACATAGGTGCTAAATTCATGTCCAGCAACTCGTCATCTAGTTCCGATTTGCTTTTGGATTTCAGTCCGTCAACGTTTTTTATGGCCCCAGTGTCTAGCTATGAAGTTTTTTCAACATGGACATCGATGCCTTTAATAATGACAGGAAACCCCTTTGGGGACTTCAATCGGTTTGTACACTAGTTTCTGTTGTGAGCATCGTAATAATTAATGACTTCTCTCTCATGTGTGTGAATTTTTGTTTCGTGTATTTTGCTTCGAAGTAAGTAGTACGCTTGCTTTGAATTCTTGCAACACCTTGTGTGTATTGGTTTCGCGCAAGTAGATTGGCGGTGGCTTGTATTTTCGATTAGCCTGATCTTGAACGGTTAAAATCGGTTTTTAGTGGTATTTTGAATTTAGTACTGAAATCGGTACTGAAGAGTACTGAATCGGTCTTGTTGAAATTCTTAAATAAAATCAATATTGATACAGCTAAAGCCTTCGACATGATCGATCACAAGCTTCTGCTCTCTATTTTGTATAATATAGAGTTTAGGGGAAACTCGGTGTTTAAACTATCACCATGGTTCTTCTTATTGTGAGAATTCTCCCAGAAACGTTATTTCGATGATCAATACTGATCTAAAAATTTGACTCTCATGGTTCGACAATCATCGTCTGATTCTAAACCGGAAAATTAAATTCATGTTGTTTAAATTCTCTGGTAACGTTAATTTGGCCTTTTTGCCTCGAGTGACTAATCACAGCAGGCTTGAATGTGCATCTATTGGTTACCAGTCTGAGTGTTTTGACATCGAACCTGTTGATTTGCTTAAATATCTTGGTGTTCACTTGCATACTTGTCTAAATTGGAACACGCATGTAAATTCAGTCAATCGGTATCTGTCACCAACAGCACTCCGGTGCTAAAACTTGATTATCATGCACTAGTTATGGCGAAATTGGAATATGGATTGGCGTGCTGTGGTGGTTGTTATGCAGCTACTCTGTTGATTTATATTGAATATTTCTAAAGAAACCACGAACCTTGGGATTTATTCACTACAACCAACATCTTGCCGTTAAAACATTTGTGTGTCTATAAGGTATTTTGAGAGATTTTTCAATCGAAGTGGTCAACATACTTGTACAATGAGAAGCGATTTTCGATGCAATTTTCGCGGTAACCATCAATTTCTCTGCAACATTTATAGATTTTACAACGACCACTTCCTACCATTTTACATTAGACAGGACATTCATTTGAAATTATTTTTAACTAAAGTTAAACAATGGCTTCTTGAAACTGTGAATATCATATTTTTATTCAGAGTTATTGCAAAAAAGTGTTGAACTGAGTGAAATATTTTAAAGTTGGAATTAGAACATTATTGTTATTATTAAAAGTATAGGGTTTTCCAATAGGAATGATATGATTTTTAAGTGACGTTTCGGCCATTTGTAATATGTCATGATCTTTCATTTGTTTCATTGTATTCAGTAATGTTTACAATTTCATCATACGCAAGAACAACGTTTAAAAATTATTCAGTTTTATTATCAAAAGAATCGTTCTCCAATTGCAACTTTTCGTGCACTTTTGCCATTTTATAGTCGTAATAATCGTCCAAGTGTTTACATAATGTTGAAGTGCCAATAAGACAAAAATTCGCTCGAAGTAATGCAAATATTGCTACCGTTCAGGCAAGTGTTGCTTGAAGACCGCAATTTGTCGATTCCAAGACGTTCTCAAGAATTGGGACTGTCTCAAACCACAACCTGGCGGAGAAAGGATTTGGGTTAACATCCGTATAAAATTGTTCTCACTCAAGAACTGAAGCCATTGGACCACCGTAAACGTTGTGAATTTTCTGACTTTGCCTTGGAACAACTTGAAAACGATAACGATTTTTTAAAGAAAATCATCTTCTCCGATGACGCTCACTTTCATCTGAGTGGCGCGGTAGATAAACAAAACTATCTATTCTGGTGCGAGGAAAATCCACAAATTATTCATGAAAAACCATTGGATCATTCCATTATATTTCACGATCGGTTCAGTTTTCATCTCACCGAATTCAATTTTTTTGGTTTTATCGTGTTGTTTGAACAAAAAAAAAACAGACACGTATTTGTTGGTTGTTTCGTGACCTTTAGTTGTCCCGTTATACGGTTAGGAAATTGGGCAGTTTTTCCCACTTTTAATAAATTTTTGTTTGGAGGTTACATTAAACTGGTATATTTCCGGTTCTACTAAAGGTATCGTTAAAAGTGATGTTACTTTAGAAAGACCTTAGATAGTGTTAAATTATTCATCCATCATTTCATGTATTCCAAATATTATCAAGCGTTGCAAAAGTCAGTCAGTATGATTGGTTCAACAATAAATTACAACAAATGTTTATAAGCAATATTTTTTTTATTTTTGAATGAAACTTAACTCTATATTACTACAATTTGAATTTTTTTTAGTTTGAATATAATTTTTGTTGATGTGTGGTATTGCCTGATGTATTTGACGAGTATTCTTAACTGCACAAATGGTAGAAAATCTTATGTTTAATTTTCTTTTAATGCTGGCATACTCCGTTTTGGTTACATGGATGGATTTCATATTACTTTTACCTTTACGCCATTCGTAAAAGCTCTTCGGTGTATTAAAAAGGCTTGCGTCAATACTTCTTAAGAACCTACTCTAGCTGCCCTCTTAATCATAGCATCTGATCTGATGGTCCCTTACCATGACTTGTTGCGAAGAAATTCCATTCAATATCAAAATCTTCTTTATGGTAGTGATATTTACTAGATTTTTCTTATTTTTAAACTGCGAAACAGCTCCATCCGTAAAGTAATATCTTCGGAGGGCCTAAAGTATGCAACGATTGGAAATAGCGTATCTCGTTTTGTGTTAAAAATTTATAGTGTTCCGAGAATTCCACAATAACAGCATATATTCTCCAATTTGAAGATTATGTGCACTTCTTTGGTCCCAGTTTCGCAAATTGCGAAAATCATATTTTATCGAATGGGTATTCCTCTACAAATGTTTGATAGGCTTCAGATAAATTCACAAAGCTGCCGACTAATATCCATACATTTATAGAAACTTTCTACCAACGTAGTTGTTTTAAAAGAGATTACTGTTCTTTTTTTCCTTCCGTTGCTATTTTCTATGATTTTTCAACCATGTATTGTGTTATCGCAAACTCGCTCATAATTCTTACTGATGACCAATGCTCCGGTACACGCGTGAGAAGTTAAATTTTATTTGAATAGCTTTCCTCTCGACGAAATGCTTCCTTAATGCCTCGCAGAAGATTTTCTTCATCTTTATTATGATCTGGTTGATTGTTGTCGACAAATACTGTAACATTTGGAACTGGAACTTGTAGAACATTTTTGCAAGTTAACTCTTCTATTTTATTAAGCTGCTGTAAATTATGAGCCAAAATCTCCTTAAATGACAAATGATTTTTGAGCAGGTACAAGTGTATTCAAATGTAATTCGTTGTTTTCGCATATGTCGTACGTTACAGATAATATTTTAAAAATTTGTGTTCATTTTAAGGTGTAGTCATTTGAGGACATACGTCCAGAGCCCTGCATCGGATAGTAATATCCGCGGATATCCGCAAATGAGGTTACAATATCACATCACGTTAATTTCAGATGAATGATTGATAAGTTCATTCAATCCTATAGCCAGGGATCCAAAGGCTGCTGGAAGCGACAGACTGCTGTCGTACCGATCATGGAAATGGTTCAATAAGAATACAACTTAAACGCTTGTGTGTTCACTGGTTGAGACTTAACGTAAAGCAAATTCATAAAAAACGATTTATGTGCGGTAGCGGATTTTAAAATTTTTCGCGAGTGCGGTTGCGGAGAAATTTATATTTTTTTCGGCGAATGCGGATCGGATGCGAATACGAAAAAACGTATCCGCGCAGGGCTCTAATACATACCACAACTATTCTATAAAATAGAATATTTTTAAAAATCGACTAATGTTACTTGCCGTATGTAATGTTAAAATCGATAAAAATCAGTTTGTGAGTTTGAAGCTGTGTACCACTAAAAATAAATATTGGACATTTGAAAAATTACACCCATTTTAAACACGTGTTCATTTTTTATTAAAACGCTATAACATACAGTTACAAAAATTTTGTAAATTCTCCTCGTTTTAGCTGTCTGTCTGTCCAATTTAAAATAATGTACCGGCTAAACTAGGTATTGTATATATATAAAGTATTTACAATAGCGGAGCCTTTACCCTTCGAATGGTGGGTCACATGTCTTTATGGGTTGATAGTTGCGCCCAATACAGGCCAAAACATTTCGCTACCTTAACTTCACTAAAACTCTTAAAATAACGGTACTTTCATAAAATTGTTTATTGAATAATTAAACATCTTCTGAGATCTCTCTCCGACTCTACTATAAAGGTATCGTTCAAAGTGGTTTAACGATACCTTTAGTAGAACCGGAAATATGCCAGTTCAATGTATCGTCTAAAACAAAATTATTTAAATTTTCTAGCAATTTTCTATCGGGATAACTAAAGGTCACAGGTTTAATATGGCCTCCTAAAATTTGTTTATTAAAACTGGGAAAAACTGAACAATTTTCTAACCGTATAACGGGGCAACTGAAGGTCACAAAACTTAACCAAAAAATACGAGTCTACTTTTTTGTTCAAGGAACACGATAAAAGCAAAATAATTAAATTCGGTGAAGTCGAGTTCAAAAAGTGCCAAAAATCTTGTGAAATATAATGGAGTGACCCCATTACATTCACCTAAATTGGCAGTTTGGTGTGGTTTTTGGTCTGATGGAATCATCGGTCCGTATTTTTTTCGAAATGAAGCTGGTAACACCGTTACAGTCAATGGAGATCGGTATAGATTGATGATAACCAACTTTTTATGGCCGAAATTGGAATAAGTTGACCTTGACAACATTTGGTTTCAAAAAGACGGGGCTACGTGCCACACAGCAAGTACAACAATTGAATTATTGCAAGAAAAGTTTGGAGATTCGATTATTTCAAGAAATTGTGATATTGAATGGCCAAGAAGTTGTGATTTAACACCATTAGACTATTTCTTTAAGCTTTACAAGTCAATAGGCCAAACTCTCTTCAAGCTTTACAAGTCAATATTAAAGAAGTCGTGGAGGCAATTTGAATGACGTTTTATTCAGAACTTAATTGTATCGATTGTACTTCACATTAAATAAAAAATATTTCAATTTCATTAACAATTAGCAAGTGTGTCCTTTTTAAAGAAATCGTATCACACTTATTGGAAAACCCTTTAGTAGTAGTAATGGTAGTGTGTGACAGTATTTATGGCGGACGGTTTTATAGGCGATCTTGTCACCGTACTTCTTTTTAAGAAAGGATTATTTAATTCCGTAAACATATTTCTTCATCCGTGAGCCATACTAGATGAACCATTTACCAGACTCACAACTTCAGAGGTATTGCTTGTAGCTGTATATGGTGTAGTAACCTAGCGTTGAATCACTACATCATATTTCATATGAGTAAAATAAATTTGCATTATACTCATACCTAAAATAAAAATTACAACAAAAATGATTAATGGCATTTAGAATTTGTAAATGTCCCGGAGGCTTCAATTAGTCTTTAATGAATCTTTATATATGGATTATCTCAAGAAAATATGTAAACTGTACATTTAAGAGAGAAAATGTGTTATGTTTTAAAAAATCAGATTACACGACTGATAAGGAAGCAGTGTGTAATAAGACAACCGTCCTTCACAAAAAGTAAAAGGATATCACCCACATGGTGTGCTGTATATTATAAAGATAATACATGCAGCAGGAAATAACTCATGTACTTATTTAAAATTTTTGTTATAAATTGTGCAAGATAAGATCGTCTTGCACATCACAAAAATTTATAATTACATACAAAGCAAAAATTATTTTACTGTAAACAACAGTGATTATAAATTCAATTACAACATGCATACGTAAAATCGATATAGTGATATGGTTTGTAAATGCCTTATATATATATATATATATATATATATATATATATATATATATATATATATATATATATATATATATATATATATATATATATATATATATATATATATATATATATATATATATATATATATATATATATATATATATATATATATATATATATATATATATATATATATATATATATATATATATATATATATATATATATATATATATATATATATATATATATATATATATATATATATATATATATATATATATATATATATATATATATATATGTAGATTGACATTTATGTAATTAAGATAAAATTGGAATACATATAGGTTATACCATCTCAAAAAAATCCAATCAATCTTAACAAAAAAAAATTTGTTGCTCTTTTAACATGCTGTTTCTCGTCTTTATGGTTAAGGATATATGTAAGAAATAATTTACGTTTCACATGTAATTTGTGTATAAGCATGTTAAAAATATTACAGCAACCACCAACATACAAAATGTCACAGATTTTTCTTAAAAACAATCATCTTCATCTTTATGTGTATGTACCCCAGTATACATCAAGCTCAATAAATTAAAAAAAAATATAAAAAAAATATGTTCCTTACAAGAAAATAAAAAGCGAAATGAAAATTGATTTATGTTACGAAAAAATTTGTAGAGGTAAACAAAAATAAAATGGTAAAAAATAAAAACAGAACAAGAGAAGATACGGGAAATTTATGTAAGGTAACGTTATTAACGCAATTTAAAGTAAAAAAAAAAAAAAAATGATAATAATATTCATAAACGAAACGGCAGTAGATGAGGAAACCAAACCAAACGAAAGGGAAAACTGGAAATTTTTTTTGTAATAATTGGGATAAATTGATAATAAATTGGCTGAATGAATTTCGAGAACCTGTGTGTTTGTGAGATACCTACATACCGCATAATATTGGTACACGCCGTATGTAAATGGAAAAGTTGGAGGTGAGATGATAAATTGGTATTTAAATTTAATTATTTGTCAGGCTATTAGTCAAAATATATTACATGCACATACATAATTGGTTATGTACACGATTTTCTTTGAACGAGATCGTTAGAATTATGGTAATCAACTATTCGGGGAAATTTATCTCGCTTTGACGATTCAAAATTTAGTAGTTATCTGAGTAACATGGGAATGGTAATATTTCATATTTACATAATTGGTATGTGCTCGAGAAAATTATTTTAAGAACCTAATTTTTTTAATCTATATGGAATAATAATAATCGATTATTTGGCTTCAGCCAGACAGAATTCTTTAGAAAATTCGGTTATTGAAGTTAATAAAATTTTATTTTATTTAAATTGATGGCTTGGGAAATGGGGTTCAAATAAAAATTTATATTGACCTTGTATATACAGCAACTGCGGGTTTGTGTGTTATCGCTCAGTTGTATGTCGATCCGTATTGTATGTAAAGCTGATGCCAAATACATAATGACGATATAAGTATGCTTAAACACTATACACTTTTGATCTCTTCAAGCAATTGCCGAACTATACACTTTTAATCATCACCTGAATCGATTTTTAGAAAATTGATTAATTTTTCACATTTTCCACTTTTTTTTAATTTCATTTACCAACATAATTTCGATGCCTTATTTGTAGAACGATTTATCTTGGTCTTCAAAATAAGCTTCAGTTTAGGCTACCAATTCTTCATTGGAGCGAAATTTCTTTTCCTGGAGCTTTAATTAGAGGTTTGCAAACAAGTATTAATCGCTGGGGGCCAAATCTGGCGAATACGGTGGATGCGGAAGAAATTTAATGTGCAATTCGTAGAATTTCGTTTTGGTGAAAAAGCAATTTTTTTCAGGGAAAATGTTGCTGCAAAATATGACCAGCACGTTCCATTGATATCTTAACAATATCAGCTATCTCACGCAACTTTACTTTACGGTCAAAACAATTTCGTGGATTTCTTTATTCTGGAGTCACAGCCCCATTTAGGCGTGGTGAGAGCGAGGTGCATCATCATTCCGGATAACACTTATCCAGCGATTGCTTTGCTTGGACGGTATTTTGCCCATCAAAAAACAGTTTTTAATCAACACACGAAATTCTTCGTTTTTCGTTGAATCGAAAATCATAGAAAACGAATTGTGACTAACTTTATACTTTATATAATCTAACCTCAATATTTGCTTGCCATGTGGAAATACAATTTAGTTAGTTTTAGTTTCTCGAAGGAGACGGTTGATTTATTTAAAAAAGTGTCTGTATGTTTTTAATCCGCGAAAGTGTTTGTTTTCGAAGATTTGGGTCGAATAAATACACGTCAGTAAAAAGGTGATGGTATTTATTTGGAATATTTTTCGCTACTTTCACGAGATGGCTAATTTGCCATATTTAGAACGGACGATTATGAGCGTCAACAAAATAGATTACGCACAATCCTAACGGAAATGGAGAGCGATGACGATGTTAATAAACAAACCGCCATCTGCGAAATTGAACATTTGGAAGTTATTAGTGAACATTACTTAGAGACAGATCAAGATGGGGATTCCGACAGCATCGAGTGCGTTGAGAATAATGATAATGGTTTAATGGGAAAAGACAGTTCTTTATTGAGAAAATCACCTTTTAAAACAGCACGGTCAAACCCAGTAAATATATTCCAAGCTTCACCAGCATTCACACAATTTTCAAGTTTTGTAAAAACCCCGATAAATATGCCACTACAACAGACTATACAAAAATAAATGCATTGTTTGAGATTTGTGAGCTACCGATGGAACTGGGTTGGCAATTTTTGCAGCAACTATGAGCTATAATCGGTTGGAATTTTTGATACATTACATTCGATACGTCGCGATTTTGATAAGCTTGCACCTATTCGCGAAATATTTCAAATCTTCAATCAGAACTGTCTGCAAAACTACAATGTGGGATGTTTCATAACCGTAGATGAGAAGTTAGAAGGTTTTCGTGGAAGATGTAATTTTAGGCAATATATTCCGTGTAAGCCTGCCAAATATGGCATTAAAATATTTTCGGTTGTAGATTCGGTATCATTTTATACTCTACAATTAGAAGTATATTGTGGGAAACAATCCCCAGGTCAATTTAGTTTTTGCAATAAACCTAACCAAATAGTATTACGGTTAACAAAGCATTTACAATAAGCGAGTCGAAACGGAACAGTAGACAACTGGTTTATCAGTTATTATTTGGCACAAGAGCTTCTTCACAATAAGACAACGATAGTGGGAACTATAATAAAAAATAAAAGGATCCTACTTTCTTCATTTTCTATTACGAAAAACCGGAAAATTAATTCAACCATATGTTGATACCAAAAAGACACCACCATACTTTCGTATGATCCAAAAAAAAAATGTGTTATTACTATCAACCATCCATCGGACTGGAGAAATAACGGAGACCGCTAACCGACTACCAGGGACCATTTCCTTCTACAACAGAACGAAGGGCGGTGTAGATACAACAGACCAATTATGTAACACATATAATGTTACACGAACTTCTAACAGATGGCCAATGATAGTTTTTACAGTCTATTAAACTTGGCAGGAATAAACGGCCGAATAGTGTTACTTTCGATAAACGAACCCCCGCCCCCCCTCCCTATTCAGTACAAATCCCGAAAATTGTTTTTGAAAGATTTGGCTTTCAGCCTTATTCACCCAACAAATCGTTGAACCCCCAACAAAGAAACCCGAAATTGATAAGCCTAGTCGATGTCAGCTTTGTAAACCAACGCAAGATCTGAAGACCAAAGCCGTGTGCTACAAATGTTCTGAATTTATTTGCGGAACTCATCAAATTAAGATGTGCTCGCTTTGTAGGAGTTGTAACGTTGGTGATACTGAAATACAGTTGTAACGAAATATAGTCCTACTTCAAAGGTAATTATTTCAGAAAAATTACTCTATATCGAAAAAATACTCTGAGATCGTCTCCTACTCTACCGACTGATCTAGCCGGGCACTAAATATTTATTATACTAATTATTATTCGCTAAATTAAATCCTGTAGGTTAATTTCAAAATTATTATACTATTATAATACTAAGCTTATCTTAATACTCGCAAGTTTCCTTCTCCCCCCTTTTTTAAATTTTTTTTTCTATTAGGTACACGGGAAACTTATGGCTAACTAAATTATTACTATACTTGCTAACCTAGATTTTTTATTATATTACAATAAATTCTATCTACATGGTAACTACTTAATTTAGACTAAGTTTAGACCCGATGAGTCCTGGGTGGATTCCTTCTGAGCTCTGGATCTGGTACTACTCCAAGGCTTACGAGCTGGCCCTTTTGTCGTTTTCGGAGTCTGCATCACCAAAACTAATAACTGAGTCGCGGATGTAGCAGTATAATTTCCTAGGTGGTGCAGGTTGATTTGCGACCATGGCTCTTCCTGCGTATGCGGTCCTCGGTTTCAAATGATAAATTAAACCGTGGTATTATTATATGTGATTCGAGCTGTTATTATCCAAGATGGTCCTCTCAGACTGCAACCCGGTTCTAACGATAATATTCCACCACCTCGTAGGGCTATTGTAGTGGTCTGTGTCTGGCATAGTAGATCAAACACATACTTCTGTGGTAGCACCATCAACCACCGGTTGTTTCTCAATGCGGCGATATCCTATGGACTTCATTGCCAACGTTTTCGGCGATTTGTTTGGAATATTAGATCAACGAGATGTTCAAAGGTACAGTGCACAGATTGAGCAGTTGAATGCAGGAACTTTGAAAGCTCAGGCCTTGTTTATAACTACTTGGTCAGGGTACAGTCGGGCCCCACGTTGGGCGCCACTTGAAACGGTATTTATAAAAACTACATTATACAGATCTTGAGTGACGTAAAGTTGCTGGATAACTGGATAACGTAAACAAAAAATAATTTTATGTTTGCCGTATTGCATCTTATACCAATTTCATGTATATGTTTGCATAAAGAAAAGTAGATAAATAATGCATTTCTGTGAAGATGTTATCTTCAGAGTCATGGTGAAATTACCCTAATAAACGTAAAGATTATTGGGAATGGGTTGATAACGGAATGTAATATAATTCCGTTACAGTAAGGACTTAGGCCAACATATTAAATTTTTTATTAGTTTATCATGCTTAACTTAGGTTAATTATGTTACTCTAAATTTTTTTTTGAACAACCACGGTGGACATGCCAGCAAGGTGAAGCATGAATCTCACAAATTTGGGTACGATGCCCATTTCACTTCAAGGAGTTTAACCTTGTTGTGACGGCGTAGTCCAATCCGACTCATATTTTTTCTTTTACGTATGGTAATCTAAGTCACTGCTGGTGCACCCCATAACCCATGACCAATGTACCCCTACTTGGCTGAGCTGCAGGTACTTAAGCCGCACGAGGTGTAAATACCAGCTATGGCAAAAATTCTGTGATCCAGTGTGGCCTTCAGCATAAGCTGAGGTTACACTGTTTGAAATGGCGCCCAACGTGGGGCGCGAATGTGCTCTGAACAAGTTGTTATTGTCTTCTATTTGTGCCATGAGATCCGATATTGCCTCTAGTAGTGCCTTACAGTGCCTAATATGACTGATAGCGTTTGGATTAGCCCCACACATTTCTTGGGGATGGTTGTGTGTTTGTTTTAAATTTGTCCACTCTTCCCAATAGTTAGTAAGGTTACACAGAAAAGCATCATCTTGCAATCCCTTGTTGACGCGCCTCCCTTCCCATTTCCGCGAAATAAAATCCGGGCTCCGTTTTAAATTCTTCGCAGACTCTGAATCTTTTGACCTCCATAAGCGCCTACTACCAGTCATACTACTACCTACAGGTCGATCTTTTCAATTCTTTCGTTCATAGATGGCGTCACCTCAACTCTCTTTTGTTCTACTTCCCATCTTTAAGTTGAGCCAACCGCATCTTTAACCTAGATCCTAAGCTATTTTACATTTATTCGTACATCTATTTATTTCCTTTTTCTTTTTTCTTTTTTGTTTGGAATGGATAGAAATATCACTAACTATCATTATTTATTTAAAATATATTAACTTATCTAGTATTCTAACTATCATGAGAGAATGGCGCCTACTCAATTTCACTTCCAAAGCACTCATCTTCTTCTGTAGTAACCAAATTGAGTCAGCCTCATTCTCTCATTTATATTAACTCTCTTAAACTAACATCGATATCCTCTTGTTTGAGGTTGACAGTTCGGCTTTACATACCAGGAGACGAAATGACACGCTTGACAACCTGAGAATGAGCAGCCCTTTATACCCCCGAAAATTTCTCCGGCCGAGAAAGAGATATGCTCATTACATCAGGGAAACGTGTCGTTCTCCCTTGCTGGCAGAATAAAGCAAAACTGTTGGTTGTACACGGTACCGAAAACCGTGCAATCCGATGAGTGAACCAATAAACATAGTTAAAATGGCTCATTGAATCGGAGTGCGAGGGGGGACAATATCACAAATGAACTGATAAGACGAGGATCCAGCACTGGAACTCGACAATTAAACAACTTTTTCGGTGTGTGTGTGTGTGTGTGTGACCCAACAATTTATCTGGTCAGGCATGCCACTAAGGCATGACCGCGGCCACACTCACACCGAAAAAGTTTTTCCACTTTTACATATTCAACTAAAGATAGAACGCCACTTGAAACAGTGGTGCTCATATAATTTTAATTAATTGTTGGACCTGACAGTATTAGGCCCCTGTTTGGCGCCACTTGAAACAGTGGTGCCTTCATATAATACAAATGTAAGAAATTTTGGGAGGAAATTCTCAATTAAATTTGAGATTCATTAATAATTCCAGATTCTTTAGGCAACTTATACCAAGAATTTGAGCCAATTTTGGGCCCCGTTTGGGCGCGCACTTAGCTCAGCTTATGCTGAGGGCCACACTGGACCATAGAATTATTGTCATAGCTCGTATTTACGGGCTAGGGGCTCAGGGGCTAGGGCGTACACGCACTAGTCTGCAATAAAAAATAGAGGTTCCTATTTCAATTTCAAAGTAACCCCCCGCTTCACTTACATGAAGGAAGGAGGGGTACTAATTTTAGCATAGACATTAGACATTCATGTGTCGGACATTTTTCTTGTAGAGTACTTATCTTCCGAGATATTGAAAGTTTCAGCTTAAAAAAATCACCCGGTGAAATTCTTCTGTACGTGTCTATGTCACTGAACTCCGCCTAAACGACTGGACCAATTTTGATGCATTTTTTGCATGTGTTGGAATGGGTCCCTGTTTGATTTCAATTGAAAATTAAATCCAGTAGGCGGTGCTTTCTAGAATATTTTTTTATTTGTTGGCGAAATTTTTACTTTCTATTTTGTTAACATTTTTCGCATATCAGAACATGTAACTCCAAACTTTCACCTCGCCACTAGTCCCCAATATTTGTAATAATAAAGTAAAAAAAATTATTAGTTTTTGAATAATTGACCATCAAAACCTTCTGAGAATTCACAGTTATTTTTGTGCAATATAGGTGGCACTGATGTCAAATTCTGTGGTGTTTGACGTATGCATTAATACATGAGCAAGTCACTTGCGTCGTTGCTTAGCATTGTTTGACATTCCAATTTATGTTCGCTGTACTTCGATATTCCATGTATCACCGACGTCTATGTGCGCACATGAACGACAGCACCTATAAGTGTTTCGCGCATTGACACGAGCATCACTTCTCCGTCTTGCGTTCGAATATGAATCCGACATCGACTATTGGTCACATTTATAAGTTGTCTTCGACGCTATGAACAAAGAATGCCAACACTGCCATGCATTCAAATACTAAGGTGATTCGTATTGTTCGTATTTGTCCACCATTGAATTCGCCGCCAGAACAATTGGAAACACAATTTTGCACTATTGGAGCCACACCTCAATCAATCGTTTTTGCGTAAAAATCGTAAATTAAATTCTTGCCACAAAATGGCATTATTTGGGGCAACAAAAATCGTTCAGCATAAAGATGGTCGCAATTTTTAATCAACGTTTAAGATTCAGGGCCAAGTATCAAATTAGTTCTTTAATCTAATTGCATGTTGCTGATCCGAGCTCTTTTGCAAATCTACTTCATGGGCGATGAGGAGCAACAAATAAATACAAACAACCACATCCAGCAGATAAAGGAGCAACCGATTGTGGCGAATTTGGAACCGTTTTCGCAAAATCACAACCTGTTTGTCCAGTTTTTCAGCGCCATTTCAAACAAACTGCAAAACGATAACTACATGCGATCGTCATCTAAGTAGACAAAGTACCATCTGGAGAGCATGCAGGCCAAAACAATACACCAACCGTTAATGAAGTTGCGGTTGCGGACGCATACAAACGTCGAGATATACGGATATAACGCAGATATAACACGATGCAAATAAACGAACACGTGAACGTGTAAGCTTATCGGTTGATGATTCGTGCCATGGAAGATAATAACATTCTCCGTGCTGCTTTCTAAAGTGTAAATCCTTTTGCGTGATGCTATTGTCGGTAACGTAGTTGGAACAACTGATATCAACGACATTGGTACAACATATATTCTTCCATCATCATATATTGGTAGTCCGCGTCGTATGCAAGAATACATTCAAAGCGCCATGACGTTCGACATACATTAAGGTGCAATACAAACTGGGATGGAATTAAATTTTCGTTCAAACAACAAGACACCGCACGTGTCTTCCAACAAAAATTAAAATCGTTCATGAACTAGATTACACATCACTCTGTATCGGCGAAATACTGGCAAAAACAAGGTTTGCCACATGCATGTATTTTAATTTGGTTGTTCGACAAAGTATAGCCAGAAGAAATAGAGAAAATTATTTCAGCAGAAATTCCGGGTTAGAATAACGATTAATAGTGGTTTGACATTGTCACGGCTGACTTTTACAACCAATGGGTGATTCATCATTCGCCATTGCTGAGCAAAACCCACAAAGCGCACATAAATGTTGAGTTCTGCAGTTCGGTGAAACCCATCAAATACATTTGCAAATATATTCATAAGGTCAGCGATATGGCTGTATTTGCTGTTCAAAATTTAAATGATAACGACAAAATAACACGATATCAAATGGGCCTGCTGTTATACATTTGGCAAAAAACTGAATTTTCCGAACTATACAATCGACCAGGTATTTTCGATCAATTCGTAAAGACATTAATGTATACTGATGTGCCACGATTTTTCACGTGGAAAAAACAGTTAAAGTCACCAACGAAGGCGAGGCGTTCCAGTTCACAGATACGACAGCATATTTATGGAAAATACCTTAAGCATATAGTGTGTCGCGAATTGCATTAACTTGAAGATGATCACCATTAGGGTCTCATACTTGCTGATGCATCACTGAGTTTCTCTCCTCATCAAATTCGTAAATTATTCGCCATATTCTTGACGACATCTTTTCCGTCGATTTATGGCCGGAATTCATTTCGGTATGTCATCGCCTAACCGTCCAGCAACTGACATCATTACCAGCAATGTTCAGCGCGACCTACAGTCTACGGCCTCTTTGACTACTTTTGTGGCAAATAATGAGCAACTGCTCACTGCTCACCAAAAAACATATATGATCGAACTAATTTGTCAATTTATTCGCGCGCATTTGTTCACAAATGCAATGTGCAACATAATGATGTATTCCGGCACGGCTAAATTTTTGCGAAAATGCAGAATTATTTTTTGGGATGGATGCACTACATAAGCATTCACTTGAAGCTCTCGATAGAACGATGAAATGAAAAACGATCCATTAATTGGCAAAAATCGATTGAATGGAAATACAAAATGCATCAAACTGGCAAACATTTTTTGCAACATGGTGGCCACGAAAGATACTTTCATTGAAAGCATATTCCCATACTTTCGCGCTGATTACATTAATTACTCGTGGCTACATGAACGAGCTGTTTTGGCCGCAAAAATGTCGATGTTAACGCTTTTAATTTTAAAATACGTAGATGTCGTTCAAATCGATCGAAACTGTTGTCGATCCTAACGAAGCAGTCAACTATTTTGTTGAATTTTTGAATTCACTGGATTTTCCGGGAATGCCACCACATAACTTGCAATTAAAAATTGGTTCACCAATCATTTTGCTTCGGAATTCAATGCACCAAAAATTGAACGGAAAGTTTCAAGGTGAAGTTGTCCTCCTGCCACGGATTCCAATGATCACTTCAGCTTTGCCCATTCAGATGCCTGTAATTTCTCAAACAGGCACCAAATTTGTTCATTTATACACCTCAGGGATTGACGAAAAATATTGTTCATCAACTTGCATTAAGTTAAAAATAAAACAAATATTATAACTTTTAGTTTTAAGATTCAACATTTATTTCAATACTTTACTTATTTACATTACTAAGAATAGACCACCGAGGAAATAATTTGAGTGTTTTTTTGTTTACTATTATTTAATTAAAATGCAAATCGTTCAAATTTCGTAAGGCGTCCTATTTCTCTGCTACTCGCAGTCTATCTTCGGTGTACTTATGGTTCAGTAGATCCACAACGTAGTAGCGTCATCTTCATGAATCGCCATATCTCCAGTAGCCTGTAGATCCATTATGAGGTAACGGATCAACTGGTTTCCACGCAATCTTCTCCACACGGCTAAAATATAAGAAAAAACACAAAGACACATACAACAACAGAAATATTTTGTTTGTAATCTTTCGCCAAATGTGCCTATGAGAAGCACCACCTGTTTATCCCGCCATGGCATGGGCATTGAGCGGCGCATGATAACGAGAAATTGTACTAATTGTTTTGTTATGCCTTGGGCAATAGAAAATTACACAACGACGAAACGAAAAGATTGAAATGTCAAACTTAATGTCATAAAACGTCAAGCCAACGTTCAGGCAGGACTACATCTGTCGGGTCAGCTAGCATTACAATAAAATATAAACCTGTGAAAGATATGTAAAATGTAAAAAAGAACCAAATTACCTTTTTCTTGTCAAGGAAAACTCTTTTAATTCGTGACCGCTCCCTTTTTTGTCCTCTAATTTATTACAAATAATTTTGTCTAAAAATCGGTCATGTCAAATATAAATATCTTTCACTATTTGAGCACTGAGGAGCTTTATGTTGAAAACTCGAACGAAAGTACTTAAGAGATGGTTTTAAAAATAGAACATAATGATCACAATTATACAGTAAAATGTAATATTATTTGTGGACTCCAGCCCAGTTCGTTATTAAACGTTATTATCCCGACTCATCGTAAAACATTTACAAGACATGAACGTGCGTTTTCATCGCAGTTTCACTTTCAATAAAATTACGTTTTCCGGCTAACAGTTACGTAAATTAATCACCTAAATCACAAAAAAAATACCTTTTATCACCATTTTACACTTCACAGAAATCAAAATGATAAATTACATCTTTTGTAATTTAATGGTGATGGCATTAAAAATTCAATTAATAAAATTTTCTTTCTGTTTTGCTTATAAGTTTCGTATTCTTTTAAAATTAACATTTCGCACACGCTTGTTTTCTGCCTGCTATCAATTTTTCTGCTAATTGATAAGAAAATCCATTTTGTATACTCTCACACATACATTGATATATATATACATATATATGTGTGTGAGTGTTTCCTGACACTTAATAAATGGTGTTGGTATAATTTTATTTTCAAATGGCGCGGTTGTGTAAAAATTGCCTGAATACTCGACCAAGTATTAAATTGTCACATGTGATCCAAATTTGTGGTGCTTAATCGTAAAAAGTTATTTTCGGTGGAATCCTATTTTAATTCTTATGTAACACATTAAAAAATTAAAAATAATTAAAATTGTTGCCGTTAACAGAAGTATTAAAAATAGAAGCATAAAGCATAATTTATGTAATTTTTAACGATATCGTTGTCGTGTATTTTTAACAGTTTAAATCCAGTTTTCGTTTAAAAAAATTTTATGTTGCTGGCTTATGGATTTTATGACTTTAAGGGATTTACATGGATAGATACATTACCGACCGTAAATTATGGTATACATTTAGTTGCTGTAGTTCATAAATCAATGTCATTATCAATGTTAAAGGCCACCTTGGCCACCATATGCGTAATTATATTTTTGGAGATTTTTGTGTGGAGCAATTCCAAATGAGAAATGATATAGGGTATTAAAAATAAATTTAAGGTTATTCCAGATGATTTGGTACTCTCGAAAATTTGTTCTACTTAGATTTATTTTGATAATAATAATCTCTCCTAATAAAGTTTTCAGCCATTTTATACGTCCTTCGTACCGTAACTATTCGAAGCTCGATATATTCAACAAAATAATATTATTTCTAATTTTGGAACGTGCAAATCGTGCTTCCTTTCAGAGTCCTTATAATAAATTTTTTTACCACTTACTAATTCTAAACCCAAAAATTGTTTGAAACTATTCGTATTATTTTAGGGGCAGTACGAGGTACCCTTACACCAAGTTTAGTTATTCGTGTCCTTGACGGCTTTTGTAATTTTACGATGTGACACATATGTCTGTGAGCACTGCTTCTGGAGCCGAATTTTTTCCATGACCTATTCAACCAAGTCAAGTTTATAGTTGTTAAATGAATGGCATATTTCGCAAATACCAGGTTGTATGTACCGGCTATCACCATATCATATAGCAGACCTAACTCGCTTGTAATTTGGTACAAAGTTTAGGGATAGTATTGTTGCGGATTTTGTTTAAAATACTGGCGAGGTGACCAAAGCGTCTATTTTTGGCATTTTCAGGTCTCCTTTAGGGTATGTCCGTTTATAAATGAAATGGTAAAGTGACTTGTATGCAATCTAAGTACGCAAAAATCTTTTATAAATTTGACCAAACCAATTTTTGTGAGGTTGATACTATGTATAGAAGTGTGACTATAGTTCGAGTTTGTACTGAGGTGCCGGTTCAAATAGTTTGTTGAGTCTTTTCGGGCGGTTTAAGCTGAATTAATTCATGGTTCGTTACAAAACTCAGTAAGTTTCGAAATATTTGTGTTTTTTCTTTGTTAGATTGTTAGATCAAGAAAAACTCCCTGTAGAAGAACCACTGCTTTTAATACCTAGCCTATTCTAGTTTCGGGATAGGAACTGAAGTGGCATACACAGGCGGTAAATTCGGCGAGGCTGCATTTCAACCTAAACACTAAAATTGCCAGATTTCAAAAAATTTACATTACATAACTCGACATTTACACATTAACTCCGTGTCATTTCCCCATGCCTTTCATACATAACCATTTTCTGTGGATGATACATTTTTAATACAATCACGGTAGTTTTTTGCGCTTGTTTAAAGTCCTTCAACGTCGTTTAAAAACAAATATCTAAATCTGATTATTTAAAAAATTTGAAGTTTCCTCTCTTAAGTTAAATTTTGACATCGTCCTCGTGGATGTTTGAATTTGTTTTTAGCAATGATGGGCGTTTACGCATGTAAGAATTTTTACAGTACCGTCTCTATAAAAATGGTAAAAATATTCAAACCACATATATTTTGCTGACATTGGCCAAACTAAATAAAATATGAAGTAAATTGAACTGTAAATATTTTTTTCACTGATCTGACAAATGTTTATTTCTTGCATGCTAGATTAAATCGGGCATATTCTCAACTGGAAAATTTAACAGGCCTTCCCTGCACGATGAGGATATCTTCGTTATTTACCGTTTAACGACGTTTCTTGTAAAATCAACTTCTTTTATACCCACAGAGCATATAATTTGGTGATCGAAACAGTTGACCGCCACCGTTTTAACGGATGGTCATTATCTTCTCGTGACGTGATGCTGATAACCTAACACCTCTATTAGCATTGAACGTAATATACCTCGACCTAGAAATATTGTGTTTTTTCCATGGAATAGTACCCTATCTTGTTTGTATAAATATTTACACCAAACTGATTCCATCGCTAGAAAGAGGCAGGAGAATACAATACAAGCAATGCTATGACCATATTTTTCCCAATTTCATATTCTCGGGGAAAGTCAAAATAGTCCAACAATCTGCTTGAATAGTGACTCGCTTGGGTCTGGTTGAGCGAAATTTTGTTCAATATACGCTGCTTGGTATCCAGACCCATTCACAGTTTCAATAAAATAATCACTATCACCGCACTTTTATTGATTGCGAATTCGAACACACAAATAAGAATGCATGTGAAGTTACTGCTAAAGTTTTACTAGTAAAAAATTAGCCAAAACTTCTCATGTTTATACAGCAGTGTGAAGTTTTTACTAAGTCTATGCTAAACGTTTACGTGTTTATATGTGTTGGTGCATATCAAAATGATACCTGTACAAAGAGGAAACTAACGTAACTTACATTATTTCACCTATTTTGCAGTTATCTTTAAAAAAACCGAACAAAATTAAAACATCATTACCATTTCATTAATCAATATTCACCAACACGAATATTTCGGTTAATAAAAGTTTTACAAAAATAACTATAAAATCAGGAAATCAGCAAAGGTTGCAGGTCCTAGAGACTCATTGGAGCAATTACTTTGACTTGAACTCAATTTTCCAGTTCGTCTCATAAATGTCCAATGGGATTGAGGTTCAGGCTTCGAGCTGGCCCCTCCATCATAGGAACATCCACTTATTGAAGGTACTGGTACACTAGACCAGCCATATGCAGTCTCGGATTATCCTGCATGAACAGGAAGTTTTCACCAATAAACCCGGCAAAAGGTACGACGTAGTCCTCGAGTATTTCTTCAATGTACCGTTGATAAGTCACTTTACTTTTTACTCGGCGGCCAGTATTCGCTCCAGAGATGAACACAAGATCTGTCTTCGCCTCCAGTGACATACCTTCTCAGAACAAGCACGATCCACCACCATACGAGACACGTGCTTCAATACAACATTGTAAAAATTGCTCTCCTGACCTTCTGTACACTCTTCTTCGTCCATCGTTGCCATATAAACACATTCTGCACTCGTCAGAGAACAGGACTTTTCTCCATTGTTGTTCTGTAAAATCCAAATGCTCTCGAGCGAATTGAAGGCAGCCTAGCCGGTGGTCTGGTATCAATTTCGTATTCTCAATATCAATCTCGTATCTCTGCTACACTCGACGAACAGAGAATTGGCTCAAATTTAGTTGTCGAGCCACTTCACTTTGGTTCTACTCCGTATCAGTTAGTGCAACCACTTGAGCAGCTACCTCTGGTGTGGCACTCATTTTCTTGTTCCGGATGAAGATAAAAAAATGCAACTGTGTAAAATTTTAGCACGCAAGTGTAAACAAATTAGCAAAATAATATCGAGCTCCAAAGCCAGGGAACTCCTATTTTTAGAAATCCTATTTTAGAAATGGTATATCGAGATAACCCTAGAGTTCTTAACACAACCTCAGGTATATGGCGTGTAAGTTGGAGACCATGTCAGTTACATAATATATTCAGTTGCTTATCATCCGGGGGACCATAGTATTAGAAATTCAGGAGCTCCCCATCCAGGGGTGGAAACAATTCATACAATTTAGTATTATGACCAAATATAATAAAAATTGATAGAGCAACTGAGATATCCCCAGAGATCTTATCAGAACCTCAGGTATATGAACAAAAATTCTTAAACCACATGAGATATTCCTAGAGATCTTAACACAACCTCAGGTTTATAAGGTGTTAGTTGGAGCCTTGTCAGTTAGGTGTTAGTTGGAGCCTTGTCAGTTAAAAATTATTTTCAGTTGCTCCCCATCCAGGGGAGGGGACATTTAGTAAATGTTTGTATTATGACCAAATATAATAAAACTGATTAGGCTCACTGAGAAATCCTTAGAGATCTTAACACAACCTCATGTGTATGAGGTGTTAGTAGGGGACCATAGTTATTAGAAGAAATATTCAGGAGCCCCCTCTCAAAATTGATAGGCCAACTGAGATATCCCCAGAGATCTTAACACAACCTCAGGTACGGTGTTAGTTGGGAATCATGCCGGTTAGAAACAATTATCAGGAGCCTCCCATCCAGGGGTGGGAACAGTTTAGAGGTTTTCGTATTAGGACCAAATATAACAATAATTCTTAAACCGCATGAGATATCCCTAGAGATCTTAACACAACCTCAGGTATATGGAGTCTTAGTTGGAGACGATGTCAGTTTAAATAAATATTCAGCCGCTCCCCATCCAGGAGAGAAGGCAATTCCCTGCATAAGAAGCAACTGAATATATTTTTAACTGACAAGGCCTCCAACTAACATCCGATATACCTGAGGTTGTGTTAAGATCTCTAGGAATACCTCTTTTTCGAGAATTCTTAAAAGATTGTTTTATCTACTATATTGTATAACTTGTCGGTTAGAATTATGAACACAATTTATTTTTGATCTCTAAATATGAACATCATGAGAATTTTGAATACTGGTATCTTTGAATTAAATCAAAAATTTAAGTAACTATAGTCGAAATAAAGCGGTTAATTATTATTATTCAATTAATTTTAATAGGATTTAATAAATACGTCCAAGAAAACTCTATCTTCGATAACGTTCCGTCTTACTCAGGTAATATCACTAACACAATCACAATTAATGAAACTAGCAAAAGATTAGCATTTTCTTCACATTCGTCAAATAAGATGCAAATGCCATATATAGCTGCAGAAAAAACATTAATCGTTAATCGTACAAAATTTGTTTGGCACCAACAGCTCCAATTCTTCATTTATATTATTATATTTAAAACAAAATACTTGGATTGATTAGTGGTTAGATTGCTAACAAAACCAATGGTTTATCTGCTACTAGGTAAAATTTTAAATTTGGTTTATGCATAATTTGCGAGAAATCATTTTAAGTATTTTGTACTTACATCCACGCCTAAACCAGAAAGTCCAATTCTATAGCAAAGCATTAAAATTAGACCTATTTGCATTAATTAAATATTACAGAATATTGGCTGATTTTCAAATACTGTGGTGAGCAAAATTTTCCAGACAAATCTTAATTTAGGAAACTAATGCAATTTAACAATGACTCCGGCCATTTATTTTAATTTTTTACTGCGTAACCGTCTTTAACACTCGACCAACTAGCTGTATCCTGCATTTTTGGACTAAATTACCTTTGATGCTGCCGCATATAGATAACCGAAACATGAATTGCAAACAAAAAATATTAGTTCCACTAACAATGAATAGTACAGTCTATTTAAATATTTTAAAAGAAACTTTAATACCATCTGCTTGAAAAAAAGCTGTGAAACCGATTTTTATTTATACCAAGATAATGATCCCAATCATAAAGCTTATAATATTAGGTCTTGATGCTTATATAATTGCCCACATGTGTTCGAAACTTCTCCACAAACCCCGGATCTAAACCCAATAGAGCATTTATGGGTAACGAACAAAAATTCTTCAAATTTAATCGAATCCATGTCACGCAGATTAGAGGCTGTAATAGATAGCAAGGGATTGCTCACGAAATATTAATAGTCTTAACCTCCGTACTTATTAAAAAATTCAACTGTAAACAAATTTTTACTTATAATAAAAAATTTGAACTGCAAGAGGCAGGATCAAGGGTAATTTAGCCCAAAAAATAGGATACCGAATTTAGTAGTGTTCAGAGACGATTTCGCAAAAAACATTAAAAAAATGGCCGATGTCATACTCTCGGTCTACTTCGTTGCTGTTGTGTAAAGTTGACAATAGCAAAACGTTTTTATTTAGTTTAGGAACAAAACTCACAAGTGTTAGGTTGTTATCAAAACAAAATTTTGAAGATTGCAGTTCTCGTTTTTTTATTTCCGCTTTATTAGTAAATTCTTTGGGAAGATCAGGTTTATTTTGTCTAATTGTCCAAATAAGTGTAATTTGTTTTGCAACAGTTGCTCCGCTAAAGTACAACTAGTAAAAAAGTTGTTCATGGTAATTGTTCTACCCTTGTTGACGTACGGCGCGGACATCCGTTGGATTAAATTCAATGCGTAATCAACTGAGCGCACCTCGCCGTGTTGTCTACCAATATACACTTCTGCGTTCAATGGGTAAGAATTCTTTGCGTCGCATATCCAGAGTATCTTAATGCCATACTTCCCCGCTTTCGATGGAATGTACTGTCGAAAAGAACATCTGCCTCGAGTAAGAACCAATTGTTCATCAATGGTTAAATTTAATTATGGTTAATACATTTCTGCACTCGTTCAAGGGACATCGCAGCTCGATAAAATGGACGGTTGTCAGAGTGGTATAATTCATCTAACTGCTCGTCCCAATTTTTATGAGCGCCAGCGTAAATTAAAAATTCAATCAGAGTATATATTTCCACCGAATTGGTATCATAACAAACACGCCGTTGTTGTATTGTTTTACCATTCATTGTATAAAACTGCCGCGCTTTTCTGTTTGTTTCAGCAACGATAATGTTCACTAATGTTTCTGGGATGATTTTTTAGATTTCAGTGGTAAGATTTCTTGTTGCTGCAACCGTCACGCCTTCTTTTTCTCGAAATAGTAAATAGTCGCGAGTTCTGGTTACAATCGCAGGATTTACGCGCGACTTTCGGGTGAATGTTTTATTTTGGGAATAATACCATATACTAGGATCTGCTCTTTCATCTTCAACAGTGCCAGTCTCAACAGGTTCTTGATCATTTATTCGATCGCTCGCGACAAGTTAAAAATTTTCACCGTCATCAAAATTTATAGACTCAACATGGTCATCCTCATCATAATCACAAACGTTTATTTATTTAATGATGTAGGGGATTATAATGTAGGGGATGAAGCGTGGTGAGTTTTTCGGCTGGGCATGTGCTAATAAGTGACATCCATGTTTTTTTTTCTTTTCAACGAACCTTCCTTCGAGTTTTTTTCTTTTATTTTTTTTTATCAACGATCATTATTGATCCTATCTTGTTTCGGAAATCCCACCCCAATAGCTCCTGAGTCTTAGCTGTGCAATGACCGTGAACACGAAACCTCTGTTAGGATACTTATTTTCTGCTAACATTCCACTCACCAATTTGTGTGTTACAAACGGTGACATAGTGTTCTGTTACAGCGTCTTCCCGCGTAATCATTTGGGACCAATATTTTCACTCTCTACACAATTGACGTTGGGCGATTTATTAAAACTCGGTTGCCAACGTGTACGTAGACGATATAAAAATTTTAAAAAATATTTCAATAAACGCTGACGCCAATCTACAGGGTGGCTGACACGAAGTATTACCAAAACAAAACGCCACAGAATTTTTATTTTTTGATGGATTTGATTGAATCAAAATAAAAAATGTTCACAAATAATTAAATTTTTGAATTGCATTAGCAATTTTCGATTCGGCCATCCTTAGCCGCGATTATTGCCTTCAAACGGCTGACAACTCTATTGCATGCAGCACTAAAGTGGCTCTGCGGTATTTTGGTCCATTCCCGGCGAGCCGCTTGCTCTTCAAAATACCCCAAAAATCTAGCGGATTTGCATCCAGTGAATTTGGTGGCCATTGAGCATTGGAAATGAACCACGGATCGTTGTTTCTCAGCCAATCTTGATTGACGCGCGTTTTATGACTCGGCGCCGAGTCCTGTTGAAATGTTCAGGCTCTGCGGCCGAAATGTTCTTATGCCCAAGGCTTCAACGCTCCGCCAACACATGGTCCCGATAAATTTGAGCATTTATCTTGATGTCACGGTCCGTTCATATTTTCAGTAGAACGGCCGGGCAAGTGAATCTGGTTGTTGTGCTTGTTCACATATTGCTCAATAACGAACAGTGACTCATCGGAGAAAACCAAATTCGGCAAATCGCCACTTTCGTGCAAGCGAACAACTTCTTTGCTCTTTCCACTCTAACTTTATATTGAGCATCGGTGAGACCATGCGTTTTTTGGAATTACAAGGCCTTTAGTCCAAGATCATCTTTCAATATGTGCTGCATCCGTTCGAGCGAGATATTCGCCTCACGAGCCAGTTTTGAATGATATCCGGCGATGTTGCAGTGCATTTCGGTCCACCACAATGGCGTTTTGCAATGCTGCCAGTATCGTTATAACGATTTATGGCGCGATACACAAACATTTTATTCACATGCGGATGTTTTAACTGGTTAACAATCTGCGGCTTTGGTTTTCCAGCCAAATATAGAGCAATCACACTATTTCGCTTGAATTCCATTGCGGATAATTTTTTTCCTCAATATTTCCCACTAAAATGTTTATGTTCGCTTCTAAACAATGGAATGAGCTGTCATTAGTGTAAATTTTAACGATCTGTCATCACTGGTTTGATAGCAATGATAGTCTGCAGTTGGTAACACTTCGTGTCAGTCACTCGGTATATCCATACTTCCATCTTCATTTACTGGTGGGCCACGCTTTATGTCAAAACTTTATGTCTGTAATCCAACGTGGCCAGCAATTAAATCGCAACTGCATTCATTTCAAAACGCTTCAGATCGCCCTGATTTAGTTGCACGAGTGAAATCTCAATCTCAAATTAAATGAGTTTTTGAACCATATTGAGCTATATTGTTTATGTCATTGAGCACCAAAAAGTGGGCTTCCACTTTTGGGTTAAAATCAACTACAGATGTGGACAAAATCATTTCACCTGAAATTCCAAAAAAATTACACATCCCCAACTATACGATATGGCAATAAAACATAATGGGCCATGTGGAAATTCAAATCCCAATTGTGCTTGCACGGTTGATGGTAAATGTTCTAAACAGTTTAAGAAACCATTCTGCGAAAACGCGATACATCTAAAGAATGCCCTCAACTGTTTATGTAGATAATCGTGTCATAGTTCCCTAAAATCCGATTTTGACCTTAAAATATAATGCTCACAAAAATGTTGCGCTATGTCAACAGTTAAGGCCATAATTTTATATCAAGACATACCGATATATTTAAAAATAAAAAATGGGAAAAACGATCCCCAAATTCACATCACGGCAATAAGGTTATAAGAAGAATAATAGCAGTTTCACCAAAAGATAATGAGCAGGATCACCTCTGTTATTACTTTCGGTTAAAGGAAGAGAAGCTGTTTCCTTCGAAAGCTTAAAAAGTTTTGAAAATGTAGTAAATTCAAGTTACAGAGAAGCTGGTCGAGCTAGTGGTTTGATGAACGAATCATTATTCGCTTTCTTACCATTATTTGTCACTGCAAGCTTTCAACCCAATTAAAATTATTCAACGAATATAAAGATTATATGATGGAAGATTTCATTTATTGCTGCGTTAACGAACTGCATTACTTCGCTGCGAGATTTAAGTGAAGATGATGGGTTTGATCTCTTTACTGTATTACCAGTACCAAATTCAGAAATATATGCCAACCTCATTACAGCGCCACTTTGTTTTCCTAACAGTGAACCATATCTTTGGGATGATCTAAATGAAGCACAGCGTATGGCTGCTCCAACTATTCAAGGTATAAGTTCACAGAAATATTTCTACCTAGATGGCCCTGCAGGTAGCGGAAAGACATTTTTGTAACGAGCATTAATACAAAAACTGGAATTGCGGAAAATCTTCTGTCACCTGGTATGACTTCCATTCTGCCTTTGCACTGCCTTTAAACCTTGACTGTGTTAAATTTCCTTAGTTACCAAAAAAAAAGGATGTTACTAACATCAATTGATTGCCTTTTTTGGAACGAGGCACCTATGGCACCTGCAGTTGCTCTTGAAATTATTGACTTAGAATTTCGTGCCTTAATGAAAAATAATTAACCTTTCGGTGGAAAATTTGTTATATTAGGCGGTGACTTTCGGCAAGTTATTCCTGTTGCCCAAGGAGGAAACCGTGTCAGCGTTGTAAATGCTACAATAAAAAATTCACCACTATGGAAACTTTTTCAAATATTTAAGCTCGATCATAATATGAGAGCAATTACTGATCCAACTTTTTGCACATGGCTTCTTTCAATTGGCGACGGTAAATGCTGCTCCGATTAATCAATTAAAAAAACACAATTTTCACTAAATATACCAAATGAATTTCTGTCAGACGATATCGTTACCGATACATTTGGCAATAACTTGACTCCAGGAGATGTGTCATCTATATCTCAGAGAACGATTCCTTGTCCAAAAAATGATGGTGTTCGTCATATAAATGACACAGCATTGAACAATTTAATTGCCGAAAAAGTGTCCTTTTGCTCAGTAGATTCCGTTAAATACGAAGATGGTGCCGATGACAGTAATTTACAAATGAATTTCCCAACATAATTTTTGAATTCGTTAAATCCTTCTGGTCTTCCTCCACATATTTTAAAATTAAAAAAGGGCTCCATCGTAATGCTTATGCGAAACCTAAATTAAATTAAAATTAAAAACCGTTTGTGTAATAGAACAAGATTAGCAGTCACAGATTTACAGACGAACGTAATAAAAGTGGAAATTTTAACTGACAAGGAAAAGGGTACTTTATGCTGCTGCTGCTGGCTGTCTGATCCCTAGAAATTTAGAAATAAAGAAACAAATTAAAAATAAAATTGTGCAAATGTTAAATCATAGATGGCTCTGATCACTATATATGCTATACTCTGTGCTGCTTCAGTAATTTATTGTCATCGCAGCTCTCTCACTTGAAAAGTTGTTGGCCTCAAATCAATCACCGCATTTGACCAAAGCACGTCATACAAAAAGCTCGACCATTGAAAATCGATCGTCATTACGCTCTTTCCAATAAATTTTGTATTCTGTTCTATAAAAGGATTGTTGAGCTTTTAATTTCGAATAACGTACCAGAACCGTTTTAGAAATAATTACGATGAAACTGAAAAAAAAAAATTACAATAATTGGTAATAATCATAATGACAAATACGAAATATTGAAGACGATTTAATGACATTGTTCCAACTTCCAACCATGTAATTATGGCATCATATTATATATGGATATATGCTATAAACGTAAACCCTACAATTATGTGTCATTGATTCAATCTACAATCTTGACATATAATTTAATTCAATTTCGCTTAACAATCGCAACCCAACGATATATTATACATACACACACACAAGGCACCAGAAGAAAATCAATTTATTAATTTTCTTTTTCTTGTACACATATACACCCGTACTCGTACTTGGCTTGCCAAAGAAGCGAAGCATCATAAAAATCACAATGTCTGTATTATGTTTTTTGTATACACAATGTAAAATGTACTTATTTTATGTTTATGTGAACTCAATGATGAACCAATTTTTATATCAAAAAAAAAATGTGTATGCTCGCTTATATTACATTAAGTACGGGTATCATCACCGCCAAATCTTCTGTAAAAACAAATTACACAAAACGATTATCCGCGCGATATATGACGAGCGACGAGAAGAGCGTCTAGATCCCATATAAATACGTAAAGCAATTATCTTACGCGGAATAACAACAACAAGAATATATCGTAATCGATTTATGAGCAATTTCAATAATAAATTTTAATTCTTCTTGTCTTTTCAGATAACACGAGATAGCGCAAGAACGAGATGATGAATAAGAAAATTGGATTTTCATTACTTACACTACAGGTAATATATATAAATGTGCGGTTATCGCGGTTTTATAGGGTCTTTAAATTTTGTTTTTGGCAAATTTATAATCGAATGTAATGCGTGTTGTAATCGGGCGGCTATAAATTTGTAATCGATTTTCTTCTTTATTGTCGTGTACAAAAGAATATCAATATTTTATACATTGATGAGACGTGGATGAGTGAATTATTTTATTTAGGCACTAAACACAGATTTTTATAGATCCATTATCTATTTTCATTTTCATTATTTGCCATAATAATAATAATAATGTTGCCAGAATTATAAAATTTGTTGGTATAAAAAAGATGAGGAGGTAACAAAAAATACGAAATCAACAAGTAGAAATTTTATTATATTTTTCCGTTATTTTTTTCCGTGTGGAAATTGAAAGGTTTTATAATGTGCTAAGCTATATACTCGTACACCTTAAAATATATCTTAATTTATCATTTAATCTTTATTACAATTTAATGATATTATATAAAATACTATTTACGGATACCGGTTATATCGTAATCGACATTTGAGGTGACAAATTTTTTACCATTTTATGTTTGCCTGAGGCAAAATTGGTTTTGTTATCGTATCTTTATGTTTAAAGTTTGCTGGCAGAACTACTTTATTGTTGGCTGATTTTAGTTGAAAATTTTATGGGTTTTGTGGGGCAATGTAATGCATTGTGTGGGATTCAAAATGTTATAAATATTAATAATCTTTTTCTAACATGTTTGACGGATTGGTTTCCAAACCAGCTATATTAAGACTTTTCTCGATGAACATAACATTCCAAAAATATTGAGACTTGAAACAAAATTCCCGAAATATAAAATTTCAAAATCAGTAAATATTCGAGCAACAAATCCAAATACGAGGATTGGAAACCACTTGGTGCAACATTTCTGATAAAGAAGGCCATTTTCATTTGTAAACAATATATGCTAAGGTAAATATTTATCGGTTGTAGTATATAAGCAGAGAGCAAAACACAGCAGTCGCTTCTTGTGCCGGATCTGCTGAAAAAATAAATCAATTGCTTTCACTGCTTCCTCGCGGCGACCATCGATCAACCCAACCTGTAAAAATACTAAACCCCAACTTTTGGCGATCAAACTTTTATGATACCATCGATATAATGAGTGAAGGTGCAAGTGTGTGAAGTTATCGCAATACTAGTTATATCCCATCACAGGATTTTTAAATTCACCCCAGAAAATTTTGAAATTACGTGCAATTAAGTGCATTACTTGTGTACCAAGATAATACTTAATCTAAAGTGTTTATTCTTGATATCTATGATACTCGTATCTAAGATAAAATGATTAGAAGACAAGTCGTATGTTGAGATTGACGCAATAGATCCATTCAGTTTATGTATGACTTATGGATTTTAATTAATGGTTTCCAGGAACCTAAAATGTCGTCACCGATCTCAAAAAATCACAAAAACAACCGTATGTTGAGATTGGCACAATTAGCCCATATTAGTCGATCGTCCGCTCCATATTTGGCCACTAGAACTCTAAAACAACTTGCCATAGACGAGCAGAATAATTATCCAATTTCTGATGAAATTCTGTAGAAGGATTTCTATGTCGGCGATGTCCTCTCTGGTGCGAAATCATAGAAAATGCAGTAAAATGTCAGCAACAGTTAAGAAAAACGCTAAATAATGGAGGTTTCAAGCTGAGAAAATGGGCATCGAACAACAGAACCGTAATGGAGGGTATTCCTGAAGTACAAAGGGAATCAAAAAGCACACTTATAAATAAGGACCATAAATCCATAAAAATGTTAGGAATATTGTGGAGTCCCCAACGAGATGAATTTGAGTTTCAGGTCAATATGGCACCCATGACAATAGTGCCAACAAAACGATCCCTTATCTCGGAGGTATCCAATATATTCGATCCGCTAGGATGGTTTTATCCAACAATTATTATAGGAAAACTATTGTTTCAGTAGTCATGGATAAGGGGACTATTAGGGGATACCTGAAAAAGAACTACCTGAAGAAAGGAAGAAAAAATGAATTCAAAATAAAACTACGTTCAGCCAGCTGCAAAAAATTAGGATTCCACGATGGGATCATACCAAGGACAAGTGCGAAAATTTAGAGCTGCATGGGTTTTGTGATGCATCGGAATTAGCTTACGCTGTAGTAGTGTACTGCAAGGTGACAAAGGCAGGAGAATCAACAATTACACTTATGTCTAGGAAAACTAAGGTGGCCCCAATAAATCAGAAAATAAGTCTTCCAAGATTAGAACTTTGTGGAGCAGTACTGTTAATGAAACTACTGAGACAAGTTTAAGAAGCTATAGGAATCCCAAACAGCTGATAAGCTGGGTGATAATAAATTACTGTGGTCCGGCCCGGATTGGCTTTAGAGTAGTATTGAGCCACCATTGAGTAACGTAATAACGGAGACCGAGTTAGAAAAAAAACGGCAAGACTTTTTCTGCAGCATAAGCACAACTATAACAGAACTGGAAATATTTTCTATTAGACCAGCCACCATAAAGATGAAAACGGAAGGGGGTTTTAAAATAAGGATTGTAAAGATGGCACAAGCTTCTCCATTTAAGGACGATATGAGAAAATTGAAGGATGAAGGGTTAGTGGGCTCTAAAAGTAAAATTCTTTCCTTAGATCCATTTCTGAACACAAACGGAGTACTTCGAATAGGAGGACAATTGCAACATTCAATTTTGAATTATATCGAAATACATCCTATCATCCTACCGACCAAGGGTCATCTCACAAGTTTGATCATCGTTTGGGCACATAAAAGTACTCAGCATGGAGGTTTGAACTTAACGCTCGCGTTCATAATAAAGCAATTTTGGATCCTTCAAGGCAAAAGAGCAAGAAAACAACACAATCGCCAATGTCAGAAGTGTGTTAGGTTCAGTGCTAACAGAACAACTCAACTGATGGAAGCCTACCTCCTCCAAGAGTAATACCCTCAAGAGCATTTACCCATACAGGAATAAACTATGCTGGGCCCATCAATTATCGAATGTATAAGGGCCGCGGAACAAAGAGTTGGAAGTGATACATCACCATTTTTATCTGTTTAACAACAAAACCGATGCATAAAGTATTAGTTAGTGATTTAGCAACACAAGAATTTATCGCTGCGGTAAAACGTTTCATAGCCCGAAGGGGTAACGTTGCAAATATGTATAGTGACAACGCCACGAATTTTGTGGCTGCAAATACATATTTGCAATCTATTCATCATTCATCCGATATTTTAAACGTAATAACCAACCAAGGGACCCAATGGCGTTTCATCCTCATTATTTTAGACCGCTATGGCCACTATCAGTGGACCTCAGAGGATCATGACCTTGAATATTTGACACCCGGGCATTTTTTAAATGGCGATTCCTTGCTCGCCCTGCCTGATGATGAAACCATTTACCCGAACCAAAATCTATTGACAATATGGCAGCAAATCGAGAGAATGCATTGAGACTTCTGGAAAATGAGGAGCAAAAATTACCTCCATAATATGCAGCACTGAATCAAATGGACAAAACAACAACCAAATATAAATAAAATCCAATTAGTTCTTATAAGAGACGAAAATTGACTCACTAAGTGGCTATTGGGAAGAATATTAGAAACTTGCCCAGGACATAATCATAGTCGTTGCCTTGAAAACTGAGAAGGGAATACTCAAAAGGTCCATAGCAAAGCCCCTTACCAACACACTACACCATTGAGTCAGAAGCCGAACCAATTATTGAAAATTCCGAAGTGTATAACAACAGTTTATAACAAACAACGATAGGCCGACGGAAGGTTCATCTCGAGAGAAAGATCCTGAACCAACTAAAAGTAGAACACGGAGTCAATCCGCGAAACTATCTTGTGCCATTCTTATCTTTTATTCGGTATAAATTCTGGGCCTACTATTCTCCGAATCAAGTACGGAGACGGCCAATGAAACATAATATAGAACTGAATACCTTAACCACCAACCAGGTTTATATTTTGAAAAACATGCTGAAATGAACCCACTTGCAACTGGAACATAATCATCTTTACTATGATCTCGGAGAATTTAAAGGGGAACTGAAAAATATTAATGCACATTAAAAGCAATTGTACCGCGTTTTTGCGCTGCCTCCATTCAACAATTTGATCACCATCTGGAAAATATTAGGAAGGCGAACCAAGTAAATCAGAATTCCAAGAAAGAACGAAGACTAGTAAGACGTGGGTTCGGGAGTACAGTGGGATATGTGGTAGGTGTTTTATTTGGTGTTTTGAACGAACGATATGCACAACGTTATGAACAATTATTAATAACAAACCTGGAAGATAAAAGCGAAACACTGATCAATTTAGCTCGAAAACATTATCAGTGTCACTGTAAATATTATCAACATCATCATTATTGTAATTCTCTTCAATGGGACTTACTCGTATAACGTAATATAGTAACCGACCAAATGGCATAGTGGTTAAAGCTTTGCCGTTTGGATCGGGAGGTATGGGCTCGAATCCCGATAGGGGCAGGATGCAAAGGGAATTTTCATCATCAAATTACGATTTGTGATGAGAAGGAACACATGTATGACCCCCAGTCTGAGTGCAGAACCCATGGGCCGACCCATCTTCCATGCCAGTATAGGCTGGCATGGAGCTATGCAATGTGCAGATGGTAACAAATCGGACCTATATCCATACGTCCTCGATTTGGCGGACAACTGCGTAAGGTAAGGACGTAAATAAGCGAACTGCGAAAGAGTTAGGAGTGCTTTTCATGAAATTTTAAATTTCATGAAAAAGAGGAACAAGGCTTATGGTAGATGGACAGTACTTCGTAAGCGTAAATCTTAAGCGTAAATCAAAACATGATTTTTAATGAATATAAATTAGATCCTAAACTTCTACCTAAAATAAATATTTTAGAAAAATTTAAAAAGTCTTGGTATTGAAAAATTTATTGAGCAGGCACAGATTCCGTTTACTCCTAATAATCTGAATGTCACGGATCTTATAATTATTGATCAATATCGTAAAAATAAAGTAGTTTATCGGAACTTCATTGACAATTTTCCAATATTGTGCTTCGTTTGTCTCAATTTTTCTATCATTACGTACCATATCATATTCTGGGTCGGCGATTGAACGTCGTAAAGGAAAGACGTGATTTTTGTCTCTCCTTTAAATAAATAAATAAATAGTTTACATATGTGTTAATAATTGATTAATTATAATATTAATCATAATATTATTTATTAATATATGTCTTATGAAATAAATAAATTATAATATTAATAATAATTTGTGTGTAAAGAAGTAATAAGTAAAGTGAGAAGTTATACGTATTGTGTTAATATATTAATTTGTGTGCGGTGCGCTTGCAATGGTGTGGGATATGTATATAACAATTTCGTGTATATGTTTAGACACCGTTGTTTGAATGCATCGTACGCATTGTATGTTAATATTCAATTTGTAGGACTTTTTTGATTACAAAGGATGCTTAAGATAAGTGTTATTTTTATTACTTTATTTTACATTATACATTATATTTTATTACATAATAATCAATGAATCGTATGGATGAGTTATTTGTGTTGTTGTGGTATGAAACAGTTTGTGACGACAGTTGCTAGCATTCATTCTATGTAATCTATTTCTATGAAAAATACTGTCGTGGTCTCTAATTTTTATAATTTTGTTTTTTCTCTCGCATACGTATTGTTTATAGTTTTTTATGTACACAGTGGTTTTCTTGAATTTCGTTATATGAGTAGATGATATTTTCTTGGAAAAGTTGAACAAATCACGACCAAAAAGCTAATTTAAAATTTGGATATCAAGTCTTTATTGCATGTTGTACTGAAATCCTTATTTCTTTTAATTTTTTTATTTAAGGATATACATATAAGTGAAAATATGGTATATGGGATGCGCAAAATATAAACAAAATGATCGTATAATATTCTCTGCTCTCTCACGGTTGTATTTATATTTTTGTAGTGGATTACACTAAGACTTCGTATTACGTTGTCTAAATGGGCGAATTTCTTTGGATTTGCACTAAATGTTCTTGAATGTGGATGATTCAATTTGTGAATTGGGAAAGTCGATTAGACTTTAATTGTTCATAATTTGTTGATTTGTTATATGTATAATAATTTAGACTTTTGTTAACTTTGTGAGATTTTTTGCAGTCGTTGTGGAGAGGCGGCTGACGTTGACCTGTCCTTGTCGACCTGGGTTGGCGTCAACATTTTCTCTGTGGTGCGAAAACTGGATTAGATTTTGACGAGTGGTGTATGTGTGTGATTGGTTTACACAGGATGTGCGGTGAGGATGTGCTGCAGCTGTATTGCAGTGAATCTTTTTTGATATTTGGAGTGATTTGAATGGGTTTCGTTCATGGTGAGTAATGGCTCGGTGTCTGCGGTTTGTGGCGGTTGTTCGTTGAACGTTGTGTTTCTCAACTTGCGGAGAGTTGTGTTCATGTGTGTTCTGTCGTTACCTGTATTTATAAGGTATTTTTGACTGTTTTGAGTTGTTTTGTTTAGGACTTGAGGTAGTTCTCATTTGTTAGTGTATGAGGGCGGATTTGCAATTTTGTATTGAATCATTGCCTGAATGTTGGATTTGTATGTCCAAATTGGTTTCTTTGCTGAATGCTTCTGGTGTTTTTGTTGAAGTTTGCCGTCGATTTGGCGGGGGCTGAATCATTTTGGGAGTTTTGGTATGATCGGTCGTACGCTGAAGTTTTTGGGCTGTAGGGTTGCCATGGTTCGTTTGTGATCTGTCATGGATTCGTCCCGGCTTTGTGAAGCGTGGTTTTTGTTGAATGGTGGTGTTGGCAGGAGGTCGCTTGGTGGATGGTAGTGGTTTCATGGTGGGAAGATTCATGCCGTCTGTTGGGATCGTTTCGAGGTAATTTTAGGTCCTGGATGGACATTGCATAATTCTCTTGGTACATTTTACTACGATTGTTTGTAGAGGTGGTTTCTTCCACGCTTTGATTTCGGAGATTTTCGGAGATAGCTATTTTGGTGATGTTCCTTCATCCTATTATTCAGCGTTTGTGTAATAAATTGTTATATTTTTATTTTGGTTTGATTAGCGATAGAATTTTCCGTTTCCGTATTTCTTCTGTGCATTGAGAATATAGTGTCGGTAATTTATGATTAGCTGTTTTCTATATTGTATTTCCTTCATAATCCATCATTTTTGCAAGATTAATTGCAACTATGTTGGAGTTGGTAACGAATCCTATTATTTACCGCAAAATTGCCTTTTTGTGACACTCAATGGGTTACTAGTATTTTCTCACAGCTTATTAGCGATATTTTTGCTTTATAAAAAGAAATATTATTTGCATTGGATTTGGGATTTTAACAATCTTAACATAAAGAATTATTTATCGGCAACTTCGTTATATCTATGCAACTGAAAAGCTAGAAATATTTGATATAATTAATATAATTATTCAAAAGAAAGAGAAGGTTTGTATACTTCAATACACCAACGACTGGATGTTTGTCATAAAATACAACGTTGCCAATCTTGACTGTTTTAGTACAAGAATTATAATTATTAATTCCCAATTTCAAATCAACCCTAAGTATTAATCTACATGTACAGTGCCGAGCTATTATATTAAAATTATTCGGTTCTCAGGAAATCTCATTCAAATATATTTAATATACGAGTACATATTATCCCTCTTTGAAGATACTGGTACGATTTATATTTAATTATAAAAATTATAAAATAAACTTATTTATCATTCATTTTAGAATAATTTTTTCAAATTTTATCTAGTTGCCTTTACTTAAATATTACCTTCCAGTAGGAAAGCCATTGACGACACACTAATTACTAATTTACGTTTGTTACCAGTCTGAGATGAATCGTTTATGACAAGTCTAATACGAGGTGACAAGTCGTAGACGAGTCGCATGTGTCATGTCTGAGATTAATTGTATGTGATATATCCCCAGCAAACGTAGAAGAAGTTCCAGAACTAGTGCAAAAGTAGTAATAAAAGTATTTGTTTCCTTTTGAAAAAGGATGGGCGTCGGGAAAAATTCATCAGTTTTATAAAAAATTTTTAGTAAACATACGAAATTTTTGTGAATTCTAAATTATTTAGGATATTTTAATGGATGGATATTTTAACGGATATTTGAATATGCAATCCGGTAGTTAATCTAGTTAATCTGTTTTTTTTTTTTTGTTGCTATTTCGTGTTCGCCCAATTCAACGGTTAAATACTAATGAATTTTAGAGTCATTTTGAATATAGGTCAAATAACTTTGGTTTCAGGAAATTCTACTGTAAGTTGCGGAGTTGCAGAATGATTAAATTAATAAATGTTTCAATTATTTAGGAAGCCGGAAAATATGAATTTAGAATTAAATTTCAGGAAATTTACAGATGCTTGTGAATTAATGCTTCATTGTAATTGCTGATTGTGTAGTTTAGAATTGTGTTGTCATTTTATTACTAACGACTTTACATAGGTGTCTACGGGTCGAGTCAACCAATTTTGGTTAGGAAGCCGAAAAGTATTAATATAATTAAATTTCAGGAAAATTCCAGATGCATGTGAAATAATAATATTTTTTCTTAGGTTGCCGTTTTAAAGAAGCAATTGTTGAAGACCAATACCATCGTTATCCATTAACCTATTAAGCCTTTATCCTTCATCTAGTATATTAGAATTGTGTTGTCTTTGTGTTACTAACTATCGGCTATACCTAGGTGTCTGTAACCGGGCCGATTCTGTCCCACTTAACTAACCTATCCAATCCTTCGGTTTTGTTATGTGTAAAACAGGGTGTACGGTGGACCCGGCGTCATCCGGGAACTCAAGCCTAAGAACTTGGTCGTACATTCAAAATCAATCAATCAAATCAATCAATCAATTACGTACCATATCATATTCTGAAGCTGCTGCATCTATAGCACCTAGTTCTGGAATTCCATTGACTTCCTCTGGAACCTTGAGGCCGCTTTTATCAGTTCCAATGGTTAATCGACCACAAATTGATAATACATCTTCTGTTGCTCACGTTGCCAACAGTTCATCATATAATTTTGATAAAAGAATTTGTGGAACTGGAAACTTACTTGTGGATATTAATTTTAAAACAGTTGCTCCAAAGTGTTGGTTGCAGCTCTCAAGATTTGCCCCAAATAATGCTGAGAGTAATATAGTAGCAATACTATTAATGCGTGTTTGGGTACGGATTACTGCAGTGTTTCTAAACTGATTCCTTAAAAGTTCAATGAGAACAGTTTAGAGTACGTGTGCTTTAATTTGGGTGTCAATGAAGAGTTACGTGTGAAGGCGATGAATCCTGATACTTGGCCAATTGGTGTTTTTGTTTGTACCTTTAATTCGTCAAATTTTTGGAAACTTGGGCCTGTACGACCCAAATTTCGGAGTTCACAGTTAAATGCCATAGTAATCAACGCCACATCAACTTAAACAAGATCAATTTACAATTTACGGGTAAATAGAAATTATTCATTAAATTTTGGCCATTTAAATGTACGCAGCTTAACTAAACATTTAAATGATATTATTATTATGTTACATGCACATCAATTTAATGTTCTCGCTTTGTCTAAGACCTCGCTTCACGGTAGTATTTCAAACAAGTCGCTCCATATAAATAATTATAAGTTATTGAGAGGTGATCGTATTAATGATCGTTGGGGTGGTGTTACTTTGTATTTTCGAGCCTCTTTAAATATTAAACAGTTAGCATCCGGTTGGTTTGGTAAGGTTGAGTTTCTAGTCTCAGAACTTATTAGCAGTTTTGGTAAAATCTTGTTGCTGGTTATTTATAATCCATCGCCTGTGGTAAATGTAGATTCCGATAATTTGAACATCATTTTTGTCCAGTATTTTTCGGTGTATAAAAAGGTAGTGTGCTTGGGTGATTTTAACTACAACATGTTAATTAGTAACAAATTAAATACAGGGTGTCCGCTGGGAAGGTATACTACTTTGTTTGTTTATGATTTTTGATTAAATGAAAGAGAATGGATCTTATATTGATAAATGTTTTATTTAATGTCGGAAATTATGTATGGAATACAATATTTCATTAATTTCATCACGAATATTTTGTTTGAGTTGCTCAAGCGTTTCTGGTTTGTTTGCATAAGCCTTGCTTTTTAGATATCCCCACAAAAATAAGTCCGGAGCAGTCAAATCAGGCGACCGTGGAGGCCAATCAACATCACCATTTTTTGAAATAACTTGTTGTGGAAAGAGTTCTCGCAGTAATTCCATTGTAATCCTGGCTGTATGCGATGTGGCACCGTCTTGTAGATACCACATGTTAATTAAGCCCAAAGTATGCAGTTGTGGCGTTAAAAAGTTTTCAATCATATCACGATATCGCTCCTCATTCACAGTTACCGTTACGCCGTTTTCATTTTCAAAGAAGTAAGGTCCAATGATTCCTCATGACCAAATTGCACACCAGACTGTCACTTTCAATGGATGTAAAGGTGACTGATGAATAATGTGAGGGTTTTCCATTGCCCAGAACCGACTATTCTGTTTATTCACATATCCATTTAAATGAAAATGTGCCTCGTCACTCATTATGATTTTTTCATGAAAATCGGGGTTGTCATGGGGGAGCTGTAACATCCTATTGGCATATGTACGGCGGCGTAAATGGTCTTGTGGAAGAATTTGCCACGTTTCTACTTCACGACGGTCAAGTATGAACTGTTAATAAATATTCGCCTAAATGGCGGCAAAACAAAGTAGTATACTTTCCCGGCGGACACCCTGTTTGACAAACTTTTGTTTTCCGGATGTATGGAAAGTTGGCTCTATCAATCCTCTGCCTAAAAAAGATGTAGTATCTAATATTGGGGACATTCGTCCAATTAGTATTTTACCTGTTCTTTCAAAGGTTATGCAATTGCAAATTCAAGAGCATCTTAAACAATTTGATTTTTTTGTGTAAGTACCAATCAGGATATAAAACTATATTGCATATTGTTGATGATCTTTCTGCCATTATTGATAAGAAAAATTCGTTTTCAATGTTGGTTTTGTTGAATTTTTCAAAAGCATTCGATAGTGTGAATCAAGTCCATTTGCTACAGAAACTTTACTTGTATTATAAATTTTCTAAATCTGCCGCTAAATTAATACATTCAGGCCTGAGTAATCGTAAGCAATTTATAAGATGTGGTGCCGATTGTTCAAGCATTTGTGATTTGGTTGGTCCATTGCTTATCTCCATTTATATCAATGATCTGTCATGGCGCAAAAAACATTGTAGTTTCCAATTTTATGCAGATGATTTACGGCTTTACATTGGTGGGGATGTTCTCAAAATAGATGAGACCATCTCTTGTCTTAACTTTGCTCTAAACAGGTTTCCGTTTGGGCTAAAAATAATTCATTTTCTCATAATCCTGTTAAAAGTAAGGCATTATTTCGTTCTAGAAATGTTTCACTTAATTTGATTCCTACACTTCTTTTGGATAATGATGTTATTTAATTGTTCCCTTGGTTAATTATAGCTTGTATAAGCTTAGATTGATAAAGAGGTTTTGCCCAATTGATTTACGCGTACAATTAATTAAATCCCTAGCTCTGCCAATTTTCACTTACTGTGATGTAGTTTGTGGTGTATGTGATGGTTCATCGAAACGTTTGCATGAAGTTACATTTAATAATTACGTTCGTTATGTATTCGATCTGAAGAGATTTGATCAGGTCTCAGAGTATAAATATTATATTCTGTGATGTGACTTGTTTGAGTCAGTATTAGTTTTTCAGAACTGCTCTTTCTATTTTCCGATTAATCCATTCGGGTTTGCCAACGTATTTGTACGAAAAACTTAACTTTTTAAAACCTTTGCGCACGAGAAATATCAATCTGCCTATTAACAGAACCAATATATATATAATACTTCTGATTTATTAAATGCAATTGGTACTTGGAATGGTTTATCTGTGGATTTAAAACAAACAAATTCTTTATTTGTTGGTAACGATTAATTATAACTTTACGAATTCCATCTTTTATAGTCTTGAATCGATTGTGGAGTATTAACATAGACCTTATCTTTCACGTGGCCCCAAAGAAAAATAGCGCAATCCATTCACCGAAACAGTTACACCAGCCTCATTTTCGAATAAGTAAGGTCCAATCACACCGCCAGCCCAAAAACCACACCAAACAGTGACACGTTGATGATGGAGAGGCTTTTTAACAATCATTCTTGGATTTTCTGAGCCCCAAATGCGACAATTCTGCTTATTAACGTAGCCTCCAAGGTTAAAATGGGCCTCAACACTGAAGATGCTGACCGGCTTGAGTTCTTGTGTTAACTGAACTTTAAAAGCCGTAAGATCTAAGTCGTTATGCAAGGAATGACAAGGAATCGACAAATCTGAGTTTTCATCAACACTTCGCAACACCTCGGGCTTCAGCAGCAATATTCTCAGTTGTTCTTCAGTGACGCACACGGTTTCGATTCTTCACATCACTAACTTGTCCTAAAAGCTCAGATTTTTATACCAATTTCACTATTGCTCGCCGAGAAGGTGCTTCACAACGGCCCAAAAAACGAACGAATTTAGTCGTCATAAATATTTTATGTGTTATTATCGGCCATATTTATTTTGACAACAACAACAATGTGGGACAAAAACAAATTTTGTATTATGATTGAAATACAATTCAATATCAATTCCAATTTAAATCCGAGTTCAGTAATTATGTTTAGACATTTAGCCCTCATACGTATTTTATGTGTTATTATCGGCCATCTTTTTTTGACAACAACAACAATGTGCGACAAGAACAAATTTTTTACTATGATTGAAATACAATTCAATATCAATCCCAATTTAAGTCCGAGTTCAGTAATTATATACAGACATCTAGTCCTAATAAGTTTTTATGTGTTATTATCGGCCATGTTTATTTTGACAACAATAACAAATTGTGACAAAAACAAATTTTTTACTATGATTGAAATACAATTCAATATCAATCCCAATTTAAATCCGAGCTCAGTAATTATTAGGCATTTAGTCCTCATACGTATTTTATGTGTTATTATCGGCCATCTTTATTTTGACAACAACAACAATGTATGACAAAAACAAATTTTTTACTATGATTGAAATACAATTCAATATCAATTCCAATTTAAGACCGAGTTCAGTAATTATATTTATACATTAGGTCCTCATAGGTATTTTATGTGTTATTATCGGCCATCTTTATTTTGACAACAACAACAATGTATGACAAAAACAAATATTTTACGATGATTGAAATACAATTCAATATCAATTCCAATTTAAATCTGAGTTCAGTAATTATATTTAGACATTTAGTCCTCATACGTATTTTATGTGTTACTATCGGCCATCTTTATTTTGACAACAACAACAATGTGTGGCAAAAACAAATTTTTTCTATGATTGGAATACAATTCAATATCAATCCCAATTTACGTCCGAGTTCAGTGTTCATATACAGACATCTAGTCCTCATACGTATTTTATGTGTTATTATCGGCCATGTTTGTTTTGACAACAACAACAATGTGTGACAAAAACAAATTTTTTACTATGATTGAAATACAATTCAATATCAATTCCAATTTAAGACCGAGTTCAGTAATTATATTTAGACATTTAGTCCTCATACGTATTTTATGTGTTATTATCGGCCATCTTTATTTTGACAACAACAACAATGTATGACAAAAACAAATATTTTACTATGATTGAAATACAATTCAATATCAATCCCAATTTAAATCCGAGTTCATAATTATATTAATACATTTAGTCCTCATACGTATTTTATGTGTTACTATCGGCCATCTTTATTTTGACAACAACAACAATGTGTGGCAAAAACAAATTTTTTCTGTGATTGGAATACAATTCAATATCAATCCCAATTTACGTCCGAGTTCAGTAATTATAATTACTGAACTCGGAATTAAATTTGTTTAATTGATGCATGTTCGTTACCTAAATTGTAAATAATTGTTTTGTTCTTTTGTGTTCTAGTTATTTGCCAGGATTTACGTGCCCATCGATTATCTCTTTCTAACTGCCTAACTTTTATTTGGTAGGATATGTTAAGCTTCTTCTTATTTTGTATAATGGGGGTACTTGCCATTTCATTGTGTTGTTCTAATTCATCTTCCAACTGGTGAACATTTCTTATCGGTACCTGAAGATTGATTTTTTCCTCCAATACTTCACGAAAGAGATCCCAGTGTGTTCTTAATTTTGTTAATCTGGGTACACTCTTCCTTTGAATTACCATTTCACTGACTGTCATGATAACCGGAATGATCCGATATTAGAGAATTACTGTCTTCAATGTGAATGTAGTTCTGGAATATACCTGTTGCTACATAAAAGTCTATTCGGTCACATATCTTCGTTCCGTCACTGGGCCAGTATGTTGGGGAACCACCATAGCAAAATTTCACATTTTGGTGTCTGCTTTGCTTGAAGCAATTCTTTATCTTTTGACGTCGTAAGTCTCGACGGGTAGTCCTCCCCAATAGGTGTTTTTCGCACTAAAGTCACCTTCAATAATAAAATCACTTCCAAGCGATTTTAATAGTTTAAGGTAGTCCTCCCTTTTCAAGTTCACCATCAGAACTGTTCGCAAACATATTGAAGAGATTTTGTTGCTCAAATTCTTGTTTAAAGTAATATTCGGGATATTCGGCAATATAATACTACGTTTATGAAGAAATAAACGGTAACTTATATTTGGAAGGCGCGGTACTTCTACTACCGCGTAAGTTTAGTATTTTAGTTTAGTATTTTGAATAAATTTTGGATTGCTAATTGGGTCCCGGCCGTTTCCTAACAAATAATCAATAGTCAATTTTGATTGCTTTCTAGAGTTCGCGGTTTTCTTCATGAAATTAGTAATTCACGGAAAGTTAAATATTACTGTATTTCATGAGAGAAAGGCGGATAACAATTCTTAAAAAATACTCAAGTCCAGTTTTGTTTGGGTTAAATTTAACCAAACGAGATGGGTCCTTTTTTTGCAGTATATCGCTAACGTATTAGTTAAACTACTAATAATCGTTACTTCCAATTCCTATACACTGTTAGATGGCAGTGCGAGAGCCGCATTCATTTATAGGTTTTTACCCCTTTGGCATATTTGAATAACATTAGATTCTAGACCAGGTTTTCTTATTTCGAATTTAAACTAGCAACTCCCAAACTCTTTACCGCTGTACCGTTTTAAAATACGAACCAAGAATATTAGAGTATGTGTTGCCTACCAAAAACAGTTGCAAATTACTTTAACAATTTGATGTAAATACTTGTATACCACCCACTAGCCAAAACAAATCCGTTAAATATAATTGCCTTGAGTCACATATTAGACCCAAACAAATCTCAATTAGTCAATACGTCAATCCATTGTCATTTCAGTGCTGCGCGCATTTCCGTCATTTAAATGCAGCTGATCGAATCTAAATATATTCAAAACACGATAAACACACCTTTATTTGCTGTATGTACATAAACAATTTATTAAAATGTCAAACAAAAGTTAACAACTTTTTGTTGGAATAAAGATAAATTAAGCAAAATTTTTTAAACTGGTCCACTCATATTTTGGAAACATGATTCCTACCACAGAAATATACAATTTTTACTAATCTAATATTTTTTTTTAATTTTCACAGACTTTATTCGTGATCATTAATGGTCATGGACGTTTAATGGACCCACCGGCTCGAAATGCGATGTGGCGTTTCGGATTTCCTAATCCCGTTAATTACAATGACAATGAACTATTTTGTGGTGGTTATGCTGTGCAATGGGAACAAAATAAAGGTAAATGTGGCCTTTGCGGTGATGCGTTTCATTTGAGTGGTCCACGGCCTCACGAAGCGGGTGGTGAATATGCGAAAGGTATTATATCTCGGTTTTACTCGGCGGGCCAAGAAATCGAAGTAGAAGTTGAACTAACGGCTAATCATTACGGACGTTTTGAAATGTTTTTATGTCCCAATAATAATCCAAATTATGAGGCGACCCAGGAATGTTTTGATCGGTATCCGCTATTTATATCAGGATCACGAGATGTACGATTTTTAATACCGGCGGATACCAAAAAGAAAGGAACTTTTAAATATAAAGTACGATTGCCGCCGTTTGTAACATGCACCCAGTGCGTACTACAGTGGACTTATTATACGGGTAATATGTGGGGATTATGTGCGAATGGTACCGAAGCGGTGGGATGCGGGAAAGCTGAAACCTTCCGAAACTGTGCTGATGTTGCAATTCTATCCAACACTGGTGGTATTCCGCCAATCTTTGTTAACAATAACAATCCATATTTGCTCTACTACAGAGATTTCCGGGCACCAACACAAAACAATTTATTCCCACTTGTAGTACGCGATCAAGTTTGTGTTCCGACTCAAGCTTACGGAAGAATTCCGGGCATGAACCAATGGTGCCAACAAAATTGTCTTCGATATCCACCAAATTGTCCTGAATCAGTGTGTACTTGCCCGTAAGTAGATTAACCACGAATAACCGTTTCAACAAAGTGTTCATATTTTTTTTTTTATTATTTTAGGCAAACTTGTGACGCCATTGGCGAGCTCGAAGGACGCGAAGGTGCCGATGTATATTGCCTTGATAAATGTTTAACATACCAATCAGACTGTCCAAGTGAACGATGTGCATGTTACTAAAACATGATATACTAAATTACTAAATTTATTTTTAATTAAAACGAGAAAATTCCAATTTAGATATAATTTTTGATATGAACATTTTTTAGATAATTGATTTTTGGTTTATGGAAATTGAAACAAAATTAATTTTTTTTGCTATAATTTTACAAAAATTAATTGGTTTTTATAAAATATATAGGTAAATAGTTGAAGGCTATTTCTGTGTAAATGGTAAATACCTAAATAGAAAAACGGAACAGAACTTGAGGAAAATTTTCTATAAATTTGTGTAACCAACATTTTAATAAAAAGTTTTATGGAAAGTTGCGTGTAAATAAAAATTTGGTCAATTTTATTCCGAATTAGAATCGGCAATCCATGTTTGGTTGTACTGTTACGGCTAAATTATAGGTAACATTACTGCGGAGCGGATCATATACGTATAAATTGTTTAGTGGTCATTAGACCAAAATTGATCATGCTTGATTGAAATGCCCACCGAGCGTAACAAGATCTGGTATTTAGTTCTTTAAGAAGAAACTTTCATTCGGATAATTTACAATTCTGATATGGTTTAACCTTTGATCTGTGACAATTGAGAATGCGAGAAATACACCTATCATCAAAAATCAACAAATCATTATTTAAAACCTCCTTGTTGGAATAAATTCGTAAATCAACTTGGAACACAAACCAATACCGACTACTTGGTGGCGATCAGAAATAATAAATTGTTGATTCGCAGGCAGAGTATAGTATTTCTTAACCTGAGATGCTTAAATGAATTAGCAATGAAAGCTGTTCTAATATTACAATTACTGCCGCAAGGGTGGCTAACTAATGAATGCCAGTAAACGAAACATTGTTAAAAATTAACCTAAACATACGGAGAGATAACCGAAATATAAGAAATCTGTGACAATAAATGTTAGCGGCTCAAAACAAAGCCACGGGAGTTAAGCAAAAAACATTAGAAAAATTTGTGAAAATTCCAGTTCAATTTGATTAAAGGTAATGTGTATGACACGTTGAGCACGAAACTACCGGTAGAATGCATAAGGAAAGCGCGGTTATTGGAAGTTTGGTATTTTGAAATCTGGCCATCATTGTGTAATCGAACCTGGATTGCAGGCGAATGAAGCGACGTATTGTAGCAAATTAAACGTTGATCAACTCATAATTACATCAATAACCGAATATAAATGAAACATGCGGAATCTGTGACCATAAATTTTATCGGCTCAAAATCAGTAAGGCTAACCATCAGGGATTTTCGCAAAAAATTGAAAGAAATTTTTTGTTGAAATTCCAGTTCAATTTGATTAAAGGTAATGTATATGACACGTTGAGCACGAAACTACCGGTAGAATGCATAAGGAAAGCGCGGTTATTGGAAGTTTCGTGTTTTGAAATCCGGCCACATTGTGTAATCGAACCTGGATTGCAGGCGAATGAGGCGACGTATGGTAGCAAATTAAACGTTGATCAACTCATAATTACATCAATAACCGAATATAAATGAAACATGCGGAATCTGTGACCATAAATTTTATCGGCTCAAAATCAGTAAGGCTAACCATCAGTGATTTTCGCAAAAAATTGAAAGAAATTTTTTGTTTAAATTCCAGTTCAATTTGATTAAAGGTAATGTATATGACACGTTGAGCACGAAACTACCGGTAGAATGCATAAGGAAAGCGCGGTTATTGGAAGTTTCGTGTTTTGAAATCCGGCCACATTGTGTAATCGAACCTGGATTGCAGGCGAATGAGGCGACGTATGGTAGCAAATTAAACGTTGATCAACTCATAATTACATCAATAACCGAATATAAATGAAACATGCGGAATCTGTGACCATAAATTTTATCGGCTCAAAATCAGTAAGGCTAACCATCAGTGATTTTCGCAAAAAATTGAAAGAAATTTTTTGTTGAAATTCCAGTTCAATTTGATTAAAGGTAATGTATATGACACGTTAAGCACGAAACTACCGGTAGAATGCATAAGGAAAGCGCGGTTATTGGAAGTTTCGTGTTTTGAAATCCGGCCACATTGTGTAATCGAACCTGGATTGCAGGCGAATGAGGCGACGTATGGTAGCAAATTAAACGTTGATCAACTCATAATTACATCAATAACCGAATATAAATGAAACATGCGGAATCTGTGACCATAAATTTTATCGGCTCAAAATCAGTAAGGCTAACCATCAGGGATTTTCGCAAAAAATTGAAAGAAATTTTTTGTTCAAATTCCAGTTCAATTTGATTAAAGGTAATGTATATGACACGTTGAGCACGAAACTACCGGTAGAATGCATAAGGAAAGCGCGGTTATTGGAAGTTTCGGGTTTTGAAATCCGGCCACATTGTGTAATCGAACCTGGATTGCAGGCGAATGAGGCGACGTATGGTAGCAAATTAAACGTTGATCAACTCATAATTACATCAATAACCGAATATAAATGAAACATGCGAAATCTGTGACCATAAATTTTATCGGTTCAAAATCAGTAAGGCTAACCATCAGGGATTTTCGCAAAAAATTGAAAGAAATTTGTTGTTCAAATTCCAGTTCAATTTAATTAAAGGTAATGTATATGACACGTTGAGCACGAAACTACCGGTAGAATGCATAAGGAAAGCGCGGTTATTGGAAGTTTCGTGTTTTGAAATCCGGCCACATTGTGTAATCGAACCTGGATTGCAGGCGAATGAGGCGACGTATGGTAGCAAATTAAACGTTGATCAACTCATAATTACATCAATAACCGAATATAAATGAAACATGCGGAATCTGTGACCATAAATTTTATCGGCTCAAAATCAGTAAGGCTAACCATCAGGGATTTTCGCAAAAAATTGAAAGAAATTTTTTGTTCAAATTCCAGTTCAATTTGATTAAAGGTAATGTATATGACACGTTGAGCACGAAACTACCGGTAGAATGCATAAGGAAAGCGCGGTTATTGGAAGTTTCGTGTTTTGAAATCCGGCCACATTGTGTAATCGAACCTGGATTGCAGGCGAATGAAGCGACGTATGGTAGCAAATTAAACGTTGATCAACTCATAATTACATCAATAACCGAATATAAATGAAACATGCGGAATCTGTGACCATAAATTTTATCGGTTCAAAATCAGTAAGGCTAACCATCAGTGATTTTCGCAAAAAATTGAAAGAAATTTTTTGTTGAAATTCCAGTTCAATTTGATTAAAGGTAATGTATATGACACGTTGAGCACGAAACTACCGGTAGAATGCATAAGGAAAGCGCGGTTATTGGAAGTTTCGTGTTTTGAAATCCGGCCACATTGTGTAATCGAACCTGGATTGCAGGCGAATGAGGCGACGTATGGTAGCAAATTAAACGTTGATCTACTCATAATTACATCAATAACCGAATATAAATGAAACATGCGGAATCTGTGACCATAAATTTTATCGGCTCAAAATCAGTAAGGCTAACCATCAGGGATTTTCGCAAAAAATTGAAAGAAATTTGTTGTTCAAATTCCAGTTCAATTTGATTAAAGGTAATGTATATGACACGTTGAGCACGAAACTACCGGTAGAATGCATAAGGAAAGCGCGGTTATTGGAAGTTTCGTATTTTGAAATCCGGCCGTCATTGTGTAATCGAACCTAGATTGCAGGCGAATGAGGCGACGTATTGTAGCAAATTAAACGTTGATCAACTCATAATTACATCAATAACCGAAAATAAATGAAACATGCGGAATCTGTGACCATAAATTTTATCGGCTCAAAATCAGTAAGGCTAACTAACCATCAGGGATTTTCGCAAAAAATTGAAAGAAATTTTTTGTTGAAATTCCAGTTCAATTTGATTAAAGGTAATGTATATGAGCACGAAACTACCGGTAGAATGCATAAGGAAAGCGCGGTTATTGGAAGTTTGGTATTTTGAAATCCGGCCATCATTGTGTAATCGAACCTAGATTGCAGGCGAATGAGGCGACGTATTGTAGCAAATTAAACGTTGATCAGCTCATAATTACATCAATAACCGAAAATAAATGAAACATGCGGAATCTGTGACCATAAATTTTATCGGCTCAAAATCAGTAAGGCTAACACCATCAGGGATTTTCGCAAAAAATTGAAAGAAATTTTTTGTTGAAATTCCAGTTCAATTTGATTAAAGGTAATGTATATGACACGTTGAGCACGAAACTATGGGTAGAATGCATAAGGAAAGCGCGGTTATTGGAAGTTTCGTATTTTGAAATCCGGCAATCATTGTGTAATCGAACCTGGATTGCAGGCGAATGAGGCGACGTATTGTAGCAAATTAAACGTTGATCTACTCATAATTACATCAATAACCGAATATAAATGAAACATGCGGAATCTGTGACCATAAATTTTATCGGCTCAAAATCAGTAAGGCTAACCAGGGATTTTCGCAAAAAATTGAAAGAAATTTTTTGTTCAAATTCCAGTTCAATTTGATTAAAGGTAATGTATATGACACGTTGAGCACGAAACTACCGGTAGAATGCATAAGGAAAGCGCGGTTATTGGAAGTTTCGTATTTTGGAATCCGGCAATCATTGTGTAATCGAACCTGGATTGCAGGCGAATGAGGCGACGTATTGTAGCAAATTAAACGTTGATCTACTCATAATTACATCAATAACCGAATATAAATGAAACATGCGGAATCTGTGACCATAAATTTTATCGGCTCAAAATCAGTAAGGCTAACCATCAGGGATTTTCGCAAAAAATTGAAAGAAATTTTTTGTGGAAATTCCAGTTCAATTTGATTAAAGGTAATGTATATGACACGTTGAGCACGAAACTACCGGTAGAATGCATAAGGAAAGCGCGGTTATTGGAAGTTTCGAATTTTGAAATCCGGCCATCATTGTGTAATCGAACCTGGATTGCAGGCGAATGAGGCGACGTATTGTAGCAAATTAAACGTTGATCAACTCATAATTACATCAATAACCGAATATAAACGAAACATGCGGAATCTGTGACCATAAATTTTATCGGCTCAAAATCAGTAAGGCTAACCATCAGGGATTTTCGCAAAAAATTGAAAGACATTTTTTGTTGAAATTCCAGTTCAATTTGATTAAAGGTAATGTATATGACACGTTGAGCACGAAACTACCGGTAGAATGCATAAGGAAAGCGCGGTTATTGGAAGTTTCGTATTTTGAAATCCGGCCACATTGTGTAATCGAACCTAGATTGCAGGCGAATGAGGCGACGTATGGTAGCAAATTAAACGTTGATCAACTCATAATTACATCAATAACCGAATATAAACGAAACATGCGGAATCTGTGACCATAAATTTTATCGGCTCAAAATCAGTAAGGCTAACCATCAGGGATTTTCGCAAAAAATTGAAAGAAATTTTTTGTTGAAATTCCAGTTCAATTTGATTAAAGGTAATGTATATGACACGTTGAGCAGGAAACTACCCGTAGAATGCATAAGGAAAGCGAGGTTATTGGAAGTTTCGTATTTTGAAATCCGGCCACATTGTGTAATCGAACCTAGATTGCAGGCGAATGAGGCGACGTATGGTAGCAAATTAAACGTTGATCTACTCATAATTACATCAATAACCGAATATAAATGAAACATGCGGAATCTGTGACCATAAATTTTATCGGCTCAAAATCAGTAAGGCTAACCATCAGGGATTTTCGCAAAAAATTGAAAGAAATTTTATGTTGAAATTCCAGTTCAATTTGATTAAAGGTAATGTATATGACACGTTGAGCAGGAAACTACCGGTAGAATGCATAAGGAAAGCGAGGTTATTGGAAGTTTCATATTTTGAAATCCGGCCACATTGTGTAATCGAACCTAGATTGCAGGCGAATGAGGCGACGTATGGTAGCAAATTAAACGTTGATCTACTCATAATTACATCAATAACCGAATATAAATGAAACATGCGGAATCTGTGACCATAAATTTTATCGGCTCAAAATCAGTAAGGCTAACCATCAGGGATTTTCGCAAAAAATTGAAAGAAATTTTTTGTTGAAATTCCAGTTCAATTTGATTAAAGGTAATGTATATGACACGTTAAGCACGAAACTACCGGTAGAATGCATAAGGAAAGCGCGGTTATTGGAAGTTTCGTGTTTTGAAATCCGGCCACATTGTGTAATCGAACCTGGATTGCAGGCGAACGAGGCGAGGTATTGTAGCAAATTAAACGTTGATCAGCTCATAATTACATCAATAACCGAATATAAATGAAACATGCGGAATCTGTGATCATAAATTTTATCGGCTCAAAATCAGTAAGGCTAACCATCAGGGATTTTCGCAAAAAATTGAAAGAAATTTTTTGTTGAAATTCCAGTTCAATTTGATTAAAGGTAATGTATATGACACGTTAAGCACGAAACTACCGGTAGAATGCATAAGGAAAGCGCGGTTATTGGAAGTTTCGTGTTTTGAAATCCGGCCACATTGTGTAATCGAACCTAGATTGCAGGCGAATGAGGCGACGTATGGTAGCAAATTAAACGTTGATCTACTCATAATTACATCAATAACCGAATATAAATGAAACATGCGGAATCTGTGACCATAAATTTTATCGGCTCAAAATCAGTAAGGCTAACCATCAGGGATTTTCGCAAAAAATTGAAAGAAATTTTTTGTTGAAATTCCAGTTCAATTTGATTAAAGGTAATGTATATGACACGTTGAGCAGGAAACTACCGGTAGAATGCATAAGGAAAGCGAGGTTATTGGAAGTTTCGTATTTTGAAATCCGGCCACATTGTGTAATCGAACCTAGATTGCAGGCGAATGAGGCGACGTATGGTAGCAAATTAAACGTTGATCTACTCATAATTACATCAATAACCGAATATAAATGAAACATGCGGAATCTGTGACCATAAATTTTATCGGCTCAAAATCAGTAAGGCTAACCATCAGGGATTTTCGCAAAAAATTGAAAGAAATTTTATGTTGAAATTCCAGTTCAATTTGATTAAAGGTAATGTATATGACACGTTGAGCAGGAAACTACCGGTAGAATGCATAAGGAAAGCGAGGTTATTGGAAGTTTCATATTTTGAAATCCGGCCACATTGTGTAATCGAACCTAGATTGCAGGCGAATGAGGCGACGTATGGTAGCAAATTAAACGTTGATCTACTCATAATTACATCAATAACCGAATATAAATGAAACATGCGGAATCTGTGACCATAAATTTTATCGGCTCAAAATCAGTAAGGCTAACCATCAGGGATTTTCGCAAAAAATTGAAAGAAATTTTTTGTTGAAATTCCAGTTCAATTTGATTAAAGGTAATGTATATGACACGTTAAGCGCGAAACTACCGGTAGAATGCATAAGGAAAGCGCGGTTATTGGAAGTTTCTTGTTTTGAAATCCGGCCACATTGTGTAATCGAACCTGGATTGCAGGCGAACGAGGCGAGGTATTGTAGCAAATTAAACGTTGATCAGCTCATAATTACATCAATAACCGAATATAAATGAAACATGCGGAATCTGTGACCATAAATTTTATCGGCTCAAAATCAGTAAGGCTAACCATCAGGGATTTTCGCAAAAAATTGAAAGAAATTTTTTGTTGAAATTCCAGTTCAATTTGATTAAAGGTAATGTATATGGCACGTTGAGCACGAAACTACCGGTAGAATGCATAAGGAAAGCGCGGTTATTGGAAGTTTCGTGTTTTGAAATCCGGCCACATTGTGTAATCGAACCTGGATTGCAGGCGAACGAGGCGAGGTATTGTAGCAAATTAAACGTTGATCAGCTCATAATTACATCAATAACCGAATATAAATGAAACATGCGGAATCTGTGACCATAAATTTTATCGGCTCAAAATCAGTAAGGCTAACCATCAGGGATTTTCGCAAAAAATTGAAAGAAATTTTTTGTTGAAATTCCAGTTCAATTTGATTAAAGGTAATGTATATGACACGTTAAGCACGAAACTACCGGTAGAATGCATAAGGAAAGCGCGGTTATTGGAAGTTTCGTATTTTGAAATCCGGCCATCATTGTGTAATCGAACCTGGATTGCAGGCGAATGAGGCGACGTATTGTAGCAAATTAAACGTTGATCAACTCATAATTACATCAATAACCGAATATAAATGAAACATGCGGAATCTGTGACCATAAATTTTATCGGCTCAAAATCAGTAAGGCTAACCATCAGGGATTTTCGCAAAAAATTGAAAGAAATTTTTTGTTGAAATTCCAGTTCAATTTGATTAAAGGTAATGTATATGGCACGTTGAGCACGAAACTACCGGTAGAATGCATAAGGAAAGCGCGGTTATTGGAAGTTTCGTGTTTTGAAATCCGGCCACATTGTGTAATCGAACCTGGATTGCAGGCGAACGAGGCGAGGTATTGTAGCAAATTAAACGTTGATCAGCTCATAATTACATCAATAACCGAATATAAATGAAACATGCGGAATCTGTGACCATAAATTTTATCGGCTCAAAATCAGTAAGGCTAACCATCAGGGATTTTCGCAAAAAATTGAAAGAAATTTTTTGTTGAAATTCCAGTTCAATTTGATTAAAGGTAATGTATATGGCACGTTGAGCACGAAACTACCGGTAGAATGCATAAGGAAAGCGCGGTTATTGGACGTTTCGTATTTTGAAATCCGGCCATCATTGTGTAATCGAACCTAGATTGCAGGCGAATGAGGCGACGTATTGTAGCAAATTAAACGTTGATCAACTCATAATTACATCAATAACCGAATATAAATGAAACATGCGGAATCTGTGACCATAAATTTTATCGGCTCAAAATCAGTAAGGCTAACCATCAGGGATTTTCGCAAACAATTGAAAGAAATTTTTTGTTCATATTCCAGTTCAATTTGATTAAAGGTAATGTATATGACACGTTGAGCACGAAACTACCGGTAGAATGCATAAGGAAAGCGCGGTTATTGGACGTTTCGTATTTTGAAATCCGGCCATCATTGTGTAATCGAACCTAGATTGCAGGCGAATGAGGCGACGTATTGTAGCAAATTAAACGTTGATCAACTCATAATTACATCAATAACCGAATATAAATGAAACATGCGGAATCTGTGACCATAAATTTTATCGGCTCAAAATCAGTAAGGTAACCATCAGGGATTTTCGCAAAAAATTGAAAGAAATTTTTTGTTGAAATTCCAGTTCAATTTGATTAAAGGTAATGTATATGACACTTTGAGCACGAAACTACCGGTAGAATGCATAAGGAAAGCGCGGTTATTGGACGTTTCGTATTTTGAAATCCGGCCATCATTGTGTAATCGAACCTAGATTGCAGGCGAATGAGGCGACGTATTGTAGCAAATTAAACGTTGATCAACTCATAATTACATCAATAACCGAATATAAATGAAACATGCGGAATCTGTGACCATAAATTTTATCGGCTCAAAATCAGTAAGGCTAACCATCAGGGATTTTCGCAAAAAATTGAAAGAAATTTTTTGTTGAAATTCCAGTTCAATTTGATTAAAGGTAATGTATATGACACGTTGAGCACGAAACTACGGGTAGAATGCATAAGGAAAGCGCGGTTATTGGACGTTTCGTATTTTGAAATCCGGCCATCATTGTGTAATCGAACCTAGATTGCAGGCGAATGAGGCGACGTATTGTAGCAAATTAAACGTTGATCAACTCATAATTACATCAATAACCGAATATAAATGAAACATGCGGAATCTGTGACCATAAATTTTATCGGCTCAAAATCAGTAAGGCTAACCATCAGGGATTTTCGCAAAAAATTGAAAGACATTTTTTGTTGAAATTCCAGTTCAATTTGATTAAAGGTAATGTATATGACACGTTGAGCACGAAACTACCGGTAGAATGCATAAGGAAAGCGCGGTTATTGGACGTTTCGTTTTTTTAAATCCGGCCGTCATTGTGTAATCGAACCTAGATTGCAGGCGAATGAGGCGACGTATTGTAGCAAATTAAACGTTGATCAACTCATAATTACATCAATAACCGAATATAAATGAAACATGCGGAATCTGTGACCATAAATTTTATCGGCTCAAAATCAGTAAGGCTAACCATCAGGGATTTTCGCAGAAAATTGAAAGAAATTTTTTGTTCATATTCCAGTTCAATTTGATTAAAGGTGATGTATATGACACGTTGAGCACGAAACTACCGGTAGAATGCATAAGGAAAGCGCGGTTATTGGACGTTTCGTATTTTGAAATCCAGCCATCATTGTGTAATCGAACCTAGATTGCAGGCGAATGAGGCGACGTATTGTAGCAAATTAAACGTTGATCAACTCATAATTACATCAATAACCGAATATAAATGAAACATGCGGAATCTGTGACCATAAATTTTATCGGCTCAAAATCAGTAAGGCTAACCATCAGGGATTTTCGCAAAAAATTGAAAGAAATTTTTTGTTGAAATTCCAGTTCAATTTGATTAAAGGTAATGTATATGACACGTTGAGCACGAAACTACCGGTAGAATGCATAAGGAAAGCGCGGTTATTGGACGTTTCGTATTTTGAAATCCGGCCATCATTGTGTAATCGAACCTAGATTGCAGGCGAATGAGGCGACGTATTGTAGCAAATTAAACGTTGATCAACTCATAATTACATCAATAACCGAATATAAATGAAACATGCGGAATCTGTGACCATAAATTTTATCGGCTCAAAATCAGTAAGGCTAACCATCAGGGATTTTCGCAAAAAATTGAAAGAAATTTTTTGTTGAAATTCCAGTTCAATTTGATTAAAGGTGATGTATATGACACGTTGAGCACGAAACTACCGGTAGAATGCATAAGGAAAGCGCGGTTATTGGAAGTTTCGTGTTTTGAAATCCGGCCATCATTGTGTAATCGAACCTAGATTGCAGGCGAATGAGGCGACGTATTGTAGCAAATTAAACGTTGATCAACTCATAATTACATCAATAACCGAATATAAATGAAACATGCGGAATCTGTGACCATAAATTTTATCGGCTCAAAATCAGTAAGGCTAACCATCAGGGATTTTCGCAAAAAATTGAAAGAAATTTTTTGTTGAAATTCCAGTTCAATTTGATTAAAGGTAATGTATATGACACGTTGAGCACGAAACTACCGGTAGAATGCATAAGGAAAGCGCGGTTATTGGACGTTTCGTTTTTTTAAATCCGGCCGTCATTGTGTAATCGAACCTAGATTGCAGGCGAATGAGGCGACGTATTGTAGCAAATTAAACGTTGATCAACTCATAATTACATCAATAACCGAATATAAATGAAACATGCGGAATCTGTGACCATAAATTTTATCGGCTCAAAATCAGTAAGGCTAACCATCAGGGATTTTCGCAAAAAATTGAAAGAAATTTTTTGTTGAAATTTCAGTTCAATTTGATTAAAGGTAATGTATATGACACGTTAAGCACGAAACTACCGGTAGAATGCATAAGGAAAGCGCGGTTATTGGAAGTTTCGTATTTTGAAATCCGGCCGTCATTGTGTAATCGAACCTAGATAGCAGGCGAATGAGGCGACGTATTGTAGCAATTTAAACGTTAATCTACTCATAATTACATCAATAACCGAATATAAATGAAACATGCGGAATCTGTGACCATAAATTTTATCGGTTCAAAATCAGTAAGGCTAACCATCAGGGATTTTCGCAAAAATTGAAAGAAATTTTTTGTTGAAATTCCAGTTCAATTTGATTAAAGGTAATGTATATGACACGTTGAGCACGAAACTACCGGTAGAATGCATAAGGAAAGCGCGGCTATTGGAAGTTTCGTAATTTGCAATCAGGCCGTCATTGTGTAATCGAACCTAGATTGCAGGCGAATGAGGCGACGTATTGTAGCAAATTAAACGTTGATCTACTCATAATTACATCGATAACCGAATATAAATGAAACATGCAGAATCTGTGACCATAAATTTTATCGGCTCAAAATCAGTAAGGCTAACCATCAGGGATTTTCGCAAAAAATTGAAAGAAATTTTTTGTTGAAATTTCAGTTCAATTTGATTAAAGGTAATGTATATGACACGTTAAGCACGAAACTACCGGTAGAATGCATAAGGAAAGCGCGGTTATTGGAAGTTTCGTATGTTGAAATCCGGCCGTCATTGTGTAATCGAACCTAGATAGCAGGCGAATGAGGCGACGTATTGTAGCAAATTAAACGTTAATCTACTCATAATTACATCAATAACCGAATATAAATGAAACATGCGGAATCTGTGACCATAAATTTTATCGGCTCAAAATCAGTAAGGCTAACCATCAGGGATTTTCGCAAAAAATTGAAAGAAATTTTTTGTTGAAATTTCAGTTCAATTTGATTAAAGGTAATGTATATGACACGTTAAGCACGAAACTACCGGTAGAATGCATAAGGAAAGCGCGGTTATTGGAAGTTTCGTATTTTGAAATCCGGCCATCATTGTGTAATCGAACCTGGATTGCAGGCAAATGAGGCGACGTGTTGTAGCAAATTAAACGTTGATCAGCTCATAATTACATCAATAACCGAATATAAATGAAACATGCGGATTCTGTGACCATAAATTTTATCGGCTCAAAATCAGTAAGGCTAACCATCAGGGATTTTCGCATAAAATTGAAAGAAATTTTTTGTTGAAATTCCAGTTCAATTTGATTAAAGGTAATGTATATGACACGTTGAGCACGAAACTACCGGTAGAATGCATAAGGAAAGCGCGGTTATTGGAAGTTTCGTGTTTTGAAATCCGGCCATCATTGTGTAATCGAACCTGGATTGCAGGCGAATGAGGCGACGTGTTGTAGCAAATTAAACGTTGATCAACTCATAATTACATCAATAACCGAACATAAATGAAACATGAGGAATCTGTGACCATAAATTTTATCGGTTCAAAATCAGTAAGGCTAACCATCAGGGATTTTCGCAAAAAATTGAAAGAAATTTGTTGTTCAAATTCCAGTTCAATTTGATTAAAGGTAATGTATATGGCACGTTGAGCACGAAACTACCGGTAGAATGCATAAGGAAAGCGCGGTTATTGGAAGTTTCGTGTTTTGAAATCCGGCCATCATTGTGTAATCGAACCTGGATTGCAGGCGAATGAGGCGACGTGTTGTAGCAAATTAAACGTTGATCAACTCATAATTACATCAATAACCGAACATAAATGAAACATGCGGAATCTGTGACCATAAATTTTATCGGCTCAAAATCAGTAAGGCTAACCATCAGGGATTTTCGCAAAAAATTGAAAGAAATTTTTTGTTGAAATTCCAGTTCAATTTGATTAAAGGTAATGTATATGACACGTTGAGCACGAAACTACCGGTAGAATGCATAAGGAAAGCGCGGTTATTGGAAGTTTGGTATTTTGAAATCCGGCCGTCATTGTGTAATCGAACCTGGATTGCAGGCGAATGAGGCGACGTATTGTAGCAAATTAAACGTTGATCAACTCATAATTACATCAATAACCGAACATAAATGAAACATGCGGAATCTGTGACCATAAATTTTATCGGCTCAAAATCAGTAAGGCTAACCATCAGGGATTTTCGCAAAAAATTGAAAGAAATTTTTTGTTGAAATTCCAGTTCAATTTGATTAAAGGTAATGTATATGACACGTTGAGCACGAAACTACCGGTAGAATGCATAAGGAAAGCGCGGTTATTGGAAGTTTCGTGTTTTGAAATCCGGCCACATTGCGTAATCGAACCTGGATTGCAGGCGAATGAGGCGACCTATTGTAGCAAATTAAACGTTGATCTACTCATAATTACATCAATAACCGAATAAAAATGAAACATGCGGAATCTGTGACCATAAATTTTATCGGCTCAAAATCAGTAAGGCTAACCATCAGGGATTTTCGCAAAAAATTGAAAGAAATTTTTTGTTGAAATTCCAGTTCAATTTGATTAAAGGTAATGTATATGACACGTTAAGCACGAAACTACCGGTAGAATGCATAAGGAAAGCGCGGTTATTGGAAGTTTGGTATTTTGAAATCCGGCCGTCATTGTGTAATCGAACCTGGATTGCAGGCGAATGAGGCGACGTGTTGTAGCAAATTAAACGTTGATCAACTCATAATTACATCAATAACCGAACATAAATGAAACATGCGGAATCTGTGACCATAAATTTTATCGGCTCAAAATCAGTAAGGCTAACCATCAGGGATTTTCGCAAAAAATTGAAAAAAATTGTTTGTTCAAATTCCAGTTCAATTTGATTAAAGGTAATGTATATGGCACGTTGAGCACGAAACTACCGGTAGAATGCATAAGGAAAGCGCGGTTATTGGAAGTTTGGTATTTTGAAATCCGGCCGTCATTGTGTAATCGAACCTGGATTGCAGGCGAATGAGGCGACGTGTTGTAGCAAATTAAACGTTGATCAACTCATAATTACATCAATAACCGAACATAAATGAAACATGCGGAATCTGTGACCATAAATTTTATCGGCTCAAAATCAGTAAGGCTAACCATCAGGGATTTTCGCAAAAAATTGAAAGAAATTTTTTGTTGAAATTCCAGTTCAATTTGATTAAAGGTAATGTATATGACACGTTAAGCACGAAACTACCGGTAGAATGCATAAGGAAAGCGCGGTTATTGGAAGTTTCGTATTTTGAAATCCGGCCATCATTGTGTAATCGAACCTAGATTGCAGGCGAATGCGGCGACGTATTGTAGCAAATTAAACGTTGATCAGCTCATGATTACATCAATAACCGAATATAAAAGAAACATGCGGAATCTGTGACCATAAATTTTATCGGCTCAAAATCAGTAAGGCTAACCATCAGAGATTTTCGCAAAAATTGAAAGAAATTTTTTGTTGAAATTTCAGTTCAATTTGATTAAAGGTAATGTATATGACACGTTAAGCACGAAACTACCGGTAGAATGCATAAGGAAAGCGCGGTTATTGGAAGTTTCGTGTTTTGAAATCCGGCCATCATTGTGTAATCGAACCTGGATTGCAGGCGAATGAGGCGACGTGTTGTAGCAAATTAAACGTTGATCAACTCATAATTACATCAATAACCGAACATAAATGAAACATGCGGAATCTGTGACCATAAATTTTATCGGCTCAAAATCAGTAAGGCTAACCATCAGGGATTTTCGCAAAAAATTGAAATTTTTTTTTTATTTATTTTCCAGTTGTGTGACAAAAAGATTCAATACCAAACATAATCTGTTTACCATATATGTATGTAAATTTAGAGTTCGTTTGAATGTTTTAATTTGTTTAAATTAATAAGTAGAGTTATTCAAATTTTAGAAATTAATATAAGAGAAAAATGAAATACATTTTGATAAGTTTTCGATTTAGTTTTTATAAAAGTGTTCATACTCAACACATTCATCAGTGACTTTTTAAAATATTGAAAACTATTTGTTAATCAAATTGCGGTTCAAAATAATGTTTGGTAATAGTAGTAGCACGTTTACGAGTACAAAGAAACAAGCGTTAAATTACATTTGGAAATGCCATCTCACCTGAATTCTACTGGCTGGTTCCTTTATGGTTGGGGGGACCGAAAAACCCCCGTCTCAGATTTTACTGGTTATACACGAAAACTGAGTTCATAATTTGAATAAAAAAAAATTCATAGTGCGAAAAGCAACCAAATATCAGTCAATTCGGCTTGGCTCAGTCTTGAACCGCAGCTCCTAGGCACCATGCGCGCGACACTTGATCACTGAACTAGCTACATTTTCAAATTCGTATAATAAATTTTGCATTCAACTATCCTATTGGCTTATAAACAATACAAAAACGCAAAACAAAATGCATCAAGCGCCCTTGGTGAGATTCGATCTCGCGACCTCCTGCTTCATGCCCTACACACTAAACCACTCGACTGCTTCCGTCTTAAAACTTGCGTCATAATTTTATCATTTCACCTTAGACTTTTTAATATTTATGTATTTTCACTTACTTGTATATTCAAAAGGGAAGAACTATTTTATTTTGCTTCATGAAATCTGGTGTCAGAAAGGGTTTCAACCAGAAAGCAATTGAAAACGATTTTTTTATTTTTTTTTATTTACAACCAAAACACTATCAATTATAATTTATTTCTTCAAAATCTGATCGAAAAAATTAGCATTTTTGTACCACATCACATCATAACGATCTTTTTATTGGTTCGATCTGTTTTGGTTATCGTTTTTCCTTTAACTAAACTTTTGTTCCTCTATTTATATTTTTAAGCGTTCCCTTTGCTGTTCCCTCTACTTTAAAAGTCGCTACGTCATTGAATGGGTAATGTAATTCGCCGCAACGACTTAATTTTTGCAAAAACTTTCGCCCTCTTTGCATTACCATCTGCTGCTTGTCGATAGCAAACTATTGCACCCAAAATTTTTGGCTGTGGATTTTCGTCGGTTTGATTTCTTCTTCTTTGATGTTTCATTATGAGAAAACAATTCAAAATATCACCATTTGTTCAAGTTCATAAGGATTCGTTTCTTGGTTATTGGATAGGCAACTAGTACTAGGTTTCTTTTATTTTATGTAATTTTCGAAATTACAACAACAGGTGAGAATTACAAGCTGGCCTGAAACACAATATAACAACACAAGATTGATTGCTAGCAAATAATTATTTTAGTTCACTGCTATCCCGACTAACATTGCAGGTAGCAACAGAGCAATCAATTCGAGCTATACACTGCAAAAGTGATGCTACACAACCTCCAGCAGCTCAGTATGCCTCTAGATTTGTAACATTCGTGGTCTAACGAAGAAACTGGATCCGGATTCGATACGGATATACGAAAGACCACCGGACAATCCAATAGGAGTCCCAAATTTAGAAACAAATTTAATTTTTTGGAAATACTGCTAACCTTTGTACACGCTGCATGAACAGGCATAACAAAACCTTTAGGTGCCCAGCAACAACTTTCTGCTTATGGTGTTTCTTGAAGACAACACACTTTTGCATTTCAACAACTCAGCAGCATCGAAAACCGAAGTTACTTGGTAGTGAGTAAGTAATCATCAATATCGTCGGTAACCCGACCAACTTTAAAAAACAAAAGGCATACGTTTTCGGGTGTTGGTTGATGTGAAGCATGTATTTGTCGGCACATTGTCGGGTTTTTGTTTTAAATCATGAATCTATGGGATTTGAGAACCTCAACTATAAACTCATCTCCACAAAATACAATTTGCTGAATCACCGTTTAATAGATCACAGCAAATCGATTTAATACTACAAGCAGACTACTATCCGTCAATAGCGAACAACAACTATGAGAACGATCTAAAGTATTGAGGAGCAACTGAGGTTGCTTGTCGAATGCGACAGTATCCCAGGAGAAAGAAGTCTGACCAAAAAAGAAGTCAAAGTAGGTAACCAATTCTCATCATCCGTGAAACGTGGGTCAGACGGAAAATATAAATTAAAAATCCCATTTAAGGGTGATCACGTCAAACTGGGGGAATCCAGAAAGACGGCTACCACCAGTTTGCTGCAGGTTGAAAGGAAGTTCATGAAGGATGCCGCTTTCAAACAAATCTACCATGAATTAATGGAGGAATATTTATTTATGTACCACACAGAATTATTTTGGAGAAATGGCGAAGATATCCCGGTTGAGAACTGCTATTTTAATCCACGTAGCATAGCTAGGAAGTATGAGAGAAAAGGAATACGTAAACGTGCACCTCACCGATCTGTTCCACTGCAACCACCAGAAGGTAGCTCCGACTGACCCACGTATAATGAGCTCAATTGGTAAATATCAAATTCCAACATTGAAGGCATATGACGCATCACTCAGGATTTTTGTTATTTTGCTAAGCATTGATTGAGTGCTGAGCTGACTATAGGGTATTTTAATCAGAAATTTTATGTGCATAACTCCAATAATTGAGCGAAATAAATGAAAACAAGTTTTGATATCAATCAATAAAGAACATTTTTATTTCTAGACTAATTAGACCCGATTGATAACGTTTGACTTTACAACCCAAATAGAGCTGTTAATATAAAACAGTTAATAGTTCCAGAAAATTAGTTAATTTTTGATATTCCATTTTAATATATTTTTTATGAAAATGTATCTTTAAACTCACGATAGAGCGTAATGAGCCTAAAAGACTGATGACTGACTAATTACGAAACGACTCGAGAAATTTCAAAATTGGTTTAGATTTTTTTATTAAGCTCGGTCAAACGTAATTTAACAAAACTTATTTTATAATTTAGCGAATTTAACAAAATACGTAATTGAAATATGGAAAACTGAATGCAACAATACAGTAGGAATTGCTGTTCTATTTATTTTTACATGATACCAAAATACTAAAAACAAAAATAAATTATTATTTTTACAACGACGAGCGATACGGTGCAGAAACGTTTCTTTACAATACTCGTGTGACAAAACCACCAAAGAGACCCACAAAATCGAATAACAAATATTGAATTTTTATTGTTTACAGTCACATGAATTTCAATATAGAATCCATATACGAGTAACACACAGAATAACGAAGCAAACGAATTATCGAATAAAACCAACGACCGTACGTATCCCCGCATAATACACACATCGTTGTTCGTATAAATGAACTAATGACCTATTCGTCTAATGAAATTTTAGGTGAAAATTGTTATTTTTGTTTTCCTCCACAATTTACATTTTTACTTTTCCCACGAAGGCAATATAAACTTTCCAGGTTTAGATATTTTCAAACAAAAGATAGATGTACGTCTAAAGTTCGTTGGTGTATCCGCTGGTAAAAGGTCATCATTATTGATTGGATGCTTTAGAGTATAATAGCTATGGTATATGCTTAGAATTTCTAATTTTGATTGTGTAAGAATGAGCAAATCTAATTAATTGTGATGAGTTAACATTGGGAATAAAAAATCGATTTCATTTTGACGTGCGCTATAAATTGTTCCTGAAATGTTTTAAATTTCCTATTTGTATGGCTCAGTATTAGCTGTGTTCTTATTAGCTATGCCACAATCTATCATTTTTATGTGCGGTGGGCCTATTAACAGCTCAACCCATTTTATGAAATGCGGCTTTTAATTTAAATGGTTAATTGTAAATTTTAACAGTTAGAATTATAGCAATTTGAAAAAATTTAATTTTTTATGTTTTGTTCAATAATATTATTACTCGATACCACCTTTTATTTAATTACATGCAAGAAGTGAATACCGATTTATTATTTTAGTAAGAAAAATTATTCGTCAACATCTTTTGTAAACAATTAACAATTTATTTTCATAATAAAAAAACACGTAGTTTGCAAGCCGGAAGTCAATAACTGTTTAGAATGAACAACATATTTGATTTCATTTTCTTTCAGATAGTAAAATAAAGAATAGAAATGTGTGTCTGCGACAAAATAGATTGACTGATCAGGTTGATTTTAAGCTGTTTTCAGAAACCCTTCGGGTTACCCTTACCCATACATTTTTTGTCTAAAGCGGTTCTCCGATTTGTGCAAATATTGTCAAAAAAGTATCATTTATGAGAAAAACAAATAAAAACCAAAAGATTTTAAATTAAGATTGCATCAATATCGATCCAAATAAATTGTTTAACTTTTAAGCAAAATTGTTGATTTTTAACAATAAACCGACTGTCGTCAAAAATGCGGCCTGCTAATAGTCTAGTCTTTGAAGTCCTTCGAATGAGCTTCTCCGTTTTTGGCAATGATTTAAATATAATTCAATATTAATCCCAATCCAAGTTCAGTAATTATAGACATCTAGTTCTTATAAGTGTTCTATGTGTAACTATCGACCATGTTTATTTTGACAACAACAACAATGATTGACAAAAACAAAATTTTGGCTACGATTTAAATATAATTCAATATTAATCAGAATTTAAACCAATATAAATCCGAGTTCGGTAATTATATATAGACATCTAGTCCTTATACGTATTTTATGTGTAACTATCGGCCATGTTTATTTTGACAACAACAACAATGATTGACAAAAACAAAATTTTGGCTACGAATTAAATACAATTCGATATTAATTCCAATTTGAACCAATATAAATCCGAGTTCGATAATTTTATATAGACATCTAGTCCTTATACGTATTTTATGTGTAACTATCGGCCATGTTTACTTTGACAACAACAACAATGATTGACAAAAACAAAATTTTAGCTACGATTTAAATATAATTCGATATTAATCTGAATTTAAACCAATATAAATCCGAATTCGGTAATTATATCTAGACATCTAGTCCATATACGTATTTTATGTGTAACTATCGGCCATGTTTACTTTGACAACAACAACAATGATTGACAAAAACAAAATTTTGGCTACGATTTAAATATAATTCGATATTAATCTGAATTTAAACCAATATAAATCCGAGTTCGGTAATTATATCTAGACATCTAGTCCTTATACGTATTTTATGTGTAACTATCGGCCATGTTTATTTTGACAACAACAACAATGATTGACAAAAACTAAATTTTGGCTACGAATTAAATACAATTCGATATTAATTCCAATTTGAACCAATATAAATCCGAGTTCGATAATTTTATATAGACATCTAGTCCTTATACGTATTTTATGTGTAACTATCGGCCATGTTTACTTTGACAACAACAACAATGATTGACAAAAACAAAATTTTAGCTACGATTTAAATATAATTCGATATTAATCTGAATTTAAACCAATATAAATCCGAATTCGGTAATTATATATAGACATCTAGTCCATATACGTATTTTATGTGTAACTATCGGCCATGTTTACTTTGACAACAACAACAATGATTGACAAAAACAAAATTTTGGCTACGATTTAAATATAATTCGATATTAATCTGAATTTAAACCAATATAAATCCGAGTTCGATAATTATATATAGACATCTAGTCCATATACGTATTTTATGTGTAACTATCGGCCATGTTTACTTTGACAACAACAACAATGATTGACAAAAACAAAATTTTGGCTACGATTTAAATATAATTCGATATTAATCTGAATTTAAACCAATATAAATCCGAGTTCGATAATTATATATAGACATCTAGTCCATATACGTATTTTATGTGTAACTATCGGCCATGTTTACTTTGACAACAACAACAATGATTGACAAAAACAAAATTTTGGCTACGATTTAAATATAATTCGATATTAATCTGAATTTAAACCAATATAAATCCGAATTCGGTAATTATATCTAGACATCTAGTCCATATACGTATTTTATGTGTAACTATCGGCCATGTTTACTTTGACAACAACAACAATGATTGACAAAAACAAAATTTTGGCTACGATTTAAATATAATTCGATATTAATCTGAATTTAAACCAATATAAATCCGAGTTCGATAATTATATATAGACATCTAGTCCATATACGTATTTTATGTGTAACTATCGGCCATGTTTACTTTGACAACAACAACAATGATTGACAAAAACAAAATTTTGGCTACGATTTAAATATAATTCGATATTAATCTGAATTTAAACCAATATAAATCCGAGTTCGATAATTATATATAGACATCTAGTCCATATACGTATTTTATGTGTAACTATCGGCCATGTTTACTTTGACAACAACAACAATGATTGACAAAAACAAAATTTTGGCTACGATTTAAATATAATTCGATATTAATCTGAATTTAAACCAATATAAATCCGAGTTCGATAATTATATATAGACATCTAGTCCATATACGTATTTTATGTGTAACTATCGGCCATGTTTACTTTGACAACAACAACAATGATTGACAAAAACAAAATTTTGGCTACGATTTAAATATAATTCGATATTAATCTGAATTTAAACCAATATAAATCCGAATTCGGTAATTATATATAGACATCTAGTCCATATACGTATTTTATGTGTAACTATCGACCATGTTTATTTTGACAACAACAACAATGATTGACAAAAACAAAATTTTGGCTACGATTTAAATATAATTCAATATTAATCAGAATTTAAACCAATATAAATCCGAGTTCGGTAATTATATATAGACATCTAGTCCTTATACGTATTTTATGTGTAACTATCGGCCATGTTTATTTTGACAACAACAACAATGATTGACAAAAACAAAATTTTGGCTACGAATTAAATACAATTCGATATTAATTCCAATTTGAACCAATATAAATCCGAGTTCGATAATTTTATATAGACATCTAGTCCTTATACGTATTTTATGTGTAACTATCGGCCATGTTTACTTTGACAACAACAACAATGATTGACAAAAACAAAATTTTGGCTACGATTTAAATATAATTCGATATTAATCTGAATTTAAACCAATATAAATCCGAATTCGGTAATTATATATAGACATCTAGTCCATATACGTATTTTATGTGTAACTATCGGCCATGTTTACTTTGACAACAACAACAACGATTGACAAAAACAAAATTTTGGCTACGATTTAAATATAATTCGATATTAATCTGAATTTAAACCAATATAAATCCGAGTTCGATAATTATATATAGACATCTAGTCCTTATACGTATTTTATGTGTAACTATCGGCCATGTTTATTTTGACAACAACAACAATGATTGACAAAAACTAAATTTTGGCTACGAATTAAATACAATTCGATATTAATTCCAATTTGAACCAATATAAATCCGAGTTCGATAATTTTATATAGACATCTAGTCCTTATACGTATTTTATGTGTAACTATCGGCCATGTTTACTTTGACAACAACAACAATGATTGACAAAAACTAAATTTTGGCTACGATTTAAATATAATTCGATATTAATCTGAATTTAAAACCAATATAAATCCGAATTCGGTAATTATATCTAGACATCTAGTCCATATACGTATTTTATGTGTAACTATCGGCCATGTTTACTTTGACAACAACAACAATGATTGACAAAAACAAAATTTTGGCTACGATTTAAATATAATTCGATATTAATCTGAATTTAAACCAATATAAATCCGAGTTCGATAATTATATATAGACATCTAGTCCATATACGTATTTTATGTGTAACTATCGGCCATGTTTACTTTGACAACAACAACAATGATTGACAAAAACAAAATTTTGGCTACGATTTAAATATAATTCGATATTAATCTGAATTTAAACCAATATAAATCCGAGTTCGATAATTATATATAGACATCTAGTCCATATACGTATTTTATGTGTAACTATCGGCCATGTTTACTTTGACAACAACAACAATGATTGACAAAAACAAAATTTTGGCTACGATTTAAATATAATTCGATATTAATCTGAATTTAAACCAATATAAATCCGAATTCGGTAATTATATCTAGACATCTAGTCCATATACGTATTTTATGTGTAACTATCGGCCATGTTTACTTTGACAACAACAACAATGATTGACAAAAACAAAATTTTGGCTACGATTTAAATATAATTCGATATTAATCTGAATTTAAACCAATATAAATCCGAGTTCGATAATTATATATAGACATCTAGTCCATATACGTATTTTATGTGTAACTATCGGCCATGTTTACTTTGACAACAACAACAATGATTGACAAAACAAAATTTTGGCTACGATTTAAATATAATTCGATATTAATCTGAATTTAAACCAATATAAATCCGAGTTCGATAATTATATATAGACATCTAGTCCATATACGTATTTTATGTGTAACTATCGGCCATGTTTACTTTGACAACAACAACAATGATTGACAAAAACAAAATTTTGGCTACGATTTAAATATAATTCGATATTAATCTGAATTTAAACCAATATAAATCCGAGTTCGATAATTATATATAGACATCTAGTCCATATACGTATTTTATGTGTAACTATCGGCCATGTTTACTTTGACAACAACAACAATGATTGACAAAAACAAAATTTTGGCTACGATTTAAATATAATTCGATATTAATCTGAATTTAAACCAATATAAATCCGAATTCGGTAATTATATATAGACATCTAGTCCATATACGTATTTTATGTGTAACTATCGGCCATGTTTACTTTGACAACAACAACAACGATTGACAAAAACAAAATTTTGGCTACGATTTAAATATAATTCGATATTAATCTGAATTTAAACCAATATAAATCCGAATTCGGTAATTATATATAGACATCTAGTCCATATACGTATTTTATGTGTAACTATCGGCCATGTTTACTTTGACAACAACAACAATGATTGACAAAAACAAAATTTTGGCTACGATTTAAATATAATTCGATATTAATCTGAATTTAAACCAATATAAATCCGAGTTCGATAATTATATATAGACATCTAGTCCATATACGTATTTTATGTGTAACTATCGGCCATGTTTACTTTGACAACAACAACAATGATTGACAAAAACAAAATTTTGGCTACGATTTAAATATAATTCGATATTAATCTGAATTTAAACCAATATAAATCCGAATTCGGTAATTATATATAGACATCTAGTCCATATACGTATTTTATGTGTAACTATCGGCCATGTTTACTTTGACAACAACAACAACGATTGACAAAAACAAAATTTTGGCTACGATTTAAATATAATTCGATATTAATCTGAATTTAAACCAATATAAATCCGAGTTCGATAATTATATATAGACATCTAGTCCATATACGTATTTTATGTGTAACTATCGGCCATGTTTACTTTGACAACAACAACAATGATTGACAAAAACAAAATTTTAGCTACGATTTAAATATAATTCGATATTAATCTGAATTTAAACCAATATAAATCCGAATTCGGTAATTATATCTAGACATCTAGTCCATATACGTATTTTATGTGTAACTATCGGCCATGTTTACTTTGACAACAACAACCAATGATTGACAAAAACTAAATTTTGGCTACGAATTAAATACAATTCGATATTAATTCCAATTTGAACCAATATAAATCCGAGTTCGATAATTTTATATAGACATCTAGTCCTTATACGTATTTTATGTGTAACTATCGGCCATGTTTACTTTGACAACAACAACAATGATTGACAAAAACAAAATTTTAGCTACGATTTAAATATAATTCGATATTAATCTGAATTTAAACCAATATAAATCCGAATTCGGTAATTATATCTAGACATCTAGTCCATATACGTATTTTATGTGTAACTATCGGCCATGTTTACTTTGACAACAACAACAATGATTGACAAAAACAAAATTTTGGCTACGATTTAAATATAATTCGATATTAATCTGAATTTAAACCAATATAAATCCGAGTTCGATAATTATATATAGACATCTAGTCCATATACGTATTTTATGTGTAACTATCGGCCATGTTTATTTTGACAACAACAACAATGATTGACAAAAACTAAATTTTGGCTACGAATTAAATACAATTCGATATTAATTCCAATTTGAACCAATATAAATCCGAGTTCGATAATTTTATATAGACATCTAGTCCTTATACGTATTTTATGTGTAACTATCGGCCATGTTTACTTTGACAACAACAACAATGATTGACAAAAACAAAATTTTAGCTACGATTTAAATATAATTCGATATTAATCTGAATTTAAACCAATATAAATCCGAATTCGGTAATTATATCTAGACATCTAGTCCATATACGTATTTTATGTGTAACTATCGGCCATGTTTACTTTGACAACAACAACAATGATTGACAAAAACAAAATTTTGGCTACGATTTAAATATAATTCGATATTAATCTGAATTTAAACCAATATAAATCCGAGTCCGGTAATTATATCTAGACATCTAGTCCTTATACGTATTTTATGTGTAACTATCGACCATGTTTATTTTGACAACAACAACAATGATTGACAAAAACAAAATATTGGCTACGATTTAAATATAATTCGATATTAATCTGAATTTAAACCAATATAAATCCGAATTCGGTAATTATATATAGACATCTAGTCCATATACGTATCTTATGTGTAACTATCGGCCATGTTTACTTTGACAACAACAACAATGATTGACAAAAACAAAATTTTGGCTACGATTTAAAAATAATTCGATATTAATCTGAATTTGAACCAATGTAATTCCGAATTCGGTAATTATATATAGACATCTAGTCCTTATACGTATTTTATGTGTGATTATCGGCCATGTATATTTTGACAACAACAACAATGATTGACAAAAAATAAATTGAAACCCGGATTAAATTAATAGTCAATATCAATCTAAATTTTATTCAAGTGATTTTTAAATTCTGAGATTAGTTATTGACCTCTAGTCCTTCTTTAGAATATATGCCAGATAAGTGGAAGACGACTCTGATTTGCCTAACAAATTACCAAGCCTTCCTCGGGATAGCTTTATTTACACTGGTTATGATGTTTGTCCAACACAAATTATGATTTTGCCTTTTTACCTTGGGGATTTAGCAATATGGTTTCAGTTCAGAAAGTTTAACAACAGATCCGACCTTTACTCTGATGACTTCATTAGGAAAATACAATGTGTGCATGGGAGAGCACAAATCAAGGATCATAGCTATAACTTCATGCCATCATTAAAATTTTAAAGCTTTAACAATTCTCGTGAAAGTATAAATTATCATCTACAAGACGCTGATTAGACCAGTGCTCACATTCGATTGTGAGTCATATGGTCGAAATAATTATAATAAACATCGATTAGCAATCAGAACGACAGGGATTTTTAACAATTGATCTACAAAAATTTTCAAGTGTTGAATCATTTGAAGCAGGCTTCTCATATTAAGCTTTTCACGTGAAATTAAGAAAAAAAACCAAATAAAACGTAAAGGCTGCCTTACGAACATTAACAATTTTATTTTAAGCCTCTCACGATTAAACCCCAATTGCAGAATACAAAACTTGTTTCGCTCGCGTGGAACAATTAATGTCCGCATTTACGTGCAACGAAAATAAAACGTTTGATCTCTAACCCGAAGCAGAATCAGACCTCGTTTATGAAAAAAATTAGTATATAGTCGTGACGGGTCTTAATACGCGAATTCGAGCCAAGTTTATAGCTGCGGGCAATAGATCGCCGCATATATTGTTCAACATGACCAATTCTGGTCATCACCACGAAGAAAAATTGCCAAAGTTGAACATACTCGTACATACATGAGAATGCATGTTATTTTCCGCAGCCAATCCAAATAATTTTAAGCAATTGATGGATACTTGCGACGAGGTTATCCGTGGCTTGAAGGTGTTGGGTGAAAGCGCTGAGCTCGGGTTCATTGGTTAATTTTTCTATTGGTTGAGAAACTGGACGACAAGTCCAAAGTATTATGGGCAGAATACGTAGCCGACTTGGAAAATCAACAATTTTCAAATTCCGTATCATGACAAATCGATGCTTTAGAAACCCACCTCCCAAGTCAAAGTTAAAAGACATATAAGTACAGGAAAAGTTATCTAGGTATATGTGTATTTCAGCTAATACATATTTAAGAAAGTAGATGGTATTTACGAAAAAGATATCATAATTAGAAAAATTTTAGATAAAGCTTTAAATAAACTTTTTTTAGATTATTTCTTTAAATTTTGTCGGAAGTTATAACTTTATTAAAGCAAATTTATTTCTCCAAAATTCGTAATCTCAACAGTTCAATCGAATTGACTATTCGGAATTTAACTTCATACTAAAGCTTTTTCTATAAATTGGGAGATCCATGCAGATGGTGGTGGATATCTGCATACCGATAGTGGCAGCTGCTGCAAGAACCTTTTAAATAGTTGGTGTCAGTCAGTGCACCAAGTGATATTCGTCACAATATGAATATTTATATGTTTAAGATACCGAAACAAACAAAATTTATTAATTCATCTGAAGCATGTTGTACTTGTTCATCCAAATCTAAAAGCCAATGAATAAACATCCAAATTAACTTTAAAATGACAGGAAAAGCACAAAACCATTTTTTTCCAATTCGTAATTTATGTGACTCCACATGAATTTTAAACAACAAACCGAAAGTTTATTTTATTCTACAGAACTGAAATAAAAAAATTATCAGAGAAAAGCTCAATTGAAAAACAAAAGCAATTTAAAGTTTTCGTTTCATTTTCGACTATGCTTGTAAATGGTTGTAGGAACAAAACTAAAATAAAACTGTGTGATTGTCCACAATTTTATTTGGTAGATTCTATAGTTTACAACCGAAAACTATATTGTTTTGAACTTTTGGTAGGGAAACCAAAGGAACAACTTATTAATGAGGTAGATAAACAGAAGATTAAACTTTAGAAATTATTTATAATGCTGCGGTGGATTTGGAAATAATGGCCCAAACAAATTTTTTATAAATGCTTTGTTGTAGTATACAGTGCTTGCGTTGTACGACACAGTTAAAATAAATCGATTAGTTGATTGCCAATCAAATCCTGTTGATTGTACCAATAAAATTCTTTATTTAAAGAAAATCTGTCCCCGAAGATAATAAAATAATTAAGTTAAAAATATATTTATGGTGCTAGAACAGCTTTACAACTCTCTTACAAAAGTTACTAATATTTTGTTGAGTTATGGTTAAAGTTTTCTTTTTTATTGAAATAGTTTTCCATTACATTTTTAATTTATATTAAATAAGTCGTAACGAAGAAACATAAAAATGTGTTCGATGTCATAAACAATTTATTTTATGTTTAAAGTGTTTAAATCACGCGATCGTTATTTTATGCATAATTTACTAAAATTAATATTGCATTTTATGACATATACTGTACATATTTTACCAAATAGTTTAACTACAAGCTACATAAATAATGAATAATAGTTGTGGGTGGTGATTTTATGGGTTATCATTTAGTTTTCAGACGGGAATTTTCTGATGTATTGAGTGTTATAATAATTGATTTGCATGTAACAATTAAAAGCATAGACTAAACCCATTTTAAAATGATATATTGATTCGGAAATATTATTCGTTTTAGGCTTTATAAAAGTAAATATGCTATACACTCAGGCTGTAACGTTGAGTAAAGGATACATTTTTCTAATTTATATTTAATCTTCAGTCAATTTATGTCTAAGACATTTCTCAATCGAATTTATCACTGTCTTTGCTCTAGCCGGCAAATGTGCTGCAAGTCACAGATGTGTAGTACCACGGAGAAATTCTGTAAATGAAGTGATAAATATCTGACTATGTTGTTGCATTACAGTCGCACCTTGGATGGCACCCAGCCGCTTCGGTACAGTGGCGCCCAAACCTTTCGGTAAATCATTTTTTTTCATTTGTCGTAAATCATTTCAAGTGATTAAAATCATATAGCAAATAAATAAATACAATAAAATACAGAAATCTCCAACTAATATGGATGTTAAGTATTTGGAAAGCGACGAGCTAGCTATCGAATGCTAAATAAGAAACATTTCCGGTAACATTACAAGCAAAATGTTAAAACTTCAAGAAATGTTGGAAAAAGAAAATATTAAAGAACTTGCTCCATCATTAAAAGCGCACCAAGCCGCAACTGAAAACCCGAAACGGGAAGTAAAATTATGCAGTTACGCAATATAGAGGGTCAACTACATGCAATTTACAATGGGGAGAATGTTGAGGCTGATAAAATATAAGAACTTCCAACCGGTGTATTACATATTGGTGATCGAATAAGTCGTATTACTAGTTCAAAGACGGTATTAGCATTATCCTCTAAGTTACTTCCAAAAATCGTTGAATTGTCTGCAATGTATTCGGACAGAACAAACGGTATCGGACACTATGGACCACTCTATCAAACAAATTTTTGAAGCGGTAAGAATGGAGGAGAACATCACAAGTGATAACAGTGTTTCCATCGCTAAGCAAGTAAGTCGGCCAGTTCCTAAACTAACAGAAGAGGGAAGGTTGGATTTAAAGGAGGCTATGATCGAGCAATTTAAAACAAGGCGAACAGAAAACGATGTGAAGCAAGAGATGGAGCGACGTAAGCAAAAATGTAGGGAATCATTCCTCGATTTCAACCACTTAATTACAAGCTTGGCACTTTCCTTACTAAAGCCAATTTGGTAAGGCAGTGTGTATTAGAAGAAAATACATGGAATCGTTTAGGCTGAACTCCAGAAATCTATCACCAGGTCAAACCGCGTCAAATCAGTGAGTTGGATATTGTCGGTGAAAATGGATGAGACGGTGCCTTTGGGTTTAAATATGCTACCAGTCTAACCACTCCAATTCTATATGTCCTATTTCTATTTCTAAAAATTTCAACAATACGACGTACATTCCGAAAGACAACCATCCTAATACCCAAAACTATTACTCGCCCAACACTTGTTGGAATTGTTGTTCAGCTGGGCATACTTTTAAAGATTGTGCACATTAGCCATAGATTCTGTTTTGGTTTTGGGACTTCGGAAATCCTGGGATTCTGATTGAACGAACTTCACCCAGCCCACTCCAATAAGAAGCCGCGACGAATACAGATCCAGAATTATACCGCTATATTTTAAAGAGCGATTCCAATCGAACGAGAGAATAATAACTCAGACGTCCCAAGATAAATCAACCCAAACACAAATAATTAAACAACCAAGACTTTATCGTGCAATAAAGTACTTTAAGTGCAGAAAATTACTACAAAGGATGGTAAACGAGATATTCATTAACACAATTAATCAGAGGCCTTATGTTACAGTGCTTATTAATGGTGGTGGTGAGAATTCCTGACCAAACAGCATATACAAATAAATTACATACCATCTACATAAGGGACAGCAAGTGGTCAAATGCAACGCGTGATAGGGCACATTATGGAAAAATTCCCTATGGTGGAAATACTAGGACCTTACGAATTCACATAGTACCCGGCTTAAGCCAACCACTATATTTGATCATTGACTTTTGGGATGGATTTGGGTTAGCTCCTATGAGTGGAATCGAAAGTCTTTATGAACCATTATCAACTGATACCAATAAGCACGAATTGAGTAGCCATCAACAAGCCATTTTAACAAACACAATAGAGCTTTTCTCTTCGTGTAAAAAAATGGGATTGGGGCGGACTCATCTTGTCAACCATAAGATTGAGGTTGATACGTCACATCCAATTAAGCAGCGGTACTATGTTGTGTCACCAGCGAAACAAGCAGAATTGCAGGAATTGGACAGAATGCTAACATTGGGTGTATTTGAAGAAAGCCAAAGTTATTGATCATTCCCAGTGAGCATCGTAAAAAAGCCTAACAGTATGGTTCGGCTCTGTCTGGATGCTCGCAAGGTAAATGCGATGCTTATCCTTTACCCTTGATCAACGGGTCGCTAAACCGATTGGATTAAACAAGATTCATAAGTTCCATCGGCTTAAAAGATGCCTTCTGGCAAATACCCTTAGATCAGGAGTCAAAGGTTAAGACAACATTCATCGTCCCCGGGCGTCCGCTCTACCAGTTCGTCGTCATGCCGTTTGGGCTGTGCAATGCAGCTCAAACGATGTGTCGACTTATGCGTAAGGTTATTCCTCACCAATTACATGACCGAAGTGGCGAGATGATGCCTCAGAGTGGACGCATCGAAAGTCCAGGAAATTATACAAAATTTAGGCCATACATCGAAGAATATCTATTCACCATAATCACCGATCACTTTAGTCACTGCATTCTCATAGGTTCACCATAGAATACAGAAAGAGTACACAAAACATCGTACCCGATAGTCTATCTAGAGTGAATGTGGACGAGATAACAGTGACGACGGATGATCCGCAACATATTGTCCTAGAAACTCCAGCTTTTCGGGACCCGGAATATCTTGAAAAGATGAATTCTTTAGCCGAGAGCCCACATGCAAGTACCAACTTCAAAGTTGGTGATGGGAAGCTATTCATAAACCTACACGACGCAACTCCTACAGTTACTGACAACCTACCTTGGATGTTGGTGGTTCCGCCACGCAAGACCTCACGAAAAGGCACACAACTTATCATCTGCAGCCCACCAATGGTTTGCCAAGATGCTGAAATTACTACGTCGCCAATTTCATTGATCATCAATGGCGACTCAGGTACAAGACTTTATTAACTGGTTAACCGGTGCGAAATTTGTAAGACCAACAAACCATTCAACCAAAGATGGGCAAATTTATTTCATCAGTACGACCATTTCAAAGGTTATATGTCGATTTTATGGGCCCCTTCCCACGTACTCCGATTTTACAACCACTACGCACTGCTTCCGCATCACAAAGTCTACCATGGGTCAATGTACCAATTGCTCTGTAAAATAAACTCGTTGGATGATAGTAACGTTCAAATTCTCTCTCCGGCTGACAAATTAACAATTGCCCAAAGTGCTGTCTTACGAAATTTAAAAGCAGCATATGATCGACATTCTATTAGCTATAATTTACGCAGCCGACCACGAACAGTTCTTCCGGGCCAAACGGTATAGGTCCGCAATTTTGCTCAAAGCTGTGCCCAGAAAAATTTTATAAGCAAATTTGCAGCAAAATGTATGCAAGCAAAAATTCGCTTTGGCTCTGTGATTTATGAAGTAGAGGACGAAACTGGGAGAAGTCTGAGAATGTATCACGCAAAAGACATCAGATGATTATTTTCTATTTAGTTGTCGTAATTTGGATTAACAGATTTTTTTATTAACAGAACAGACACAATTGCCAAATGCTGTAAATTTCATTTTTATTTCATAAATATTAATCTTAATTTAGTTACCCGGCTTTACGAGACTATCTCATGGGTGTGGGGTTGCACCACGATTGTAACATTCAGCTGTTCCAGCAGGCTAATAATATGATCGTGAATGCTTAGATGCAACGAAGTTGCTTTAATGCAACATATTTTTTCTTTCTTCTCTTTCCTAATTTTTCTCTCAGTAAGACGATTTCCTTTCTCTATTTCAGCTAACATTCTTTCTGAATTTTATTTTCTTCGCCTTTTTGGAACGGTGTGGATTAAATTATGTGCGTCCGGTGTTCTGAATTTTTAATTCCCACTACTCGTACGGGCGATTGAGGTATACTGCAAGAAAGCTTCCAATTTGGACGTCTCTATCATCAACATGAACAACAGGTAAGCCAATTGAGCCGAAATTTTCTGCGCCAACAAACTGTAAAAACAAGGATTAAAAAACATACAAATATAAAAGAATTTGTAATTACTTCAAGAATAAATGAATTTCCTGCGATTCTGCGCCGTTAAGCTCGTTCATTGTTTGAACCGTAACTTCGTGATGCTCTAAAGAAATGGGACTATCACCCAGTTTTTCAACTTGTTCGGTTTCATTGATTTTGTTCTCAACGTCGGCTTCGTTGGCGTCTCAATGGTCAAATATGTATGTATTTTCATCTTCCTACGAGGTTAACGAAAATAATGTTAGTAAATAGTAAATTGATTTGCATTATAGGTACTTACATACTTTGTTCTGGTTCAAATTTAAATTACATTCCTGGTAAATTCGCAACAGGGATAGAAAATCTTCTAAATGTGCAAAATTCTCGAATTGATCAAGTTTTTGTCGGCCAACGGTTTCTTTCCACTTTTCAAAACTATATATTTTCCAGAATGGTTTTGCTCATCATGTGCGACATTTTTATAATTATCTGATTTTTTCCCTAAGCACTTCGAGAAATCTATCGCAACTGGCTTAAATGGTTATAAACTATATGTGCGAAACCCATTAACAATGGAATTCTTGCTAATGTGATTATCGACGACCAAGATTTTGTTAGCTTTTTATCGATTTCGATATTACTTGCTCAAATTCAAAACATTTTTCTGCCAGCCAATTTTCAACGGCTTAAAATTCGAAACGTCTGCAGGTTGTAGAAGCCTAGGATAATTCTCAAATTTTCGCATAATTTAGACAATTGATAGGTTAGTTGCGTTCTGTGTCCATCAACGTACCAAATTATGGGGAATTAACTTTATGTGACACCACGCTCGGATAAAAAATATCTCTAATGTACTCGAAAAAAACTTCAGTTGTCATCCACCCAGAATTCGATTTCATCCATTTTAGACCACTTGGAATTGAATTTATAACGTGAGAAAAGACTAGAACGAAACTAAACGTAATGGTTAAGTTTTCTGTTGCTTGGTCCCGATCAGTCTCTCAAGCGTTTCTGGTCGCAACTGGCTTAAATAATAAACAACTCATATACATACCTTTAGGAGCAAGTACATTTCCTTTTTTCGGACACATGAAAAAGTTTGCCTCATCGCCATTGAATATCTTCGAAGGATCTTCAATAATGTTCAGAAATTTTTTTCCTTTCAAGTAAACTTCAATTTGCTTAAACCACCCGCGCATGTTTGTCTCTGCGACTTTAGAACTAGCATCTGGTATTGGTTCTGGAGTACAAATAGAAAGGATTGGATGCCACTTAAGGAAGCATTCTTTCAATTTGTTCTCCGGTATGAAAATTGGTCTTTCAAGATAGAATCGTTTTCATTGAAAGGTTTTTTTTTATTTTAATTTACTAAGTGGCTTATTACTACAAAGCAGGTAAGTAATTAATTATTAATTAAGTAAAATGCAGCCAGTTATAAGCCCCCTATTTATTATTAAATTTAAGCCAAATTATCACACTTAATCTTAAATATTGACTTTATTTCGATGTATCCATATTCGATCCATTAAGAAAATCTTCAACGCTCGCTGATTTTTTACTCTCGCTGACACACGTCTGATGGAATTTGAACTAAGAGCAATACTGATGTTTTAAAATAGGTTTTAAAAAATAATAATCCCGAGATAATAATACATTAATACGAACACGAAGAGGGGGCTTATTACTGGGTGGTTTACTCTAGTTCCTCTACTAGAAATATTTAAGTGAGTTCTTCCAACTCTATAACTTCGATTAATTTTATTGTAGCACAAACAATAACCTACGCAAATATAAATATTTCGTTCCAAATTTATGTATCGCGTGTGACTGCTATTTTTTTCCCTCCTGTACATTGGTCGAATATAATTTAACTTCTGTTGCAGAACGTGATATTTCATTACAAAATGAAAGATTTTCGAACGATCTCATCCTCCGATGAAGAAGATGAAGAAACAGATGGTTGCATTAAAAGAACTCCTAACGATTTATAAGCTGTTCTTTACAAAAATAAATGTCTGCCACTACCGTCGATTGTTTCTATCCATAACGACTAAAATAATATTTTAAGTTCGATTGTAACGGAATGCAAAAATTTGTGGTTAAATCGACTCTTTTAAGATTGTACAGTATAGACCATGGGCACTCATTAAATGGACCATGGACATAATCATTAAAACACTGGAATTAAAAATCGCTATCGGTTTGCGGTAACATCGAAACCGAACCATTTGAATACAAATAATTTCTGCTCGTGTTCCAAGATGGTACATAGCCCACATTTAATATTAGATCATGACTAAATGTTTCTTGTATAGTGTCAATGGTTTCGGAAATGACAATGTGGAACATTCTAATTGTGTGAGTTGGTGGCTATGGAAGCTTAACTATTTCTCTCTATTAAACCGAACTAATCTACCACTAAATAATAAAACTACTCAAGAGGTCAAAGTCTTCAAACACTGAGAAAATGGATCCATGGAATTGCAAAAAAAAATTAACAAACAAAACATGAAAATGTATGAATTTTTGCGAGAAATATTCGGTCAACGAAAAATGTAAATTAAAAGCACACAGAAGTTTTCGAAGAAAAATAAAACTGTGCGATTTATGTGTGTTGGAGATATTCCTTCATAAACAGTCCAAAGTATATGTAAGCACAGTAATTTACTGTGATATCTACATGTAGCATGTATGTATAAGCATATTAACATTTAATGATACAGAGCAAAGAGGGTTAATATTTTCATTTAGCCATGAACTAAAGCATGCACATACTATGGTGGTTTGTATGTAAAAGTGCTTATTTTCCACATACCGAATACTTAGGTAACTGAAATATGTAATTATTAAAAAAATCCCAATTTTCTATACGTATACCGTTGTCTATGTTGACATTTATCACATAGCTTTGAGTGATGGTCATTAAGAGATATTTTCAAGGGTCACAAAAGATAATAAAGGTCATATTTTCTCATTTGATGTACTATTGATAACAATGATGAAATATAATGTATTTGAAAAATTAATTAAACTCATCAGGGTTTGCATGATTATGTATGCTGGCCAATCAACATGATTTAGTGTATCGATTGACATTTTCCAGAAATAACGCTATATACGTTTACTTCTCTGGCACCAATCCTAAAGATAAATCTTAATAGTGATTTTGTCTCGAATTCTTTAACTTTCTGACACCATGGGTTGTGCCGCATTTAAAGCGATTTTGATTATAGAAGCAAAGTGATTTAAAATACTTGATTTTGAAAATCGGAATACTAAAATAATGAACTTTGGGTTGCTCCCAAACCGTCACGATGCAAATTTTATTATAAGTTTGCTATCATAAATAAAACATCATTGCCCTTGCTTCAATTTCAGAAAACCAGCTAGGACTTTAAGATGCCAATAAATTGACAAAGTTTTCACCAAGGGTTGTGAAAACTTTGTCAATTTATTGGCATCTTTTAAAATATTTATTGATAAAAAGTATAATCTGCTCCCGCAGATTTACATAATTACCTTAGTAAATAAGATTTAACAACTTGTTCTAATTTTCATGTTGAAAAATTCAATAAATAAATAAAATTGTTTAAAAAAATATTTTAATACTTTGTTGTGTTGGTAAATGATGTAATTTTCAACATCATTGCAAAAATTTTAAAATCTGATATGAAAGCTACCACTTCGGGTATATTATATTTTCACCATATTTCGTAAAGGTTTGCTATTTTATGGAAACATCTCAAGCAAAACGCAGGCGACTTCGGAGATGCCGAGTTTTGGTTAAATATTAATTTTTGTATATTTTCGCTAAAATCAATGTTTGAAACATAATTTACAATCTTTTTGTTCTTAATAGTTACTTCAAAAATTCACTAGTATAATGTCGAAATGAGCTTACAAAGACGTCGCAAGTTAAGTTTCGAACTAATGAAACATTGAATTCTGTAAATTAAAAAATTCGGTCGTCTCATCAGACTGCAGTCACCACAGACCCGCACCTAGGTACTCGGCCGTTTGTGTTCAAAAATCTTATCGGCCGCCCCTTGAAGTGAAGAAAACCATAACTTACTGGAAAATACAAATTAAGCATTAAATTTAATTTACATAAAATAAACTTTTCTAGCTTTTCTTATAGTGAATTTAGATATAATATCGTCCGTATTCACATTGTCAAACATTTGATATTCTATTGGTATTAAAGCCAAATTTCCAAGTCACTTTGAGAACGATCTTTCTCTGAACGCAACGGATCTCCGATGAGAACAACAACACAGTTTTCTTTTCATAAAAACTAGTTCTTCGTGCGAAAACAATAAAACTGGTACGCAACATAAATCAACATTCATTATTATTTGAATTACCCCTATGAACCCAAATCTACAAGTATAATGATATTTTGCGTGCATTCCGCCCTTGGTATGGTATCTGTAGAACGCAATTTAACCATGTTACAGGTTTATGTCGTAAATCACCAACAACATGAAACACACGTTTAAAAATAAAACCAACTTTAGAATATTACATGCAGGAAGTAAACCGATTCGTTGCTACAATTTTATTTAATCTATTAAAATTTAAATTAAAATAAACTGTTGATAGGCAAAATTATTTTTATTTAAATTTAAATAGTGTGGGCTGGTGGTTATTAAATGAAAACACAGCTCACTTTTTTAATTAATAATTTATATTTTTTTTATTGCGAAGGCGTAATAGCGTCTATCCACTATCAATATGTAAATCGTTCTTATTCGTAGCCAAAAAGTTGTTGTAATATTTTTTGCGAAGAACAAATGCCGATAGATGGCAATGTTCGTACCTTAACCCATCGCTGTAATAAATTTTGATTTATTAATTTCACATGGTTTTGTGGTGTCGCCACAGATCGAATATATTTTATAGTTTTTTGGTGACGCCACATCACTCCGCCTCTAGATAAAACGTGCGGGAAGCAGTAGTATCTTCCTTGAATGTAACTCGCAGGCCCAATAAAACCGTTGGCAAAAGTTTCATCCAATCGTCTGTTGACATTTAATTGCGGATTTAAGTGTTCTATGCCATCTCTCTATTAACATATTTGGCTGTGGATGATACGATGTCGTTTTCAGAGGCTTAACTCCCAATGTATGGTTTAATTTTTTGAAAATTTGGCGTTAAAATGGTCTACCGAGGTCACTTGATATTCTCGCGGGTACACCAAAAGTCTGTATCCATCTAGATATCAAATTGGTGGCTATGGTTCCCGCTGAAATGTCAGGAATCGGTATCGCAGTGGGCCATCGCGTGAATCTGTCTATTATTGTTTAACAATAGCGATTATTTTTCGCTGGAGATAATGAACCTATTAAATCGATGTTTATGTGTTGAAAACGTTCGGTCGGCATGACATACGATGAAACCTGTGTTTTATTGTGTCGGTGCACTTTCGTTCGTTGGCACTGTAGACACGTTTGCACGAATTGTTTACAATCACGTCTCATATATGGCCAAACGAATCGTTCCGCAATCAGCTTCGTAGTTCCTCAACAGCCTGGATGCATCAAATTATGTAATTTACTAGCTATATGACATCTATGTTCTGATGAACATGGTATTGTGATTGGATTAAGGGACAATGTCACCCCAGTTGTTGTACCGTCGATGATTGACTTTAATTCAGTATCGACATTTTGCGATTTGGCGATATATTCGAAATCAATTTCGTTTTTTGCTATTGCATTAATTCTTGATAAGAAATCTGCGATGGTGTTATCTGATCCAGTAATATGCCATACGAATGTAAAAAATCGACTGATATAGTCTAGATATCGGACTTGTCGTGGGGGTGATTTGTCGCTTTTTTTTGAAAATGCAAATGTCAATGGCTTATGATCCGTATAGATGCAACATTGTTGACCTTCCAGCATGTGTCGAAAATGAACTACTGCTCGATACATTGCTTCTAGCTCTCTATCGTATGTGCTGTAGCGTTGTTTCGTTGCTGAGAGAGCTTTGGAGAAGAACGCAAGAGGCTCTGGTTGATCATTTTTGTTTACTTGGTGAATTACAACTCCTATGGCCACATCTGAAGCGTCCAAAAATAGCAGAATTTCACCATTTTTCGCTGGAGATACCAAGAAGGTAGCATTTGCTTAATCGTCCTTACAACGCTGCAATGCTGCACTACACTCGTCAGACCATTCGATTGGTGTTTTGTCATTCTTAACGTTGCCTTTGATTAATTTTTGGAGGACCATTTGATTGTCTACCGCATGTGGGATAAATCTCCGATAGAAATTTATCATTGCCAGAAATCGTTTAACCTGCCGAGCTGTTTTTGGTTGTTCGTACTGTCGTATAACTTCAACCTTTTTCTTCAATGGTTCGATTCCCGTTGCTGTGATGAGGTGTTCTAAACATTTCAATTCAGTTTTGAAGAAATTAAATTTCGCAATGTTCATGCGCAGCTGGTATCCCCGAAGTCATTAAAATACAATCTGTAGGTGCTGTTGGTGTTCGTCCACAGATTTTGACGCGATTGCGATGTCGTCAATGATGGAAACACGAAAATTAATCCATACAGTACTTCGTTCATTAAACGCTGTTGTGTTTGCGCGGCATTTCGTAGACCAAATGGCATAAACATAAACTCAAACAACCCAAAGAGTGTTATTATTGCCATCTTGGGTATGTCGGCTGGTTCGACCTGGACTTGATGGAATGCTCTTTGCAAATCAATTGTTGAAAATATGGTTTTGCCCTACAAGATACTTGCAAAGTCCTGGATGAATGGTATTGGATACCTGTCGGGCACCGTAATCGCATTTAGTTGACGGTAGTCGCCTCAAGGGCGCCATTCTCCATTGGTCTTCTAGACCATATGCAGTGGCAAGGCCCAGTTACTGCTTGACGGCCTGCATATGCCTTGTTTCATCAAGAACTCGAACTCTGCCTTCGCCTTATCGAGCTTATGTCGTGGAAGTCTTCTCAATCGGGAAAATACTGGTCGGCCTTTCGTGACGATGTGATGGGATATTTTTCCCTTCACTAGCTTTCGATTGTCGTAAGGTAGTGTTATATCTTGATATTGTCGCATAATATCAGCGATAGGATCATTCACGTTGTATGTCCTGGTACCACTTGTTTCCTCCATTGAAGTGAAGCCTTTTATAGATAATTTCGTTACCATAGCTATCAATTTGTTATTGCCCATGTCGATTAGTAGGTTGTAATGCTTGATGAAATCTACACATAGATGATTGGTTTGTTTACATCGGCTATGATACAGCTCCACGTGAACATAACGGACACATCTACGCCAGTATCGATTAAAAATTGAATGTTTGTCCAACAATCGGAAACGTATAATCGATTTATTTGAATTTTTTAAATCACTACTGCCTCCCCAAGAGATTGATTATTCAGTTGTTTGTTGCGTTGAAAATACACGGCTGGCGACAATTAGTGGCTGAGGTGCCGAATCTATTATGATACCAACAATTCTCGTATGTTGATATATTAGTGGAATATAGTTTACTATTTTCCCGTCGTACTCTTGATGAGGATCGCGATCGACTCAGAAATTCGATTTTACTGATACCATTTAGTTAAGCTTTGAATCTTATTTTCAAGCGGTACGTAACGTATGCCGCCGAACTTGAACCGCTTGCACACAATGAGTATTGCTTAGCTGATGTCACGTTGATGTGAGACGAATCGCATAGCTCTTGGTCATTGCTGGTTGACACGATCATCCTGATTTGTGATGGCAACCGTTGTAACCACATTTGCTTCAATAATACGTCGGTTAATTTATTTTCACCTAGTGCTCGCATCTCGTGAAGAAGAGATGACGGTTTTTTATCACCCAGCTGTATATCTTCGAGCAACGTTTTGATTTTCGTATGATCGGAAACTGCGTAGCGTTCCACCAATGCTTTCTTAAGATTATCGTATTTTTGTTCTGTCGGTGGATTGAGAACAGCCGCGTTTACTTGTGATAAAATACTAGTGTCGACCGCTCTCAATAAAGTATAAAATTTCGTATAATCCTGTGTGATACCGCCAAGTACGAATTGCGCTTCGATTTGCTGGAACCAAATATCGACTTCATTCTTTCATAATGGTGGCAATTTGACCGACACTCGATGTATCACGTTACTTTTATTGTCTTCGCTTGTCATTGTAATTTTTTATTTTGCAAAAAATGTGCTTAACCTCAAAAATGGATTTTATCGAAAAATTGATTGAAGTTGCACACTTTTAACAATAAACCGCACTAACTTTTACGTATTTATTCGCTTCGTAGATCACCAATTGTTGGCTGGTGGTTATTAAATAAAAACACAGCTCACTTTTTTAATTAATTATTATTTTTTTTTTTTATTGCTATGGCGTAATAAATAGAGTCTATCCACTAACAATGTGTAACACGTTCTTCTTCGTGTCCAAAAATTGTTGTTATTATTTTTGCCAAGAAATTTGTTCTTGCGGATAGATGGCAATGTTCGTACCTTAACCCTTCGTTGTAATAAATTTTGATTTATTAATTTTACATGGTTTTGTGGTGTCGCCACAATATATTAAATAAATATGTAGAAAAGAATCGGTTTACTTCCTGCATGCAATATTCTTAAGTTTAATTTAATACTCTGCACATTTCGGGAAATATAAATGTTTAATTTGCTTAATTTAGAAATGTTACCGCATATGTAGAATAATATTTTATGGCACACAACAGAGCTCCGCTCAGATATTAATTCTACACAAATAACATTTGTTTAAAATTATCACAGCAAGTGCGTTATTCCGCATTCCTAATCCTATTCCATTTCCAAACTCTAAAAAGGATTATGTAAACGCGATTAATAATAGTTAGGAAGCTTTGTCGTAATTTCAGTACATCAACAATAATTTCACAAATCGAGGTAATTTGTTTCCGAATTTTAGAATCCTTCCAACTCCAAACGACAACTTATTTAATGATTTTAACTTTTAAAATGAAGCCAGAAGTTCAAACTTGGCGAAATGTTGTTTTAGTAGTTCTTCAGAGTAAATGCGACAGCCAGTTTCTAAACGTTTCTACTTGATATTTAGACTATTTCAATAAGTTTTTTATCTGTTCAAATTTTTTTATTAATTTGACGCAACAAAAGGACTGCGAACCAACCCCCGTAGTTTAAATACAATTAAAATTTATATTCTTTGGCCAAGTTATTTGTACCGATTAAAGATTTTGGAGAGATGGTCCTTATTATTTCAATGATTTTTTAAATCAGCATTCATTCACCTCTATTGCACCTATAATGCTTCATCTTTTATTTAAACTTAATGATAGAGCATTATACTAATAAGCTTTTATTTGAAGAAAAATTAAAATTCAATCATAGTGAAAAATCATAAATAAACACTTGTAATAAATATAATATGAGCGATATATTCTTTAAGTAGGGTGAAACGTTTTATTGTTTGAACAACATCCTCCTATTTTATTACCATTGCTGAAATAAACGGGAAAAAGGCATTTTATGTAGATAACATAATTGCTGATAGTGTATTTTATGTATCCTCATGTGACATACAGTAGGTGCTTAAAATCGATTTTTTACGATATGCAGCTACAAGTATATTTGGATTGCCACTACTTAACTCTATAAGGAGTATAAAAGTTCTGCTGGATAGGCGATAAATATAACTTTTTTTTTTTGCTGAACGTACTCGTATACTCCCAGAAAAATTGTTAAATTTTTGAATTACCTTATATAAGCTGGTTTATAATATATAAAAGGTCGTAAATATTCTAGAAACGGTGTATAGAACCAAATAAATTTTTTATAGTTCATCAGGGAGTTGTGCAAATCAACCAACTCATATTTTCTATGATAAACTACATCACGTTAGACTATCATCATTCTTAGTCAGTCGCGTCTTAGCTTCTTGTTGACCTATATTATTATGATTAAAATACTTTTGGATGATATAAGAAAGCAAAATATCGCCTTTTTCAACAATAGGGACAAATTCATATCCTTAGCTCACATTATGTCTTTATAAAAATATTCGTCTGGCGAATAGCACAGCGCATTGAACATGACATAGAACATTTCCATTTTAATGTACCCATTTTCTTCCTAGACAATATTTCTACAGCTTATATGCTATTTTTACGTATACAGCATAAGCATAATGTCGACTTGCTCCTAGTTTCTCGCTTAAATTTAATTTTTATATATTTTGTTGTTGTTATTGTTGTAGATCTCTAAATAATTAATTGCAATTTTTTTTTTTTGTTTCGTTTCGTTAGTACATCCGGTGTATATACGATGGATCATGGATGCATATGTAACGAGAGCGAGTGGAGATAGGAAATTATTATTTTTATTTTCCATCTTAGCAGGAAAATTTTGTGAAGAGGAAAATATGAAAAATGGCTTACGGAAATTTATGACAGCAAGAAATGGATTTTTTTCACATAAATTTTTGATGTGATGCAGTTTTATAATGCTAAAGTGACAGAATCTTGAAAAGGTATAGATGAAAATATGTTTGTGTAATGGATAAATTTCTTATTAGTTTTCATGCATTATGAATGAGTTATGTAGCGAGTCAGAATTTTAACGGATTGAAATTAGTGTCTCGTTATAGTTTATTGTTAATTGAAGGTTTCGCTTGAGACTTTTTATACGTCAGTGTTCCAACAGAAAGGTGTTGTTGAGCATTTTAATTAACCTGTCTTTCCCTTATAAGCCGCACCTATTAGAAACCGAACAATAATAATGAAAACGACAACGTCGGCCAAAGTGGCCTTCTTTAGAAATGGTTGTAAAAAAATGGGTTTTGATTGAACGAGCTAAGGTGCGGCAAATAACTCGAATTTAATGGATCACCGAAATGGGTACACAAGTTTATGAAGCGACATAACTTAGTTGTAAGAGCGGTGACATCAACAGGACAACATTTGCCAGAAAATTGGGAACAGAAAGTGTGTGACTTTAAAACATTTGTCGAACAATCCAAATTGGGAGTAAATTTGATTCAAATTGCAAACATGGATAAGGTCCCAGTGAGTTTTGATTTACCATCAAAATTTACTATAACTGAGCGGGGATCATCGGATGTCAAAATTACCACAACGGGGAATGAGAAATGTAATTTTACTTTTTATTGTGGTTGGAAAAAGTGTGGCGGAAACAACCACAAACATGTTTAAACAAAAAATCTATTTTAATATTAGACGCAGCACCAGGTCATAAAACTGAGGAAATTAAAATGTTCTGAAAAAATTCCAGACAATTCCTGCTATGATTCCAGGTGGGTTGACGAGTAAATTGCAGCCACTTGATATATTTGTCAACAAATCATTTAAATCGAAATTAAAAAATCTTTGGGAGGAATGGATGTTGACTGTCTACAAAGAGTATACAAAAAAAGTGCCATGAAACGAGCGGGATATGGAGAAATCGTGGGTTGGATAGCATCGGCTTGGGACAGTGTCACTGACAATACAATAAAAAACGTGTTTAAAAAAACCGGTGTAATGTTTTACCCTAAAGAAGACACTGTGTCGGAAATTTCGTCAGATGGAGAGTCAGAAGATATTGAACAGGATGCCGCTGAAAAATTAGCGATTTGTGATATAGTAGTTGCTGGTTTTAGACAGATAGAGGAGGAAGAAGAGGATTAGGAATAGAATATTAAAGTTCGTCATGACACAATGAAACTAAGTACCTATACCTAACGTGAATTAATAAACGTTTATGATGGATAAAAATATTGGAGTTATTGGAACTGTTTTAAATATGCTAATTAAAAAATAAAGGAGGGTTGTCGGGATATGTTATGACCAACATACGCAAATCTCCGGTACACATCACTCAATAACTGAAGCGACAAATAACACTACAGATTTTTGTAAAAACGGGGTTGCTTAATCAAAATCGTCATCCTCGCTTCAATTTCTGATAATTACAAAACATCACAAATTTTTCGCGATTCTCGCACAAGGTTTATGTTCTTTTGAGCTACTAGATATAGAAGAACAGAAGATAGGAATAGATAAGAATTACATAAAAATAACACTGTGCTTGTTGAAAAAAGTGACAAGCTGGGCACCCAGGGAGGTAAACCTAATTAGAGTACGCCGAATTCAATAGTGCTCAGCCCATTGCAAAGTTAGTCCTCATTTTAGAGATATCGTTAGGTTAAATTGGAGTGGCTGCTTCTACACACTTGGGCTAGTAGTGGCTCTTTGTGATACCACAGGATCCTATTTCCTCTTTACCCTTGTTCAAAACCATTCGGAGCTACCTATGTAGCCCAAAATATCTCACACTCCACAGTCCGCGAGATCTGAAAGGCTGGCTATACTGTACACGCCCAATTACCTATGCCTTCTGTATGATAGTGCCCGACACGGGCATCGGAAATTATCTAAAGCCTCTTCCTCCTCTTCGTCCATGCAACTTCTATAAAATCATTCGTCTGTAGACCCAGCCTTCTCGCATGTTCCCCAAAAAGGTGAGGTTTTGTCAGTTTTGGAAAAAGCTTTTCACAGAAGCTTTTCTATTTGTGCAGAAATCCTTACACATAAGTAAGGCTTAATAGATCTAAAGGTCAGCTTACTTAGGCCAAGCAAGTCGCTCATTTCAGATAAGATAAAAAGAACACATCAATGACATAACCAAATTTAAAAAAAAGTAAATAAAATCAAGTTTCGTACAACACATTAAAACTGAAAATCTTAGGTCCACTAAATTCAATAAAAACTTAACCATTTTGCACAGAATCAAAAATGGACCGAAATAAGGCAGGTTTGAAGATCTTGGTATACATTTTGGCCACAATTTGACTTATGAGTCATGAGACATTTGTGTACTGTACGTAAACAAATTTCTCATGAGTCAAAAGTCAAATTGCGGCCAATATACAAAAACAAAAACAGCAAGAATTTTCTTAACGACAAAATCAACACAAAAACCAATAAAATTTACAAATTATTATCCATATCTTAAAAACTAAGGAGGTGCCAAACAGCAGCGCCTAGCAACAGTACATAAACAGCTTCAATATTTCGTGCTGCATATCAGCCGCTCGATTTGCTTGAAAGCGATACTCATTGGGACGCTAAAACATTGTTTCTGCATCACCAAGTCAGATACGCACAATATTTGCTATCTCTATTTTGGTATGCTTCCCATCGAATCCACGTGAACAGTGCAACAAGTACAAGGAGGTCATGTCAGACGATATCCATATCGTGGAATGAACGACGCTTTCAATCGAGAATTGGAACGTGAACGTGGATACGATCGAAATGCGTTGAACCAGTCGGTTAGGACGAATATTCCACTGTTGAACCCCCAAGAAAAGGAAGTGTCCGATACGTTAATCAAGCCAATTGATGTTGGAAATAGTGGCTTATTTTTTCTCGATGCGCTCGGTGGAACTGGGAAGACATTCGTTCTGTCATTGATGTTACACTGTACGTGAGAGATACGAAATTGATGTAGCACTTCTGTAGCTTCTACTGAGATAGCGACCACGGTGTTAGAATTATACCGAACGGTTCATTCAGCATTGAAATAGCAAAAGTTATGGTAGCAAGTTAAATCATCATTTGGGATGAATAACGCAGTGGCACACAAACGCGCATTGGAAGCACTCAATCGAACTATGAACGATCTGCGCAATGACTCAATGAATGATACTACTGCAATGGCTGACTATCGGAATCTAGGTGTTCCTGTTGACGAATCAAACGGATTGATTTCGTTTCCGCTGAATTTTGGCAATTTCGTCTCAACAAAGGACCAAAAACATCACAATTAGTTGAGTGATCGAGTAATTCTTGCAGCACAGAATTCAAAATCAAATCGTTGGTTCGAACAAACGAACAAACGAAAGTGAAGCAACCAACTATCCAATGCTAGTGAAGTTTATCCAAACTAATCCAAAAAATACAACTTCAACACATTTATTGTAATAGTATTGGTCAAAGTAAACATTCAGGCGAATTTATATTCCCACAAAAATATTAACATTTTTAAAACTCATGGGACACCCTATCAGACCCATTAGAAAATCATATAACTTGCTCGGGACACTCCATTTTGTTTCAGTAGTCCACCAGTATCAATGAAGTTCATGCTAAATGGTTTGAAAATACTTAGAATGATTTTGGAATGTACCTAAGGCCAATTAAAAAATCACATCTCCTCTAAATTACTTAATATAAGACCCGCCTGAATGTTTACACTCACCAATACTATTACAATAAATGTGTTGTTGTTGTATTTTTGGAGTAGTTTGGATAAACTTCACTAGCATACTATCCAACTAAATTTTTAAATTCACTTGATCTGCATGGCTGGGCCACTGCACAAATCACAGCTGAAGGTTGACCCGGTAGTCATCGTACCCTAATACTGTTTGTAGCACAATCCAATGAAAATGATACTGAAATTGTTTACAAATAAATTACAAATTGTTTACACAGTTTGTAGATTTCTTACAGGTACCGCTATTCTGCAACTCGTATGTGGGCGGACATTAAACAAAGGTACACCACACTTTTCGTATTTAGTTAATATTAATTGTATCGTGCTGTTGGGATGGTACAGGAATTGTTTACAAATTAATTATAACATATTGGCATAGCTCAACCCCCAAAAAATTACCCCTGTAGGATTCAATTTATTAAAAATCATGTTTTTCGTCACAGTACGCTTTCTGAATTTCTGTGAATTTTTGTTAGACCGTCCCCAGTACTGGAGTTTTTTACAAATTAATTACAATAAAATGGCTCCCTATAAAACTACCCCGAAAGGGAGCAACCGTTTAAAATCATTGCATCGTACTTAGGGTGATACTTGAAGTTTTTACAAAATAAATTAGAATACAGTGGAATAGTTCAATTGCCGAAATCTGCCCCTAAAACGTAAAGCTCTTTAAAACAATATTTCTCTGTAAAGCTCATACCTCATAAATTTATGACAACAGCCCACACCCATAAAAATCAATCATAATGTATCAAATCACATTTCTATGCAAGAAATAGGTATCCCTGAATTGCTGTTGGCTGTTGTAATAAATACAGGTGTACCTATTTCTTGCACACGAAGGTAATCCGATACATTATGATCAATTTTTATGGGTGTGGGCTGTTGTAATAAATTCATGACTACCTATTTCTTGTATAGGAAGGAAGTTCGATGCATTTGGATTGATTTTTGTGGGTGTGGGCTGTTGACGTAAAGTCCCAGATAACTATTTCTTGCATAGGAATGAAGCTCGTTTCATTTTGATAGATTTTTGTGGGTGTGGGCTGTTGTGATAAATTTCAGAAGTACGGCCTTCACAGAGAAATATTGTTTTAAAGAGCTTCACTTTTAAGGAGCAGATTTTGGCCGTTGAACTATTCCACTGTATTGTAATTTATTTTGTAAAAACTTCAAGTATCACCCTAAGTACGATGCAATGATTTTAAACGGTTGCTCCTTTTCGGGGTAGTTTTATAGGGAGCCATTTTATTGTAATTAATTTGTAAAAAAAACTCCAGTACCGTCCCCAGCACAATGTAACAAAAATTCACAGAAATGCAGAAGGCGTGGTGTAACGAAAAATGTTGTTTTTAAAATGTTTCACTCAATAGGGGTAATTTTTGGGGGGTTGAGCTATGCCAATATGTTGTAATTAATTTGTAAAAAAGTTTCAGTACCATTTTTTTGGATTGTGCTATAAGTGCTTGTGCAGCATTAGGGTCATAAATTGTACGTAGCATGTTCACGTGTCGGCAAAACATCAGCTTTGTTCGTTCTCTATTTTAATAAAAAACTTAATTTGATTCAGCTAATAATTCAACATAACATTTAGTGATTCTGAGGCGGTATGAAGTTCGCCGGGTCAGCTAGTTAATTATTAATTAATTTATAACTTAAGACTATTAGCTATCCAATTATTTCAAAATTTCCAACCCGGTGGAATCTGCCATCTATATGGATGTAGTTTCGAAAAATTATGTATACAGCTTTATCGGTGAAAAGAATTTGTATAGATGTCAGAAAGTTTCAAGCTAAAAGTCTTGCTTCAAAGTCTTGTTTCAAAAATTAGGGTTTTAATGTTAAAAACTACCAAGGGACTGTGCAGTCGAATGAAAGTTAACGCAGTGGAATCGCTGCCGACTATAATTGGCGGATGTACCTTCTTGTTATGTAACACGAACCTCTACGTTATCATTTCCAAGTGGACGAAAAATATGTGCTAGCAATCACCAAACTAATATCAAAAGTAAGGGTGCAACAAGATGTTGATTGTCCAACTATTGATTAAAATGGTAGTCATTTAGTTTGGACCGACAGCACCACTGTCACCAATTCACTTCGAGGGTTGAATCACACACATTTATTTGGTGGCCCTGAATTTATTTGTAAGACACAATAAATTACATAAACTGCAAACCCTTAAAAATTTAATTGCGTTTTTGTTGCAGACGAAACTCAAGATTGTTGAAAATTTATTACCCGCATATACTAAATTTGTAAATTTGGTATAAAACATAAATTGTCACCAATAAGTAAAAAATATGATTGATGTCTCTAATAATCTCTCCCGCTCTATGAATTATTTTCGTTCATCTATTCAACGCTTGAAAATTCACATTTATGCTGTATGTACATAGAAAATGTTGCGACATAATGATCACAATATTTATGAATATACACACAAGTACATATTTTTTTGAATTGATTACAATTTTGTGATAATGTCTTGTTTATTTATGTACATACAAAATAATCGAGCATTATATCGTTCACTATAAAATTTAAATAATTACGTCACCAATGAATAAATAAAGTAATCATCAATCATTTGTCCCATGCCCCAGTAAATCATCCAAGTGGAGGTAATTTATGAATAGCCTTAATCAGTGCGTGTCGAAATTTATGTAGGCAAAAAATTTGATGGGAGAAAGATTTGTGTCGGGGGAAGAATATAAATTTGTTAGAAAATAAATAGTTTGTTGTTTAAATCAATTAGTTAAGCACAAATAAAAAGTTTTCGCAAACAACACTACACCCAGTATTATGTCGATGTGATAAATGAATCCTGTTTTTGTAGAGATAAAACTCAGAAATTCCGTCACTTCATTGTTTTTAAAATACTTGGCAGGGAATTTTTATTTTTTTCCCTTATCTGTGCTCCCACTCTATACAGAGTATAAAATGCTAGTAAGGGGTGCTTATTGTTTGTTCTGTTTTTATGTTTTCAACAATACCAAAAAAATATTATAACATCAGTAAGCTTTTTTTTAGCTTTAAAGCTTTTTCTATCTATTTTTCTTGAACATCATCACTTCTTTATTTATTTTCATCTCCCAATTCATTGTTGGTGAATATTATTTAAGAAGCTGCTAGTTAAGATTTCATTAGAGCAATGAATTTATAGTGTTAGTATCTGTATATTCTAGTAGCGATTTCTGTTCTAGTAGCGAGTTTAACATAATTTTTCAAATTTGCAGAACATAAGTTTTATGCTGGTATGACGATGTAGTTTACTAAAAATGATAAATGTCAGTTTTGGTTTACATTTCAAATTATATTATTTAATGAAATGGAATTATTGTCGATGGCACAGAGAGGAGTTGCAAAATTGATTTCACTAACATCGGACGTAAAATAAAACAAACGAAAAGTGCAGTGTTGGTGCTTTTTATTTTGTTATAATATATAATATAAAATTGTAATTTAGTGAGTGATAATGTGAACATGAAGGCCCTTTTTCCCCCAAAAAAGACTTCTTCGAACACAGTAAGCCGAACACAATCTACATCAAACTTGAACCAGCTTCATGTAGAAAATTTAAATATTACAAGTACAAGTGTAAATCAAGTGGGTAAAGTTCAACATAGTCCAAAGAAAACACCTATACAAATGGTTAAAAGTGCTTCTCCGACAGAATTAGTTATACCGCCGTTTAAAAATACAAATCAAAACAGCGAAGAAAAAATTAATTCATCAGCAAATGCAATGCTAAACGAAAACAATAAGAATGAACTCAGTGCGACGAACTCTAGTGACCGTGGTCAGTTTGAAAATAATCTAGTGCAAACGGGATTGGATAGGTATATCACTGTTCAATCTAAAAGAAAACGTAGCCCGAGATCTGCTCAGTTTGCTGGCAGGAGCAAAGTGACACGGATTGAACTACGTGTTAACCAAATACCGCTTAACAACCGATTCTCTAGTTTAGAGGTCGCTGACCTCAATACAGCGCCGAAATCGAAACCCGAGAAACCGCCTCCAATTTATTTAAGGGAAGCATCTAACAATGAACTGGTTAATAAAATCGCATCATTAACAGACTCTAAATTTTCTATTGCCCCGCTCAAAAGGGGTAATGTAAACGAAACAAAGATTCAAACCTTCGAAATCGATGGCTTCAGAGCCCTAGTCAAACATTTTGACGAAGTTGGTAAAAAATATTACACATACCAGCTAAAAAGTCAAAAAGGGCTCACTGTTGTGCTAAAAGGAATTGAAAGCTGCGTAGATGTTAGCGAAATACAAGCTGTACTTGCTGCGGAAGGTTTCCATGTCAAATCTATTGGTAATATAGTAAACCGTGAGAAGGTACCCCAACCAATGTTCCGTTTGGAACTAGAGCCAGAGGAAGAAAAGTCAAAAGGAGTTCACAAGATTAACAACCTAAAATATGTGCATAAAGTGCCAATAAATGCATAAAGTGCCAAGAATACGGACACACGAAAGCATACTGCACCTTAAATGATGTTTGTGTTATTTGTGGTGAACTTCACGATTCCAAACAGTGTGACAAATTTCGCAATGACCCATCTGTGAAACGTTGCAGTAACTGCGGTGAAAATCATACTGCAAATTACAGGGGATGTGCAGTGTATCTGGACTTAAAACGGAAAATAAACCCTAAAATGAGAGCTGAGCAACGAATGCTCAATATGCAATTTAATCAGAGGGCCATGTTACCAAAAAATACAATAGTCACCAAACCTGCGAGTGCAAACACACAAAATGATAACTTGGAGGCGTTTGACAGCAGTTTTGCTCGGCCAGGTGTTTCTTATGCAAACATCCTAAAAGGTAACAAACCGAAACCCAAAGTTCGTTTTAATGAAGAGGACCTAAATATTCATACCACGCTAAATAAATTAACCAAGACCATCCAAAGTTTCATGACGATGATGGAAAGGCAAATGAGCATTATGATGCAAAATATGAATACGCTTATGCAAATAATAGTTAAAAATCAAAAATGACAGTTCTAAAAATAGCTATTTGGAATGCGAACGGGCTTCCGCAACATAAAGCTGAGGTACAGACCTTTCTTATCGAACAAAATATACACATCATGTTAATATTTGAAACACACTTCACCAAACACAATTTTTTTAATATTACCGGCTATTCCGTTTATGACACCAAACATCCGGATGGAAAAGCACACGGAGGCACCGCAGTCTTGATAAAAAGAAGGTTAAAGCACTACGAGCTCCAGAAATATGCTAAAGATCACATCCAAACTACAACTATTTGTTTAGACGAATGGTCTGGGAAATTTGTAATATCGGCTGTTTACTGTCCACCGAAACATGCAATTAAAAAACAGCAATTTATCGACTACTTTAATCAGTTGGGAATAAAATTTCTAGCAGGAGGTGATTATCTGGACATCCTACTTGTTGGCCTACCGATAGAAAGAAAATTCCTGATTTAATAGATTTCTGTGTAATACGAGGAATAGCACGCACCAATGCTCAAGTCGTTGACTGTTATGATTTATCAACAGACCACTCACCAATAATCGTAACACTAAGTACGCAAGCATTAAAAACTGAACCACCCCAACGTTTAACAAACAAACTAACGAAATGGGTTCTGTATAGAAACATAGTAGACGTAAATTGTCATCTGGATGTTCCACTGCAAACACCAGAAGATATCGATGCCGCGATAGAAAACTTAAGACAAATAATGGAAATGGCTGCAAAAAAAACTACTCCGGAGTACAACAATTTGGAAAAAAATAGTAAGCTTTCAAGTAACATTCAAAAGTTATTGGCAGATAAGCGTACGACTCGGCGGCTATGGCAGCTGCACCAATCTCCTTTTCATAAATGGAAATTAAATAGAGCTATTAAAGCTCTAAGAGAAGCAATACGGGAAGAACACAATCTTGGAATGCAGAATTACCTAAGTGAGCTCACAGCAACAGAGAAAACAGATTACTCACTGTGGAAGGCAGCAAGAAATTTAAAAAGGCCAGAGCTATCGAACCCACCGGTAAGGAAACCAGATGGTCATTGGACCAGAAGTGTTTTAGAACAGGCTATCGCTTTCTCTAACCACCGACAAAAAGTGTTCACTCCAAACGAAAAAAATAATGACTGCGTACTACCACAGTTTACGAGGGACGAGTCGAACCCAAATCCAGTAAAATTTAAATGGAAATGCGTCAAAAACAGGATAAATCCTAAGAAAGCTCCAGGACATGATCTAATAACTGGAAAAATGATCAAAGAATTAAGAATTATATTTTTAATGCGATTATGAGATGTGGATACTTTCCCCAAAAATGGAAAATATCTCAAATTATCATGATTCCTAAGCCAGGTAAAGTCGAAACCCAAGTCTCGTCGTACAGGCCAATAAGTCTACTTCCGATAATTTCAAAGCTCTTTGAAAAGATGCTACTAGAAGAACTAATACCTATATTAACTGTAGGTCGGATTATACCAGATCACCAATTTGGGTTTAGAGAGCAGCACGGCACAATAGAACAGGTGCACAGAATTGTAAACACAATTAAGCTCTCCTTAGAAGAAAAGAAATATTGCTCGGCAGTTTTCTTGGATATTGCGCAAGCTTTCGACAAAGTATGGCATGAAGGATTAAATTACAAAATTAAAACTCTTCTGCCTAGACAATTTCATGCAATTCTTGAAAACTACTTAGCCCAAAGGATGTTCCAGTAGTGTATTGGGACCTGTGCTATACTTGTTGTTCACAGCTGACTTACCAATAAATGAAAACATAATCACTTAAACTTTTGCTGATGACACAGCTATATTGTTTTCACACAAAAATCCTCAAACAGCATCGAGAGAATTACAAGAAAATCTGCACAAAATAGAAGATTGATTAAAAACTTGCCGGATAAGGACGAATGAATGTAAATCAACACATGTAACATTCACCCTGAATAAACGCACATGTCCGGCTGTAAAATTAAACAATATCACAATTCCTCATCAAACAAACGTCAAATATCTCGGTCTTCATCTCCATCAGTTGTGAATTGAGCAGTGACAAGCCATGCAGATCCAGTGAATTTAAAAAGTTAGTTGGATAGCTGTTTGCTTCATTGTCATTTGAAGTCGATAGATTTGAAGGAATGCAGTGAACCAGCGATTTGATTTTGAATCCTTTGCAACAAGAATTACTCCTTCACTCAACTAATTGTGATTTTTGTGGTTAGCAATGATGTTCGGAAATACACGTCCTTTGTTGAGACGAAATTGCCCAAGTTCGGTGGAAACGATCAATCTTCAATCAACTTGAGGAACACGGCAATTACCGATAGTCAGCAATTGCTTAGTGAAAGTTTCGAACGCGTTTGAAGTTTGGCCTAACTTAATCCTAACCAACAAAAACAAACGAAAATTTGTATGTATTGGTTAAAAGTAAAACAAGAATGTCAGTTAGGGGAAATATTGAATTTATGAACTAATTCCAATTGAAATTTATAATAAATAATTAGATTCAACATTTATTAGGATTGAATAAAATAATTTAATATTTTCTTAAGAAATTAAGTATTTGAATACCTCGAGACCTAATATGTTTATCAAGAATGTTATCATGTTTTTCTGATAAGTCTATAGCTTAGGACTATCTATATTCGAAGCCATTTGAAAAGCTAATAATTTTTGCGCGATCAAATTAATTATTCGGTCTCGAGATACTCAATTTCTTAAGAAATTCCTAACTTCTCAGGTTAGTAAAGTCTAACAAAAAATTAATTTGATCGCGTAAGAATTACTAGCTTCCCAAATGGCTTAGAATATAGATAGTCCTAACCTAGACCTATCAGAAAAGCATAATAACATTCTTGATAAACACATTAGGTCTCTAGATATTAAATTTCTTAAGAAAATAATGAATTCTTATATTCCATTCTAATAAATGTTGAACCTAACTATTTATTATAAATTGCAATTGGAATTAGTTCATAAATTCAATATTTCGCCTAAATGACATTCTTGTTTTGCATTTTAACCAATACATACAAATTTTCGTTTGTTTTTGTTGGCTAGGATTAAGTTAAGTGTGAAGTTTGTGCTAAACTAATCCTAAAGATAGTTCTATACTGGATAGGTCTAACTTCACATGCATAAGTTTCGACAGCTTGTTAGTCGTAAGTTGAAGTTGCTTCACATAGCGTCACAGATTCGATGATTTGAGACAAGCGTTTATTTCACCGGCAGCCGTCGATTATAGAATGACTGGTGGTGTTTGACGCACATCGCCAGACAGTAAAACCCTTCCGCCTCCAAAATATCTTGTGCGCCATTGTGTTATTCATTCCAGTTGATGATTTAACTTGCTACAAAAACTTTGGCAATTTCAATCCTGAATGAACCGTGCGGGATAGTTTTAGCAAAGTGGCCGCTATCCCAGTAGAAGCAACTGCTACATCAATTTCGTATCTCGCACGTATGGCCAAAATGGCAATGACGGGAGGAACATCATCCCAAATCCGAGTAAAAATAAGCGAGAGCGTCGTTCATTCCACGATATGGCGTTGCCATTCCTAATTTGACTAACAGACTGCCGTACATGAGATAACACATGTTTTCGATCAAAAGCAAAGCCTGGTTATATACCTCCTCACTCGAGGTCGGGATTCCCTGAACTGACACGAATTCGATTTAAAATGTCGTCTGACATGTCCTCCTTGTACTTGTTGCACAGTTCACGTGGATTCGATGGGAAGCATGCCATAATAGAGATAGAAAATAATGTGCGTATCTGACTTGGAGATGCAGAAACAATTGTTTCAGCGATTGTCATGTCCCAATGAGTATTGCTTTCAAGCAAATCGAGCTGCTGATATGCAGCACGAAATATTGGGCACAGTGCACCATTTGCATAAAGCAATGTTCGTGCAAACGGGTCACTTTGCGGGAAATCAAATTGAAACTGGTGAATGTTTTCGCTGTAAGTGTTTCAGCATGTTGGACAACATTCAATGCGTTGAAATAAAATCGTTGACCATTCATGAATGGAGAATGAGAATATACGCCAAATCGCATCATTGCAGCTTACATACCGACCAACTTTAGAGGGCGTGATTTCATCGCTGGTAGTGGGAGTTTTTGATGGACTCCACTAAATTGCAATAATCTACGTTACAATGCGCCTTAAATGTTTTGAAAAGAATTGAAGAATACGGAACAATCCAATTGTTGTCGACCGCAAAATTGTTTCATTTCACTTTCGTTGTGATAGTCCCAGCGTTATCATCGGGTGATCGATGCGGATACGGTGAATAACCATCGTTACCCTTGATAATCTCCATCATCAAATTTCGTATATAACTCTTGGAACACTAGCCGTCGACCATGCACGGTAATTGGATGTTGAACACACGGTCGTGAATCATGTTCGAAATTACAACATCATGCAGGTCTGGATCGATTTCGGGATTAGGAATCTCGGCACATGTGAAGTTATCTATTTGCGGTCTGGTCGAATTCTTTCAAAATTCTTGAAGCACTACTTATTACTAAAAATCAAACAAAACCGACTGCAATTTACTTTTACATCTGCTTACGAATTTCATCGTTTACCTGATTAAAACTATCCCATAATCTATAAATTTTTCTAAATAGTTCTCTATTTGATCAGCATATGAGTAATTCTACATTTTACGGTTAAAATGCATAACCGGTGAAGTGTTCATATTCACAAACTACTTCCATAGGTCTAAAAGTAGTCGGATCGCAAACTGAAACCGGGAATTCATCCTTAATCTCGATGTAAGTAAGTAAGTTTCTTGCATTTCCCAAATAAATTTGAGCTCTAAGAATATCGAGAAAGATTTTACAACCACGGGAAAATGCATTCGATTGTGAAGTTAAGCACTCTAGTCACACTCGTTACAAAAACTGTGCTTCAAATGGTTTGCCACTCCCAAAATTCAAACACTAAGCCACTATGTTACCAAATGTAGATTAAAGCACTCGACAAATGAAAGGTTTTACTTCTGATAACAGCAGGAGATTTAAAGCAAAAGAGGAAACACTGCAAAAGTTCTGGGAGTTGGAAGTAGTTCAAAAGAGCATGATTTACAAACGACGACAGAAAATATGGATTAATTTGAATTAAATGTCAACTTGAATTCAAAATGCTCATATGTGAAAATAATGCTTGTATCTGTACGTAACAAATAACTGCTGGTAAAATAATCTTACAAAACAATAAAAATTCGAGTGGAATTTGACAGGACATGGAAGTCTAGTAAAAAACATATCCACAAAGTGAAATTTAATTTCCAATCCATTATAAATATTCGATTCATTAGATTGGGTATCACTTTCTACAATTGTTGTAAAAATGTTGTTTCAAACGCTTTTGTTGAACACACCTATAATTGGCATGACAACCTGCCAGCTGGTAGAACAAAAATATCAAATCTGCTCAAGAAGAAATTCAGGGTGTAACACATTGATGAAGTCATACTTGTACATCTCCAAATGCGCAAGAGAATTATATCGATTATCTAATACGAGTGAACGAGAGTATTCTACAATGATAGATCGGGTTCACTTTATAGGATAAAGTCCGTTAATGACATAAAATATGATCAAACAATATTTGCATTATTTTCACATATGCGCATTTTGAACTAAAGTTGACATCTACTTCAAGTTAATCCATATTTTCTGTCGTCGCTTGTAAATCAAGCTCTTTTGAACTACTTCCAACTCCCAGAACTTTTGCAGTGTTGCCCCTCTTTTGCTGTAAATCTCCTGCTATTATCAGAAGTAAAACCTTTTATTTGTGGGGTGACGGCCAATAAGTTCATCGTCACACCTTTCAATATCTTTATCTGTTTATCTAATTTACTTGTTTCAGCGTTTTATTGAGTATGCACTATTTAATGGCGATGAGTTAAATGGCGAAAAGATTTCTTGATATTGTGTTGGCCTCTAACTATAACAGTTATCTGAACTTCATAGTATCTGTGCATGCAGCCTGTGGCTTCGTTGGGTACTACACGTATCCATTGTTTGGTAGTGTATATTTTGATCCGGTGATTACTAGATTTTATAGTCTTAGTGCGGCATACGGTATCTATTCCATTATTGTGTTGTAGGAAAGCTACTTTGCATTGTGTTTGATCGTACAGGTGAGAGAGCAAGAAGTGTACAGGTTAGAATACCTAACATCGATTCACATCTTCTCTTTTCCATTGCAAAATAATCAGTGGAACTATTGATTTGTGGCTGAATGCTTCCATGATTGATACCAGAAAGGAGTAATGGTTACTGACACACATTGACACGTTGACTGGAATATAAAATCCATTTAAAAAACGCTTATTAGTTCTGATCGTACACTACCTTCGCGCGTTCTATGTTTCTGTTATTGCAGTATTTCTCTATGTTTTACTAAACTGATGGTGTTATCGACTATAGTTCATATTTTACAGCCCTCTTTGAATGGGGACTTCTTACTTGTTCGCTAACACAAGACCTTGTAATGCCATATGGTTTGGTAAACAATGACATTGCATTTTAAAGCATTATCGACGTAAATATCGGCATAAAATCTTTGCCTGGGAACGAATCGGTTTAAGACAGCAATGAAAGATTCCATTGTAAGACAGCTTACTTTTTATATGAATTGTGTTGGTTACGAGCTATGTATCCTTAGTAGATCCTTCATTTGCTTGTTCTCTATTAGATAGGGCTCAGGTTGTACTCTGGCAGCTGATAATGTTCTTATTATTTGTTCCGCCATGGTGGAAACATTTTAGACATTTTTAACAACGTTTTGTACAGCTCTATTACTATAAATAAATTAGCCTTGTATAGTTGTTAGTATAACACTTCCTATTTTAGATATTAAATTGGCCACACGCGTGTTGAATCGGCTTGGCTCCCCTCAGATGCAACATAGTGTAATGGTTGAATCAAACTAATGTTCACGAGCATGTTTGTATCGCGATCCAACACTAATTCATTATGAATAAAACTTGGACTCTACCGTCATAAATTCGTTTGCAGCATTCGCATTTGACGTTTCATGATGCCAAGTAGTTGTTGGCCGGAAACGTTAAGAATCGGCTCAGTCCCCCTCTAACTCAACACGGTGTAATGCTTGATTTCGACTAAAAAAAATTTGGATCCTTCCCCCACATGCCATTAGTTGTTGGTCACAGAAACATAATTCAGCATTTATACCGTTGGTGTAATTTACACAACAATGAATTTTAATCTTGTCTACCTGTAATAGTTCTAATTTATAGCTTAGCCATCTTGCCTTTCGCTATTATATTTGTTGATTTTTGTTTGGCGTAGACTATGTCTTATTTGTCTGCTGTTGCTTATCTGTAGATTGCTGTGGTCAGTTTTCGCTTAGTTTGCTGGTTTGCTTTGTCTTGGCAGTGACGATAGGTGCTGATTGTTTTGAGCATATAGTGGCACTTTGACTGCCGATTGTCCAGTGGGTTTTAATATGCCACCTGCACTCCACTGTATACCACATGCACATTGCAAGCTCCATGCTAACCTGTACACTGACATGGACGGTGGGTCGGCGCTGAATTCTTCACTATAACAGAGGTTCTTAGTTCAATTTTTATTAACGTCACCGATCGTAACCAATGACGAAAATTTGCTTTGCTTTCAGTTTCTAGTGGGATTCGAATCCAATACCTCCCGGTCAAAGTGTCGAAGCTTTAACTACTTCACCACTTGTCCGGTGTTGTTTGGCTGCATGCTGCTTTCTTTGTTTGCTTTAGTTCACTTCGATATCTTTATCCTCTGTTCGGGTTAACTCCGTGTACTTCTGGTCAATGTATTCTTCAAAAACTTCCTTTCAAACAGTATTAGTTGGGGATCTTCCATCTGGATTGCGCCGCAAACTTATCGAAATAATTCTTCATGGAATGTTGTTATCCTCAATGAACCATTGTAATTGTTTTTGAATAACCTTTTTATCACCATGGCTGTTGCTGATTGAACAAGTTTTTTGTTCTTAGATGTATGAGCTTTGATAATTGTTGATTGTCGTCGATTTTTGATATTTAAATGGACTGCTGTGAATGCAGTCGAACGATTGTTGTTATGTATCAGGGTTGGTTTGCGGCATAGTTGTTATGCCGGGGTAGGGATCAGAGGGTTTAGTTGGCTTACCACAGATATTTGATAGCGGATGTTGCGATATTTTAAATGAAAGTGACGGATTTGTTTGAAGGCCATAATAAAATATCTCGAAAGACGTCACTTCAATTCTATGAATGCCATCAGATTGTGTGTACTCTTGCATATGAAAGTGCAGAGGTATTTCAAAGGCACAATTAACAAATTCTAGAGATGTACTCGTATATTCAGATCTGTGATTAATTTTGATAACTAACCCAACCCTCGGAGACTTCACCTCCACCTCACCTAATTTCACCTCACCTAACCATTTTCACCTGATCTAATTTAAAAAGCTGCCCCTGCGATAAAGATCGTTTATAGACCTTAGTCAAGTAATGTGGGATATGTTTTTCAAATCTGTGATTGCCAAGGAACTGTGTGTGCCTTTATGGACTCATTTTGATAACCACCATTTTATTAATTTTTCATTTGTGGCTATAATTTGTTCAGGCGAGATAGGGCTAATTCACCAGTTAATTGTGGTGGAGTATGCCTGTATGCTAACAAACTTACTAAATGCAATGTGGTATCGGCACCTCTCTCAATTTCTCAAAGGGTCGTTCCTTGAGTTTCTTTTTATAAACGTTTTCTTTAAAAAGCGAAACTTTCTTTTTGGTGAGATTTATAATCCACCTAAAACGAACAAGAGGTCGTATGCTCAATTTAAAAAATCGGTTTTAGACATTAAGTGCCTTTTTAGTTATCTTTCCTGTCGGTATGATGAGGTTTTCATTTCGGGTGATTTCAATTTTGATATGGTTTATGAGACTTTATGTTCTCGTAGCTATTTTAATATCTTAAAGTTTTTAATACTGAAGCTCCCACTTACTCTTATCCAACCGCGAGTGATGGTTCTTATTATCTCATTGATCACGTTGTCGCTTCTGCTGATGATTCCATTTGTTTTTTTTTTCAATCAATTGCTTCTTGGTATTGGCTCTCATCATGATCTCCTTGTTTTTTATGTTAATAATTACTCTCGTCCTAAACCTAAAAGTTTCAGCTTTCAGGTATTTTTCGAAAATTGATAAATCTAACCTTTCATCAATTTGTGGCTCTACTTGCTGGGACAATATTTTTTCTCTTAGTACTTCGACCGATCAATCGATCATCCCCCCTTGGATGATGCAAGAAATTTTTTAATGCATATTCTGTTCGTTTTTCCAAATATCGTCTTTGAAAAATGAGCCCTAGCTATTAAGAGATCGGCGTCGCTTAGATCTTTTAAAATAAATAAATAAATAAATTACTACATTATGGCCTTCTAGCTGCCTTTACTATTTCGTTTCAAATATCGCAAGCAGAGCGGTTTTCTAAAAGCACAAATTACGAAGGTATTCGCAGATCTGATAAGGCATCTGTAAAATTATTGGGTGTACAACCTAGTTTTTTGAATTTTCTAAGAGATGGAGTCACTTTAGTACTAAACATTATTTTACGTGACACCTACTCATGAAAGCACAACATATTTTGTCGAATTTCGTACCAACAAAACAGCATCGTTAAGCGGGAAGCAATAATTTTTGCTTTAATCAAAAGAAAAAAGCTGCTGAAAGTTTTCGTTTGCTTCAAGAAACTTATGGTGAAGATGCACCAGCTCAACAGAATTGCGAAAACTGGTTTAAGCGATTCAAAAGTAGTGATTTTGATGTCAGTGACCAAGAACCAAAAACAGGTCAACCAAAAAAATTTGAAGATGAAAAATTGGAACCATTATTGAAGGAAAAATCAGCTCAAATAGATAAAGAACTTGCCGAACAGTTAAACGTCACTCAAGCAGCCATAAGCAAATGTTCCCATGCCATGAAAATGATTCAAAAAGAAAGAAAATTGAACATTCAACATTGAAAATCGTGTAATGGTTTGCAATTCTGTGCTTACAAGGCACCGGAGTTTGCCTTTTTTGGCTCAAATTGTGACTGGCGATGAAAAATGGATTTACTATAATAACCCTAAACGCAAAAAATTCATCCAGGTGAACCATCCAAATCAACAGCAAAACGAAACATTTATGGAAGTAAGGTTATGTTGAGCATTTGGTGGGATCATAAAGGAGTGGTGTCGAAAACCGTCCGATTTCGATAAATGGGCAAATCTACCGCATGCTTCCTATTCACCAGATTGTGTCCATCAGATTAATATTTGTTTCAATCAATGCAAAGCAATCTTCAAGACCAGCAATTTAGAATCCACGACGAAATCAAAAAATGGCTCGACGTATGGATCGCATCAAAACCAAACAATTTGTTTCGATGTAATCCATAAATTGCCAGAAAAATGGTCGAAAGTCATAGATAACGATGGGAAATATTTTGATTAAAATTAAATTTACCATTTCTTAGAAATGCACATGTTTTTCTGAAAAAAATACAAAAAATAAGTTACTCCCAATATTTGATTATGGTTTTCAATAATCCATACACTTTTATATCATTTATCGCAAGAAGCGGTTTTCTATGATCGTTGAAAAGTTCCCAAGCAGATATATGATTTTATCTAAATCAATCCATAAGTTTAGATATGCAATCCGATGGCATTCACAAATCTGAATAGGCATCTCTAAAATTATTTGATTATGGGTTTTAACAGCCACTTCACTTTTATACCAAATATCGCATGTGGAGCAGTTTTCTAAAATAGTTTGTCAAAATAGTTACATTAGAGTACACACAATACACTGTTATCCATAAAGATCTTGAATTAATAACTTTTGATTTATTTGACTATGCCATTCAAACATCCCCTACACTTTCATATGTAAGTCGCAAGTGTTGTGGATGTTTAGCTTTCATGAAAGACTCTTTGAGAGTCGCGTTGATATTGTGGTTATCAAACTTACTTTACAAATTACGCTGCAATTTTTTTCAGCCTGATTAGCAATAGTGCCAAAGAGATGTTTAGACATATAATAAAAATTGAGCTAAAACACACGTTTGGTTATAAATTCTCAAAAGTCAAACCCTCACCAGGTCGGAAAAATGTAATTTTGCTTAAAACATAAAAGCTCTTAGATTGTTATTTCTTCACCTAAAATGTATCATAAACTTGCTTATTTAAAGCTCTAATATAGTAAATTTTATGGATCATTAACAGACGCAATCGTAACCGCAGCATCATCCACAAAGAAAATTTACTTGTAAGCTAGAAAAAATTTTAAGCTCCGAGTTGAGTTTTTTCGTCTAAATCACACAAAGGACTATTACAATTGTTGTCATCTTGTGATAAATTTTATTCACGTTTTCTATAATATATCGCTGTCAGATTCACTGTGTATACACCATCATGCAAATACGTTTAAGCATATAAAATATAAAATTTCAAAAAAATTATGTTTATGATTATTACGATTCTGGGATTCATAAAAATGAAAATTTGTGGAAAACTCTTGAACGTATAAGCAGTCGTGTAATATTTTATACAGTTGCAAAATTGTAAAATAATGATATATAGCACAAAAATGAATTAATTTAGCATGAATAATTTGGCATGTCTCATGTTACACGGTTACGAAGGGGATATGCACAACTTGGTATGCAACAAAATGGTTTAGATGTTTTTAAACAGTACGAAGCCGGATAATAATTAAAACGAAGCAACAAGAGACTGCACCAGTCCGTTCAAATGGTGCTCACACCATTTGAAAACGGCGTCTTTCTGTCAGTCCTGAGAGAACGTGTATGAAATTATTACTCAAGCACAATGATAAATTCTAATGAGACTTCTGCTTTCTGCTCTACTAATCCAAATTCAACTCTTTCGTTGGATAACAAACTTTAGGAATTTACAAAATTTATTGTTATCAGACATTGCGGAAATCTTTAATATAAAAATTCTAGATCACAACCCAATTTAAATTCACGAACTCGTAACAATTCTCGATCAAACCTAAAACTCGCAATTCAAGGAAAAACTCGCCAAATTCTCGAAATTCCTTCAATCCATTTTATGGTGAACCTTCAGCCGAAAATAATTTCATCCGGCACAAAGGCGTTTAAATCTAAACCAAATTGCAAATTTGTATCAAATAATTTAGCCGATTCCAATGTTGCAATACATAAATAATCATTCACAATTGGCGGTGTGCAATGACGTAACTAAAACTGACCGTCTTTAAATCTTCGAAAGTTTTCTTCAGACTCATTTTTTAATAGAAACAGGTGCAGATGTCTCGGTTTTGCCAACTCGTTTTGTTCGAAATCCAAGGGTCGATCCATTATTCAAGTTTTTTGCAGCGAACGGTTCTTCAGTAAACGCGTATGAGACTAAATTCTTAAGACTTGACATCAATGCCTATCATCGGTGCGGATTTTTTGACGAAAACTGGGTTGCTAGTTGATATGCAGAGACAGAGGCTCATAGACCCGTGCACCACTCGGTATACAAATAGTACCCCTATATATATTTGCCGTAGTACCATACATAATTAGGCAACTTTTTACTTTTTTCTGTAAAGTAGATGATGGAATGATTGTTCAAATGGTATATCGCTTAATTTTTTTTTTATTCAATATTATAACTGATGCATGGAACATCTAGTAATTTATCTAGCTTAAATTATTTTCTCGGCTAAGGTTGAGTATCCTATTGTTTACTCATTTTACAATAATTTCTTCAAGCTGCGCATCTCCAGCGGTTTCTGCCTATGAAGTCTGCTCGCTGCATTGGTGGTGCCCAACATACGACGAATATCTGCATTTTCATGTCGAGATAATCGCTGTTCGTGTTTCCTTGCTTGTATTTTTCTCGGCGACGTTTCTCAACTTTAAGTCCCTATGAAGATTGCCGTTCCTAATATACAATGGGGCATTCACAATCCCTCGAATCATTTGTACAATAGGTTTTCTTAGCACAACCCCAAAGTTGGATACCATAGGTCTCGACTAGGGCCCTCTCATGATTTCCGCCGCGAAACAATTTTTACTCGATATCACGAATTTGGAATCACCGAATACGATACCTTTTCGCCATCTACTCGATAGCGACAAAACGTAATGCCATCAAAAAGAAGGCGGAAAAAAACAAAATTGATGTGCACACTAATGTCATATACACTGACAAATGTCATCAGCTGACATTAAATGATTGCGTTTTTGACGATAAATGAGTGCGGTTGTAATCTTTTCGACAGAGGAGTTCATAATACGAGTAGAAAAATTGAAGCGGATCGAAAAGTACATATCGGAAATTTTTAAGACTCGCCGCAGAAATTATGATAGAGCCTCTGGTATTAGCATTTGCCTGTATAGAAGCAATTTGTTGTGCATTGAGAGCTCAAAATTTCTATCCATGAGCCAGTACATTTTCTTATATTTTATGTTTAACTCTTTTGCTTTCGTCTTGTGGCGTTCTTCCCATCTTAGCTTAGTATCGAGAGTAATTAGATTTGAGTTGAGAACCACGAGGATACAGTTTACATTTTGATTTGTAAAGTTGACATTTACTGATTTGGCTTCATTTAATAAGATGCGTCACTTTTTAGGCCAGTTGATCACGGTGTTAACTGCATTCTAAAGTTTGCTTGTTGCTTCCGCAAAATATTTACCAACTGTAAGGATAGCTGGAGAATATCGTCTTATTCTCGCAAATGCATCCTCAATGACATCCGTTATTCGGTGAACTTGTTCAACTGTAGAGTGATCTTCAGAAACAGTTTTTCAAATATTTTTGATATAACCGGAAATAATGATATCGGTTTATATGAATTTTTATCGTTTCCTTGTTTGCCTGGTTTAGGAATCATAATTACTTCAGCTACCTTCCTTTGACGTGGAACATATTTCAATCTGAAGGCTGCGTTTATTAATTGAACTAATTTACGCCAACCTTTCCCCTGAATGGCTTTCACAATTTGCCTAGTAATTAAGTCAGATCCTGGAGCTTTTCTGATACTTATTCTTGCTGCTCTGATTATTCTGTTTGTCTCGGCAACGGTTGAAAAGTCTCTTCTAAATAAGTAGCCAATAGAGCGACTTTGCGTTTATCACTTTTAGCCCAGGAACCGTAATCATTTTTGGTAGGTGGCACATGCATTTTGGTTCTTTTTAGCCCCTTCGTTGTTTTCCAAAGTGAGTAATCGTCATCCTAAAGTTTAGAGAGACCTCGAAGTCGATTATATATGCATTCGTTCTTTATTTCCATTATTAGATGTTCTAATTTGCACAGAAAATTGAGAATATTTTTGTGTTGCTGAGCACGAGTTCACTGCCAGATTCCATGAGCTTTCCGTTCCTCTTTAACTAGTTCTCTGAACGCAATATAATAATTATTTTTGCTTGTGGCGTTGGTATGATAAATTGGAGAACTTACCCAAGCAGCTTGATGGCTCTAATCTCTTGAATTGATCCCAATTGGTTTTATTGTTTGTTAACTTAGGTGAATTATCTTTTTTTTATTTTCATTGTACTCATAGAGTCATGATCACTGGTAAGTGGTCAGATGATAGTGCTTTACTATTTCAAATACACGTGTAGTCCTGTAAAAGGCCTTTTGTTACAAAGAAGTCAAGAAGATATGGTATTTGATGTATGTAGCAGGAAAATAGCTTGGTTTATCGAAAGAGAAAAAGTGACAGTTGTTCTCGCGAGCTGCATTAGAAAACTCTTTTCCTTCAGAGGTTGTAAGTCTAGATCCCCGATATATATTTTTTGCATTAAAATTACCGTCTATGATAAAATTTGGTTCTAGTGATTTAAAATGTCCAGTGAGTCTTTTTTCAATTGATGGTATGAGGAACAGTGGATGAGCGTGGGGCCATTCATAGTCACATATTTTAATAAATAAAGTTTCTGTTAAATGAGTTTCCGGTAGAAGACGTATATCTAAGAGTATATTTCCTAGGTTAGAAACACTTCTACCTCCAAGCTGTGGTAATCCATTTGTGGTTTTCTGTAGTAGTATTGGGTGTAGTAGTAGGATCTCCTCTCTGGTCCTATGAACTCCAGTTGTGCCGGCACTCTAGTTGTGGCTGGATACCTTTCTGCTATAACTTTAGTTTCGCATCTGCCGGCACATTTTACGCATGTAACATCTCGCCCTTATTGCTTAATGTCCAGCAAAAATAAAGTGTTGTACTAAAATATTTTATGAGATATACAATATTTCTAGCGATAATGGTATAAATAGAGTGTGAGTGCTGCAAAAGTTTTATTCGCAACTACATACTTCAAACATTATTTTTTCGCTTCTGTTAAATAATAGGGCAAACAATACAGGCAGAAGAATTTGACGCAATGTATGACAATTAAGAAGGGCTTATTATTCAAATGCTAATGTTGAAATGTTTAGAATACTTGTGTAAGGACCAAATGCCGGAATATTACGAAGAATTAAACAAATCAGTTTCCCAGAAGTTTGAGAAAAATTTTGGGTACGGTAAAATACGAAACAGCGCTAATGAAAAACAACCAAACGAAAATGTTGTTCTTTATCAGCCACAATTTTGGTCTAAACACGGAGGCCTTAAAACTCAAAGTAGTGTTAAAAGTTGGCATCGAAGTCGAATCGATCCCATGAAATATTAAAGAGCGATGTGGTGGTGCCATCTACGTTTTTCAGAAGTAACTGACAATTTATGAAGATGTAAAACATCCATCTGATCGTGCGATTTAGTGGTGCGAGTGTTCCAATTGTAACGGAAATCATTGGTGAAAGATTTGACAGTTAGCTGAATTTTTGAGAAATCGTTTAGTCGTTTTTATACAATTTTATTTCAAAAACGTGCCGTATCATATCTACGAGTATAACATCTAAAGGTAAATTCACAACCGTTGAACATATTGATCACTTTCTTTGTGCCCAGATTCTAGCAATTAAAAAAAATTCACGTTTAAATTGGAAAAAATGTATCGAAAAGCGTTTCAACTAAAAACAGTGCACGATGTAAAGAGCTATCCATATTATCATAAAAGACCTTGCATAAGAGCTGAAGTGCGTGGAAAAATAGTAGAGAACGGATTTGTTGTATCGTACCATCCATGCTGGCTGTGGAAATTTATAACATTTGATTGTCGCGTTGCTTGCTTGAATTTAAGATACACGATCATAGGCAGTGGTACTACTTCCGACCCATTCGCCAAACAATCAACGGATTATGTTCAAAGTTGATCACGAACTTGAAGCTTTAGAAGCGTGGATCGAATTAAATAAAATACTTTCCATGTAATTAATCACGAAGATGAACAACGATTTTATTTAAAATTGCTGTTGCTATATGTTTTTGGTGCAGATTCGAATTTCTATATTAGCTTGGGTGACGATGAACGTTCGGGGCGCCCAAGAACTGAAACCACTGACGATCACATCTCTCAAGTTCACCATGTGGCGCTAGACAACCTTCGAATTAAATTTTGAAAAATAGAAGAAAATATGACCAAAGAACGTGTTTGTCACATATTGACGCTGCACATTGAAAATAGTCGTTCAGTTGTGTTAACTCAACATGTATATCGACGAAAGTATCGTGGCCAACACATACCGTCTGACAAGACTATTCGACTAACCAATTTCGGGACATTTTGAACGCTGATTTGCATTTGCTTCCATATAAAGTGCAATTAACACAGATAATATAGCCGACAGACCATCTACGTCGGCCGAAATACAGCCAAACAGTCGCTCGAATGGTTGACACTGACCCTGATTTTTGGAAGCAAATTTTGATGACCGACGAGCTCCACTTCACACTCTCTGGCTGCGCTAATAATCAAAATTACCGCACTTGAGGACCGAGGAATCCACACAAGATCCATGAAACGCCATTGAATGACGAAAAAGTGACTGTTTGGGCCGGCGTTTGCGCCAAAACATTGGGCCACATTTTTTCAGAGAAAACGAAACAGTCAATGGAAATTGATATCGGTGGATGTTGGCTCGTTATGTCTGCCCGTAAATGCGTGAAAAGAGGTTGACGGTTACTGGTTTCAGACAATTCAGTTCCTGCGAGGAAAATTTCCTAAAAGTCTGATGTCAAAAAGAGGCGATATTGACCCCTCCGGACTTCTTTTTGTGGGGTTATTTGACAAGCGAAGTGTACGCCAGCAAGTCTCAGAACATTGATAAGCTCAAGGTAAACATTCGCGCTGAAATTATCGCTATACCGCCCGAGATGCTGAAACGCAGAAAAAGGCCACATTTTGCTTTGGCCAATAAAGGCGGTTGTTTTTTCAAAGTCGGACTGATCCGTGGTTTTCGGAAATCCACTGATTCAGCCAAGGCTACCTTTTCTAATTTTAAAGAAGCAGCTTCCATGGATAAATCCACGGATTTTTTATGTAGTATTTTTGAATGAGGCTAAAATGTTTGATTTACAATATCGACTTTCGAATTAAAACTGCTTGAGAGGACACTTGTCAATTTTTTTTGGTTTATTTTCCTATTTCGTTCGGGAAAAAAATAATATAATGGAACGCGAGCGTTCCACGTCAGTTTTATTTACTATTTTTATTGTAGGTCAAAAAATATAAATGAAAAGGACGGGCATCCCTGTTGTCTCTGAATCTAGTGATTGTGACGTACATCGGCTGTTGCGCGTAAATGATCGACTACAAAATTTAGATCCAGAATAACGATCGACTTTAATGTATCGTAAATAAATGTGACGGAATATCCGTAATCCTAACTACCAGAAAGCCTACGTTTTGAAAATTGTTTAAAATTTTTCAAATAATCAGACTAAGACCTACTCATAACAATTTTCCGCTAAGATGCGTGCCGTTTAGAAATATCGGAAGACTAATAAAAACGATCGATTTTAATGTATCGTAAATAAATGTGACCGAATATCCTTAAGCCTAACTCTCAGAAAGCTTACGTTTTGAAAATTGTGTAGGATTTTTCAAATAATCAGACTAAGACCTACTCATAACAATTTCGGAAAACTCAGAAAACGATCGATTTTAATGTATCGTGTATAATGTGACCGAATATCCTTAATCCTAACTACCAGAAAGCCTACGTTTTGAAAATTGTGTAAGATTTTTCAAATAATCAGACTAAGACCTACTCATAACAATTTTCCGCTAAGATGCGCGCCGTTTATAAATATCGGAAGACTAATAAAAACGATCGATTTTAATGTATCGTAAATAAATGTGACCGAATATCCTTAAGCCTAACTACCAGAAAGCTTACGTTTTGAAAATTGTTTAAAATTTTTTAAATAATCAGACTAAGACCTACTCATAACAATTTTCCGCTAAGATGCGTGCCGTTTAGAAATATCGGAAGACTAATAAAAACGATCGATTTTAATGTATCGTAAATAAATGTGACCGAATATCCTTAAGCCTAACTCTCAGAAAGCTTACGTTTTGAAAATTGTGTAGGATTTTTCAAATAATCAGACTAAGACCTACTCATAACAATTTCGGAAAACTCAGAAAACGATCGATTTTAATGTATCGTGTATAATGTGACCGAATATCCTTAATCCTAACTACCAGAAAGCCTACGTTTTGAAAATTGTGTAAGATTTTTCAAATAATCAGACTAAGACCTACTCATAACAATTTTCCGCTAAGATGCGCGCCGTTTATAAATATCGGAAGACTAATAAAAACGATCGATTTTAATGTATCGTAAATAAATGTGACCGAATATCCTTAAGCCTAACTACCAGAAAGCTTACGTTTTGAAAATTGTGTAAAATTTTTCAAATAATCAGACTAAGACCTACTCATAACAATTTTCCGCTAAGATGCGTGCCGTTTAGAAATATCGGAAGACTAATAAAAACGATCGATTTTAATGTATCGTAAATAAATGTGACCGAATATCCTTAAGCCTAACTCTCAGAAAGCTTACGTTTTGAAAATTGTGTAGGATTTTTCAAATAATCAGACTAAGACCTACTCATAACAATTTCGGAAAACTCAGAAAACGATCGATTTTAATGTATCGTGTATAATGTGACCGAATATCCTTAATCCTAACTACCAGAAAGCCTACGTTTTGAAAATTGTGTAAAATTTTTCAAATAATCAGACTAAGACCTACTCATAACAATTTTCCGCTAAGATGCGCGCCGTTTATAAATATCGGAAGACTAATAAAAACGATCGATTTTAATGTATCGTAAATAAATGTGACCGAATATCCTTAAGCCTAACTACCAGAAAGCTTACGTTTTGAAAATTGTGTAAAATTTTTCAAATAATCAGACTAAGACCTACTCATAACAATTTTCCGCTAAGATGCGTGCCGTTTAGAAATATCGGAAGATTAATAAAAACGATCGATTTTAATGTATCGTAAATAAATGTGACCGAATATCCTTAAGCCTAACTACCAGAAAGCTTACGTTTTGAAAATTGTGTAAAATTTTTCAAATAATCAGACTAAGACCTACTCATAATAATTTTCCGCTAAGATGCGCGCCGTTTATAAATATCGGAAGACTAATAAAAACGATCGATTTTAATGTATCGTAAATAAATGTGACCGAATATCCTTAAGCCTAACTACCAGAAAGCTTACGTTTTGAAAATTGTTTAAAATTTTTCAAATAATCAGACTAAGACCTACTCATAACAATTTTCCGCTAAGATGCGTGCCGTTTAGAAATATCGGAAGACTAATAAAAACGATCGATTTTAATGTATCGTAAATAAATGTGACCGAATATCCTTAAGCCTAACTACCAGAAAGCTTACGATTTGAAAATTGTGTAGGATTCTTGAAATAATCAGACTAAGACCTACTCATAACAATTTTCCGCTAAGATGCGCGCCGTTTATAAATATCGGAAGACTAATAAAAACGATCGATTTTAATGTATCGTATATAATGTGACCGAATATACTTAATCCTGACTACCAGAAAGCCTACGTTTTGAAAATTGTGCATGATTTTCCAATTAATCAGACTAAGACCTACTCATAACAATTTTCCGCTAAGATGCGTGCCGTTTATAAATATCGGAAGACTAATAAAAACGATCGATTTCAATGTATCGTATATAATGTGACCGAATATACTTAATCATGACTACCAGAAAGCCTACGTTTTAAAAATTGTGCATGATTTTCCAATTAGTCAGACTAAGACCTACTCAAAACAATTTTCCGCTAAGATGCGCGCCGATTAGAAATATCGGAAGACTAATAAAAACGATCGATTTTAATGTATCGTGTATAATGTGACCGAATATCCTTAAGCCTAACTACCAGAAACCCTACGTTTTGAAAATTGTGCATGATTTTCCAATTAGTCAGACTAAGTCCTACTCAAAACAATTTTCCGCTAAGATGCGTGCCGTTTATAAATATCGGAAAACTCAGAAAACGATCGATTTTAATGTATCGTGTATAATGTGACCGAATATCCTTAAGCCTAACTACCAGAAACCCTACGTTTTGAAAATTGTATATGATTTTCCAATTAATCAGACTAAGTCCTACTCAAAACAATTTTCCGCTAAGATGCGTGCCGTTTATAAATATCGGAAGACTAATAAAAACGATCGATCTTAATGTATCGTAAATAAATGTGACCGAATATCCTTAAGCCTAACTACCAGAAAGCTTACGATTTGAAAATTGTTTAAAATTTTTCAAATAATCAGACTAAGACCTACTCATAACAATTTTCCGCTAAGATGCGTGCCGTTTAGAAATATCGGAAGACTAATAAAAACGATCGATTTTAATGTATCGTAAATAAATGTGACCGAATATCCTTAAGCCTAACTCTCAGAAAGCTTACGTTTTGAAAATTGTGTAGGATTTTTCAAATAATCAGACTAAGACCTACTCATAACAATTTCGGAAAACTCAGAAAACGATCGATTTTAATGTATCGTGTATAATGTGACCGAATATCCTTAATCCTAACTACCAGAAAGCCTACGTTTTGAAAATTGTGTAAGATTTTTCAAATAATCAGACTAAGACCTACTCATAACAATTTTCCGCTAAGATGCGTGCCGTTTAGAAATATCGGAAGACTAATAAAAACGATCGATTTTAATGTATCGTAAATAAATGTGACCGAATATCCTTAAGCCTAACTACCAGAAAGCTTACGTTTTGAAAATTGTTTAAAATTTTTCAAATAATCAGACTAAGACCTACTTAGAAATATCGGAAGACTAATAAAAACGATCGATTTTAATGTATCGTAAATAAATGTGACCGAATATCCTTAAGCCTAACTCTCAGAAAGCTTACGTTTTGAAAATTGTGTAGGATTTTTCAAATAATCAGACTAAGACCTACTCATAACAATTTCGGAAAACTCAGAAAACGATCGATTTTAATGTATCGTGTATAATGTGACCGAATATACTTAATCCTGACTACCAGAAAGCCTACGTTTTGAAAATTGTGCATGATTTTCCAATTAATCAGACTAAGACCTACTCATAACAATTTTCCGCTAAGATGCGCGCCGTTTATAAATATCGGAAGATTAATAAAAACGATCGATTTTAATGTATCGTAAATAAATGTGACCGAATATCCTTAAGCCTAACTACCAGAAAGCTTACGATTTGAAAATTGTTTAAACTTTTTCAAATAATCAGACTAAGACCTACTCATAACAATTTTCCGCTAAGATGCGTGCCGTTTAGAAATATCGGAAGACTAATAAAAACGATCGATTTTAATGTATCGTAAATAAATGTGACCGAATATCCTTAAGCCTAACTCTCAGAAAGCTTACGTTTTGAAAATTGTGTAGGATTTTTCAAATAATCAGACTAAGACCTACTCATAACAATTTCGGAAAACTCAGAAAACGATCGATTTTAATGTATCGTGTATAATGTGACCGAATATCCTTAATCCTAACTACCAGAAAGCCTACGTTTTGAAAATTGTGTAAGATTTTTCAAATAATCAGACTAAGACCTACTCATAACAATTTTCCGCTAAGATGCGCGCCGTTTATAAATATCGGAAGACTAATAAAAACGATCGATTTTAATGTATCGTAAATAAATGTGACCGAATATCCTTAAGCCTAACTACCAGAAAGCTTACGTTTTGAAAATTGTGTAATATTTTTCAAATAATCAGACTAAGACCTACTCATAACAATTTTCCGCTAAGATGCGTGCCGTTTAGAAATATCGGAAGATTAATAAAAACGATCGATTTTAATGTATCGTAAATAAATGTGACCGAATATCCTTAAGCCTAACTACCAGAAAGCTTACGTTTTGAAAATTGTGTAAAATTTTTCAAATAATCAGACTAAGACCTACTCATAACAATTTTCCGCTAAGATGCGCGCCGTTTATAAATATCGGAAGACTAATAAAAACGATCGATTTTAATGTATCGTAAATAAATGTGACCGAATATCCTTAAGCCTAACTACCAGAAAGCTTACGTTTTGAAAATTGTTTAAAATTTTTCAAATAATCAGACTAAGACCTACTCATAACAATTTTCCGCTAAGATGCGTGCCGTTTAGAAATATCGGAAGACTAATAAAAACGATCGATTTTAATGTATCGTAAATAAATGTGACCGAATATCCGTAAGCCTAACTACCAGAAAGCTTACGATTTGAAAATTGTGTAGGATTTTTGAAATAATCAGACTAAGACCTACTCATAACAATTTTCCGCTAAGATGCGCGCCGTTTATAAATATCGGAAGACTAATAAAAACGATCGATTTTAATGTATCGTATATAATGTGACCGAATATACTTAATCCTGACTACCAGAAAGCCTACGTTTTGAAAATTGTGCATGATTTTCCAATTAATCAGACTAAGACCTACTCATAACAATTTTCCGCTAAGATGCGTGCCGTTTATAAATATCGGAAGACTAATAAAAACGATCGATTTCAATGTATCGTATATAATGTGACCGAATATACTTAATCATGACTACCAGAAAGCCTACGTTTTGAAAATTGTGCATGATTTTCCAATTAATCAGACTAAGACCTACTCATAACAATTTTCCGCTAAGATGCGTGCCGATTAGAAATATCGGAAGACTAATAAAAACGATCGATTTTAATGTATCGTGTATAATGTGACCGAATATCCTTATGCCTAACTACCAGAAACCCTACGTTTTAAAAATTGTGCATGATTTTCCAATTAGTCAGACTAAGTCCTACTCAAAACAATTTTCCGCTAAGATGCGTGCCGTTTAGAAATATCGGAAAACTCAGAAAACGATCGATTTTAATGTATCGTGTATAATGTGACCGAATATCCTTAAGCCTAACTACCAGAAACCCTACGTTTTGAAAATTGTATATGATTTTCCAATTAATCAGACTAAGTCCTACTCAAAACAATTTTCCGCTAAGATGCGTGCCGTTTATAAATATCGGAAAACTCAGAAAACGATCGATTTTAATGTATCGTATATAATGTGACCGAATATCCTTAAGCCTAACTACCAGAAAGCTTACGATTTGAAAATTGTGTAGGATTTTTCAAATAATCAGACTAAGACCTACTCATAACAATTTTCCGCTAAGATGCGCGCCGTTTATAAATATCGGAAGACTAATAAAAACGATCGATTTTAATGTATCGTAAATAAATGTGACCGAATATCCTTAAGCCTAACTACCAGAAAGCTTACGTTTTGAAAATTGTGTAAAATTTTTCAAATAATCAGACTAAGACCTACTCATAACAATTTTCCGCTAAGATGCGTGCCGTTTAGAAATATCGGAAGATTAATAAAAACGATCGATTTTAATGTATCGTAAATAAATGTGACCGAATATCCTTAAGCCTAACTACCAGAAAGCTTACGTTTTGAAAATTGTGTAATATTTTTCAAATAATCAGACTAAGACCTACTCATAACAATTTTCCGCTAAGATGCGTGCCGTTTAGAAATATCGGAAGACTAATAAAAACGATCGATTTTAATGTATCGTATATAATGTGACCGAATATACTTAATCCTGACTACCAGAAACCCTACGTTTTCAAAATTGTGCATGATTTTCCAATTAGTCAGACTAAGTCCTACTCAAAACAATTTTCCGCTAAGATGCGTGCCGTTTATAAATATCGGAAAACTCAGAAAACGATCGATTTTAATGTATCGTGTATAATGTGACCGAATATCCTTAAGCCTAACTACCAGAAACCCTACGTTTTGAAAATTGTATATGATTTTCCAATTAATCAGACTAAGACCTACTCAAAACAATTTTCCGCTAAGATGCGTGCCGTTTATAAATATCGGAAAACTCAGAAAACGATCGATTTTAATGTATCGTATATAATGTGACCGAATATCCTTAAGCCTAACTACCAGAAAGCTTACGTTTTGAAAATTGTGTAGGATTTTTCAAATAATCAGACTAAGACCTACTCATAACAATTTTCCGCTAAGATGCGCGCCGTTTATAAATATCGGAAGACTAATAAAAACGATCGATTTTAATGAATCGTAAATAAATGTGACCGAATATCCTTAAGCCTAACTACCAGAAAGCTTACGATTTGAAAATTGTTTAAAATTTTTCAAATAATCAGACTAAGACCTACTCATAACAATTTTCCGCTAAGATGCGCGCCGTTTAGAAATATCGGAAGACTAATAAAAACGATCGATTTTAATGTATCGTAAATAAATGTGACCGAATATCCTTAAGCCTAACTACCAGAAAGCTTACGTTTTGAAAATTGTTTAAAAATTTTCAAATAATCAGACTAAGACCTACTCATAACAATTTTCCGCTAAGATGCGTGCCGTTTAGAAATATCGGAAGACTAATAAAAACGATCGATTTTAATGTATCGTAAATAAATGTGACCGAATATCCTTAAGCCTAACTACCAGAAAGCTTACGTTTTGAAAATTGTTTAAAATTTTTCAAATAATCAGACTAAGACCTACTCATAACAATTTTCCGCTAAGATGCGTGCCGTTTAGAAATATCGGAAGACTAATAAAAACGATCGATTTTAATGTATCGTATATAATGTGACCGAATATACTTAATCCTGACTACCAGAAAGCCTACGTTTTGAAAATTGTGCATGATTTTCCAACTAATCAGACTAAGACCTACTCATTACAATTTTCCGCGAAGATGCGCGCCATTTAGAAATATCGGAAGACTAATAAAAACGATCGATTTTAATGTATCGTGTATAATGTGACCGAATATCCTTAATCCTAACTACCAGAAAGTTTACGTTTTGAAAATTGTGTAGGATTTTTCAAATAATCAGACTAAGGCCTACTCATAACAATTTTCCGCTAAGATGCGCGCCGTTTAGAAATATCGGAAGACTAATAAAAACGATCGATTTTAATGTATCGTAAATAAGTGAGACCAAATATCCTTAATCCTAACTACCAGAAAGCCAACGTTTAGAAATCATTGAAATCAGGTTTTATTCATTGGATTTATCTCCGTTTAAAAATACGAAACAGAGGATAACCCGCCGAGCTACGTTAAAAAATACGGACCTTTATGTTTGCATACCGACACTAAATATTATTTAGTATTTATGCAAACAATTAATTATGTTCGTTAAGAGCTTGAATCGGAATATTTTAATTAACAGATTTATTTCATCTAATTGACTCAATAAATAGTTGCGGTACGTCAGAACAATAAAAATATTTTGGCTAAACGAAAATTAATGGTCGACCGATTTTAATAATATCAGCAATAAACAATCATATATAGCATGATTGCCTTATAAGAAGTTCGTTAAGGTGGTGCAGAAGAAAGGTAAAACTATTAATAATCAACTCGACATTAAGGTTTATAGAGTAAATAATTGAAAATAATTTAGTGAAATTTAAGTACAAACCTATTAATTTACCGACCAATCAACATTTAAATGCTTCATGACCAAAACTATAAAAAACCATATTGTTGAAGCCACCACACTGAAATATTAATTACAATAAATTATTAATAAATTTCGGAATTTCCTTTCCCAACCGAAATAAAAAATAATTTTCCCAGTTTTCCAGTCTACACATTATATTGATTTGACATTTAACAAAGCATGATACATAAATCATGTGGGGGCATTCCATACAAAATAACGTTTCTTCGCTTATCCTGAACGAAATGCATGCACACAATATTGTGGGGTTTATGTGGCATCCAGCGGTGACATTAGCACATAAAATTAACATTTATTTCCACCAAAAATTGTAAAATAAAAATTTTATGTAACCAGAATTTTGGTGGTCGATTTGTGTTCGCCAAAATAATTACCAATGTGCATTACAAAATATCTAATTTGAGATATTTATTAATTCGCGTGAAAGTTTAATGGTTTACGGATATCAGGATTTTGTAAGGAATTTGACAAATTGTGCAGCAACAAGTTTATGTACGATTATGACGTCTATTTGTTTTCTTTATACAGAAACTACTTGAAGCCATCCAAATCGCCTGCCGTTTTGGATATATGTATAGATTAGTCGTTGCTGTTTTTAAGACATAAGTTTCAGTCATTTACAAGCTGATGTTCAGAAATGCTGCACAAAATGCATATCGTTCTCTCCGTCGGATATAAACCGTTTTCGATCCACTAATTGAAGGACCAGAATTGTAAGCTTAATCATCCAGTAGTTTCACGATTTTTGATAGTGGACGTTTGAATCCTGACATAGGCATTTTAACAGTCTCCACTCTGATCTGACCATCCGCACCAGGATGTGTGTTGATGATTCTTCCTAGCGGCCAATTACATGGGAGGTAATTTTCGTCTTTTAAAATGAGCTGGATTAATCCATTTTTTGCGTTGTTGTGTAATGGCCTCGTATGATGTGTCGTTATCGAACTGGGGTACTAACGGCCGTGAATTGAGCACCGCCTTCTTGTTGTGTCAAATCAAACTCGCGATTTCTTCAAAAGTTAAATTAATCGCCCCGACAGCTTTCTTTAAGTGGGTCTTGTCGGACTTGACATCCGACTCCCATAAACCCCCAAAATGTGGAGCTAGATGAGAAATAAAATGCCATGTAATTGAATTAGTTGCTGCATATTTACCAATTTCAGTATTGCATTCATCTGAGGTAGTGGCCAGCAATATCAGGAACACCTCTTCTACTAACAAATCGTTTTAAACCTGATACAAATGCATTTGATGTTAGTTGTGTTACCATCTCTAGATGAATATACTTCGTTGCGGTACAAACGAACACTGCAATGTACCCTTGGCACCCATGCCTGTTGTGCTTGGGATGGAAATAGATCCGGCATAATAAATTCTAGTATTTACAAAGGCTCGAAATCCAATTACCCTTGATTTTGGCAATTGGCACATGATGTGATACGGGGATGCTGCCTTATACCCAATATTTTTGACGCGACATATGGAACGTTAACGCTGTGCCTGTGTGTAAATTATTTACATGAAAATATCTCATCAATAATCTGCTAAAATTGCTTGAATTTTGGCAACAATATTTGGTGTTTTGAATCGTTTTCCAGAACTGCATGTTTTAAGCGTCCGCCTACCCTCTGAATACCTTCACTGTCTAAAAAAGATGGCAATAGTTTTATTGATGACCTCGTAGATATCTCCTTCAGCAGGGTTGAGCTCGCTTGTAGTTAAATATGGCATATTGTTTTACTGCATTTACCACCTCTGCATCTAGAAATAAATCGAAAAATTGTAGCTACCACACGAATCAACTGACTACCAGATTTACTGATACTCCTAATTCTTGATGTATTTCTAGATATGTTCGACTATGCTGATGTCAGGAGCATCCGCGTTGTTGTTAACTACATTGATAGATTTGAGCCACACTGGTCCATGCCACCATAGATCATTCACTATTAATTTCGCTGGATACTCTCCCCTGGAACACAAGTCAGCAGGATTTTCCTTTGAATTGACGTATCTCCAAATATTCCTCGGACAGATAGACGGATGTGTGCTGAGATATGTCAGAGCAACTGATGAATTAGCCCATGCCTTCATCGTTTTTATAGGAATGTTTATTGACGAAGATACGGGTTTTAATAGTTTCGCCAATAAAAGCCCGCCAAATAACTCCAGCCTAGGTATTGATATAGCTTTAAGTAGAGCGACTCTCGTGTTTGATGTGGTATGAATCTCAATTCCACTATTACCCATTCGCCTTGGAATTTGCAATTTACGAAACACTTGAAATTCAGATTCTAATTTTCTCCATTTTTTCTCCAATCCAAGTTTTTTATCCATAATTCTTGGAAAATTGTCTTTGAGATGATCAGACTCGGAGCAAGCCATTCAAGTGGATCAAATAACATTGATGCTACTGATAGAAGGCCTCGAATATAAACGCATCTATGCTTGGAATCCATTTGACGCCCAATAACTTCAAAGGGCTATCGCGGTCGAATTCTTTAAAGTTTTCTGTATTTCATTAATTCGGCATCTCACAATTGTATACCCATTTTCGCAGTTCAAACCCATCTGAATTCAAAATTTTGCTAGCTTGGACCTTCAATAATTTCAACTTTTCGATTGTATCCACACCTGACAAGAAATCATTCAGATAAAAGTCGCTTATAATGGCTCTTGCTGCCTCAAGACAGTGCTTTAAATTCTCCAACCTTAACTCCTTTAAGCATCTAGTAGCTAGAAAAGGAGCAGACGTAGTTCCGTAAGTTACTGTATTTAGTTTTGGCTGAATTCTTGATCAGGAAGTTTACGCCATATAATCTGTTGGTATTGCCTATCTGGTTCTGCTATCTGTATCTGGCGAAACATTTTTTAATGTCTGCCGCCATCACGTACTTGAGTTTTTTGAATCTTAACCGTATGTCCCAAAGACTGGATTGCACGACTGGACCACATATTAAAATATCGTTGAGTGACAGTCCCGAATTTGTTCTGGATGATGCATCGAAAACTACGCGAACTTTGGTTGTCGTGCTGCTTAATTTGACCACTGCATGGTGTGGCAAAAAATAGAAATGATCATTTACCATTTTAACAGGTAACAGTCTTGACCAAAATAATCCAGAGTATGAACGAGCACAGTAAAAATTACAAGGAAATTGAGTATTGAAGTTTTAAATTCGGTTGAGATCACCAGCCTGGAAGCGGGTTGGTACTTGAACCGTCTGCCTAAGTCGGAAAGCTCGGTGGCTAGACAGGGTCTGCGTAGAAGCTGACCAATAGAGCGACAGAGGGTTAGAAAATCCAAGGAGCATCTAGACGAGGAGGAGGCTGTTGATGATTCTACGGATATATGGAAGGAAAGTTGGTTCGGCAAGTATGAGAAGCGTTCACCTAAATTTACGGAGCTAACGTTGGCTGATGTCGCTGCGTACTACATTATTCTAAGTGATGCCTCTAATCCACGGAGAAAGAGATCGGGAAAGCGCATTCTTCGCTACAGAAACTACAACATGACGGCTCAGCTTGACGCACAGGCGCGAAATGGTGACGTTGCACATCCCGTTCCGAAACTACGAGACTGAACTGCTTGCTGAAGCAAAATATATGCAGATATATGACAAGAACGAGACCATTATTCTACAACGCCGTCCAGAATTTGAGTCCGATTTAGACATCCGAAAAACGATGGAAATTTGTAGGCAACTGAGCGTGGATGCAGGCGCTAATTTTGATCTTACGAAGCTAGTGTGAGCAACAATGAGACTGAACCACATGCAGACTTCCAAAGAAATCCGAATTCTGTTATGAATAATTCCGACTTCTGCGTACACTGAATAAACTGGGTCCGATTGCAAAGAAACGTGATAATATAATGGAGAAGGAAGCATTCAACCATCTCATGAGCAAGACTAATGATCGCCAAAAGCAACAAGCCGAACCCATTCAAATTTTTTATACGGGACCTGCTGATTGTGGCAGAACATTTTTCATCCGTTAATTGATGGAAATTTATGCAATGCTTACATTTGCTGTGGTTCCACGGGTAAAGCAGCCGTCGCGATTGAGGGTTTCACTGTGCATATTGCCCTGAAATTTTAATATCAAAAAATTTGCCTCTATCTTATAAAATCGCTCAGTAATATCGCACACTATTTAAGTATGGTTGCAGTCTCATCGTGTACGAGGTTAGCATGATTGGAGCTGAGGTACCGCAGCAAGTCAATGCCAGATTGAAACAAATTACAGGTACGTCGTCCAACTTTGGAGGAAAATATAGTTTTTAGTGGGCGATCTCCGAAAGCTACCGCCAGTGCAACTCCGATTTATCGTTAACTCAAAACCTCCTTGGCTGGCCGGCCTCTTCGGTGGAACTCTTTGTGGTGGAGTTTAAAATGTTAAAATATTAATTCGACAAGCCAATCAAGAGTTTTCCGAGGTTTTAACACGCATAGGAAACGGTGATGTACAGGATGATCCCGGATAACGATTAATCGAATCTCGCTTTGTGTCCAAATAGTTTGCTCAAAAAGTGTGCCCAAATGGTATCTGGCTATTTTTTCGAAACGCATCAGTAAATCATTACAACATGTCTGTGCTCAACGCATCTACCCATAAAGTGATTTCCATTGCTGCCAATGTTTTTGTAGGGTGAAGCAGCGTCATACAAATTGCTCAAGCGCGGCAGTTACTACACAGGATGTCTGTGCTCGAAACAGACGGCATATCCTTTGAGTTGGTACTTTTGATTGACAAGCCGTATATTATACCACTAATATTGATGTAGCAGACGGTTTGATTAACGACGCTCTCAAAACAAAACCTTTAAACGGATTTGGAAGAACCGTACGGGACAGGTGGCCAGAAAGCGCGCTGTATCTTTTCCAGGCGCAATCAAATTGAAGTTGAACTTAAACCAATCGCCTAAAGAAACGCATTTGTATCCCGTAATCCAAACGGGACAATGTTGGTAAAGCGCCGTGAATTTCCTTTAGTCGCTGCTTGTGCAGTGACCATTCACTAGGCTCAGGGTGCACCATTCGATGCAGTTGCTTACGAATATAAGAAGAATCAAGAACTGACCCACGTCTACGTTACCCTATCCAAAGTCACTTCAATTAAACGGCTTTATTTAATCTCAAAGAATGGAGACGGTATTTTTCATCATGGATTGAGAAAAAACACATTCCACGATTGCTTTGCGCAACGAACTGAGTCGATAAGCTGCCAACCAACTAGTTACAGCCCAAGACAATATTGTTCAACTTGTGCGCAATAAAGATATAATATTCCTGACGTTCAATTGTCAAAGTTTGAGGTCACATTGGGAAGATCTGGGAGGTTTAGTTACGCGGAGCTGCACTAGTGCTTGCCAAGAAGTGGCTCAATAATGACAACGAGATATCCATACCATTTTTTAATTGTTGTGTCCGATTCAAACGGAAACATCAACGAGCTGGCGGGGTCACCTTATACCAAAAACAGGAATATCTCACTTAATCACACCGCATATGGAAATCCTTTGGCGACAAAATATTGGTCTCGGAGTTGCAGTTAAACAGGTTGGATATATTTGCTCTGTCCAATGATTAATGCCAAACGGCAGAAAAACCAGAAAATAATTGACATAATCAAACTTATCCACTTTGTTTTGCTGCCTTATGCCGAAAGTGATTCTATTCGTCTTGGAGAATTTGATCATCTTATACCAATGATTGTATCGGGTGACTTCAACGTAGTCTTCTCATAACCCCAAGCGGAAGTTCAAGTAAGAATTAAATACTCGGCGAAACGTAGCAACTACGTAGCGATGCAGTCTTTCAACGGCTGTTGCCTATTATTTCCTGGATATCTAATGAGAACCCGGATTCGTCAAATAAACCTAGGCTAGATTTAAATTAAAAACTGAATATACTGAAAATTATTTCAGTTGATTATTTTAATCATCAACATTTTGTCCAATCACTACTTAAATTCAGTTCACAGTGTTCATCGCACAACTGGCACTGGTAAAACTGTAAAACCACTCTGCAAAACGTTTATTCAAACAGCTTTATAATTTGGTTTGTTCACGCAAAATTTAATTAAACAAAATTTTATTTGTATTTTTGAACATACAATAAATATTAATTACTATTAAAAAGTTACCTGGAAAATTTCATAATTGAATTAAACTCAATATTTTAATTAAACCCCAAAACTTATTTATGTATAAAAAAAGCTCCGGGATATAATTCGAACATCAGTAATCTGGCACCACTTTTCATAATATTTTCTATAGGCAGGTATATACCAACCAGATTCCGGACCATCCTGTATCGCATCAGCGGTAACAAGAAACAACAATGCATTACATAAAATTGTTGGTACTATTCCTATTTGTTCGGAGAGATTATCACAAATTTATAAAAATGTAATTTGATTGTTATTAAAAATTAAAATTAAAAATTTTTTAATAAAATTTTCGTTGTGCTTTTCCAGTTTACTCGTATACTGCTCGAGCCGTGTGGATGTATATCGGAATATGCAAATCTTTTTTTATTTAAAATTTTTCGTGTTGAACAAGAACGAGGATTGAATGCAAAATAAAAACGGAAACATGATAAGGTTTATGGCTTAATTCAATATCTTACTGGCATGATGATTTTTTAATTAAAAACTGGCAATTATTGTCTGTGCGGTTTATATACTAACCTAACTGTAGACGATGAGGGATTGTTGCATGAAAACATGATTTTATAATAGAAAGTGACAGTTTGGAAATAATTTGTTATGGTTACAGCGGGGGCCTAAGCTTGTTTGTATTTTGGTTGAACGTGATACGTGTACACGGTATGTGTGTCGCTCGCATCACGCCTTCACGTGACAACGGCTAAAATTTCAATTCAATTCAATTCAAGTCAATCAACTTTTTGAGACATTGAAGGCAACAAAGTAAAGTGTGTTTATTTAGAAGTCTACAACGTTGAGTTGGCAACGCTGTTTTGTTTGACAGCCGATTTGTCAGCTGACATTTGCTTTGTCATTAGTTTGATTTGCCATTTTATAATGATAGACCTACGCCAAAGCTTGCAAGTTTTTGAAATTTTTTTGAGACTACCCGCTACTGAGTTTGCAGTGAAAGGTTTCTCATTTGGTATGGGGTTGCGAATGAATTGTTTTTGGATATAATTTTTGTTGGAGCCCGTGTCTATTAGGAACAAAGGTTTTTCCACTCTTCGCCACGTGCTCTATGTAAGGGAGCGAAGAGTGCTTTAATCTAAAAAATGGATATCGTCAAGTTGTTCCACTTGTTCGTTATCCTCATTTTGATTTTCGTCTTCCTGTGATGGATTATCGATAGAGTTAGTATATTCTACTAGTGTTTGACTATTTTGCTCGTCGTATTCATTCATCTAGTCTTGGTACAATTCGACATCGGGGTATTCGTTTTGCTGTTCAGCATAGTAGACTCTTTGCATTTTCACCGGTTGGTGAATCTGGATTGAATGTATTCGCTTGTTTGTAAATTGATTTAAATGTTTCTTGATTGCATAGAAGGATCTATTTTCATTGGTTGAGGTGGTTTAGGAGGGTAATTATTGTTAAAAGGTTTGGGTGATATTTGGTGTCTAAACATCGGAGGTTTTTGGTAATAGTTTGGAGGAGAGTTTCAATATTCCCTCGTTTTAAAAATATAAATTTTCAAGATGACATGATCTGTAACAGTCTCTAACACTGCAACTGGAACATCGTCATCCGAATCAAATGAAGAAGATAACCAGCCGGCTACCTCTACCTCATACGATTTTGCGAGTCATCACAAAAAATTGGACCACGGGTGCGGTAAAGTCCGTCCTGACATCCATGGAAGAAGAAGAAATGAATCTTTATTTAGCTAATCCAGTTGGCCCTTTAAAGCCAAATTCACTAACTCAATGAGAAAAATGAAAACAGTTTTCCCATAATTATATGATCTCACCAAAAAATATTTAGTCATACCCGGCATTTCAATATCATCAGAGCGGCTGTTTTCCAAAGCTGGGCTAATTTTAATAGAAAACCGAAACAGACTGATTGGCAGTAAAGTACAAAAACTACTTTTTTATCCGATTGCACCGATGAAGATTTGAGTTGGAGTCTATAAATATCAAACTTAATTAGAATTTCGTAACTAATATATTCGTAATAAATAATAATAGCTAAAACTTACTTATGCTTTCGGTACTATAGTATCGAACTTTAATGGTGGTACTACTAATGGCATCGATACTACTATTACGATACCGATACTATAGTATCGACACTTTGGTTTCGATACCATATTCCTAGTTATGGGGTGCAAAATAAAAATACCACTTCGATGATATTGTGCTCCTATTGGCTAAGTTTAAGGGCCCCCCGTTTCATACCCGAAATTAAGAATCCTTGACATTCCCCAATATAGATATTCGCCCAGTTGTATAAAAAAGTTAAAAGGAAGGAAACAATGAGAATGAGAGAAATATTATATTGGAAGATCCTAATTGTAAAACTCACGGTTTGATAAATGGAGCAGTTACAACGCTAAAGTCACCTGGTCAGTGGCATTTTAAATCCAATGCGTCGAAAAAATTTCATTAAATCGTAGCTTGCCAATCGGATGTAGATATTGCCAAACCGATCGTAAAGTAAACTCGTCGCGTCTCGTAGCATTCGGAACTATTTCACATTACAAGACAAATAGGAAACCAATGAACAATGCATCTGTATTTTTATAAAGCTATTGGCCAGATCAATATTGTTAGGTATATTTCATTTACATTATTAAAAAAACGATTTGTTTTGCGAAACGAATATTTTTGAATAATTAACTGGAACCGCCACCCATATTCATTTTTAGTTTGATATTTTCACAAAATCTATTGAAATTTAAATCAATGTCAATCGAAATTAAAAACTATAAAATATGTTTGTTCAAATTTTCAGTTAAACATCTGCGAATATAAATGAAAATTGTAATAGTAAATTTTCCCAAACAACAATAAAAGAAAATTATTTGAATTGAATTTTCCAATATATACCTACTCGTAAATATTATCTTGTCGTGCTTAAGTGGTATGCACAATGAAACCCCTAAATCGACAGAATGGCAACTTTATGTGAGCAGCATAGAAAATTTTATAGGAAAATTAAAATTATGTGATTTGATTTTGTGCCTGCCTACTTATCTACGTGTTGTGAAATACAAAAAAGATATTGGATGTATCTTTTTTATCGTCGGTATAATGCGGAATCATCAATATAAAGAAAAATCTGTATACCATGAAATGGGATATGTGAACAGAAACATGAAATTTCTTTTACATATTTGCAAGTGCAAAATTAGTGATGGTTAGTTACCGCCCTATATACTTGAGTGATGTAATTCAGTAACATGAATATAATTACGCGAATTTGCAGAGTAAGTTTAGGATAAAGGCACTGTGTTTATTACGACTAGTCTCTGGTCATCTGTTATCAAGAAATTCCAATTGGGCAGGTAATTTTTCATAATCTGGATGATTTTAAATTTTATCATCTTATCCGTTTTAGAAAATATGATTTTTCCTTAACCGCTTTAGATTTATGACACGTATGTGTGACAATACATGATTTTCACTTTTTTTAATATACTAAGGTACTAGCAAATTTTGAAATGCACTATTTTGATGCTTACACATTATCTCATTGACTTCGTTTGTAAATTGCTCTGAGTATGACAGTTTTGACATATTTTTTTGTTATTTAAAAGTAGATATGCCATATGTTTTATTTTCAGCCTAAAACAGGTCGCATAGTAGCTTTTAAAGTGAAAAGTTTAATTTTAATAGCGAAATACATTTACAACAAGTAACTAAGGTAAACTTTATTAAACAAATGAAGTTATTTATTACAATAATGAAGTTTTTATAGTGTGACATATATCTGCCCAAATGCCCAATTTCTATTGCATTTTGGCACAAAGCTGTCACACATTTACAGTTTAGCAATAAACAATGAGTAAAATTACTTTTGTCGAAAATAACTGTCGATTTTTGATTTGAACTCATTCAAATGTTATGGGCAGACAATAGTGATGGTGAAGATCATGAAGATCAAATAGAAGAAAATCCGGAATTAAATTTTATGATGGATGTCTCTCTAGCATACCATACATAAAATATAAACGAAAAAACGGCAACATCCTTAAATTTTTAATTGACACCGGGGCTAACAAAAATTTTGTAAAACCATAGTTAGCCAAAACCGCCATACCGGCCAACTTTAGATTTAAAATCAGATCAGCAGCTGGAGATATTGAGATTAACAAAAAAGTTCGAGGATAATTTTTCAAAAGTATAGGCTTAAACAAAACAATTGATTTTTTCGCTTTGCCGAGATTAAAAACCTCGGATATTCAAAATATTTTACCACCATTGATTTAACATCAGGATTTCATCAAATAAAGTTGAAAGAAACCGACATACCCAAAACATCGTTTTCAACGATGAATGGGAAGTACGAGTTCATAAGTCTCCCATTCGGCCTAAAAAACGCTCCAGCCATATTCCATAGGATGATAGACGACGTTTTAAAAGAACTTAATATTCATAATATTCGGAGGGAGAACTGAAGAAGAGCATTTATCGAATATCAGAAGAGTATTTGTGAAATTGGAAAAGGCCAATTTACGGGTTAACCTGGATAAAACGGAATTCTTGAAATTCAAACGGAATTTCTCGGATTCCTTATTACGACCAAGGGTATCAAGCCGGACCCCAAAAAAATCATTGCTATTCGAAACATCAAGAAACCCTACAATTTGGAGGATTTAAAATCGTTCCTCGGGTTAGCATCTTATTATAGACGTTTTACTCGTGACTTTGCGAAAATAGCGAAACCACAAACTAACCTAACTAGAGGGGAAAACGCACAAACCAGAGCAAACCAGTCCAAGAAGATCAAAATAAACATGAACGAGAAGGAAATCAAAGCATTTCGACACATTAAAGAGCTACTGACATCATCAGAGATACTTTTTTTTCCGGACTTCAAAAAACCGCTTATTCTAACCACCGATGCCTCGTCCTTTGCAATTAGCGCAGTGTTATCACAGGGTGAAATCGGCAAAGATAGACCGATAACCTATATTTCCAGATCATTAAATACAACTGAAGAAAATTATGCGGCCAATGAAAAGGAAATGCTGGCCATCATCTGGGCATTGGATAACCATCGAAATTATTTATATGGAGCAAAAAAAAATCAAAATTCTAACGGATCAGCAACCTTTAACATCCACATTGGGCAACAGAATTAATAACGCTAAACTGAAGAGGTGGAAAGCTCGGCTAGAAGAGTATAATTACGAGCTTATCTATAAACTTGGTTGCACTAATAAGGTCGCTGATGCCTTATCAAGATTCGAATTGGAAGCAAATACATTATCAACCGGGACAGTGTAAAGCGCGGAGGAAGATGCCATAGAATTAACCCAATTTTGCGATGCACCATAATGCATTCAAGAACCAGCTCATAATTAAGAAAAGCAAAACCATCTATGCATACGAAGAATCCCACTCAGGTTATAGCAGACACCACATCAGTCTACCGGAAATAAATAAAGTTAGCATATTCAAAAAACTACGGGAAAGGTTAAATTCAACCACAATTAATGGAATAAAAATTCCCGAGGAATACATCCAGGTCCTACAAGAGGTTTATAAAGAATGCTTTTCCACATGCAAATTACGGCTCACTCAAAGGATAGTTGACGACATTGGTAACGAAGAGAACAAATTCGAAATCATAAAAGAGGAACACAGATGAGCATATCGAAACCATCTCGAGAATAAGAAACAAATTACTTACCTAAGAAGTACACACAAAGTTGTAATAATTGTAATATAAACAAATACGACAGACACCCAAGTCATGTCCAACTTCAGAAAACGCCGATTCCAAACTACCCAGCAGAAATACTTCACGTGGATATCATGGAAATTAAAAACGAGAAATGTCTATCGTGCGTTGACAATTTCTCGAAATTCACAAAAATTTTCCGTATTAAAAGTAAATCAATCCTGCATATACTAATCGTAATGGACAACGAGCGAAGCCTAGTAAGTCCAATCATCATAGACTACATGAAAACCTTGAGAGTCGAAGTCTATCTAACACCTTCACAACGAAGTGAAGTAAATGGTACTATCAAAAGAATCTATTCAACAGTGACTGAAATCGTGAGATGCTTCCAGGACGAATACAAAGATTTAACGGTGAAAGAGTTGATCAACATAGCAGTAGATCGCCACAACAATTCCATACACTCGGCCACTCAGCAAAAACCTAGCCACGTATTTTGGGCAGAATCCAACGAATCAACTACCAAAATCTAGCAGACTTCAAAAACAAAATCAACGAGGATCTGATAGAAACTTTTCCGCGACACAACCATTTGTGAATCAAATTGCTTGAAAGAGCTAAAGAAAGATCATTGCATTAACCGACTTATAAAGGATGCCAATGCTAGATGCGAATTCCAGTTCACCAAAAAGCAAGTCATCGAAAGGGTTCGGCGGAAACACGATATTTTGAAGCAACTTCAACGGAAATATTTCTTACAACAACACCAGTAAATACTTGGAAGGAAGTTTTCTCGTGCAATACAACAACGAAACAATTAAAATTAATAATTCTACATTTACTAACAAAGACGAAAAAACATTCCAAATCCTGCCATCGGTATTACGGACAAACATTACAGAGAACGGCATCAGAATTGATCCGACAAAGTAAGGGCCAAACGCCGGAGACGGATGATGCAAATCCAACCAGACAAAATCGCCAGCAATCTACCAGGAATTCAATTTCAACCTGTCAGACTAAACCTATGACCCACGGGACGTGGATTCAACTGTTAGTTATAATACGAAACTAGAAACATGTTATCTTTCTAATATTTTGTCTTCAGTAACTTGCATGGGAAAATATTTGAATTTGGAACCATTTTTATATTTTAAGAAAATGCTCTGGTTGATAAGTAAAAATTAATTGCAAAATCTGTTGTAAATTGGTCGTAGAAGAATAAAGATTAAAATAATTTTTTTTTTTACTTTGCTGCGCACCAACTCATTTACTCACTCTAATCTAGAATTTTATCGTTACAATCATAATTATCACACCAGATTTGCAAATAATATATCTTGCGGTTTTATAACTAATGAATTTGGTCGAAAATCAATTAGATTTTCTAGCCCTTCGTTATATAACAAACTACCAGAATTTATAAAAGGATCAGTGAATATCAGTTTAAGAAAAGCTTGAAGCTATATTATCCAACACTAATAAATAATTATATACGTTGGATTTTAATTTTTCTTAATGCTAATTAATTATTGTTTAAGTCGATATTACAGAATATATAATTGTGTAATTGAATTATTTAAAATTGTAAATACATATAAAGATGAATTCCCTTAAAAGGACACGAAATCCATTGGGAATCAACTTTGTAAATAAATGAAATAAATAAATGAAAAAAGGTGCTATATGATTCAAGCTATCCAAAAAGTACCAACGCTTAAAAAAAGCCTTGCCGGGGTTAGGGCAAGCCTTTTTTGAAAAGTTTCCTCATTACTCATATAAAAATGGTTAGTACATTTTAAATTCTTTCAAATATTTACAACAATCTGGCACAATAGCGACCTATATGGTTAGGTGCTATTTGAACCAAGCTGTTCAAAAAGAACCAACTCTTAAGAAAAAAGAGCCTTGCCGCTAGTCAGGACAAGCCATTTCGAAAACTTTCCTCATTACTCACATAAAGACGATTATTACATTTAAAAAATTTCAAATATCCACAACAATCTGACACGATAGCACCTGACCGTATAGGTCGCTATCGTGTCAGATTGTTGTGGATATTTAAAATATTTTTAAATCTAATAAATTTAAAATGGAATATTAATGGAATCGTTTTTATGAATAATGAGACAACTATTTTTTCCTACAATGACCGACCAGGATAGGAGATTAGAAAAAAAATTGTTTCAGTTTTTCAATGTCAGTTTGTTTGCGAAATAAGTTTGTCGTTTCAATGTCAAAAATATATAACATTCTTTGAAAGTAATTACAAATTTAATAACGAGCATAAAATATTTGGCAACTTAATAAAACAGATTAAACAAATGCAAATTGCTACATGTACAGTCTAATATTTATAATTAATTTAGAGTAGATCTGGAATTCAGTGTTATTCGTTTATATGAAAGAAGTATATTATGAGCACTTATATGCTGTTTTTAGGATTAAACTTCACGAATTTGTACAGAACCGTTAAATTTGCCCTAAACGAATCTTATTTTTTTTAGGAAAAACTTTACGCGACTCCGTGTAGTACGTTATCACCTTTAAAGGCTTGTTCATTTCTCGCACCAAACAGCATACATGTAAAATGAAATAGTTCCTTTTCTGTAGAGAAAAAAAAAATGTCTGGTACTTATCGTCCATTGGAATATTGTGAAAACCAGATTTAAGGTATATCGTAAACAAATACTAGATTACCTCGATTTGAGGTAACTTCTGGTAGTCGATTACTGCTCGTACTTTTCGTGGGCTAACCTAGCTATCTTATACTACATATATCACGGAGATTGATAGTTTAAATTACTGTAATATAAAGGTACAATTATAGTTTCATGCATCATATTGTTCAAATACATTTAAATCAGTAGCTGAATCTCACTAAAATTGAATGAAAATCATTTAAATTTTTCGTTAACACCAAGTTGGACTGCAGTTTGTTAATTAAATATTGTAATCTATAAATACGAATGGATATATCTGTAACGTTATATCCTTCTTCCACAATACAAAAATATAAATTACGTCATCGTCCATTTATTAAATTTTTGGATTATTTCATCAAGGGAAATATTTTTTTATTCTCCTTCATTCACATTACAGATGATATCTATAAAACAATAAAAAAAGTAATCAAATTTTCAAATTTCCTACCTATCGTATATTTTTTGTTGAAAACAAATTTAAAAAATTTAATTTACTTAATCAAACAAACACAGTAAAAAATAACGAAACAAGAAATGAAAAAAACGTTTTTCCTCGATATATCACACAGAGTCCCTAGTTGTGGTGTGGCCAAAGTTAATAAAATTTAACTCTCACTTCACATATATTACACAGAAAATTAAAATTGTCTGTCGTACTGTTGCTTTTTGTATTTAGTTTTGAAAAATGTATGGAAAGTAATTTTTCTCTTTTTTATTTCATATTGATAATGTAAAGTTAAGTTTCAGTCAATCACAAGTACTGTGCCTGAGATTTCCAATTTGTATGTATCAAAATCGGTGGGAATTGGTTACCCACACATATATTTGATTTTTTTGTGTTTTGATTTATAATCGTCTTCTTTTTTATCGATTTTTAACTAAAAAATTGAATGAAAAATCTTAGTTTAGAATTAAATAAATTAATTATATGCAAAAATAACGCGCTAAATATAAGTTTTGACATAGAAAATTGTGTGCTCCGGATACTTACTTAATTTGTTGCTTTGATCGACAAACACACGCACTACCAGAGAGACGTAAATCTATACAAGATAGAGACATATATAGTTAGAATTTTTACTATTTCCTTATTCAATGCGTTTTTCTTAAATGACAGTGAAAACACCAATCAAAATTTACGATAAAAGTCGGAATATTGATTTAGACGAATTTGAAATGGGAAACACCGATAAAGTGACAGTGAAAAGAAGAGTAAAGGCTAAATTGAATATTCCATAAAATGGAAGAAAAACTCCCAACATTCCAAGAAACTAAAGACTTATGATTCCGGAACAATTAAGTCCATATCAAAAATTAGCGGTTCAACTGAAAACAACAAAGTTTCTAAAGTAAGTGGCATTGAATTTTTAAATTGTGGCGATCTTCACGATTCTATTATTATGAGCAATTAATCTCTAAATTCAATTTAATTTAAACCCTATTATTATCTTAAATCTTATAGTATCCGAAATATTCGCAAAAATGTCAAAAAAAACGTTAAAGCTCCTTAAAAGTCAGTAGAGCAAATGGTAAATCTGCAAAAATCTCTTGGTTATGCAATGTCAAATTTATTTTCAAATTAAAGACACTGCGGCCTTTTAATGATTAGTTCAGTTCCTAATGTTTTAAAATTGTTGATGGTGCCTTATCAGAACCACAACCATCGCCCAATTAAATTAAGCGATTGTAGAATATATTCCTATGTGGTATCTGGATATTTAGATTACATTGAACACTTAATCCTTTTGTCGCGGTTGCTTTGTTGTATTAGACAAGTTTAAAAAATTCAGCAAACATGTTGTTGGACAAACTTGAATATTTTTTTAATAATATGTACATGGTAGTTGGGCATTCTTTCGTCTGGCATTTCGTTGATCATTTTTTCGTCTAGACCACGTTTAGACAGTTCGCCGAGCCAAATGATATAATTGATCGAGTGTTTTAATTCAAGTACAGTACCGAGAATAGAAAGTGCAACACCCATAAAAATACACAAAACGATGTGTTTTGGCCAGTACGACGCACGTTTAAAAAATAAGTGTTTTACAAGTGGTTCTTTGTAATATAACACACATTTTATGGAAAAACAAAATTTCATGCTAAATGGTTTTATTGTTTTTAGAGCCATTATAATTTTTTAGCATTTTTCAGGTAAAATTAAATTTCAGTTTCAAGAACAGGTAATAAATGTTGAGCCACTTTTTATTGTAGTTTGTTTGATTTTTATGGTAAACAGGTGTCTTACGAAGTAATAAAATGGATATTTAATATTTAGTTGCCTCGCCTTTGTTGGCAATAACAGATGCAATCCTTGTTGGCATGGAGTCAATTAAATCTTGCCGGTACTTGAGGGTCAGTTCTTTATACCATACTTATTCGATGATAGAACTGAGTTTTTGGATGATGACGGCATCTTTTTATTGATTTTCATCCCCGTTACGAGCCAAAGGTTTTCAATGGGATTCAAATCTGGCGAGTTTCCAGGCCAATCCAAACTGGGAATGTTTCTTTTTGTTTTATCGTCTTAAATATAATTTTATATGTAAATAAAAAAAATATTGCTCACCGTTTTCGCTCGATAGCAAGGGGCGGAATCATCTAAGAAAATCACAGACTCAGCACTCAAAAAATGTATTTCAATGGAAGGGAACAAATGGTCCTTTAAGATTTTTTTTTAGACTTCTGCGTTTACTGTTCCTTTAATGAAGGTCATTTCTCCAATTCCATGATAGGAAAAATATCCCCATATTATTTGGCCCGCTGGATGCTTCACTGTATTTTTCAAGCACTGATCGCTCAGTCGTTCGCCGGATTTGCTCCTGACGTACTGGATTCCATCCGACCCGAAAAGGTTAAATGTTCACTCATTGGAGAATATAACTGTTCGCCACTGCTGTAGACTCCAACCAGCATGATTTCGTGCCCGTTCTAACCATTTTTGTTTCATTTTAGATGTAAGAAACAGTTTTTTTGCCTGGGAGCTGGCCATATATCCTTTTTCCCGGAGTTGGTTACGAATCGTATACATTTCGATTTCTTTGCCGGTTTCTACGTTGTATTCAGCCGGAATAACCACAGCAGTTTTAAATCGATTGGCTGTAGACATTCTGATAATATTGGAATCTTCTCGAGCAGTTGTCTTCCTTTTTGGACCTGTTCCCTTTTCGCGTTCCAATTCACCGGTGGAATGCTTTTTTTCTTAAAAACGGCACACAGTCGAGTAATTGCATCCAATCTCAACAGCAATCTGCCTCGATGAGATTCTAGGTGTTCCGGACAATGCCAGAATCCGATTTTTCTGAGCCATAGTTAGTTGTGTGTATTTGGTCATTTTGAACAAATTATAATTTTAATAACTTTCTCGTGCGAATATTTATCTCAAGCTAACTAAAAAATTTAAATAACGATTGTATTTATACCCACAAAATAAATCAGCCTCCTACGATAATGACAAGGGGCAATTAGTACAATCTGTAGATCAGATTGCTTTAGAGCGATTAGAGTCCTGCTGAGTTCATAGATATTTCGATCGATAATATCGGTAATATTAACTCCTCCAATATTTTTGGAATTCGATAACATCCCGTTAATGTTCTGGTAATAAAACGAGAACACTCTCACATCCTAACTATTTAAGGGATGGAGGGTTAAAAAGTTGGTTAAAATGAGTTTATATTGCTACCAATCTCTCGATTATTATTCCGTTGTCTTCCATTACATTTCTTGAATAAAAGTTCTGGTGGCCATATCTCGGTATTAAATAAATAATTAAATTGTTCCTTCGTCACACTTATTCGATTAGAGGTATAGTTGCAGTTTAGGCCGCACGAAGAGGTATTTCAACACAAACTATGCGATCCAGTCTAATTCTAGTTCACAAACAACAATTGTCTTCTAGTAACACTTCTTATATCACGTAAAACGAAATTTTTATTTTCCGCCAAATCTTTTTTAGTTAAAACCTGTGATGTGATTTTCAGTAAAAATTAAAGCTGGTCTATATATTAAATCGTAATTTCAGATAAAGGAAACAAAATATAAACAAGAAACTAGCTTTTAATACATTTTGTGTGGAAGACATTACGTTGGATACATAAAATATGAAAATAAAAAATGAGTTTTTTTACATAAATCGATAACATATGTAAAATATTTCACCTCATGCGAAGCACGCAATCACAAAGTGGCGCATTTACTACAAATAAATAAAGGTAAATACACAATATAAGCCACCTACAACACTAAACGGATTAATTGTAGGGTTGGTTAATATAAACCAAATTAAAAGCTTCTCCTGAATTTATTATAATCCAAAGGTTAGGAAATTTTGTAGACTATTGCACACTTCATATTCGAAAAGTTATTAAAAAAAATAATACAAACTTCGTGAAAATGTTAGGTTCGGTTTAATTTGTTTCCAAATTTTGAAACGATTTCGAAAATTCGGCAAATTTTTAAAAATGTAATACCAAAAAAGTAGCACGTTACCTGAATTCCTAAAATAATCTATTTTCAAAAATACAACAAAGAATTGATAACAGTATGTAGATATTAGATTACACTCCACAGCAAAGCAAAAATAAATCGAAAATTCCAAATAAAAATATCTCTTTTCTCTATGCGTGTACCGAAAAATTATTGCAAAAATATCAATTCCCCTCGAGTTGTTGGTATTATGGGTATAGATGTATCGGAATTCAATTTGCAAATCATTTCACTTCATTAAATGTGTATAGCATACGTATAGCATTTCGCTTTTAACGACTAAAAATATATTCTTAGATTACATTAAAAAAAATTCGAATGGGACAGATTTAATTGACCCCGTTCTTAATATATCAAAATGGTATATTCCGAACTGGGTTATCTATTTCGCACTCAAACTTCGGATGATGGCTAAGTAAAATGTTATGTTTATTTTAAAATATAACGATTTTGTTTTTGTTGTATTTGCGTATATTATATTTATTCCCTATAAAAGGACTCATATCGTGAATTTAAATATGATAATGACGAAAAGCATAACACATATGCAAACATAAAAATTTAGGTCAGTCGTAAACGTATTAATACGAATACAAAAATTGTATTTTATAAAATATTGTGGGAGTTTTTAATATGATGGGATTTTGTTTTATGTCATGAAAACTATTCCACTGCATTATTAAACATTATTGTAGGTTTCCCCTCGCACATTAAATGAGTTTTAAACTGTTTACTAGAATAAGAAGTTTTACAAAAGTGTTATTTGAAGTTAAACTATATCGGTCTGATAATGCACAGTATATTTCGACATCCCTGAATTCGATAAAATCAGAGTTCTGAATGTTTATTATAATTTTACATACAAATTTGGAATATATTTCTTTTATTACCCCCCATCAAATGAATTATACTAATAAAAATGCAAATAAAATAATTACGGAATTATTATTGTTATATGAGTTATTGTCCGAGAAATATTATTTCTAGGAGTAAAATTTTCGGTATAAAATGTGTTTGTACAAAATGTTTAGATTATACCGCCACAGTGGTTTAAACATAGCTGTACGATCAATAATATCTAAAGTATATGGTTTATGTTAAATTATTTCTAATAAAAATGGTCTAATATGAAGCGTTCAAAATTTTAAGGTTAAACAAAATACAAAAATATCTGTAAGTACACCGTAAGAAAGATCTAAATAAGTATGAAAAAATAGCAACCTCAGACAGAGCTTCGCCCAACTAAATTGTTTGTGGTGTAGCCTATTTTATTTTATCCATAAAGTTTTACCCAAACATTTAGAACAATATACCAACATATAAAATTAGATTAAAATTATTACATGCGCGAAGTGAATATTGTAGATCATTTGACAAAACTGAGTAAAATAACCACAGACAAAAAGTTTATCTAATGTAGTTTCGCTCATGCATTCATTACAATAGTAACACAAATAAATTACAATTTAAATTATTACATGCACGAAGTAAACCTTTATGAATCAGACATTTGTTTTAGAATATAAATCAAACTTAAAATGCATGTTTTGGCAATTTAAATTCTAATGGATCAACGCGTATTGTAATTTAGTGATTTAATTATCCAAAAATTACAAGCACGAAGTGAATTTTAAGGTTCATATTGCAAAATTACGTAAAATTACCAAACACAAAGAGAATATTTGTAATAAATTTTAACTTAATCAATTATAACAATAATAATACAAATAAAATTAGATTAAAATTATTACATGCGGGAAGTGAATATTCCCACTATAAAAGGCATATATTATGTTTCGAATTGAATGTTTCATATTGCAAAATTTTGTAAACTAGTCACATAAGAAAATAATATTTATAACTAAGTTTCACTCGATCCATTACAACAATATTAACACAAACAAAATTAAATTAAAATTATTACATGCACGAAATGGATCTTTCCATTGTAACGAGCATTTATTATGTATTTGAGATTTATTCAAACGACATGTGTACTTACTTTTTAGAATAAAGTGCTCATTGCGAGTGATCTAATTTTATACCATCAAGTTTAAATCTCGAATAATTACATGCACGAAGTGAATGTTTTTGTTCATTTAACAAAATTATGTAAAATAGCCACAGACATAGAGAGTTTATCTGATATAGTTTCACGCATGCATGCATACAAATAATAATACAAATACAATCCGATTAAAATTATTACATGCACGAAGTAAATCTTTTTATTGTATCGGATATTAATTATGTTTTCGAAATTAATTTCAAATTTTAATTGCGTGATTTGTCAATTCAAAGTCGAATATATCATTGGTACAATACCAGTAGGCATATTCCGAAAAAATTAAATATTTATTGCCTTAATTTAATATAAAAAAATTACAAGCTCGAAGTGAATATTCATTTTCATATTGCAAAATTTTGTAAAATACTCAAATGAACAAAATAATATCTATAGCTAAGTTTCACTCGACCCGTTAGAACAATATAAACAAAAATAAAATTAAATTAAAATTATTACATACAGGAAGTGAATCATCTCATTGTCTAAGGAAGATATTATGTAATCGAGTTTAAATCAAAACACAAATTGCTATTTTTCTGTAATTAAATATGGTTTAATCAATATGTGTTGTCATAAAGTACACCTAAATATTTATAAAAAAATTTAATTATTCAAAATTAAATAATTAAACAATCGAAGTAAACAATAATGTTCATTTAATGAAAATTAATTTAAAGAAACCCAAAGAGGTTTCGCATAAGATAGTTTCATTCAATAATTTATTATAAGATACCACCAAATAGAACTAGATTAAAATTATTACATGCACGAAGTGAATAATTCCATAATAACCGCCATTTATAATGCATTTATGAAAAAACACAATGTATTTTTTGGGTATCTTAATTTGAATGAATAAATTTATATTGAAATAAAATGAATATTACGATGAATATAAACATTTATCGTTGATTAAAATTTTATAAAATTACATGCACGAAGTAAATATAGTTTATCATATGACAGAATAGTTTTCACACAACCAAATAAAATTAGATACAATTTATTACGTGCACGAATAATAAAAACATTAATTGTTTTATTTAACTAGCAAACGATTACATGCACGAAGTGAATATTGTTGTTCATTTGAAAAAACTGAGTGAAATAACCACAGACAAGAATAGTTTATCTAATGTAGTTTCACTCATGCATTCATTTCAATAGTAAAACAAATAAATGATTGCATATTTTGGCAATTTCAAGTCTAATGGATCAATGCGTATTGTAATTTAATGCACATTGTGATAAGTTGAAATATTTAAAGTTTTAGTTAATTATTCACAAATTACAAGCTCGAAGTGAATTTTAAGGTTCTTATTGCAAAATTATGTAAAATAATCACACACAAATAGAATAATTATAACAAATATTTACTCAGTCTATTATAACAATATTAACACAAATAAAGTTTGATTAAAATTATTACATGCAGGAAGTGAATGTTCCCACTACAAAAGGCATATATTGTGTATTCGAGTTTAAAACAAAATTCAACATGCTGTGTATGTGTATTGAATTGTTTAATTATCCAAAAATGGTAAATAATCGTCGTTTATTAAAGAAAATTTTGTAAGACACCAAATTTATTGTATGTATTTTAGTTTCACTCAAACATTTGAGTGAAATCATCAAACACCCAGAAATAGAATTCGATTAAAATTATTACATGCACGAAGTGAATATTTCCATTGTAACAGGCATTTATAATGGATATGAGATTAAACTAAAACACAAAATGTACCTTTGGATGAATGGCTGTGTATTGAAATAAAGTGCACATTACGATTAAATATTTATTGTTGAATAAAAATTTTAAAAATTTACATGCACGAAGTAAAGTTTTTTATAAGACAGAATTGTGGAAAATAACCACAGATAGACAGCGTTTATCTGATATAGTTTCAACCATTTATTAATTATAACACAAATAAAATAAGATTAAGATTAAATCTTCTTATTAGATCAGACATTTATTATGGTTTTCAATTTTAGTAATCAAACTTCATAATCGATTTTTTGTTAATTTAAACTCGAATGGATCAATGTGTATTACAGAATGGTGTACTTTGTGAGAAATACGCAATTAATGATACAATTAATATCACAGCATTAATAGCTAAGTTGGTTTAGTAAAATTCTAAAAAAATTGTTCATTCCATAGTCATATTTGTCAATACCTGGATTTATTCTAAAACACAATTGAAAGAAAATAACAACGTGTGGCTTGGCAATCTCTATATACAAAAAAAGTAAAATAATGCAAAATGAATTTTAATTATTCCTAAACATGTTGGATATGAACGAACAATTTTATCTTGATAATAGAACATACACTTTGAACAACACTATCATAATAGGAACGATATAATTGTTATTAGTTGTAATCGAAAGAACATGCAGAAAATATTTTACAGAACTATGTTTTTACTAAAAACATGTTTTGTACCTTGTTAATCTTTCAACCATATTTCCTCGTAACAAGTATCATATTATTTACATTTTATAGAATGTATTTCGTACACATAAAAGTAACAAAAGTTTGTTTGTCAATATGCAGAAAAAGGTTATGTGATGAGCATACACAGTAACCGGATTAGCCCCACTTACGAGAATATTATCACAGTGTACATTTATCGCAATGGACTGCGGCCCACTACCAGAAGGAAGAAAATGGAAATAAATATTTCTATTGGTGAAATCATTAAAACATGAGTTACATTAAAAAGGAGTAGCTAACTTGTGTGGCTGCCATTATATGGTCGCGTCGACAATTCGTAGGCAACGCCGATTTTACATATACATCGTACCAATCAGACCAATATTTTGGCTAAATTTCAGACTAAACTAAATTTCTGTTAGTTAATACTATTGAGTAATAGTTGTCATTGTGTCCATAAAACAGTACGCCTATTATTTAATACTTTATTCAGTATACAAAATTGTTAATTAACCGCCATCGGTAATACATATTTCGAGAAATAATAAATCGCAAATTTAATTTGCAAATTAGAGCAAACATTTTATTGTATTGTATTTTACGCCATCTAACAATAACTAGTAGGAACTAACATTAAATTACTTAGTATATACTAGATTTTTGTGATTGCGTGGCAAACTCGAGGACAACGTAAACTACTAGTCGAGAAGATCAACTACTTGTAGACAACGTAGACCACGACTTGTAATTCACGCTAGTAGGTATTGAATGATTTACATATATTTAGAATTTTTGTGCCAGGCAAATTATTATTTAAATATCTTTCTAAGTAATTTATATTGTGCTCCACGCCGAATTTTTCAAATAAATTTGTGCCTAAACCAAATAGTCGTTAGTTTCTACTAGTGATTGATAGTTCTTAGGTGTATAATATAAAACTTATGCTGTGCGATAATTCTAAATTGCTTTCCAAGTTGTTGCCTATCAACCATCAATAAATAAAACTTTCGACAATTGTCACACCACAAATGTAATTTGCAATTGAGTAATTTAAGCGAGACAATTGATATTAGGCATCTTAATTTAAGACAAAATTTTAAAGTTTTTCTAAAATTGTAAAACAAATTGATTGCTATATATGTTGCTGAGAACTGCTGACATTTGGCCAAACCAAAAAAATATAGAATTCAGTTGACCCATAAATATTTCGTTCACTGAGCTGACATATACTCGTATATCTTTCAATGATAAATTAAGTTAAAATTGCAGCTAAATGTCAAAACATTCGCAGAAAAAATAATAATGTTATCAAACTGAAATGGCAGTAGATATATAGAGTTTTCCAATAAGAGGTTTCATGTTGACATTTGACAAGAACAGATACTTGCTTTAACAACACAATGAAATTGTTAAAATACACTACAAAAATGGTGAAAATTTTTCAGTCCTGTTCGCAAAACTAAATAACTTTTGGGTCATCGTGAAGCACCTTCTCGGCCGGCAACAGTGAAACCAGTGGAAAAATTTGAGCTGTTGGGACAAGTTAGTGATGTAAAGAATCGAAACCATGTGCGTCGCTCAAGAACAACTGTGCATATTGCTGCTGCAGCCCATAGTCTTGACAAAAACCCAGCTTTGTCGATTCCTGGCCGATCTTTAGAATAAGATATTCCACAAACGACACTACACCGTATTTTGCATAAAGACTTAGTTAGGTCTTAAGGCTTTTAAAGTTCAGTTAACACAAGATCTCACACCGGTTGATCACCATAAACGTCGTATCTCCGCTGATTGGGTCCTTCAAATGCATCAAAATGATCCGAATTTTCATCGAAAACTCATCTTCAGTGATGAGGCCCATTTTTACCTCGAAGGCTACGTTTATAAGCAGAATTTTCACATTTGGGGCTCAGAAAATCCAAGAATGATTGTTAAAAAGCCTCTTCATCCTCAATGTATCACTGTTTGGTGCGGTTTTTGGGCTGGCGGTGTGATTAGACCTTACTTATTCGAAAATGAGGCTGGTGCAACTGTTATGGTGAATGGTTTGCACTACCGAGCTATGATTAAAAATTTTTTATAGCTGGAAATGCAAGATATTAATGTGGACGACGTGTATTTTCAGCAAGATGGCGCTACGTGACACACAAGCAACGAAACAATCGCAATTTTGCAAGAAAAGTTTCGCGACCGTGTTATTTCTCGAAGAGGTAGGTGATCACAAGTGGCCTTTAGACTTTTTTTTGGAGCCACGTAAAAGAAAAGGTCTATGTCAATGTTGCACAATCGATTCAAGACCTTAAAGATGGAATTTGTGAAGTTATCGAGGACATACAACCGCAAATGTGCGAATTGGTCATATAAGAGTTCATGAAAATGATATGGTGCTGCAAGCGTAGTCATGGTGGAAAGTTACCTGACATTGTTTTCAATTGTTAATGACATACCTTCCTCTTTACAATGAAATAAACATTCATTGATTTTTTTTTTAAAAATATTCGTCTTTTTTAATATCCAAAAAATCTTCTTATTGGAAAACCCTTTATAACCCGAATAACGTAGATGAAGCCTACACAAAACACCTAAACACAACACCAGTTCAATTATTCAAACGCGGATTGAACAATATGATTCTATGGGAGAAAATAGCACCGGTAAAGGCCGAAAACGTTGATCAAATCATAAACAGAAACGGAAGTAATAGAAAGAATATTAAAAGGATCAATAAGAAGCCCAACAACACCAAACGCAATCAAGCAGCTCAGCCGTACAATCAACAGCAACCAAGAAACTACAACAGGAATCAACAACCACCAAACCAAAATCCCAACTATTTTAACCAGGGCCAGTTCCGCAGACAGCAACTACAAATGATACCACAGAACACCCCAGGCAACTCCCGACAACATATTGGCACACAACAAAACAACGGCCATTACCCATCGACTTCTCAGCAAGTGTATTACAAGCCAAATCAACATCCAAACAAATTCACTCCAAAATTTTGCTCGCATTATAATACCACTACAAGGCACACGTTCGATGAATGCCGTAATAAATTCTACACAAGAAATCCAGCTCAGCACAATAACCACATAAATCCAGCCACACCTCCAGACACAAGCTGATGTAACCTCAGCACAACAACCTCAGCAGGGAAATTCCAGCCAATCCGATCAGCTGTAGGAGAGCCACGGCCATCGGATCACACTCAAACAAATCAAACATGTAATGAGCAAGGCAATGGTCAAAACAATTCTCTCCAAATGGGTATCATTCCTGAAATGAACCTGAACCCTTCTCATATCTAAACCAACACACGAGCCCAAACGCTCTCCTAAAAATCTTAGCAAGTCTAGCCCAGACGCTCACGAAACAAACAACCACACCGAAAACAATCACTTGAGCGAAGACGCTCCGTCATTACATTTAAACGAAATTCAAACAGACGAAGACAACGCTATCTAAGAAACAACAAACTTACAAATCGGCAACATATTTATTGGCGTGTAGTCGTGGACTTCGGTAAATTAAACGAAATAACCACAGGTGATTCTTTCATATTACTCAGTATAAATGACATTTTAGACCAACTTGGCCACGCCTAATATTTTTCGACGCTAGGCTTGGCTAGCAGCTACCATCAAATCGAAATGAACCCCAACGATGCACACAAAACAGCCTTCAGCACAGATTATTGTCATTTTGAATTTAATAGAATGCCATTCGGCCTTAAAAACTCTCAGACCACTTTTCAAAGAACAATAAACCACATCCTAAGAGGATTTCAATAATTTAAAATTTCAATAAATTAAATTTAAAATTACAGAGCACGAAATGCCAATTTCTTAGGAAAGAAAAAACATAACTAGACCATCTCATAACTCCAGAAGGAATTAAACCTAACCCATCGACTGATGAAGCAGTCCAAAATTTCCCAGAATCTAAAAATACCACCGCTTCATACCACGATTTTCAGAAATCGCTGAACTACTCACAAAGTTAACCAGAAAAGGTACCTCCATTCATCTTCCCTGACAATTGCAAAATAGCCTATCCACAATAAAAAAAAACCTGTTAGTGAAACCACCAATCCTTAAAGATCTGGACATGAATAAACCATTTATCCTAGCTACAGACGCGAACGACTATAGTTTAGAAGCAGTTCTTTCACAAATATACAACCAAACCGAATTCCCAGCGGAATTACAGTACGATAGAAAAGAAATGCTGGCTATTTATTGGGCAGTAAATAATTTCTGACCATACCTATACGGTAAAAAGTTTACAATATTAACTGACCATAAACCATTTGCTGGAAATTTGACCAAAATACCCAACAGAATTCTGAAATCCAGGAAACCGGTAGAGCCAATACAAACGCTGACGCACTCATCCGAATCAAATAACATAATCAAGTTTTAGCAGTCACCCGAGCACAAGCCAGAACCCAACTAAACACAACATCTGATACCAATCCTAATCTAATACACCAATCCCAAACAAATATTTCAAACACAAATAACACAAACACACCTTTAGGGCACACAAAACCACAGAACAACCTAGAACAAAGCTTAACGAACAAAACAACCACACTTACACGAGAAGAACTATTTTCAAATCCCGACTCAAATAACTTGAGAAATACTAAGAAAGAGTAACAGACGTAAGGAAAAGACAACAAATACTGAACGAATATCACATTTTACCTCTAGGCGGACATGCAGGCACATGGCGCATATACAAGCGTATCAAAATGCTCTACTATTGGCCGAGAATGCTGCTTGTCATCAACAAGTTCATTAGAAAATGCTACTTGTGCAAAAGAAATATTTAAAACCACAGAAAGCCAAAAGTACCACTACAACTAACAGACACATTCGATCATCCATTCCAACGCGTAGCTTTTGATATCGTCGGTCCCCTTCCACCTACCGAAAATTTAAACAATTAACTACTCTCTTTGCAGGACAGCTTATCCAAATTCTCCAAAATATAACACCATTGAGTACGGAACAGAGACGTTTAAAGTCAAGTCTCAAATAAGTTAGTCATTTTGTGGACTTCGGAATACTTATTATAGCGTTAAATAATAAAGTTGCTCGAATTTTTTGACACCGTGCGACTATGCTGGACGAATCACCAACAGATTTCTCAAAATATTTGAGCAAATCGTCTGAGATCTGCCAAATATTATAACTCTATGCTAAAACGATGTAAGAACATTGAAAAATAATCAATATTAACGAACTGAGCAGTTCATTATACGTTGATGATGGCCAGCCCGATACAGCAACAGAAACCAGAAATATAAAACATTCTAATAGCACAACCTACTTTATAATGTTGAATTGAAGCGAATGAAGCACATCTTCGAGTGTAGGTTTTCACAGGAGTATCTTCATATACTAACGAATTATTTATGTTATTCAGGACCAAAATAACAATTACCTAATCGCTAGAGAGCATCTTTAACAGATCAAATAACATAAAATACAGAGAAAATAATGGGTAAATTACGTATCCAGTGCCATTTCCTTGGCTGTCGACGTTATCTACAGTCAACGTCATGGGATATAAAAATCCATTATGTAATCTAATCAAGCTCGAAAATCGTTACCTTGTTGAATGTACGTTCTTATAGTTAGTTCAAGTATGTCTAAAAAATGGAGAGTGAACATGTTGTGGACAGCATCCGAATTTCTTTTACTACGAATGTAAATAGATCTCGAATACAGCGCACTTGATTTCTAAAGTGAACAAATAAATTTACCAACATTTTTATAAAAATTTTCTTTTATAATCGACTCAACTCTTTCGCGGTCCGCTTTGCCCGTCCTTACTTTTACACTGTTGCCAGCCAATTCGAAGGCATATTGCACATTGCATCGCTCCGTGCCAGCCTATAGTACTGGCATTGAAGATGAGTTCTACACTCCCGACAGGAGATTATAATTGTATTCCTTTTCGTCACAGATTGTGATCGGTTGATGAAAATAATATTTTGCATCCTGTCTCTATCGGGATTCGAACCGTTTACAATTGCTTTGTTAATTTCATATAACCACCCAGTATACAGTAGTATTCATTATAACAATGGATTGTTTTAATTTCTTAAAAACTTAAACCAGTTTTTATTCTACTCCTTTTCAACATCGTGTCCGATTTAAAAGCAACCTTGTCATATTATCGACACACATACGTACTTATCGATTTCATGGAAAGCTTTTCAGATTAATTTAAGTGTTCTAAATAAATCAAAATCATACTTGAACCTTTTGCTCTCATGTATAACTAAACCGATTATATAAAAAAGGATATTAATTTCAACCTTATGTGGAATTAAGTTTTATTTTTAATATATACATACGAGATTAAGATAATGGGATATGGATTAAATCATGTACAGTTGAGTTTTTTTACTTAATGGATTCGTTTATATATCCGAATAATAAAAATTATATATCCACCTTAACTACGATTATATAAAATAGAGATTTTAAAATGTTTTATGTCCTGAAAGAATGTTAACAGCTTTACATTATGTTGTTTCACTACCATTATATGTTACTGTGTTAATGCTAATGTTAAATGAAGTGCAATCTCTCTCTACACAATATATTGTATACATTGGTTGAAATGATCTATCAGTATTCATTTCACATTCTGCTAAATTAATTCCGTATCATTTTATACAAACGCTATTTATTTTACACACACATGAAATACATTGATACGGTTCCTAATATCTGATAGCCACATACCACCGCGAATACAATTGATCAAGCTAATATCATATCACTATGTACAGCCAGTTATATTGAAAATTCATTGTAGCACAAGCCAATAACAAGTATATACAGTGTATTGTATACAGTGAAAAATTGAATAGAGAATTGAACGAATCACAACAACACGAAGGATGGCATAAAATTGGAAAAAAATAATAATAAATTGTTGAAGTATAAATAATGTGTTGACTTAACAACAAATCCACTTCCATTATGTTTTATGATTTTCAGTTTTTTCTTTTGTTTAGTATCTTTTTTTTGTTGCCAATATACATTGCTTGTCTATTCGGCTGAGTGAAAATATATCATAAACACAACACCATACTATGGGTTTTTATTTAAGATTACGTCTTAGATACGATTTTGTGCATGAGAATGTATGTACTGTTCTCGAAACATAAAAAGGACGTATAAAATGCTGGCACCGGCTCAAAATCAGAAATTGATTTTGTGCTTAAGAAAAATGTTTGGTTAGTGAAATTTAAGCAATGAGCTTTACTACAAACAGTTAAGTGTTTATTTGGACTGTGAAAGAGAGCTTCGGTCGAAAATTATTGAGTCTTGAGATTTAATACGTCAACCCGTTTTTTACTTTGTGAAACTCCAGATACAATACTTGTCAATCTCCAGAAAACTTAATGTAGTAAAATAACCACAAATAATAAAAATATTTCAGATATTGTATTTCTCATGAATGTTTTACAATATCACCACAATTAGAATTAAATTAAAACTATTACATGACAGAAGTGAATTTTCCTATTGTAACAGGAATATATTATGATTTTGAGATTAAATTAAAATACGGAATTGATATTTTGATTTAAATTCGAATGGATATAGTGCACATTGCAAGAAATTTCGATATATATTGATTTATTTACATATCCAAAATTTACAAGCACGAAGGGAATATTAAGGAACATATTACAAATTCTTATACAATACTCACTCACCAAGAGAATATTTTAAATAAGCTTTCACCAAAACCATTATTACAATATTAACACAAATAAAATTAGACTAACATTATTAGATGGAGGAAGTAAATCTTCTCATAATAATGAAAATTAAAGAGAAGTCAAAGATTTAAATGTATCAATAAATATACGCAGTATATAGAGTATACGTTTAGGTATAGTGTAAGAGCTATAGCTATTGATGAGCTATAGCTATGTTATTCTCTTTTTCACGTGCAATACTATAATTGATTGGCTCATATTAAAATCTCAATCTCTCTTTATCTCATTAGTATTGCTGAGGTTAGCGGATGTAGAAGTGGAAAAGGCGAATTCAAAATGAAGCACTTTTAAATAAAAATATGTAAAATAATAATAAATAAATAAAAAAACAAAATTTAATTTAATTTTAACAATTAATCAAAAAAATGTATTCATAAAAAATAATTATTTCGGCTGCTGTTTGTTGAGCTGCTGCACCTTGGAAATCCAAAAAACTGAATAGGGAAAAAATTATAATTTTGTAATGCAATCTGGATCGTAAAAGTTGGATGGTGAATTCGAATAAGCCAAATGGTGTGATAATTGCGGTTTTATGTATGTCGTCAGAAGCTATTGGTATTAAATTGGTAAAAACTGTCAGAAATTGTGACAGCGTTAATAAGCCTTCTATAGTCCCCACATGGTCCCCAGTCGTTGCCCTTCTTCTTCACCATGTGTTACGGACATGATATTGCCGAAGAAGAAGGTTGGCAGATTCCTAATTCCACCATGTGTTGGCATTCTCGGAATGCTGCTTTGGGCAGAATTGGATCAAGTCTACGTGGTCTCGCAATTGGTAAATGGCCTGTAGTCACGATGTGGTGTACTACATTGTGCCTTACCGGAGAGTTGTAGTTCGATGGAGCTGTTAAAGAAGGAAATTTCTTTAACAATGCTCCATAGCCATTGTTGATTATGTAAAACAATGGTGTTGGTGTATCAACCAGTGCTGATGTTGTACTGATACTAAGCTTAGTGGATGGATCAATCAATTTGCGATTTTTCAGACCCACTAATAAACCGAATTTCGTTAGGAAATCCGCGCCGATGATGGGGCGGTTGACATTGGCAAGAATAAATGCGTGTTTGAAAGAACGTCTTAGTCCAATGTCAACGTTGAGTAATTTGGTACCGAAAGTATTTATTGTTGTATCGGGACACAAATCGGGACAAATCGGGAATGCGATTTGTTCCGCAGCGATAGTATTTGTAATACGGGGTTACGCTTAAATCAGCGCCGGTATCAATGAGAAACGTGATAATATTTTCTGAACCCCGAATAAATAAGCGGCTGTGTTCCGCTTGTCTTAAGTCTGCCGCTGCGACCTTGAGACTTAATGGTTTAGGGAACCGATTTGCCGATCCTTTTTGTTGTTTAGCAAAAATGCATGGTTGATTGCATTTTGATGGCCAAATTTATCGTGATACCTACACCAATTGTGTGGAAATAGGGATCTTGGCGTTTTTTGGTTGCGTTTGCGAATAAAACTTCCCTGTGTTGGTGGAGATTGCGATTCATAAGGTGGAGGTATTTGTCTCCAGGGCGATTGTGAGCGCGAAGGTTGTCGCTGTGCGTGTGAAATATTTTCTGAGATGGATATTGCTTGTACTTGGCGCTTGTATTTTGGAGTTATTAGTGTCGCGATTAATCGAACTGAAATTGTCAGTTCGAGTGCCAACTAATTCGTATAGTTTGTTGGCAATACGAGCGAGATCCTCTTCAGGTTTGTCCTGTTGCGGGATCAACGCTGTTTGTATGTAATCAGGGAGTTGCCTGATCCATATTTTTATAATAACATTGGCCGTGAAATGTTTGCCGGCCAATGATTTAATTCGGAGTAACATGTCCGATGGTTTTTGATCGCCTATATCGATTGTGCCGAGTAATGTTTCTAATTTACGCTCCTCGGAAATGGAGTAGCGATCAATTATGTTTATGCGCAAAATGAAATGCTTTTGCTTTGATGTTTATGGTTTCACACACTTAAATATTATTTAATCGCACTTAAAAAATATATTTGAATGTTAAGTGGATTTTGATTACGAATTTTTAGGAATGGTTTCGGAATGGACACGAATATTTCTAAAAAACAACCAGGGGATTTTTGACGATTTATGAAATTAGTGCGTTTACCACGGGTGGGAACTTAGGCCACCATTTCATAAAACTCGTCGTTTTTTTAAATATTTAATAAAAAATAAAAAACTGAACATGCACGATAAAAACCGTCGTCAAGGGTCACCGGTTGTTGAGGTTGAAAGGGGGTGTAGAAGTGGAAAGGCCGAATTCAAAATGACGGAGAATTGTCCGTTAATAAATAATTCAGTCTACGGAGAATTATCCGTTTGTATATTGTGCCGTGTTTCTTGTAGTTGAAGAAATAGGCCGCTACAGTATCAAATTAGTGGTTAGTTACGTCTGTTTTTCATCAAACGGCGATGTGTAAACACGTGTGCTCAACAATAGTTTAACAAGGAATGCTGTAAAGATAAACACCTTTAATATATTATTTATTTAAATAAATTATTATTTGTATATTTCATTCACGAATATGTTAGATTATTTCTTTAAAAATCTAATAAAATTGACCGAAAAAATAATTAATAAGTTAATATTATCAATTCAGCTATGTCAATACATTCAGAAACTGAATTTAATGCAGTTTCAATTATAGACAATGGGCTGTCAATAAATGTAACTTCTATGTTATAATTATTGACACAAAAGTGTCAATAACTACACCACTATGGAACAGTTACTGTCGGTCGATGGTTTAAGTTTCATTGGTTTTTATTTATCTAGCTATTGCTTTTAAAATCTTATTTAGCTAAATTTTGTAATTCTGGTTTGCTACAATGCCAAACAAGCGGGAAACATACAGTGAGGCGCCACTTCAACAAGCACCAAAAATTAAAAATAAACAAATATCAAAAAGCTTTGCTTCAAAAAAATATGATATTCCACGAGCAACGTTAATTTTCCGTTTGGAAGAGCATTTTAAAAAAGTTAAACCTGGCCCAAAACTATTTTAACAACAAGCAAGGAAACCGCTATTGCAAAATGGCTTGTTATTTGCCAAAAAAAGGATTCTTTAAGCGTACGGAATACGTTTTAGATGCTGTAAATGAGACCAACTCCTACAAAAATAATATTCCACGTAGAGGGTGGTTCAAACAGTTTCTATAACGTAACCCTAATATTAAAATAAGAGTCCCTGACCCTGTCACATCTGCTAGCGCTAAAGTTAGTAATATTAAAAGGTGGTTTGAGTCAATATTACAATACTCGTATATAGAAAAAATTAATAATTTTAGTATCATGGAATGTCCAGATCGTATCTACAATGGGGATGCAACTAATTTCCTCCTATGCCCAAAAACGCGATTAGTGTTAGCCGGTAAAGATGTACGTAATATTTCTGAAATAGAGTATAGAGCTCTTGGGATTTGGAAATTTCTGAAAACGGCTGGATGACCAAGAACATTTCTTACGAGTACATTTCGAAGCATTTTTATCCGTTCCTTGTCAAAAAGAAAATAATCTTTCCGGTAGTATTTTTAGTCGTCGGCTATAGCACACATATGACTTTAAAAGTTACCGAATTATAACATGCCGATCCTACAACCCTTAAACCGGTTAAAAGTTTTTGGACCTAAATTATTTTATAGAGGAAAATCCGAGTGCATCTTTAACCAGCAAACATTTTGCGCCTATGCTTTTGGCAACCTGGGAAGGTTGTATTACACGGCAGATCAAACAACATGGTTTTAAAGCATGCGGTCTCTATCCAAGGAGTTATTCTGTCATAGATTTATCAAGGTGCCTTGAAAATCATCTGAAATCGTCCTTCAAGTTCATCGCCCCCATTAAAGACAGTAAGCGGTTCAATAAATTTGTTGAAATTGTTAGCAATTTCTAAATACAGATGTTTGAGTACATTTTAAAATATATGCATGAAATTTAAAAGTATGATGACAATTTTAAACTTTTATTCAAAATATTTATGGCCGTTAATAATGTAAAGCGAAGTTGTCCAATTCGTAGCGAACATATTAGTATAAGTGACTTACACGATTTTATATTACGCAGAGGGGCGAGACTATTATGCAGCCACTTCACAACCTTTGCGATAATGTAACTCGTGCTGGACGGAAATGGTATTACCAATATACAAGTACATGCACATCGCGTTGTGGAGAATAACACGCCAATTAAATTCTTTCCATTAAACGTTTCTGTATCGATATAACTAACACAGCTAAAACATTGAGGTTACTAGCACTAAAATTCAGCTGCTTGATATTATGCAGGAGAATAAACGAATTCCCACAATCAACTTCTGTAAAACAAGTACAAAAATTTGTAGGTTATAGTAAAGCTTTACTATAGACTGATATTACATTTGGCAGAATAACATGCTCCAATACCTAACTATTTGAGAAATTGTAAACGGGTAAAGCAAAATGTTAACTTATAAATGAAATTCTGATTGCGGGCAAGCTTTTAATAATTTTGAGTTGGCTATCGTTCATTGTGATCTTCTAGTGCATCTATTCGAGGGTAAATGTTGGACAGATCCTTTTATCGTCGCACAGGGAGGTGTGCTCGAGCAACAATGATTGGAAATTTCGAGCCTATCGTATTATTATCAAAAAAAAACTAACTACTTTCGACAGAGAGTTTTTACAGATTTATGGTGCTATCAAGCACTTCCAATATTTTCCCGATGAAAAAATACTTACTGTATTCATTGACAACAAATGTTCGTGTTTAGCAAGGTCTCAAATTACAGTTCATTAAAGAAGTCGTCTTTCTATTATGGATCTTGACCAACTGAGAGGCGAACGAGGAACTAATAAATTTTTATAATAATTCCCAAAGGGATCAGGAACATATACTAGTGCATATACGTAATAGTATTTCAGGTCCAAACATTTGGTCAGAAACAAAGTAAATATTTCTGGCCAAAGATGAATGTAGAAACAGGAAATTTGCCAAACATTCGTACCGGTTGCTAAAGAGTTAAGTTATATCAAATACTCAATCTGAAATTGGTAGGTTCAACTTACCCTTCGGTAGAGTTCAAAATACTAATTTATATTTGGTTGGACCTTTACTTCCTTTAAGTCGATTGTTTCAGATAGCGACTGATCAAAGCAGGCAATTTAAATTAATACATTTCAGGTATTTAGAAAAATGCTAGATTCATACAGAATACATACGTCAAGTAACTATCTACGGTTAACAGCATGGCAGAATTGTTAATTGAAAACTTCCTTGTATGATCGAGAGAATACTATAAATTGGTGTTTTAAACATATCTTTATCCTTCTTGGCATTAGAACCTTGGTCAAAGATGTTCTAAACTGCACTGCAGGGGACTTTGTCGATGGACAAACACCTACAGTCCCTGGGGAAATTTTAATACATCCTGATTTCACGACATCCACTGATCTCGCTCCCTTAGTCGATAAATTTAAAAAGTTGATCACAATGTCCTTCCCAAAATAAACGGACGATAAATAAACGAATAGTTTCAGGCCATACTTATCAAACGATTATTATTCTGGTTTCAGTTCCTTGAATTTGACTTAAGGTTAAATCTGTTATTAGGATGGGGCTAGTTTTTGATTTTCTCCCAGCGATCAAATCTGAAGCGTTATTCATTTATTTATAAAACTAAATTTTGAACTGAAAAACTATATTTCCCTTTAAAAATTTTCTTTGGCCTTGTGGTAGCATTAATTTTAGAACAAAACGTGTCAGAACTCTGTATTCAGGTCGATCTTCATCCAAAATTCCTTTAAAGAATCAAAACGAAAGATAAATCGATGAATAAAATATTTTGGTTAACACTAAACTGATAAGGAGCAAAGCAATAAAATCCCGAAAGTGTTTTTCAAAACTTCACTTTAGAAAAGCTTAGCAAAACTAGTTTATTGCGAATTTTCAGTTAAACGAATGTTTGATTCGATAAGCTATGTATAAGCATATATCATTTGCTCTCTGTAGAGAACTTAGAACGATTTGTTCAAAATTGAAAAAACTGAAGGTTGGGTAAGGTAACTGAGGAGCTGATATCGGAAACTTAATATGGGCGAGTTACCTATTAACATAACAGTGCAAATGGGACATACAGGAACTGTCTGCCGTTCAATATAAACGTTGCGTAATATGGTACATCGTCAATGTACAAATCAAGTTTCAAATATAACATGGTTAAAATCAGGGGGAAATCAAATATTTTTTCCGCTCAACCCGATCAAATTATGATCCCAAAGAGACCCAACTTGTATTTTGATTTAAAAATTAAGACAAAATAAATGTTACAATGGACAAATTGTATTTCCGCATGTAATAATTTTAGTCAAATGCTACTTGTATAAATATTGCAAAAAAAGCTCAAACGAAACTATTTTAGATACAAGTACTACCTTTGTATGTGGTTATTTGACTGTTACTACTTAGCTAGCAATATCTTCGACATTAAATGCGTACAGTAATTTTTAGGTAATTAATTCGGCTTTAAATGTATTTTGATTTGTATTTTGATTTATATTGAAAAACATAATAAATACCTGATACAATAAGAAAGTTTACTTCGTGCATGTAACAATTTTAATCTGATCCAATTTGTGTTATTCTTATAAAGAATACATGACTGAAACTATATTAAAAATTTTAAAACAACAAATATTTAGAATACTCGCAATGTGCAGTATATTACAATACATATTATTCAAATTATATGCAAAATAACATGTTTTGTATTTTGATTTAAACCCGAACATACAATAAATGCATTTACATTGGAAAGATTCACTTCCTGCATGTAATAACTTTAATCTAATTTTATTTGTGTTGATATTGTTATAATAACAACTATTAGCAGTCTTCTCTTTGCATGTGATTGTTGTGCAAAATTTTGCAATATTTACTTTAATTTTCACTTCGTGCTTGTAATTTTTCGATAATTAAATAATCCAATAAAATTTAGATCTTTTGCAATGTGCTCTATATTTTACGATACGACAAGGCGACTTTAATTTAAATAGAGTAAATATGCATTTTGGATGTTGATTTGAACTCGAAAACGTATTGAATGTCAGACACAATTTGAAAATTGTTAATGTAATAGTTTTAATATGATCTTTAATACGATCTTTTTGTGTCATTGTTGTAATCTGTACATGAGTAAAACTAAATTATCTTTCTCTGTGGTTGTTTTTCTAACTTTTTCAAATTAAAAAAGATGTATTTCGATTTAAACTTAAATAAATAATAAACGCCTGCTACGTAATATATTCAATGAAATTTTATTAGAAATGTTCTTTGTGTATGCGATTATTTTACAAAAAAATTTTAATATAACCAAAATATTCACTTCGTGCTTGTAATTTTTGGTTAACTAAATAAGCCTAGAAATATTAAGATCTAGTAATGAGCACAATATTACAATACACATTAATTCATAATTAAATATTTAATTATGAAAAATTTTAATTTTTATTTTGCATTGCTTTATTTTAAATGAATAATCTAGAGATAGAGGTGGATATGTAATTCCTCATCATTTCCATTTTCCAGGAGGTCACTAAAACCACATTCATTTAGTAATAAAGTTATTTTGTGGCCTTTCGTAATTCAACTCGTTGTGGTAGAAGTGCTTCCCATTCTGTAGCTGGTTTGTTGTAGTATCTTTTATCCTGTTCAAATAAATCTTTCCAGGTATAACAGGGGTGTTGGGTTTATTAGTACTGAATTCGACTAATTTCTTCAAGAAAAAGAATTCATATTGCCGTAACCGTCGCCGATTTGCTCTGGTAAGGACTGTTGATTTTAATCCATATATGAGCATTGGCACAACTATGGTATTATACATTGTAATGGCAGTACAAAATGTAATCTTATTTGTTTTAATAAAACGCTGTAGTGTTTTACATACTCCTATAGCTTGGTGACATCGTGTCTTAATATCCCGAGATATCACATTTCTTTTACAGATGTAAATGTTATGCCTGCTAAAATGATACTGAGTTGTGTATTATTTAAATTTTATGTGGATCTCGGATAAGTGTAGTACATTTGCTGGTATTTACCTCCAAATCGGCAAACTTTAACACTTTTTTTTAATTCCTCGAGGAGAGGTTCAACAGAATTAATGTGTTGTGTGCTGAGAATGATGTTATCGGCATACGCCAGAATTAGTAGCAAATTAATATTTTCTTGTTGCTCGTGGAGAAACTAGACAACCTTGTTTAACTCCTCTATTTTTATTTATGGTAGCTGTGGTCGTACTAAATCATTTTTATAGAAGAGCACTCCCAGAAACAGGTTTTAACAATCCTATTGATTAAGTAATGTGGTATATATTGTTGTAGATATTCAGCTACAACATCTAGTTTTACGGTGTCGCAATTGACAAATCGATGGAGAAGATGAATATTTTCTGGCCTGCACGCCACTCTTCATCAAGTATACGGCTTACCGTAAACATATGGTCTTCTGTTGAGTGATTAGCCAGGAAGGCCGCTTGGCATGATGATGGTAAATCCAAATGTGTATCGAGTCGGTTAAGAAGTATATTTGCATAAATTTTATACCGGACGTTACATAGAGTAATTCTCTTGTAATCATTCAGACACTTTGTGGCGGGTGGTTATTAATCAATACCTCTTCTATAATCCTATGGAAATATTTTATGGTGTTCTCAGTTGTGTACTTAAAAAGTTCAATAAGAATTCCATCTTTACCCAGGGTAGTACCGGATTGTTTGTACTTTATGGTAGATCGAATTTCATCCTCGCTTGGGGGCTATTCCACTGGAAATTATTCTGTTTCGTTTAGCAAACTGGTCCAATTCCCCGCTGACTTTACCAGCTCGTTGTGCCAAGAGGATATTGGTATATAATAAAGAATGAGTATGTTTTTCTCAGCCTTTCAGATGGAATACAATTTCCCAATTTTTCAAAAAATTCTTGGCATTCGTGGTCTCTTTGTTTTGAAGAAACTTGTTGTAGGTGTGTTCTAGCATTTTAGAATCCCCATGTTAGCAATAGGATCTTTAGGATGATCTCGTTTGTAAAGTTGAGCACTTTTAAATTTTTCAAGGGCTTTTCTTGAGTTTGCCGTCATTTGCGGCTTCGCTGTGAGTGTTTGTTGAGCAGCGATCTATAAACAATTAACTGTATGTTACCATTCATCTTCCCGAAGTGTACCTTCGAAAGCCCTTATTAAACAATTTTGGTAGCGTTTAATAGTGCCTGAGTTTTGCAATGAGCTTAGATTTAATGATTGGTAGGTAGGGGTAGGTGGTTGGTGAAATGAGGTTTTTAGTTTTTCATTTGGACAATATATTGTTTAGTGATTTTGATCCTTTGCGGGTAAAAATGCTGATCCATATTAAGTTATGATCACTCAGGTGCATATAAAATGCATCGGCTTAACAGAATTTATACATATATAGCGATTCTTTTTTCTAGTTAGAATGTGACAGATTTGGGTGAATGTTTTCCCATTTGCCCATGTTGAAGCTGTCCGTCGTCGTCCACTGGTTGTATGGATGAAAAGTCCAGTTAAGCGGGCAAGTAGTTGTATAGCAACTTCATTTTCATTGGTTGTCTTATGCATTAAATTAGAGCCGATATGATCTCCTTTATCAGAATCAGTTGATTAAATTTGTGCGTTGAAGTCACCAAACAAAACTATGTCTCGCGATTCTGCCAGTGGTCAATTATGTACATTAATTGGAGGAAAATCCTGGATGCAATTCGTCGATTTACTTCGGAGAATTGCGGCGGTATAATATAATTTCTCCTATTGTTGGAATGTCCCCTGATGCGTTGAGCTAGGGTTAGTGGAATTAGTTGACAGTAGTAGGAGTTGTTGGGAGTGTACTGCATATTAATTTTTTTTCGAGATTATTGGTGATGGGCATGAAAATGGTTGTGTTTTGTACTCCGTCTTGATGTACCTTAATTTGAATATTTTTGAGATTTGAGATGGCTGATAGCCTATTTCTCAGTTCTCTGTTTTAAGCAAATAGAACTAATTCATTCTTAAGTCTCGCATTGTAAAGTATATAATTCTGCAACTCCTGGCCATTTCTAAAAACATTTACGTTCAATATTTCTACATTTAGATTATAATTCTATACAACCACATATTCGTACACAACTAAAATCTATAAAAATGTTAATGCTGCTATTTTTCATATAAATAGTAATTTACAAAATGATCACGAACCAATTTAGGATTTTTCCGTATTATTTTTGTTGGTGTGTACCGTGCATTTACGATAGTTAGTTATTTGTGAAAAACACGTTATACCTAAAATAAATATTACTGCCTATGTATTGTATATACGTACAGCTTTTTTGTTACCTACAAATATTCAGTGGTTTAGCTATAACTCGGTTAAACACTATTTTAGTTCTATAAATATAGCTCGCACGTCACAGCGAAAACAATACTTTTCTCAGTGTCGCAATATACAAAATGTGTACATATACTCGTAAAATTGAATGTTAACATCGGTGTTATTAAAAACTGTCAAATTACATTAATATTCATATGACACAATAAATTTACATAAAATTATCAAAAGAATTTTTTGCGCTTGAAAATATATAGTGACAACACCATTAAAATAAAAGTTTATATTTTTTTTTTTGTTGTATCTCAACTGTCATGATGAAAGTTACAAATAATATTACACAAATAATAATAAAAAATATCTAAAATTATATGATAAAATCATCTGTCATATACACATAATAAATTTATTAATATTCTAGTGACAGTACAGTGTCATTACAGACAATAGGGTTATGTTTAATTAAAAATCTAATAAATTTGGATGTTCTATTTAAACATGAATATCACTGTAAATAATGGTTAGGTGATTTAAGTTGGCAACACTGTTTTATTTGACAGCTGACATAATGAATTGACTCACGCCAGAGCAACACTTTTGAATTGTTGAACATTTTTATCAAAATATTTGTTCTGTGCGCCAAACTCGCATCGTGCTTTACCTCCATTTTACGGTCGTCATAATCGTCGAGCGACTATGGATTGTTTTCGCATCACGTATACTCTAGATGATAATACGCATCCACTAAGACGTCAAATCAATCAATTCGGCGTCGTTCTCAGCTGCTTGAGATGTGTCCATTCACTTTATGGAATATTTTATCTAAAAATTTTTGGTTTACGTGCTTACAAAATTTAACTTCTACAGGAATTGTACTCAGCCAATGGAATGAAGCACAAATTGATATTGATGTTGATTCTCCAATTCAATTAAAGTTGACCAAAAGATTCCAGCCGAAAGATAAAAAAATCGATAATGCTGATAGTGTCTTCGCTATCCCAGCCGAAAGTAAACAACATGAACAATCTTAATTGATTTTCTTCAGCCGAAAGATATCAGCCAATCATTCATATATATATATATATATATATATATATATATATATATATATATATATATATATATATATATATATATATATATATATATATATATATATATATATATATATATATATATATATATATATATATATATAATTTCAATTTTCAATGTATTGAGAATTCATTAAACGCTCTAATGATTTGATAGGCCATATTGTTGTTCAACTCTGGTCCAAATGTATAGAAAGTCTGTAGGATAAAAGTGGTTGTTTTCTGGCAAAATTTTCATTTTCAATGTATAGAGAATTCATTGAATGCTCTGTTGCTCCAGATAAACGATCTAGACCATTAATGTCGCTAAGCCTATTAGCCATATTTTTGTTCAACCCTGGTATAAATGTAGAGAAAGTCTAAAGGAGATACGTGCTGGTTTTTTGGCAAAATTTCCATTTTCAAGGTATTGAAAATTCATTGAACGCTCTGTTGCTCCAGATAAACGTCAGACGTCTGGCCAACGTCTTCACGATATAAAATACACTACTGGCTATCACACAGAATAACGTAGTAAGGGGTGTCTCAACAAAAGCGCCGGATTTAAATTGTCCGCCATTTTGTTAATTCGAATTGTACGGTTTTTTTTTTTGGCAGCTTTCACGTACAGACCACGCAATTTATGAATATTTATGCAATTTATGAAGTTTTCGGTCGCAGCTTTGGGTGTTGGGACATCATCAAATTAATGCGGATTTTTCGAAGAAAATCATTTTTTTAGATGAGGCACATTTTCAACTTGTCGGATACGTAAATAAGTAAAATTGTTGGATTTGGGGTGCTGAAAATCCTCGTATGATACTCAAACTCGCATTCACCGCGAGTAACTGTTTGGTGTGCATTTTGGGCTGGCGGAGTAATTGGGCTGCATTTTTTTGAAAATGCTACAGGAAATGCGCTAACTGTTAATGGAGTGCGGTATAGCGAAATGTTAACGGAGTTTTTATGGCCCGAATTGGACGTAATTGATGTGGAGGACATGTCTTTCCAACAAGACGGTGCGACCTGCTATGTCATTTATCGATTTGGCGCTCAACATTGGTCACCAAGATCATGCGATCTAACACCGATCGACTTTTTTATTTGGAGCTATGTGAAGGAAAAGGTGTATGCGAACAACCCTGAAACAGTTGAACATCTTAAAGAGGAAATACGGCACGTTGTTGGTGAAATACAGTCATATTTATTCGAAAACTTTATTCAAAATTTCAACAGAAGAATAACCCTGTGCCAGAGGTTTCGAGGTCGTTTTTCTTTATGTTGAAATCAAAATGTTTGCTTAATTCAAAAATAAATGGGTGGTAGAAGTAGAACCAGCAACCAAAAACATGGAAAACTGTGCGTGAACTGGGCACGATGCTATTTGAGAGAGTTTGTGACGCCGACTAGGTACTTTAGGTGCCAACGATATGGTCATATTGCAAAGAATTGTAGGGCGCGCACAGAGATTTGCTCTCACTGTGCACAACACAGCCATGGATGTAAAGGATGTCCAAATAAAGACAAACCTGCCAGTTACACAAGCTGCAAGGAAATGCAAAAACCACATGACCTCCAAGTAGGTCGCGTTCCATGTAACGCGATAGTACCAGAGAATAGTACCAGATATTATAACAGTAATCTACCTATCGCCCACCTCAACATGCTGGGCGCTAAAATAGTTGGTTCCAAGATATGTGTACACATCGCCACCCACGAAATAGCATGCCTGCTATAGTCAGAGTAGCAACTCTGCTCTAAGAATCCCAACACTGCAACTAGTATTCATAGTGTTGGCATGAACATAGTGAAGCTAAGTCAGTTCTGTGATAGCCACTGCAGATGTGTTAAAATATCATTGGAAGTTGGTTCATTCCACCTATTTAATATATGCCCAGAACCGATCAAAACCGATCATGCATCTGCGCAAAAACGAAACGATCCGAGGTTTTTTTTCGGGTCAGCACATAAAGGTAATGATTACCGGAGACTTCAATGCTAGAAGTAAAACGGAAGAAAAGTAGTGGACTTCGTGTCCTTTGTAGCCTTTTCATAATGAACTTGCCGGGAAACCCAACGACGTTCTCGTCTAATCGGTACTCCAATATTGACTTAACAATGGTCAACGGAGCTTTGCTGGGCTCGATTGTTGGGTGGTGAGTAAGAGAAAGTTGAACATCTAGTGACCGTAGAGTCATTACGTTTGAAATATCAAACGCACCACAGAGCAGTCCGCTTGCAAGTAGCAAAACTCAGAGATTTTCCATTAAGATAGCCGACTAGGGTCTATTTGTTAGACACTTGGTGGTCTCTTGGGGCAGTGAAGAAGCACTTGCAGAAGTTAATTCGATAGATGAAATTGATACTAGTGTGGAGCTGATCTCAACACAGTTAACCAGTGTTTGCAACTAATCAATTCCTATGAAGAGATAAGTTAAAAAGCGAAATAGTAGGTGGAACTCTAATCTAAGAAAACTTAGATGTTCTATCCATAAGCTTAGAAGTGCATACCAGGTGGAAAGAGACTAACGGGCAAAAGAGTTGAAATTGACTCACTTCAGAGTGGCAAGAAATAAATACTTCCATGAAGTGTTTAAAGCAAAGTAATTTCCAACGGTATGTTACGGAACATGGTAATAGAGACCCCTCGGGTCTTGTACACAAATTTGCCACTGGACAAGCAAGACCTCTTTAAGTTTTGTATACCATTAGGAAGACAACTAGAGTCGTCACTGATACGTGGCATGACGCACGCGTGGAGTTACTAAATTTACTTCCGCCAGCCGAAACTACCGGTTATGGAGAAACTCCTAGAAAGGTTACTACCCATTCGCATTGCACTGCGAATTGAAGTTGTCTACTGAAGATGCGATAGTCCGCCTAATCAATACTGTCAAAACCCAAACTTCGAAATATGTTATGGGTATATTATTAGATATCAGCGGAGCATTTGATAACCTTACGTAACCCAGTGTGATCGCTAGGTCATCGGTCTACAATCTCCCTAGAAACACTATGAATGTTTTTAGGAGCTAGTTCAGTAACTGATCCGCAGTAATGAGAGATATGTGTAGTTCTGTTTCTAAACAAATTATAAATGGCTGTCCTCCTATCCTAGGACCTCTAGTCTGGAATATCGTGTTTAACACAAGCATGATTGATGGTAAGCATGGCAACTCGAGACTCGAACTTCAGCGTCAGAGTCAAATTGCAATTAACAAAATGAATCAATGGTGTGGAAAAAAGTTACCATATGCAGAGAAAACAGTCTAAACGGCAAATTTGACCCTTGTCGACCTCCAACAATATTGTTAAACGGTCGAAACATGAAAAAGGTCAAGTCTGTGAGGTATCTGGGAGTTGAATTAGATGGACGAATGGGCGTGTCAAGAGAGGGATGGGAACTGAATCTCAAAATACTTGTAGTAATCTACAAAGGTGTGGCGGAGGCGCTATTCACGTAGGCCACGGCTGGTTTGTGTGGCAGGTAAAATTGTCACCACTTCAGATCATTGGAAAGTGCTCAGAGTAATATCTTGCTAGAAGTAACAAAGGCCTACCGAACAGGCCGGCATACTCCCGGTAGACATTTTAATACAAAAGCGAGCGCACTTGTACTAGCTAAGAAGATGTGTCCAAAATGAAATAGATGTACATGTGCATGCTACAGATAGTAGATATAGTAGACTAGTTAGATGAGCCAAGTTATCTCTGAACATGATAAGTTTAAAGCCTATCCTGCAGGGCTTTAAAATAATAGACCAATGAAAGACGTTAAACACCTACTTTTTGAATGCAACGAGGTGACTGTTATGTCACTTAAACGTATGGCTGGGTAATACAAAGATAGAAGACTTACCACTGCCAGCATTACTTTGCGAAGACGTTCTTTCCAAGTTCCGAAGATATTATGCTGAACTGATCAAAGTCTTAAAAGAACGGAATAGTGTGATATAGTAGACCGAAATCCCGAACTGTATATGTCTTCACGCAACTCGGGATGAAAACGTTGCAATTTTTCAATTGCGACGGTTAAATGTACTACGGCATGTTGACTACGGGTAATAACTGGCTTCCTTTAGTATTTCTTGTGCAAATCGCAAACGTTGTGTTACTCCAAACTATTGTCGTTGGGCATCGGACTCTTCGCGTGTCTCTGATTCGTGTCAAAAATGTTGTAATTTAATTTTATCTGACGTAGGATTATTAATCTTAAACTACGCTTTAGATCAAAGGAGCTCTAACGCGCATTATTGAGTGTAGTCGATCTATGAGCTAAACCCCAATCTGTCATCTTTAATGTTCGGATACAGTAGCATTCTACGTGATTACTACATTGTCTTAGAACATCAAATTATCGGAGAAAGTTAAGGACTTTAAAATTAAAGAGTTTAACGCAACGTTCAAATTTTGTGAGAGGTGAATGGCATACCTTGTACTGTAAAGTGCATTTGAGCAGCAATTGTAAATAAAAGGATAACTTACTGGCATCTTACCGTTTTAATGAATTTTGACATATTATATCAAAATCTAATGAACTCATATACAGTGTAACAAAATAAAGTGAGATGACTCAAAACTTTTGCTCTATTAACCACAATTCAACTTGCAAATATTCACAAGAGGTCAGTACATAAATTTTATGACTTTAATTTTACGGTAATCTTAACCATAAAAACAATACGTATGTTGAAAAGGCAAAAAGGACTAGAATATATTGTGTACACATTCTTAAGATGACTTCATTTATGGTCATCCTCAAGTATGTAGTAAATTTGAATTTTGTTAGGAAAGTGTATTAAAGATTTGATCAGCCTTAGATTAATTTACTTAGAATCGATAATTACAATATTTATTTTAATATTTAGTGAAAATTTGATTGCAGCAGGGTTTTAGGAACGTCATGTCATATACAGTCTATACCACAATCTTACCAAGTTATGCAAATTAAAAATAATTTAAATCTCGACATAAATGGACACCCCTAGATAAACGATGTGGGTATTTTTGTTATGCGCAAATAACAGCATTTATACTAAATGGTGCAAATATGTTTTACACATTTTCTATGAAGCAAAACCTTAGCATTCCACCAACCACCATCATTTCGAAAGTTTATGGATCGCATTGCGGATACATTACTCTCTTAAATGTTTGTATTTCTTTATGGAAGAAAATCTAAAAAAAATACCAAATAATAAAAAAAAAGTTTCGAACACAGGAAAAAGCTCACCGCACAACCGAAAAAGTAACAAATATTTAAATTGGAATTTTCCTCTTTAAACTTATCTATTTTATTTGGTGCTAGCTACTATACAAAGTATATTGTGCCAGTTGAAGCGGGGAAACGTGAAAAGTAATTTCCATAAATTTTTACTTGTCAAATCTTTTTATATTCTTCGTTCGTCGCGCAATAAAAGTGTATATTACCAAAATAATGGAAACTTCTGAAAATGTATAATAAAGTTGAGAGCGTCTATGTAAATGAACACAAGGAAAGTTAAAATATTTTTATGACACTTCCCAAGAACATTTGTCTATGTTTTTTTAAACAGTTTCCTAAGTTAAGTGTTAAAAATTATTTTTACGAGATTATTCTTGATAATTGCCCGTTCACGAATAATAAAAACGTCATTTCCATGGACCCAATACATCGAAAATTTAATTTTCGAAAAAACGAAAAAAATGTTAATAATGAACAGCACAGAAAGAGATGAGATTTGAAATGAACTCATTTTCGGAGTAAGGTTAACATGGCTAACCACGAACAATTGCATCAGGCAAATTTGGAAACATATTTGGTGCAAATTTTGTTTTCTGATTTTAACGGAATATGCCGTATGGCATATATAAGTTAACACACTCCACCTCCAGGCGCATTCAGGGCACCCAACAGTTGGGAACATGTTGAGTAAAATCAAAGCCAACGTTATAAAAATTTTCAGTACTATGAAATTTTGATATTGGCGATGATTTCACTAATCATGATGCCAACAGGTCCTGAATGCGCCCAATAAGTGAGTTGTAATCCAAATGTAAAACGATAAATAATTAAATAAAAATTTAATTTTTTTTAGTTTGAACTTAACCAAAAAGTTAACTGGCGCCGAAACAGGAACTCTTGATCAGAGGTCCAAGCGCGATTTAGTAAAATTTAACCAATAATTCAAATTAAATTTAAACATTAATTTAGTGAAATAAATTTACTAATTGCACAGTAATTTAAATACAACGAATTTAACCACTAATTCTAATCGAAAGTAAAATTACCCAATAACATTTTCAATAAAGTTTAAAGTAAAGTTCGTATTTACAAGCAATTTGTTAAAGTTAACCATTACGTAACGAAAATGTGAAAATGAAAGTGTAACCAAACAAAGGAAAAGAAGCCCCGAAGTAACCCATACTAGGGAGGAAGCGGAGTTGACATAATATCGAAGATAACCAAAATCGAACTGATTCAGCAGCGGCCCAATCGGCTCAAATACATTTGCTAGCTTTTATGTAAGTCAATTTTTTCATATTCTAGTAACCCAAAATAATAAAAAAATTATATGAAGTTCAGAAATAAGTTAGAAATTCCTAAATAGAAAAAATCATAAATTTTTTTGTTGTATCGAAAAATTTAAAATTTAAGTGAACCAAAAATAAAGCAAAAAGAAGTGAATCTCAAGATAATCATAGTAACCAGAATTAAGAGAAAAATATTTGTACAGGGAATTTAAAGAAATTCGAATAAAATTAGCGATTCCAAGTTCGGGAACGCGTTCAATCTCGACCAACTTTCAAGCAAAATTTCCAAAATGAAATGCATCGAATCGAATGCATAAGAGAATTTTCGGTTCAACCAGGAGAATTTAGCTCCTGGAAGAAAAACGTTGACAGTATATTAGACATTTACTGACACTTAAAAGGAACGCCCAAATATTACAGAATTCTAAATATTATCAGAAATGAAATAGTAGTCCACGCGGACGTCGCGCACGAATCATACAACACACTCCTGAATTGGGAAAAGATTGCGAAGTGCTAAACCTTACACAACGCATATAAACGAGATTTAGGTACCCTAGAGTATCAAATGACAACCTTGATACAAGGAAGTCAGTCAATTCCAAAATTCTATCAGAGGGTGTATCAACACTTAACATTGATACTAAGTAAACTGCAGGACAGTGAAATGGGGCAAACATCTATAAATAACATGACGCGATGCTATCGAGAGAAGGCACTCGACACTTTTATCAGAGGATTGAAAGGCGATTTGCCCTGACTATTGAGTATTAGAGAACCCTCTGACCTACCTCAAGCATTGCATCTCTGCCTAAAGTTACAGAATATGGACTACAGAATGTATTATGCTATAATAGCCATCAGGGTATTCCAAGAAAACAACCAGTTTCTTCACTTCTTCCCATAAGGAGAAACTATGCTCAACCTTCACAACAGTGCCGATAAGGAACATATATCCACTCTATCATGGGCAATTTAACAACCACTAATTGGAGTATTCAAACTATCCACCACCAAACTGTCCCCAAAACAATCAGGGTGCTATAAAAAAAACCTTATGCTAACCAATCACACAAATTCACTACCCAAATAAGGCTCAACGAATTTATCGCCAAGAGCAAATTGACGAAGACCAAAATTTACAAAATTACCAAGAGCAATTGACGGAATACGATACTCAATACGAACAAACCTTGGTAGAATATACGGAATCACACTCTATGCCTGAATTAGAATACGATCCTGACTCTATAGAACATTCAAACGAACAAGAGGAGGTAATCGAAGCATCAATTTTTTAGGCTAAGGAGCTCCTCGTTTCCTTACCTAGAACATGTAGCGAAGAGTGGGAAAATATTTAAGTTCCTGATAGATACAGGGTCTAATAAAAACTATATTCAACCGCAATACGTACGCAATCTTGTCCCAAATGAAAAATCGTTTATAGTGAACTCTGTGGCGGGTAGTATTAAAGTTACTCACCAAGCTATGATACACCTTTTTGGTTCAGACAGGAAATTAAAATTATTTCTATTACATAGCTTAAAATCGTTTGATGGAATAATTCGGAACGATAGCTTAAAACAACTTAGTGCCACTATCCATCCAAATATTAAGCAACACTTATCAAACTCTGTCAACAACGTAACCCTTACCTTAGAGTATCCCATCTGAATTATTCACAAAAACAACAACTAGATTAAATAAACGCTACATGCCCACGTCTTTTTTCGACCCTGAAGAAAAGTTAACCTTCACGACAACGGAAAGGGAGAAATCCGTACCACAAATATGGATCCCGTATACTCTCGCCCAAATCCATATCCCGTATGTTTACAGGGTGTAGTAGAAAAACAAATCAAACAACTTTTCAGATGAAATCCAAATGAAATGTTTGCAGGGGGACCAGTATTACCGTACTATTTATTGGGAGATGAAGCGTTCGGTAGGTAAATAAACTGTATTTTTATTTTATTTCAAAATATGTAGGCCTTAAATCTTGGTTAATGATCCGCTAACCTGGAAAATCAACTGGCAATTTAGAATATTCTAAATTAATATATAATTCCCGTCAATCAAGAGCTCGACGAGTGATTGAAAATACTTTCGGCATATACTTGTAAGTAGATGGAGAATAGTATCGATAACGCATATCAAATTGTTCTGGCTGGTGTTTGCCTACATAATTTTTGTCGGAAGAATCGGTAAAGCCGCACCAGAATAGGTATTTGGTATCATCTACAGTAGACCAAGAAACAACACTAGGGAGGTCGTTGAAGGAAGATGGCGCACAATTGTGATAATTGTGATAACTTGACACAAATTGCATGACAAGGTTATTGACTCAATTTAATTACATATTTATAAATAAATCCATAATTTTTGTGAAATAGGAGGATACAATGCGTCCACATCAGCTATAGAAGCTAGAGATATACTTCGAGAACACTTTATGACAGATGGCTCAATTCTCTGGCAATGGTTAATGGTGGAATCAGTTTTAAAAGCTATAAAGAATTGCTACTGGATTATTCAAAATTATAAATTTATTAGGGAGACAGTATAATTCTATAAATAAATAATAGCAATAAATTTTTTTTCAGAGCCACATGATCACAACATTAAATTCGCCGACCTTCGATTAATATCATCTTATTATAATTTTAATCCTACTTTTGATTTAATCTAGCTTAATTTATTTAAATCTAAGTAGAAATAATATTGGTTAAAAGTTAAATTCTTCAAATTGTAATTCTCTCATGGTCAGGGTTTTCTACAGTTTCCCCTAACCATCCATTGACACGAAAGAAAGTATTTTAAGCCGCGTATTTATTGGAATATTACAATCTTCGTTTGTCAATGGACGGAATCGATGAGAGTAATCCAAAGTCAGCTGTAGCTGCCGAGAATGCAATAAACATTGTAAATTGCTTTCTCGGATTTTATTTTATTTTAATTTAATAAATGATCCGTCCAATGAGCTCTGTTGTGGGATTTGGTGAAAATAATATATTGGTTTAAACCTAGATGAATTTTATTTTGTACAGTTTGTGTATTGACAACGTAAAAATTGAAAAATTTCCACCGCCGATCGAAATAAAAACACCATATGGTCAACTGTTGTTTTTTTTATTTAAAATTTCTAAATTTTATTTTGTATATAGCAGCCTCATAGCAGCCTCATAAAAATTTTGTAAGACACGCAAGAACCATGCTTCTGTGTCCCCAACCCTTTGCGCCCTATCCTCCGGTTTTCTTTCGCTTAGTTCCATTGCACTTGCACTTAACGGGACTGCTTCCACCAGTTTGTCAATTGACCCACTCACTGTGCAGTCGTGGCTGTGCTCATCCGACAGACTAGAAGATGGTGTGTTTGATAAGGCAGACTTACGTCAACCAGTATTTTTTTAAAACATATAGTGGTTAAAACAGCATTGGAAACAACCAAAATTACTACCGCCGAGTAATTTTGGTTGTTTTCATCGTTGTTTTCAGCGCTTTAACCACGATACGTTATTATAAAATTTGTAAAAAATTTGGAGTTTAAAAAACGATAAGTTTTTATATGGGATTGGTGGGTTTCCTTACTAATATCGTCAACAAAACAACAACAAAAAATAACAATCTGAAAACAACGCTGAAAACAACGACGAAAACAACCTTGTGAATGAAGCCTCAGATATATACAACCATATTGGCCAGAAATATGGTGGAAAAACGTGTACCGAAACCGCAAAATTTGCATGGGAGCGTAATAATCATTAAGACTGAAATTTGGAAAAAATGTTTATTCAATGGTAAATTAGAGGCAAACGGAACATAAAATTAGTAAACTGTCGACGCTGCTTCGTTTACCGCATGAGTAAACTTATATAGTGTTAAATGTCCCTCACTTTCAGTATTCGGGATCCAAGCGATTATCCTTTACGAATTCGTCCATATGGTTTTTCCTTTTGTGTTAAATTAGCTACAGCAAATGTCATATGATTCTAAACTCAACTTTATCTCAAACCATGTCGCAACGTAAAGTTAAAACTGAAATTCTAAAGAATAGTGGTCGATATCATCAGTAAGAACTCTTAATATAATACCTGTAACATCAATCTTGAGATCGTTTGTGGGAGATACAAATGAAAAAACACGACACCGAAAATGCAGTTCTACCACAAGAATTTTTTTAAGCTGTATTTGCCAGAAAGCATCACTGAGATCAATTCTGGTGATGTACTTGGTCTATGATAAAGAAGGAAACGATTTTTTTTAGTTATTGAGTTATTCTTTTGCGGATGAAAAGAAACTCTCACTTTTTGTGTTCAATTTTCGAATCAGGACTGGGAAGGACCAAACACTTTTGCTTTCTTACATTTTTCGCATTTATTGCATCGTATCCAGCTCACCATAAATTAGTTTTTGAGTATCTGAAATAACTTAAAAATGGCATCGTTTTACCGAAGAAGTATCACATACACAGATAGCAAGATAGTCCCTACCTAATCCTTGATTATTAAAGGACAGAAAAGACTCTTTGATAAAAACAATAACTTGTCTTTGCTTATTTATAAAAGATTGTACCACCATTGAACGTTATTGGGTGACCGATAGCCTACACGTATCTTTAGCTAAAAGTTATTCGTCCGCCTTTCCTTAGATACTAACGGACGCTCTGCTATCTAATAACGCTAAATCAGTTTTGTCGGAATAATTATATTTACATGAGGAATTAAATGACGGTGCTTTCGCAAAGAAGTTAATGTTAGGCGTTTAAAAAATATCTTGGTTTAGCAATGTAATTTTGGGATTGTGTGCGGTCATATACTTACAGATTGTTTTTTTTTGTATGTCAGGTTTATTAACTCTGTCCGAAATGAGAATTGTTTGGGTAGTTGTTGACTTGGTAAATTTATTTATTATTTCGAATTGTCTCTGACTTCCAAACTCGAGTTTGATGTTTTCAACATATACAATGGGGTTTATTAGGTCTCGCGCACCCAAATCATGACAAAATATGTCATGCCTTTATATCAATGAGCCAATTCCTGACAGTTCAAAAAAATTAAAAAGTTGTCAGAAAGTTTAGTTAGCGTGTGACGATTTTTTATTTTTAAAATATTTTGTTTACCATCGCTAGAGGCTTCTAAATGTGAAATTAGTAAATTTTAGTTATTTGGCTTTGGTCCGAAGTTCGTCTATCGACCTGATACTGAAAGATAGAGTAGAACTCTATAATGCTGGATCGATGTTATCGCGTACGATTTCCAAACATTTATTATCCTTAACTCCACATTGTAATCGGCTACGTTGTAAGTCGCACGAATGGGTTTCTTTAGAAAGAACCATTTGTTCGCAAACATCAGTAAGGCCACACTCAGGGGTTTTCGCAAAAAATCGAAAAAAAATGATTGCGATAATTTCAGCTGAAAATGGTTTTAGGTAATGATTGTTGGACGTTAACTAGGTTAACTACTGGAAATTGCCGGTTGAAAGTGCTGTTATTGAAAGTTTTGATGTTTTTGGATTCGAGAAGTTTGGCAATCAAACCTTGATTGTGGGCGAATTAGGCAACATATTGCAACAATTTAAACGCGGATCAATTCAGAATTCCCTAAATTCATGAAACCGATCAACATTTACAACGATCAACATGCCGTGCTTGTAAGAAAACGTGGCAAGAACGAATCTAACTCCATGGAAGACACCCGATTTCTATGAGCGTGATACAAGCGCTACTGATTCTGGCTGTCGAAACTGGATCATTGTTGACATTAGTTAAAAGTGGTGAAATTTTCGAACTGCGTATACTGTGTTTAATGATAATTGTTTCTAGACAATGGTTAGGAATATTGATTACGGTCGATTTTATTGAAGATAAAAGTTGCGAGATAAGTTTGGACATCGGAACATATTTAAGATTTGCATGTGTTGTTTCCACTTCTAGCTTTAACCATTCTAGAACCGTCAGCGATAATTCCGCTCTGATTTTGAAATCGTTTTGGCAATGGCAAATGTAAATACTCTGAGTGTCAAGATTATCAGAGTTGATAACTCTTATATTTAACCAGTTATCAACAGTGAATGACAAAAATCAGGACATATTTTATGTAGCATCAGAGTCAAATAAATCAAAAACTTGATGCATATTGCGTGGCAAATTTTATTATGTTACACCAAATATGACTTTATTTTTGAGACAAATGTTCACTGTTAATGCCACAACTGAAATTTAATCCCCCCTAATACGATAAATTTTTAAAATGAGATCTAGCCATTTGCAGATTGGAACCAGTCCAAATTACCATTAAATATGCGTCCAGCTTTCAATTTATTTGACATAATAAAATATGTCCTGATTTTTAACACAGTTGTTCCTGTTAGTGCCACATCTAAAATGCATTGCCCCCTAACACGAGAAATGTTTAACATATGATCAAAATATTTACGACTTCAACGAGTTCATTTTACCTTTAAACATGCGAATTATTTAGAATCAACTTTTTTTGGCAACAATTTTCTGCTACCTTCAAGTACATGACATTTTTGGCTAGCGCACAAGGCAATTTCAAACACTTAAACGTAGCAGTATATAAATCATCTGTAAGTTAGGAGCTACCTAACTGAAACAAAAAATAATAATTTAATTGACCTTTTCAAGGTCATTTTCGGGAGAGTTAATTTGGCCATTTCGATCCTGATGGTCAATACTTATGGTCACATTCAAAGAAAATACGATATCTACGAAAATTTACTCAACCTCATCTTATAATCCACATCAGTGATAACAACCAATAGTTTTAGGCCTTTTTTACGGTTCGCAAACGAGCGTGTACTTAATAAAAATAAAAATGGACATGTCTGCCGTCTATGCCTTTTAGAACCTGTATTTCATAATTAACATCACATACACGCGAGAGTTCAGAAAACGTAAAGTTAAACTATCAAAATTAAAATAATAATTTAGGATGCTTACCGAAAAAAATTCTAAACAACTATCCATGCACAATCTACCACAATTTATAATTTTAGTAAACACTTTCAGGTTTTACTGTTCTACTACACATGTTAAAATTAAGAACTTGCCACGGTGGCCTCTCGATTGAACTGAATAAATTTAATATATTGAATTTCGTTTGTTGTGTGTGTGTGTATGTTCATCATCTATATACACATGCATTACGTTCCCCGCCGCACACGTTTTACCAAACACAATTGCAAAAGAAATCCAATTGATTGCAATATAGACAACTACATGCGTGAAACACACTGTTGGTATATTCTTCACCTACATCATTAAATATCATATTGCCGTGCAATACAACTACGCAGCGGCATACCGTAAAATACAACCAAAACAAGGCTGATGAGATATAGGGATTCGAACCGCTCATATAGAATTAATAAAATTACGCCACTACAAAAAACTAATTTTGCATTTCATTACAATGTTTTGCGTGCTACAAATGCATGCCTCCGTTCATGCAGGCGTTATATACATGTGGAAAAGAATAGTTTGGATACCTGGAATACCATCAGAGTCTTCCTTATTTTCTAGTCAATTGGAGAACATCACAATTTCTTCAGACGAAAAAAGCGGCACGTGAGTTATTTCTACACTTGCTCCCTCGGTATACGTTCCGAGTCTTTTGAGAACATGGTGCGGCTAGTTTTTCCTTTGTTGCGACCTATATAACGATATTTGAATGATTTGCATCAGCTTTTCGGCTACATCTTTGTAACCATGGAAGATATATTTAATCCCATCGAATACGTTATTTCAGGAGCAAGATTTGATGTTGTTGATAGAATGTCACAATTGTTTTCTATGTTTGAAGTAATTGGATCGTAGACTTACACTTGGCCCCCACCATTATATTCAATTTTAATTAAGTTTCGGTCGCTTATTTGATATGCTCGTTGATTTAGATTAGGAATTTGTTGTAAATAAGTTTTGCACTTCAAATTCACAATTTTGCAAATGATATTCATTTTTTTTTGTTCATTCACAACTTTTTCCAAGTCAACCACAATTTTTTATACTTCATTGTCAATTAAATCAACCAGAATTTTTTGCAAAGCAGATTCGTCTTTTTTCAAAGTAACTTCAATTAAATGTAGAACACATTCAAATAGTTTTCAAGTTTTAATATTTCAAGTTCGGAAATTTTTACAATTCAAAATCAACTTTTTGCAAAACCAATTCAGTGCTCCCAATTCTTAACCGATTATGTTGGGATTGGGTATGTTAGATGGAAATATGATGTTTCAATGACTTTTGGAAGAAGTTCTGGAATATGGCTACCTTAAATGGAGCTCGGTAATTTCTTAACCGATTATGTTGGGATTGGTTATGCTGGGTAGAAATGGGTTTCTCAAATAACTTTTCAAAGATGTTCTGGAATATGGCCAGCTGGGACGAAACTCGGTGATTTCTTAACCGATTATTATGGATTGGATATGTTGAATGGAAATGCAGGTCTTAAACAATTTTTCGAAAAGTTCTGGAATATGGCCATCAGGGGTAGAACTCGGCTCGTTTTTAACCGATTATGCGATGGAATTTGATATGTTGGATTCAAATGGGATTCTAAAATGTTATTGGAAGAAGTTACGGAAAAGGTTCCCTCGAACTCGACCATTCTTTAACCGATATTAGGTAATTGGGTTTGTTGGTTTCTAGAAGAAGTTTTTTAAAATAACCACCTAGAACGGGTCACGGCTATTACTTAACCGATAATAAAATGATAAGCCGCTGTATGTCAACTTAGCAAATGTTGTGTAGGTTAAAAAAATTATCAGATGTTATATTTCTGTTTGAATTATAAAATGGAGTGCACAATTGTTGAATCACATTTGTTGAATACGTTGATTGCCTTTTGTGGCCCTTTCCCCAAATATAGGTTCCCCTTCAGAGGATAGCTTTGCCGCCGTCGCAGATCCACCAAATGTTCATCCCATGTTTGGCCGACTTGGAGGGTATATTTTGAAGAAAGGTTACTCTGCCTCGAGGAACAAATTGCTCATTGACGGTGAGGTATTGTACGAGGGTATAATTTTTTATAAAAATGGCATTTATTGCATCCCAAGTTTTCCGAAAAGGAGCAACTTTGGCACGGTTCCTTTTAGCATGCGAGTTGTTTTATTATCCGAATTGAATACATCTGAACAATAAATTAAATCATTGGCAAGGCATGGCTTTGAATAGAATGTTACCAAATACAGGATGCCAAAATTCCTGAAATCTGATATGCCATGCTTCTTTAGACCGGCGTATCACCGTACAAGCCCTTACAGCTTATAATAAGATGAATAACTTGATAGATTATAATAGCGAAAAAGCAACTCCTGGTGAATTCGCGTGTCTGGTGGAAGTTTTACCTTGTTTATACTACATCTAATAAGTTTACAAATGGATATACTTCTTGCGGAAATGGTCTTCTATTCCATTGGGTTCCTTTCTTTGCAGCCAAAATTTTATTTTGACTCTCATCACTTTCCTCCAAAGCAGCTCGAACTTCTTCTTCCGTCCACACATGGTTTCAGTTTGATATACTGTAGAACATTACAAAACGTTATATTTTGATTTTGACAATTTACACACATGCTTACCTTGTAATAATATATCACTTGTTCAATTGCCATTCACTTTATTGGTATGTAAATTAGAATTATAAAATAAATAGGTGCATTACAATTTTTTTGATCACGTATAGGGTTAAGAATCCCATTTTGATCCACCATATCGAATTTCAACATAACCGGTTAAGAAATTGACGAATGCCGTGCCAGGTGGTCATATTCCAGAACTTTTCCAAAAATCATTTATCCAACATACAAAACTTCATCAATATTAGTTAAGAAACGGCCGAGTTCCGTTCTAGGTAGCCAGATCCCAGATAAATTATTTAAGAATCCAATTGTTGCTCAACATACAAAATCCCATCATAATTCGGTTTAAAAATTACCGAGTTCCGTCCCAGGTGTCCCTATTTCAGAACTTCCTGGAAAAATTATTTAAAAACCCCATCAATATCGGTTAAGAAATGGCCCAGTTCCGTCCCAGGCGGCTATATTTCAAAAATTCTTCCAAAAACATTTAAGAACCAATTTCCATCTAACATAACCAATCCCAACATAATCGGTTAAGAATTGGGAGCACTGAATTTGTTTTGCAAAAAGTTGATTTTGAATTGTAAAACTTTACGAACTTAAAATAACAAAACTTCAAAACTATTTGAATTTGTTCCACATTTAATTGAAGTTACTTTGAAAAAAGACGAATTAAATTGTGGTTGACTGCAAAAGTTGTGAATTAACTAAAAAAAATTCAATATCATTTGCGAAATTATGAATTTAAAGTGCAAAACCTGCACTTCTAAAAATATTCCTCAGTATATTCCAAGAATCCTTTGTGGTAACTCTTACTGAAGAATTATTTTCGAGTAATCGCGGAATTAAACAAATATTTCAAAATCAAAATAATCTCAAATTAAAATTCGAATATTAAATTTGATGGAGCAGACGTCGTGATGCTTTAGGGCACTGGTGCTTTAAAAAGGGACACCAGCTTACTCGATTAACTTTACATGAGCTTTACTAATTTTACCAATCCTAATTTTTTTTGAATATTTTGTTTATTGTAGTGGCTTCCTTGGCGATATATAAATTATTTGCCCGCAGATTTTTAGAACCAAATTTGTACCCAAATTAGATTATTTCGATATAATCAATTAGCCTTCTTTAGGAGCATGAATTGCTGCTATTATTAACATTTTGAAAATGTTTCTTTCTTTGTTCATGGTTATTGGATCTTTGGAGGTGTTACATTCCTCGACGATTAGCTCCACGGCACCTTTAACAAACGCCTTTACCTCTAGCCCTGCTAATCGCCCCAATTCATTCTTTCCACATTCAATAATGGCGGTGTCTCTTAGGTTGTTCTATTGAAAGGCCGTCAATCTTTGATGTGACGACAATGTACAGGAGACGACTGCAATACTAGTCCTCAGTTACCATTAAGGTTTGAATTTCTTTGTTTTAAGACTAATTTTGAGGCTTGTGATAGTACCAGGAATCCCTGGCAAGGGTCTTATAATAAAAACCTTAAAATGTACAGAGTAATCAAAATATTTGGAACCGGTCTTCAGATTAAACTGTGATTCCAAGAAGTCTTGCTTCTTGATATATTCTGTAATTAGCTCCATTCAATGCCACATACTAGAATAAACCGAATCAGTCATGTGTTAGGTGTCGAATTTTTAGTATCTCGCTTTTAAATTCAGCTAAAAAATAAATCTGGCTTTATGTCACATACGCAAGATAGATAAAAATCTTCGTTTTAGTTTAAACATTCGAAAGATTGTTAAACCCGCCCGAGTTATAGAGTAAAACTGCTCAACTTTCTTTTACTGAATTTTTAATGAAAATATTTAAATTAATCGGAATTTTGGTAAAACTGTCAAATTCAACTTTATTGAAAATATAATTGTTACAAAGATTTATTATTGAAATATTCGCCATTTTTATCTACGGTATTTTGCCATTTGTCACGTAGATGATGAATGTCTTAATAGTTTCGAAGCAAGAAAGTCATTGAGCTATTTTTGCACATCTTAAATTTTTGTATACCGCTGATCTTTCAAATATGATGATATCGATATGAATAAGTGGTAATCAGAAGGAGCCAAGTCTGGAGAAAACCCGCATACGAAGAAGATGAGTTCCTGGGTTAATTTTGATGTATGTAGACAGAATTCTGCAGCAATAACATCGTCCGCCTTCCTTTTGATCCATTTGATCAATTGAGGCTGGTAACGTTCAGTTGTAACAATTTGACCTAGTTTCAGAAGCTCGTAGTAATTTACTTCCTTTCCAATCCCACCAAACACATGCAGTAACACTTTCTTGGCATGAATATTCATTTTTGCAACTGATGTTGATGGCTGGCCTGATTCATTCCATGAATGAATTTGTGCAATAAATTATTTCTTTTGTATCGAGAAAGCAAATTTATGCAAATGTCAACTCTTCGGTTCTTGTTTTCTTCGGTCAGTCTATGAGGAACCCATTTCCCTTCCTTCTTTATTGTTCTCATTGCATGCAATCGAAGTGATATTGCTTGGAGAGTAACTCCTAACTGTTCTGCAAGCTCCTTTTGGGTTTGGCATCGATTTTCCTCCAGTAAAACTTTAAGTTCTTCGTATTCAAATTGTTTTGCTGCATCTGGGCGCAAATCGTCCTCAAGACTAAAATAGCCATCACGAAATCTTGCAAACCACTATTTTACTGTTTAATGACTCACAGAATCTTCACCAAAAGTCGAAATAATCAATTCCATAGGTATATCCATCTCTTAAAATTGATGCACACGGAACGACAGCTTGAAAATGACTGAAACGTATGTCATAAAAATAACAATGACTAAGCTAGATATATCCAAAATGGCGGGCAATTTGGGTGCGTTCCAGTATATTTTAATACAACTTACTTCAATACCGAGTTTCTACTTGCACAACTAATATATAAAATGAAGAGATTGGTCTCCAAATGGCTACCGCGCTGCACTCTAGATGGTTGATGATTGAAGATCACCTAGTTAATGTAAACTCAAGGTAAGCTCAGATCACCTAGTCAATGTAAACTCAGATTAAAGTTTTTAATCATCGTGAAATGACCATTGAGTAAATCATGTTGAAATCCAGAAAGCAAAGGATAACAATGAAAGAATACTGTGAGTCATATTGGCCTATAGTTATTCATATTCGATCGAGCCTTCCGTGGATAGCAATAATAAAAATGTCTCTCAAAATGGACGTGACTAAGCCAGTCTACCACTGCATTGTTTAGGATGATGGACTGCAATCCGTCTGGGCCACAGTGTCATCATCAATCTGGACGGAACCGAAAGAAGACTTTATGCTGTCATATACTTGAAAAAGTCGCTTAGGATTTAAGATTCTTGAGATAAACCGATAAAATTCTTATAGACGTTCATATACCTTATTTAGAATATAATTTGACTCTAAATGCAAACTAAAAGTTTTTAATTTTTTTTGCTAATGTTCATTTCTAAGGTTGCGCAATCTTCTTTCTTCATTGTACTACCACGGACGACTTGGTCAGATGTTTATTTAGCTAGGTAGCTCTAATCCCAGATCTTTAGCATTCTTTTGAGAATTTTGAGAATTTTTATGAAATTCTGATTTAGGAATTTTGGAATCGAGTTCATCAAGATGAATTCTATGGTTCCTTGGCTTAATTGGCGGCTATGAAAGACATTCTCGGTACACATCCGTCTGTTGGGGGTGAATTGGGGGTGAATCGCACAGCGGGAATGCTCTACAAATTAGAATCATTCGATTTTATTTCTTTATATTCGTATAATAAAATTGATATTATTAAAATTTTATTGAACAGTAATATTATTTTATTAATATCGAAAAGCTGTTCCAAATATATTAGAAATAAAATTCAAAATAATTATTTATATATTTTCCTAATAATTTCAATTACTTCACTTCACATTGTTCATATAACTATGAATTAAAATATTTACATAGCACAAAAGCCATTTATACGATACGTATTGATTTCTGCTTTATCAATTAAAACATTGCTAAATATTTTTAATTAAGGAAACGATTCCCCAAAAAAGATATAAATTGTTAAATATTTAATTATTATTAGTTTTTGAAAAACTCACCCAAAACATACCCAAGAGGAAAATTTGTTCACCAAACCGGATATGTACGATAAGCGAACAAAAACTATCTCTTGAAAAATATTTCGGTTCACTAATAATTTTCAAAAAAAATCCTTAATATATTTTTGAGGTTTAAACAATTTGGTGAAAATAAAATAAAATTCAATATTTTATTGGAAAACACCAAATGCAAAATGAAATTATTTTGAATTGCTCAAATTAAATTTAACGTTCATCATCATATTGAGAAAATTAATTTTTATGTGGTTTGCCAATCATATTTTAAAACTATGGATGTCGCACCAACACCCATTATAGGGGGTAGGAACAAATGAATAGAAGGAACATTTTGTTTAACCCCCCAAATATTAGAAATTGAATCAAACAAACAAAAAAATCCATACATATATTTCAGTAACACCCGTTAATTCTTTAAATCAATTACAACAAATAACTGTATAAAGATTGAAACTATTTTTTGTACCTATAGTTATTAATGGCTCTGCCTTTTTAACACCCCATTCGTTTGGTCAGGATTGGTCACTAGTTTTTATCATTTGGTCACTTATGATTAAAAAAATTAAAAAATTCCCGAAGAGCATCTAATTTCGTTAAGTCAAGATTGATCAACACATTTTGGCCTTTGGTCACTAATGAGTCATTTTTTGTTGCGAGAAAACAAAATGAAAATTCTAATAATTCAATAAAATCAGGTTCGTCGCTTAGTTGGGAATTTCATTTTACAAATTTAATAACAAATCCAATTGGAATAAACCAATTAGATATAAATATATTTGTTTCAAATAATTGTATCTAAAGTGGAAGATATAAGATAACATCAACACAGTTTTTCGGTTCTTCATAACTCGTTGAGGATTGGTCACGAGTTAATTTCGTTTCGTCGTCCCTATTTAACCATTTATTCCGGACATTCGTTAAAAACTCGCCATTTCCACACGATTCTAAATGTTCGGGTCAGGAATAGTGGCCGATGATTATTACTTTATAAATCCAACGATCGGAATCGTTTAGTCGACTATCACTGAGGATTGGTTCCTAATTATTTTCTTTTGGTCATCCCTATTTAATCATTTATTGAGAAAGTTCGTTAAAACACGCCATTTCTGCACGCTTCGAAGAGTTCGAGTCTAGAGTAGAGGTCGATGCTAATAATTTTATAAATCCAATTATCGTAATCTTATCGATCGATTAGTGACCAATCCTCAATGACAGTCGACAAATTAATTCTAATCGTTGTGTTTATAAAGTTATTAGTTTTGTTCAAGTTGCCAGCCTCGTACACTTCGAATCGTATGGAAATGATGAGTTTTTATAGAATTTTCGCAATACATCATTACGTAGGGATGACCAAACGAAATCAACTAGTGACCAATCCTAAACGAGTTATGAATAACCAAAAAATTGAGTTGATTTTATCTTGTGCCTTCACTTTAGATACAATTCCTTGAAAAAAAAGATATATTTGTATCTAAATGGTTTATTCCAACTGGATTTGATATCAATTTTGAAAAATGAAATTCCCAACTAAGCGACGAACCTGATTTTATTGAATTAATGCAATTTAGATTTTTTTTTTTTCGCAATAAAAAATGGCTCATTGGTGACTAAACGCAAAAATGTGTTGACCAACCCCTACCGATTACATAACGAAATTTGATAAAAACGCTATGATTTTCTGTCAATGAGGTGCTACCTGGAAAATTTGGTTTTGAATTTTTCATTATTTATTTACCGTTTAATCGTAAGTGGCCAAACGATAAAATTTAGTGGCTAATACTACCCAAACGAATTCAATCATCATTTTTGTCAAAACCTTTAGATGAGGTGATTAAAAGGCGGTCGTTATTAAAGCTGGTTGGTACTCCAAAAGCAAAGTAATTATTTTTGCTATCGTTATTTAACGCCCCCGATTCAATGTTCAAAGCTAAGACACAATAAAAGTTGTTTATTTTATCTAAGAGATGGAGCTTTCAGTGCAAATTTTATATCATTTGCATTTCTTTATATTTTTAATTTGTTCTTTAGCTTTTATCGAAAAGAATAAAAAATAAATTGTGTTTTAATGATTAGTGGATTTTATGAAAATTTGTGTAAGAATATTTCTATATATTCAATTGTAATATAGATGATCAGTAAATATTGTGGCCATCAAATTCTATAACGCTATTCACAATAAAGTGATACGATCCGGATTTGACAGGGCAAATTGGTAATAATTGGTGACAAGGGTCAAACTGTGAATATCAAAAGATTTAAGTCTAGATATTTAACGAATAGACGTAAAGTTGTTGAAATAACGCTCTAACTTTCTAGAAAAAAATATTGTACGAAATTTTTGGCAACTTTTCTAAAAGTTATTTTGGAAATCAGACAAGGTTTGATGCAACAAATGCATTAAATGACAGAACAAATTATTCAAACTGGACCAATCGAAAAAAGTTGCATCGAGGAGGCAGTAAATAAGGAGAATTACTTAGTTTACATTTCAAAAAGAAAAAAATAATCTACTCGAGATTTGGATGTTTAGCCTTTTGTAGAATCGCCGTCTAATAGTTTGTCAGCGGGAGCCGGGAAATCGGTGTTCTTGGTGAGTAAGAGATTTCTAGCGGTTCGCCTAACGGAGAACAACATAAAACTTGAAAAAATTGATAATCTCAAAGGTGGTTAGGAGACGCAGATAATCAAACACGAATTTCAACTCATGGATAATGTAGGAGAAATCGTTGTCAGTGCGCCGTGAAAGTATCGGCGATGATCTTAAAGAAGAATCGTGGCTGCTACGTATGGACGAAGTAGAGATACATAACTTGCGGCTGGTTTGATACTGGATTATAAAAGCGGATATTATGATCGGTTGAACTAACACTAGCTAGAATATTGAAATGATTTTGCAGGTGGTCAATCAGTTGTGAATGCTAAGGCAGCAATGGCGATAGAAAATTCTTGAGAAGACCATTCTTCATTTTTGACTAGATATCTAGAAGGTCAGGAATTTTATTTGGGTTCGTAGGCCAGTAGGTTGGAGATTTAAGAAGTTTGATTTAGTCTTCTTTTGTTGGGTTATATCTGGGTGGACAGTAGACTGCTGTTAGGTACAGTAGTTACTTGCATTGCTTCCTCGTTTATTTTTAGTTCTTCGTGATGTTTAACATTATCCTTAATAAAGATTGCTGACCCCCTCTAGCTCTTTTTGCTGGATGTTAAACTTAAAAGTACTGGTACCCACGTGTTTTGGCATATAAAGTTCTGGTAAAATGATTTTCGGAGATTAGGCATATATTAGTTTTTTTGTGTTTAAAAATACTTCTAATTCTGAAATGTGTTGCGCAAGGCCATTAACATTCCAGGTCGCAATTCCTAAATAGAGTGCCTTTGATTTTTCTTCTTAAGTTTGTATGGACTAGAATGAAGGTAGTCGTTTTTTCAGTAGCTCGCCCACAGATTCTAGTCTTTGGTCCTGCGCAGCCTGGTGTAAATTGATAGCGTTTAGCTTCTGAAGTACTTCTTGCAGGACAAGGTTTTTCTCATCGGTGCTTTCTTGATATTTTCGTTCTGCTTAGCCATTTGTGCATATTTGTGCATATGTTGTGCCTTCTCTTACTTTGGCGCAGTTTAGAGGGATTTGTTTTGCAGCTCTTTGTCTACCTCGCTATAATTTGCTGGGTGATGATTACCACAGTGTATACATTTAACTTGTTCGTTCTTACTTTTGTTGCATGCTTTTGATGGGTCTTTCCAAGTGCACTTTATGCATCTGAGCTCCTTATTACAGTATTTGCGTGTGTGGTTATACGCCTGACGGTTATAGCTTTGTGGCATTCTATTGATGTTCTTTTTAATATCTCAATTTAATGTCTATACCCTCTCAATGCTCTCAGTGTTGTCAAATGTTAGCATAAAAAGGGGAATGCCAACTTTGGTCATTACCTTTTCACCGTTTTCGTTTTTAGTGACCTTTTTCTTTAGTATGTTTATATTATTTAGGATTTTGAATCCTCTCTGACTAAGTTCTTCAATTATTTCATCGCTTAGGCATGCATGATGTAGCTCTCTGGCCATGACTTTAATTGGTTGCTCAGCTTTGATTTCATTCAGCTTTGATTTCATGTTTTGAGCGATGATTGCATTTGATAACATTAGGTAGGTTTCTGGATTAAGTGCATTCACTTTCCAAGCGTTATTATTCAGTGCAGTGACTTTATATTTCGTTTGGAACTAGCCTCTCTATTTTTCTAATTGTTTCGTATTCACTACGTACTTCAGCAACCGAAAGTATCAAAAGCAAATGCTGGCCAGCTTGCAGCATTTCATGACAACATAAATAAGGTCGTAAGGGGCTTAAAGGCGTTAGGCAAGGAGGCGGAGACACGTGATACCTGGCTCATTGTTAAGGCAATTGATCGACTTGATGATGAGACCAGGAAGGCTTGGGTATAAAACCGTACAGGAAGACTTTCCAACAGTGCAATGGTTTCTTGATTTTTTATTAAACCACGTCGATACACTTACAGAGATCAAACCGATCAGTGTGAAAGACACCAAATCACATCAATCCTCTAAGTTGTTACATTTTGACTCAATATCATTACAATCATGCCCACTCTGCCACTTCGAACGATATTGTCTTTTTGAATGAGCCAAGTTCAAATTCATGACCATCAATGATCGAAAACAACTTCTAAAGGAAATGCAGTGATACATTAATTGCCTCGGGAAAGACCATAGCGTTTATCAGTGCCGATCTAAAAGACCATGCAATCTTAGACATCATACCCTCGTTATTCTCCACCAACTGTCAATCAAGGTACATCGGCAGATGCCACACCATCTACCAACAAGACTCTAACTGCCTCCCCAGGAGAAAACTCATAAAAAAATCGTGCGTGAATAGATTAAAACTGAGTAACGCGAAGGCAAGAATCTTCTTACAAGGCATTGGAGGAACGATAGTGGGCTGTTTAAAGGGAATTACTAATATTACAATCAGATCGAGAATTAATCATGAAATCTCTTACAACATTGATGCCCTCATCGTAACCAAGCTAACCTCACAACTACCAACCAATCCAGTGATAGTGCAAATACCAAGTGGTAACGAAATTAGTTTGGCTGATCCTTTGAAAAATCAGGTCCTGTCGACGTACTTTTAGGCAGTGATTATTTCTTTAAAATATTGAATAATAGACAGGAGCGATGAACAAAACGTTATCTTCCAAAACACTCGACTGGGTTAGATCGTAGCCGGCGGAAGATCATCGACTACATCAAATCAGGTGCTTATCACGAAGCAACAAGAAGTCGAAATCGATAAGATATTACGACAGTTTTGGGAAAGTGAAAGTATACCACGAACAGTCGAACATACACCTGAAGAATCCAAGTGCATTGAACATTACAACAACACTGTCAAATGCAACCAAAATGGAAAGATAAGAGTTGCCTTACCATTCAGGAGAATTCCACCTAATCTGGGCCATTCCTTCAATATTGCATTGCGTCAATTCCAAACACTGGAAAAACGATTAAGTTGGAGTACATAACAAGCCACAAAAGCCACAAAATCGACAAGCCGAGTACTCAACCATATTACTTACCACATCATGGCGTTTTTAAGTGTTCGGACTCTTCGAAGCGTCGAGTTGTATTTAATGGCTTACAAAAAACATCGACAAGTCAGTCACTAAATGATGAGCTAATGGTGGGGCCAACAGTCCAGCAAGGCCTGTTGGAAATTTCTTCTTAAGGTTCAGAAAGTACAAATTTGTTTTCAGCGCGGACATCAAAAAGATGTGCTGTCAAGTGATGTTCCGAAAAGAGGACTCTGACTGCCAGCGTATACTTTGGCGAGAATCACTTGATCATCAATTGCAGTACTACAGACTACTGACAGTCACATATGGTACTGCATCCGCACCATTGTTAGCAACATATTCATTGAACTATATCGCCAATAAATTTCATGCCAAGTATCCAAACACAGCTGAAGTGCTAAAATCGGATGAATATGTTGAACGATGTGATCACCGGTTCAAGTACACTTAATAGAGCGTTAGTACTGCAAAATGAACCAATAGAAATTGTCAGATCTGCAGGATTTAAACTAAAAAAGTGTTCTGCAAATCCTTCCCATCTTTTGGATGATATCAACGAAGCTGATCGTTTAACGATCATTTAAAGACAGTGGGAAGATGATATCCATATTAGGATTGTATTTTGAACCATCCAGTGACATTTTTAGGTTCAAGGTGGCTATCCCAGAAAATTCTGTTATGACGAAACGCAGTTTATTGTCAAAATCATCGAGGATCTTCGACCCACTGGGTTGGTTATCTCCGACCACGATCTCCGGACGATATCTTGCCAGGGTCGTGTAAGACGAGTTGGAAAAGGTTCAGCAACGAGCTCAGCACAATCGAGCAATTGGAAATCAAAAGGTGGCTGTATTCGACCGAGACAATGAAGTTCATTGATTCTGTAATGCATCTAAGGACGCCCATGCTGAAGTTTTGTACACTTTTGCAATAATATCACTAACAGAAGCCTATACTAATATGATCGCAGCCAAATCAAGGGTAGCTCCCATAAAAACAGTTTCAATTCGGAAACAAGAGCTCTGCTCAGCTGCATTATTGGTTAAATTAGTGGAAACAGTTACAACGGCACTAAATTTCCAAACCACACAAAAACAATTGTTGTACACCGATTCCAAGAAAGTATTGAACTGGTTATCTAAACCACCTCAATCGTGGTCGACATATCTTTCAAATCGGACTGGACTAATACTATCCTACTCGAACCAAAATCAGTGGCATCATGTTAAATCAGCAGAAAATCCAGCTGATCGAGCAACTCGTGAAGTGCCACCAATTGAACTGAAAAATGATTCTTTGTGATAGATGGGTCCATCATGGTTATGTACCAACCCATTAGAAATTTCATCTGGAGCCATTGGAGTTACACAAGATGAACCAGATTCGCAGCCCTTCCATATAGTGCAACAAGTCGATGGATTTGGCCAGCAAATAGAAGAGGTGATCGCTCGAAGTATCCCATAATAATACGAATAGTAACTCGTATCCGCAGCATCTTAAATGCAAATCGATCAACTAAATCAAAACCGTACGGAAGTTTCACAGGAAGAAGTCAAGTCAATACATTCAGGACAGCTATCACCAAAAGGTAAGTTATTTCTTAACTCTACTCATCCGCAGACAATGATAGAACACTATCAAAGCTATTTCACGCAGGAATTTCGCAACTGGTTTGCTATACAAAGCAAAGATTTCACATTGTTCGCGGAAAGCACCTTATAAAGAAGATCATTCACCACTGCATTACTTGTCACTGTCATAAGGTCAAGGCTCAAACCCGGTTAATGGGCCAGCTGCAATCGTCAAGGGTGACCTTTGGAAGGCCATTCATCACAAGTGGGCTCGATTATGGTGGACCATTCCGAATTATAGCTCATCAGATACGTAACTCAAAAATATTTACAGGCTACATCTGTATTTTTGTGTATGGCAGTTCAAGCTGTTCACATCGAGCTGATTACAAATCTAAGTACAGAGTCTTTTTTAGCAGCATTGCGTCGATTTCAAAGTACGAGCTCCAAGACCTATTTAACTCAACACAATTTTCTCATAAAGTCAGTACTTGACGCCAAACTTTGGAGGTTTGTGGGAGGCTGCCGTCAAATCGACGAAATTTCATATAAAACGCGTTATCGGGGAAACCTCACAATTACTCACATTCCTAAAAGAAATAGAAGCCATACTTCACGTCCCATACTTCACGTCCGCTATGTCGCAACGATGAAAGTGAGGACCCACTAATTGACACTGATACTAGAGCCATAACTAATGAGTACCAACATTAATACATTGTCTAGATGGCAAATGATTCAAAAACTGATTCAGCAATTTTTTGTTCGCTGGCATGCCGAATACCTAACCACTCTGAACTAACTAAACAAGTGCAATCAAACAGTGAATCAAATTGAAGATGGTGATCTAGACATTTTAACGGAAGAAAACGTAGAGCCAGCACGATGGCCGTTAGCGAGAATCTTAGCAGTTCATCCTGAACAAGACAATTTAAAATGGGTTGTGACTGTACAAACCGCTACGAGTAAATTTAAGTGTCCGATTAATAAGATCTGTATAATTCCATTAATTGATTTATCGGAGTCAAGGGCGGCGGAATGTTCAACTTCGATTCCACAGTCATTTGGTTCAGAGTTCACTCATCACGAATTATAGATTTTATCCAAGATCACCTATAAAATCGAAAACTATGTAAACAATCAGCAATCTGTTAAATAATTTGACGGTAAATATTGATTATCTTATTTGATGCTGTACAGCAATTAAGTTTGGTTTATCTTTATCTAAAAACAAATTTAACTAATTTATCTATCAAAACTTTGTTTATCAACATTTGACATTTGTAGTCGTAGAATTGTTGTGTTGGTATGCTTCATTGGGAAATTTACTTCTTGTTGCCAATGAAATACGATAAATATTATTTCCCAAGTGGTATAATGAAAAGATCACTGCCATCTATCATTGAACATTATAATTATATTTTCAGCTATTAAAGAAATTCTGCACCCTTTTTGTTGAAATGATAATTGCCAACGTTCCTTTTTTATAATTTAGAATGGACTGGAATGAACTTCTTTGAATAGCTGTCCATTGAGTTGTCTAAGGATTTCTATTAATCAGCATTTTCTCTAGCGACATCGTGGTGGTTTTCTTGGTGCAGCTACCAACCTAACCGGTGAGATTGGTACTCAGTGAAGTGAACATCATTTGCTAGGTTCTCGGTGTTCGGTTATCCCGTTGTTTATCGGTCGTCAGAGCCTCGTTGGTTGATTATAAGGAAGCATCGCGTGCAAATGAGGTTGACTTTTGGGCTGGTATATAGACCATCTAGACTAACGCCCTTTACTCCCCATAAAATGTTGAAATTAAATGGGCACGATAGTTATGGGAAATATGCATCTACATAATTCACAAGAGTGTGTTAAGTTGTGACATGGTGTGCAATTAGAGAGTGCGAATATTGAGAAAAGGCACAATAAATTAGAACACTGAATGAAAGTGTTTATGCTCTAGAAACTGCAACTGATCCGGTTTATTCAAAATTATCAAATAATTTACTACTATTACATATACTATTTTACATTATACTATTTTTATTTTATATTTTTCCGCAATAATGAATAATTTTTTTTTTGCTTTATTAATTACAACTAAGACTGTGCTCATCTAGCAATTTATCTTTCACATTTACAAATATTACATTTCTTCCCAATGGTTAGTCCCAAAATTAATTAAACCTATTTAAAATATAATTTTAATTTGGTATGTTTACTAGGTCAAGTGGCCTCGTTCTTTGAAGTCTTCTTTCAACGACAGGGTTATCTATCATATGGCGAATATAGAGGTTTCCATGTTCCTGGAGCCTTATTTCGTGTTTGGCGGCGTGCTTTTTTATTTCAACTTTGATGTATTTCATCTGTGTTCCCTGTGAAGGTCTTCGTTTCTTGTGTACCACGGAGTATTTACGATGCTACGGAGAACCTTATTTTGAAACGTCTGTATCATTTTGGCGTTTGTTTGCTTAGTACATCCCCAGAGTTGAATTACCTAGGTCCATATCGGCTTCGTATTTGCCGATATAGCAGCAGCTTGTTGTATATTGTAAGCTCAGAGCCTCTACCTTTGAGCCAATACATTTTTCTGAACTTAATATTAAGTTCTTCTTTTTTCTTTTTGACGTGCTCTCTCCACTTGAGCTCGGCATCGAGAATCATGCCCAGATTTTTAGCTTTGTTTGCATATGGCACCGGTCGTGAGTTATTTACTATCGGTAGATGGGAAGTCTTTTTGTATGTAAAGTTAATATGCGTGAATTTCGTCCCATTAAGCTTGATTCTCCAGTGCTTAGTTCAGTTACAAACCGCATTGGTAATCGTCTTGAGTTTGCTCGTTGCATCAGCGACATTACTTCCAATGGCCATGATTTCTGTGTGATCTGCAAAGGTGGCTATGGTTCCTTCATCTGTTGTTGGAATATCCCTTATAAAGGGTGTTTTTTTAAGAGGTTGCCGATTTTTTTTTTGAATAAAACACATATAAAATTATGAAATGACCAAAATTTTTTTTTATTTGGTAGATAATTTTTTGGCATTTAACATTTAAACACAATTTCTGGCATATGGCTACCACGACTATTTTTCACAAATGTCATTCTGGAGGTCCAATTTTCCAGCACTTTTTCAAGCATTTGAGGGCGTATGTCAGCAATGACACGTTGAATATTGGTTTCCAAAGCGTCAATCGATTGAGGTTTATCCACATAAACCAATGACTTCACGTATCCCCACAAAAAGTAATCGAGTGGCGTCAAATCGCACGAACGCGGAGGCCAATTCACCGGACCATTTCTCGAAATAATGTTGTCGTTGAAAGTTTCTTTCAATAAGTCGATTGTTTCACGTGCTGTATGGCAAGTGGCACCATCTTGTTGAAACCACATTTCATTCATATCCATATCTTCAAGATTTGACAACAAAAACTCATTTAACATGGTTCTGTATCGATTTCCATTCACGGTAACGCGTCGTCCTTCCTCATTTTTAAAGAAATATGGACCGATGATCCCACCAGCCCATAGACCGCACCAAACAGTACATTTATCAGGATGCATTGGTAATTCTAGAACGGCGTGTGGATTATCTTTGCTCCAAATGCGACAATTTTGTTTGTTGACGTATCCATTTAACCAAAAATGCGCCTCATCACTGAAGAGAATTTTACGGTAAAAAAATGGATCTTCGTTCAATTGATTTAACGACCAATCACTGAATTCACGGCGCAAACGATGGTCGTGTGGCTTTAATTCTTGCACCAATTGAATTTTGTATGGCACCAAACCCAAATCTTTACGTAAAATTTTCCATAAAGTCGATGGACAAAGTCCAATTTGCTGAGCACGACGACGAATCGATAAATTGTCGTTTTCTTCGACACTGGCCTCAACGACAGCAATATTTTCTTCTGTACGAACTCTTCTCATTCTTGTCGGTGGCTTGGCATCCAAAAGAGTGAATGTAGACCGAAATTTGGTAATTACGTTCTTTATGGTGGTCTCTGACGGACGATTATGTGCACCATAAAATTCACGAAGTGCTCTATAAACATTTTTAATTGAACACTGATTTTGAAAATAAATTTCCACGATTTGAAAACGTTGTTCTGGAGTTAACCTATTCATAATGATTTGCCAAACAATACTGAGTAGAAATGCCACTTTGAGCTGTCAAAACAACTGTCATAAAATAAAACGACATCTATCGGAAAAACAAACCTCCTAAAAAAACACCCGTTATATAATAAATACAGGATTGGCCCTAAGACACTCCCCTGCGGAACATGGGCAGAGATTTTCTTTAGTTCGGAGTATTCACCCTCATATTTCACACGAAAAGTTCTATTGGATAAATATGATCTTAGTATGGCATAGAATTGCCTCGGCAGATCTCTATGCAGCTTGAATTCCAGTCCAATGTGCCAAACTTTATCGAATGCTTGGGCAACGTCCAGAAATATGCTGGAGCATACTTTTTTGCGTTCTAACGTTCTTTCAATGACGTTGGTGATTCTAAGCATCTGTTCAATTGTGGAGTGCTTTTCCCTGAATCCTAACGAAATATGCCTGCATGACTTTTTATCGTTAGCTGGTTTATCAGGTTTTGCTATCATGATTACTTCTGCTACTTTCCATTGCCACGGAACATATTTTAACCGTAAGCTTGCATTGATTATGTGTAATAGCTTACGAAATCGTTTACCTTGTAGAGCCTTGATTATTTGGCAAGTAATCAAGTCATATTCTGGGGCTTTTTTTAACTTTTATGTTGCTTTTCAATTCTTCTATTAATTCTTTGAGAGTTACTGGGCGTATTTCAAAATCATCTAGCTTTTTTCATTGGCCGTTTGCCTTGGTAGTAGTTGGAAGGTATCCTCGAGATACTCCGCAAACAGATCAGCCTTCTCTTTAGGACCTCTTGCCCAGGTTACATCCCCCTTTTTAAGTGCAGGCACTTGCATTTTGGGTCTTTTGAGTCCCTTCGTCGCCTTCCACAGAGAATATTCAGAATTTTCTTCATCGGTTAGGCTAGCTAGATATCTGTTGATTGATGCATTTTTAACTTCTTTAAGAAGCGATTTGAGACTGTTACCTAAATTGTTAAAAATTGTTTTTTTCTTCGGTGTTCTAGTTATTTGCCAGGTTTTACGTGCCCATTCTTCTTGTCTTATCAACTCTCTAACTTCCATTGGGTAGGATATATTAAGCTTCTTCTTATTTTGTATAATGGGGGTAGTGAATTGCTTCATTGAGTTGTTCTAATTCATCTTCAAACTGATGGGCATTTCTTATCGGCACCTGAAGGTTGATTTTTTCATCCAATACCTCACGAAAGAGAACCCAGTTTGTTTTTGAATTTGTTAATCTGGGGGCACTGTCCCTTTGAATTACCATTTCACTGACTGTCATGATAATCGGGGAATGATCCGATACTAGAGAATTACTATCTTCATTGTAAATGTAGTTCGTTGATATATTTCTTGCTACATAAAAGTCTATTAGGTCAGGTATCTTCGTTCCGTCACTGGGCCAGTATGTTGGCGAACCACCAGAGTAAAATTTACATTTTGATGACTGGAGCAACTCTTTACCTTTTGACGTCGTAAGTCTAGATCCCCAATAGGTGTTTTTCGCATTAAAGTCACCTCCAATAATAAAATCGCGTCCAAGCGATTTAAATAGTTTAAGGTAGTCCTCTTTTTTCAAGTTATGCCGGAAAGGACAATATATTGCAGAGACAGTAACTTATTTGCCCTGTATTGCTTGGTTGTGGGTTTTGATTCATCTGATTTGATATTTGAACCCTTCGATTTCTCTTAATTTTTGTAGTTGTTTAGCAACCTCACAGTCTCGATAATTAGCCGAATGTTGGCCCTTTCAATTTGTACATTTGGCTGGCACATCTCTCCCTATTGCACACACCTGGGTAAGATGATTACCTGAGCATTTTACACATCTTTTTATCTTTGGGTGTGATTAAATGCCTGGCATTTCTTCATGGGGAATGCGTGTTGTGGTTAACCTTGTTCAATTTGCACCTTCATGTGAAGAATTCCTTTTATACCATAAATGCTTTGAACATTTTCTTTGTTGTCAAATACTAGCATAAAAAGAGGGAGTTCCCTTTTATTGATAATTTGGTTCCCTTCCTGAATTTCTGTTCTCTCTTTTTTAACAATATTCACAGCATCTAGTATTTTAAATCCTTTATTTGGTAAGTCTTCCATTATTTCTTTGCTTGAGCAAGTGTGATGCAAACCTCTTCCCATGACTTTTATAGCGATACGTTTCAGCGTTCAATTTCATAGATAAGGTTCCATAAGTATCTGAGTCCAGAGTATTAATTTTCCAGACGCCATTATTTAACGCCTTTACCTTATTGTCTTTGTCAGTAACCGATTTCATCAGTGACTGAATTTCTGGGTAACTGGTTACGCCCACAATATTTATTGGTGGGGGTGATTTTTCTTTCGGTTGCACCAAATTTGGTGTAATGTTTTTGGTAGTTTTACTTCGTTTTGGTTGATTGGCTTTGGGTAGAGCATCGTTTGAATTTGGACTAGATTGTCCCCTACCTATTCAGCTTGGCTTTTCTTACTCTTCCGGGACTGTTTTTTCTTCTTTAGGATCCAGTCCGTTTCTCTTTGTAATTCATCTTATCAGTGGAATAGATGACAATGACTAGTTCAGTGCTTCCTATGTCGCAATCTTCTTTTGAATCCCGATTCATTTTTAGGTTTCCATTTTCTTGCTTTGAGTATCTACAATTTCTTCGCTTAGCTTGGCAAATAATTGCTCCATATGCTCTAGCCTCGCCAAGAGATTCATATTCTCCTTTTCTAGGTCAATAGTTGTTTCACTAGATTCGGCTATTTGCAAAGTAAAGTTTTCGGTGGCATCACTTATTTCGTGTTTGTCTAGGAATAGCATTAGAAAAAGTATCTGCTTGGTCAGCTACCGAATTGCTTCTATTTTTCTTTATCGGTGATCTTTGTAAATTTGGTCTTCTCTGGAACGGATTTGATGTTCCCTGATAATGCAATAGATGGCCCGCCCCAGAATGTTGATATTGGTGTACCACCTGGGGTAGTATTTCCTTTTGTTTGTACCATTGCATAGTTTTGATTGACTAATTAACTATTCTGCTTCACTACCACGATGGGATTGGGTACCGCAACCGTTCGTTCTACAAAACATTGCCCAAAGTACGCCCGGATCCATTTATGAATACTTCGTGGAGGCTGTAAATCCCGTACTCCATGAATAAAAATGACATCGTTTTGACTTTTCAATTCAATTCAAATATTTTTCGAGCTTAAAATAAATCTAAATAATTTGAATTGGTAAATCGACGTTACTCGGGCACGGCTTGGTAAAATGTGTCTATACCAAACTGTTCGAATAATGCGAAAAATGAAAACTTATCAACATGTTGAACATAACTTTGTTTGCATACTTAACTCTGGGAGATATTTTCGTGTATACGAGTACACATATTATGCAATATACAAACAACACAATTCATTCTTTTAATAGAAAAAAACAACAAACAAACAAAAAATAATAGTTTTAACAACGTTTTTAAACTAAAGTTGGGTTTAAGTTTTTTATTTGCATATTTGGTATACTACTTAAAATTGAATGGAAAAGTTAAAATTATTGTTCAAAAGCGTATCCTTTTATTCATAAAAGCTTTATAGCTATTATTGTGGAGAGCTTATATAAACTTAAACAACAATTGAAAAGTAGAAAAACTATATACCCGCAAAGTTGTATATCAAAAGCAATATTCAAATTAGAAATGTCGTTTTTCATTTTCATTACTGCGGTTCAGTCTGATACGCAGAAAACGCTCCACTTTAAAACTACGAGGAGATATACCCAAAACCGCACATAATAAATTCAATACTACTTTGCATAATTACATTTTTCATGAATTAATTTTAATTGCAATGTTATTTTCCATTTTTATCATTTTCGACACAAAAATAATTCACTAGTCTGGAAAATTTATTCAAATAATAAAAAAAAATATTTGTACAAGTTCTGTGAATAAAACGAACTGTGGTGAATTGTTATACGCTTGCATTTATACAAAAGGATATAATTGCAATGAAGAATATAAATTAAAGTTTTTCATTTTGCTTTTTGTATACACAACTTGTTAACCGAAAAAAATCATTTTTTTATTATTCTCTTCCTGTTACATGTTCTGCAAAATGTTAAGTATATTAGGTTTGGTATAACAGTTGACCTGAATTGCAATGAGGATTATTAAAATAAAAAATTTCTTTGAACTATGCAGTTGTTTAATAATGAAATATTGTGCGCAATATGCCGTAAGCAAGGGCTTGTTCATACTGAGTCCAGGATGACTTTTAGAAACAGGACTTTCGAAAATGTATTTGAAGCTGGCCCAAGCTAATTGCAATGCTTTTTTACGTGATCTAGGTAAGGTTTTATGTAAAACATAAAAATTCAAAGGTGGATCAATACAACTAATAATACCGACACAGAGCTTCATGGTTTCGCTGATGCTTCGGAATACGCACATGCCACTGCTATATACTGTCAAACTAAAGTGAGGTTGTCAATTCCTCCACTAGCGCTAAATGCAGCGTTATTATTATCAAAACTGCTTAAACACGTACAAGAAGCCTTAAATCTAAACAACTGCAGGATGTATGCGTGATCAGACTCAACCATTGCACGATGTTGGATCACAGGTGAGCCAAGCAAATTTTAGGCATTCGAGGCAAACAGAATTTCTGCAGTAAAATCCTTGATACCGACCACAACATATGGCATCACGTAAAATCAGGCGACAACCCAGCTGATAAAGCTTCACAGGGAAGGACCGGACTTTCTGCGATAAAATATAACTAGTTGCGGAAGGACGTCAACAGTTCTTCATTTACTTATACACATTATCGTGGAGAATTAGAAGATAAAACTTCATAACTAATGACAATAAGCAGATAAGATTACATATTTGAGCGATGTTCAAATTACAACAGATTAAAACGCATAGTTGCGTACTGTAAACGATTCATAAGCAGCTAACAGGTATAGAACTTCGGGATGCGGAAACAACAGTTCTCAAGACATTACAAAAACAAGATTTTTTCACCTGAAATTATGAACAAAGTCTTACTGTTTTTTGCCCTTTGTATTAATTCAAAATCCCTCGACCATAATACAATCGAAACCTTAAACCTAATTAAAACCGAAAATATACCAGATACGAAGCTCGGCAAAATGGTGGACAAAAACCGTCGAAAATTTAAAACAGATGCGTGCTAATCAAAAATCGCCAGTTGATGGTTTGGATTGTGATAAATGTTCCGATGTCGTCGATGAAAAAACTGGTCGATATCGCGTGTTAATCGCGCTGATGCTTTCGAGCCAAACAAAGGATCCAACCATACTCATGCGGCCATGCAACATTTGCGCGAATACGGATTAATACCAACTTACCTAATCGAAATTGTTGTTGGATAACTCGAAAAACTACTAGTACCGGACTCATTTTATAAAACTAAGTTGGGTCCGACAATGACGCACAGTTGTATAAAAGTGGCATGGACTCAAATTACTGGGATTGGAGTTGATACACATGTAAATCGAAGTACAAATCGTTTGCAGTGGATGGAGAAGGCCACCAAAGAATCTAAACGGACGAGGTTAGCACTAGAAAAATGCTTACCTGGTGAATTATGAGATGAAATTACGATGCTCATTGGTTTTGGTCAAACCACATGTCTACCTAGATTTCCAATGTGCGAACTGTTTTAATAAATTATATTTGACCAAATAATAAATAAAATTACCAAAGAATAAATAAGTTCTGGTTCTGTAACGTAAAATTATTTAAAAATGTCCTACTTTATAAGAAATACAAAAGTTTTAAAAAATTTTATTTCTCGAGGAGTTTTCTTCAATCGATTTATCTTGATCGCCATCATCCTCTTCGCCAAATAATTCACCTCCATTGTACTCATCAGTAAAGCCAAGCCAAGGTGATTTCCAACGCTCAATTAACATGCTCTACTAGTTCTTTCTCGTCCTGTGCAACAACGACTACCACCAGATCTTCTGTGTATCTAATAATTATTACGCACTCGAGTAGGTCAAGCTAGAGCACTCAGAATCAGCAAACCCTGAGGCACCCCGCTGGTTAATGGTCTTATAATTACAGAATCATCTGCGACGAAGATATGGGCGCTCACGTCATTTCTTAGGCTTTGTTTAATTATTTTCCGCGCTATTCGTTTAACTATTTTCGTTATCTTGTAAGCCAAGCTGGAATTTGTTTGCTATAACTTGTTTTATTCACGCTGGATTTCTGCAAACCCACCAGCCCTGTTAATACTGATACTTTAGGCCTAGCAATATATGCAGCACCAGATGTTCATGTAATTCTCCGAATTTGGTTAAGGGATATAGGGGTCTATACGATGAAAGTATTTTATATGGGTTACCTGCCTTTTTTTAAGCCTTTCGAGTTAAAAAAAAATCATTTTGTTTAATCAAAATTTACATACACAATTGTCTATACGGGCCGGAAAAGGGTTAATACGACTCACTGGGTTTAATTTGTGGGTATTATTCGAGCCTTGTGGGGAGCCTCCACAGTTCTTTGATTTAATATTTTTCCACGATGTTGGGAGTTAGGCACCAGTGAAAATAGGTCTGCTTCTATAGGCAAAATCACAAGCCCAGACTATTTGGAACAATTTTATAGGCCTTCCACAAGTGATCATCGTAAATACTGAAACAGTGGTTCTTCTAGTTTGGGGCTTAAGAGTCCCAAATCGCTTAACTTTGGGTGAAAGAGTAATTCGTTTGATTATGGGTACGGCTATTCACTGTTTGTAGGCGTCCATAGATTTAGGTGCAAATTCTAAGTAGTTCCGCATTCTATACGTTCCACTAGTATACGGCCCTTTTTCTTATATTGCCGTGCAGATGCAGTACTTCCTAGCTTTGATTCTTCAATTCTTCGGTGAGTTCCGCTTGGATTTGGGAGATCGGAACTTGCAACCCCTCAACCACTAAGCTTTCTTGTAGGCTAATTTCACTCTTTTGGATTGGCGGAATTCCCTTAAAACGTGTTGTAGCATTCTTGTTTTTTTTTAATTTTAAGTTTAGTTTAAAGTACAATTTTGAATTTGACTTTGTTCTAATGTGACGTTTAATAATTTATGCAAGTTGAACGTCAAACCATTACCACGCTGTTTTGTTTACTCCCATTTTTGTCAGCGTTACTCAACTCTTTATGGTTCCAATTAAAATACATTCCAGAAAGATTGTACCGTTATGAAATAATTTGTCTCTTTTAGTGGTTGTAGGTTGTTACGCTTAACGTTAGTTGCGGACAAAATAGTTTTCCAAACCAATATTTTACTTATTCTTTTGATTTATTTTAATAAATTAATTTTTCCAACTCAGCTCTTCGAGGGGTCGCTACAGGGTCGGAGTGATGTATCTAGTATACGGATAACCGTAAAAGGTACAGGGATTTCCGTGGCACTCCGGCAGTTTGGACAAGCCGTAAGGTTGTGTAATTTGCAGGATCTTATAGTGAAGAGAATCGTCGTCTGTTGTTAAAATTTCCCAACTATTTTATGTCACGTCGTTTGTGGCATTATGTTGCCTTACATGTGTTTGTATACGTTGTCGATCAGTCATTTAAGAAGGTCTTTTTAGCAGTCATTTTACTTCTCACTCGGGGATCCGACCGTGTCTGGAGTACGCTACTAATAACCGCGACACTTCTGATATATTGTCTGTTAACGGACCTTTCGGGTGTTCTGTTGCAAGGTAACATAACTTTTTTGGTTAACGGCCATTTAAGGTATTGCAACCTAAGTGCCTCCTGCCGTCTGACCGAATTCAACACTTAAAATAATTCGATCATTTTGTGTGCAAAATAACGTGCATATTTTATTAAAGTTTAATCGGTTGTAATCACAAGCTTTAATGCTAGTTAATTGTAATATTTCATTTAAAATAAATTAATAATTAGCGTAATGGCTTTAAGAAATTTTTAACGAACAAACTTCAACATCATCATTAAATAAGAATATGTTGTCTTCAACACCTACAATACAAGAACAGTATATAAAGAAAATCACTGAGGACTACTACTCTCGCCACATACTTGCATACAAGTTTCGACATTCAATTTTGCAAAGCCTCCCACACTCAGTTCTGGTGAACGCTGACCTCTTAATAACATCAAAACTACAAGTTTCTGTTCAGTGGTCGGTAGCAAATACCATTTCATGCCATAAATAATGTTCAAAGCATTTTCATTCTGCAATATACGAAATAAATTCAATTTCATTCTGGTTAACTCTAATATTTATTATAGACTTACTTGAGTCGTTATCACGGTGCCTAGAATGCAATATTCTAGTAACTGGAATAAAGCAGACAATACCAAAAATGGTCCAATAACCCAATTACTCCATACGGCCAAAAATAGTGACAACGTTAAAATCATTTCGCTTGTAGCCACCTGGCACAAACATAGCAGGGAAAAGCCTTTATCAATTGTTTCGATATATGATATGTAGTCTTGGTGTGCCTGAATACACCGGTAAAACTCTGATTTAATTTTCAGCAAATCTTTGGTGCCGCTTTCAAGAAACGAGTTCAATGTGTCAAAGTGATTTTTCATAATGTCCATATACCCAATTGAGTGAAGCACCAAATACATGAACAGCACATCCGACGCAATTATTCCAGTGGGTCCAACAATAACAACGTACACGTGATTTATGGTATTTACTAGGTAACCAAATGGTGTATGCCAATCAATAATTGGAAATTGCATGGGAAAAATTGTGGTAAATATACCAAATTTTGTCCACATAAACACCGGCAATATCGTGTAAGTGAACGCTACACAATAATAGGTGCCAGCCAACAACTCAAATAGTATTGTGCAATATCCACATAATTTTTGGAGAGCTGGCGCAATGACAGGATCATTCAGATATTCCAAATGCAAGTTGCTTATCACTTTACCCATTTCAGCAAAAAACTTTTGTATTGCAATGGATGTATAGAATTTATAGAGTCCCTGTTGAAAATTTTTATGTATATTTCCCTTAAACATTTACAATAAACTACAAGCACTTACTTGACATATGATACAAGTGAGACACGTGGCTTCCAGTTTATGACTAATCGAAATATTGGAGTTAAATACCATTAAGAAAAAGCATCCAACTAATGAATGTGTCATAAAAATTAGAAAATAAGCTCTCGGTCCAACCGTAAAGTTAGGCGCTAGCACATTGAAACCAATAAATTCGAGGATGATATTTAAATTTTCTCGTACGTAATTATTGGCTGCCGTATTACTTGAAAATTCTTTGATTTTGTTATGCGGGAATTTAAAATTGTTTAAACTTTGCATCGTATCGACTTTTCACCTGCACTTCAACTTTGGAAATGTTTCGAAATCTAATATTTACACCCGATGCGCGGTATTGCGCAATTACGCGTAATGAAATAATAATTAGCATCGTCGACGTACATGAAAATTATATCAACCATTAAGTTTTTTACAAATTTACCATTCGCTTTGTCGGCAAAGATAAAAATTAAAGGGGTGAATATATTCTGGCCAACACTCGACTTTCTTTTACCTCTAATATTGAAATGAATGTCAGATTAATTAAAATATTGTTCATCGCCGCTTACGACTTTTTCCACCTCTCATGCAATTTTCGAATTCCATCTCGCAAAAACGTTTCGTCTTTTGAGGCGATCCAAGTTTGAAACGCTGACCTCCCAAATCGAATTGCATCTGTCGGAACAACCGGTAATCAGAAGGAGAAATGTCCGGAGAATATGGTTGGTGCGGTAAAATATCCCGCCTAAGCGTTTCCAAATATTTTTTGACGACTTTTGCAAAGTGATGCCGAGTGTTGTCATGCAGAATAATGTATCATGTAGAATAAATTTATCGTCCTTTCCGCATATTCCCGGTCACCCTTCTCGTGATGCTCGGCTCAAACGAATTAATTGTAGTGTGTACCGCAACGCCTCTTTGGTTCAATCAAATATACACAGCATAACCTTCGGTCCATGAATGTTCGTCTTTGGTGTTGATGTTGAGGTCGATGACAATGATTGGCCGGGCAAAGCGTACTATTTCTTGCTATTGTGGTTAATATAGAAGGTCCACTTCTCGTCGCTAGTCACTATCCGATATCCGTAAGAAAGAAATCATAATTCATAGATTTCAATCTTACGGAAACAGTTTTTGGGTCACCTACAATGTACCGGCAAGCCTCTCTTTCATTTGAGTTAGATCTTCCTCGAGCAATGCCTCTAATGCATCGACAACGAATTTTTTTGGCTGTCCCAAGCGAAGCTTATCTTGAACACTGAAATCATCATTTTTGAGGCGTCGAAACCATTCTTTACGTGATTTATCGGTTGGACTATTGTCACAGTTAACTTCCACAAGTATTCGATGTAATTCCGTGTAACGTAATTTCAAAAGTGAAAAATAAAATTGACCGGAATTTTAATGAAAATTGACTTGTTTAATCAAACGTCATTATTGCCGCCTAAATCGCAGGAAACAAACATTTAAAATTTTATATTTAAACTAGAGAGCCCGACGGACGTTTTCCTGCCTGAACGTTAGCTTAACTGCTATTACCGGGTTCAGAAAACGTTTTTACGATATTCGAATTTTCGGACATTTCACACTTCAATATTTTCGTTTCGTCATTGTGTGATTTGCTGACGGACGATATTTGGTGGTTTTCATTGGCACATTTGATGAAAGAGGCGGCACTTTTCGTGTGATTGGTGGTAAGTATAATAATGTGAATACAAAACAGAAATCGCTGCTGTTGTATGTGTGTATATGTGTGTAAATGTCTGATAGTTGCGTTTTTTCATATGTATTAACTGTCCGGAGAAGACTGCATGGAATTCATTAGGGCCGTTAGCTCATAATGAATCTACAGGCGAGGAGATATAAGGCGACTATGTAAATGGACAGCCTCTATACGCTGTGGATTCACTGAACCATATGCACACCGAATATGGACTGCGAGTAGCAGAGAAATGTGACCCCTTACTATATTCATATTCATATTTTTATTAATGTAGACAAAAGTAAAGTATTGAGTCTACTCATTTAAATGTTTGTGGTATATAATTGAACAAACTTGATGGTTTGCCATCAACGCGAGAACACGCAGCATATAATTGGCCATGTGAGAACCACAGATTTCCTAAATCCAACACACAGGCGTCTGAATGAAACTTTCCATTCAAAATGGTACTTTAAGAACATTGCCCATGGTTTTTCTTTATAACCAATCGCGTGTCAATACATAGCTTTGGTGCATTTCGAAGCAAAATGATTGGTGAACCAGTTTTTAATCATAAGTTATGTGGTGGTGAATCCATGTCCGCTTTCGTTTCTTTTTTTAATTTTTTAATTATTTTTTTACTTTTAATTTTTGCAATCTGTTCTGAGGTCGACGCACTCCCAAGCCTATCGCAGTTCGCTATTCACGTCCTTACTTTACATAGTCACCTGCAAAATCGAGGACGTACGGCTATAGGTCCTATTTTATCAAGATCTTTCGTTTCTTAATTTTGCGTTCATTTTTGATTTTGAATCATGCTAGCAAAAACTGATAAACCATCAAACGAAAAAAAAAATTATACAGGCCAAAAAATTATTACTAAAAAGACTTAAACCAATAAGTGAGGACCAACAACTAATTTCTCCACATCAATTTGGATTCAGAGAAAAGCACTCCACAATTGAACTGGTGTGTAGAATCACAAACATTATTGAAATAACGTTAGAGCGTAAAAAAGTAGGCTCCAGCATATTTCTGAACGCCGCGATTAGAAGTAAAGTCGCTGATGCAACGAGAAAACTCCAGAAGATCACCAATGCGGTTTGTAAGTGGACTAAGCACTGGGAGAATCAAGCTTAATGAGACGAAATCCTCGAATATTAACTTTACATATCAACAGACTTCCCATCCACCGTAGAAATTAACTCACGACCGTTGCCATATGAAAACAAAGCTAAATAGCTTGGCATGACACTCGATGCCCAGCTCAAGTGGAGAGTTCATGTCAAAAAGAAAAAAGAACAACTTAATATTAAGTCCAGAAAAATGTATTGGCTCATAGGTAGAGGCTCTGAGCTTACAATACCCAACAAGCTTCTACTATATTGGCAAATACTGAAGCCGACATGGACCTAGGTAATTCAACTCTGGGGATGTACTAAGCAAACAAACGCCAAAATGTAAGACGTTTCAAAATAAGGTTCTCCGTAGCATTCGCAAAAGTCTTCACAGAGCAAAAAGCAATGGATATGACAAAATAGGGAGCGTTGGCGCCAGCAGCATATAAAAACGCCAATATAGGTTAGTTATCGTGGTGAGGCGCTTCAGCCTGATAACTCAGCTTAATAAATATCTAACTATTATTAATAATAATAAGTTCCCTTTTGGGCCTTTTGAGCTGCCGCATCAATACTTCTTCATTTTCTAATCACTATAGAAAATCGTCTACAAAGTACAGACCGATTTGATTTTCTACATTGATGCGATGTATCACGCTGCTATATAGGTTGAACAGAGCGGGACATATTTTACTTAGTAGTGGAAGTCTCCTATTCGTGACTCCCTCCAACCTATACCCACTTCCATTCAAAACAATTTGTCCCTTAGTATAAAATCTTTTATCCACATAAACACTTTCCGTGAAAATCCACAATCCGAGAGAATTTATGCTGTGTTGTCAAATTGTCTCATTACATTAGCTAAAGAACTATTGAGAACCGTAATGGAGAACGAATACATCCTTGTCTGACTCCTGGTGTGTTGTAATATTTATCACTCTGCTTGCCCTTGTATTGAACTTTATTTTCGGCATCTCTGTACGTTTTTTTAATGAGTTCAATTATTTTTCTCGGAATGCCCATTTCACAGAGTGCTTTCCAGATCGAGTAGATAAAGCGGTGAGTTCCATTCGTTTGACTGTTCTACGGTAATGCGAATTAAGGCTTCTACTAGGTCTGAATCGAGCTTGTCTCTTTTTACTTCTGTGTAGTTGCACCAGTTTTACATGCTTCCGCTAGTAGTGAAATTAGAGTTTATTCCATTTCAGGTGCGTTGCCATTTAGTAGTTCTGCTCTCTTTCCATCTGTTTAACTGTTTCATTTCTTTATTTTTACAGTCTCGAGAATGTATTTTCCGCAAACATTTCTTTCGTTTGAGCTGTTTTGACTCCTAAAAACTTCGTGAAAAACAATTTTCTGTCAAATATCGGTTTAGCGTTCTAATTTTGAAAACACGAGGTCCACCAATATTGTTGCCAATTTAATTTAGAATCTTTTGGAACAAAGTCTTTTGTTGTCAGATTCCCTTTTCCGAGGAGCTCCATTTTGTCGTTTTGCCATTACCTTAAATCGTAAGACTAGATATATTTTGTGTGGTTCCTGTACAAGAAGAGCAATTGGATGTATTCCCATTATGCGCCACAAGATCTGATACAGTACGAAACGTACATATACCCATTCTGCCCACCGTCGATATGCTAGATTCCTAATTTAGATGTAGGCTTTATCTTTCGGTAAATGTGCCCATATAACGACGATGACCAACAATTTCTATCAATTTTGTGTTGGCCCCCAAACGTTAGGCAGTAAGAGTGAAAGGGCGGCAATTACTATAACTGGTTATCCGTTTATCCACTAATGATGACACCTAAATATTTTATAAAAGGATCAAAAACAACGACAGAGTTGCTGACCGGTTTGGTTGAATGCTCAGCTCAACCTGCAATTCTACATAGACAACCAACCTTGGGCGAAGCCTCCCACTTTTATGTGAAACATTCGTTGTCGATGCATCACTATACATATTATATTCCACAGTAATGGACCCAATACCATAAGCGTTGTGGAACTCCTCCCGTAGCCCCAATGCCTTCGCGATGCAGCTTCATCCGGTGGAGTTGAACGCGTTTTTATAGTATGAGTCGATCGTTGAATGGCCTTTTCTAGAATTATTGTGCAAGTCGGTTTTGGTAAATCTGACCACTTAAATCGAGGCTGAATCGATGTTTAGTACTCTTGCTAACATTTTTTCCAAAAATGTTGTGTGAGCTTTGTTGTGTTGAAATGCATGCCCCCAATCTGAGGATGCTCTCAATCTGAGTTGTACGCGTGTATGACTGACACAGAATGATTTGATAAAGTTGAGCTTTCGTCAATTTTACTGCTGCCTCTTACAATCCTTCAATGTGGGAGGAGGCAATTTGGTGGGATTATATGCGAGTTAATTTTGAATTGTTTTAAAATAGAAGAAGTAGTTAAACGTAAATTTTCTTGTAAGAATTAATTAAGTTCGCATAACCGAGTTGTTTTAATCTCCGTGTCATCTTTTGGGCACTCCAAAAAGAAATCGGTGGTTAGATTATTCACCAGTTCGTTGTGAATTGCATTTAACGATAGGCATACAGAGAGAGGATTTTAATGCTCGTTGACCTTTTACTCGAACAGCGTATACCTTAAGGGGTCCAGCAAAGTTTAAGCCCACTCTTTGGAAAGATTTTGCCAAGAGTTTAGGTTGATATTTAACCCAACCAATACAGTGATAAATAGTGGATTTGATCAGCTTAGTAGCTCCAGTGATCCAATATTGTGCATCCTTGTGGTACAAGTTTTTGTAGTCCCGGATTCTCCGGAAAAAATAATCGAATAATATTTTGTGATATTCGATTCGGAGTAACCTATTTCCCGTCTTTTATCAGTGAATGGAAAAAAATATTTAGTTTTACTTAATGGATGGCTAGCGGGAATGCTTTTCATTTAAAGTTCTTGCATCCGAGTTCTTTCTGGATTTCTGGATGTTGGGTGAATTCCATCGATGACCATTTGCGCAAGTGTAGTTTCGCGCTCGATATAATTTGCTGGCTGTTCTTTTTAAATGCAATTGCTCCGGAGAGCGAATTAGCACTCGTCATCAGGTCATCAATGTACATATTCGATGCACTGTAGCCGGTGAGGCCTTTTGAAATTTGGGTTTGACGTTAAGCAATAGTTGCTGCAAAGACCGTAAGTGAAGGTCATCGAGATTGGGGCACCAGAGAATTAATTGAAATGTATGATCTTTCTCGTGAATCCAAATCTGGCGGTACATCTTGTCGAGATTTGCGCAGACTAGTAATGTCCCGTTGGTTGTTTTTGAGGAACCGTCAAACACCGCTCTTAATTTGGTTGTAGCAAGGTGTGGCAAGTGTGGCAAGTAATAACTGCAACTAGCGGATGGCGGTCTCTGAATTTCTTACATGTTGCCGATGGTAAGATGTTCATCCATATACTCCTTGTAAAGACGACAAATACTAGTTTCCCGTTGAATCGTCGTTCCATTGCCAATAGTCGGTTTCTGGCCAACAAAAACAATTCTTTAAGTGGTACTGGATTAGAAACGCATGACCCTCTAACAATAAATTTATCATCGGATTGGTGACTGAAATAAATAAATGTTTATGCGACTGATACACACGTAGTTCTGGGGGTGCTCTTTAATCTCGTATAATCTAGAAAGTGTCCGGTCGAGATCGAGTTAACAATGAAGCAACACAATTGCTGTATTGATATGGCTAATTAGTGACAATTTGTGACAATTAGTGCTAGATGTACCTTTGAAATAAGTGATTCGTTCAGTGAAAAAAATGCAAATTGGTTAGGTATGGATGTAATCCGAGGAAGATTCAAAACATTTAATGAGAGCTTAATTTCGAGGTAAAATGAGGTAAAGCAACAACAACCAGCGCTGATTTGTTCGATTCAATGAACAGGAGCATATGTCTCGGAAATAAAAAAGATTTTTGATTCCGTATCGAGCAGAACATTACAATATTCATACTGTCGGTTGGTTTTGCTCAGAATTCTGTTTTTCCACAGTTCTTGATTGATTTTTCTCAGTATCTAAATGGAGAAGTAAAGTATGGCCCTTGATACAGTGGTGACACTTATTTTTGATTCTACAACGGGTAACCATGTGCGAGTCGCTCAGACAATTTAAGCAGCTAGTTTACGATTTTAATAAATTGCAACGCCCTTTGACCGGTATTTCCTTGAACTCTGCGCATTGAAATAGTAGGTGGCCCTTTTATTTGCAAATGGGGCATGAAAATGCGGTTGTGACAAATGATTTGACCAATTTTTGATGCGAGAACTGAGTTAGTTGAGATAATGATGATTTGGGTAGTTTTTATCTGGGTAGTTTTTCTTATTGAATTAGATTTTGGCCGGAGGAATAATAAAAATTTGTTGAACGTAGAAAACTCGTTAATATTTTACTTTAGAAATCAAGTGTGATGTATTCGAGATCAATGTACAATACATTCGTGGTAAAAGAAAGTCAGGTGTTGGAAATAACATATTCGCTTCTCCATTTTCCGTTATATTTTTCAGCACTATATTGATCTATATGGCGAGGCGTCATTTGCTGCTATGCGTTATTAATGTGCGTGTATTCCATTCCAACTGTTGCAGTTACATTTACATGCAATATTATTGCACTTGAGCAATTTCATCGCACTAAATAATTTATCTATGCCTCGGATGTAATGCACGTACACTGTATTGTGTTGTTTGAAAATTCGAGAATTTTTTTCGTTCTTGTCTACAGAGCAGCAGCAAAATCAAAACATTTTCCGAATCGGGTATAAATTTTTAGAAACAACTTTTTTACGATTAATTTAATCTACCTTGTCTATTTTTAGGTTAATTTTGAACGAAACAACAAATTATAAAGTTAATTTGTATAAAACAATGAAATGAATGATACATGACAAAAGACTTAAAATAAATTGCATGAGCAACAAATTCGAATAGCAATGCGTTCATATGCCATTAAGGGATTTTTCGCCTCTATACTATGGTCCATCATCCGTATCAATCCTAGACGTCGCAACGCCAGTACAGTTCGGGTCTTCAACGTTTTTTTAAGCATAAGTTGTTGTGGGGACCTTGCACCGTGGCCCAGCCATCAAATTCGTTTAGATTTAATGAATTTTATGATATCGCTATCTCTGAGAAGTTGGTTTAACTCGTGATTCACACAAATGCAATATTCGATTTGTGCAAATTTAACTGAACCAAAGATGGAACGAATTACCTTCCTTTCGAAGGTAGATAACAATCTACAATCGTTAGAGGTCAGGGTTCAACTTTTACTTCCGAAAGTCAACACAGGTCTTGTGAGTGGTTTATAAAGTACGAGCTTGCACGGGATTTTATTGCTCTTAGGTGTTGCTAAAAATTTGATTTTGCTTTAATTACGACTCAACAAGCTGACCGAGGCGATGTTAGTTTACACAGAGAAACGAGTTTAACACTATAAGAAGTAATTCCTATTTGATATTACTTCTAATAGGACGGAACTTCTTTCCGTTTTACTTTCTACTAATAGCAGATTTTGATGTCTAAGATGATCAGGCCAGAAAAAGAACAAAAAAAAAATCCGCCAACCAAGTTATACAGCGATCTATCAAAAAGTACACGTGATTATCTTTTAAGTGAACACCACATATTTTTTGTTATTCGAGGACGGTGATTTGTACAAGAATACGGTACCGGAAAACAGAAGCTGCAACCAAGTATATTCAAATACAAATTATTGATGATCCTAAGGAGCCGGATACAAATCAGTATATTAGCCATACTGTTGTTATCAGTCACGTTTGTTTACAGTGATGGGATCATGGCTCTACCAGAAAAATGTGAAAAGGTGATCGATAAAAATGGCACATATTTGGTTTAATAAAGTTCATTTGAAATAAGAAAATTATTTGATTCAATGTCACCCAAAACAGGCTACGAACTTTTTCCTTAACCCATTATTTATAGGCTAATTAATCAAACAAATTATTACATACACGAAGTAAATATAAATGTTTATTTAACAAAATTTACTAAAATAAACTCAAACACTAATTCGTGATTTACCAAAATATAATTTGTTATATAAATTCAAATGAGTAAGAGCGTAATTTAATATACTGCAATATACGTAATGTGAATTTTTATTGGCTGATTAATCAAACAAATGATTACATGCACGAAGTAAATATTATTGTTCATTTAGCAACAATTATTTTAAAAACAATATAAAATAAGAGTCAATCTGATAACGTTTCCTCCCAAGTAGTTGTCACAATATTTACAATAAATAAAATAAGATAACAGTTATAACATGCAGGAAGTGAATACTTCCTTTACTACGGACGTATAATATGTATTCGAGTTTAAATTAGAATATAAGGATGCAATTTTTGGTATCAAATGTATCTATATTGTACCTTAATATAGTGCACATTTCTTGTAATTTTAATATTTATAGGCTCATTAATCAAACAAATTATTACATGCACGAAGTAACTATAAATGTTTATTTACCAAAATAATATTTCCTTTATACGAGTAGTTCAACTTTTTTCGTCCCAATTTTATATTCTAGCTCTACTGTTTCTCTTCTATTTATGTCATTTTCATTTTACCATTCTACTGCGCATGAATCTGATGATAAAGAATTCATCATTGATGAAAGCCAAGGAGAAGATCCCAGTTACCAGTTACAATTGATATCGGAAAACGCTCAAACTGAAATTGAATTTATCGATAATTTTCAGGAATTTCAATTTACTAAAAAAACCGATATGGCGAAAAGAAATTGGCATGTTCCAATCAAGAAAAACTGGATTTTAATAAAGTCAAATACAAATGGAAGATGATCCTATAGGATACCTTGAGACAACTCTGATATACCTTAGTAAATATTACCCAAACGATTTCTTCACAAATGCCGCGTTTTATAAAAATATTTACGCAGAAGAGCTGGCTATTCTGAAGAAAACTATTCGGGTTACATATTCTAATGGGTTCTCTTCGTTTCCCCCGCTCACGTTTGTACTGGAATTCATTACTTCAAGCGATGAATTATGCCCGCTTCTCCAACGCATGGATGTATTACATTTCGTTCATTTCCGAAACTAAATCTTATTATAAATTCATTTCGAAGCAGAAGCTTACAACAAGAGAACCTTTGTGCCTTTTAAAGGCAGTTTAGCTCTTTAACAATACGTTAAACGGTAACCGTGCCAATGGGTGTACAAATTTATATGTTATATGGAAAAAGTGACGGAATCTGTTTGTTCTTCGATAATTATTTTTTATCTTACGCATTGTTTGAAATTCTTTAATAAAAAAAGATAAACGTCATTGGGACAGCTCGAGTTAACCGATTTGCAAATCGGTCGTTTCTTGAAACAAAGAAATCGAAAAAACAGCCCAGAGGATTTTGTGCGGAGTGTAGACCACCATGTGGTCATGGTTAGATAGAGTGATAATAAGCTGGTTCATTTGACATAGAATTTTATGGGTATTGATACAAAACGAACGGTTCGAAGATGGGATAATAGTCAGTTTTTACAACGAAAATATTGGAGGAGTGGATCTAGTATATCAGCTAATGAGTTATTGCAAACAAATTTATGGATTTACTAAATTGTATAGTATGATTGACACAAGCTCTTATTGAAATGAGCACTAAACTACAAGTACGGGGTGATAGGCAATCAAATAACGAGGAGATTTTCCAGCCAATGAAGCGAAATCGAAGTGAAGTACGACCGCTTGATGATTTAAAATAGGACCATGTCGATTATTTGCCGCAACACGACAACAAATCAGAGGGAACTAGATGCAAACAGCAAGGGTGTGAATATAAACCCTATTTTTATTGTGAAAAGTGCAAAGTCCACTTTTGCCTTAACCGTGATAGCGATTGCTTTTCAGATTTTCACTGGAAGCCTCAAAATAATAAAAAAATTTGGCGGTATTCATTTCGTTATTTCATCATAATTCTTTCTTCAATATTAGAAAGTCTGAATAATGAATTAAGTTTAGTATTATGCAATATTAAGAATATTAAATGAAATAATTGCTTGATAATTAGGTGACAAGTAGTTTATTTTAAAATGACCGGCTCAATTAAATTAAACTTAAACGTTTATTTTATATTTTTATGTTTGAAATAAAAGAAATTTTCACTGCTTTAAAACATATTCATTTTAATGTTTTTAACCTTTTGTGGCAGTTTGGTCATAATTTGGAACATCCTGAAGAGTCTGCCCCTGCTCCCAAATACGGCATTACAACACAATTTAAGTTTCTTTCATCAGCTGGTTAACATTCATGCCTCAAAGGGTTATGGAGGCCGAATTAAAGTAAAAAAAGATTTTTTTTTCTAAAATCGTCGGTTTCACCCAAAATTTCGGGAACCGATTTCGGCAAAAAATCACTGGGAGCTCCTAATGTATGGAAACATCTTAAGCATGAAATTTTCGTAAATCTGTCTGGGCTGTGAATTTTTGTTGAAAAAATGATTACCATGTGTGCAACTATTCACAATTTGTTAGAATTATTGGCATGACGTTGGTTCTGATGATTGATTGAATGGACTGTAGGACCAAGTACTGGCCAAGTGTCCCGAATGAAAGGTTTTTTTTAGGACAGAATTACCCGGTTTCAGACACCTGGCGATCGTATGGCACAATACAATTCTAATCTACTTCTAATCTACTAGAAGAAGGAACAATTGCATCTCTAAATCAACAACCTAATGCTACAAAATTTGGAAGAAAAATTAACAAATTCATCCGTTTTGCCTAACCGACACTGAAAAGCCAAGTATAAAAATGTATTTAAAGAATCCTAGGTACAAGTAAATAAACTTCGCTATGAAATAATATAAGAACTGCCTTGAATAATCTTGTAATAACTAATGCCAATATCACATAAAAGTTGAAGTCGAAATTATGCTAAATAGGTTAAGTCCTAAAATATACAGAGGACCAAAGACGATAATTTACGTCAGAAACGTTTTGTTTTTGAATTTTATTTTTCGGCTCCCAAAACAACAATAACCAATGCAAAAAACAATCTTAAAATAATTCGAAAATTTAGGATTTTTTTTTGTGTATTCCGGGATCATTAAATATGGGGTCAACGGTTATTGTTGATTTGAGATCCAATTTATCGTCCAAGAATTGCTGATTCTCGAGGCATGAAATTCCCATTATGTTGTTTTATTTTTCCGCTTTCTATGGGAATGTGTATTGAAAACTCAAAAGTAACATAAGAAAAAATTTAAATTCCAGAGATGACCCTGATATCATCATCAAAAAAAAACACGATTTCCGAATTTCTGCCATCGTATTTTATTTAAAAAAAACAGGTTTAAGAAAGATCTTCTTTTTTTTCAAAAACCGATTTTCAAGCCAATGGGAAAATCTTTTAGGACTTTAAACTCCTAAAACGATGATGGTTGTTTAAAAATGTGGAGGTTATACCTATGTTGGTATTTAACGCCTAAACTTTAGAGCCCCCAGAATACGGCTAGCTGGGCTATTGCGGTTTAAAATTCCTGTTGTTATTGTATTTCCCCACAAAATATTGGAATTTGTATTTAAAAAAATGTGCAACATAACATCAAATTTTAGATACCGAAATCAGCCCTATTTCCGATGTGCAGAAAATTTTATTTGTTCCTTTGCAATTATTCAATCTAAGAAAAGCTTGCTCGGCAGCCTTTAGACTGAGACATATTCCTACACGGAACTTTCTAGGTTTGATTGCAAGGCATTGACAAATTTTCAGTTAGTTTAATTTATCTTTACCGGAAATCAATGTGGTTAAAGACCCATTCGATTCCATCGAATCTCTAGTTCCTTTCCGCTTAAGAATTTTTCTGAATTTGGTTCAAAATTTGGAGTCTACTGACCAACTCATTATCTATGGCAGTCTGTTATCTAGATTTAAACTGCAAGACGTTCCAAATTGGACATAAGATTTCACACTTGGTGTAATTGAAGCTTATATCTTCCCTGTTTCAGGCGGAAATATTATTCTGTCTAAAGATAGAACAGTTGCGCTTAATTCTTTGCCGATTCTGATGACCCTTCAAAACTGGCTAGTCAAGAACTGAATAAATTGTATAAGCCTTATTTTATCCCAAACGTAGTGCCAAGGCCAATGACGTTTGTTCAGCTATCATAACGTTTATCATAATAGGACTACGCAATTTGTAGTCTTGACGTGAAAATGTAATTAGCTATCACAAAATTAGGCGTTGTGTGTTCATTTAACATCTCTAATTGGGTTGTAAAGCCAGTTATTTTGTAGAAGAACGTAGCATTGTGGCCAGTGTTGTGAAATTACACGAAAAATATTGTTTACATTGTTTACGTAAATAATGTAAACAATGATTAATTACGGTAAACAATTGTAATAAATGTAAAAATGTAATTAATTAGCGGCATCTGCTTGAAAATACTTAAATTAGTAAACTAAATTATTTTCTAGTAGATAATACAACGATCATAAGTAGCTACATCTATTGAAATTTTTAATTTAATATATTACAGATTATTTAGTGGGCTTGACATCTGCTTATTAATGGCGCTACAACAAAAATTTAATCTGTAAATTATTACTTAAATATTCATTAGCATCAATAATTTTAATAAATATACACATGATATCTGGATAGACATACTAATAGCAGATCCATCTATGATTCAAAGGATGAAATATATTGTTAATAGCTCATTGTATTCCAAAACGTGAAATAAAATTGCTACATACATTTGATTGACCTAAGATATGCGGAAGAGCTAACTGGAGTGCTATAGCTTTCAAAAACTCTCGACGATCATGTGTTTTTTTTATCTAGCTGGATTATTCTCTATATAAATTTTGCAGGTCAAGACGCAAGCAACTTCCATAATATCATTAAAAATACTATAGGCCCTCTTTGCGTCCTTTTTTTGGTTGAATAATGGGTGACCAGCTTATCCATATTATCTACTTCACCTTTTTTACCATAATAACAATGAATAATTCCCGGTTTTCTTTTTTCTCCAATTACTGTGCCCGTGTAATGTTGGGTAGATAACAATAAAACAATTTTATTTTTCTTTGGGACGTAAGAACAGAGTGTAACATTATCATCGCTGAATCCAAATATTGATGAACAGGATCCAGATGGTAACATTTCTTTTAGAACATATTGTTTGTTTCTTTGTAGGGTCCAAACTATGGATAAGTCCCAAGAGATCAATAAGCGGCCAAGAGGCAACGCTGTAAAAAATTGTCAGTCACTACATTTATCCCCGAGCCTGTGAAGCATGCGCGTATGTGCTTCACTATCCGTTCTCTTTGATTGGTTTCACTACTTGATGGTTGTCTACCAGTGACTTATAAAAAACGATATTCGCAATTACGAATAAATACCTCGGAAAGGAAGCAGTTGTTCATCTACTACAATGCATCCAGTGCGTGTATAATATTTGCACAAATTCTCGTTTGGCAACTCAAATATTTCGCTTATCGCAGCAGCTTTAACAAGACTCTAGTCGTAATAGCCGCGTATTCTTATTATCGATGCATAGAAATCGGCTAATCTCCCAAAAACGGTTCAATCCCATGCTCGCGCGCTCACTGATAGTGACACAAGATTAATTTTGTTCAAAAATCAAAATTTTGAACAGAAGTTGTGCTTACGTGATGTATGCGAATTAATCATTTTTACTCAACGATTTGTGGTCGATTCCGCATTGAATGAAACCGCAGCCTGTCACATAGAAATATGAATTATTTTCCACGTCACTTTCCACATTTTTTATGACTTAAAATTGATTATCGAATTTTCGAAGTAGACAAAAATCGTGATAAACGCACAAAAAGAAAAAATTTAAATATATCTCTTGATGCTTTTATCTTGAGGTTTTGAGTTTAATCACAAAATCTGATTTTTTAACCACATAACGAAAAATTCACATTTCCTTGCCTAAAAATAAAAATATTTTCTCTCCGCTTTCCTAATACTAATGTCAATCTTGTACGCAAAATGAAAATAGCTTATCCTGTTTTTGAATTTGTATGTACTTGGTATGAAGATGTATATTTAATGTATTAGCATTTTTCCAGCCAGATAACACGCGAAATAACAGTGCTGATAGTAGAGTGGGAGGAAGGAAAATAAGATTTATTGTTTAATTCGTGCGGTTTATTTAAATAACTAAACAATAATACTAACAACATCAAAAGCAGATAAATCGTCGTAGATACAGAGGGGAGAGTAAGACTTAAAATCAATTACGAGCTTTCGGTTGAATTTATATGGATTAAACTTTTAATTTTAAATTTAAATTTAATTATGTTTGTGTGGTTCTCCAAGGCACGCAAGATTTTGTTTAAAATTGTTTAATCTTTGTAAGTTATTTTAAAGTAGCTGTAACAAGCAAAAATGAAAATTTAAATTCCTTAATATCGATTGTGCAATTTTTTGCGACTGATGGTAAAATTTTAGAATGTCGAATTTTTTGAGGTAACGTATGCATTACGAACATTATGTACTGAATACGTTGTAATAGATTCACTACTCTAGAGCGACTTCCAGAACTAAAATCAAACAAGGAAAATGATTAGAATAGCGACCAAACTATTAATTGTTTTTTTTTTCAAAAATAGCACGTACTTTGGTAACCTCGGGTTAGGTTCAAAAATAAAGTACTTTGCCTTTCCGCAGATAGAGGCAGCAAACCAACTACACTCAGCCTGGTAATAAATATAGATCTTAGAAGCTTTTTCAGGCTTTTTAAAGGTCAAGAGTGCAAAAGAAAGTCGAGTGATTCGTTCCGCCAACCCTGGGTGGCTGCACGTTTCGAATATCGGGTAGAACTCGCGGCTTGGGGTACAATTTGTCACTCCGGTTAAATGGAAGAACAACCAATACGTGGATTACTGAATTCAACGAGAGAGAAAAATTTAAGTAAAGATTATCAGCCCCACCAATTCAAAAAAAAACTCACAACATTTTAGTTAAATTTAAACTGAACATGTTTTGTTTAATTACGATACAAAGAAAACAAAGCTGCCATAACAATTGAATTTAAACATTAGAAACCGATGGTCAGAGAAGTAATACTCCTTTGCCACCCTCCGTTCCCTTATCATAGGTGAAATAAAATCAGAGACCAGATTAATGTCCAGAACCTCCTGCCTATTTCTAACAATAAAGGTGGATTCCTGATTTATATTACTAATAATGAGGGTAGTTTTAAAAGATATTCAAAACCTGACTCACCCTAATCATTTATTTGCGAGCTACCCCAGAAAGTATGGTGCCCGTTTGCGTGGCACCCTAGGATAACTTCGACCTTCCTCCTTTCTGCATCACAAACAAGTGCCCCTAGCTCTGGCAGGCCAGAGATTTTGTTATTATTGATCTGTGGTTCTTGAATCAGAGCTATCTTCTCCCATGACTTTGTAAGTCTGAGAAGGAGCCCTGCCGAAGCAGCCTAGGTGTGATGAAAATTTATCTGCACAAGCCTAATCATTGTTAACATTTTCACTTACCTTAATACGACATCCGGTTAATTGGACCTGAAACTCTACTCTGTTTCACTCCCTCAACACTCCCTAAAACTTAAGGAGGTTCATTTGTTTCCCTCAGAGCCCGCTGTGTTCCATTCCCCGTGCCTAGAGATAGTCGATCCCTCTGTTACCTAGTTAACCCCTCACTTGGGTCCGCCAAAGAAGATCTTTCTTCTGGAGATGTAACACTCGTCGAGAGTCCCTCAACAGGCTGGACCTTTTCCTCCCTCTTCTCGGGTTACGAGGTACTCGGTTCTTCCCCACCTCGCCCGCTTGGAACACCATTATTGAACCGAAGTCGAAATTTATTATACGTTTGGTTTTTTACAGGGGAGCCAGAGATTCCCTATTGATTATCATAATAAATAATCTGAAACTGTTCTTAGGTTCCTCCTGCTTCACAATCATCCAGTTTCTCGTCGGAAGATCTGGATTGCAAAGCTGGATAACTTTCAGGGATTCTTGTCTGCTAGGTATTTCCTCCTTAGGAACGAGGGTCCCGGATTGTGTCCAAGTAAAACTATTTTAATAGGTTGGGAATAAATTGGAATGCAAATATCATAGATATGTTTAATTCAACAAAATTTTAGATAAGGCAGAGGTATTGTATGTTCAGTGATGACCTTGTACAATAGTATTCTAACGCAAACTGCGTTATATAAAAAGAAATACGCTTTTACGATGGTGTATTTTGGAAAATCCACACCCCTTCTACTAAATTTTCACCTGGCTATTATAGACCGCTCCAAAACCTCCATCATGAGGATAATTTTTTCAGTAACAATCCGTACACAAGTGGACTTAAGGGTGTCGTTCCAAAAATAGAGGCAAGTGAAGAAGGAAACATCTCATTAACCGCATTAACCTTTACGATTACAACCACATACCCGGGTATATTTTTAATTTTAAAAATCAGATAGTTGTTAAAAATCAAAAATGTTTCTCCACAAAATAGCAATATGGAACGGCCGAGCGCAGCAATGGGCGGAGGTTCAAACATTTCTCAATGAGCACAATATTAACAGAATGTTAATATCTGAAACACGCTTCATCAACAAGAACTACTTCTAAAATATTGGGTACTCTATTTATGACACTAAGCATCTGGATGAAGAGTAAAGAGAAAAGACTAAAACATTATGAACTTATGAAATTTGAGAAAGATCATATCCAATCAACGAGCATCTGTATGAAGGACTGGTCTGGAAATTGTGTAATATTAGCAGTGTACTGCACTCCAAAGCACGCTATAAAAAATTGTAGTTTATTGATTATTTTGGTCAACTGGGTAATAAATTTCGCGATGCGGATGATTACAACGCCAAACATACTCAATGGGGTTTAAGACTAACAACGCCTAGAGGCAAACAACTTTATGGAACTTTAAAGGAACAGTCGTTGGATTTTTTATCTACAGGTCATCTTACCTGCTAGCCCACGGATAAAAAGAAAGTACATGATCTAATTGATTTATGCGTAACCAAAGGCATTGCGCGCGTACGTATGTTAAAGCCACTGATTGCTATGATCTGTCGCCTGATCGTTCACCGATAACAGTAACAATAAGTACAATAAGTACTAATAAGTATGAACGATTGGAATCAATATAGGATACTAGTTGACAAAAATTGATAGCAGATATTGATGTGGCTGCAGAAAAGCTTAGACAGGTACTGGAAATATGAGCTGGAAAGGCTTCACCAATCATCAACAATTCTGAAAAAAATAATAAATCATCACATAATATCATGTCACTAATCCAGGAAAAGCGGAAAATTCGACGGCAATGGCAACAAACAAAATCACCATTGTTGAAATGCAAATTAAATCGGGCTATCATAACCCTGAAATTTGCACTGCAGGAAGAAGAAAACCAATGTGTCCAGAATTATTTTAGTGAACTCTCGGTAACAGAGAAGACTGATTATTCTTTGTGGTAGGCAACAAAAAACCTAAAAAGACCTACAAAGTCCAATCCACCGATTAAACTACTGAAACTGAAAATTGGGCGACGAGCGATGAAGAAAAAACCAATGCTTTCGCTGCACAACCAAAGACGGTGTTTTCACAACACGAAGGAAAAAATAATATCCTGTTGCCTCATCAGATGGATGATGATTCATTCTCTAACCCTATAAAGTTTGAATGGAAGAAAGTTAAGAATACAATCAAAACTTGCATTAGCCCGAAAAAGGCGCCGGGATATGCCTTTTTACTGGAAAAATCATTTAATTAACATTGACATTTTTAATGCAGTTATGCGAACTAGTCATATTCTTAAAATGTGGAAGGTATCTTTGATCATAATGATACATAAGCCTGAGAAAAACGAAACTCAAATCTCGTCTTATCTTTCAATAAGTGTGCTTCCCATAATCTCAGAGCTGTTTGAAAAAATGTTAATAACAAAACAGAAACCAGTGGCCAATGAGGCAAAGCAATACTGTTCTTCTGTCTTCATGGATATAGCACAAGCATTTGACAAAGTTTGGCACGATGGACTAGTATGCAAACTTAAAGCGCTCCTGCCGAAGAATATTCACTCGGTTGTGAAAAACTATTTCCTCCAAAGGCAATTCATGGTCCAACAAAATGGTGCAACAACTTCCCTAAATGATATACGCTGAGGAGTCCCACAACGAAGCGTTCTGAGACCTATTTTTTGTTGTACACGACAGAGTTACCTGCTACTGACAATGTAATAATATCTACATTTGCTGCAAAACCCGCAAACAGCCTCAAGAGAAGTGCAAAGTTATCTGAGCAAAATTGAAGATTGGCTCAAGATCTGACGAATAAAACTAAATGAAAAAAAATCCATTCATGTTACATTTACGCTGAACAAACGCGCCTGTGCACCGGTACAATTAAACGGTGTATATATTCCTCAACAAACCAAAATCAAATACCTAGGTTTATACCTGGATAGACGGCTAGCGTGGAAAGAACATATTGAATCAAGGCACAACCAAATAAAAATAACATTTTCCAAAATGTATTGGCTGATAGGAAGAAAATCCAAGTTATTATTAAAATTGAGGTCTTACTATACAAAGCGTTAATCAAGCCAATATGGACATATGGTATTCAGGTATGGGGATTCACCAGTGCATCAAATAGAGAACGCCTGCAACGATAACGCTAATGTTCCATGGTATATCCGAAATACTAACTATGCTACGATCTTGGCATTAAAACCGTTAAAGAAACAATCAAGAAAATTAGTTCGAAATACTACTCAAAACTTCAGAGACATCCCATCGAATTGGCTTGAAATATACTAAAACAGCCGCGATTTAAACGACTGAGATGATCAGATCAACTCGGGCTAATGATCCTAATTAATTAGCATAAGATTTGAACACATCACATTCTGCTCAGTGTAATAATGGTATATGAAGCTCAGTTTAATACGGGAGGTCAGTTGGGTTTGATTTTATAAAATTAAAAAGTTGTATACCATACTATTCCCTTGCACTATGGATTCTGATACACCCTAAACAAGAAACCAAAATTAACAGTAAAATTATAAAATATATGCGGGTACGTTAAAAACGCAAATTTTCTATTTGCGTATTTGAAACAATTTTCAAAGCTCTGCCAATTGTCTTCCTATACCGAAAGCTTACCATCATTCGTATACCCGTTGCCTAAATTACAAATACACCTACGCACCAACACGAAATCAGTACAACAAACTATAACGGTAGAAGTAGCACAAACAAACATCAATTTGTTGTTTGTTCAGTTTGTGTAATGATTTTAGTGCGTCAAGTTCATTTCAAACGGGACGCGAATAAATAATTAAAATTAATTTAGCGGTAAAATGCCTAAAGTGTTTAATCTTTGATTGTTTGTATAGTCGAATTTTTAGTAATTAATAAGTTTTTAGTTGTTAGTGTTAAATTCAGTAAAATAAATAATTTTTTTGTGCTTTTAATACAGATGTGATCATGTTCTTTAATGTGTTTGTGGTTTCATATAATGTGTAGTTGTAATTTCGAGCGATGATGCAGCCTAACTGTAAGGTAAGCTCATTTTTCTATTCATTCCATATTTATTTACTAAATGCCAATATAAAGCTCGTCTTTATTGGTTTACTGTATTGTTTATATGAAAATGCCCCTAACAGATAGTAACCCGGTGTTTCTTCGTTGTTTTATCGAAAAATAATTAAACTTACGTTTTAGTTTGGGAATGCGCTTGCATTTGGTGCTGTATTTTAGAAACATACCCATTCCATAAAGCAATCCAAATCTTTTAAATGCCAAAAAGTGTATTTATGTGCAAATATTTTAGTGTTGAGATCAAAAAAATAATCCGCTGGGTTTTCCAAAAAAAAATAAAGCACCATTTCCACCCGTTGAAGAACGCGGAAGTAAAGTAGTCATAGTGCTTGGAAAACGTAGATAAAAAAAACGTTGTTAGAAAAAGTTAATTTTTGTTTGTTGGATACAGCTATGCCGCGAGTGTTCGTCTTATAATTCGTTGGCGGAAGGACTTAGTTATTTCTTAAACACAATAAATTATTAAAACCAACAAACTGATTAAATAAAGAACACAACAATTTAGAGCCCGACTGACCATTAAATTCTTGCCTCAAAATTTTAAAATTAATTTTATATACCGATATACAGACTAATATACTGACAAGATTTTAAGTATATAATGGTATTGATTGGCAATCTTTATTTCATAATTTATCAGTTAACAATGCAGTTGACATTTTTAGAGTAACATTTTTTTTTTTTTATAAATGCTCAGATTATATTCCAAAAAAAAAACAATGGAAGTTCCCTATTTGGTATTCTAACCGTCCTATCCTGCTTATCAAACCGAGAGCTAAAGCACTAAAGCGTTTTAAAAACCAAACCAAAATGCTTTTGAAACTATCAAAAATCATTTCAGACCAAATCAGAATATCCTAGTTGTATGTTCTATAAAGATCATAAATCTAACACTCGATCACTCTAACACAACAGCTAGTATAGCTTCAATCAGTTGTGCTAATGTTAATTGGTCTTTTATCTCTGAGACTGAAGAACTGGCAGCTTGAAGTTCTTTTTTGGTTCCTGTTCATAAAAGCGGTGACTTGGATAAATTTGGCTAGATTTTTCCAAAGCGTTTGATAAAGTTTCTCATTTTCTTTTACTGCAAAAGCTAGCCCCTTTTAATATTCCACTAATCTTGGTCAAGAACTCAATTCGTAAAGTTTAATGTTTTTTTATATTTATTTATTACAACTGATTTACAAATCATCTAGTAATTTGGAGGCTTGTAGCCCTTTGGCTAGTCCCCTCTACAATTTTATTATATTTTTAGCCGATCTTGATTGGATGTTGTAGATCATGCGGTTTCTCCCTTCGCAGCCGTCTTACTAGGTTTGAATCATCCAACATACGACGTATCTCAGCATTTTGCACAACGGTGCATTAACTATTCCACGAAGTACTTTGCTTTGGAATGACTGGATGATATTGACATTGATTTTCTTTGTACAGCCCCAGAGCTGAATACCGTAAGTCCACACAGGTTTTAGGATTTGCCGGTATAGTAGCAATTTATTATGCAGAGTTAGCTCAGAATTTCTTCCTAAGAGCCAATCCATCTTTCTGTATTTGATTTTTAACTCTTCTTTTTTCTTTTTCACGTGCTCTTTCCATTTTAATTTCGCGTCTAGAGTCATGCCTAAATATTTTGCCGTGTTGGCATAGGGAATTTGCTGGAAGTTCAGTTCTACTAGTATCCAGTTGACCTTCTTGTTGGTAAAGTTTACGTCAACAGATTTTGTTTCATTAAGTTTTATTCGCCATCTCTTGGTCCAGGTACTGACAATATTAGTAGCTCTCTGCAATTTGCTTGTAGGTTCTTCTATGCAATTAGCAACTGCTAAGATGGCCGTATCATCCGAAAACGTCGCTATGTTAGTCTCCTCTATCGTTAGTAGGTCCAAGGTGTATAGAACATATAAAGTTGGTCCTAGAACACTACCAGTATTCGCCATCAAATTTAACTCGAAAGTGTCGGTTAGATGTAAGATTTTAGAATTTCATAAAAAATCATAATTACTTCTGCTACTTTCCATTGACTTGGAACGTGTTTAAGTCTGAACACTGCATTAATTATTTGGAGTAGTTTACGTAGACCTTTTTCAGGAAGAGCTTTTACTATTTGTCCTGTAATTAAGTCATATCCTGGAGATTTCTTTGTATTTAGGTTGAGATTGATTTCCTCTTTTAATTCTTGTAGTGTGACAGGAGATCGGAAGAATATGACAGTGGAAACTGATATAGTGTATTGAGCTCGCTAGACTCTTTTACCGATCCTAATGGCATCATGTATGTTGGTGCTAGATTCAGAAATTATTTATTGATTTATAGTAGTCCACATTCTATTATCTTGCCAACATATCATCCAGTAAATATGCCTTTGAATTCAGTAATATTATATACACGAATGTCTTTCTCGTGGAAAGTTCCAATAATTTTATTCGACTGATCTTTAATTTCGTAATTGGCAGTCCCGATTCTCCGAGAAATCATTGCTTTAAGGCATTGCGGTGCAAATTTAGAACAAAATATTCGATCTGCTTTATTCTGACGTACTCTGAATTCAACGACACAGGTTCGCAATTTGTTCGGAGCGTTCGTTATTTTACAAATATCGCAATTAGAAATATAGTCACGAACAGTCTTTACCATTCCTGGCCTAAAAAAATATCTTCGAGTTCTATCCGGCCAATCCCACCATTAGCTGCAATGGTTCTTCGTGCGCTCTTCTAATTAGCGACTTTCTGTCAACCATCAGAAATCCACAATTTCCAGAATGATATATCTGAAATATTAAACTCAAACGCGGAATAATCATTGATCTGCTCGCTGATTTTACAATAAACATTTTTATAGTGGGCCTCCTTGAATTCTTTGGATTCGTTGAAAAATAATTCAAAGCACTTTAGGCTGGCATGATCTGTGACCAGAGCGAACTCATGCCCCGCTATGTGTGCCCGAATTTTTTTTACTGCCACTATAACGGCCAAACATTCCAATTCAGTTATGGAGTAATTTCGTTGGATAACCAAGTCCAGCTTCTGTAAAATGAAAGAAATCGGTCGCTTATTACTCTCCGTATCCTTCTAGAAAAGAACTGCTCTAACTCCTACCGAGCAGGAATCATATCCTTTATATAATGGAGCACTATACTTAGATGTAATGAGAACAGGAGCTGACGTTCATAGTTTTTTTCAATTTTTCAAGGCATTCTGTTATAGGTGCCGTCACACTGGAGAAGTGTTCAATACATCTTTGATATCACCCAGTTATCACAAAAGACTTCGGATCTGTCGTCGTAGGAACTGACAGGTTAACGATAGCTTCGATTTGCTCAGTATTTGGTCTAAATCTTTCCTCGCCAACCAGGTATCCTAAGTATCGGATATCTTTCAAAATTAATTTTCTTTTTTCGAAGTTTATTCGTTAACACAGCAGTCCTCAGTAAAGTCGCAACCCACTCTAACGGCACATTGATTGGGCTGCATTACACAGTCCAAACAGTATCACCCTGAACTAATAAACCGGCCGCCCCGGTACGGTAAAAGCTGTCTTGTCTCTGGCAGATACCGTTTGCGGAATGCGCAATTCAGATCAAGTGTTGTAATGAAGTTAATAATCGTCCCAAAAGTCCGTCAATTATCGGTAGCGGAAGAACGTCTTTATCCATCAATGAGTAGAGTAGCCGTGATTTTTCTTTCCCTTTCCGAATGGAATGGTGAACTCCACAAACCTACTCACCTCGATGACACCCAAACACAACATTCTGTCAATTTCAGTATAAAAATCTTTCTGTACGGCCGAAGAGACTGGGTAGTATCGCTGCTTTACTAGTTTGCATGATGGAAAAAGATTGATAATCCTTTGGGGGTTTCTGTTGTCATGCTCACTAAAAACATGCGAATTTCTCTCTTTTGATTGACTCTCAGTTACAATTTCGTTGATGACCAGATTGGGTAGTAAGTCGGACTTCCCTCAAAAATCAATTTCTAAATACAGCGAGGATTGCAAGGTGAGAATGGCATAAAACACAATCACTTCGGTTTTAGTACCAAATGTAACCGGTAGCCCATAAGTACACCTCTATTTTATTATAAGACCCATCGGCTGTCTGCAACAATATTGGATAAAATGCATCAATATTTTTGATGCATGTTTGGGGTTCAATAGAGTCGAGTTAAGGTTATTGCCATTACCTAGCCTAATTTAGGAATATTGTTTATGATTACGTTGTCTTTACTAATGAGGGTTCTCGTTACTTCTACTGGTTGGGATCCGATCAGAGGCGTGATCCCCCATTCGATTGGTACTCGGTAACAAGTTTATCTATTTCAATTTTAGACAATTCTGGCCCAAAACAAAAAATATTTAGAAATGGTTTAGCGCAGTCTTGGTAACCGTGACCTATATCGAGCAATTCCAGCGGATGCATTGTAAGGAACTTTTGGTTTCAGTTGTAACCTCTTTTTTGGAATGCTTCTATCTTTGGATCGCCGGCACCTTCATGTAGTGCCCTATAGTGTTGTAATGGGTTTGGAAATCATTCGAGCTAGTTTGCTTACATATATTCAATTTTCGTATATCGAAAGTTTACTCGCTAATTGGTGTTTGCCGTCTAATTGAAGCGTCTGCAAAACGTTTTTTTTCTCTGGTTTTAACTAGAGATTTTTGAGTTAATCGTTGTTTACTAATTTGGAATCTTCTGCTTTTTGTACAAGCAAGCGATAAAAGTGAGACGGTTTAAGATCTCCCATTCGTTGGAAACTCGTCAAATCGTTGCTGCTGGCTAATAGTATAGCGACTGGTTAACGCGGGTTTTAGTCGGTTGTCTTTAATACATCGCTGCAGGTTTATAAAGATGTCCATTATGAATTGCACTGACTCTTGTGGTATCGCGCCCAGAGTATATGCGAACCGTTCATCGTCGTCAACAATTCGGTAGATTACGAATTGATGTTCGACGAGGATGAACCATGCGGCTAGTGGTGCGTTTCAGAAGGGTGGTATATAAGAAATATTTATTTTCTATACTTGTTTTATAATTTTAAACTAAAAAAAATATTCGTTCGCGAACAAAGTGAATAGAAATATTTTTCAACCAAGGAGTAATGCAATTTAAAACAAATTGAAGGTATTTACGAGTTATTTACCAGTTATTTTCGAGAGCACTAAAAATCTAACTTTGTCCTATGAATGAATATTTAAGTTAACAATACGTTTAACCTCCGTTTTTATTCTTAAAATTTGGCATCGATTTTCTGTTATATAAATCGATTCGGTACCACTACTAAAGGCGATCTACACTGAATTCCATTACCATTCAAGGATTCTGCCCACACAACTGCTGTTGACAATAAAACTTCAGTAATCGGAACCGCATTTTCGGAACTTGTAACGAACCGTAGCGGATTAGAAAATCCGTTGTTTGGGTAGCATGGGGTATCGAAAAGAACCGTTTCCATAATAGTACTGTTCGTCACTAAAAAATGTGTTCATCTATTTAGAGCATTGGCGTCATGTTTTTCCCGACTAGGTTTCAGGGTTGGGGCGGGCTTTGCCAAAGATAAATAGATGCTAGAGGAACACAAGAAGGACATATAGGAACAAGAAAGGAACTGGATTCAGACATGGATTAACTTACCATGATAGAAACTATGATCGAACTTACCTACTCATTCTCATACAATGTCTTAGTTTTTCATAATAAAAGCGTATCGAGCGAAATTAAAAAAAAAAGAAAAGGAACAGTAAATTACTACTAAACTAAATGACGTCATACCAACTGATTTAAATTAGCAATTCAATTTCAGACCTAAGTGACTCGATTTTCATCCGATTATATAACAATAATTACCACGAGCGAAATATTGACCGGGTTAATCCAGTTACACTTCCAAAAATAAATCAATCTATTGAGGTGTGGTGTTAAGTCAGAGGTATGCAACCGTATTAAATCGTGACAAATCGTGGGGGCGTCCCACACCCATGAAATGTCCCTTTAAGCCGGGCTACAAATAAGTATGTTTGTTTAATCTTGCGAGGAATGTCAAAACAAATAAGAAATCTTTTAAAATAATTGAAACTCTAAGGTAAGTTTTAATTAGAAGTAAGCGTGGAGAGAAAAAAAAATGAAGTTCCGATAATTTGTTTAGGTTGGGACTTCAAAATTATTTTTACGACAACCATTACTATTTAATGTCTTTTAGATGGTACGTTCACAGATAAGCTCCATTTTCATCGACAAGCTTGTAAGCTATACGTTACCAACTGGTTCTTTTATAAAAGCTTTACGGAATTCCGGCGGAAGTTTTGCTGAAAATTTTTGAGACGCCGCGCTTTGGCAAAAGTTACGAACAAAGACTGGCTGAGTACGATTTTTTGAGGAATAGATAGTTTATCTGCATTAGATAAGTGGACTTAATGATCTTCGATACTGTTCAATTTACGAAGTAGTTTGTAATGCGATCCATGAGAAATGTAATGATGTCCAAAAACCAGGAAATGTGGAGATCTATCCGTATATCGTGCGTCACGTTGCGCAGCGCCGATGTTATAGCATGTACATGCATATCCCAAGTAGTGTGATCATTATTGATGTATGGACGAATAGCCGAGGTGAATACTTTGGAGTTAAGATCTGAGTAATACCATGCCTCTTCAAGAAATCTTTGAAAATATTCGAGGTGAATTGTTCGCAATATCACTCAGAATTTTCCCTGGAAGTGAGAACATATTCAGAATCCGGTTTTCAAGAAATTTCACCACATTTTTGCTGTTAGCATCACGCATGGGCTCTAGAAGGACAAATGGACTAAAATGATCGAGAACTTCAAATAGATAGGTGTTTCCCTGTTTCGATCTCGGATAAGGTCCCATCAAATCAATATAGATTTTTTGAAAACTTCGTGCAACGTCAGATGACTGGCTTATAGGTGGGCGAATGACTGTGTTTGCGGCTTTATTTGCTTTAATATTTCTCAATTTATGACGAATTGGTGAACATCACTAGCCATATTAAGCCAATGGTACTATCTTTTTAAAATATCAAGAGTTTTTCGGATTCCCAGATGTGCAGCGTTATTTGGCAAATGAGATTTTTAATCAATGTTGGAACAATCGGTTTCGGAACATACGTTTTCCAGGAAGGGATATCCGAGGATAAATCAAAATCAACATTGCGAAGAATAAATATTCTACAATTACTAATTCGGAGGTTGGAATTAATTGTAGGATTTGTTTGGATATGATTTATCAAAGCGAGATACTCGGGATCTTTAAAGTGAACAGAATCTGATGCTAATGTTAATGCCTTAGACTGTCGTGAGAGTGCATCTGGCACGATGTTATTCTTTCCTATGCGGTATTCAAATATGAAATTAGAACCCTGCAATTTAAGGCTTCAGCAAGCGAGACGCCTAGAAAGCTCCCTTTGTCCCATCAAGCACTTCAAACTTGCGTTATCCGTGATGATGGTAAAAGGGTAGCCTTTTACATATTGCCTGAATTTCTCAATACTTAATATAACTGCGTAACATGCCAACTTAGTAACGCAGTAGTTACGCTGAGATGTATTAAGTTTTTGAGAAACAAAGGCAATAGGGCGCTCATCGCCTCTGGATGACCTCTAGAAAAAGACGGCTCCCACGCCAGTCATAGAAGCATCGCAATGAATGAAGAATGGTTTAGTCCAATCGGGGTTACAGAGGACGGGGGCTGAGGAAACAGCACCATCGTTCCATTTGAATTTCTGATTCTTACTCAGCATATTAGTGAGTGGAGTTTCCAAATCTGGATATTGGTGGATGAATCGCCGGTACCAACATGACATACCCAGAAATTTCTTGAGTTGTCGAGCTGTCTTAGGACTACGATAAGACGTAATTGCAGGAACTTTGGAGGGAACTACCTTGAGTACACCGTCACCAACAATGTTACCAAGGTAGCGAATTTCCTTTAAAAGGAATTTGCTCTTAACAGCAATAGGTCGTCGAGGTATAAGAATATCGGAGTGTGCATCTCATGAGGTATCACCCGATGCATGAGGCGGCACATAGTCTATGGCGTGTTACAGAGTCCGAAAGGCATCACAGTAAAATGATACAGCGTTACAGAAGCATCTTTCACTGTAACCGAGTTTTCTTTCCTTGCGTCTAAGCACAATCGGACTCCGCCGTCAGCCTTGCGGACTATGACCATCGGTGAACTCCATGAGGTGACACTTTCCTCGATTACACCTAATGATAACATTCGGTCTAGCTCTTAAACATCTCGACTCCAACTGCTGGAGATAAAGCATAATAGCGCTGCATAAATGGTTTGGCATCGTCATCGTCAATTCTGTGTTTAAACAGATGTGTTTTACCCAGCCCCAGTGTAGCAGAAGATGGAAACATTTGCTTCAATGGCTTTAATTGTTGTTGTTCGATTTGAGTAAGTTTGTGAAAGGGTGATTCCATATTGTCAGCGGTTTCTGAGATTATTTCTTTCGTAGTTATGGTTTGTGATGGAGAATAATACTCTAAAATTGGTGTGTTGCATGCAAATTTTAATTTAAATAATCGCCAAAAATCGGTTCCACGATATAGTTCTTGTTGAAGATTGGATGCTAAATGTAAAGTAAGAAAATGAGTCTTACCAGCGAATGCAACAGGAATCTTCACATGACCTATAATTTGTTCAATATTCCCATTTGCGGTTTTTATAGCAGATGGAAAGTGACGAAAATAAACAGTGGGATCCTTAAGAATTTCCTCGCAATTTTTGCCCAAAAGTGACACATTGGCACCACTGTCCAGCAGTCCTTGCATGTTCTTACCCAAAATATCAATTACAATGTAAGGTCGCCCATCTGACGTATCAGTAACGAGAGACTCGATTATTTGAGATTTAATAGATTTCCTATATCGAAAATATTGTAGAGGTCGAGAAAATGATTTAAGTCTTATTTTAGGAAATTTCGTCCTACTTTGCAAAAATTTAGGGATGCTACATATATTTATCAATTATGGGTGCTTCAAAATTGAAGGATACTCATTTTTTCGGGGTTGAGTGTTTTGGGTTAAGCCGGGGTGAGCATTTTTGGAACGTATATATTATATAACAATAATTACCACGAGCGAAATTTTGAATGGGTTTATCCATTCAACACCAGAGGTGTGGTGTTAAGTCAGAGGTATGCAACCACTAAAACCTGGAACGATTTGCATATTAAATCGTGACAAACTTGAACGAAAATATGGTCCCAAATCTACTGAAATTATGTACCATTAGTCGATATATCACTTGGCTTCAATGATTTTTATTTATTTCGTTTGAACTATGAGATATATTTCTGTCAATAGTCGAGGATAACTGATCACTTGATATAAGATTTTAATGAGCATTCTCAAAATGTAACAAAATTTGATATCGTTGTCATAGCGAACATCGTTTACACGAAGCAGCTCTAATTCATATCGTTTGAGTGGCGACCAATTCGAAGTGGAAAATTTGGGGCAAAGAATTAATGTGTGCTTTTCTATACACTCAGGACAATTGTTTTGATTTGGCCGTTTTCTTGAGATTATTTATAAACTCTGAAAAAGTTAACAGCTTTTTTGAAGAAGAATTTTAACTATTTTGATTTGCAGCGCTCTTATTTAAATTTTAGCCTAATTCTTTGATACAATTAGGTAGATAAAGCTATTAAATTTCACACCGCGGTTCGCGAGAAGTCTTTAGATCTTTATAACAGTTTTCTACGGCAAACGAGTTAAACTGAGTTATGGCACATCTATGACATTATATATAGCAAGCAACGTATTGCATATACTTATGGAAATCTGCAGCAGTACATTAATTTTATTAGCACTAATTTATGTGTAATGCATCCTCTAGTAAAACTCAAAACAATTTTTTTGGATGGATTTGTTTATGTACTTCCCTCTTCTTGTTAATAATGCACACAAAAATGTGAAAATTTTATTTCTAAAAGTTATTCTTTCGTTTATGTATACCATAACATAAATTAGGAGCTTTTAAAGCTTTATGCTGACAAGATAAAAGAATAAGTTTTCATCTCATTATCAAACTTGGTTGTTTCGCAATATCTACTCGTACATAAAGCTGAACATTTGTTCAAGTCAGTTTTGATAAGTTAACGTAATGATGAAAGGTGAGCGCCGTGTTTGTGAATACAGACTAATTATACCTGCAATAAAAGTTTCCTGCAATAAAAGTTTTATTATGCAATATCATATCTTATCATTATATTTATGGCTGTGGTATTATTCGTAGTTTCTTTAATAAAATCTGATTGCTAAAAAATAAAAAGAATATTTTTTTCCTTGGCAGAAGAAAATCGTCAGACGAGAAAATTAAATCCAATTTCATTTTCTGTATCTTGTACATTGCAACTATGATAACAATAAATCTTCAACATTCTGCAGAGTAAATGTAAATTAATTTTTGCTTTATCTCATGAGACTTGAAAAAGATTTGTGTTGCTTTAATATTGCACAAGTTAACTTTATGCACTACTTGCAAAATAGTTGAATGATTTTTTAAACTAAATTGATGCAAAACTCGGGGGTATCTTTGCTAATGTACGTTTACAACGATTAAACGATTTCCAACGAAGCTTCAGATATGAAATAACAATGTCGATATTACAAATTATAAAAATTTATTACACCTGATCGCTACCATATATTGGGTAAAATGTTACTCTATGGGCCCTGAGGAGTGTAATAAATTCAATTAAATATTCAATTTAAATCTTTTAATGGTTTAATATTAGCTCTAGATATTTATGTGTTAACTTAGATTTTAATGTTCCATAGCGATACCTGAAGCCAGGGTGAATTTTTCAAAATTAAAAATGCTGCAAACAATATCATCCGATTTCTTTTTTATGCCTTTGTGAATCATCGTAGACTATGTCGAAAATAATTATTTATGTAAGCAATCAGCAAATTGTTCAGAATTTATTTATTAATTTGAACCATTCTTAGATCAAGTTTCCATCTTATCACAGATTTTCAAAATTTGAACTTTCTTCTGAAGTTTGTCACTATCCTCGGAAAATGAAATAACTAGAAACAAATTGTATAGAGTTTTCCAATAAGAATGATATGATTGGCTCGTAGCCCCGTCTTGTTGGAATCAAATGTTGTCAAGATCAACTTCTTCCAATTTCGGCCTTTAAAAGTTGGTTATCATCGATCTACACCGATCTCCACTTACAGTAACGGTGTTACCAGCTTCATTTCGAAAAAAATACAGACCGATGACCAAAAATCACACCAAACTGTCAATTTAGGTGAATGTAATGGTTTTTCATGAATAATTTGTAGATTTTATTCGCACCAGAATCAGTTTTGTTTATTTACCGCACCACTCAGATGAAATTGAGCCTCATCGGAGAAGATGATTTTCTTAAAAAAATCGTTATCGTTTTCAAGTTGTTCCAGGGCAAAATCAGCAAAATCACGACGTTTACGGTGGCTTACAATGGCTTCAGTTCTTGAGTGAGAACAATTTTATACGGATGCAAACCCAAATCCTTCCTCAAAATCCGCCAGGTTGTGGTTTGAGACAGTCCCAATTCTTGAGAACGTCTTGGAATCGACAAATTGCGGTCTTCAGCAACGCTTGCCTGAATGGCAGCAATATTTGCTTCGCGGGAATTTTTGTCTTATTGACACCCTTTTCAACAATTCGACGAATAGCGAGCACACTTGGACGATTATTACGACTATAAAATGGAAAAAGCACACGAAAAGTTGCAATTGGAGAACGATTAGTTTGATAACAAAACTGAATAATTTGTAAACGTTGTTCTTGCGTATATCTCACCTTGATGAAATTGTGAACATTACTGAATACAATGAAACAAAAAATGACAGATCATAACATATCACAAATGGCCGAAACGTCACTTAAAAATCATATCATTCCTATTGGAAAACCCTATATTTCGATATGCTTTTGCTGTTTTAGTACCGACAAAAATAAATACGGACGCCTGTGTTAAAACGAACTTTACACAGGGTGTCCCAGAATACGAAGGTCAAACGAAATAGGATGAATTCCTATTTTTCGAATTGTTTTTACTTATGTTTAGTGTTTTTAGTGAAATCGCATGCGCAGCCACCAAAAAATTATTTTAAAAAAAACAAGAGTTATTTTGTTTAACTTTCTTTTTTGCTCCAATCTAGAGGAGTGTGCCTTTCCAATAAAATCATTTTAATAAGCTGCAGAATCTTTTTCTGTTTAAAAAAAAAATTGATGTTTTTGTGACGCCAGCGGGTAAACAGTGTACTTCAAAAATTTGACCCCCGACCAGGAAAATATGCAACACTACTGCAAATTTTAAAATGGCATCACATACCGGCCTAATAATCACAACAAAATATTTTTATTAATTTTTTCACAATGTAAGTCATGTTTATAACAAAATGCACTTAACAAAATTTCAATTTCTAAAATCCGGTACGCGACAACTCAGCAAAACCAACTCGGCGACGGACAACTCGGCGATAGACAACTCGGCGATAGTCAACTCGGCGACGGTAAACTCGGTGATGGTCAACTCGGCGAAACCAACCCGGCAAAGACAAACTCGGCGACGATCAACTCGGCGATGGTCAACTCGGCGACGAACAACTCGGCGACGGTCAAATCGGCGACGAGGAAAAAATTGAAAACAATCAAAAATGGAGATAAAAATGGACTAATTGCGGGATTGCTGATTTTTAGTCGCCACAAAGTGTAAACAAAATATGATGCAGGTACATCTTCGCGATGTGCATGTTTAGTTTGTCTGTGTTTAATTAAAAATAGTGCCTTGTGGAATAGATTTCTGGTTTCTAGTTGCATAATAAAATTGTAAATATTAATTTGTTTAATAGCGTAATTGCCAATTTTTGGCAAGCATTGGCATTTGTATGTAAATTTTAGCGAATAAATTTTTATTCGATAGTCGATATTACAGTAACGGTTTGCGATTTAGCCAATGGATTCAATATTTCAGATATAGGTGACCAGCTAGTGCAAATGAATTTAATGGGCCTACGATCGCACCAATACTCGGCGCCAATTGGAACCCAGTGTACTAATAAGCTGAGATGTGAAGGATAGAAGTATTACCACCCGAAGCGCGAAAAACATGAACACATGTAGCGGACATGCACAATTGTGACGAGCCCCTCTTATTCAACGTTGCAGTAATATGACATAATACTATATCATATTACTACTACTATGATATTTAACTGTTAATAGTTACATATGTATGAATGCAATTCATAAAAATCATTTGAACGACATCAGTTGAACGATATTCCGCGAAGGTACTCGATTATGCTCCGACAATCATAGTTGATACCTTTGCTTAGGATTCTGCAATCCGCTCCTTCATCGTTTCGGTGGACATTCATGACGTACATTTTTTGCATTTTTTAAGTTTATCGATGAAAACCCATACACTAGGGCGAGCAATATCACCGGCAAAGTTCAATTGTAATTTGCGATGACAAGCATCAGGAAAAGTATTTGTTCTATCTCTAGCTACCATTTAGTGATCGTTGGTAAACCGACCAAATGTCGTATGGAAATATTACTGCACCTCCGGTGCCATTATTCCGCAGGCGTCCGATATATTATTAGTAAACAACGCAAAAATTGGTTCTAACTTCTCCGTTCTCCTCTCTAAATAATATTCCAAGCTTGTTATGGTATGAATCAAAATTAACCAAACCAATATATTCATTTACGCAGCGTATATACCACGTTAGTCAAATAGTGATCATTACGCAATTTGCATCGATGCGGTTGATGAAGTTATTAACACAGCAAACTCGTCAGATTAAGTTCTTGTGCTTGGTGATTTTAACCTTCCAAATATAATATGGAATCTGGACCCGGAACTAAATTGTATTTTTCCAAACAATATAAGAACAGATGCTGAATCTTTATTTGTGGACGCCATGCTTGGTTATAATTTGAACCAGATAAACACAATTACTAATAATCGTGATAGATTACTGGATCTTGTCTTCAGCAACGACATTGACACTTTCAAAATTTCAGAATCCGCGTTACCTTTTGTAATTAACGATATCAATCACAAGTCTTTAGATATTGTATTTGACTCAACTAATTTAATGGCGAGTTCGGAATACCTACAACCAATCAAATACATCTTCAAAAAACAAATCGTGCGGGGCTACAAAGTTACCTAGAATCCATCAACTGGCAAACAACTCTCAATTCCAATGATATAAACGAAAATGTTGATAAATTTAATGACATTATGCAGCAAGGCTTCGAACTTTATGTACCTATGTGTTGTAAACCACAAAATGCTCACCCTCAGTGGTTCGATGATAGACTAGTTAACTTAAAAAATCGGAAGTCGAAAGCGTATGCCAAAATGTTGAAAAGCGGGTTAGAAGCCGACAAAACAATGTTTCTACAACATAGTAACGAATTTGAAATTTACTTCAAATCAAAATACAGGTCGTATCTCGATCAAATTCAAAAAAAAATCAAAGTAAATGCAAAACATTTTTGGAAATTCCTAAATAAACGCGAAATTGACGGATAACCTGCAAATATGACATATAACAATACCAGCTCCTCAAACTCCAAAGATATAGCTGACACGTTCGCGAAGTTTTTCCAATCAGTCTATAAACCAAGCGTTACTAGTGGATTGTACGAACAACCCAGCAATACCAACGTAACAATAACTCCTCCTGTTATAAGGATAACATATTATCGGCTCTAAAGAGATTTGGAGACGGTTGTGGCCTTGACAATATTCCCTCTTCTATTCTGAAGGAGTACGCTGACATTTTAGCAATTCTATTATGTTACCTATTCAACCACTCCTTGAGCATCTGGGTATCTCCCGAAAAATGGAAAATTTCAAAAATTACACCAATTTTTAAATCGGGCAAACAAGATGACGTTACATGCTACAGAGGAATATCAACTACATCATCAATTCCAAAATTGTTTGAATTAGTTTTATGCAACAACTTTAAATCCACAATTGCACGTCATATATCAACAAACCAGCATGGGTTTATGCCTGGCCGATCCACATCAACTAATCTGGTTGAATTCACCAGTAAAATAATTAATGAGATGGAAAACCATCATCAAGTTGATGTAGCGTACACGGATTTCAGTAAAGCATTTGATTCCATCTGCCATCAAAAAGCACTCCGCAGTTTATTCGCATTTGGGTTTTCACTCGATTACATAAATTGGTTCAAGCCCTATCTATCAAACCGGCGACAATTTGTAATAATGGAAATGAATCAAACGTTATTAAAGTTACGTCTGGTGTTCCCCAAGGATCGCACATCGGGCCGTGGATATTTATTGTTTTTATAGTTCGCTCCGTTTTGAGTCAATTGAAGACATTAAAGACGAATCGCTACGCGCATTGGAGGCTATTCTGGTAATTGACTTTAACAACTGTTTCGAGGATTGGAAAAAAACGTTGGCACAAGTGTATTGTGGCCGAGGGGGATTACTTTGAGTGGAACGAAATAGATTTGGAGGAATAAATAAAGAATTTTAAAATTATGAACAAAGTTTTACTATTTTTTGCCCACAGTATTACACTGACTTTTGATATTTATAAGATATCCGTAACTGCCATCAAATTTTGACTCATATTATTTGAAGCTGGGTACTTGCACGCATTTTTGTGAGGTCATACATTTTTCATTACTTACAGCTTCACACAAATTGACAGTTAGTGCAAGTTAGTGAAATAATCAATTTGAGGATGAGGTAATGTGGGTTAACCAAATACAGATAATTTACGAAGAAACATATGATTTATCACGATTTGTTAATATGTTTCAAAAGTTTTTATTTATTAATGAAAATCCGAACATTTAATTTTACATGCAGGAAGTAAAAATATCTGAAGAAGTATATTGATTCTATTAAATTTTTATTATAAGTTAAAATAATCAAACTTTTATTAAATATCAAAGTTTTATTGTCAAACAAATCCAATTAGCCAGATCATTTTAAATCCATTTTAAATATAATCTTTTCAAGAACATCGCCATCTAATCTATAAAACATGTTTCTCCAGTTGTTGAACATTTTCACGTCATTATTTTCCAATTTAAAATTCTCCAGTAACAAATATAAAACTCAACTGACGTACAGCAATTGGACATTATTTGTTCTCGACTTCAAAATATTTTTTGTTATTCGTCTAAGATTTGCTGCAAACAAGAAACAAACTTTAATAATGCGACGAGAAAACGAAATACGCTAGGAAAAAATTTTGATTTCTTTCTCAAGTTTATTTTTTAATTAAAGCTCTCAGTGATTCTCAGGCGATATATAGTTTTATTTTGTACAGCAAAACAAATGACTAAATAAACGAGATATTGATCACAATAAAATTTCAAACGAATGAAAACGAACGATAAATTGCAATTTGTAGATGAGTAATTTCCAAATCGTACCAGTACAAATTACAAATAATGTGCAGTTGCCTTTCCTTACTAAAAATTAATTTTATTAAAGAAAAAAAAAATTAATTGAAAGCCGTACGTTAAAGGAATATTATCCAAATGGTTAAAGAAAAATGTTGTAAAAATACAAAAAAAAACACCAAAATGAAAATCAAACTTGCGGAAAACAATTACCAGTACAAGAATTACAGCAATAAAAATAAAATCGCTTAAATTTTGAGAGACCGTTTGAGCAATTTGGTTTCGGTTATTATTATATTCAGTTGTTGTTGCTTATTCCGCTCAACACAATATTATAGAAGGCCAATATAACGCAAAGTAATTCAAAGCTTTCCTTTTTTATATCGTTACATACGAATTCATCCCAAAAGCAATTTTTGCTTGGGCTGAAAAAGAGAAGGGAAAAAGGATTAAGTTTTATTTGATTTCCGTTTCTTTATTTTATTTTTCATTTTCTAAATGTTATGCTTGAAAGCTTGCTTATACTTGTGAATATAATGTATACACATTATTCGGATAAACAAAGTAAAAGTTCTATAATTGGTATGTTGGATTATGTACATTAACAACATTTGTACGGTTCCTGTTGAATAAATGATAACAATAATGATGTGAGATGTATGCATGCATTGAAACGACGTGAATACTTACATACGTATATGTTTCATTCGACTTATACTTAAAAACGTAAAATAACTGTTAAGAAAAGCAATTTAAAACTTGGATTTGATTTATTTTTATTGCCGGTTTAAAAAATTTCATTATGAGAACATTTTCAGCTTCATATGCAAATATAAATCATTGGATAATGATGATATCAGTAATTTCGTTACACATATACGAGAAAATTGGAATTTAGCACCCCGATTTACATTTCACAATGTAAATACAAAAAAAGTTCGATTTATTTCGTCATATGAAGCTTTAAAAATAAAAAATATCGCTTGGGCATATTATTGTGACTGGATCAAATTTTTGGCAAGTTTGCTCATAAAGTGTTAATATTGCAAATTCTGTGGTGTCTTATAACAAATTATTTTTACCATTTGTTCAAACATAACCACAATTTTCAATTATTATTTGTGTAACAGGGTTGCTACCATTACCACCAGCGATTGAATTAAAACTTAATAAAATGTGCGAATTTCTTTAAATTTACTTATTTATTTTGATACCAAAAAAATACATTCAGGCCAAAAACTATTAAATTTCATTTCAAACTTGAAACAACAAGTAACTCATCCTATAAAAATTTAATTACATTTAGAGCGGAAATATACTAAATTAGACAATAGCGGACGTCTGCACAGTTTAATATAGCTGCAACCTAGAGCTACCCGTCAAACCGACGAAACTATTAAAATTTTAGACTTGGTTCAGGTTCAGGTTCTGCTTGACGAATAAATGTAAAGACCTAGATTCCCTACCGCCAATGGTTAAGGATCCCACAATTAAAGGTATAGGTAAAGTAGACATGATTGTCCCAGGATATAGTCTCATCAAGCGGAAAACTTAAACCTGTAATGCGAACAAAACAAGTGTGTTCCGCTAAGGACGATCGGACCGAGAAGTTTTTTGTCAAATAAGGATGGATGAGGGAGATGATCGGCAGAGGTGAACAAATGAAAATGATAGATGAGCTTATGTTAATGGAGTGGAGGAAGGAGGTGGAGGGTAGGGAAAGTAACCATCCTCCAAAAACAGCATATGTTACACTAAAAGTTACACTATTTTTCAGACCGAAGGAAAACGCGAAGATGTCAGTACGCAATTCGTAATTTGAAAGACGTTTCGAGAATACAGTGTAAAGACGAGCTTTAAAAACTTAATGAGAATGTAACCTAGTCCAACTGCATTTGATTTGACGGAGAAGACTTCTGGAAAGTAATATTTCGGAATGAAAAAGAGGATAATTTATTAGACTGGGAGACATGGTTTGTGGCAGGGTTCAAACAATGTTGAAACGACGTTAAATAAGCATTGCCGGTATCAGGGAAGTAATAATGTAAACCAATGCTTCCATCCTTTCATTAGAGAAGAATAAGATTTTGATTAACCGAGATAAAAGTGCAAAAGTTCCTCTTGAAATTCCTGACAAGGAAAGTAACCTTGTTCCGATACCTGTGGTAGATCATTTATGTGGCGCTCATGGGTTGTCAAGTAGGAATGGATTAACAAGACGGCAGAGGTGAACAAATGAAAATGCGAGGTGAGCTTAGCTTATAGTGGAAAAGTGGAGGGATGATGCTATGTTGCTCCTTGATTAGACGCTCAGAAACCTAGAAAAGTTACACTATTTTCCAGACCGAAGGAAAACGCGAAGTTGTCAGAACGCAATTCGTAATTTGAAAGGCGTTTCGAGAATACAGTGTGAAAACGAGCTTTAAAAGCTTATTGAGAATGAAACTTAGTCCAACCGCATTTGATTTGACGGAGAAAATGCAAGTCACAACCGCCGGAAATTAATTTTTCGGAATGAAAAAGGCAACTAAACTGGGAAACATGGTTTGTGACAGGGCTAAAACATTGTTGAAACGAGTAGTAATAATGTAAATCAATGCTCCCGATCTTCAATTACAAAAAATAAGATCGGTTATTCAACACCGAGAAAAGAAGTGCCAACGTTCCTCTTGAATTTCCTGACAAGGAAAGTAACTTTGTACCGATAGCTGTAGTAAGTCACCCATGTGGCGCTTATCATAACCTACTTAAAATCACGGAAAACAAGTTTATCATGGTTATGGCATTTACAATCTCCGAGAAATTTCACAGGCAAGGTTTAATAACCACAATATTCATACGGAGCGATACACGTGTATTGAACAGAGCAAGCAGGGAGCAGTTGAAGACCTCAACTTGCTCACCAGAGTCCGAAGTCTGTAAAATAATTCCAAGAGCGAGTAATTAACTATTTGAGAGTTGATGTTATCGTTTCTGTAATCCTTACAACAAGATGTAAATATTTTATTCTTGAAAACAGAGATAAATGTGAAAGCATGATGCAAGATTAAAGGAGTCTAAAACTGGTCAGAATGGCAACCAAATATGGATGCCTGGATGTAATACTAGTAGATAGACTGTCAAAACCCCTCACTGGTACAACAAGCCACCTACATACCTAGTTTAAATTTAGTTGAAACCAAAAAAAAATGACACCCTCACTCCTCATACATCTCAACTCCCCTGCCATGTTGTCCACTCTATGCACAAGACGATCGATTCTGAAAATTATATACCTTGGAATAGACCCAACATTAATGAAGATATTAGATTTCAGCCAAGTCTAACAGACACGAAAATACGCCATTAAGGATACTAGGAGCCAAATGACTCTGAGTATTAATGTGCCTAAAATTTAATGACTGACGCCTACCCGTTTAAAGCGCTTTTCTCAGCACAGAATGGTCACTAGCAATAGAATGCAAACTATTAAAACCGTACAACATGGAATACATGAACCCATCAGACTATAAAACAAACAAAATAAATAGAGGCGAGTGCAGTTGAAATTCGGCCTTTCTTGAACTCACTGGGATAATATGCACGTGGTCATTGAATACGGATAACTTTAATAATTGATGTAAACAAGCGATTTCGAAGATCTGGTATCCAGTGTATATGTGCATCCTGTGCCAATAGGCCAACAGTAGCAATAATTTTGCAATTCACCACAATTTGCTTGATTTTAACGTTGTTCTTTGGGCATTTCTTCCCGTTTACTACTTACGCATATCAAAAGCGATGTAACTTAGTTTGTCGTATCCATACTCAATAAATAAGCAAAAAGTTGTCTCTCCTCGTCTCGCTCAACGTTTAGCAGACTGAATTCATCGCGTTTTTGCCTCGTGCGTCAGCTTCTCTTTGGTGCTGTGTACTTGGTTGCGTTCAACCCACTCATGTGATGGCCAGTAACATCGCGACGGGAAACGCGATCGATTTCTTTAGTTAAATTGAAAAACATGCCATAGTTTCTTCATCGTCTCTTTTATTAGCACCTTTAGCAGCCTATACATCTTTACTGAATCAGAGGATCACTTGATGATTCATATTCTAAAGCCAGCGCCAATACTTCATTCATGATAATTGATAAACGGGTCTACTGCGTATCCGTTTAACACATCTGCAGGTTCATCATCGTAACATTGCCACTCCAATTTATTTACCTAACTTTCTAAGCTTTACAGGCTTGCTTAGTTGTTGTATCTACATAGTTCACTATTGTATGACTGCCTATACGTCAGTTTGAAATCGGTCATCATCCATGCGGATATCGTTTGCCAGACATCTACAGATTTTTCTCTGAGAGTCTAAATGAGTGCGTTCAGTTGCTCTACGTTGTATATTAGATGCTTTTAAATTCCATAAATGTTTTAAAGCTTGCATCCTCTTGCTTAATTTTATTTTCCGGCTTCATTCTTTTTGGTTATTTTCACATTTTGCTGGCCAAGTTAGCTTGGCGCATTGATATGTACGAAGTTCATTAGAAATAGCCTAATTATGTCTCCAACAGTTACGAATTTTGGAAGTTCGATACGGATAAGTACTGGATTTTGACATGGGCTCTGAACACAAAAGTTTCTCAATTATACATACGAGTATATACCATTTCTTTAGGCTTTGAACAACAAAAATTTTATGAAACATAGAAATAGTTTATGAAAGAACTCGTATAGGTATCATAAAAAAGTTAAATTTTTTGTAACATAAATAGCTATAAAATCGGCCATTTTTTCACATTTAGTGAATATACATATAATCCTAGCGTGTTATAAGGTCTTTGGCGAATTAAAAATTTTCTGAACAATACAGGATGTGGGGGCAGTTCTGAATATTAAAGAGTTATTTCGCAACGTTTAAAACCTGATTATAAAACTTGATTGAGCGTTCATTATTTAACGGCGATTGAATGTATATACAATAATCGTAACCTAACCCTTTAACGAAAAAATAATAGGCACAATTATCACGTTCTTAATTAATGACGAAGAAAAAATTAAACTAATAATTGTATCTATATTCGCTGAACTAATTCACTGCTTAATGAACTTTGAAAATCGTGGCCGAACTACTATTCTAGAATATTGAAACCGGTAACATTTAGATGCCAATATCTAAACATTTTACAATATATATTTTCCTAATTTCCTATTTGTATTCGTTGAGAGTCGACTTGTTTTTGTGATTATACATATTTAATATGCAAGCTGTTTTAGATTTGTATAAATCTACAAATCGAAAATCTATTAAAATTATAAAATTTCCCCCATCGCTAAACACAAAACATTAGATACACTCACTTACAGGTATTTAATTCCAAATACAATATTGATAAACATTTTTAACTTGCAAATAAAGTTCTGCTGGCTGTAACAATATAAAGGTTCCCTTCCTGCATGTAATATTATAATAAACGCTTGAGTGAAGCTTTATTAGATACCCTTTTCTTGTTTGCAATTATTTGACTAAATTTAACTAAATGAACATAAATATTCACTTCCTGCTTGTAAATATTTCGGTATCTAATACGAAAATAATTATTTTAATTACCGGTTTTTATAAACCACAATAAACATACATTTGTCATTATGTGCATTTGAAATTTTCTAATATTTGAAATTTAAATAAATATTAAGGTGGCTGGCAATGTGCAGTATTTTAAATGATTCTGTTAAACCATTTACGTTTATAAAACATAAAGACGCATTTCATATTTTGATTTATTTATTCACTTCCTGCATGTAATAATTTAAATATATTTCTATTTGAGTAAATATTGTCACAAATGCTTTAGTGAAACTAGATTTGATAAATTCTTACTGTATCTGGTTGTTGAAATAAATTTTATTAAATAAACATTAAAATTATCTTAGTGCGTGTAATAATTTGAGTATTTGGTAAGGAAATACTCGTAGGTATTTAGATTGATGGCTTATAGTAACGGATTAAAATATACTATTTAGATATACCATTAAAATAGAACTGTACATTCTAACTTAAACTCGAATAAATATATCGCTGTAACAATAAAAGTTTTCACTTCCTGCATGTAATAATTTTGATTTAATTTTTTTTGTAATTATTGTTATTTTTGCCTGAACTGTATTTGATATAATATTTTTATAACTGGTTGTTTTACGAAATTTTACTAAATGAACATTGACTTTCACTTCGTGCATGCAATTATTTTAGTATTTGAATAAATATTTAGTTTGGTGGCATTGTACAGTATATTGAACCAACCTTAACCAAAATTATGATATTTGAAAGATGAATTTTCTAATCTAATTTAAACTCGAACCCAAAAACGGGTATATCATCAAAAAGATTCACTTCCTGCATGTAATAATTTTATTTGAATTTTGAGTAAATATTGTTTTAAACGCTTAAGTACCATTTTATATGATATTCAGATCGAGTTTCTAATTATTTCAGAATTTAATAAGTACTAAATTTTATGTATAGTATAAATAAGTAATTTTATGTATAGTATAAATTTTATGTATTTTATGTAATTATGCAATTACATATGCAATTATGGGATAAATTTACCATTAATACATTTATATAAGGATTATGTAAGGGCTTATATAAGGAAAATTCTTTTTTTATTTTGGATTTTTTGGAATGCGTTTATTGCTGTAAATATACAAAATATGACTTTCTGCATGAAATAAATTTAATCTAACTTTAATTGTGTAAATATTGTAATAAACGCTTGTATGATAATTTATTTGATTTATTCATTTTTTATCTGTTAATTTTACTTCGTGCATGTAATTAATTAATTATTAAATAAATAAATTTTAACAATTGCTGGAAAGTGCAGTTAATTTATATATTTAGGTATGCATTTTAAATATTGTTTTAAACACGAATAAACTTAGAACACTATAGTTTTGACTTACTTGTATGTTAATAGAGGTGGAGATCATACTAAACTTGAAAAATAGTGTGAGAACGAGCCGTTTGATAAAATCTTAGTTATTGCGACCATTGTCCTCAAAAAGCGCACACTACTCGTGCTAGTACTAGGAAAACAATGCCGACAGTATCCAGATTTGTTTGATGATCCAATCTGATTCTGAGAATAATCATCTTGATAAACGTGTGTAGTTCGTCGTCTTGATCAATGTGTAGTTAATCCTTTAAAATTTCGACATTTAAAGAACAAATTTTCTTGAATAATTTTATTTCGATAAATATAAGGCAGCAAAAATATAAGAATTCACTTTCTGCAAATAATAATTTTATTTTTATTTTAATTGTGTTATTTTGTAATAAATGCTTTGTTTGTATTTATTTTACAAAAGAACCAATAGCTAAATTGTTTGATAGGCAAACAAATTCTAAGGAAATGTTTGATTGTAATGAGATATATATTAAAATAGACCATTAAACAATTTTCATTTTTTTACAAAAAGTTTCATTCACTTCCTGCATGTAATAATTTTAATCTAATTGTATTTTTCTAAATATTCTATTAGGAGCCCGAGTTAAACTTTATGTGATAGGTATTGTATGTAGTTAATTTAATAAATTTTACTAAACGAAAAATAGAAAAATAATATTCACTTCGTGCATATGATTATTTGAAAATTTCAAATTTAAATAAATATTTAGGTGGCTGGCAATGTGCAGTACATTTATAAGTCAAAAGAACGCATTTATTATTTTGATTTTAATTAATGTATAGCTATTACAATACAAATATTTACTTCCTGCATGTAATAATTTAAATATATTTATATTTGTCTAAATATTGTAGCACATGCTTTAGTGAAGCTAGATATGAAAAACTCTTTCTGCATCTGGTTGATGAACTAAATTTAAATTAAATGAACAATAAAATTCTCTTCGTGCTTGTAATAATTGGTGTATTTGGTAAAGAAATAAATATTTAAATTGATGGCATATAGTAACGGATTAAAATATACTATTTAGATATACCATTAAAATAGAACTGTAAATTCTAATTTAAACTATCGCTGTAACAATAGAAGTTTTCACTTCCTGCATGTAATAACTTTAATTTAATTTTTTTTGTAATTATTGTTATTTTTGCCTGTGTGGAACTGTATTTGATATAATATTTTTGTAACTGGTTGTTTTACGAAATTTTACTAAATGAACATTGACTTTCACTTCGTGCATGCAATTATTTCAGTATTTGAATAAATATTTAGTTTGGTGGCATTGTACAGTATATTGAACTATCCTTGACCAAAATTATGATATTTGAAAGATGAATTTTCTAATCTAATTTAAACTCGAACCCAAATACGGGTTTACCATCAAAAGGATTCACTTCCTGCATGTAATAATTTTAGTTGAATTTTGAGTAAATATTGTTTTAAATGCTTTAGTAACATTTTATATGATATTCAGATCGTGTTTCTAATTATTTGAAAATTTCATAAGTACTAAATACATAAATAGCAATTATGGGATAAATATACCATTAATACATTTTCGCTTATATACGAAAAATTGGAATGCGTTTATTGCTGTAAATATACAAAATATGACTTTCTGCATGAAATAAATTTAATCTAACTTTAATTGTGTAAATATTGTAATAAATGTTTGAATGAAAATCTAATTGTCTTATTCATTTTTTATCTGTTAATTTTACTTCGTGCATGTAATTAATTAATTATTAAATAAATTGTTTAGATTGCTGGAAAATGCAGTTACTGATATATTTAATTATGCATTTTAAATAATGTTTTAAACACGAATAAACTTAGGACACTAGATTTTTGACTTATTTGTGTGATAATAGAGGTGAAGGTCATACCTACACTTGAAAAATAGTGTGAGAACGAGTCTTTTGATAAAATCTTAGTTCTTGCGACCATCGAACTCAAAAATAATGCACTGCTCGTGCTAGTACTAGGAAAACAATGCCGACAGTAAACAACTCAAATTTTTCAACTTGATTTATTCTTTACTTTACCGTTAACATAAAAAATATGTTGGTTAATAAACACGAATTGACATATTTATTTTGTAGGCTTTAACTAGATAAAACGGAGTGTATTCATATATGCTTTGCTGCACTTGCGAATTTGTTAGAGATTTCTAAACTTAATCGATTTATTTTGTTTGTGTAGATGTTGTTGCACTTTATAAGATCAGCACATCATGATAAAGAAATATTTTCAAGATTTTTCGTTTTCCATAAATTTTTCCGAATCATGCTAAATAAAAACCATTTCCACCGGATGCATTTATGTAAAAGTGGATTTTATTATTTTCGTGTTTCAACAAGTTTGTGAGTACAGCTATTACCAGATTATATCATAATTTTTTCTCTGTACAGTTAAATTTATACTTTTCAACATTTAAACTTTAATCTGTTGCATGTGGAACATTTTTTTAACATTGCATTTGCCGGTGATTTGCTGGATAAAAATTGTGAATTCGTGGTTGTAGGTGAGACGTTAAAAGTTATTTCGGCCATGGTAACAAAACATTATTAAAAATAAATTTTGAGTATATATCACATGATATGAGATGATTTTGAGAATATATGATCCTCCTTGCCATAGTAGAGAAAACCCATACACAATCGACTAAAGGTAATGATCACAGTTGGCACTATTTAATTCAATAAATTTATACAGAGAAAATATAAATTTGAATAAAAATAATAATTTGTCTGGTGTGATTTTTCGCTCTAGATTTTAGATAAGTATAATAACGGTAATTTTTCCCGTTGCTGCAAGGAAGACGATTGCCATTTTCTCCAAAAATCTTTCTATATTATTCAAAATGTGAAACCGACGAAAGTATCATATGCCAAGTAATCTCCCATTCGTCGAGTGAAAATATTTTTGTTTCGCCTATGATTCAAATGGGTTTCAGATTTGTCAGCTTTTTCAGTAATACGAGATACAACCGAACCAAAAATCTAGTTTTGCGCATTTATAGAGTTGTTGACATTATATTAGTTCTTCCATCCCGAAGAACGTGGAAACATTTTGCTCCGACTGCGCCAAGATTATTGTAATACGAATCGGCTAGTTATGATCTCACAAAATTAAAACTTTGCAATCTAGCTGACAGCTGACTGATTATAAGAACATAAATCTTAATTTTTTGTATTGGGGAACGATTTTTATGTTGCCCTTGTCTTGCTTAATAACGATTTTACATTTAATAACCGTAGTTGATCAATCGAATGTGTCCACGATGAAATTTTGATTTTAAATTTAACCTTCCTAACATACATACTCTAAATCAAAATGTTACAGGTGAATTTATATAACAACACAAACTTGTAACAGCTGCTCGCTTATTGAATCATTCCAAATTGTATCAATTATGTAAAACAATAATAGCGAACACGTAAAAAAAAAGAAAAAATTAAATTATCAACAGATTGCGATTTTTTTTTTGCTAAAATGCAAAATTGAATTCAATTCAACAATAATAACGTAAATTGCATTATTTATATTTTTTGTGCAATTTAACTTTATAGCTTTCATTGCCAACTTCTATGTAGCGTATAGGTGAGTATTTGTATAGTTGAATCGTGACAGCGAAGATGCAGGTAAACAATTAAATTTTAATAATCGACAGACAATTTTGAAAAATTTCAACAAAAAATCCAAATATTGAATATTCCTTTTTTATTTACAATGTTGCATTACCATATAAATGACAATAAAGCTATATATACCTGCCTAAAAAGCATCATTGGGCTTTCATTTTTCCCGTATACAGTTTTCAATAAAAAAATGGGATGAAATAGGTGCATACGTACATTTAAAAAAAAATTCACAAAAAGAATTTAATTTAATTCCGATTTCTAAATGGATTTAAAATTTAACATAAAACGATGTTGTGCTTTCCAGCTTTTCAATGTTTTTCTAAAATTTTTGTTTATTTTGAAAAGCAAAATTTATTGGTTTTTTCAAATTAAAACAAACACCAAATAAAAAATATTCAGATATAGAGGCAACCAAAAGTTAAATATTTTAGGAGAATATCCTACGAAGGATTTTTATTTAGTCTACTGTATCATCCTAATATTGTAGAGAGCTTTGTAGTATGTAAATATTGAATTTCAAACATCGACTTTGGATATTTTTCTAAAATGTATTTTTTCTATTGAAGTATATAAAAAGTAATTTTGAAATGTTTCTGGTTTGAAATATAGGCAGGGACTATAAGGCACGCATCAATTATGCGTTTGTACATTAAAAAACAAACACAATTTTACAGCCGCAGTGGTATGGAAAGTTTGCCAATAAAAAAATCCTTTGGTTTTCATCGCAAATTATCGAAACTTTAAGAAGTCTACATTTAGGCGATTTAAATGAACACCTGGAATAACTTTGCGATTTAACGACAGGTATGGGATCAAAAAAATACTAGAATAATTTTTCGGCAGTAGTAAAACATTTCAAACGGTATACATAATAATTTCAGGGAAATATCCGAATGTTATAGAAGCTAATTGGTGCCCATAATGATGTTCATCAATAGGGCGAGCAGAAAAAAGGAAAAATTATGGCTTGGCAAAACTGCGGAGAAACAAAATCAATTCTTAACCAAATTTTCTAAAATCACAGGAAATGGAATTGGTTAAAATCACTCCTTGGGCTCCCCAATAGTATAAATAAGAATGCAAATCCTAATGATCACAGCAGTGATGGGGAGTATGTTAATTGGGATTCATGTAGAGTTGCAAGTCAGCTAAATATTTTAATTCATGTTGGTACAGCAACGGTTATATAGTGGCTGAAGTAAAATATACCTGGGTATCGTCATCTATACTTACTGCAAATATGTGGTGGGCTCAAACAATAAATCCTAGTAGACCAATTGCTAATATAATAAGTTTATTTTTCCCCTCTTTATTGGCTAGGATTAAAATATAAACTTCTGGATGACCAAGGAATCAGAAAAAATGTTGGTATATAATTGGATCACCTCCACACGCGAGGTTAAAAAACGAATTATTTAAATTTCGATCAGTTAGAAATATCGTATACTAAAATAATAAAATTGCTGTAATAACTACGGATCAAACAAATAATGGTATTCGGCCCAATGTAATTCTTCTTGATCATATATTAATAGTAGTAGTAATGAAAATTGCAGACCCTAAAATAGAAGAAATTCCGGCTAGATGTAAGGAAAAAATTTGCCAGATCTGCAGAGGCTTCTGTGTGGGCAATTCCGGCTGATAGGAGGAATAGATAGTTCAACCAGTGCTAGCCCCATTTTCTACTATGCTACTGGTTAATAAAAGTGTAAGGGATGGAGGAGTATTCCGAAACTTATACTTTGGCCAAATGGCTGGAGCAATGAAGTTGTGTTAGGAGGTAGAATCACTATTTGGACGTTAGAATGATTCAGTTTTTGTGGATGTCTCTGCTTTAAAAAAATGTCCACCTCTGGCACAAAACAATTTAGAAACCAATTTCTAAATAAATCAGCAGTTACCCAAGCTTTTGAGCTGCCCAATAAATTGGTAATGTGTTTTAATTTACGCCTGTTAGTGCACGGGGATTTAGAGATCTATAAATTAGCATAGGTTTTGTTAAACATTCACCCGAAGTATTACTGCACAAAAGTAAAGTTAAACGATCTTTTTATTTCATTTCAATACCTGCAATCTGTTCTGAGGCTGAAGCACTCATAACTCTTTTCTGATTTGTTTTCCTCGTCCTACCTTTCGCAGTTATATCAAATCAAAGACGTATGGGTATAGGACCGATTGACGTTACCATATGCGCATTACATAGCTCCATGCCAGTCTATAGTACCGGACATGGAAGATGGATCTGCCCATGAGCTTTGCACGCCGATAAAGGGGTCGTAGTAGTGTTCCTTTTTATCACAGATCGTAATCTTAAACGATCTTTTGATACATTGAATCCGGGAGCAGTTTTTTCATTTTTTGTTAAGAATGTTCGGTTGGGTATTTTTTCCCCACCAAAGCCCGGTTTCATCAGCATTGAAAACTTGAAACGCCATGTATCCTTGACCTTCAATATTTTTTAAATTTGTTCTGGACATGACTTGGCAGCTTCATTATCTGCCGATACAATTTCTCCTTGAATTTTTATGTTATGAAGTGTAAAACGCTTTTTGAACTTCTTTAACCTACCTTAACTGGCTAGAAGATCTGGGTGCACAGATGAATCTCTTTCTTTAAGGTAATTAAAGCGCTTTTTGCGTAATGATAACACCTTCCCATGGAACCCATTTTTGGCAGCTATCTTCAAGTGATTTTCCCATTTTTTCAATAATCAGCGCGCGGGGACGAGCTGCATATGTTGGTTATAAATGGCTCAAATAATGGCGAGCATTTCCTTTTCATTAACAGCGTAATTTTCTTCTGTTTTGTTCAACGATCTGGAGATGAAAGTGATTGGTCAGTCTTTGCCAATCTCGCCAATTGCTGTATTCGAGGCATCTGTTGTCAAAATGAAAGGATTTTCGAAGTTGGGAAAGATCAGTATTTCCGTGGATGACTAATAAATCCTTAATTTGTTTAAATGCGCGATTTTCTTCCTCGGTGAGAGTGATTTGCACCTTTTTTGATTGACTTGCCGCAATTTGCGCGTTTTCCCCTCTGGTGTTATTTGTCAACGGTTTGGCGATTTTGGCGTAATCCTTTATAAAACGCCTGTAATAAGAAGTGAGTCCCAGGAATGATTTCAGGTCTTTAAAGTTTTCTGGGCTTTTAATTTTCCGAATGGCAAGAATCTTTTTTTCATCTGTCTAATGCCTTTGTTTGTTATAAGGTAGCCAAGGAATTCCGTTTCATGTTTTAGGAATTCTGTCTTGTCGAGGTTAACTCGCAGGTTGGCCTTTTCCAATTTCGAGAGTAGCCAGATATTAGCCAGATGTTCTTCCTCGGTGTTTCCTCCGAATATGATGATATCCTCTATATAGACGTTACATATTCTTCCAATAAACTCCTTCAAGTCGTTGTCAATCTTTCGTTGAAAAATAGCAGGAGCATTCTTTAAACCGAAGGGAAGTCTTAAAAATTCGTATTTACCATTCATAGTTCAGAAGGATGTTTTAGGTATGTCAGCTTCTTTCATCCGAATTTGGTGGAATCCAGACGTGAGGTCGATTGTCGTAAAAAATTTGGAATTGCCCAGATTTGCCAGGGTGTTCGAGATATCAGGGATAGGACACGCGTCTGATATTGTTACGGCATTCAGTCTCTTGTAATCGATGACCATCCTATATTTCTTGATGCCTGAAGCGTCAAGTTTTTTCTCTACTACCTATATTGGGGAGTTGTATAGGCTTTTGGAGGGTCTTATTATTCCTTCTTTGGTCAATTTGTTTCTCGACTTCACTCCTCATGCTAACGGGGTAGGGATACGATTTAGCATAGATAGGTTCTTCAGTATTCGTCTTAATTTCGGCTTTTATATCGGTATCGATTGGTTCAGCACTATTGGCATAGGTCCGAATAACGTATTGAATTTTAATAAGATCCTTTGAAGGTTTTGTTTTGATTTACGTGACAGATGGTCAGCTCTTATTTCCAGATTATTTACTTGAGCTGATATTTTCTCTTTTAGTGGTATCTTTATGTTAGGTGTTAAGAGTAAGACGTTGGTTTTTCTGTCGATGATGGCTCCTAGTTCCTTTAAAGTGTCGTCCCCGATTATTCCATCAAATGATTTGAGTCCGGGCAATACGAAAAATTCTATACTTTTGTTAATTACAACACTTTAGGCCCACAATCTTTTCTTTTATTAAGATGGTCCCACCAGCTGATCTGATGTTGAATTGCGCCTCTGCGGGAATCGAATTTACAGCTAATTCTGGTTTTATGAAGTTTTTATTTGCCCCTGTGTCTATGAGGAACTTGAGAATGTTGTTATCTCTCGTTTTGTACTCTAGGTATGGTACGCTAGAGAGGCTGCTATCATAAAATTTACTTCAGAGTTGTCTTCTTCTTCCTGTTCCTCTTCGGATGCATTGATGTCTGAATTCTCGTTGATTAATTGATTGTACAGTTGTTCTTCTTCATCGACATTTTCACTCTTTGATTTTTTCGTGGCTCGTTTTGGTACGACGCTTCGCGTTTAAATGTTATCTGGTAGTTAGCGTTTACTGGGCGATTTTGATAGTTAACCTGCCTCGAGTTGATAGATGATCCTAATTCCATCGGTCTTGGTGGTTTCGGTTCAACTGGCCGAGGGGGTGGCATCTTATCAGTCTGGTGTTGTACGTTATAAACAATATTTCGTTGTGGCGTGGTCATATTGTGTTGCGGTGTTGAAATATTCGTAGGCTTCTTTTGTAGGTTTTGCTGGTTTGTAGGAGTTAGTTGATTTATTGGAGCTGTTATTGAATTATTAATATTCCTTTTGTGTATTACTAGATTCCTCAAGTTCAAATTTTGCAACTCCTTCACGCAATCTGGGAGTCTACTAATTTCAGCTAGATCTTGTTCAGTTCTCGGTAATATTAGTGCTTCGGTTTTGTGAACTACCGGATTCTTAAGCTTCAATAACCTCTGTTCGATTTTTCTAGTGAGTTCAATTTGAGCATTAACTGCTCTAGTCAATTGCCTTATTTGTTCAGCCAATTGTTCGATTTGGGGTTGCGACATATTTTTAAACTGAGATTGTTACACTTTTCATTATCAACTGATGTTATATTTAGGATCTTTATTAAGAATATTATTGAAGTTTATATTAATTTTTGTTTATTGAGCCTTAAAAGTTAAATTAAAATTTTTGTTGCACTTACACTAGGATTATAAGGATTTGCATTTCCTGTTTTTCTGTCTAAGATTTGAGTTTCTTTAGATGGTTAATTTTTTCCTTGCCGGATGGGTATTTTAGGGTTCAGCCGTCGGTGTGTCTTATGTGTAGTGTTACAGGAATAAGCCGTAATTTCCTGTTTGGAGTTCTGCGTTGAATGTTGCGGAGCACCTACTTGCGGTACGGATTTAGCGTATTATGTTATGTTCTCGTGGTAATAACTTTATATGCGTAACACTTTCACTTTTAGACCACTACAGTTTCGTTAATGTGATTTACTAGTTCACTTTCACTACTTGCACTATGATATGGCGGTCCCTGTTTCGACGCCAGTTACGAATTTTAATTCGGAGCGACTAAAAAAAATGAAATTTATTTTAATCTTTATTCTTACAATTCCAAACTAAAACTGGAAGCTTAATTCTAACAAAAATTTCTATATTCAAAAATTTGCAGTAAGCAAATTTTTTATGTTAATAATTTTAAATTTATAGTAAGCAAAATAAATAAACTAATTTCTTCTAATTATGCCGGATACTCGTGCAACTTTATGTGTCGCTGATGTGAATTAAGTGGCACGTTGCAAATCTAAAGGCACGTCGTAAAGATTAAGCATTTTTATAACCAGGCCGGATGCTCCATATCGTTAACTTATATATATATATATATATATATATATATATATATATATATATAAATATATATATATATATATATATATATATATATATATATATATATATATATATATATATATATATATATATATATATATATATATATATATATATAGATGAAATCAACTCAAAAATGCGGTAGAAAAGGTAATCGCCGCCGTTCTAGAGAATTTCGTTACAGATGTCATCCTCACGAGGTGCCTTATTATTTTTCATTTGAGATATAAATCTTCGCATTTCATCGTAATATGGAGTGGGTGGAGGTGTAATTTTTGCATTTATCTCATATTATTGCATCGATGTTCGTTGTTCGAAGGATGATAATGTCTGTATTTAAAGTGAGTCTAAAAATATTTTCGCCACTCTGTTCGGAAGGTGTTGTGTCCATTTGCAACTCTCCAGATTCATTGCGAATAGTGGTTCTAAGTGGATAGAAGCCGTGTGCGATCCTCTTTTAGAATTAAAGCAAAACGATTCTCATTCAGCCAACTGTTTCTAAGTTTTGATGTATTTTAACTTGACTCGCCGTTAAAACTTTTTTTATCGACAATTTTATTATGTTTTACTGTTATTCTACAGAACGTGGTGGTGGTTGCTTGGCCAGAGTAACTTGATTGTTTTATGCTTTAGTATTTTTCTATGGACGTCATATGTCGCAACTACTAGAATGTGGGGAGAAGCAAGCGCTGGTTACAACCAAATTATATAGGCGAGATATCTCGGTGGTGTGCAATCCGTTATTGTTTGAACCATGATTTTGGAAATCTGGGCCAGTCGTACTACGATGAATACTGTCTATATTGTTTTGAAATTAATTTGTTACGAATTGGCTTAAACGACTGCTGATTAGAAAAATAACGTTGGCCTCGTGTCTATTGAAATGTTGCTTTAACAGATAGTTAATTTGCACTTCAGGTCGTAAGTTTCATGTTGTTCAAGATGATCAAGATTGTAATGAGATGCCTTCGAGTGGTTAAAGCTGAATACATTCCATGTTCCAAATTTTAAATCGTAGTTCTTATTTTAAGTCATAGGTCGTAACTCGTGGCTTTTGTTGAACTTTCGTATCAATAATTGTTTCCAGAATAAGTTGTTGGTCCAACGCAAACCTCCTGTAGCGGGAGCACAGCTCTCACACACTTAGCATACCCCAGTTACAGAGTAGTTACCGGTGGTCGCCGCAAGGAGACAATGTGAGTCACTTGTTGAAATTGCACACAGCGACCTTGCGGCATTCCTTCTGTCTGCACTCCATTCTGACCACCAATTGCAATTTAAATGAATATTTTATTAAAAACGTTTAAAACAAATTTCATTCATAACAATATCGATGGTCTATAAAAAACATTTTAACTTTGCTTAATCAACCCACAAATATAATTTCTAATCTAATAAATATCAATTTCGAGCAAAAGCCAAATTAAATAAACTATTCGATTTTATTACAGTTTTGGTTCAATAGTTTTTCTCTTAATTTACACTGCAGACACTGGTTTAAGCATTGTTGTCACGTTCGATTGCATTATCATGGATATATCCAAACCTTTTTATCTAAAATGCAATAATATACTGCATTGTTAATATGACGATGATATCACAATTTGTGTACACAACATACATAAACTGGATATTTTGTTGGTATGTAAACTATAATTTCGTTATTTATTATTTAAATTAAGGACTTACATACTTGTTGTTGTTGTAGTGCCTGTAATATATATGTACGTATTATCATAATGAACTATTGTTCGGATAACAATAATAGGTGTTTAGTTTATGTAAAGAGATAATCGATTTATTTCAGAATACATAAGAATTTTTAATAAATATTCCAACGAACATAAAACTATTCGAGCACCATCCAAAGAGACTCATTTGCATACACATACTCATATTCTCTACTCTGTACATGGTTGTAGATAGAGTTGAATTGAATCTGAATCTATTTAACCGTACGTAATGTTGATTTTTATTTCTATTAAAATTCGAATCACTAAGCTGTAAAAATTTATAATACAAAACCTTTCTGGATATTTTTTTTTTTTTGTTAAATACAAAAATCAATTAAATATAATTGAAAAGCGAATAAATTAACGACGAAATATGGAGAGGGGACGGGGGTAACGTTTTTTCTTGATTTCTACTTCAATTCTTCATCGTAAACATGAAACCGGCGATTTTTTTTAGTTCGTATTTTAGGACCGTATTTAACTATAAGTGAGAAATCTTTTTTTGGGTGTTTGGTTTTATTTCCTTGCCTCAGGATAGGATTCGGCATTTCAAATTTGAAAAGTAAATTTTGTTTTAAAAATTTATAGGATGCAATCATTGATTAAAGGGATTTATTTAAATATATCTGTAGGCCATCATAATTAGGCATGTCAAAATCGATGATTTTTTCGATGTGATGTGAGTGGGAAAATTTTTATTTTATAAATTTTTCATCTCTTTCCTCTTGCGGCCTAGCATCACTACTGCCACGTTATTTCCATTCTTCCAGCACCGTTCGTAAGCCGACATTTTTCGTATTGTGTTCTGTGCCATCATCTAGTCTATGTGACCATAGATTTGGTCCACCTCCTTTAGAACCCCATTTAGGTCAATGGTGGCACGCTCGCAATAACGAAAGGTCCACCTAGAGACCGTCCTATAGACACTTCATACTCCCAGCCGTAGCTGTTTTTGTTGCTTCCGCAACAGTCTTACTGACATGTTTCTGAAAGCTACGCCGAGAGACCAACTATCCTGCAAGATATTCAATGTAGTTCACGGGTTTTACCCTTGCTCCTTCAAAAGAGAATTTTAAATTCATCAAAACTCGATTCCCGCTATGAATACCGCTCCAGCTTTCATCGGGCCAGCTCCGGTTTATATTTTCGGAGCCATACCTGAATGCATTCCATCGCTGCGTGGAAATGTTTCACTAGTTTTACAGCAGGTCGATTATCTGTGGACCATACACATATTACAAACTGGTACAAGTTGAGCTGTAGCTCTTCATTACGTTCTATAATACACTGTTGGTATCTGGTTAAATAATGATAAAGTCACCCGATTCTAACTAAGTTCTCTGGAAAATTTGGACTCACTTGCATTTCCTTAAATTTTGGTTGAAGGCTCTTAGGTCCCAAGCTGGACCGCTGATTGCATTTTGCACGTAATGTGAGAGAACAGTCTGCCGTGGCTCGGAAAATAAACTTGATTCTGCAAACCTATCAGCTCTGTGAATGTTGCCCAGTAGTCTAGGCAGTAGAAAGTGTCTTCCATAATCCTTTCAGGATGCCCTTCTGCTGCAACCCTAACCTTAGAGGAATACCATATAGACCTCTGTTTCTTCAATTTAATCTTTTTCTTAAATTGGTTAGCTGAGATGTCTTCTTTCTGAAGTATCAACCCCCCGACCAATAAGCTGTCACCTTAGCTGATTTTACCCACTTTAATCGTTTAGGTTAAGTTTACTACTGTTCCATTATCAGCCAAAACTAACGTCCAGCACGGATTCCTAATTACCTCTTTCGAAAGAGGAAGCGTCTCCTCTAATTAAGGCAGAAAATTTTACGTAAAGTGACTAATTCAGCAACTAGCTGATACCTGCGGTCTAATATCACCCCACCTAATTCTTGTGATTTAGATAGAAAATCACCGAAGACGATCGCATTGGATATGGATGGATATGGCAAAACCTTCCAGTTCTATCCACACGAACACTTTTTCTGATATGGATTTACTAAATAAAGTATCTCCTGAAAAGAAGATGAACGCTGCGTCATCTTCTAAGCCTACTTTTGACTCAGTAGCTGTCAATCTTCACCATAATGTGATGGAGTTGTGTTCGTATTTACTGGAACACCCGCATTTATTTAAATGAGGCGAACTTCCCATTTAGACGTGGGTTTATTTCGTTGATTATTTACCATAAAGTCTATATTTTCGTCATCGGTCATTTCAGCCGCCGCCTACCATCCGGTTTCCAAATTATATTTTCTCCTTTTGTGGATGATATTTCTACAACCGCTGCAGTTTCTAGCTGTATGTCCTTTCTACAAATACTAGGCAGAAAACCGATATTGGGATTCGACCCTTCTTGATTAATTTACTTGCATGGTCTTTCGGCATCCTAACCGTTACTCATTCTCCATGTCAGAACGCGTTAAACATACTGTTGTGATTTTTATTTCCCCAGCATGGGATCTTCGTCATTTTTTCAATAGTAATTTGCTTCTGCCGTTGTCTTCCTGTTTCGGTACATATAGGGTTAAACCTATTTCGGTTTCTTCGAATCAGCATTATAAAATCTTCGGAAGCTTAATGGTTTTCGAAACATTTGAAATTACACTTATGCTCTCCCGGTCATTGGTTGAGCCAATTCTCAATTTTTTAACATCGTTAAAGGTCTGTTAATAAGTTTGAAAAGATAAAATATTAACGTCCTTAATCTTTGAGAGTTTCAAAAAAACGCGAGTCCTTTCCAAAATCGCTAAATTTGCCGATAACTTCGAGTTGTTTGTCAATGAAGCAGTAAATGCTAGGCTCGATTTGATTATCTCAGAGCAACAATCAACATATCTCAGAAAGTATTGACCACTTCAAAACAGCAATTCACAAAATCAATAAATATCTCCTGTGGAGTTCGGATATAGTCTATCTACCCAGCAAGTTTGATATAATTACTTCATCATTCAACAAAGCATGCAAAAACAAGGAGTTTAGTGAAACAAGAATGTTCAGAAGTCTTTTGAAAGATCCGATATACATCAGGGATATTTGGAACCGAAACTGTGCCTCGCTATAATTTTCGAAACCCTGATTTTATGAAACTCAACAGATTGCTAGCATACATCAATTTAAACATAATTCTAATTAATTATAATAATTTTAAAACTCCGAGTGTCAACTGTATTCTACAATACTTGAATGTAAAATAAATATTTCTACTTTCTCCCCCAGATAACAATTGGGACTTGCGCACACCACACAATCTCAGACATAAGGTTAGGTTAGGTTAAGTTAGAGCGGCTGTTATCGCACATTTAGGCCAATAGTGACCCATTGTGATACCACAGGATCTAATCTTCCTTTACTCATCCATACAACTTCTACAAAAGTCATTCGACTGTAGACCCAGCCTTCTCACATGCTCCCCAAAAAGGCAGTGTCCTGTCAGTATTCCTACGACCAACCCTACCTCTCGTTTTCTTAAGGATACTAGTGCTCTGGAGCCCCGGAATTCCAGTTTCTTCCAAACGTGTTTTTGTACCCTGCACGTGAGAGTGTTGGTTCACCTCTCATTTATCGAGGCGATTACCTTTTTACTGAGCGCCAATTTGAGAGCTGCTATAGGTCTTCCCAGACCTCTCCTTTTCGGCTGCATCTGGAGAGTCGTACCGTACCTGGCTAGTTTGTCTGCCCTGCTGTTTCCCGTGGCCTCCGAGTGACCAGGGACCACGCATATCTGGATTATGAAATACTCGCTCATCTATTTAAGAAATGATCGACAATCCAGCGCCACCCGTGACTTCAGACAAACCATTTCTAGTGACCTTACCGCCGCCTGACTGTCTCACGGATACCACGTTATACTTCAACCATGTCACAACTTCCCATGCCACCACTTCAGCCTGGTACACGCTGCTGCAGTCAGGAAGACGAACAGATATATTAACATTAAGCTTCTCATAGAATACTACGACTCTTACCTAGCCGTCTAGCTTAGAGCCGTTCGTGAAAAATGGCACTGCCTCTTTTTCCAGTATTGATCTGTTCCTCCAGGATTCCCTCGAAACACAATGCTGGTTTAATATAATTTAGATTCGCCAGTCCGTCCTTTAGCGAACACTCGTCGAGTGCTCCGCCTAAAAACACTTCCACTGAGAGACATCAGAGAGCCTTGTAGCTACATTAGCTACCATCCGCTTTCCAAAAAATTTGATTGCAGCTCCTTTAAACCGCGTGTAGGTGTTGTCTTAAGCGTCCCGCTTATAAGCATGCAGGTCGTTCTTTGCACCGTCTCCATCATCCCTATTATGTTACCTTATCCAGAGCTGGCCCCCACACGCCAACCCCGTACATCAGCATAGGTCTTACCACTGCAGTATAGAGCCAGTGTATCAGCTCTGGTTTCAAACCACATCCCTTACCTATGGAGTTCCTATACTAGTAAATGTCTACATTAGCCTTATTTATCATTTCCATAATGTTAGGCTTCCAGCTGCGCTTACTGTCCAAGATTATTCCCAAAAACCTCCCTGTCAGCAAAAGCCAGTTTTATGCCGTTCACGGTAGGAAGGCTAACTACCTGAATTTTGTATTTATTAATAAATAGTATCTGCCCTGTCTTGGAAGGGTTGGCTCCTAATCCACATTTGCTGGCTCATTTCGTAATGATCAGGAGTGCATTTTCAATACCATCCCTAATCGTATCCAGATGTTTGTATACTACCACCGTTATCCTCTCTCTCCAGTTCCAAAAGCAATCCATGCATTACTACATTCCAATGAAAGGGGAACAATACACCTCTCTGCGGGGTTCCTCTAACCACCCGTCTACTTATGGTGGACTCCCTCAGTTCCGAGGTAATAATCCTGCTTATCATCATCTGGTTTATCAACCTACTTATAGAGCGTAGTCTACCTTCAAAAATGAAAATCCTTCCATGATCGCCTCCGTTTTTACATTATTAAAGGCACCTTCAATGTCCAGAAATTCAACCATACAAAACTCTTGCGAGTAAATTGACTTCTCAATCGTGCGTACTCAATCGTGCAAGGCTGTGTCCACCGACTTTTCCTTACAGGACGCATGCTGCGATATTGCCAAATTTCTTGGCTCATTTTTGTTCGAATAACTACATCTATCAGCCTTTCCAAGGTTTTCAACAGGAAGTATGATATAGTTACAGGCCTCAGGTCCTTTGGACAAGCATGTGAGATCTGCTCCGATTTCGGGATAAAAACTACGCTTTCCTACTTCCATTTCTTAGGAATATAAAGCAGTTTCAGACATCCCCCGAAGATAACCTCTAGCCAGGGAAGATGACTGCTGAGTTAAAACCGTTTAGCACTCACAGGATTCGTTTCCTGTCCACGATGCCTTTCATATCAACTGCTGGTGTTCCTCGATGAGCTCCTGGCTTTATTGTGTCATCAATGCTTAACGGAAAATTGGTCTCCATGAGAAGCTCCAATGATTCCGCACTAGAAAATGTCCATGCTCCGTCCGGTCTAATTAAATAACTAGGACTAGGTGGGTTGATAGATAGAATTTTTCTAAGACGAGAAGTCTCTGAGACCTCCTCCGCTCTACAACAGAAGAGTCTCCAAGATCCCCTTTGTGCCTTCCTCAACTCTTTTTCGTATTTTCTTAGGTCCTCCTTATAGGAGTCGCAATCCCGAACCTCCCTTGTGTTTTTGGCTATGGGTAGGATAGGTTCCAAACACCGTGGTCCAGTATGTCGGTTTCTGCCTGCCCCTAGGGTTTATAGGGGGCACGCAGCAATAAGTGAAAAATTGCGTGCCTTTGTGACAATATCATCCATGCAATATTATTCTTCTACTGTCGCCTGAAGTACAAGCCGGGACCTCCAGCAGCTATAATTCTTCCAGCACCTCTCTAAAGGCTTTTCCGTAATATGTAACTTATCAGTGATCAGAGAATGAGTGTTCCCTCATCTCTCTCCACCCCATCACTTCAAAAATTGTTTCTAAAAGGTTGGTATTTAAAAAGTAATCAAAAAATAACTCACCCATCTCGTTAATGTCTACGCCTCCCCAGATTGTATGATGCGTGTTTGCATCACATCCAAGTATAACACTTTCCCCTCTTTGACCTGCTTCCCTGATCAGTACTCCCAGATTATCCAGTGAAACCTCCTTCTCGCGATCCATATAGGCTGAGGCTAGCCATAAATTTTCACTGCCAACCTTAACGCTCACGGCTGTAATATCTCCTCTACTAAATTGAGTAAGAAAATAAATATTCAAACACTTTACACTAAAATACACGATCTGATCTTCTCAGAGTTACTTGAGTATAATAATTTATACCCCTTCGTTCTGAGGCTACAGGTCCTGTTATTATTAATCCAAGGTTCTTGAATTAACACCAAATCCTCATCTGACTTAGTCAGTCTGAGAACGAACGCTTCCGAGACAGCTTCTTGTGATGCAGGTTTACCTGTACAATATTAATCACTGCGATCTGTCTTACTCACCTGTCTTACTCCCAGCATCAGGATAGTGACATCTGGCTCGTTGCTTTGGACGCCATTAGCCTCTCGTCGAGAGTTCGAGAGAATGTCCCCATAAGACTCAAGAGAGAGGAGGCTACCTCTCCTCACCATACTCTCCCGCTGGGTCCGTTTGCCGTCGCCCTCAGGTTGGCCTTCCGCTCCCGTATCGACCTGGTCTTACTTATTCACTTTAAGAGTGATCGACCCGAACCCGAAATTGATCACTTTCTTTGATTTTGCAAGGGAAGCCTGAATTCTTCATTGATTAGCATGATTGTTAATCTAAATCTGCTTTAGCTTCATTCTGCTTGACAATCCTCCAATCTTCCGTTGGAATATCGGGATAACTGGCTTATCCTGCTCGATTGGTAACCATGCGCGCCCTCGAGATTTTCCCTTTGTAGACTGCCTCAAGCCTCGTGCTCTGCCACACCTTGCCTACTTCGGTCACGGCTCTTTTATAGTGGTTGACCGATCTCTGTTCTGAACAAACAGTTAACTTCACGCGCCTCTGGTACCATCCCGCACCTCTATAGGATGGGGGGATCCCAGATTTTCTCTCAGGGCCCTCAAAAATATAGAGTTTAGTGCATTATAAACAACTTTCCACTTCTTCGGCGTGATGTTCCCATCCTGACCTCTGTTAATGACGGCTAGCACCAGCACGTGATCTTTTAGGATCTTACTGAATAGCTTTGGTTCTTGATCCTTAGGAGCACCCGACATCAGGTCTGTTTGAAATTTGTTTTGCTTGCTTCCGCCCGCCTCAAGCTTATTCTGAAACCTCTGTCTTTTAGACCCAAGGACCCTTTCCGAGCTATCGCAGCCGACAGCCCATGCCAAAGATTCTTTCTACTATAAGTTGCCCGACAGGGATCGCAGCCAGTTTCTCTCAAATTCTATACGCCGACCGTCTCTCCGTGTTTTTTCCAAATAAGTTTCTATTAAATGTAACGCATCAGATCACCTCAGCCGTCACAAAAATAACTATGTCTTCCGGCAGTTCTAGGTGCAACCCTTTATTTAATTTTTCAAAATTTTAAGTTTTGAGGTTAAATAACCGGGGTTTAAAGCTTCAATTTATTAATACTTTCTGATATCTATTTATGAAATCGGACGAGTTTTTCTCTTTTTAGGAGCAACCCAGCCATAAAAGTGGTGAACGGTTGTAGCGGAAGAATTATATATTGCAGAAATAATACCGCCTGGGGCCATTAACATGCGTGAACCAAAAGATCGGAATCAACTAATTCGCAAACATTAGTTTGACTCAGAGGAGGTTGAACTTTCCCCACTATAAAGAAATGAAGTATGCCTTGGTTGAACTGTGGCAGAATTTCAACTTAATCCTGTTATTCGGAACTAAAATTAGAATGCAGAGGGAAAATATCAGCACTTTCATATACGAACTACAAACAAAAACTCATTCTCGACATCAAAACATTTCTAGTAATTTATTCCACAAGAAGCCGCAATCATTGCGATTAAACTAACACATATCGTACCAACTACAACTGCAATATTTCTCTTTGTCACACGACTTTTCAACAACTGCATATTTTTTTCAATCACAGGCTGTGGACTCACCTTACCCAAAATGTCATCACAACTATTAACAATGTCGCAATTGACCGAATCATCGGAACCAATTGAATTATCACAGCTGATCGCATCATCGCAAATATCATCATTTGTGGTGTCACAGAGGCTCGCAACCGACGGTTTTGTTTCAACGACTTTAGTTTCACTTTTCGCTGGACAATACGATTGTGCGGTACAATTCAAATTTAACGATTTTAATTTATCACACACAAATTTATATTTTTTCGCGTTACTAAACACTTGCACGTTAGTTTTATAGTAGTCATCGTTTAAAATGTTATCGACCATCAATATTAAATTCTCCGAGCTAGAACTTTTTAATTTAGTAAACGAATTTAGCGTGCATTTTACTGTTGGTGTCCCGATCAATGGAATATAAATTTGTATCGAATCTGGTGTCGAAAACTTAGGAATGGTTGCTATGGTAGCCATATCGTTACAAACGATACTCTTGATTTCCAAATTTCCGGGTGTGGAAAATTCAATTTCTTCAAAATTTTCAATTGAATGGTTTAGATCGAGCTCCTCAGCATCGTAAAATTTATCATTAGTAGGATTAGTAACGTTATTTTCGAGTTGAACCAATTCGGGAAAATCATCAAACGAAACAAACGTTTGCGAATCAAAATATTCGATTAGAAGCTTGGCCTCCTCATCGTCTAATCGCCTTAATTTCACCTCGTTTACAATAAATTTACGTATCTTATCGAATACATGAAGGGGTTCGTCTTTTTTTCCAGATGCAATATTAAAATCACCATCACCACAACAGCACGCGTTTGCCGCCGATTTATCGCAAATTTTATGATTTATGTTATTTAGTTCATCTTTGCGATAAGTACGATTACCGCAACCGCCGGTCACTATGGATGTATCTGCCGGATTACTGTGTGTCGTTGTTGACGTAATCGTTTCTGCACCAGTTTTGTTATCGCAATATTTGGTAAACACATTTTTTGATTTACCATTCCGATTATTAATTTTAAAATTGCAATTGCTGCTCGAATTGATTTTATTATTGATCGGAATTGGTAATTTTGAGATAAACGAAAAAGCAGATAATGGGGATGCGGGTGATGGCGGTGGTGCTAAACTCCCCGAATTCGTCGTCTGCTTATATTTGTTGTGAATCGATTGCTGGTGGGGCGGGCTGTTCGGTGATAATTTAGTTTTATTGATATTCATTTCGTTGTGTATTATAATTAGCTTTAACGTGGTAAAGGTTTCTTTTATTTTCTAGTACTGAAACGAAATTAATTTGATTTTTGGTTTGTGAAAAAAAAAATTAGCTACGTCGAGACAAAAATTGCAAAAAACACAATTTAAATTTGTTTATTGCATTGTTTGACTGATTGAAATTTATGTGCACTGGCTGCTTTATACGAAATATAATTTTACGATTAAATGCATTACAGAATAAATAAGTATTTTGTGTTTGTAATCATGTGTATGTGGAATATTATTTGAAAATTAAATATCCTTAGGCCATTCAGATGAACGAGTACATCATTAATGTTTGTTTAGTTATAGCAGATAAATAATTATTTATTTTGATACAAATATACATACTTGTAAAGGGTGTCTCAATCAGAAGTTCAGATCTAAAAATTTAATAAAACAAAAACGGCTTGATAAATTTCCTGACCTTGGAGTACTCCATTCGGTCGGTCCAATTTCTGAACACATTTTGAATTGTGTGCGGATCTATTTCGGCAATGGTTACTTCAATATTCGCTATCAAATGCTCATTTGTTTGTGGATTATCCGTGTAACAATTGTCTTTCACAGCAGCCAATTAATAAAAATCCAGAGGCGCCAAATCACAGCTCCTGCCCGGGCTTCATCTTCGAAGAAATACGGCCCAATATTGCCGCCCCGCTACAAGCCGCACCAAACAGTAACACGCAATGAATGCATTGACTTTTCCAAATATCCTTGTGAATTTCTCGATCGCCAAATGTGACAATTTTGTTTGTTTACGAACCCACCGAAATGGAAATGCGCCTCGTCCGAAAAGTTGATTTTTTGAGCAAAATCCTCATCAATTTCCAGTTTGCCGCAGGCCCACACACCGAATTGATACCAAAGCGGATGGTCGCGAGACTTCAACTGCTGGGGCCAATAGAATTTTATAGTGTCACAAACCAAGATCTTTACGCCGAATTCGTTGCATGGAAGACCGGCTGCAATATTTCCGGCTAAGCGAACACGACGAGCAAGGATAGGTGTTGGATTATTGATTAGTTAGCCCGTATCACGCACTATATGCACAAATTTATTGATACCGTTGGGTGTGAGTCCCGTGTTTTGACCAAATTGTGTACGACATTTTCTTGTGATTTCGAAATAATTGTTTTTGTTGTGGAAGTAAATTTCCGACATTTCCCACTTTTTTTGAAGCATTAAGCGACTCATTTTGTCAAATAGAAATAATATACTGAGTTTCTGTCAAAAAAAGAATGACCTTAGTGTTGCCAGAGCCAAAATAACCGATATGTTAAATCTTAACCGGTTATTGTGACATCCTATTGCGACACTCTATACTAAATTGTTTAAGGCGTAAGAGGCTATGAACATCTAAAAGTTTTGAAGACAAAGGTAAACAATTAGCAGAAATGTGCGAAGAAGAGGCAAACTTGGGAATCAATCGCTTCTCGCTCACATTTAAAAATGTTTCGTTAATTTTACATCCAATTATCTAAGAATCCGTCGTTTATTCAAGCGTGAGTGTTCTACGAATAACTCATTTAAACCATTATCGTTTAACATTTGCAAACCACTTAGATCATTTTCAGCCTAAAAAACGACTTAAAGTAGAGCGGGGACTGGTTTCTGCAAAAAAAAAAAATCTCAAGCGCATGTGGGAAATTGCCATATTTCAAGACGACTGTGGGAAATTGCCATATTTCAAGACGACTGATCTAATCTGATTCAGTTCATGCCTCAAGAAACCATACAGCTTACTCGAATTTAAACCACAATTTGAGATCTAAGACATGAACAGGATTGGGCGATGTAGATTACGCAACGTAATCTACACGGTTGTCGACATGTAATCATTACGAAGATTACTGTTGGAAAGAGAACACTATATACCCATAATTAGGTATTTTTTGTTAACCGTAATAATTTCTGAAACAATCTCTCTTCTTTCAATATTGTAAATTAAGACACGTGGATTATTTATCCAATCAAAAACAACAGCTTATGAGCCCAGATAAACGCCAGAAAACCATAAAGTGTTATTTATATTCAATTGAAGAGCAGATCAAAACATTCATTTTAAAAAAAGAAGAATTTAATATATTTGTGAGGTTATATTTTTTTTGTGCTGCCGAGCACGAAGAACTTTGAGCATGTGTAATTCGATAAGAAGACAAAAAGAAAACTCTTAGGCGAAAGCAGTCATTATTTTGATGGTGAACCCCATATATTTTGTGCATATCCAAGATGCAAAGACTACCATGGAAGTCTGGGACAAGCTCAAGACAAAATTTGAAGATTTCGGTTTGACCAGAAAAGTTAGTCTTTTGAGACAACTAATTACAACCAAACTGGAAAATTGCAAGGCGAATACAATCGAAGATTCTGTCGATGATTATGGTCACAGCTCATAAGTTATGTAGTATTGGTTTTACTGTAACCGATGAATGGGTTAGAACATTTTTATTGGCGGGATTATCGGAGGAACATAGACCGATGATTATGTAACTGGAGAGTTCAGGCATTCCGATAACCGGTGATTGAATCTAAACAAAAATATCACAAGATGTCAAAATAGGAAACAAATCTTCAACTTTTGATCAAACGGCTCTTTGCGGTAAAATTAGAAGAATTTCAACAAGTCAAATTTCAAGGATCCGAGATGTTATAACTGTAATCAAATTGGACATATAGCATCAAATTGTCCAAATCTGAAATCTGAAATCTAAATCTAACACATTTGCTTTGCATGGGACTTAATACTGGACTGATTGCAAAATGTTAATAAACCACCGAATACTGAAATAATTGTGGCAAACAATGCTCGTATATCCATGGCTGCAGTTGGTGATTTACATTTGAATGTATGTACGAATACAAATTTTGCTGAAATTGTAGTTAAAGACGTTTTACATTTATAGACAAGGGAATACAGTGAAATTTGATAAAAATGGTTGCAACATTTATAATGAACATAAAAAACTAATTGCAACTGCAAGTTTCGTCGACATAATGTATAAACTAAATTGTTTGCCAAAAGGTCAAAGTTTAATGGCAAAGATGACAGATGATAATATTTTTATGGCATCGAAGATTGAGACACATGAGGCACCACTATATGAAACAATTACAAGCAATTAGTGGTCCGTGTGTGATAAAAGATTTACTGGCAGTGAAAGTTAACCCTGTGTATAAAAGGAAAACAAGTTACACAGCAGGTGGCTCCAGATACCTCTTCACTCTGATCGACGACTTTAAGAGGAAAGAGTTTTTTCTTTTTTTTTTAAATCAAAAGATGTGGTTAGCAGTATATTTGAAGAAGTCAAAGTTTTTGTAGGAAATCAGACTGGGAATAAAATCCTGACGCACTGATAATGGAACCGAGTGTACTACAAAACACGCTACAAAATGTGCTGCGCTTATCTGGTATTCAATATCAAACTGCAGTGCCATTTACACCCGAAAATAATGACGTAGCAGAAAGGATGAACCACACTATAGTAGAAAAAGCACGCTGTATGCTTTTTGATGCGAACCTACCAAAGTTTTTTTGGGCCGACGCTGCTTCAACTAGAGTTTATATAAATAGTAGATCACCGAAAAAAGGATTGAACTAACAATCTTAACAGTTTTGCGCATTTTTGGATGTAAAGCCATGAGCAGTCTGAATCAACGTTCTAAAATAAAGGAATTTGAAGAAGTAAAATCATGTTTGCGCTTAAACATCACTAGGGACCGAAACCAGCACAAAATTTGGATTGATCAAAAGCGATGTATAACAGATGTTTTGGAGAGACTTCATATGTCAGACTACAACTCTGTTTTGACTCCTACTGACCCGAATCAAAAGTTATCGAAGGATATGTTGCCAAAAAATGAAGTGGAATTAAAAGTAATGGAAACCGTTCCATATCAACAAGCGGTGGGTAGTATACGCGTCTCAATGAACTAGACCCGACATAACATACGTCATCAATATGGTAAGCAGATTTAATAACAATCCAAGAAAAGTTTATTCACGTAGTCTGCATCGCTGTATCCACAGAAGTTTAGATCATTTTTGCCTTCCAAGTAAATTCCCATGTCCATCGAACCTCGAATGTACTTCAGAATGCGTTTGACTACATTCACATGTGCTGCAGCTGGTCTTACCAAGTATCGGCTAACACTTCCAACTGCGAAGCTGATATCTGGCCTGGTGGCGACGGCCAAATAAATACATCAGACTTTCAACTGCTTTTCGATACGGAAACTTATTTCCTCGTCGGCCTCAAAATCTCCCAGATTTTGTGAATTGTCCAATGGAGTAGACACTGCATTGCAATCCGTCATGTTGAAACGATAGATGACTTTTACTGCGTAGCCTTGTTGATTTACGTGAATCGATTCGTCCGATCGCCGAACTATTTCAAGTCCCAGAAAAGAAGTCAACTTGAAAACCTTGGTCTCGAAATCCTTTATCAAATATTCGTTGACCAGCATAATGTATTACAGTCTCTCCGATGCAATTAAACCGTCGGCCGACATAAATTGCAAGGATTAGAATACATCTGAATCCTAAATTGTTGGCAAAAGCAATGAATCTTTTGTTCCAACAGCGTGACACCTGTTTCAGCCCATACACGCTTTTGGATAGCTTGCACACATTTTCGCTTACATCGTCATATCCAATTGGCTGGCTCATGTATACCTTTTCTTCTAAATCTGCATTTAGAAATGTCGTTTTGATGTCGAATTGCTTCAACCTCATTTGCTTCGCCGCTGCCAATGCCTTGCGATTACTCGATTGTATCGCCTGCTCGTATGTCCTCTTCTCTTCGCTAATTCCACTGTATTGCGTCGTAGCAAAAAATGTTTGACGCATCGCTACCGTGATGGTGCTCAATAAAAATGCAATTCTTTAATTTACGTTGGCCGGTTTGATAATGTTGCTATTTAGCTATCACGTAATTATCTCATTATCTTAGAGGCCAAATAAGTTTACACCTTGATATTAAATCACAAAAATTATTCGTCAGCATATTAACCGACATCGGCCTCTGACCAAAACTAAATCTCATTGGACCTGAGCCGAGATGAGTATGAATTCAAATATTTTCCCGAAATATAATTTCATGATTCAATAGGGTCTCTTCCCAAATGGGACTGGTTCAAATTTAATTAGCTCACAATATCTTAAAGAAAGAAGAATGCATCAACTTCAGAATCAGAATGAATTTAACAAAAAAAAGTTCTTTAATGTTTTGACGTCAGCTGCACCTTGAAATTAATTTATGCATGAAAAAAGTATTTGTCTGTTTTGATCAAACCGTTCTTAATAAAGAAATAAATTCTTAATAATCTTAATAAAAAAGTTAAAATAAAACAAGTTACTTATGTCATTTTTTAGAATGACAAACCTAAAACGGTTGTGGACTCAAGAAGAGTTACCAGTTTTGTTTGAGGAAAGTGATTAAGATGATCAAGAAGTCACTGGACAGCCTACTGAATTATTTGACAGTGAAATGGATGCTTTGGAACTGAAACGGTACCGCTAGCGATTCCGAACAAGTGCTCGCAAATGCATGCTATGTTGGAAAGGATGGTACGCAGTGAAATAAGTATCTGTTCCCACAAGGAAAAACTCCTGCACGTAATTGGATCAGAGGCAGTATTAGCAAAGTCAAACTTCCACCTGGAAAGTATATCGAATCGACACTCGATGTTTTTTCCCTTTATATAACCGACCAAGTGATTGAAATAATAGTGGAAAGTACCAATTTGTATGGTTCTGGAAAACGCGGAGCAATGTGGAACCCAACAGATGCAATTGAGATACATTTGTTTATCGGTTTATTGATTAAAGCTGGTGTCAACATGCAAGGAGTGTCGGACCTCCGATAATCTTGGCACCATCGGTTTGATAATGTTTTGTTTAGAGTAAGAAGACATGCTAATTACAGTAACACAGAAGCAAGAATCTGTTACAATAACAGATACTTGTTTCTCTTTCAGTACGTGAGATTTGATGATAAATCAACAAGATCAGCCAGCAGAAATCGCGATAAGTTTGCCCCCTTCCGTGAAAGGTGGAAAATAATAAATACTAATTGATTAACCCTCAATAGACCGCACAGTCCCCCGGGTGGTTTTTCAACATTAAAACTCAAAATTTTAATAGAATACGTAGAGCTAGATGCTTGAAGCTGCCTGACATCTCTACAAATTCTTTTTAGGTGATATTAAGATATTTTTGGATTTTGTAAGATTTACCTCCTTATAGACGACAGAGTCTCCGGGGTACTAGTATATATTCCCTGGCGTGGGCAAATATGGCATTTTTCTCGCGTTTTTATACGGCCAGATGAATCCCTTTCAGCTACCACTGGATCGAACCTGGGCAAATAATCAGTTAATTTGCAATCTAACATATCCTCGATGGCAGAACGAATGCCAAGTATGCGTGTAACCATCGGATTTAACGTGCGACGCGAGATGTGTTGTTGCGCCAATTGGGAAGTTTATTTGGTGATAAATGCTCGACGCGTTGTGCGAGATGTCTTATCACGATGGGTTTCAATAAAAATGAGATAGGCTGTCAAAGTCATTATATCAACCATGTTGAAGAACATAGCCAGCGGCCATCGATTGGCCTTTCTCTTGCAGGAATATGCTGTTACCTGACAAATGAAACAAAATAGATAGACTGATACCATTGAAACGTGTGATATAAATGCTCACCATCTGATCCATGGTGTCCACACCGCCTTTCGTGTTGTTATATAATCCAATAATATCTGTGGCTTGCCGCTTATAGCCTCGATGTCGGAATCAAAATGCATCGAAGATAAATGGATCACATTTTTTTTTTGCTTCGCTTGAACGATACCACGAAACGAAAATAGTTGTTCATCGATTGTAATCCAGGCATGTGGTTTATCATTTTTTTTGAGATTTTCGTTCATCATCAACCACAATTCGAATATCGGTGCCGCCTTATCAGTCGCCATTCTCGCTTCTCGTGTATTCGCATCATCGAGCAGAATTGTTGTCAATGGGCTTTAAAACGCTCTCGGCTCATTGAGCCATAATAAACGCAATTCGCCTGGCGCGTCCACAGCTCACTTAGAAAGTTCACAATTTGATTTTTGTACACCCATCTCCAGCAACATAGCCAAGAATGCGTTGAATTCGATCTCATCAATATTTTGCCATTGACGTTCATCGCGATGTGGATTTTTTTATTCCATAAGGCAGCAAGTGCCTGTGGCCTTTGCGATTGGTGTCACGAATGATTACGGACTTGTCTATATATCTCAAGCTTATAGGTTTTTCTTCATAATTTTTTTTTTGGATTTTTTTAAATCCATGCAATATTTTTCTGGGCCGAAGCACTCCCTGCTCTTTCGCAGTTGATTTTCCCGCCTTACTTTACGCAATTCCTGCCAAAGGACCGATCTAAGTTACCATCTGCGCATTGCAATAGTTCCATGCCAGCCTATAGTACTGGACCTGGCAGATGGGTCGGCCCATGAGTCTTGCACGCCGATAGGGGGTCGAAGTTGTGTTTCTTTTAATCACAGATCGTAATCTGTTGATGAAAAATTCCGAACCCGGTACCTCCCGATCCAAACGCCAAAGCTTTAGCCACTGTGCCATCTGGTCGGTTTCATAAATCTTTAAAAAAAATATTTGTAATACCAACCAAACTTCAATGAATTCACATCACTGATCCTGACAAAAGTAACAATTTTTCAAAAGTAAATTTTAAGTTCATATACAAGCATTTTGATTTTCAAGATTTACGTAGACCGACCAAATGGCACAGTGGTTAAAGCTTTGGCGTTTGGATCGGGAGGTATCGGGTTCGAATCCCGATAGGGGCAGGATGCAAAGTGAAATTTCATCAACAGATTTCGATCTGTGGTGAAATGTAACACATCTATGACCCCCTGTCGGTGTGCAAAACTCATGGGCCGACTCATCTTCCATGCTGGTATAGGCTGGCATGGAGCTTGCAATGTGCAGATGGTCTTAAAATCGGTCCTATAGCCGTACGTCCTCGAGTTGGCCGCAAGGCGTAAAGTAAGGACGTTAAAAGCATAACCGCGGAAGAGCAGGGTGAGCCTTGAGCCCCAAAACAGATCGCATAGTTACCAATAAAAAAAAATAAAAAAAAATAAAAAAAAAAAGATTTACGTATGTTGTAAATGTGGCTCACGACACAGGGTCTATTTTTCTATTCAACCCGAGCAAGCAGAGTTACTATTTTACACCGAAGAAACGTTAGGCAGGGTCAAATCATCCAGTGTGAATGGAGTAATAAATTGTTGTTTACTTTGCACACTCATCTTACATCGACAATCATTTCAGAGTAAACTTTGAAGAATCTATAGTATGCATGGTGTAAACACAGTTCTCTCGTTCAATAAATCCGCAGTATGCAGATTAAAATTACTCAGGGTAGGAACCCAGCAAAAATTTTACCATAAAATTCCAGATAAGATTGTAGTAGGCTTGAAAATGATAAAAATTATCATTATATTTTTTGTGACTCTAATTTCACTTCGTATAATTTTATACAGAACCCGAGTGGAGCATCTAATTGAACAAAATATATACATAAATTGATTTTGTACGACAACATTGCTGATAATACAACGCGCCCTCGCCAATAATTATAACCAAGAATTATAAGTTGCGGAAACTGTCTTTGTAAAATCATAATGCAAAAACATTAGAAATAAAATGTTTGCAAATTTTGTCAGCCAGAATCTAAAATATTCTTGCTTTTTTGTGATAAATGAGTGTGTTTTATGACAAAAGCTGCTAAAAAATATCGTGATATTTTTTATCAGCTTTCGCCATAAAACGCACTCTTTTATCACAAAAAAACCAAGAATATTTTTGATTCCGGTTGTCAAAATTTGTATACATTTTATTTGGTGAATTTGTGTTATGATTTTAAATGGGCATTTTGCTCAACTAACAATTACTTGGGTGTAATTATTTGAAAATATATAAATTATAAAACTATTGTGAAAAACTCTTGAGAATTTATACATAATACATTTTTGGTATGACAGCATCACCAATGTTTTGACGTGCAAAGTGAAATTATATAAAAAAAATTTTCAATTAGATTGTCCTCTCGGGTTTGAAATAGAACTATACGTAAAGAAGTTGGAGTCACAAAAAATATTTCGATAATTTTTATCATTTTATGAAAATGTGTGTTTGGTTCCTATCCAGGTCGAATAAAAAAACCCAAAGAATATTTTGACAGCGCACTAATTTCAAAAATTTAATTTTATAACTCATGCTGAACTCGCCTTGAATTTAAAAATGTGGAACATCCCACTACACCATTATTCTCCGCAAAATAAAACATTACGTTCGGAGATATCGTTATGCAATGTATTGCTGTTTACGAGTACGAGTCTCCCATTAAACATAAAATTTTAGTCTAAACAAATTACAACATAAATTATTATGATTTTAATTATCAATGATATTTATGATTATTTTCATTAAAATATCTGTATAATATGTGTATGTTGTGTGTGTACTACACTGGTTGCAATTACATAGAACAACAATAGAACAAGAACAATAATTATTGTTTTATAGTTCCTCGATAAATAACAAATTAATTAACTAATAAAATGTTATTTATTGGATTTTCAATTTATTCGAGTAATTATTAAAAATTTCAAATCTTGTATCGATCGGATGTAAATACTCGAAGATAGAGAGTATGCCAGAAATAAATTAAACCATATATGTGCCGAACATAGATATATACAGATAAAAGTCATCCCCTTTTCAACCAGAAACTATTCTAAAAGCGAATATACGCGAATTTTCTTTTCGGGGCAGTACCTTTACGGTGGTAAAGTAAATTTTTCCCAATAAACAACAATTTTATAGTAAATTATGAAACAAAAAATTAAAATATGTATTGTTCAACCTTAATAAATAAATACACCAGGTGAGTATAAAATTTTTGTTTGAGTCCAACAATTCGGCGATGTGGTTGAGTTTGGGCAAAATTGTCATCTCGCTGCAAAAACACCAATCGGCGGTTGGAAACTAACGATCAGATGGCTGCTATTATACAGAGGCATTATCTTGCAAAGACACCAGCTTATCAATCAAATAACAGTTTGTTACCACGTAACGACCACTTAATCACTACTTCAGCTACTTCACTTTTTTATTCGGGCATTATCAATTTGAAAAATTTGTGACCGACTCTGACCGACGCGAACTACTTTGTATAATAATGACGTATCACAAACAAATATGGCTTCAATTGTTGTAAATCACGATATGATGGTTAATATGCTTAAGAGGCTCATAACTACTTTGCGTGTAGTTCAGATGGCTTGCCAGTTATTTGAAAAATGTTCACTAGACCAGCAGTGATAAACAGGGTGTCACAGAGTTTAAATGGTGTGCAGCAATGAAATTTTTCTGAATTCTGAACCTCACGTGAATGAGTAAGAGCTCCACCCAGGAAATTCTGACGCACGAAGATGGTGTATACAAGAAAATAGATAAATAATATAAAATAATAGATTTTACAGGTTAGACAAATAATTCGCTAATGTTACAAGTACAAAGCGTTGTTATAAATAAAAAAAATATTTCATAGGATGTAACACAATTCCTGTCGCCATCCATAGTTTGATGAGATGATTCATCGAAATCATTAAACATGATAGACTGAATGTTAGAATGAAAAATAATGGCTTACTTATTAGAGGTAAATTATCATAAATAAACCACTACGCATAGCTGAATAATGACAAAAGAACTTTAGCCTAAACGTCAAGTAACCGCCTGCGAGAGAACACAGAAAATTAAAAAAATAATGCCACAAGAAAATCATCCCACTGTATCACTTTTTCTCATTCAGCACTTTTGGAATCTTATTCAGAATCCAAGGGCCAGACAATCATTATTCTGAAGAAGCCTTTATAATGTAACCTGAACAATCAGACTACCAAAACTCTTTCCAAAAATTAAATTTTTAGTGGATTGGATTTTAATTAAATAAATTGATGGTAATCGAAAAGAACTATTATTATTGTTAATTGAAGAATGTTGGGCGAACTGGCAGGTGAGTGAAGAGGGAGGGAGTTTCTGTTGCTCAACACAGAATAAAATGAGACGCTAAAACACCTGCTATCATAACCCAAGAATATAAACCGTGGCAAATAATGGTAAGTTTCATTATCGCAGTATATTACCTCCGAGCTAGAAGTCCGACCAAGAAAGAATGAAGTAAACACTGGTGCTCGACTAAATCCGCCATTAATTAAATTCCGAAAGTTTCAACATATAAATTATATTAGTCTGCTGAACTTAATCGACTAAAGTGCCAAAAGAGTCAATAATGGTTGGATGAAGTTAAGGTTTCTTAAACTAAACAAAATTGTAGGACAAGAGGATCGTATTTGAAGGATTTTGTTTTGGTGTGACCTCTGACCGCTTCAGAGTATGCCGATTTGATATAAACCAGTACGAAAAACGGTTGCCCCAAAATATTACGACATTTTTTGAAATCGACAATATAAAACAAAATTCAGACTGGTACAGATCTGCTCAATTTTAACAATAAATACCGTAAATGCCATCATTAAAAATGGATAATAATCTAGACCGTCAATTTTGACCCGAAATTGGCTCTCGAACAAAACATTATGAACTAGAATGTAAAGTGCGAGAAACAGTGTAATCATCATCACACATAAACAGGGACAGACGGTTCTATATATTAAAGACTGGCACACTAGCAAATAATACGATAGCACCAAACGTAATTTGGGATTCTCCAAAATTAGGAAATATAGAAAACTACTAACAAATGTAGTACCAATATATAAAACCTAAATGGTCGGAGAAAATCACAACAACCCATAGAATGAACAAGCTAAATTATGGGATGGAATATAACTGGAATAGATGATGAAAACTTAATTGTGGCCAGTAAAAATTATAGCGGTCTGTGATGATAGCGAGCATAAAAACAAGATCTGCAGGAACTTAGAGGACATTTTTGATGTTCGGCTATAAGGCAGTGAACCGTGTTACTGTAAGCTGTAAAGTAAAATTATTGTCTGAAAAATAATTATTTTATTGTGCTAGAAAACAGAAAATTTTAAAAATGGTGGTAAAAAATTACAGAAATTTTTGGAGGGTACAAATAATTTCTTCATTTTTGATTCTTCAAATATTTAGCGACAAACTATTTATTTTATAAAAGCGTCATTCGTTTTCAAAATGAAATAATTTATTTTGTATTTTTGGTACAACAATAATTTTTTGGAGGTCTACTAAAAATTAAATTGGTAACTCCGTTTGAGTGTTTTTGCAATGCAAGTAAATAACTTTTATAAAACCAAGCAAACCAATATTGATTGGCGGTTGACAGAAACTGTTAACCTCAACCCACTTCCACAATCGGTTTAATTTAGAACGCTTCATAAAACTATTATATTTTCGTCAACAAAGTCATAAATATAAAACGCTATACGAGTACATACTGAACCGATATAAAACTGAATATTTATCGTTATTACGTTTTGCAATAATTAAAATAAAATTAATTGTTTATAATAAAATACATATTTTTTTATGGACGACGAATAAGATTAATTCACAAATAAACAAAAACAAAAATATTAATTTACATTTAATGGTCGATTTCATATTTTATTAACTTTTCTAATTAAAATATATTTTTTTTAATATCACATAATAAATTTTCAAAATATTTGTATTTTGTTCAGCCATCTAAAAAAAAAATATTAATTAAAAAGTTGAAATACACGTTTCTATAGCAGTACCAATATTTATGTAAATTAATATTGCAATTAAATTAAGGTTTATATTTAGTGGATTACATAAAATTCTCGATACTTAATAATGTGCACGGATGTGAGAGTACATAATTTATCCAATTAAACATAGATTGTAGTTTCACAAAACAAAAGTTTTATTAATTTGCAAGAACCGCTATAAAATGAGATATAAATATTTAATCGGCTAATTACATCATAATGCACCATACAGTATACGGTTTAGCTGTAAACCACATTATAAAATTTCGTTAATTTCAAACCATTTTACAATAATTAGATTTTAATTTTCATTAGAATATATTTTAGATAATTAAACTATTAAGCTTTTATTCAAATAAACTAGTGATGGGAGCACAAACTACTGCACTATCTACATGCATATATAGAAAAATCTGTAAACCATAATCTAGTTTTGTCTATTTTCTATAGATAATTATAATTACATTTTGCAACCACATGTGTGGCAAATAAAAATTGAATTGGATTCAATTTTCTAACATTTTTGTGTATTGTGAAATTAATTTTAATTTGCTACTCTTGACGATAAAAATCAATATTAAAACGATAAAACGCAATTTCTATCATGAAGTATGTATAAGTATAGCAAATAAACCAATTTGAATTTTGAATAATATTTCGACAAAATAAATTACGGATTTCGAAATCTGACAAATATAACTGACACATGTGTTAGGATACTTAAAAGATTTGAATTTTCTTCAGAACACGTAAATGGCATAAAGTTTACCATTTTAATATACAGAATTCTTTTCTAACATTTAAATGATTTTATGGAAATTCAAAAAACGAGCAACATCTAATTTTCAGCTTATAAATTACACTAAAATAATATTTCTGACTTTTGCCTGAAAAGTAGCTAAATAAAATACAATTCCAGCCCTATCACGTTTTCATAACAGATTCACATTAATTTCTCCAATTTTAACATTCTAAATTTGTTAAACTTCTAAAATTCTAAGAACTATTCTAAATTCTAAATTTCTAAATTTCTAAAATTTTAAAATTCTAAAATTCAAAAATTCTAAAACTCTTAAATTCTAAAATTCTAAAATTCTAAAATACTAGATTTCTAAAATTCTAAAATTCTAAAATTCTAAAATTCTACAAAGCTACAATTCTAAAATTCTAAAATTCTAAAATTCTAAAATTCTAAAATTCTAAAATTCTAAAATTCTAAAATTCTAAAATTCTAAACTTCTAAAATTCTAAAATTTTAAAATTTTAAAATTATAAAATTCTAAAATTGTAAAATAATAAAATTCTAAAATTCTAAAATTCTAAAATTCTAAAATTCTTAAATTTTAAAATTCCAAAACTCTAAAATTCTAAAATTTTAAAATTCTAACATTATAAAATACTAAATTTCTAAAATTTTAAAATTCTTAAATTCTTAGATTCTAAAATTCTAAAATTCGAAAATTTTAAAATTCTAAAATTCTAAAATTCTACAATTCTAAAATTCTACAATACTACAAATCTAAAATTCTCAAATACTAAAACTTCAAAATTATAAAACACTAAAATTCTAATATTTTAAAATTCCAATTTTCTTATATATCCCAAATCCTAAAATTCTAAAATCCAGAATTACTAAAATTCTATAATACTAAAATTCGAAAATTCTAAAATCGTAAAATTCTAAAATACTAAAATTCTAAAACTCAAAATGTCTAACATTCTAAAATTCTAAAATTTTAAAATTTTAAAATTCTAAAATTTTAAAATTCTAAAATTCTATAATCCGAAAAATCAAAAATTCTAAAATCCTAAAATCCTAAAATTCTAAAATTCTAAAATACGAAAATTCTAAATTCTAAATTCTAAAATTTTAAAATACTAAAAATTTAAAATTCAATAAAACAAAAAATCTAGAATTCTAAAATCCTAAAATTCTAAAATTCTAAAATTCTAAAATTCTAAAGATCTAAAGTTCTAAAATGAAAATTTTAAAATGCTTAAATTCTAAAATTCTAACATTCTAACATTCTAATTTTCTAAAATTCTAACATTCTAAAATTTTAAAATTTTGAAATTCTAAAATTCTAAAATTCTAAAATTCCAAAATTCTAAAATTTTCAAATTCTTAAATTCTAAAAATCTAAAACTCTTAAAATTTCAAAAATTTAAAATTCTAAAAATCTGAAATTCTAAAATTTTAAATTTCTAAAATTCTAAAATTCTCAAATCTAAAACTCTAGAATTTTAAAATTCCAAAATTCTCAAATCCTAAAAATTTAAAATTAGTGATTTCTAAAGTTTTAAAATTCTAAAATTCTTAATTTCTAAAGTTCTAAAATTATAAAATCCTAAAATTCAATAAATTCTAAAATTCTCAAATTCTAAAACTTCAAAATTATAAAACTCTAAAATTCTAAAATTTTAAAATTCCAAACTTCGTATATATCCCAAATCCTAAAATTCTAAAGTCCAGAATTACTAAAACTCTAAAATACTAAAATTCTATAATCTAATCGTAAAATTCTAAATTTTAAAGTTCTAAAGTTCTAAAATTCTATAATACTATAATTCTAAAACTCAAAATGTCTAACATTCAAAAATTCAAAAATTTTAAAATTCTAAAATTCTAAAATTCAATAATCCGAAAAATTAACAATTCTAAAATCCTAAAATTCTACAATTCTAAAGTTCTAAAATTCAATAATCCGAAAATTTTAAATTTCTTAAATTCTAAAATCCTAAAATCCTAAAATCCTAAAATTCTAAAATTCTAAAATACTAAAATTCTAAAATTCTAAATTCTAAAATTCTAAAATTATCTATTATCTTAAAAGGAACACAACTACGACCCCCTATCGGCGTGCAAAACTCATGGGCCGACCTATCTTTCATGTCCAGTACTATAGGCTGGCATGGAGCTATGCAATGCGCAGATGGTAACTTAAACCGGTCCTATAGCCGTACGTCTTCGATTTGGCAGGAAATACGTAAAGTAAGACGGAAAAATCAACCGCGAAAGAGCAGGAAGTGCTTCGGCCCCAGAAAAGATTGCATGGATTAAAATAAAAATAAAAATAATAAAATTTTAAAATACTAAAGATTTAAAATTCAATAATCCGAAAAATCTAGAATTCTAAAATTCTAAAACTCTAAAGATCTAAAGTTCTAAAATTCAATAAAACGAAAATTTTAAAATTCTTAAATTCTAAAATCCTAAAATTCTAAAATTCTTAAATCATAAAATTCTAAATTCTAAACTTCAAAAATTCTAACATTCTTAAATTCTAAAATTCTAAAATTATGAAATTTTAAAATTCTAAAATTCTAACACTCTAAAATACTAAATTTCTAAATTTCTAAAATTCGAGTTTGAACTTACGTGTACCATCACATTTCGCATGCCACTGGGGGGTTGAGAGTTTGCAAAACAAACCGAATACGGAGACCACACGTGTCGCGTTTTCAATGTTGTAACATGACAGAATTTAAAATTCGGTAAAGTCTTGTACAGAAAGCGATTAGCTTCGTTTGAAAACGCGCGTGGCCTGATAAGAGTTTGCGACACGTAAATGTGTATTCTCTGTAGGGCTGTGCTTTTTCCAGATTGTTAGTTTTTGAATAAATCAATTAGTTCAGTGGTTCCTTCTCTGATCGGCTTCATCGTTGACATCTTTTGATTAAAATCAATCTCGTAATAGGACCGTCGTTTCTTTAGCAGTGCACGTTGATTCGTTCAAGACAGTAATGGAAGCTCAATGATGTCACCTGCCGCGCATGCGCTCATATTGAGAAGGCTTAAAAAATTATAGAGGGCTTAACTCTTTTTAGTAGTTCGCATCGACCTTGGCAGGGCTCACAAACGTTCGGTATTATTATGAGAGAACAATGCACTTTTTGACTGATCATTGATTTAAACGTTCAGGTAATTTATTGTAAGTTACGATACTTTTGGAAAAATAGGCGGCAGTTTGTATGAGATAAGCTCTTTTCTGGTATTAGGTACGCTCATAATGTGTACCCAGTTTGTTTTGGTAATTTTATTTTGAATACAGAGCGCAATAGTGACAAGAAATTTTTGGGAAACAATTGGACAAACTTTTTTCGATGGTAGCGGAATCCTTTTGATAGATACGATTTTCATTTACCAACGCCAACACAATAAGCAGTAGAAATAGAGGTTCTGCAAGCTTTTTGTCTAGTTATGACAGAACCTCTATTTATACTGTTTGTTTTGTTCTCGTTGGTAAATAAAGATCACGCAACAAAATAATTCCGTCCCCATCGATAAAAGTGACCCGCTTTTTCATTTGGTTCGCTTGGAATATAATTTATCTCTTGGCCAATTGTATTCCGGGTAGTACAAAATAGTTTACCAACGAGCGTCTTTTTTGCTTACGCTGCTGCAAACGGTAACGGGCGACTTTTTCGAGAGATTGGCTTTGCTCCTGTCTTCATTGTTAAAAATGTCTCCATTTTGTTGCCCTTGTGAATCAATGAATAGCAGCGGACATTTTCGCTTGCTTTCCTTATTCATTTTCGTGATTGCTTTTTGACCAATTTAACACTCACAATGGGAAGCATCCTTTGATCCATAGCTTCCGAGTACGCTTAAATTTGAATTTCGTACGAACACGTACCAAAGTTTTCACGGTCCTGCAGTTATTACTAGGCCGTAAATATTTTAAGCAAATTATTTTCGTCCCCTGAAGCAGTCATTGCTTGTTTTTCGCATGTGGCCAATGCCGATGATCCAATCGGTTTCCAGTTGCTCGCGGAGATCAGACCTCATCTTTGAGTCAGATCCAAAAATTGAGTTTCAATTTTAAATTTGTGCTGTCGACTGCTGGCTTAACAAACTTTCGAGTGGATTATAGAATCGCCGTCCTACAAGGAAGCGCAATGTTGCTGCAGCTGGTTCACAATAACCTGCCCTGTGACCAACCTGCTTGCAAACAGAATAAATTTTTTTCGCTAAATGAGAAATCACTGTAGAAATTAATTGCTGCACACTTTCGACACGGAAACATCGCTTCAGTGCCTTTTAAGTTTTGCTCCTATTTGGGAGGAATGGGTGTAAAACCACCGAGTTGTCGACTTTAAGGTTGTTAAATCGTGTTGCAATGTAGACGACGTCTCGCAAATACATTTTTGCAGCATCCGATCCAGCTGGTTCGTGTTGCATCTCTTAGCTGTCGAACTTCTTTAGAAGTTTCTCTAACATCTAAGCGTCTTACGGCATGTTAAGTCCTTATACAAATATCAATTTTTAGGAACCAACTTCAAAACAATTTTGTTCACGTCTCCAGTCATACTCCGGTGCAAACGCCTTATATTTTTAAAAACGATTTCACGAAACGAAATGACCTCCTAAAGTACTAAATATACTTGGCAATAATTCCGTGTATCATAAATAGGTTTAATGGTGATTATATTTCAACCCGCAACACGTGATCATCCTTATCTCGAATTCAAAAACATGATTAAACGTTTTTTATTTTTCCGTATACGGAACATATTGAGCTTTGAAAAGCTTTGTTTTTTATTTTGCGTAGTATTTTGGCCTTTTTGTTTTTCCGCATGTTTATGTACATTCGTACAGACACATTTATACATATCTGTATGATAATAAAAATTTCCCTCTAAAAATTTAACAGCGGTATTATAATGTAAACCATTGTGAACATGTATTTTATTTACTGATAAGAAAATGAAGAAAGCGAAAATGAAACGGGATTATAAAGTTTGTTTTTATAACACCGAAAGGATAACATACACAAACTCATATATATATATATATATATATATATATATATATATATATATATATATATATATATATATATATATATATATATATATATATATATATATATATATATATATATATATATATATATATATATATATATATATATATATATATATATATATATATATATATATATATATATATATATATATATATATAAGGAGTATATAAGGATAAGAAGAACAACGAAATATGATGAAGACTAATAAATATAACAAAACAATAAAAAAAATGTAATGCTGCCCTGAAGAAGATGAGTTCGACTAATGTATGAAAATAATTCGAATCCTTTTTTCGGTATTATTCTGTTCATGGCCCCATTTTATTGTGTTTATGTATACGATCGTATATTTATTTGGATCCCTTTATCCCGGCTGTTTATATTTATAATTTTCCATCCCTCATCAAAACAAAAATCTTTACAAAAATAAATGGAAACCGTGTACAAGCTGGTTTGTATTTTAACAGCCCATTCCGTACTATACGAGTACATAAACGTAGTTCACTTACTTAAGTTACTCAACGTCATTATGCTATAAGGCAATCGACGTGTATTATAAATGCGGTTTGTAGAAACTCGTAATCAAGTAGGATGCTATTAATCTTGTATACTGTAAACATACAAATCCGGAAAATTTTATTTTTCGTATATTATTTGTGACTGTGAGGCGTGATTGTAGGGGTGGAAAGGTCTACACAAATAAAAATTTCGGTTTTGTTTGCATACGAGTCGACCGGATAATGTCAACGTATATACATAAAATCAATTTTATACTATAATGTAAGTTAAATCCATCGTAAAAAAGTTTAGAAATATAATTTATACGACTAAATGGTAAAAGCACATAAAATGTATGAATACGACATTAACAATATATTTTGCATTTTATATATTTTACAAAATTTTAGATTACAGCTCAGAAACGATGCAGTTCACTCATTTTAATGATTACCTGTGGCTGTTTCGATTTAGAATATTTCAGTTTTAGAGATTTTGAATAACGGTTTACCAAATAGCAATAAAATTTAGATTTACGATAGAAACTGATGAATGTTTGCTTTTGGAAAAATTAGGAAAGTTTGTATCAAATGCTTAGGCACGACCATAGGTCGTCGAGATCCTTGGCTGACATATATTCTGCTAAACAAGCTTGATGCCGAAAAACCAAAAGTTATGGTCGGAACGAATATTAAAAGATACAGATTTTCCCACGAGAACAGAATTTTTTTAATTCTTAGGAAATAGCGTAGATGCCATAGAATCTTTGAAGTAGTATACAACGGAGAAGCCCACATCAGCTCCGTCGGTGGAAGCTTTTAAGGCTAATACATTTAAATAATACGGCTGTTAGCAAATTCACACCACTCGTGCCTGTTGTGAAAAACAGATCAGCGAAACTATGTGATTGCGATAAATTCAAGGCAATGACTGTGGGGTAGCGGGCAGAAACCACTAAAGAAAAGGAACGGCGTTTTAATTGTTTCAATTACAATCATAATGTATATATAGTGAGGATAGCGGTTTTAATTTATTAAATGATACACTCACTATATTTGTATTATTATAAATGTTAATTTATTATTTATTAAATTAATATTAATTTATTATTTTACACAATTAGATTTTTAATACAAGTCCACGACTTCAAAATGGTGGACGATTGTTCGCGACACTGTTTTCACTTTTTCTTTACTTTACTTACACTCGCGTGTGCGTATATGAGACCGTGTCTCTTGAGCTTCAAAAACCAGACTATCCTTTTTCATTTCGTTTTTTTTTTGTGCGAATATTTTTAATTCTCGATATTTATCGATAATCGATAAATATCGAGATTCGCTAATGTAGGTGGCGAAATAGCTCTATTCAGCAAAACGAGTTATGCCTCGTAATTAAGCCGCTCGGTGTATAAATAATTTTGCTACGAGGAGTGCCACGAAGTGAAAAGGATTTTTGAGCCGCTACATATACATGTGTAAGTCTCGATCCAGATGTCGTCAACGTAAGCGTAAACACCATACTTTGTTACATGAATAACAAATTTCAAACGACAGCTCCACACAACAAGGCGGGTCTACCGAGCTGCGGAATATGTTCAGAGGTTGGGACTATGAAGAGCAAATGGTGGATTGATAATGAGAGGTCTTGGCGACACAAAACTGGGACATTATTAATTTTAGTAAAAGTATTAATTTTAGTGCGACCATTCAATAATCAGTATCCGCAGTTCGAAAGAGAAGCATACCTCGTACCGAAAATCACCATAATAATTCCGTCTAACGACTTCGATCTCTTTATCTGCGAGCAACTAAGTGGGTTAGTGCTAGCTGATCTAAAATTTAATAAAAATGGTTCAGTCGATGTTTTACTTGGCGGTATGAGACTACAGCTAAATGACCATTTAGTAGCAGAGGATACATTGTTAGGTTCGGTTTTGGCAGGCAGATTTTTTCGAGCAAAATTCTAATTTTACCACATGCTTCAATATCCTTTTCGACATCGAAGTATCACTACGAGCACTATGGTAACATGAATTAGTTCCGATAAAAACAAAGTTATTCCCTGATGAGCAAAAGTGTAAAGAATTATTCTCCAAGGCCACTACGATGATAAATTTATAGTAATCCAGATGGTAGATTTTTAGTTTAGCTGCCATTCTCCGAGTCATCAACCGCGGTTGGAACAGATCATCATAACATTTAGCTCAATGTCGAATCAAAACAAAAAACCGTAGATTTGAGCGGGATAACACGTACTATCTACCGCATCATGTTGTCCTTCCTGCTCAACCTCAAAGTCGCGTGTGGTATATGACGCGTCATCCAAGTCAAATAATGGTAAATCACTAAATAACATATTACGCGTGGTCCCGGTATACAATCGTCGTTGATGAATATAGTTTTTGCCAACATCAATTTGCTTTGACCGGTGATATAGAAAAATGTACCGACAAGTGCCATTCGTTTCATAAAACGCCAAGTTACAAATTATTGTATGGCGAAGTAATAAACGAAAACCGATACACACATTAAAGCAGCCACACCAGCGTCGGTAACAACAGCGTCAAGAACCAACAACGATCGCTACAACAACAACAGTATATCCTGCGCAGCAGCGGTGTCGATAATAGCAACAACAACCACAACAACATCCAATACAGCAGGAGAGGCGGCGACAGCAGCGCAATACGGCAGTGACCATTTAAATTTTTTTATTTTACAATTTTTGGGCCGAAAATAAGATAAACTTGTTTAGTTGTTCTATTCACATTGGATCATGCAAATTCCCTGACCCATTCCTCAGCAGCACGCACATTCGTTCAGATTCATTTTCGTGTAGCGCCGCCATCGATGATGCAATTATCATGATCCAGCGGTGCACATGGTGCGGTGAACATGTCCCCTTTCGTGCCCACCATGTCCTCTTTCGTTTTTTGCGTGGATGATTGATAATTCATCGACGCGCATGGTGCTATGAACACCACAACCATGCCAACTGTCGCTTTCTCCAGCATATGGTTCATGCATCATCCGTGATCCATGAGTTGACCAAAAAAAAATCTACCCACCTCAACAGTGGCCCCAACCTCCATATCAATTTTGCTTTCCCCACATCAGTTTCTTGACTCGCACATCTTGCGGTCATTCCCAATCGACTAGCTACATAATCATTCACCCAATATCGAAAGATAAGATATCAGGAATATTCTTCGGTATCCGAAAAAAAATTCACTCGCGATCGGCAAACTCTCGTATACTCCGAAAACTACACGTTTAGGTTCGGATTACCCGTAAACTTAATGACCAATTAGGTACACAGTTCGCAGCTATACACTAAGCTTCTGCAACTCTTAAGCTCACATGCATACAAACTACTGCCCAACACCAACAAGCAACTTCATTACTACCGGAAAAATAAATGTCTTAAAGAACGGATATCTTTCGGTATATCAACCAACCACTTTATCTAACGATCGCGCAATCATTCATCGGTCATGAATCGATCAGCTAATCCAACGATACTGCAAGTCAAGATATGGCGAAAACAACACTCGTCTTCACTGTGTGACCCATCTGGAAGGAAGGTGATGTAGCGGTTTCAATATTTCAAACCAATATTCTAACCGAACATATTGCAAACATAACATCTCGCAAACTCATCGCTAACTCATCGTTCATCACTCTGTACGTGCAAACAGAACAACGGAAACAGCACCACGAGCATTCCAAAACGAAAACCAACGCAGCACGATGAACACGAAATAACAGCAAAACGAACAAATTTATTTAACACAAATAAATTTGTTTTACAAGCAGCTCGTCTCTAACCAGCCGCTCAAGCAAGTTATGCAACATAAATTGCGCTCGCCTCTACATTATGCTGCAGTCACGCCATCCGCCATTATAAAAGGCGGATTATTAATACAAAATTTGATCCAAAATTACAAATTCAATTAATAACATAAATGCAAAATTAAATTAAATTAATTTATTAAATTAATAAAAATAAATATTAAATAAAAGTAAATTATCATACAAAATTTAACTTTTATAGTGCCATCAGCATCATTTCTGCGCACGAGATGTCTAATGGAATTAGCCACATTAAACTGACAACACAAAGCAACAGAATTAGCTATAGAGCGGATTTAAAAGAAGAAGTAAGCAAATTAAAAACCGACATTTCTAGAATTCTCGAATCAGCCCAATTTAATATGTAAGATCAAGTAAAATTTTCGACCCCTTGGGATGGTGGGCAGCTACGATCGTATACGTGTGAAAATTGTACCTATTTAAAAATAGTTCGTTGCAAAGCATTGCTTGGGATGATAAATTGTCAGCAGTAACGCGACAAAAAAATGAATTTTTGCATATAAAAATTCCGCGATGGGTTGGATCACGTACAAATATTGAATTACATAGGTTTTGCGACGTAAATCAGTGAGAATAAGCAGCAGCTGTATATTATCATAGTGGTTCCGAAGACAAAATCGTAATGAGTCTAACAGCAGTAAAAACCAAAGTAGCACCAATTAACCAGCTTAGCTTATCTCGACAGGAGCTTAATGGTGCATTTTTTCTCACTAAATTAATGTTGGTGGTGCAAAATACCTTGAAGTTGAGCATCGAGAAACGATGTTATGGACCAATTCGAAAATCATTCTTTACTTGTTGTCATCCCATGTTCGAAAATGGTTAACATTCATCGAAAATCGGACATCTGAAATTTTAGTATCTTTTAAGAGAGACCAATGGCAACTTATAATCTCAGCTGACACACCTGCCGATTTTGTGTCTCACGAAATGAATTCCAATGAATTGTACGAAAATAAATAGTGGTGAAATGGTTCTTATTGTTTAATGAAACCGAGTGAATTTGCCACCTCAACTTGCACCGCATGGAACAAATAAAGAAGAAGAAAGTATTTATTGTCCAGTTGATTTAATGTCCTTTAAAGGTCAATTAATACCCTCTTTCATTCACGCGTACACCTCACACAATTACAGTATACTACCTGCACATTGCAAGCTCCATGTCAACCTGTATCCTTACATGGACGGTGGGGCGGCGCTAAATTCCGCACTCCAACAGAGGATCTTAGTTGTGTTTATTAACATCACCACGAATGCGAACCCAGCACCACCCGGTTCAAGTGCCAAAGCTTTAACCGCTTCACCACTTGTCCGGTAAACACATGTAAAACATTCAGATTTCAAATAATTTAGCTTCTATAAAATGTGCAAAATATTAGCACTTATGTTGTGATTTTCACGAAATTGTCAGGTACCAAAGACACAGGGAAGCATCAACACTTTACTACCTATGAATATCGAAGAAGCATCTGGAATCATAGTTCGATTACAGCAGTCAATATCATATGAAGATATGAGAAATCTAGAGAGAGGCGTGCCAATCAACAAGTCAAGAAAATTATAATCATGAAAAATATTTATGGATAACGGAGTCTTACAAGTCGGCGGTAGACTTGGGCATTCTTCTTTAAAACTGGACGAGATTATCACCAAAATATATTACTGTGCCTGCATCGTCTTAATTAGTAACCTCTTGGGTGATAAATATTGGGTTTTATATGCCACATATAAAGTACGGGAAATTGTCCACAAATGCTTGCAATATAAACACCAACCTTAGAATCTCAGTTGGTGAGTGATTTGCCAGTAGAAAGAGCTACATAAGCAGACTCATTTGCCAATGTTGCAATCGATTACGCTAGGCCAATTAAAATTACGCCCATTAGACGAAGAGGACAGCAGGCCGTCAAGGCGCATATAGAGATTGTTGGAGAACTATCAAGTGCAAATTTTCTGGCTATTTAAGTCGTGTGACTGCAAGGCGGAGTCTTGTTAGAGTGATGTTTAGCTCAAATGTTGTGGACGCTAACAAATTACTGAAAGAATTGTATCAATTTTTAAAAACCAACAATTTTAATGTCAGTTCTGATCCTTAAGGCAAGAAGGGAAGTATGTACTTAGTCAGCCAAAACTCATCTTACACGGGTTGTAGGTGATTCCATTTTATCAATCGAAAAATTTAGTATATTGATGACAGGTGTAAAAAGTAATTTAAATTCACGCTCGCTATGTGCAGTAGCCTTAGCGTCCGATGATATTGACACCAGCATACTTTATTATTGGGCGACCACTGCATACCCAAAGAAAATCTACTAAATAAATCATTGTTAGTTATTGCCAGATGGGAACTAATTAGGAAACTCAAATAACATATTTGGGTGATTATCAGAATGTTTCTTTGTTGATGCATAAACCTAACAAGCTGACATCCACCCACCCAAGTAAACTACTCAAACTATTATCATTTAAAATGTTAGGCTCATTGATATCATCTGTATATGATGACATTTTGGTACAAACTCTACGATATCGTGTTACTGGGACTTCCAAATGTGCCACTTTAATAAAAAAAACAGAGCTAAATAGTATAAGAAAAAAAGAAATACATTTGTGTCCCTTTCAACACTGTGTTTAACAGTGTGAATACTAACACAAATAATCTAGTAGAATATTTTTATTAGATTCGCAACACATATTGCTCTTATTTTTTGTTAGAAATAACACTTTAAGTGTTAAAATAATGCTCATTATACACTCTATCCATTTCGTTCATACACGGTGCTTACACAGTTAGTTTTAATAAAGTTATAAAATTTTGTAAAAGATGGCGTGCTTAGCATGTAAATTATTTTGTGTAATTTACACTTTTCTGACGAACTCAAACGGTGCATTTATATATTTTAATCTGCTATTACATATCTGTTCACAGAACATTAATTCCGAATAATAAAAATGTCATGGATAAATATGAGGATTACTATCATAAACTTTAAATAAAACTATAGTAATAAAAATTTTAAAATTTTAATTTTATTATTCAATGATAATTGCTGCCGTATTTATGAAATATTTCATTTCGACTTTTATTATCTTATATTCACATCCATCTTAAAAATGTAATGCAATAAATTTTTATTAGAATGCTTTTTTCGACTAAAATTTCCTGTTCGTCTCAAACACTTAAAATACTCCATAAAAATAGTTCAACTGTTTGCTTGATAATATGAAATATACAGGGTGTCACAGAATAAATGGATAAGCTGTAGCACCTTATAGTAGAGCTATTGGGCGCTCAACTTAAAATACAAAAAAAAATATATCCCAAGTAGTACCTAAGATATATCATTTTTTACAAAAAGTCCATTTTTTCACATTACTTTACGCTTTCGATCACCACGGCTACAAATAAATTAAATCCTGACTACTATACTAATAGATATGCAGTAAATAAATGATTCAGCATGAAATGTGGTAAATATTTTTTTTAAAGAAGAAGACGCTCAGTCTTTGGTGAAAAACAAATGTATGAGAAGCTAAGTGGCCAACTATTTTAAAAACTTGCGTGTTTAATGCAGATTCTAAAATGGTATAATACATCCTTTTATCTAATGTAGATACGAGGTTATTGCTATTAGTATGCAGAAGGAATAGATTCGATTTAATAACAAAATTTTAAAAACAGGATTATTTCTCGTCTTAAACTGTATCTGATGATAAGGGCATCATAAAAAACAAAGTTACACATTGATAATACTTTATTTAACCAATGAACGTTTGCAATACATGTTCAAACTGTCTGCCACCGACTCTGATAAATGCCCGACAACTCCGAATAAAAGCTCTTTTGAGAAGTCGCGCATAAAGCCGTTGAGTAATTTTTGAAGCGACTTCCTGGACATGACTACATAACTCTTCTAAACTCCTGATCAGTTTAAAGTAGACTTCTTCGTTTAGGTAGTCCCAGTAAAAAAATCCAGAGGATTTGGGGAACGTGAAGGCTACAAAATGTACCCCAGTAATTATGTATAAACTTATAATCCTACTTACGAACGTAATGTATTACTATCGGCCATGTTTATTTTGACAACAGCAACAATGATTGACAAAAACAAAATTTACTTCCTGGTCTAAATATAAATCATTATTAATCGCAAATTGAATTAATAAATCTTAATTTATTAATTATGTATAAACTTATAATCCTACTTACGAACATAATGTATTACTATCGGCCATGTTTATTTTGACAACAACAACAATGATTGACAAAAACAAAATTTATTTCCTGGTCTAAATATAATTCATTATCAATCGCAAATTGAATTAATAAATCTTAATTCATTAATTATGTATAAACTTATAATCCTACTTATGAACATAATGTATTACTATCGGCCATGTTTATTTTGACAACAACAACAATGATTGACAAAAACAAAATTTATTTCCTGGTCTAAATATAATTCATTATCAATCGCAAATTGAATTAATAAATCTTAATTCATTAACTATGTATAAACTTATAATCCTACTTATGAACATAATGTATTACTATCGGCCATGTTATTTTGACAACAACAACAATGATTGACAAAAACAAAATTTATTTCCTGGTCTAAATATAATTCATTATCAATCGCAAATTGAATTAATAAATCTTAATTCATTAATTATGTATAAACTTATAATCCTACTTACCAACATAATGTATTACTATCGGCCATGTTTATTTTGACAACAACAACAATGATTGACAGAAACAAAATGTATTTCCTGGTCTAAATATAATTCATTATCAATCGCAAATTGAATTAATAAATCTTAATTCATTAACTATGTATAAACTTATAATCCTACTTATGAACATAATGTATTACTATCGGCCATGTTATTTTGACAACAACAACAATGATTGACAAAAACAAAATTTATTTCCTGGTCTAAATATAATTCATTATCAATCGCAAATTGAATTAATAAATCTTAATTCATTAACTATGTATAAACTTATAATCCTACTTATGAACATAATGTATTACTATCGGCCATGTTATTTTGACAACAACAACAATGATTGACAAAAACAAAATTTATTTCCTGGTCTAAATATAATTCATTATCAATCGCAAATTGAATTAATAAATCTTAATTCATTAATTATGTATAAACTTATAATCCTACTTACCAACATAATGTATTACTATCGGCCATGTTTATTTTGACAACAACAACAATGATTGACAGAAACAAAATGTATTTCCTGGTCTAAATATAATTCATTATCAATCGCAAATTGAATTAATAAATCTTAATTCATTAACTATGTATAAACTTATAATCCTACTTATGAACATAATGTATTACTATCGGCCATGTTTATTTTGACAACAACAACAATGTTTGACAAAAACAAAATTTATTTCCTGGACTAAATATAATTCATTATAAATCGCAAATTGAATTAATAAATCTTAATTCATTAATTATGTATAAATTTATAATCCTACTTAAGTACATAATGTATTACTATCGGCCATGTTTATTTTGACAACAACAACAATGATTGACAAAAACAAAATGTAGTTCCTGGTCTAAATATAATTCATTATCAATCGCAACTTGAATTTATAAATCTTAATTCATTAATTATGTATAAAATTATAATCCTTCTTACGAACAAAATGTATTACTATCGGCCATGTTTATTTTGACAACAACAACAATGATTGACAAAAACAAAATTTATTTCCTAGTCTAAATATAATTCATTATCAATCGCAAATTGAATTAATAAATCTTAATTCATTAATTATGTATAAACTTATAATCCTACTTATGAACATAATGTATTACTATCGGTTATGTTTATTTTGACAACAACAACAATGATTGACAAAAACAAAATTTATTTTCTGGTTTAAATATAATTCATCATCAATCGCAACTTGAATTTATTAATCTTAATTCATTAATTATGTATAAACTTATAATCCTACTTACCAACATAATGTATTACTATCGGCCATGTTTATTTTGACAACAACAACAATGATTGACAAAAACAAAATTTATTTCCTGGTCTAATTACAATTCATTATCAATCGCAAATTGAATTAATAAATCTTAATTCATTAACTATGTATAAACTTATAATCCTACTTATGAACATAATGTATTACTATCGGCCATGTTTATTTTGACAACAACAACAATGTTTGACAAAAACAAAATTTATTTCCTGGACTAAATATAATTCATTATAAATCGCAAATTGAATTAATAAATCTTAATTCATTAATTATGTATAAATTTATAATCCTACTTAAGTACATAATGTATTACTATCGGCCATGTTTATTTTGACAACAACAACAATGATTGACAAAAACAAAATTTATTTCCTGGTCTAAATACAATTCATTATCAATCGCAACTTGAATTTATAAATCTTAATTCATTAATTATGTATAAAATTATAATCCTTCTTACGAACATAATGTATTACTATCGGCCATGTTTATTTTGACAACAACAACAATGATTGACAAAAACAAAATTTATTTCCTGGTCTAATTACAATTCATTATCAATCGCAAATTGAATTAATAAATCTTAATTCATTAACTATGTATAAACTTATAATCCTACTTATGAACATAATGTATTACTATCGGCCATGTTTATTTTGACAACAACAACAATGTTTGACAAAATATTTCCTGGACTAAATATAATTCATTATAAATCGCAAATTGAATTAATAAATCTTAATTCATTAATTATGTATAAATTTATAATCCTACTTAAGTACATAATGTATTACTATCGGCCATGTTTATTTTGACAACAACAACAATGATTGACAAAAACAAAATTTATTTCCTGGTCTAAATACAATTCATTATCAATCGCAAATTGAATTAATAAATCTTAATTCATTAACTATGTATAAACTTATAATCCTACTTATGAACATAATGTATTACTATCGGCCATGTTTATTTTGACAACAACAACAATGTTTGACAAAAACAAAATTTATTTCCTGGACTAAATATAATTCATTATAAATCGCAAATTGAATTAATAAATCTTAATTCATTAATTATGTATAAATTTATAATCCTACTTAAGTACATAATGTATTACTATCGGTTATGTTTATTTTGACAACAACAACAATGATTGACAAAAACAAAATTTATTTTCTGGTTTAAATATAATTCATCATCAATCGCAACTTGAATTTATTAATCTTAATTCATTAATTATGTATAAACTTATAATCCTACTTACCAACATAATGTATTACTATCGGCCATGTTTATTTTGACAACAACAACAATGATTGACAAAAACAAAATTTATTTCCTGGTCTAATTACAATTCATTATCAATCGCAAATTGAATTAATAAATCTTAATTCATTAACTATGTATAAACTTATAATCCTACTTATGAACATAATGTATTACTATCGGCCATGTTTATTTTGACAACAACAACAATGTTTGACAAAAACAAAATTTATTTCCTGGACTAAATATAATTCATTATAAATCGCAAATTGAATTAATAAATCTTAATTCATTAATTATGTATAAATTTATAATCCTACTTAAGTACATAATGTATTACTATCGGCCATGTTTATTTTGACAACAACAACAATGATTGACAAAAACAAAATTTATTTCCTGGTCTAAATACAATTCATTATCAATCGCAACTTGAATTTATAAATCTTAATTCATTAATTATGTATAAAATTATAATCCTTCTTACGAACATAATGTATTACTATCGGCCATGTTTATTTTGACAACAACAACAATGATTGACAAAAACAAAATTTATTTCCTGGTCTAATTACAATTCATTATCAATCGCAAATTGAATTAATAAATCTTAATTCATTAACTATGTATAAACTTATAATCCTACTTATGAACATAATGTATTACTATCGGCCATGTTTATTTTGACAACAACAACAATGTTTGACAAAATATTTCCTGGACTAAATATAATTCATTATAAATCGCAAATTGAATTAATAAATCTTAATTCATTAATTATGTATAAATTTATAATCCTACTTAAGTACATAATGTATTACTATCGGCCATGTTTATTTTGACAACAACAACAATGATTGACAAAAACAAAATTTATTTCCTGGTCTAAATACAATTCATTATCAATCGCAAATTGAATTAATAAATCTTAATTCATTAACTATGTATAAACTTATAATCCTACTTATGAACATAATGTATTACTATCGGCCATGTTTATTTTGACAACAACAACAATGTTTGACAAAAACAAAATTTATTTCCTGGACTAAATATAATTCATTATAAATCGCAAATTGAATTAATAAATCTTAATTCATTAATTATGTATAAATTTATAATCCTACTTAAGTACATAATGTATTACTATCGGCCATGTTTATTTTGACAACAACAACAATGATTGACAAAAACAAAATGTATTTCCTGGTCTAAATATAATTCATTATCAATCGCAACTTGAATTTATAAATCTTAATTCATTAATTATGTATAAAATTATAATCCTTCTTACGAACATAATGTATTACTATCGGCCATGTTTATTTTGACAACAACAACAATGATTGACAAAAACAAAATTTATTTCCTAGTCTAAATATAATTCATTATCAATCGCAAATTGAATTAATAAATCTTAATTCATTAATTATGTATAAAATTATAATCCTTCTTACGAACATAATGTATTACTATCGGCCATGTTTATTTTGACAACAACAACAATGATTGACAAAAACAAAATGTATTTCCTGGTCTAAATATAATTCATTATCAATCGTAAATTGAATTTATAAATCTTAATTCATTAACTAAGTATAAACTTATAATCCTACTTATGAACATAATGTATTACTATCGGCCATGTTTATTTTGACAACAACAACAATGATTGACAAAAACAAAATTTATTTCCTGGTCTAAATACAATTCATTATCAATCGCAAATTGAATTAATAAATCTTAATTCATTAACTATGTATAAACTTATAATCCTACTTATGAACATAATGTATTACTATCGGCCATGTTTATTTTGACAACAACAACAATGTTTGACAAAAACAAAATTTATTTCCTGGACTAAATATAATTCATTATAAATCGCAAATTGAATTAATAAATCTTAATTCATTAATTATGTGTAAATTTATAATCCTACTTAAGTACATAATGTATTACTATCGGCCATGTTTATTTTGACAACAACAACAATGATTGACAAAAACAAAATGTATTTCCTGGTCTAAATATAATTCATTATCAATCGCAACTTGAATTTATAAATCTTAATTCATTAATTATGTATAAAATTATAATCCTTCTTACGAACATAATGTATTACTATCGGCCATGTTTAGTTTGACAACAACAACAATGATTGACAAAAACAAAATTTATTTCCTGGTCTAAATATAGTTAATTATCAATAGCAAATTGAATTAATAAATTTTAATTCATTAATTATGTATAAAATTATAATCCTACTTACCAACATAATGTATTACTATCGGCCATATTTATTTTGACAACAACAACAATGATTGACAAAAACAAAATTTATTTTCTGGTCTAAATATAATTCATTATCAATCGCAAATTGAATTAATAAATCTTAATTCATTAATTATGTATAAATTTATAATTATACTTGCCAACATAATGTATTACTATCGGCCATATTTATTTTGACAACAACAACAATGATTGACAAAAACAAAATTTATTTTCTGGTCTAAATATAATTCATTATCAATCGCAAATTGAATTAATAAATCTTAATTCATTAATTATGCATAAACTTATAATCCTACTTGCCAACATAATGTATTACTATCGGCCATGTTTATTTTGACAACAACAACAATGTTTGACAAAAACAAAATTTATTTCCTGGACTAAATATAATTCATTATAAATCGCAAATTGAATTAATAAATCTTAATTCATTAATTATGTGTAAATTTATAATCCTACTTAAGTACATAATGTATTACTATCGGCCATGTTTATTTTGACAACAACAACAATGATTGACAAAAACAAAATTTATTTTCTGGTCTAAATATAATTCATTATCAATAGCAAATTGAATTAATAAATCTTAATTCATTAATTATGCATAAACTTATAATCCTACTTGCCAACATAATGTATTACTATCGGCCATATTTATTTTGACAACAACAACAATGATTGACAAAAACAAAATTTATTTTCTGGTCTAAATATAATTCATTATCAATCGCAAATTGAATTAATAAATCTTAATTCATTAATTATGTATAAATTTATAATTATACTTGCCAACATAATGTATTACTATCGGCCATATTTATTTTGACAACAACAACAATGATTGACAAAAACAAAATTTATTTTCTGGTCTAAATATAATTCATTATCAATCGCAAATTGAATTAATAAATCTTAATTCATTAATTATGCATAAACTTATAATCCTACTTGCCAACATAATGTATTACTATCGGCCATATTTATTTTGACAACAACAACAATGATTGACAAAAACAAAATTTATTTTCTGGTCTAAATATAATTCATTATCAATCGCAAATTGAATTAATAAATCTTAATTCATTAATTATGTATAAATTTATAATTATACTTGCCAACATAATGTATTACTATCGGCCATATTTATTTTGACAACAACAACAATGATTGACAAAAACAAAATTTATTTTCTGGTCTAAATATAATTCATTATCAATAGCAAATTGAATTAATAAATCTTAATTCATTAATTATGTATAAAATTATAATCCTACTTACGAACATAATGTATTACTATCGGCCATGTTTATTTTGACAACAACAACAATGATTGACAAAAACAAAATTTATTTTCTGGTCTAAATATAATTCATTATCAATCGCAAATTGAATTAATAAATCTTAATTCATTAATTATGTACAAACTTATAATCCTACTTGCCAACATAATGTATTACTATCGGCCATGTTTATGTTGACAACAACAACAATGATTGACAAAAACAAAATTTATTTCCTAGTTTAAATATAATTCATTAACAATCGCAAATTGAATTAATGAATCTTAATTCATTAATTATGTATAAACTTATAATCCTTCTTACGAACATAATGTATTACTATCGGCCATGTTTATTTTGACAACAACAACAATGATTGACAAAAACAAAATTGCTTTATTCAAAATTAAAATTTATTTTCTCCCTAATATTTTTTACAGTTGTCATTTTGACATCAATATCTAACGACTTATGGTAAATATTGGTTCGTAATCTGTTGCTCATATTGAATTCACTGGTTTTGAATGAAATTTCTTGAAACGTTAAAACTTTCTCTCAATCAGATGCTACCCAGAATTCTCTTTAAATGTTTATCAATTTTTAAAGTTTCTTGTTAGTCATTTTTGACCAAACCACGAATATATTTGACCGATTGGGGCGGCTATATTGTTATAAGATTTGCAAGATTTCAATTTGCCACAAACTTAATAAAAGCGAGAAATTTTGAATTTCCAGATGGATTGAATTAGATAATGATGATACACGGGTTCTACCAATGCCAGTGAGCAACGGTAGTTCCAAAAAATTGAGTTACGCTCTGTTAGCAGATAGTCTTTCGAGTTGATAGAAGTCGTATTGTTGAGAGCGATGGTTACAGCTATTACGATGTAGAAGTATAGAAAACATCATGCGGCAAAGTTTTGTGCGATAGTCAAACTGTGCTTTATTGCTTAGCATCCGAGGAGATGGAATTCGATTGTGGCCAATCGAATATATATAATCCTTGAAAGTTTCCAACGATTGTATAAGTTTCCTTCGATCAATTTTATAAGTTTGTGGAGTTGTAAACCCAACGGTTTTGTGGTGAATCGATCTTTAATGTTTGTACTCAGAACAAAAAATGCCAAAACTATAAAAACATGGTACAAAGTAGAGTTGTAGTTCAGTACTTCTAATTTTATCCAAATCTATCTATCAATTTGTGAACATGTGACAAATTTCTTTTTTATAAAAAAGGCTTTATATAAAAAATCTCATTGGAAAGGAGAGCAACGATTGATTGCGGCTCATCAAATCGTCATAGTCATAATTGACTCCACTGCAAACTTAAAAAACCGTATTATAAGTTCAAACTCACCTAAGTTAGTTACTAATTATGATCGGCCAACATTATACTTATAAAAATATAATAATATTGCGTTGTTGAGGCTCACATAACGCAAAAAGAGTTTTCTCACCAGGAAAGGATTTAATATTGTATTAAATCCTAGCCAGCTGGCATTCTTGGGCGGTTAAGGTTCTATATTTGATTCCATAGTAATCTATTACTTTTTGTGTTCCCATGAGATTGCTTATTTAACAGAACATACACGAAATAAATATTTAGTTTGTGTTAAATCTATTTTAAGCAACTAAGTAAATTTCATTATGTTATTTTAATCATACTGAATCCAACAATAAATAGAAAGTATAAATATAACTATAAAACTTATTACATGCAGGAAGTGAATATATATTTTCTGACTACATTACATAAATTGAATATTTAAAACGGATTAACATTAAGATTTTGTTGGACTTGAGCCGTAGTTATATAGAATTCGGTCCTAATTTATTCTATTTTAACTACTTAAAACTATTTCAATATTTTGCCATATCGATATTCTGAAATGTCAATGTTACTCAATAATTCAATATATCGAATATAAAAGCATACCAAATTAATCAAGATGTGAGCCATAAATTTATTGACTTTCGAGTTCAAAATGACAAAGTAGATTTTCATTTTCTTAATAGCTTTTAAAGTTTTATTTTTGAGCTTTTCTTTTCTTTATGTATTTTATGTATACCAAAACCAAATAACCTCTAAAATATAAAAGAAACACATATATGTTGAATATATATATATATATATAATATATATATATATATATATATATATATATATATATATATATATATATATATATATATATATATATATATATATATATATATATATATATATATATATATATATATATATACATATATATATATATACGTATGTATTAATTGTGTTGATATAAACCAAAAGATATTTCTAAATCTAGAGCAAAAATTTATCCACGTAGTATGTACCAAAATGGTACGTATGCTGTATAACAGGATAACTCCTTCTAAAGCATTTTATTTCTCTTGGTAGAATAATAAAATTCTCGTAGCATAAAAAATATGAGTAAATTAAATTGTTTTATGTTTTACTTAGATAGCTAACAGAAGGAAGATGTGTATATAGAGAAGAATACAAGAGCATAAACCTAAACTTTATCTTATTTACTATTTTACTAGACTGGAATTTATCTCATTCCTGATTTCAAACTGTTTAATGAATTAAAAATGATCTGCTTATTGCATCAAGTTTATGAAATATAAAATTTTATCTTGAAGAGATATATTATGTTGTACTTATATTAAACTATAAAGGGTAGATATTATTTCATCTCACAGTCGCACGAAAATATTTATAATACCCTTCTTCATCTGTCGGATTTATATGAAAAAAGTAGGAAGAGGGATCCTTCAACAATATTTGCATACTTTTATGTAAATAAATATGTTTTAACATTAATATTGGATTTTATAAGTTTAATTTAATCGTGTTTATTGTAAATAGGATACGAAAATATATTTTGATTACATTTATCTGATGTGCACGTAAAAGTTCAAAAACGCTTTGAGGAGAAAGTGCAGGGATTACAACTAGGCCAAATTATTTATTATCAGTAACACATACATATTTTTGATTAATTAAGAAACGTAATAAAAGGTAAAGAGCCATAAAGAGTGTTGAGCTTTCAGTCGAAAAATGTTAATGCAGATCGTGTCTTTGCTATTTCAGCCAGAAAAAAATGTATAGTCGAAAGAAATATTTCTCATACAACTAATTGCACAATTTTCTCAAAATAATCAGAATACCCAGAAAAGCTATGCCTGGTCCTAATCCTTTGGCGTAATTAAAATTAAGCCGAAGCCCTGTGGGTCGGAAAAATTCAGTACCGATGACATTATTTAACAAGTGCGAACTAAGAAGTCAGAAATACCACGAAGCTATTATTAAATTACTAACATATGCTAAGCGGGATTATGAATCTCCAGCAGCTCGTTTGTACACATTGAAGGAGTTCGGAAAGTTTTTAATTGCCCGGGCCACCGTTTAGAAGGTAGTAGTAAAACTGTGAATCAAACACAAATTTTTGAAACACGCAGCTCAATTGATTCGTAGACCAGCTATTGACTCTTTGTTTTTAATGAGATTAAAATTCAATTGTCCATTGTTAACAGCCCAATCATATAATATTTCGATATCGCAAGTTTCTAAATTGCCCCACAACTGAAACAGTAAATAACTATAGAGAAATGAAGTCTTCCCAAATTATGAAACAATCTTCAATAATCGCGAAATCATAGTGACGCTACATACCATATCGGTAACTTATCGAATTTTTCAAGTTCAACTAGTAACGTCAATGGTTATAGTTAGTTAGCAACGGCTGCAATCACGGTGATAAATAAGAATGGAATATCAGTAATGAACCGAGCATTATCGGACAGTTGAAATTAGCACTCAGTTATTTGGAGTGAAACGCAACCTAAACTACGAAAAAACAAATGCAAAAAAAAAATGCAAAAAATTACTGATGAAGTTTGATTTAAAAATATTCTGGCAATCCAATCATGGAACCAATTCTATTTTCATCTGAAGTAGAAGTTCATGTATTGCGAAATGTTACCGAGAAACAACCCTCAATAATCAACTTACTGTATGTAGGTCAAATTAAGATGTCCGTCGATTTACCTATAATGCAAAATACATTATTCGGGGTAATGGGGTAATTTCTGGAAAGTCAACAATAACTATGCAACACACGCTCCCTTGAAATGTTGCAAATAGCCACGAAGAGCAAACAAAAAACAAAATACTTCAACGATTCTGGGAATTAGAAACATTTGTAACAAAACTTTGAGTAACATGTTGAATTCGTTGTTCTGGCTTTGTTAATTCGCTTAATTACGTATTCATCTGTTCCACCCGTTTTCGTGTGGATTGCTGCTGTGCGCGTGATTGTTTCGACATTAGCGCCGGTTGTAAATTCAAAGACTTACGTTTGAACTCCAACACATTTGCATCTTAAACACATCGAAGAGTGTGTTTCTTGTGTCGTCATTTTTTAATCTATCAGTGTTAAATTTAGTCTGACTTGTTTTGATCCGTTTTATAGTGACAGCCATATTTTGGAACTGTAAAATTACAAATTAGTGGTCACGGGAATGTCTGAACCTATCATTGCCCTGATGTTTTGTATTGACTTGAGAAATTTCTTGTTGATCATTTCGTGATTTAATTAGTTCCTTGTTCTACCCTCAGTTGATATCCATCCTTCCTGTGAGCCGATTTCAACCAAAAATTATTGTTTCGTTAAGATCAGTCAATCCGTCTGGACTGTAGGGAACCAACATACATTCACTCTGCTCGGAACCACGATTCTAAATTAAATTTGGAACGATACCGGTCCAGATTTTTACAAAATTCAACTAATTTTCCATCCATCACTGAGCAGGACAATCCAATTCTCCCAGTTCAATAACAGTACCGTGTGCTTTGTATAATTCAACATATTCACGTGGTTTATTGATTGTCTGTTTATTGCGTATCTAAAATTTAAAAAATGGTAAAAGTAAAAAATAATACTACATTTGCCCTGGGATCGGAAATACCATTTCGACTTGTTTTATGTTACCTGGTGTATCCTCAACAACCAAGAACAAAGAATTCCAATAATTTTAGAATTTTTATTCTGTCCACCGCACCCATCAGCAACTAATCGGACTATCGCCTTTTCAACAAAAAAGCTTTACGCTATAATACGAGGGCGTAGTAATAAATGTGGTAAAATTTCAACAGAGGGCGCCACAATCTCAAATCCCAGATGTGTTGTATCAATCTCATTTGTCACTAGACCAAATGAAAATTTTCAGACAGAAATGTCATTTAGTTCAGTATTGACAGCCATTGAAAACAGACAACCCATTGTTTCTTTGCAAACATGGAAAAAAATGAATTTCGTTACTCAAACCAAAACAAAGCTTGATAAATATTATGGGGACTCTTCATTATCGATTAAAATGATTCACAAGTGGTTTATTGATTTTCGTTGTGGTCGTACAAGCACACTAATGCCGAACGTTCAGGACACCCAAATGAAGTCACCACACCCAAAACGGATGACAAAATCCATAATACGGTATTGCAAGACCGCAGAGTGAAAGTGCGCGAGTTATTTGAGATCGTAGGCATATCAGATGAATGTCTGCGCAATATATTACACGAACATTTGAATATAAAAATGCGCGTTGGATGCCGCGTCTTACAATCGACCAAAAACCCGCTCGTGTGACAACTTCAGAGGGAGGTTTGGCGATGTCAAGCGAAATAAAAAGGAGTTTTTGCGTCGTTTCATAACTGTGGACGAAACATGGATCCATCCACCTTAGACCAAAGAACAGTCTAAACAGTAGAATTCTACTGGCGAATCTTCGCCGAAAAAGGCTAAGGCGCGTTTATTGGCCAACAAGGTCATAGCCACAGTTTTTTGGGATGCATGCGGCATAATCCACACCGGTCAACGGCGAATATTACTGCAACTTATTGGACCGTTTCAACGACGTTTTAAACGAAAAGGCCCGCATTTGGCGAAGAAAAAAGTTATCTTCCATCAAGACAACACACGTGTGTAGTTTACATGGCCAAAATCCATGAATTATGCCTCGAATTGCTTCCACATCCGCCATATTCTCCATACTTAGCCCCCTACGACTATTTCTTGTTTTCGAACTTGAATAAATGGTTCGGCGGAAAGAGATTACGCTCTAATGAGGAGATGTAATAACTGTTATTTTGGCCAAAAAAATTATTCCATGTATCATTTTTACCAGACTTCTCACTCCGCCCTCGTATTTGGTATCCAGCAGTTTTCGCAGTATTTGTTCGGTAGGAAGTTTATTCTATATGTGGACATTAGACCTCTAATTCAAGTGTTATCGCCACATAAGGGACGGCCAACATTTTCGGAATTGCGAATGCAGCAGTATGAATTGTTTCTACGCAATTATACATTCAGTATTAGATATGGTAACACGAAAGAACATTGCAATGCAGACGCGAAGTCTAGATTACCTGTATCCCCAAAGTTGAAACCAATATACAAGAACCAGATATTGGTGAAATAAATTTGATTGAAGCCTTGCCAATACGAGTCGCACATTTGAGTGAGCCTACGTTGAAAGATAAAATGGTTAGTAATTTATTGTTAGGATTACAAACGGGAAGGGAAGTAGAACCATATGAACGTTTTCATATTAACAAAAACGAGTTTTCGTTACAAGATCTAGATAGGATCTAGATCCTATATATCCGGGCTGCTTCGGGGGAAGGTAATGACCGAATTGCATTCTTGCCATTTCGGTGTATCAAGCAGTAAATAATTGTGCAAAATGTCAATCACTACAGCCGAACCCACCTAAAGAGATATTCCACTGCTGACAAACGCCAACAAATCCTTCTGTCCATGAGAATTTTGCGGGTCCATTCCAAAATGTACATTTTTTTATTTTGGTGGTCACAAACAGCATGTGGCCAGAGGTCCACATACGACAGAACAATAGAAATTTGTTGGAGAATATTCACCACGCATATAGACGGTATAACGTCTGTTTTAGTGAGCGACCACTGCTCCCAATATACTTCGAAAAATGTTCAGGATTGCTTACGGGTGAATGTTCGATAAATAGACAAGCGGAGCAATATGTACATATACCAGTACAGAAAAGTTAAAAAATTTGGAGTGTGCAAAAGAGGACATAGAAAACCCGTTGCAAAATATTTTATTGACCTATCGAAAGATGGTTCATCCAAGTACCGGCAAATCGCCAGCCATGGGCATGTTCAATCGAGATATAAATCAAGGTTGGATTTGTTGATTACGTCCAAAAATATACATAGGGATAGGGTTTCCGTTAGGGAATATTTACGATTACGAATAAAATGGAATCTCGGTAAAATAATAGAGAGGATCGGACAATTTTGGTATAGAGTGAAATAAGATGACGGTAGAGTTTAGGAAAAACGTGCGCACCAAATTAGAGTCATTGGGCAAAATATATTGGGCAGGAAGAGTTTAGTCGATCAAAAAATACAATTACTCGGGATCGAAAGCAAAAGTAGAGTTTAAATGGGGTATAAATATTACCGAGCCTCGGTATTTGGTTATCAGCATCACGTCACGTGAAGATAATGACCGTATAAAATAAGATGACTTTACAACAAACGCCGTTAAATACCGCCCTTAGCATACTCTAGTATGGGTTTTCAAGGTAACACTTAAAATTAAAATGAAATATTACTTTTGAAATATAATTATTTATTGTAACTAAATCATACCGCACGTAACGAATTTTCCTCAGATATACTTTGCGCAATAAACAATGTAATTTTATTACGAATTCAAACATTCACCCGCCCTACTTACATTACTTTATTTATGTCTTATTTATTTAATTTCATTCTCCAAAAATATTATGTTTAATAGGAACGCGCTAACAAAATAAAAATTATTTTTCCGCGAAAAGTCCATATAAAAAATGAAAAATGATATTTTCGTTTTGATTACTATTTTCTGGGTACATTAAAAATAAATTAAATTCCAAATGTAAAGTGAAATTGTTTTTGTTTGCTAATAAGATCCCGTGCGCAGGAAAGGTGTGAAAATCTGTTTTTATTACGGTATATAACGGTTTTATGGATTGAACCTAGATTGCATGGTTTTTTTTATGGATTTCGAATTTAAAACAGGTGCGGCCTAAAATTAATAAATTTATATAGGAATAAGATGTTCCAAATTGATAAGCTGTTAATTAACAAAATGGATCAATCTTCGTTTTGTATATACGACTCATAGACAGCACACGGGTTAATTTTAATTTAAAGTATATTTCCGTAAAATTCGACCGAAGTTTTTTCTTACCTTGATTTGATTATGAGCATTTAAATTTCACTTACCCAAATAATGTTCATTGTGTACGGCATTCTCGTATAATTATAATGTGGAAATGGAAAATATTAAAGTTTTTTTCGGCATTCCCCGCGTATGCTGTAACATACATAATTTATATACGATTTCTGATACTGTTGCAGCTTTTACTGTTGTAAGGTGGTTTTGGAAAATATTTCTTCCTTAATTAGGATTTTTCTTTTATATAAAATAAAACGGAAAACAGAATAAATCATTTACATAATACGTAATTGTTGTTGTATTTATATTCCCACTTGTGAATGTATAAAAAATATTAATTTTAATTAAATTATTAATTCCCAATCATGTGTTGAATTAGGCAAATATATGTTTTATAGATTTTGCTTAATTGCTTAATAATTTAACTTTGATGGCTTTTTATTATAAAAAGAATTGAAGGGAGAATACTTTGTAGCCAATAGCCGACTTTTTTTACCACGATTGTAAAGGGAGATCCAATAAGAACTAAGGGAATTTTTTTTGAAATAAAACGCATTAAAACCAATTTAATAAAAAAAATTGTATTTGTGACGTAAGTTCGGCTTAAAACATTTAATGTTTGAAAATAATTTATTTTAAATGTTGTTCGCGACTGACTCTTAGATGATCCATCCTATGGGTCCAATTTTCTAATGCACGAATCGATTGTGACCCCATAAAAAGTAATCTAACAGGAGGCCAATTCTCGGAACCGTTCCAATTCAAACGCCCATAAACCTAATTGTTGACGCAAAGGATGGTCGACCGGCTTCAATTCTTGAACAAGCTGTATTTCGCATGCCTTACAAACCAAGCTCTCTCTTCAAAATACGTCACAATGTGCCAAACGAGAGAACCAGGGTCTTCACGTACACTTTCAGCTACAGCAGCAATTTTCACAAAAGATCGACTTGTACGCACTCTGGTTTATTGATGAAAATACAATAATGAAAAAGTGGTACAAAATTTTTTGATTGTTTCGGGAATAGTTGAACAATTATGAACACCATAAAATGGTCGAAGAGCACGAAAACAATTTTTCACTGAACATTGATTTTTAAAATAAATTTTCACAATTTGTAAACGTTGTTCTCGCCTCATGGTGAAATGTCAATGAATGCGGAACACAAATGTCATATGAACATGACAGTTGTGACGCATGAATTCCAATGAGAATCCCAATAGGAAAAAGTACCTTGGATCATGCTCGTGAAATACTTTCAATATCTATCCTAAATAAAAAAAAAATTAGGAATGGTTTAGGAAAAATGTCTTGCTCCTGCACACAAGCATGAAATATTTCCTAAAAAAATTTTAAAAAAATAGTAAAAATTGTGTGTATGTATTAGTGATACACACCAAAAAAACATTTAGGCGAAACTACTTTAAAAACGTAAAATAATTAAAAAAAATTGTTATAAATTATTAATCAATAATTAAATAACAAACATATTTTATATTTTATTTTAGAATTAATAATAAAAACTAAAAACAATGAACGTGATAAAATTAAACTTAACATAAAAATATGGTTTAAAGAGTTTTTGGGAATTCATCAGCATACTACTACTACTGGCGAAGTAATCATCGATCTCACTATGTTTTTATGTTAAATCTATCAAAAGCCCATATCCACGACGATTTTCAGAATTTTGTCATAGTTGTGGAATGGCCAAACATGGCCCAGAAGCATATGACTAGCAACGAATGAATTTTTGCGACTTCAACGGAATATCATTCGAGATTTTGCGAGGTGATCATCGATCTCACTATGTTTTTATGTTAGATCTATGAAATGCCCATATCCACGACGATTTTCAGAATTTTGTCATTGTTATGGAATGGCCAAACATGGTCCAGAAGCATATAACAGCCGCTGTTTGAGTTTTTTCGACTTCAACGGAATACCAGTCGCGACTGTGCGCGGTGATCATCGATCTCACTACGTTTTTATGTTAAATCTATCAAATGCCCATATCCACGGCGATTTTCAGAATTTTGTCATAGTTATGAAATGGCCAAACATGGCCCAGAAGCATATAATAGCCGCTGTTTGAGTTTTTTCGCCTTCAACGGAATATCATTCGCGATTTTGCGAGGTGATCATCGATCTCGCTATGTTTCTATATTTGATCTATGAAATGCCCATATCCACGGCGATTTTCAGCATTTTGTCATAGTTATAAAATGGCCAAACATGGCCCAGAAGCATATAATAGCCGCTGTTTCAGTTTTTTCGCCTTCAACGGAATATCAATCGCGATTTTGCGAGGTGATCATCGATCTCGCTATGTTTCTATATTTGATCTATGAAATGCCCATATCCACGGCGATTTTCAGTATTTTTTCATAGTTATGAAATGGCCAAACATGGCCCAGAAGCATATAATAGCCGCTGTTTGAGTTTTTTCGCCTTCAACGGAATATCATTCGCGATTTTGCGAGGTGATCATCGATCTCGCTATGTTTCTATATTTGATCTATGAAATGCCCATATCCACGGCGATTTTCAGCATTTTATCATAGTTATAAAATGGCCAAACATGGCCCAGAAGCATATAATAGCCGCTGTTTGAGTTTTTTCGCCTTCAACGGAATATCAATCGCGATTTTGCGAGGTGATCATCGATCTCGCTATGTTTCTATATTTGATCTATGAAATGCCCATATCCACGACGATTTTCAGAATTTTGTCATAGTTGTGGAATGGCCAAACATGGCCCAGAAGCATATAACAGCCGCTGGTTGAGTTTTTTCGACTTCAACGGAATAGCAGTCGAGATTTTGCGAGGTGATCATCAATCTCACTATGTTTTTATGTTTGATCTATGAAGTGCCCATATCCACAACGATTTTCAGAATTTTGTCATAGTTGTGGAATGGCCAGACATGGCCCAAAAGCATATAACAGCCGCTGTTTGAGTTTTTTCGCCTTCAACGGAATATCATTTGCGATTCTGCGAGGTGATCATCAATCTCACTATGTTTTTATGTTTGATCTATGAAGTGCCCATATCCACAACGATTTTCAGAATTTTGTCATAGTTGTGGAATGGCCAGACATGGCCCAGAAGCATATAACAGCCGCTGTTTGAGATTTTTCGACTTCAACGGAATATCATTCGCGATTTTGCGAGGTGATCATCGATCTCGCTATGTTTCTATGTTTGATCTATGAAGTGCCCATATCCACAACGATTTTCAGAATTTTGTCATAGTTGTGGAATGGCCAAACATGGCCCAGAAGCATAAAACTACCGCTGTTTGAGTTTTTTCGCCTTCAACGGAATATCATTCGCGATTTTGCGAGGTGATCATCAATCTCACTATATTTTTATGTTAGATCACTATGTTTCTATGTTTGATCTATGAAATGCCCATATCCCAACGATTTTCAGAATTTTGTCATAGTTGTGGAATGGCAAACATGGTTCAGAAGCATATAACTAGCAACGTTTGAATTTTTGCGACTTCAACGGAATATCATTCGAGATTTTGCGACTTGATCATCAATCTCACTAAGTTTTTATGTTAGATCTTTGAAATGCCCATATCCACGGCGATTTTCAGAATTTTGTCATAGTTATGAAATGGCCAAACATGGCCCAGAAGCATATAATAGCCGCTGTTTGAGTTTTTTCGCCTTCAACGGAATATCATTCGCGATTTTGCGAGGTGATCACCGATCTCGCTATGTTTCTATATTTGATCTATGAAATGCCCATATCCACAACGATTTTCAGAATTTTGTCATAGTTGTGGAATGGCCAGACACGGCCCAGAAGCATATAACAGCCGCTGTTTGAGTTTTTTCGCCTTCAACGAAATATCATTTGCGATTTTGCGAGGTGATCATCAATCTCACTATGTTTTTATGTTAGATCTATGAAGTGCCCATATCCACAACGATTTTCAGAATTTTGTCATAGTTGTGGAATGGCCAAACATGGCCCAGAAGCATAAAACTACCGCTGGTTGAGTTTTTTCGACTTCAACGGAATAGCAGTCGAGATTTTGCGAGGTGATCATCAATCTCACAATGTTTTTATGTTTGATCTACGAAATGCCCATATCCCAACGATTTTCAAATTTTGTCATAGTTGTGGAATGGCCAGACATGGCCCAGAAGCATACAACAGCCCCTGTTTCAGTTTTTTTGATTTCAACGGAATATCATTCGCGATTTTGCGAGGTGATCATCGATCTCACTATGTTTTTATGTTAGATCTATGAAGTGCCCATATCCACAACGATTTTCAGAATTTTGTCATAGTTGTGGAATGGCCAAACATGGCCCAGAAGCATAAAACTACCGCTGGTTGAGTTTTTTCGACTTCAACGGAATAGCAGTCGAGATTTTGCGAGGTGATCATCAATCTCACAATGTTTTTATGTTTGATCTACGAAATGCCCATATCCCAACGATTTTCAAATTTTGTCATAGTTGTGGAATGGCCAAACATGAACCAGAAACATAAAACTACCGCTGGTTGAGTTTTTTCGACTTCAACGGAATAGCAGTCGAGATTTTGCGAGGTGATCATCAATCTCACAATGTTTTTATGTTTGATCTACGAAATGCCCATATCCCAACGATTTTCAAATTTTGTCATAGTTGTGGAATGGCCAAACATGAACCAGAAACATAAAACTACCGCCGTTTGAGTTTGTTCGACTTCAACGGAATACCAGTCGACATATTGCGAGGTGATCATCAATCTCACTATGTTTTTATGTTCTATTCGATCTATGAAGTGCCCATATCCACAACGATTTTCAGAATTTTGTCATAGTTGTGGAATGGCCAAACATGGCCCAGAAGCATAAAACTACCGCTGGTTGAGTTTTTTCGACTTCAACGGAATAGCAGTCGAGATTTTGCGAGGTGATCATCAATCTCACAATGTTTTTATGTTTGATCTACGAAATTCCCATATCCACAACGATTTTCAGAATTTTGTCATAGTTGTGGAATGGCCAAACATGACCCAGAAGCATAAAACTACCGCCGTTTGAGTTTTTTCGACTTCAACGGAATACCAGTCGTGTTTGGCCATTCCAAAACTATGACAAAATTCTGAAAATCGTCGTGGATATGGGCATTTGATAGATCTAACATAAAAACATAGTGAGATCGATGATTACTTCGCCAGTAAGTTTATTGTAAGTTTAATTTTATCATGTACATTGTTTTTATTTTTTATTATTAATTCTAAAATAAAATATAAAATATGTTTGTTATTTAATAACAATTTTTTTTAATTATTTTACGTTTTTAAAATAGTTTCGCCTAAATGTTTTTTTGGTGTGTATCACTAATCCAAACACACAATTTTTATTTAGGATTTTTTTAGGAAATATTTTACTCCCGTCTTGGATCCACCTTTAGATATATAAATCTTAAGACAATCCCAAATGATTTCTTAAGCGATAAAATAAACTTACAGGACGTATGGTAAACCTGTCCTGTATAATTAATAGAAAAAATCCCCGCTTAAATTTGAGAAAATCAACAAGACCAACCCTAGTTATAGTTAAACAATGATTCTAGTGGTTGAAAATGATTCTAGAAACCCAATCAGGACCACATTTTGTTTTTTTAAATGAAAACATTTTTTTAGTTTTTATTTATTTATATTACGACTGAGTCTTGTAATTTAGGAATTTACATTACGTAATAAAGTATTTGATTAGTCGGCATAAACAAGTGATTATGTTTAGTTACGAGTAACTCATGGTCGCGATAATCCCAGTGGCTTGGTACTTTGCAGTCTTCCTGCTGGTATAGACGTTGTAGGTATTTTGTTGCATGATGCTTTCATCCACGACAAGGTCGATCTTTAGATCTCGATAGTGGTTGTCATTTCGAATGTATCACGGTATCAATGCATCGTAGGATTTTATTTTGAATTGTTTGTATGATTTTGGTATTTGTCTTCTTGGCACAACCCCAAAGTTGGCTACCATATGTCCATACAGGTTTCAGGATTACAACAGTTTATTATGGTTCGCTAGTTCTGATTGTCTCCCTAAGAGCAATTGCATTTTTCTAAATCCTGTTCTCTTTTCTTTCTTATGTGTTCTAAGTTTAGCATCTAAAGTCATGCCGGGATATTTAGCGGTGTTTGCATGTGGTACTACTGTCGAGTTTATCTTTATTGGTATATGATTAACTTTTAGATTTGTAAAGTTCACTTGGTTTGAATTTGCTCCATTTAATTTAATTCGCCTTTTCTTTGTCCAATTACATCCGTATCCAATTTACTAGTTGAGTCATTGAAGATCTTTGCTGTTGCAAGTATTGCCGTGTCATCGGCAAAAGTCGCCATAGTTGCTTCTGTAATTCTTATATCTCTAGTATATAGGAGATAAAGGATTGGCCCAAGAACACTCACTTGTGGTACTCCTGCTGTTATTCTTTTTTGTTGGAAGTATTGATTCTCATACTTTACTCGGAAGTGCCTCTCTGATAGGTATGATTCTAGAATTTGGAAAAATTGCTCCGGAAGATTTCGATGATGTTTGAATTCTAACCCCTGGTGCCATAGTCTGTCGAATGCTTGCGCTACATCAAGGAGTATAGTTGAGCATATTTGTTTGCTTTCTAGTGATTTCTCGATTACATCAGTATTTCGATGTACAATAGATCGTAGAATGTTTTTCCTCAAATCCAAACTGATGTAGGGGGATAAGATTCCTTTCATCGATAATTGGTTTTAGTATTTTAAGAAGAACCTTTTCAAACAGTTTCGATAATGTTGATAGCAGAGAAATAGGCCTATATTAAGCTTATCTTAAGTATCATAATTACTTCTGCAACTTTCCATTGTCTTGGTTCATATCTTAGTCAAAATACTGCATTAATTATAGGCACTAGTTTCCTCACTGCTTTATCCGGTAACACTTTTATTATCTGACTCATTATAAGATCATATCCTGGAGCCTTATACGCATTTAGATTATTCTTGATTTCCCATTTTAGTTCTTTCGATGTTACAGATGTAATTTTAATTTTCTCCTGTTTATTTCTCGGGGTGATATTTTCATAAAGACCACGATATCCTTAATTTTGATATCTTCTTTACGTTTCTGCCATTTGTATCACTGCTGTAACCCGCAGAAAATTTCCTCCAGAATGTTTGAACTCGCAACTGAATTTTCGGTCATCTTGATAATGGTGAGCCTGCTCCGATCATTATTAGTTTAACCGGAACAGATCCATTCTGCTGAGGTGTCAAATAAAAAATGGGCTGGAATTAGTACTTCGTAATCATCATCCTCTGTTGCTGTACAAAGCGGCCACGAATTTACTAGCGTGCATTTTTACTGACTTCACCGCAGATTCCCATAATCCACCAAAATAAAGGGATGAGGGTGGTTCTGTACGCCACTATATGCTGTTATTACTGAGAAATTCTGAAATTATATATTTTTGATTCATATTTTGTATAACTTTACACGCATAATTCAGAATTATCTTTGCTCCGATGAAGTTAGAACCATTAACGGTGTAAATCTTTTTTGGAAAACCTAGCCTAGCCGTAAATTGCTTAAGTGCAAACGAAAATGTTGCACTCCTACCCTTTTTCGAAATGCGAAGAAAAGTTTGTAAAATTACGGAACGCCTTTACATTGGCGATATTCTTGATCGTTTGTTGATAATCCAATGTTTATGTCTAACAAGGTTATTGGTAAACGTCAGCCGCACCCTTAAAGTACACCAGTAACATCAATAAATGGTGCTAATGACAATATATTTGAATTGTTCTTCACAATTTGTGTTTTTATTAAACATCGAAAATGATCGTTCTGGGCTCATATCATACATATTGTCCCCGCTTTATCAATTGCCTTTGGTTTTATTTCACATGTGTATTTTGGATTTGGATTTCAACACCTCAAGTGTTTAACAAAACAGTTGACATAGGCGACAAGCCGAAATATTTTATTTAGTTTCACCGCACATTTCGTCTAAATTGTTGCATAGATACTCCACTGGTTGGTTTCTGCTTAGCTTACGAATCTATCGTGGTAGGCCAAAGTTTCATTTATTTTTTCTAAAATTTCCTAAACAATATTGGTCTGTTTGACACAATCCATCTTGCTGGATATGTCGACGGCCAGACCAAGGTGTTAATGTTATTGTCTCTTTGGCGGTATACTTTAGTTTCGCCAATAGGTGTGTTGCAAGTGTTTCTAACTTGGGAAAATAAACTTTTTTAATAAGTGTAACTTAGTTTTGGCTGTTAACAATTGTGTATCTATTCCTCCGGTCTCATTGATAGTTCTACTGTAAATTACTATCGCGATTTGAACCCAGTACCTCCGATCCAAACGCCAAAACTTTAAAATCGTTGCCGTTTGATCGGTAGGTAACTGTTGCATTTGTTGATACTTTTTAATCGTTAGTAAATCATTAGTTGCCCTCGTTAGCAAATTAAATAGAACGCTTTCTCTGCAAGAGAAACATTGTTCCCTCATGAATATGAAAAAATTAACCAGATTCAGCACAAGATCAATGTCAACAAACAAATTCTGTACGAAGATATCTAACCGTTCGAGACATCTTTCAGTACAACTTGGAATTAGCAAAAATAAAGTTTGTAGGGTACTTCGAAGGAACCATCTACACCCATTCCATTACACTCTAGGACAATAATTATTACCGGTCGAATTACCAGTATGAGCAAATTTCTGCCGTTTTCTCGTAAACAGCGAGGAACATAACGTTTTATAGTTTCATCGATTTTATGGACAGACGGATCGAAATTTACGAGAGACGGAGTAACAAATTTTCACAATCTTCATGTGTGGCAACCAGAAAATCCACATGTTAAGCGAGAATCATAATTTCACGGAACACGATTTAGTGTTTACTACCTGAAAGATTGAACTCATCTAACTATCTTCACATTTTGAATGTAACCCATAGTTAGATTCAATCTCACTCATCATGAGAAATACTTTCTTGTATAAACAAGATGTAGTTCCTGCACACTTAGAAGCACAAATTCGTGATTCGTTTGATATAAATTATCCAGGGCGATGGATTGGTCGCAACGGGCCTATAGCTTGGTCGCTTAGATCTAAAGATTTAACACCACTAGATTTTATGTGTGTATCTGAAAGGAGAGGTCTGCGCAACAAAAATTCAGACTATCGAGTAGTTGGTTGCTCGAATCGATAATGCCGGTGACAAAATAGAAAAAAATTTCTCGAACATTTTCGTCGTTTTAAAAAATTGTTCTGATAGTTCTTTGTGGTCCACAGTCCTTCAGTTATTAATGTAGGAGTTAAATGCAAAAAGCTTCATTTTTATATTAAGTTTATTTCAAAGTGATCTATTTACACGTAAAATTTTTATTCAAAACTCGCTATTTTCTGTTTTAATTTCGCACAAAACTAAATAAGTTCAAATAGATTTGTCGCGAAAGTTTTGACATTTGACGTGTATTTTGTTGCGCTTCTATAGATTTTACCAAACTGAAGTTTCACAATACAAAATATATCAAGTATAGTTATGGTAAGTGAAGAATACCATATTGTTATTGTAAATGGTGGAAAAGCACGAAATCGAACGGATTCAAATAATAAAAGATCCCGAGACAGAACAGGTAAAACATTAAAAGTTTATAGCTACAGTGCTGCCATTATAATTAAGCCACAACCAAAAACACACTTATATTTGATTATTAACTGAAATGGAGAATCACCGTTATGTGTATAATAACTTAACTTCCTTTTTATCCATACATGACGAGGGTTCCTCATTTCGGTTAATAAATAAATAGAACTGATGCTATCCTTGTGGCTTAGTTATAATGCCACCAGTGTATTTCTTTGTAAATTTTAATTAACGACTTGCAAAATGGCATTTGGATACAGGTTTCGGACCAGTTAATCGTTGAGGAGGAGACCGAATTGGCACTCGAAACTAATATAAAAATAATGCTATAATAAACTTCATCAGAAAGTTTAGAACAATCGAGGTACACTACTGCCGTAGCAAGATTGCCATAATTTCTTTAACGTCGGTTTTAAAACACCGGCAACTGATTTATGCTCGACGTGTATTATGCTTAAGGAGCGGATGAAATTTGAAACCGACAGTAAGAGAAAACAAGATTTAATGGTTCAAACGATGGCACATAAATGATGAGCAAAGGCATTTTTCGGCTTAGCACGGGAGGAAGCAGACGATTTATTGACAATGTCTTTCGATTGTGAAAAAACATGGTTCTACCAAAAGTCGCAGACCAGGCGGCTTATTATAATGGTCGACAAATCTATTTGTATAATTTTGGAATAGTTGTGGGACCATCGAAAACTCCATTATCGGAGGAGTATGTTTTTTATATACTTGGACGGAAAATTTATTTTCGAAAAGATCCAATCAAATTTTATCAGCAGTTCACTATCGCCTTTGTAATCTAAACCTTAACGGAAAGGCGGTAGTTCGATTAGTTGCTGATGGATTTAGAACCTTAAAATTCTATAATGATTGGAATGCTTTGTTCTTGGTTATTCAAGGAAGCAACAGAGAACATCAAACAAGTCGAAATGGTATTTCCGATCCCAGAGCATTCGTATATACAGACCTCCTGACCGGGTATTCGAGATATGCAATAAATAGACAATCATTAGACCAGGTGAATATATCGAATTATATACAAAGCTCACGATACTGCAATTGAGCTGGGAGATGTGGATTGCCCAGTGAAAGACTGGAAAACAGAAACTTCGATTATAATTCGACCTTCTACAAGCGGGCATTTTAAATTTAACGAAGCCAAGCGATTTGTGATATAAAGAATATCTCAAAAAATTTTAATTCGTGGAGAAGTGGTCTATAAATTCAACGTGAGGAAAATCCTTGGCACGGATGAACCCAAATTTAGTAGAACGCGGTATTAGAATAAGCGAGGCTAAATTACTTGATGTCAATAATTTATTAAGGAAACATTTTGGCCAGCAGCAGTCAGCTCATATTTTTTACAACAAAATTATAAATTCAAACGAATCAAGTACGCTTCCAGACGCGTTGCAAGACCCAATTTGTGAAGTTTCGACAATAAATGCTGCGTTTTTTTGGAAAAGCTTTTTTTAAATAATTCACATATTATTATTAAAATATTTGTGCTTCGGATTTATTCAATCGAATCCTAATGAAGTTATACTAAGTCAATATCTTGAATTATATTATCGAATAAAGTTTATTTATGCTTGTTCTCAACAACTCTGAACAACTCTGGATATTATGTAGAGCACAATTATAAACCAAAAATTAAATGTCAAAATGATTGACTTGGAGTTAGTTAAAGTTGTTGTTCTAAATTTTTTTTGTCTAAATTTCCCTGTATTTTCCCTATATTTTATCGCGGTCTCGAACATGATATTTCAAAAACACGCAGCTAAAGTTTAATTTATATTGAGAGTACAACTTGAATTCTAAATTATTTTGTTATTTACGAATGTGTTTTAATGTTTATTAAAATAGTTTCACAAATTTCTAATGGCATAATTCTAAAAGTTGCTCTGACCACTGGCGCTAACACAAATGGTCCAAATAGAATATTCATCTTAACTTAACATGTTTTCGCTAATCGCCGATGAAGCTTTTAGATGACGAAAATAATAGCGGTATTTTCATCGAAACCCATTAACTAATAACAAGATTATGTGTTCAGTTTCAAAACTCGCTATTTACAATGTTAAAAAGGCTCTAAAACCCAAACTAAACAAGGTGCGATAATTTTTATTGAACCAAAAGTTTACTTTAGTGGAACTTTTCATTGGCCTTGCTAGATTTGTTGTATTTTATAAGAAACTGTCTAACATGAACGACACAACATTGAATTGTTTATATCTCAAGGGACTATACGGGATTCAATAAAAAACGGAGTAGCCATTTTTTGGTCTATCGTTTGATAAATTTAAGTTTGAGTTAAGGAACTATGAATGCGAGTTATCATTCCTGAGTAAAAGGAGGAACTCTGTGCCTTTGGAATTATGGAAGGAAAATTGCGTTAACTTGGTTTTTGGATGAATTATTGACAATTACATAATTCGTGGTGGTCTGCCGTGCTAAAAAATTTGAAATGCAAATTTAGTGGATGACGGTTCATTTCCGGGCATATGTGTGGTAAAGTTTTCTTCGTGTCCGGCTATACGTCCTGCTTGTTTGGACTAGCCCCAATGGGATACCCTGTAAATGGCTCTAAGACTGTGTTCAAATTGTAATAAATACTTGTTAGTACTAAATTTGTGAAAATACCGAACGTACCAAAATTATTAAAGTATATATTTAGGTATAGTAATTTTTGACAGTTACGTCGAAGCTGTTTAAATTAAAGGATCTGGACTCAATCATACAATACTCAAGAACAATGTTGTATTTTGCTTTATAAAACTAATTCACACTCAAAGTTAAAATAAAATAAATAAAAGTGTGTTTATAACCTTTTTCCTTTACGCATAACGTAATCTTAAATTTTTAAATGCAGCAATCTCAATTTTTATTATTTAATTCGGACACAGTCTTAATTAATTAATTTTTTAAATTTTTTTCAGAATGCTGATTGCTGAAAATTTATATTATCAAAACAAAAATAATTCTGTCGCTTTGTGCTAACCATCTTTCATTATATTTTCAACTAACTATTGATTATTCATTAATATGCCTCTCCTACCGACGTCAACCGAGAATCTTACTTAGGTTTGGTCACACACTTGGTCAATCAATCAATCAAATATTGCGGGAATTTAAACACAGATCCGCCCAAAACTTACAGATTCTGTGACAATAGAGACAGAGATTTTCGCAAAGTATTCAAAATATTTGTTGTTCGTATTTCTGATTGGTCTGTTGTTCCAACGAGTATACAAATTTTCTGAAGTTGCATATGGAAACGGCACAGGACGTGAGCCCAGTATTCCCTCTATATGTTAGGTTAGAGTAACCTCATCTCCATAAATCTTCTCTGCATATGGTAAAAATTAGTCCCATTTTCCGATTCTGAGCTAGATATAGTTTTAAGTTTAAAAATTGTGTTAATGGCTGATTAAAAATAATTTTAAAATGTGAAAGCTTTGTATGGTTGCAACGCCAAGCGTTTTAAGATAACTCATGTATCAAAATGACGTCAAAGTGAAATATTTCATATTATTTTAAATTTGTGACGTTGTCAGTTGTAATTGTACCAAAAATTATATAATAACACTTTTCATATTTGAAGCGCGAGTGCTCGTACACATAAATTTAATTAAAACTCTGATTAATTAAATAAAAGTTTCTCAACTCCATTTATTTCAATCCATCCACCCCCAAATATATACACTTCACATTTCCCTCTTCTTTTTTATAATGTTAACAGAAAAATTTAATTTATATTTTTCATGTTATAACGAGTATGTAGTGTGAAATAAATTGTAATGTGATTTCCGCCTCAAAATTTTTCCCGTATTAACATAATACGTAATTTCTAACTCAGAATATTTTTAGAGCAAATATTAAATAACACACAGCAATAAATTATTAAATATTTTTAAGCCAAAGCAGTACATAATATGTCGTTCTTCTGCTGTTGTATATATGTCAAAATATGTGGGATATGTTCGTTTTTAGAGCAACACATTGAGTACAATGAAAGCGTTAAATTAAAATTCGTAATATATAGGTTTGCTGTAAATATGGCTAACTGACATATTTAAAACACCACACCGAACAAATCGATTCCGATGTCAATATTTAGTATTTTTATATTGTTTAGGAAAAAGCTCATTCTTCCATTTTATACATAAAATACAAAAATAATGAAAAAAAAGCTTAAATATCTCGTTTCATGATGTCGTCCCCGCGCACTCTTACCATAAAATCAATGGATATCGTTTTTCATTTCGCAGACAAATTAAACATGGCTGAAATATAAATTCCATCGTATCCGACGGTTTTTTTTTATGTTTTTCCATTGTACGCATTTACAAATATTTAATACGCAATTTTGTTGAATTTTCCATCTTCTACAATTGTGATGACTGGATAATTAGATTCTTGGCCTCAATTCAAAATCTATATACATTTGTATATTCGTATTTTTATATTGGTATGTTTGTACATAGATACAAGTAACATAACAATGGACTAATCGTATTAAATATCGGCCGCTTTGATTTTGACTGTTGGTGGAATTAATTTGAAAAATTATTTGTTTTATTTGGGATAATCACTCAATTTTGAAATGGATTTTATAATTAAGATGGGCTTCGATCGGTTTGTTTATTCGACATGAAATACTAATAAAGATATTTTGATATCTGCACAGCTTGCGAATCATCAATCAAACTTCGTCTTTTTAACCAAATTTGTAGGTCAATAATTTTTGCTTCTGTTTGTTTTTATTTCAAAAACCAACTAATTTTATGAATTTTCATAAAATAAAGGGTTTTCCAATTTGGACGGGCCGATGTTGTTTTGATGGGTCTGTCTAATCTGGTGTTGTCTAATCAGTCACTGGTGCCAAATCACCACGACAAATTAAGCAGCACGTCCAAACGATAAAACTTTACTATCAAAATGAGTGTTCGTTAGTACAAACGTTGACGTCCCTTAAGCTAGCAGAACCCAAGCACCAGAACATTACAAGATAGCATGGTTAATTATATTCAATTTAAATGCTTAAAATTAGGCTCCATCCTTTCCAACTAAAACATGGGTTCCGCTAGCTTTAGAAAAAGTTAGCAGAACCCTTACCAAAAAATGATTTTAAAACAATTGGAAAATTAAAAAACCAATTGTTGGTTAAAAACCATAATTGTTCAAAATTTTGGGATCCACTCGTACTTGATCTGACTTCAGGTCATTTAATCTAAAGCTAACAGAACCCAAACCGAAAATCGGACTAAAAACGAAATAAGAACTCAAAACAAGATCAATTGACATACAAATAAATTTAGGTTCATTATGGCCTTATCAATTTTGAGTTTGGTTCTGCTAGCATTAGATTAAATGACCGGAAAATCGGTCAAGAATGAGTGGAACCCAACATTTTTTAATGGGGCATTTGGTTAGGCCATAATGAGCCTAAAATTATGTGTATGTCAATTGATCTTGATTTGCGATTCAATTTAGGTTTTGGGCCAATTTTCGATTTGGGCTCTGCTAGCTTTAGATTAGATGAGGTGCGGTTTGGTTAAAAACCAGTAGAGCCTAAAATTACTTAATAGAGTATGTGATTAAGCTATAATAAGCCTAAAATTGTTTGTTTGCAAAAAGATCAATTTTTTCTTTCTAATTTCGATTTTGATCCGATTTTCTAATTGGTTTCTGCTAGCATTAGATTAAATCATTTAAAGTTTGGACATGAACGAGGGGAGCCCAAAATTATTTAATGAGGCCTTTGGTTAGGCCACAATAAGCCTAAAATTATCTGTATGTCAATTAATTTTGTTTCGCGATCTAATTTCGGTATTGGTCTAATTTTCGATTTGGGCTTTGCTATAGCTTTAGGTTAAATCATCTAAAGTTTGGACACGAACGAGTGGAGTCCAAAATTATTTAATGAGGCATTTGATTAGGCCACAATAAGCCTAAAATTATTTGTACGCCCATTGATCTTGTTTTGCGACCTAGTTTCGGTTGTGGTCCGATTTACGATCTGGCTTCCGCTTGCTTTAGACTAAATGAGCTGAAATTTGGTTTAAAACCAGTGGAGCCTAAAATTATTTAAAGTACCATTTGATTAGGCCATAATGAGCCTAAAATTCTTTGTTTGTAAATAGATCAAATTTTTCGTTCTAATTTCGGTTTTGATCCGATTTTCGAATTAGTTTCTGCTAGCATTAGATTAAATGACCTGAAGTTTGGTCAATAATGGGTGGAGCCTAAAATTGCTTAATGGGGTATTTTTCTAGGCCACAATTGGCCTACAATTACTTGTACGTAAATTGATCTTGATTTGCATCCAAATTCGAGTTTCGGTCCGATTTTTGATTTGGGTTCTACTAGCTTTAGATTAAATGACCTGAAGTTTAGTCAAGAACGAGTGGAACCCTAAATTTTAAGTCGGCATTTGTTCCGGCCATGATGAGCCTAAAAATATTTGTAAGTCAATTGATCTTGTTTTGCGATTTAATTTCAGTTTTGGTCCGATTTTTGATTTTGGTTCTACTAGCTTTAGATTAAATGACCTGAAGTTTAGTCAAGAACGAGTGGAACCCTAAATTTTGAGTCAGCATTTGTTCCGGCCATAATGAGCCTAAAATTATTTATTTGTCAATAGATACAATTTTTCGTTGGGTTCTGCTAGCTTTAGACTGAATGACCTGAAGTTTAGTCAAGAGCGAGTGGAGCCTAAAATTATTTAATGAGGCATTTGATTAGGCCATAATGAGCCTAAAATTGTTTGTTTGCAAATAGATCAAATTTTTCGTTGTAATTTGGGTTTTGATCCGATTTTCGAATTGGTTTCTGCTAGCATTAGATTAAATGACCTGAAGATTGATCAATAATAAGTGGAGCCCAACATTGTTTAATGAGGCATTTGGTTAGGCCATAATGAGCCTAAAATTATGGGTACGTCAATTGATCTTGTTTTGCGATGTAGTTATACGGATTTGGTCCAATTTTCGATTTGGGTTCTACTAGCTTTAACTAAATGACCTGAATGTTGGTCAATAATAGGTGGAGCTCAACATTAGTTAATAGGGTATTTAGCAAGGCCATAATGAGCCTAAAATTATTTGTATGTCAATTGATCTTGTTTTGCGATCTAATTTCGGATTTGGTCCAATTTTCGATTTGGGTTCTGCTAGCTTTAGACTGAATGACCTGAAGTTTGGTCAAGAACGAGTGGAGCCCAAAATTATTTAATTGGGCATTTGATTAGGCCATAATGAGCCTAAGATTATTTTGTCAATAGAACTAACTTTTCGTTCTAATTTTGGTTTTGGTCCGATTTTTGATTTGGGTTCCGCTAGCTTTAGGTTAAATCACTTGAAGTTTTGACAAGGACAAATGGAGCCCAAATTATTTAATGGAGTGTTTTGATCCGATTTTCGATTTGGATTATGCTAGCTTTAAAGTGATAAAGCCCTATGATTTTCTAGCACAAGCAGACTAAAAAAAGTTTAATAAGGCACTTTGTTAGAACAAAATTTATTTTTAATTTACCAAATAATTTTTTCATATGGGTTCTTCTAACTTTTACTAAAGCTAGCATAACATAAAATATTGCTGCGGTTCGTAAAACTGCACAGGAGGACCAGAGGCAATCAATTCCTCACCGTGCACAAAAACTCGGCCTTTCACAGACTTCAACTTGGTGAATTTTGCGTCGGGACTTGATCCTACACCCCTTAATGACCACAGACAACATCGTTTATTTGTCTAATGGGCTTTGGAGCGCTTGGAAGAGAGGCCCAATTTGGACCGAAGAATCATCTTTTACGACAAAGCGCATTTTTGGATGAACGGCTATGCTAAAAGCAAAATTTTCGTATATGAGACGACGCCAACCCACGTGTGGTGTACTAGGTGGACATACTTCCACTAAAAGTTACTATTTGGTGCGGATTTTGGGCCGGCTGCGTCATTGGTTCGTACTTTTTTTAACCAGTCATTTCTTTATATTTTTTAGATCAGAACAATTCACAACAACATCACAATTGATTCAGTTTTTATTTACAAGTGAAACTGACTAAAACAGTTTCTGTCCTTATATATTCAGGCAAAGTGCAGTTTTACTATTTTCATCATAGGTAGGTAGATCCTTTACAATCGGGCAATTTAAATTGTAGGCGTTTATCTTGCCAAATAGGCCAATGGCCCACACAGTCAGTTCAAATTTCCTTGCGAGGAATAGGACAGTTTGTTGCCTTTTTTATTTTTTGTTCGAGCCTCTTATCTAAGCCCCTTACCCTTACTTAATTCAAGATTTCTTTTGGGTCAGCGTTATGCTTGTAATGAATTCCCTTATAGATAAGTCACGAATTGTCAACGGACATATCTTACAAATGAAAAAATATTCGAATTATATCTACCTATCTACTATCGAGTATATCTAGGACTGTTTTGGATTGCGACCAACAAGATTTGAAATCAAAGTCACAAAATGGGTGTCTTACCACGCTACTGGTTTTAAATAAATTTTATCAATTACTGCGATGTGTTCAATCGCAGTTACTCTTTTCTCCTTTTTCATTTCCTTCCCTGTGGGCAGCTTGCAGTAGGGAATCCGATTCCTTCGAATTGGACCCAACAGGCAATAGAATGCCTGCCTATGATAGTTCTACTACCAATGGCACTGATGAGTAGTAATTGTCCCTATAGTTTAGGCTTCTTGGTACATATCTGAGCATTCGCAATATTACATTGACACTAGCTCCCAAATCTTTTTCAGACGGCGATCGTTTACGGCGATTATTGTCTTGCCCTGTATATATTTCAAACAAGTTTAAATCACCCGTTTTATAGAGCTTATTCGGCAAATATATCGTCTGTCAAATCGGTTGTCAAACAAAACCGTGTTACTACGTGAAAGATGTGAACCTCTGAAAAAACACCTGTTATATATGTTTATTGGTCGTGAGGAGTGATTCTGTTTCCCAACGAGCTTTTCGATTTTTGTAATTATGTTGAAAATGGTCCAAATCTTTTTTTTTTTTTCAAAATTTAAACGCAAATGACGATTTTTAACAAGAAACTATAAAAATTCGGCTTGCGATTTTGGTTTTCTCTAATGATGTCACTTTTGTGGTTTTCGAGAGTGCTAATTAGGAATATGGCATACGTTTAAGCTCCAGGATTAAGAAATTTTGTTTCATGCGAGGCAAGATGGGGGCGTTGTCATTTATGGCATCTATCTATATCTACGCCTATAATGCCGAAATATGAATCATTTTCGGAGTTTCCGGGGTACTCATTACGTTACTAGCTTTGTTTATTGCCCCCGGGAGGGGGCGACCGCGTTGTTTTGGTACATAACTACTATCTATGCCGATGATTTCCATTTTTGTTTTTCTGAATTCAAGATGTAGGGCGATGTCCTTTTTGGTGCCCACCTATACTATCAACGCCAATGTGGTTGTCAATTTCGGAGGTACTGATTACGTTTCTGAATTTTGCTGTTCTCAAGGGGAGATGGTGGATTTTGCTACCTAATTATATTAATTTCGCTTATAATACGGATATGGGTGTTATTATCAGAGGTGATTAACGAGATGGAGGTTTTTCTTACCAACCTATAACGCCGATATAGGGGTCATTTTCGGGGTACTAATTACTTTATTGGCTTTTGTTTTTCTCTCAAATCGAAATGTTAGGCCGGTGTTGTTTCTTGTGCGATAATGATTATCGGTAGAAAACCGATATGGGTGTCATTTTTGGGGTTCTGCTAAAAGTAAATATAATTTCTTCTTACTTAAGTGTGTCCTTTTTTGTATAACCAAAAAATTCAAACATATGCGGGGGAGGGGGGACGAATGCTCAATGGCACATACAAAATCATTAGAAGCATTAAATAGAACATTAGAACATTTACGCAAGAACCAATAGGTATTCGGTGGTACAACATCAGGTGATTTTAGATAGACACTACCTGTTACAACACTATCAACTCCAGCTGATGAACACACGCATTCAAGTGTTTAAAATCATCAAATTTGTGTTGAAACGTTGAAAAATTATATTTAACAACAAATATGCGTGTTCGTTTGCAAAAGAATGAATCAGCTGTAACATTTTTTAAACAATTTTTAGACATTGGAAATGAAAAACTTCGAATTGATATTGCAACTGTAAGCCAGCTACATTACATTTCCACAAAAATTTTCTATTTTAAAAAAATCAAAAGAAGAATTAAGTGAAAGCGTATACTCAAATATTGTACAGCAAATTAAAAATTATAATTGGTTAAGTGAACGAACAATATTGGCAGTAAAAAACTAGGACGTTAATGATATAAATACAGCCATTCAAAATAAAAATGTTGGTGAAACATTTGATACAAATCAATTGATTGTGTTATAGATCAAGACGAAGTGATAAATTATCCTACAGAATTTTTAAATTCACTAGATTTGCTTGGAGTATCACGAATCAATATCAGCACAACAACGTCAGCAATTTCATCAAACTCTAAAATCCTCCATTGCAGATCGACGCTTACGAGTCAATCCTGAAATCGAGTACTCTGAACTAAAAAGTATAAGAACAGATATACCGCAAGGAAGCGTACATATATTTTGGCCTTATATCACCGAGGAAATAGAAACTCCAAATGCAGAAACCGCTAGAGCTGGACAGTTCTTTTAAATATAAGAAATTATTTTAAAACAAGTAACCAATCGATATAAACCAAGAAACTAATTTAAGATACTAAATCTCTGAATCTGTTATAATATCAAATATTTCTTTATATAGCCAACAGTATCCAGTTCTGATACAAATTTGTACAAACAATGTGTTATAACTCTTTCAAATTCGTCTCTAGACAAATTCAAATCGAAAACGGAAGAAACATTATTAAATATAAGGCTTATCTATGTATCCCCGAAAAATCGGGGGCGACATACAAAAGTTCGACCCATGGAAGTGCATATTGACCTGAGAGATCGCATAGGATCACGTATATTGAGTATTAAAGGACAGTAGTTGTGAAAAATCTAGGATCATTTACCTCTAGAGGGTAAACAACAAAAGCCAATTATAAATTAAATCTAGTATTCCCAATATCACGCTGCAACCAAACGGCTAATGAAAGCACGCTCTTTTTTGAAAAGCGTCAGTCTGTTATGTTGTTTACAAGCCCACGAAAGCATATTGGTTTATGTCGCAGTGTCATTGCTTTGGAAAATCGCATCCAACTATTTTGAATGAGCTATACGACATCTACATATGAACAAAATGATTGTGGACAAACACACAAAAATCCAACCAAATCGGACCGTATAGTGGTTACAATGATACTGGTAGTATCAAAAACGCCTAGGATGTGGACATTCAGGTGAGGGTCAGAACTATACGTAATCCAAGGCAAAGCGCAGTTCAGTTGGCGAAAAATCGAAATGTGTTTGCTCGTGGTATAGCGCGCATAATATGAACTACGATTGAAGCCCTACAAAATAAACAGAGCAAAGGTGTTAAAACACTTGTACGTTGGTGGCGAGCTTGAGATTTGGTCGGAAATTTTACGGTTCAGCAATATGTAAACGAACAAAAGAATCATGTTTGGCTAGACCAGCAAATTGCTCTGCGAATGCAAACAATGACGGTTTGGCCGCGGTAACTGCCACAGGACGCTTACCACCTGTTTTCATTGAACAGGGCGTAAAGGATAATCAACAAATCTGCCGTGAAAATATTTTAAACGATGCTTTGTTTCCTTGGGCACGTAAACAATTCTGTAGAAACAATTGGACGTTACAACAAGACTTGGCACCATCTTATAAAGCCTGTGAGATCGAAGGGTTTTTTTAGAACAAGTTCAATGCTTCATTCCTTCACAATAATGGCCACCATATTCCGTGGACTTAAACCCAATATATTTTTCCATATAGTCCACTCTGGAGGCCAAGGTGTTAACTAAAATATATGGGATAATCGACGCTTTAAAGAGTTCTCCTCGCCGAGAATGGGACAAGATACCATCAGACCAAATTGGCAAATTTATACAGCATTTTGAATTGGTAACACTTCGAGTGCCGACACCTGTTACGGCTATAGAGGAATTGTTATAGTGCGGAATCCAGATAATTCACGCGTATTCGTAGTGCGAACGATCAAATGAAACGAAGACACTTTTAGAGTATACGGATCTTGAAAATCTTTGGAGAAATGAGTTAAAATAAGTTTCGAGAAAAACAAATACCTAAATCTAGAAAAGAATGATAATGATTGCGTCTTCTAGAAAAGTTCATAACTGTACATTTAGAAAAGTGGAGACAAATCTTATTTAAGGTACACCATTCATAGATAGATCGTTATCATTTCGAATCTTGCAGAAAAATTTAACATCATCAGCCCATTATAGGCGCACGTCTTCGATTTGGCAGTAATTGTGTAAAGTAAGACGGGAAAATGAACCGCGAAGGAGCAGGGAGGACATCGGCCCCAGAAAAGATGGCATGGATTAAAATAAAATAAAAAATATAAGAATGCTCTCTAGTGGAACGTCAGACCAAGCATCAAACAATCAAAAAATTTGAGAACAAAACAAGATATGTCACACTTGACCGGCCGCGGTTTACAGAGATGGAATTTTTAGTTAAGAGAAAATAAGCTGTTTGACCATTGATTCAAACAATTTAGGAATAGTCGATGAGATGGAAATACCGCGGCAATTATCCGTCCACTCTTGAAATTGGCTTAACTGGATTTTAAAATTGGAGGAAATACTTCACAAGTACCAGTTGTTTCTTCGGCAAACTAAAATTGACGAGTTACCTCAGAGGTTGAACCAAGCTACAAGCATACTTTTTTTGTTCGCGGGCGAGAATATTAAATATTTCATAAATTACGACGTATGAATGGAGCTTTAGTTCCGATTTTCCGAGATTAGGAATTTTTGGGGTAATCTGATTATTTGGAGGTGTTACCTCAAAGAATTATTTAAACTATTGTCATTTACATAATGTATTAAGCACAGCCCTCGGTAACCTTAGTTTGAGTTTGTTTTGCTTTTCTAGGAACCAAGAAAACACATTGGTTGCCCATTACTGACATATTTATGTTTTATCGTATAACTTTAAAACAGATTAAGATATCGAGATAATACAAACTGCAGATTGTACTCACGATTCACTGCTACAAACTTATTTAGGCCGGCCAACAAAACTGGTGCGGACGAATAGACAGAAAGAAATTTGATTTACATGTAAACGAGTACATTACGTATTTCATAAATAATTCTGTATAAAAACTACAGGGTGAGCGATCTGTTACTCGGCGGATCTATGCCACTTATGTATGAAAAACAATATCGTTCATATGCTCACCACGGCTTCGTCTACAGGCCTGCATCTTAACATCAAAATGACTTTTGCCAATAAAAACGAATCAATGGCCACAATCTCAGCTCGAATGTTGTTTTTAAGTTGGTGAAATGCCAATCCCACAAACAACAATCAAGTGGTGTTAAAACGCTTCTTGGTGGCCAACAAACTCCACAATTTCTTCAAATTATGTGATCAGGAAATGTTGTTGACAACAAATGGAATGTTACACGACTGGCGTGGCATGTCGCTTCGTCTTCTTCAAATCAAAGGTCATTGACACGCAATTAATTTAATTTGGCCCATAAAACCCCAGTAAACATGTTGCAATAATATTCCCCAATCACTGTAAGGGCATTTTCCTGTTCGTTTTCAAATAAAAACGGCCCAATGATGCCACAAGCTCACACCAAACAGTGATTCTTGAATGATGAACTTCTGCTTCGTGAATGAGTATTCTCCGCGTGATTTTTAATGTAAAATCTTCATTTCGTTCAAGCATCCAATTAACAAAACGGTGACGATTTAAATGGTCTGATAGCTTCAATTTTTGAGTTAGTTAAATTTTGTATGGATGCGTGAAATGCTTAGGGCTTGTGAACGATGCCTGTTTGCAGTGCACTGCATCAGGAATATGAACTTTATAAACATCTTGATACGGTTTACGACCTTCCACTGAACAAACTATCAATATTTTTGCTAATTGCACGCTCAGTAGGACGATTATTTTCAAAATAATTCTGGCCTATCAAAATGCGTTGTTGAGTTGTTAGCGACTCCATGATGATAAATGGCATATATTTGACTTTTGATATGTCAAAGAGTTTTCTGGAATAGATAACATTAAGTATTAAAATTCATCGATTGAAAAAAGGACCAACAGATCGCCCACCCGTTATAAATGTATGTACAATAATAACTCATGCAGGAAAGATAATTTTAGGTATAAACATAAATGTCATTGAAGACGGCAATCGCAAAGCTTTATATAATCCATACCCACGGTATATACCAGAATGACAATAAAACACCCGTATGAGATAAAAATAAATCCAACAATAACAAAAAGTCGAACTTTAATTGAAAATTTGTAACTCTATCTACTTTAAAATTTGATCCCTCATTTTCATTTTCCCCATCGTTTCATCGTCATATCGTTTGCATGATATTCATTTTCCAGGTACAAACAAAAATGTGCTGTACATTATTCATTGTGATGACAAGAAGAATATGCAACAACAAAATACTAATTCATAATTATTAATTTTCGTAAAGCTTTTCGTTCTGCATAATAACCAAACGATTTTCCTTGTATCGTTGATTATTTTTTAATCGGAAACAAGAAACGGAATATAATGAGGAGACCGCACGATTCGTTTTTAATTAGTGTTCAAAATTTAGAATTCCGTTTTGAAATAAGAAATTATAAACCAACCTTTATGTATATATTATGGGTTGGTGGTGTACACCATCCATCCTTAATAAAAAAAAAAATAAACCTAAACGCTTTATTCGTTTGATTGACGAAATGACTGCAAAATTACATTGCGTTGCGTTATAAAATAAACAACAAAAACGTTTTTCACCGAAACTTATACTTTGTGTACAAGAAAAGCTATTGAGCAATGCGCATGATCCGTGAATGGTGAGAAATATTATTATTGTTTTGTAGTGTCCGTTGCTGGAAGTGAGAGAGTTTCGCTGGAAGTGAATTCAAAATATTTGAAAAAGGGGACAATATGAGAATTATTTTGAGCTACATTTGAGAATTTTTCTTGTACAGTCAGTTTCACTATGTGATTGATGACGTTCGAATACGCACTTAATATTGGCCGTTTGGATTACAAATAATTGGGTGGTTGCTGCTTAACCCAAACCACGTCTCAATTGGCATTAAATTTTTTGATTAGCTGATAATTTTTCTCTGTGGAGCTCGCCGATAAATTTTTTTCAGAAAAAAAAAATTGGTTAGTGTCCGGATTTAAACCAATTTAAATTGGTGTCCGGAACCAAAGCAACTGAAGCAGAAGTAACAAGATGTAAAGGGCATAATTATAAGGAACTTGTACGGAATTGGCTTCAGAAGTTAAAAGCTTCCAATGTGTAATTTAAAGGCCGATTATACCACTTCTCGTAATTTATTACATCAGATCGCCACCAGATAATGGGTCAATTATATTTCCGTGAACATTGTGGAAGAAAAATCAACCTTACCCAAGTGAGTAATAAATTGTATTTGTATCGCGTAAGACAGAATTGTCTTGTATTAACTAACCGCTTGCAAATTTAGTTCGGTTTGCAGTTTAACAAGAAATAAATAAAAACCAAATCGCCATATAATCTGACACCCATTTTTTTACAATTTTGGTAAAGTGGAGTCTTAAAATTATTCATTACTAATAGCTGGAAAAGGAGTCTTTGATCGTGAAAAAGCTCATAAGTCAAAGTTTTGCTGCTTAACGATGAGGTCTGACATAATAAATGGCCGAAAAGAAAAAAATATTTAAATTTATCAACATAAATTAATTTTTCCTCTTTTTCTTTACAACTTCAATAGTTGTAAAGGATCTGAGGAAGAATTATATACTAAATTTTGTTCAAATATATTTGGCAAATATGGCATATTTTAGAATTTTTTTTTAATTCAATATAATTTGATAGCACAGTGGTTAAACCTTTGGCTTTTAGATCGGGGGGTGCCGGGTTTAAATACCAGTAAGAACAAGGTGTAAAGTGAATTGTTATCAGATTCCGATTTATGTTGGAACGGAACACAACTATGACTCCCTGTCGGAGTACAGAACTCATGGGGTGACCCATTTTCCATGCCAGTACTGGCATAGAGCTATATACGTAAAAAAAGTCAAAACATTTGTATGCCAATTAATTCGACCTGAACGTGGTCAACTTGCCCTCTACAAAAGCTAGAAATCCTAATTCGAGCGCATATCTAGTACACTCGCGCACATAACCCAAACATGTAGCGATTGAGAAAAATTTTCCTAATAACAAACTTGAATAAGGTTAACAGGCTCTCTACAAAGCCAACAGTGTAACATTTGACCCAATATCTGATGACGGCCCGGTGTAATAAATTATTAAACGTGGCAATACTGACCTTTAAATTACAAATTTGATGACAATTCCGCCTATCCTGACACAAAAATATTTTATTACACACCTTGATAAGGTTAACATTTGGCCCAATTTCTGGTGGCGGTCTAGTGTAAAACAAAATTCTAGCCGAAGAACTACCTCATAAAACCAGCCTGCAAAGCAGAGTTACACTGATCAGAAGCATTTTAAGATTAGGTCACAATATATTTTAGATGGAAGTCGGAAGCAATATATTGTCAACTGAAGATAAATAAATTCAGTCGGAAACACAACCAACGGTGCAAGTAGTACAGTACACTATGTACCATCTAATCTCATCTCGTTCAGCGAGAATCAATATTATACATCCAGAATAATACAATGCCAAACAATTTCAGATTTCACAACAAGCAGAATTTATTTTCGATAATCGCATCGTTGCACACAATATAAATGTTCATACAGAACCAACATTATGTCAGCAAAACCACATGAAGTCAGCTTTAATAATTGTTTCATTAGATGCAATCTTTGAAGTTTGCACAATACTTGTTGCTACTTTAGATTGTTGTGCAACAACAATGTTTCAGTCGAAATGGAAGCATGGCCAGCCAGAAGTACTAAACGTCAGCAAAAACCCAGCCGGGACCATATGATTTGCCAACAGGAGGACCTATTTGTAGGACTGCATAATTTCAAACCGTTGTGTCGTATTTTCTCTAAAATAACCAAAAATAAAAAGAAATTAGTTTCGAAAATAAAATGTTTCTAAAAAAAACGAAAATTTAGGCGAATTGTGATAAAAAAATGTTCGTTCAAATGAACTTTTGATATTGCTTGAACTTTTAATAAATATTTGCAAAAAACCATCACCGTAAGTTTTTTTCTTCGAAAATCATTTTTGTTAAAATTTTTGGAAATTGGCCTGCACCAGTTTTGCTGCAAATTTATTTATAATTGACTTAATCTTGCTCTGCTCTGCGCTTTGCTAAAACATCCACAAAATCGAAAAAGTTCCTCTGAAAGCTGTCACTTCCAGAAATTCAATTTTCGCTAGGCTCCCATGGACTCTTCAAATTTATAAAAAAAAACCTCAAGTTAGACATTTTATGCCGACCGGTCAACCAAAGAGAGAAAGAGAGACACGTTTTTTACAAAATATTAGCACAAAAATTTCTAGCACCGGAAAAAAAATTTAAAAGCTAATTTGAAAGCTGCCACTTCCAGTTGGCCGATATTCACCAAATTTGCACTAAAAGACATCTCAATTCCTCAATCTGGGATGCAGAGAGGGCAAGGACAGACAAAAATAAAAATACCACCTCCAAATTCACATTTTTTAACTTCGGCGAGGGAATGGTAAATCTGGTAAAATGTGCATGTCCAAAATCTTCAAGATTGCGATACTTACAATTAATTTGTAAAAGAAAATAATATTTTGTTCATACGTCCGACTGGAAAAATAGATGTTGCTACTTAGTGATTGTTTGTGTCTGCATCTCCAGTAAACAATTGTGGACGAAGAATTGGAATCATTCACAACCAGGGGTGCAATACGTAGTTCCCCAAATAAATTTTAAATGGTGGGTTGTTGCAAAGAGACGAAAAAGGCACGCACTAAACATTCTTAATCCACATAATGACAACCGAAGGCGCTTCGAAGGGTCGTAGTTAATAGCATTCGTATCACCTGATACTAAACCAGCTTTTCTATAACCAATATTGGGGTGATTGCGGTTGGACGGTTAATTATAAGTTAGTCATCTAATTGTATAACATTTTCAGCGTTGTTGTTGTTGGTATGTGATAGTTTTGTTACTAGGTAACAAAATTGGGACACAATCTCTTTAATAGATCACGTCGGAGTCACCACAGGTCTCCTCAAACACAATATCGAGTCACCGTAATTGTATAACATTTTCAGCGTTGTTGTTGTTGGTATGTGATAGTTTTGTTACTAGGTAACAAAATTGGGACACAATCTCTTTAATAGATCACATCGGAGTCACCACAGGTCTCCTCAAACACAATATTTTACTGTTCAACTGACTAAATTATACTCAATTTTTAAATAAGAATTTCGCCGTTTATATAGCGCCTCTAATAAGCTGGCCAACTAGAACAATATTTATATTTAAAATCTGGTGGCGTTGAGTGACAGCTACTGATACTCATAGCCTCAAAAAGTCTTTAATCGTTGGGAAATCACTTTCTGATGGCTACTGACCCCTGTGACGTCGTCTAGATTATTCTGTACTAAATACACTAATTAACAATCTCCGTATTCGGCGATTTTCAGCGCTTGATCCCAGAACATTCAAGCTATTAATGTCTTCATCGCAGGTGTCATACATACGGCCAACAGTTTCCACGTCTTGACTAACTTATTCGCTGCTATCCGCTTTCTATCGTATCGTTTTACCTGAAAATGACGTATAAGTGTTTTAGCTGGACCTCGCTGATCTGGTCGAAAATTATTCTACAGCAATTCATAACTATTCACACATTAAATGAAAATCTAATTAAAATTTTATAATGATACGAAAATATATCTGGTGACGAATTATAATTTAACGAGAATATATGTCACATAATCAACAGCTACATATGTTCGGCCATATAAGTTTACGACCTCTATTGTGCAATGAAGAAAATCGAACTAAAAATTCTAATCATTGTGAACAGTAGAACCTAAACCGCAATCTCTTAATGCCTTTATTTCAATTATATTTTGGCATATATACTGCACGTTTTATTACGATTTGACATCCACATAACAGCAAGAAATACCCAACATCGAAACCACACACATAAAAACATATCAATTCGGTTTTGTTTTTCAATTATCAAATTGGTATCAAGAATCCTTTTTTTTCTATAGACATTCTTGTGCGTGTACATCTGAGCTTTAGGTGGTTTGCTTGATCCGATCGATCTCCATTAACCTCATGCCATATACCAAAAAAAGGGAAATTGTATTTTCTAATCAACCACCCCACTTTTGGCTTTTCAAACACAAAAATATGAAATATTACGATATGTTCATATGTTTGCAGTGGGGGGCGTCCGTATATCCAATTTCGATACTCTTTTACTCCTCGTCCCATTTTCCGGTCATATATACCACCATCATAACCTTGGAACGGAAACGAGAAGAAAAATTTGTTGTTTGGCTGATTAGAATTGTATGTGTATTTTGTATAATGGTGTTGTGTTGTGTACGTGCATCTTTCGTATATATCTGCGTTCGTGTATTGATTAAAAATTTTATTTCGATTTCGATATGGTAACATGTATTTGTGTTTCTTATCCGTATAATATCGGGCAATGTCCCTTAGGATAAATAAGCATATAATAATCTGGATATGATGGCCTAGGGACGTAAACGAGTTAGAACTCTATATCCTTTAATTATGTTCATAATAATAAATAATGATATACAATTTTTGGTTCTTATTTTGGAATGTGGATCATTTTTTGGGTATATCATGCGAACTCCACAACCACACATCGATAAACCATAATCAGAGTTCTCATATATATTTATATGACACCACAACATGCTGTTATTTTTTTATAAATGATAAGATGTATTATGTGGCTGTATAGTATATGGATACAGTAGATTATGTTTTGATATAGAGATTTAGCTGTTCCAAATCGCAATAAATGCTCGTACCCCGCGTATGACTAAAATAATGTATTGGGGTGATAAAAAAATTTGATTTAGCAATGATTAAAAGTAACATCCTAAATAATCACAATATAGATAAGCTGACATGTGACCTTATATAAGGGAAAAAAACGGGGCAAAACGTTTTCAATTATTGTTCATATTTCCTAAAGAAACGTCACGCTAGCCGGAACCATATTATCCGGAACCGAACCAACCATGATGTATTATAAATTATGGTGCACTGTATGCTTGTTCAGCCAGAACGTTATAATTCCATCCGGAACCATATAAAGCCAGCTGGAACCATTTAAAGCAAGTTGGAACCAGACTTTTATCAACGGCGACCATTAAAAGTTTGCACAATGAGTGCAATGTATTTAAATAGTTGTGAAGCATATAAGCTTTCAGCCGGAACAATAACAATAGCAGTCGGAACCATATAAAGCCAGCCGGAACCATACCATATAGAATCAAACAAACTAAGATACAAGATACATTGTGCATCAATTTAAATCAAGGTTCCGGCTGAAATTATAAGGTTCTGGTTCAAAAATCGTTTAGTGCACTGATTCACAATAAATTTTGTTTCTTATGCCAACGTTGGTTTTGCTGTAGAGGGTATGGTTCCGGCTGGCTTTGTAATGCTCCAGCTGGAATTATAATGTTTCGGCCAAAAAGTCATGAAACGCTTCTTGTACCATAGTTGGTTTGCCTGCAAATGCTACGGTTCCGGCTGGCTTTGTAGCATCCCAGCTGTAATTATAAGGTTCCTTTTAGCCAGAACCATATAGTGCACAGTGATGCACAAAACCCTATGCTCCTTGTGTCAAAGTTGGGTTTCCCGCAAAGGGTATGGTTCCGGCTGACTTTATAAGGTTCCGCCTTGAATTATAAGGTTCCGGACGAAAAACCATAAAAACGTACACAATGATGCACGCTTCTTGTGCAATAGTGGATTTTGCAGTTCCGGCTGGCTTTATAATGCTCCAAAAAATCATAAAACGCTTCTTGTACCATAATTGGTTTGCCTGCAGATGCTACGGTTCCGGCTGGCTTTGTAACGTTCCAGCTGTAATTATAAGGTTCCGGCTAAAAAACATAGTGCACGGTGATGTAAAATACATTGTGCTTCTAGTGTCATGGTTGGTTTGGTTCCAGTCGGATTTATAAGATTTCAGCTGGAATTATAAGGTTCCGACTAAAAAACCATATAGTGCACAGTGATGCACAAAACTCTATGCTTCTTGTGTCAAAGTTGGGTTTCCCGCAAAGGGTATGGTTCCGGCTGGCTTTATAAGGTTCCAGCTAGAATTATAATGTTCAGGTCAGAAAATCATAAAGATCGCAATGATGCTCGCTTCTTGTGCCAGCTGTAATTATAAGGTTCTGTCTAAAAAACAATATAATACAAAGTGATGCACAATACATTGTGCTTCGTTTACAATGATTGGTTTGGATATAGATGATTTGGTTCCAGTTAGATCTATGAGATTTCAGCTGGAATTATAATATTCTGGCTCAAAAATTCTATAGTGCACTGATTCACAATAAATTGAGCTTCTTATGCCAAAGATGGTTTGGGTAAAGAGGGTATGGTTCTGGCTGGCTTTATAATGTTCCGCCTGGAATTATAAGATTCCTGACGAAACAGCGAAACACAATGATGCACACTTCTTGTGCCATATTGAGTTTTGCAGTTCCGGCTGGTTGTATAATGTTCCACCTGGAATTATAAAGTTGCGGGCGAAAAACAATTTTGTGCATAATGATGTACAATTTATTATGCGTTTTTTGGCCATGGTTGGTTTGGCTGTAGATGGTTTGGTTCCAGTCGGATTTATAAGGTTCCAGCTGGAATTATGGAACATTATCCATAAACAGCCAAAAAATCATAAAACGCTTCTTGTACCATAGTTGGTTTGCCTGCAGATACTACGGTTCCTGCTGTCTTTGTAACGTTCCAGCTGTAATTATCAGGTTCCGGCAAAAAAAACATATAGTGCACAGTGATGCACAAAACCGCATGCTTCTTATGTCAAAGCTGGGTTTCCCGCAAAGGGTATGGCTCCGGCTGGCTTTATAAGGTTCCGTCTTGAATTATAAGGTTCCGGACGAAAAATCATAAAAACGTACACAATGATGCACGCTTCTTGTGCCGTAGTGAGTTTTGCAGTTCCGGTTGGCTTTATAATGTTCCAGCTGGTATTATAATGTCCCGGCCAAAAAATCATGAAACGCTTCTTGTACCATAGGTGGTTTGCATGTAGATGCTACGGTTCCGGCTGGCTTTGTAACGTTCCAGCTGTAATTATAAGGTTCCGGTTAGAAAAACAATATAGTGCACAGTGATATAAAATACAATGTGCTTCTAGTGTAACGTTTGGTTTGGCTGTAGATGGTTTGGTTCCAGTCGGAATTATAAGATTTCCGCTGGAATTATAAGATTCCGGCTCAAAAACCATATAGTGCACAGTGATGCACAAAACCCTATGCTTCTTGTGTCAAAGTTGGGTTTCCCGCAAAGGGTATGGTTCCGACTAGCTTTATAAGGTTTCAGCTAGAACTATAATTCTCCGGCCAGAAAATCATAAAGATCGCTATGATGTTCGCTTCTTGTGTCAGCTGTGATTATAAGGTTCTGGCTAAAAAAGAATATAATGCAAAGTGATGTACAATACATTCTGCTTCTTTTACCATGATTGGTTTGGATGTAGATGGTTTGGTTCCAGTTAGATCAATGAGATTTCAGCTGGGATTATAATATTCCGGCTCAAAAATCCTATAGTGCACTGATTCACAATAAATTGAGCTTTTTATGCCAAAGTTGGTTTGGCTAAAGAGAGTATGGTTCCGGCTGGCTTTATAATGTTCCGCCTGGAATTATAAGATTCCTGACGAAACAGCATAAGGACGTACACAATGATGCACACTTCTTGTGCCATAGTGAGTTTTGCAGTTCCGGCTGATTTTATAATGTTCCACCTGGAATTATAAAGTTTCGGACGAAAAACAATTTTGTGCATAATGATGTACAATTTATTATGCGTTTTCTGGCCATGGTTGGTTTGACTGTAGATGGTCTGGTTTCACTCGGATTTATAAGGTTCCAGCAACAATTATAAAGTTCCGGAATGATGCACAACACATTTTTTTTTAAATCACAACTTTATTAATACAAAATCTTTTCAATTTTAAGGTCGGGCCAAAGTGGATTAGTGAAATGCCCTTTCCATTAACAATTTGTTTATGATAAATGGTCCGAATGGAGTCTCAGTGTTACCTAAATATTACTTTGACTTATTTAATTTCGGCTAAAAAGTTAAAAAAGTGCCAAAACATTTTCTTCTGAAATGAGTCCGAGAGTGATGGTGGAGTGGTTTTGAACCACATGCTCCAGTGTTTATGATCCTCCGCCACCCTCACTCTCGGCTCATCATTTCCTATGGAAATATATGCATAGACCTTGTTGTCTGTTGGTAAGTGTTTTACGTTGTGGGATGTTCTTGTAGCCACCAGTATTTCTGTCTTTCCCGTCTTGTCCGGCCAGAATCTAAAAATATGTTTGAGAATTTAAATCTGTTGTGTGTTAAATTGGAGTTTGAGTTTTTGAATATCTCATCTTCGAATTCTTTGATGTTTTGACGTCTTTCTACGTGATAGATATATAAACGTTTCCGGTACTGGGTTATTATTTTTTCGGCAGATTTCCTTCATGATGCGATCTTTAGTAAAATAAAATAACTATATTATCGAGTTTTCAGCGTTTTCTGTAGCTCTCTTTATATGGTCCCTAGCCAGCTTCAGCTGCATCTTTTTAGAATTTTTCGTATTGTTTTTGATCTGAAATGCATTTCTAATATCCTGAGCCCGCTGATCTGTGTCCATGGCAGTAGCGTAGTCATTTTCGTCGCCCCAAAGATTTATAGCATATTTCTTTTTACTGCAATCCCGATGTCTTGTCTGCTTTTAATATTTGTGTGCACACGTGGACATATTATTCCTAGGTATTTCACGGGTAACTTTTGCTCACAACTCGTACCAATTATTTTTATATGGACTATCTTCAAATTATTCCGCGTGACAGACGATGATAATTGGAATGGTTTTCTACGGTTCAAGCTCAAAAATCGTATAGTACGGTTCCGGCCGTTTGTAGTAGATCCGACTGACCTTGTTTAGGTTCCTGCTAAAAGCTCATATGTTTTTCCATTATTAATTTTGTTAACAGAAGAAACATATAAGAAAACATTATTTGCCTTGTGGCTATAGAAAGTCTACACCAACTGGTAGTCTTTCTAGTCACAATTGAAATATTTACAAATTTTTTTTCTCAATTAAAATTATATCCTGTTTTGTTAATACAAATAATATGACAATGGTATAGATGAGGTGCTGTACCGAAAATTAGCAGAAAAGCACATGAAACGAGTATCTGCGCATTAGCGTACTACAATATTGTGTTTCTTGTATCATAGTTGATTCGGTTGCAGTTGGTATTGTCTCTGCTGGCTTTATACGATTTCGGTTGCTATTGTTGTGGTTCCGGCTGGCCTTGTTACGATTTCGAACGAAAGCTTATATGTTTCACGATGATTTAAGTTTATTGTGCTCATTGTGCGAGCTCCTAATAGTTCCAGTTAATAAAGCTCAGTCGGCTGACTTAATATGGGGTAATGTTTTAAACCAGAAAGTGCACAATGCATGGTGTTTCTTGCGCATTAGTTTGTTTAGCTTTAGATGATATTGTTCCGAGTGGCTTTATAAGGGTTCCGCTGCTATTATAGTGGTTCCAGATCTCGTTGTGGTTCTGGTTAAAAGCTAACATGTTTCACAACTATTTAATTGCATTGTGTTCATTTTTTAAACTCTTCATGGGTACGGTTGATAAAATTTAGGCTCTGGCTGGCTTTTGCTAAAATTCAAAATGATAGCGGCTATTTTAGACTTAAATGGTACATGCAAGCACATGATGATTAAATTGTTGTTGTCTAATATAGTGGATAAATTGAAATGCCAAAAAACCGCCAACAAATTAAAGAAACCAAAACTCGGAATCGAATTCTTGACTTCCAAATGACACTACAACTGCTCTACTTATTCTACTAATGAATATGAGTTTAGACATCCTGTAATTTGAAGGTTTTATTCGATGTCATCAGACAAGCCAAAAACTTTCTCTGTGACTAATACTTTGAACCAGTTATTGCTAAACGCATATTTTAATCATTGATTTTAATGTGAATGAATTTTGTAAATCTGGTCTTATCGCTCACACGCAGAGAAAAAAAAATGTATCATCATCTTTTAAAAACATCTTGAATTAGCGTCCACTCATGGCTTTGGTATAACGTAACATTGCTTGTTTTAGTCATAACCGCACATTAAAAATACTTAAATCGCCGAAAAACCGTTTAACCCATCTCATCCATCGATATTTGTTCATTAGTAGATTCCAAAACGACTTAGCTACCTTGCTGACACTCGCAATATCGAAATACAGGTATCTCCGATCCTAATAGAACTGGCGTTCACATCACCTACTCCATTAAGGTCGATTTGTTCTCATTTTATGTTCTCAGACAAAACATATGGCTGTCAGATATATTATACCAAACAATCAGTGAAGATAAGTCGACTGTCGGCCACAATATTCTAAATGAAGTTAATTCAATTCAATTTTTAAAATTATTTTATTGGTGGGAATCAATTCAGGTTCTAGACCCAATACATTTATGGAGGTGTGATGTAAATCGAGCGAACAATGGTACGAGCAAACGTTTTTGCTCTTTTCAGAAGTTACGAAGTTACCATAGTACCGGCGGGACATGGTGTCCAACTTTTACATAAACTAGAGAGCGACTTTGTCATGTTCGACATCAAAATTTTAAATGGATTTCGAAAAGGAAATTAAAAGTGTTTTGTTGCATTAAGTAAGAACATTTTATTTTCAGTAACGTTAAGTAAATTTTTTGTAGACCATTCGTACTACCATCCGCTATTTCGCCAAAGGACAATAAATAGTTTACGAATTTTTCTCCGTGTGCGTTACCATTTGGATTAAATGTCTGTGTTCTTAAGCAAATTCTTAAATCATAATGATTTTTGGTCAAAGTCAGTCAATCTTCCAATTCGGGCCATAAAAAGTTCGTTATCATCTCACGATAGCGAACACCATTCACAGTAACTGCCTGACCGGCCTCATTTTGGAAAAAATACGGCCCGATGATGCCGCCAGCCCATAAACCGCACCAAACAGTCACTCTTTGTGGGGTGCATTGGTTTTTCGACAATCACTCTTGGATTATGATTCGCCCAAAAGCGGCAATTCTGCTTATTGACGAATCCACTGAGGTGAAAATGTGCCTCATCACTGAAGATGATTTTCTCCGAAAATTGATCATCCACTGTTCATTTGTTGCCACCATTCTGACCATTGACGACGTTTGGAATGGTCAAAAGGCTTTAGTTCTTGAATCAATTGCACCTTATAATCGTGTAAATGCAAGTCTTTATGCATAATGTTCATCAACGACGAGCGTGAGAGGTACAATTGTTGGGCGATTACGACGACGAGTTGAGGTGGACGGCTCAGCAGCCACACTATCGCGAACAGCAGCAATTATTTCTGCTGTACGAGCTATACGAGCATGCACTGGTGTTTTAAAATCTCCTACAGACCCGGTTTGCTCAAATTTGTGCACGATTTTTTCGATTGTACGCACATTTGGACGTTAAATTGACCGAAAAAATCACGAAGTGCACGATATGCGTTTTGATTTGAACGCCCATTTTCACAATCAACGCCGGCCCTTAAAATTTAACCACCCTTTGTAAGAAAAAAAATTTGGACGAAACATTTACTTTCATGACAGTTAAATCTATCAGTACATAACAATATTTCAGGGCTGAAGGTAAAAATATGCCGTTTTGGTAAATGAGCTCGGTTAAAAAAAATCATTTAGCTTTTTGCTCAATTTAATGCGTTTATCAACACTTGAGCAGGTCACATACAGCTATTCAAATTAGAAGGTTTAACAGTAGTTGCAAAAGCGAGTCGCACCTGGAAATGCTGCGGAGGTATGGTTCACATCGCCGACAACAACTTCGCCTACCGGAATTTTGAACGACAATCAAAATTAACACACCGACAGAAGCACCTTGCGCAACACACACACCAAATAAACCTACCCGAAACCCACATATATACCCACATAGGAGTTCGAGAATTTGCAAAGTGTAAGTTTGCTTTTGCGATGTTGGTAGTGATCAAGTGAGCCGTAATAGCACATCTTAGCTGTACCGTAAATTTATTATAATAATCAAAAATAGTTGTACAGTTAGAAGCACGTTGCCGACACTCACATCGCCAAAAACCACACAGCCAACAATCACATTGCCATCAGAAGTTTTGTATAACTTTGGGCGAAAACTTTATTAAGATTCCTGGCGTTAGCAAAAAAGTTTCTAAGTTTTGCTCCCTGGCTCTGAACAATATATTGCTAATTTACAACTGCTCTGTTTAAAATTTGTATTATCTGTTATTTTTTCCAATTGTTTATTGTTTAATTGGGTGGGTATCTGTTATTTGGATGACGGCGATGTGACCACCAGCAAAATGGTTGTCAGCGATGTGGTTGTTCATATGGAAGTTGGCCATGTAGGTGTTGGTAATGTGCTTGAGTTGACAATTGGCTTGTCGGTAAAATAATTGTCGGTGATGTAGGTATTGACAATGTGAGTGTCGGGGCTTTGGGTGCTACTAGCGTTACTACTAATTCTGTTAAGTAACTTGTACCGAGACAAATTTAAAGCACTCCTAAGATGAACGTATATGGCTCACATCTACATTACCAACAAAGCCATGGCAAACTTGCTTACCTTGTAAATTTCCAAATGTGACTTTCGGCAATGTAAGTGTAGGCGATGTAATTTGTGTTGATGAAGTGGCCTGTCGGAGATCTGGTTGTGTATAGAGTTTGATAATGTGATAAAGTTGGGTCGGTGCAGTGATTGTACCAGTAATGTGATTGTGGCGACGAAGTGGGTTGTCGGCGGTCTAGTTGTGTATTCTAATGGATAAATTTTTGTTGGCGATGTGAGTGAGGAGTAAAATGTCCGCGATATGAGTGTCAACGTTGCGGGTATTTTAAGCGGTTCAACTATTTCTGATAATTATATATTGCTCTCATTTCCATTAGCAGCACTGCTTAAACAAACTTACACTTTGATAATTCTGGGACCCCTATATTCATATCATATGTGGCTCTTGACTATGTATATTTCGGCGTTGTGTGTAGTGGTGGATTAACTTTCGGTAAAGTGGCTTGTCGGCCATCTGGTTGTGCATGCTTAAGATTATCAGCCATTATTATTGGTCATCATCATCATCGATTGTCATTTTCTTATTTCCAATATCCAACAATTAGTTATGCGAAACGTTCAGCAGATTAATCACGCATATTGGTGTTTATCTGAGATGTGCATTGAGTTCATTAGGAGACGTTTAACGTCGTTTAACTGGTAGAGTTTGTCGAAAATCACTAGTCAATAAAATAAGTGCGCCACCAACAGCTGTCCATTCCCACAAAAAATTTGTAATGTACAATGGAGCGCTTCCAATAACGAGGTGACTTGATTGAAGTTCCTAACAATTTCAGAAATTTTTTGAAATATACCATTGGTGTCATATTGGTTTGCGTATTCAACAGCAATTTCAGTGCTGAATGCGCAACTCGGTCATCATTTAAAAGAGTTGCCACAACGCTAGATGATGCGATTGTTAGTAGACACTTCCAGCAGAGATCCAAAGGAACTCGGCAGTCATCCTCCCCTGGCTGGAGGGTATCTTCAGGGGATGTCTGAAACTTGTCTATATTTCTAGGAAATGGACGGAGGTGTGGTCTTTATCCCGAAATCGGGAAAACGCACACATGCTTACCCAAAGGATCTGAGACCGGTAATTCTATCATCCTTTCTGCTGAAAACCTTGGAAAGGTTGGTAGATGTAGGTATTCGATCAAAAATTGAGCCCAGGAATTGGGCAGTGTCGCAGCATGCGTACTGTAAGGGGAAGTCGGCGGGTACAGCTCTGCACGATCTAGTATGCATGATTGAGAAGTCAATTCACTCGCAAGAGTTTTGTATGGTAGCATTTCTTCACATTGAGGGTGCCTTTAATAATGTAAAAACGGAGGCGATCATGGAAGGATTGCCATGTTTGAAGGTGGACTACCCTATAAGTAGGTTGATAAATCAGATGCTGGTAAGCAGGATCATTACCTCAAAACTGGGGGAGTCCACCATTAGAAGTAGGGCGGTTAGAGGAACCCCGCAGGGAGGTGTAATGTCCCCCTTTCTTTGGAGTGCAGAGATGAATGGATTGCTGTTGGAACTGGAGAGGGAGGGGACAGGAGTTGTAGCGTATGCAGATGATTTAGCGATAGCTATCTCAGGCAAACATGTGGATACGATTAGGGATGTTATGCAAAATGCACTCCTGATCGTTACTAGATGAGCCAGCAAATGTGGATTAGGGATCAACCCTTCCAAGACAGAGCTGGTACTATTTACTAGGAAATATAAAATTCCGGTAGTTAGCCCTCCTACCGTGAACGGCATTAGACTGGCTTTTGCTGATAGAGCGAGATTTTTGGGCATAATCTTGGACAGTAAGCTCAGCTAGAAGCCCAACATTATAGGAAGGGTGAAAAAGGCTAATGTAGCCATTTACTCGTGTAGGAATGCCATAGGTAAGAGTTGGGGTTTGAAACTAGCGCTGGTGCACTGGATTTATACCGCAGTGGTATGACCTGTGCTGATGTATGGGGTGGGCGTGTGGTGGCCAGCTCTGAATAAGGTAACATATTTAAGGACGATGGAAAAGGTACAAAGAACGGCCTGTATGCTTATAAGCGAGGCGCTCAGGCCAACGGCCAACACCTACACACGCTTTAGAGGTTATGCTCCACCTTATTGCAATCGAATTTTTTGGTAAATAAATTGCAGCCAATGTGGCCACGAGACTCTCGGCGGTCTCGCAGTGGAAGTGTCTTCAGACGGGACACTCGACGATAGTTAGATCGCAAAGGGAAGAACTGGCGATTCTAGATTATAGTAAACCAACGTTGTGCTTCAATAAAGGTTTCGGGACCATCTATTCCTCGAGAGAATCCTGGAGGAACGGATCAATACTGGAAAACGAGGCACTGCAATTTTTCACTGACGGCTCTAAGCTAGACGGTAAGATAGGAGCCGGAGTCTTCTGTGAGAAGCTAAACGTCAATATTTCTGTTTGTCTCCCTGACTACTGCAGCGTGTACCAGGCTGAAATGGTGGCGATCGGGGAAGTCACGACATGGTTGAAGCATAATGTGATATCCGGGAGGGATATCGCAATCTATGTGGAGAGTCAGGCGGCGATCAAGTCACTAGTTGTCTGAAGTCACGGGTGGCGCGGGATTGCGATCATCTGGGTCCCTGGTCACTCGGACGTCACGGGAAACTGCAGGGCAGATGAACTAGCTAGGTACGGTACGACTCTCTAGATGCAGCCGGAAAGGGCAGTTCTGGGCAGACCTATAGCAGCGCTCAAATTGGCGCTCGGGAGAAAGGCAATCGCCTTGACAAATGAGAGGTGGACCAACACTCTCACGTGCAGGGTAGCAAAGCATTTTGGGCCAAAACTGGACTTGAAGCGCTCCAAGGCACTCATATCCCTGGGAAAACGGGACTTAAGTTTGGTCGTAGGGATATTGACAGGACACTGCCTTTTTGGGGAACATGAGAGAAGGCTGGGTCTACAGACGAATGACTTTTGTAGAAGTTGTATGGACGAAGAGGAGCAAGAGTCTTTAGATCACTTCCTATGCTCGTATCCAGCTCTATCATACAGAAGGCATAAATACTTAGGTGTGTACGGGATGAACAGCCTTTCGGAACTCGCGAACTGTGGAGTGCAAGATATTTTACGCTACATAAGTAGCTCTGGATGGTGTTAACGGGGGTAAAGGGAAAATAGCATCCTGTGGTATCACAATGGGTCGCTATTGGCCTAAGTGTGCGGAAGCAGCCACTCTAACCTAACCTAACCTAACCTAGTAGACACTTTGTAATTGCATGCATAATTCTTATATAATGGGTTGTTCTGGAGCCAGTATCAGAAGATTCGTTTGAACAATGTACCCAATTCGTCGACATCAAATTGTGAGTCTGGTCGCCAATCACGATCGATATTGTCGTTTGCAGAACGATTCGGCAACAACCGAAAAAAGCATTGTCCCATCATAAACGTTTGGTGTGAATTGAATATTTAGATTTCGACACACTACACGCAAACGATTTATGATCCAAAGATCTTTTATATTGGATGGAAAACACATTGTCAAAAGGAGGCATTTTCTTTCGGGTTTAAAGTGTAGATCGATCAATGGCTTGTCGTTTCGATGGCGTAATTAATTTGATACGAGAGCAACGCGTTGTGACCATTGCTAAAAACTCACTTCGAAAAACCAATTTAGAATTCGGCACCACATGTTATGTCATATACAAAGTGAAACGAAATTTATACTTAATGTGCAGGAGCCACCAATGTTGCAGCCAGAAAAAGGAACGTCATTTCTTTATAATTTGTTTGATCGACCAAGAAACTATCGAATCCGCATGATGTTTTGTTATATCTGCTTTATTTTCAGTCTCTAACATATTTTTCTTTTTCAGAATTCCAAAAACGTTTACAAAGATAAGGATTTCCGTCGATAAATAAGTAAGCAAACCAGTTCGTTTTGCATGTACATCGACAGACCGGAAACCCAGGTGTGTAATTTTAATGAATCCACTAAGCAATGATTTATCAGTACATACATAAATTCGCTTAAGCGGGCTAATTGCTGGGTTTTTTTACTCAATCTTCACAAAAACAATTTTGATAACACTTTAAAACAAATCGCAAGTAAATTTCAACGAAATTTTGAAATACCAAATTTTGTGGTTTGCTGATTATTATGCAGTCAGATGTTTTATATAAATAGTTTGGACATCATGCTAAAACAATTATTTCGAAGTAAGCGTTCATTAAAGTCAAAACGAAACATGGCATTTTTAATTTTCGGTTTATTCGTCTCTATTGTGATGGTCAATGCTGGAATACATACTAACGATTACTATATCAGCTATCCAGAGAAGGTATAAATTTATTTTAAAAATATTTTTGCAATTATATAAAATAATTTAATACGTCAACCGTCATTGTTCAGGTGAATTGGTTTGCTGCCCTACGTTTTTGTACTTATCATGGAATGTACTTGATCGATATTCCTACCGATTTAGAGTTCAAAAATATTGAAAATGTTATTGCGAGCAACAATTCAACCGCATTAGGAATGATATGGACAAGTGGAACACGACTCGGGACAAAACATGGATATTATTGGGCAACCAGTGGTCATGCGTTTGTTTATGCAAATTGGGCACCAAGTCAACCAGATGACACACCAACTGAAAAATGTTTGTTGTTATGGGATACACAAAATTTTAAATTTGCTGATTATGGATGTGAAAGTGAACAAACATTTATTTGTCGTAAAAAATATATTGAGCCGCAATTGATTTCGGTCATTAAGCAATGTAAAAGAATTGAAAGTGTTGAGTGTGAATAAAACTAAATAGTTATTAAAATCAAACTAAATTACAATAAATTAGGATTACATTTGAAAATTTGTAACGAAGATGAAAATGTACATAAGTGTTAATATAATTTAAAATTCAACAAAATTAAATTAAACTTGTTCATACGTAAAGAATATTTATAATTATATTTAACGTTCCAGTCAATGTTCGACGTGAATTCCTGAAACTAAAATGCGGTGTTTTGTCAGGTTAGGCAGCCCAAACGATTGCGTTTGTGACCTGTAACATATAATTATTTTGTAATAGTTAATATCTGAGATTTTTGACATGTCTTCTGAACCACATATTTAGACACCAACTTGATGGCCTATTGAAATTTTGTACTTCACAAATCTCAAAGTTCCTCAGTTCCTTCTCATGCTGGTGGAAATGCACTAAAGCACATGAAAGCAATCAGCTAAGACCCTTAAAATGTTGATTTTAAGCATCAGCATGTTGCCAACATTTTCCGTACGCAGAAATATTCCACATGCAAAATTTCCCATATGCAGCCACTTTAAAAACCACCATCATAACTTGGTATGGAAGTTAAGATTTTTGGTGTTGGCCATCGATCTCACAATGATTTTCGCATAGTTCTGGTTTTGACTTACCGAGTAAAAAATTTAATGAGGTTGTTATTTGATTCTCATACCGAGAGCAACCCATTTCAGGCGTTTCAAAAAAATCATAATGCCTCGGTGAAAGTTGACGTTTCCAGTATCAGTCATTGGCATCACTATGATTTTCGGATAGTTCTGGTTTTGCATTAGAACATAAAATATGAAAGAATCAGCTTTCGATTTCTGCTTATTACCCAAAGCTCAAGCCGATAGAGGGAGTAGTCGTATGTAGGGGTATACGATTTGAAACCAAGTTTACAGCACATTTGGAGCAGAATGAGGCAAAGCGTAATATACTGTCAAAATAAATGGATAAAAAATTCTACATTTCGGACATGCTGTATAAGATAGGGAAAATTTGACAGTGGAAAATAATACATTACGCTACTCGCCGCAAGTGGCAGCCCCATCACCAAAGAGAAATTATTTTGTTAAATAATTACCCGCGGAAATTTTTTATTCATTTTGTATCTCTTTTTTCACTAAATAAAACATCCCAGCGGAAATGACAAATTGATTGATCTAAAGGTAAATGAAATCTTGAAATTTAACAATATTCCGTTTTTCCGCCATTCCTAAAGAATGACAATGAAATTTGGATAGTAGTATTGACCAGAGATTTTAAAATAAGTTTTGGACAAAATTCTAAGATCTGTTCATGCTGGACTAAACTTGGCCATTTCATAACCAATCCTATCCAAAATTTAAAAAAATTTATTTATTTATTTGCAGTTTTTGGCCAATATCTCAAAATCGTCCACTAGGAATCAAAACTTTCGGTTGTTTTTCTAATAGATTAGGTCATACCGAGACTACGAGGAATATTTGAGAACAATCTATGGATTTTAGTCTCAGTATAATCTAAACTATTAGAAAAATAACCGAAATTATTGATTACTAGTGGAAGCTATTGAGAGATTGGCCAAAAATAGAAATTTTTTTAAATTTTGAATAGGATTGGTTATGAAATTGTCAAGTTTGGTTCAATATTCTAGAAATAGACCACCTTTCACCCCACGGATTTTTTTTTGTATGGTATTAGTGCAAACGAATTTACTAACTCCCATGTGCTCACGGGAGCTAATTGAGCCTCTCATGAAGGTTTTCCCTCTGATGGGGAATGAATGAAACTACGAGGATATACAGGGTAAGGTCAACAAACATTTCGTAAACATCGACCTCCCGGAAAATCAGTTTTTAATCTTTTAAGCGAATTTAAAAAATTAAAATTACTAACTTTTACAGATTTCGGACTTTAATCGTAACGTACTACAGTATACTCGTACACTAAAGCCCCGTACACATGGGGAATTTTTAATTTTTGTGTCGCGTTTTAGATCCCTATACATATCCGTTCGGTTACCTCTAGCCTAATGTAATCAAAACAAATCTTTACGTTTACTCATTTGCATTTACGACAGTTACATACTGCAAGAGTTGAGTGACGTAGATTTGTAATCGAAACACATATGTATAAGGCATAAGAAAGAATATGTAACCTTGGCTTGACAATTTACTGGATTTTTGTGAAGATGAGAACTTCAAGGTCATGACAAAATTACTATGACCATAAAAATATAATGCAACGGATATTGATAATTATTTCTTTCTTTTCAAATAAGCCCCTCCCCGGGGGAAATTTAATACTCTACTTCTGATAAATTATTATCTCTACTTCGTCCAATTTATTTATCCTAACTTAATACATTCGCGATGTCTTGAAAGGCCGAAGTTTCTCTGTACCAAAAATAAACCCCAAACAACAGCTAGTGTGTGAACTGCGTTGTCTCGTTGTGGTGAAACATTTCTTTCAAAACGCAGCGCCTTCACGTTCCACATAAAATAATTATATGTAGAGAAACAAGGCGACAACGAATTGCAGAAACTGATTTCCGCACGCACCTTAAAATCCAGCGTAAACCTACAACGGATCGATTTACCAGACCACTCGTCCCCCTCAACATTCCCCGAACAATCCTCGATAATCCACAAGGCCTATCACAATCCGGCATCTGTTCCACGTGAAAATGTATTATTTTTAAATACATACGGCCAATTGAAATTTATCGCCACACCAAATAATTTGTAAATTTGAGCTACAAAGTGCCAGGTTTGAACCCATAAGGACCTGGTTAATCAAGTGTCCCATTCAAATGTCTTTCTTTATATTATAACGATATTCGGCCAATTTACCCGTTGGTAAGAAGTTTACCCAATCTGACAATTGACTGAAAAAACTTTGATCTTCCGAATATTGTGTCCCACTCCTTATCACGACAGACCAAGAAACACACTTCGAAACAATGTTGTTTACCAATGATGTTTTTATTTGTTTATGATCTTGTCGAACAGTTCCATAGGCAACCAAAGCCGTATTAACAGATCGATGTAATCCATCCTATTTGAGTTTAGAACTTCCAACAAGCCTATTGAGTATTCAAACCACAGTCAAGGAAAACTTCAACTGCACTCCAGCAGAGCTACTGTATGGTCAAAAGATCAAGGTTTTTTGTACATTTGTCATCAACGATTAAAATTCAAACCCAAACCCAGATACTTCAGATTTCGTGAAACTGCTTGGTACTGCCATGAAAGCCTTAGCTCTATTTTGAATATCTGCAGTAAACTGCAAATTGTGAATTTTGATGGAAAATAAACAACAATTGGAATCGACAGGCATAAGCCAGTATACGAAATATTTGTGGTAAACCCAGTCGCAAATCTTAGTTATTTACAATTAAAACCCCTAATTTTCGATCCAGTAGGGGAGTGATGTTGCGGCCGAAATTTAATATACATTTTTCATTTTTTGGCATTACTCGCAACAAAAAATGTATACACCACGGCACTTAATTAAGAAACATTGCTTGTTATATTGATAAATATCAAGAATTTAAAAACACTAAATCGAATAAAGCAGAAAAAGGTAAAATTATGACAGTTAAATTTTAGAAATGCAAGAGATACAGGCTCAAAGTAAAACGAAAAGTAAAGTGCTACGAACAATCGTTGCCGCCTTCATAGTGAAATAACAAGGTTTTAGTTTTATCCAGTAAAATGTTCATGAGGTTGCAATTGGAATTGCATACCTACTCGTAAGGCCATTAGTCTCACTATGACTTTCGGATAGTTTCTCCTGCTCTAGCCCTTACGATAACCAATCCACAAAATCACAACGTCCAACAATAGATTAAAGTTCTAAAAATGGCTGAATATGGATCATTCTCGGTAAGAATATCTAAATACGAGTTAGATGAGTTCATAATTACACAAGTTCATTGGTCCAAATGCTACGAATGTGGAACTGTGAAGGAGGGTTTGCGCATCATCGATTGTTTGTCAATTGCAGAACATCCCGCCCAAACGTAAATTCGAGATTACCAAAAAATTTATATCACCATCGCCGCCATATCTGTAGCCTGCCCATTGTAAACTTCTAAAGAATAGGATGCAGAAATAACCTTCTCCTCCTCCAAAATGTTTCTATTTTCACAGTTTCTTAATAAAATATTACACGAAGTTGATTTCATCGATGCATGTGTACAGTTTTAGCATTTCAATCCTAATTTGCCGAGCGTTCCATCGAGTTCGCAAACATTTATGCTAGCCCAAATATTAAGGAAATAATTAGTTTACAACTATGTAATTATTCATGAATTTATGAAAAATAATTATTTCAATTCATAAATAGGAACGGAATTGCTTAAAGTAGACCACAGACTTATGATGTGCTGAAGGCAGAATCTGTCAAAGGCTAATGCTATGACTTATACACATTAATCATGTACGATGATACAAACCCGGAAATTCAACTGAAAAACTTAGTCACTTCGAAATCATTATTGGATCCTGGTCAGTAAAAAATTACTAAAATATTCTGTCAGGTGGAGCTCGTTGATTTTTAATGTCGATATTTATGTATTTGTGGTTGTGCAAGTTGTTTTAAAAAATGCCCAAATAGTGATATCTGCTGAGATCATGACAGATATTTTTTTGGGGTCATCATTAAAATATGACGAAACACGATTTTTTGGCTGACAGTTCGCACATGGCTGAAATTATAATTTTCGTGTTGCCAGTGAAGTTTTTTGGGTTGAATGTGTTCTTAATTTGACACAACGACCGAACACAGTATATTCGGTAAATCAACAGAATATAAATTTTCAATGGGAAAGCTGTACAATACAACACGAATATCCTTTCTCGCTCATGATTAGAGGACGCATCAAACCTTTTGTTGTGCGATAACAGATGGAAATAATATTATGTTAATTTAGTAACATTTTATCCGGCAAACTAAAATCCCATTATGCAAAACGCAGAACATATTCACGTATTATTATGATAATCATAATTTTTCCAGGAAAAACTCCAAAACATATACACAAATTTCTACTTTGCATGTGTGACTTCTGGTTGATGAAATCAGTATTAGGTATGATTTTGTTTTAATTGTATAGAACGAACGAAACAACAAAAAACTTTTCAGAAACAGAATCGCGCTACAAATGGGATGATATTTCGCATATGGTGGAAATACAACAAAAGTTTTCGTGTACCATAAAATTCAAAACACACGAATTTTATGTAAATTTATAAAATCATTATTTTTATGTAAATGTTGATAAATGGTATTCACAAATTATGCCAACATATAGTTTTGAAATAGGAAAGCTCTCGTACAGCCTGTCGCTCGTTTTTATGGAAACGTGAAGAGTCATCATAAATTTTACAATGGCAAATGGAAATAATTGATTGCTATGTATTCTGACAAGGCGTTTATGTTTTCTATGTCGTATTGAAGAATGGGTAAACATGTCGATACCATATGTTGGCTTTTTATGACTGATTTACAATATATACAAACATATGAGAAAATGGCAAGGCGTTTGTACGACGGCGGTAAAGTTAGTTTTGACACAAAGTTAACCATCAAAAAATTGAAACCAGAAATTTGGAAAACAACAACAACAAAGAGCCGGCACCACAATACTCCCCCTCTAGCGAAACCACAGGATGAGCACAACTTAACAAAAGTGGTGCTATACTAGACTGGTGCTACTGCAAGGTAAGCAGGATCAAAGCAAACTTGTTGGGCACTGACTTTGGAATATAGATTACGGATGGTTGTTGATTTAAATCAAGCGAATTACCAACACAAAAGCTAGGCTTAATACGATCAATGGACACAATTACATTACCTCAATTACACAGACTCCTAGTAAGTCTATCCCTTCAACCCGTCAAAATAGTACTTGGCGTTTTTCTGGCTCTCTCATTCGGCGAAAATATTTGCCTTCCGAGCGCAAGATTTAGCTTAGGGAGCAAAAAAAGTCACTTGGGCTAAATCTTATAATTAAAATACGAGGGTTGTCTGAAAAGTTTCCGACCTACCAAAGATAAAAAACATATATTCTCCAAATTTATTTTCATTTCTCTACACAGTCTCCTTGTAAGTCTATACACTTCTCCCAGCGATGATTCCATCTCTTCAACCCGTCAAAATAGTACTCAACGTCTCTCTGCAAAATTGTTGTTTATGATGGTCTCCTCATTCGAACAAAATCTCTATCCTCCGAGCGCAAGGTTTAGCTTAAGGAACAAAAATGTCACTTGAGCTAAATCTGGTGATTAAAAAGTGTGGCCAAGTGCAGTTCATACTGTTATTCGTGAATTTTCAATTCGCCATGGCAACCGGTGAGGTGTGAGACGGTGAATTTGCTTAGTGTCAATATTGCCGTTTTCCCGCAATTTCTGCCTTCAACCTTTCAACTAATATTGCCTAGTATTCTCCTGTAATGGTTTATCCTTAAGGATTAAGATAACTCCTAGACTGTTCCAGAAAACAGTCGCCATCAGTTTCTAGCCAAAGGATCAGTCTTTGCATTTTTGAGCTGATTCAACATTGGCAGTCCACTGCTATAACTGTATTTTTCATTTTGGAGAATAATGGCGTTTCGACGTTTCATCAACAGTAATTATCCGGTGCTAAAACTCTGATTTTTTCTGTCTAAAGTGCGCCAACAGAGCGTTCGAAATGTTCATTTAAACACGTTTCTGGTCTAAAGTGGACAAACGCGGACTAGTTGACTATTACCATTTGGTGAACTTGAGCGATATTATCGTCAGTGGTTGTAGTTTTTGGACGTCCAGAACGTTAATAGTTACACAAGGTGGTACGGCCACGGCTGGATGAGCAGTCTAATAACATTTCTCAGGTTTTTGGTCGTTTAAGCAGTTTCAATAAGGCTACATGAACAATGTGGCAACCTATTTCAGGTTCTAACGGAGTCTGAGCCCAAATTTCTGGAAAGACGTATTACTGGCGTTTACCACTATCGCTCAAAATTATTTGCTGTCCTAGTTAGCAAGTTCCAATTAAGATCGTTAGATGAGTAATTTAAACGCATGACCGTTTACTATTTTCACTCAAACGAAAAATTGAAATTTAAAAATTGTACCAAATTTGCAGTCGCGGATATGAAGTTCCAATTAAACTGGTTGAATGAGCAATTTCACACCCTGATTCAGGTTTTATCGGAACCTAAATCCAAATCCCGAGGAAAACGTGTCAGAGTGGCTGGATAAACTATTTAGCATCCTATTTCACATAATATCGCAAAATGAGACCAAATCTCTGCGACGGCATGTTAATGGCCGTTTACAATTTTCACTCAACCTCAAAAATATAATACAAAACCTATTAACTAATTTCTGGTCCTGGATAGGAAGTTCCAGTTAGGCTGGTTAGATGAGTAATTCAGCAACCTATTACAGGTACTTTCGGACCCTGAGCTCAAATCATTGGAAATGTGTCCTAATGGCCACTTACCATTTTCACTCAAACTAGAAACGAAAATCAAAAGTTCGTAACAAATTTTCTGTCCTGGTTACGAAGTTCTAATCAGGCTGACTGGATGAGCAATTTAACAATATATTTTAGCTGCTTTGCAACCTGAGATCAAATATATGGGAAGGCGTAATTTACTGTACTGGTTAGGAAGTTCCAATTAGGCCATCCAGATGTTCAAATAAACAACTAATCCCAGATTCAAATTAAACCTTAGTCCAAACCTGTGGGAAGGCGTTAATGGCCGTTCATCATTTTCGCTCAAACTCAAAAGTGAATTACAAATGTGGGATATCCTGACGATAATATTTCAAACATTTCAGGTATACATATGATTGTCTTATCTGATCTTTTGCAGTGCACCCAAGGCTTCATAATTTACCAAAAAATTCAAATTTTATGTAACTTTTAAGATCTTCACGGTTTAAAAATTCCACGACTTAAAAATTCCTAGTTCTTTTAAACTATTTTTGGGGTAAGGACCAGTCATCGCTTTATTTGGAAATGGTTAACGAAAAATGTGATACGAATACATCAAAAATTCAGAAAACAACCATTTAGTTAAGGTTTGTCTTGATGAACGACAGATCGCCAGACACCTGTAAAAATGTAAAGAAATAAAAACCTGAAATTTGTAATTCTCCTTGATCTCTATCCAACTCATGTTTGATTTGCGAGGCGCATTGCGCCTTTCAAAAAAAATATTTAATGACAGCTCGATACTAATTTTTTCCCCATTTTCAAAAAACACACACATTAACTCACTCAAACGATTGTTAAACAACAACTGTGCGTCCAAAATGGCTGATAATTCGGTGAGTAGCTTTCAACGCAGGCGCAAACAAACGCCTCATTTTTGATGGAGAGTGCTGCCATCTTTATGTTGAGGCCAGAAGCTTTTCAGACAACCCTCGTCTTTTGTGTACGCTAAATTACCTGATGTGGACCCGAATAAGGAGGTTGTACAACTCTTCTTAACACCTCAATCCGCAGAAAAACATAAACACGAATTTAATACTCTTAAACGAAAGGTTTAACGAATGAATGTCTTAAAGCTGCGTAATGGGATTGAATTCATTAAACTGATCACTTAATTTCATCACAAATTCACTCTTCGGAATGTCACTAGTTTTATTGAAAAACTGACCAGGTACCCTAATTGTATTTTCATAGACATGTACAGATGAAGATGCTTGTAACACTTCATTGAAAGAAAATCTTAACCAAAGATGGTTGGTAACATGTTAGCTGTAATGACAGCGGCTTTAAGCGTGCGATGCCACTTTTCAACCATACTGTGGTATTGCACTTTGCGTAGTCGACTGTAGTTTGTTTATCATCGGCAGTGACTGTTTCGCCAACAGCATTACACGTTAGAATCAAAACTTAGCCGACTCAGTCGTACTTTCCTATGAACTGCGACACAGATGGAACCTACCATTTGACAGTAGTGAAACGACCAACATTCATGATTTTGGTACAGGCTGGAATACTAGGCTGAAGATGATGGTTTCCCAGCAGACAACCAACTAAAAATTATAAACTTATTTCTGTCCAAGACGGGTGTATACATCGAACAATCCTAATTCGACGAGACTTGGGATGAAAACGGTTATGTTACCATTTGTTGGCAGCTTTGATTTTGAAGAAGAAACTGAGTAGCAAATCTTCAGAAGATTTCACAAACCGAAAGAAAATTTTTCCGAATTTGATTTGGCAGTACAGAAACTAAATATTAAGCTTCAACATAGATATGAAGCCTGCTTTACGCAGCGTCACTCTTCCTTATTATAACACGATGAAATCCGGGGAAGACCTAAGAACATTATGTCGCCGGTATGAAAAATTAGGGAAGAACGATAATAGACATAGAGGCACGATAAACGAAATTCAAGCGACCAGTATATTAAACCGTCCGCGATACGTGAAAACAAGGATGAGAATCTAAAAAACCTGTATTATCAGTTGAAGCTATAGCGAGAACCATTCAAGATCAACCTTTACCAACGATCTTGAAAATTCAGCTATATGCTGGACTTGGTAAATGGATATCACGATTGTGTAAACGAATTCCTCAATGAATTTGGTTATGAGTGTGGGACTGCCAAAACTTCCTTAAACGAACACAGGAAAACAACCGGTCAAATGTGATGAATATGAGGACACCTCCACATTGAGGAAGCACTTTGAATTGTTAGACCAGCTCTAGACTTATAACGGACAGCGGGACTGATAACTAACGTTGAAAAAATTAAATTTGCAATGAGGGAGATTCCATATCTAGCAAACTTGGTTGGTGAGTCATCCCAAATGCGCAGGCTACTCGGCATGGCCGATTGATATCAACATTTCATTTTTTCTCGTACTGATCAACCCACCTACGAAAACCTATTCGATCGCCTTTATGTCACAGAAACTGAATGAGGACCAGAAAAATTATTCAGTAACTGAATTGGAGTGACGGCGATACTAGCGGTCAAGAAATTTAGACCTTATTTGGAAGGCCATATATTCACTTTGATGACAGACCACGCCAGTTTAAAGTGGCTCATGAGACAACGTGACCTGAGTGGCAGACTCGTACGTTGGAGCCTAAAATTACAAAATTATAAATTCTCCATCCAACACCGGAAAGGCAAAGAAAACGTTGTGCTAGATATGCTGTCACAAGTCTACTGCGACACTCGAGAGGAACATATTTCGAATATTTCAAAATTTTCAACTTTACCAGAAATAGATTCATCGCAATTTGAGGATCACGAGTACCGTGAGTGTGAGAGTAGTTGGAGACACGTGCAAAAAGTGAAGGAGATTAATGATATGAGTCTGATCTTTAGTTATGGAAAGTGAAAATTAGAGATAACCTTCGCACGGTGAAATAGTTAAGACAGTAAAACGACTGCGCAAATTCTATTATTGGCCTGGTATGAGACCAAGCACGTAAAAGATTTCACCGAATGAGTGTCATGCACAGAGGCAGGTTAAGAAGACGTTACCAACAACAGCCTGACATTACGCGAAGTCTTAAGAAAATCCCGCGGACGGCGCCTCACGTGGCATTACTCCCAAGCAGCTCATTGACAACAACTTACGGTGGCATGGACCAAGCTTCCTAGATCAGATTTACAAGCAGAGCTGGAAGAAAAGGGAGTGCTGGCGACGGTAAAAAAAGGTCGCAGATACTTGCAGAGCTCTTTAACAGGCTGTCTACATACAGCAAAATCAAGCGCACGGTTGCATATTATCTACGACTCATAAACAACTGCACACACAAAAATTGTAACAAGGGTTGGATAACCGGTAATGAGCTTAAGGCAACAGAACAACAATTATACAAATAATCCAGGAGCAAGATTTCGGACCCGAAATCGCCCGCATAAACAAGGACAGAAGGCTGACATGGACAGTAAGCTATAGTTTTATTAAACCCAAAGCCCAAAACTTCAATCTGATAACCACCAGCAAACAGCCTCCAATTCTAGGCAAGAACAACATAAACACATAATTACTCAATGAATAATCGCAAAAATATTGGATCGTCGATGGGGGACGAGACATACAAAAATGCATAACCTGCTTTCGCTATAAACAAAACACATGGAACAACTAATGGGTAGGCTACCCATTAGTAGTTCCATGTGTTTTGTTTGTTTTTGCTACAGCAAGAGTGAGCAAGAGAAGATCATTTTCTAAAACGGGAACAGACTAAGCAGAACTCGTCCAACTAAGAACCACCCAGGGTCGGGGTAACAAATCCTACAAGGGATACATTACCCTATTCGCATGCATGACAACCAAAGCCATACACATCGAGATAGTACGCAGCTTATCAACAGAGGCATTCATAGCGGCCTACATAAGATTCGTTTCCAGGCGAGGGCTTTGTACAGATGTATTCTCTGATAACGAAACCTATTTTACAATACAAATTCCGTAATGAACAATATGTACAGTTCAGCTATTGCCACATTACCTGACGACGTAACAGCTATGCTAGCCAGTGATGAAACGACATGGTTTATCATACCACCTCATACCCCACACTTTGGCGAAATATGGGAAGCAAGAATAAAATCCGTGAAATTTCATCTTAAGAGAGTAATAGGAGATGCAACTCTAACATTCGAAGAAACAACCATTCTCACCACTCAAATCGAAGCTGTCTTCAATTCTCGGCCACTGCACTAACCAACGACGCAACGGATACAGAAGCGCTAACACCAGAGCACTTTCTTATTGGAGATGCTCTTAAGGTGTTGCCTGAAGCGGCTACCACCAACGTAGGATTAAGAACGAGATGGCACATGGTAGAAAAAATGGCGGAAGACATTTGGAAGCGATGGTCTTCTGAATACATTCACCAACTTCAACAAAGAAGCAAATCGAACAGCTCCCAGGCAAATTTGGCAATAAATGATCTGATATTGGTGAAGGATGATCAACTACCTGCAACACGATGGAAATCGGGACGGGTCACTGACACTCACGCCGTAAAGGATGAGTTAGTACGAATCGTAACAGTAAAATGTAAGGACGCGACCTACAAGCAGCCAATACCAAAGCAGTGCAAACTCTCTATAAAAACAACCACCGGGAAGGCCAGTGCAATTACAACTCAAGACAACAAGCCGGTATCTAGACAACAACCTCACCGTCGAGCCAAACCACAAAGAAAATGAACCACATAGCATCAGCCATCATTTCAGTGTGCTGCCTATTCGGTCTCGTGAGCACCAACATCGAAATAAGTCCGCTCAATGATACCATTGGGATACATTTCGAGGAATTGTGCGGACAAAATGGACATTAGTTGTTCAATACAATTTATTTTCCTACTGGGATAAAATTGACAAATTTAAAAGAGCCCACACAGAGGTACAATTCATTCGACAACACGTGCCGGTAGCCATTACTCTACTAGGACACGACATTCACGACCTCCACCATGTTTCAACGAAAGCTTGCAAATTCGCAGCCGAGTAACTCAAAACAATTTAATAATTGAAATCACTTTACCATTGTCGTTCGTGTGGGGCTATACACTAACATATGTAGTTCCAATTCCCAACATCAATCATAGAAGCACTCAGTCATAAATCATTAGCTCCACTGACTAAATAGCAATGTACAATCGGCGTGAACACTTCGCATTATTAACCAGAGAGCATCACAAATTATCAACACTCCCTCCAATCTAACGTCATGTGAGGTAGCGATATTACCACAAAAGAATGAACTGGACACCGTATGAGGCACTAGGTCAACAAAATCTAGTAATCGTCGGATCAAGTTTCACGCTGCCAACCAGTGGTTACCCAATGAAATCACAATCGATGTAATATGTGGGTCTAGAATCCAATCTTACACCATCGTAGGTTCCGGTATAGTGGAAATCGAATCCGGCTGCGTGCTCAGAGACTCTGACGTTCAGTGCTGTGGTCAAAAATAAAGCGAACGCAGTGGATCAATTGAATTTACTAACCACGCCCGAACAATTGGATTGGATGATCAGCTTGAATCATTGAAAAATGATGAACAGATTACCTTCCATTATCAGTGTGCTCATCATATCTACCATTACGCAATGATCCACATTTTATTTTGGAGTGCTGTACTGATAGGAGTCATCTCAGTTGCAAACAAATTAAGAGGAAAATGCATTGCAAACCACCGGCCACCGTCTTCTCTTGCGAGACCCAACGAATAGTTAACAGATGGGCGACATCAGTAAAGCCCGGGATCTCACCCGTGGTAAACCAAATAATCACTTAAACATACAAAATCTAGGCAGAGGCCGAATTTTCACAGCCAATGGATCTCAATTCTGGGGTTCGGATTATAAAAACCTGTTGCATGGTGTAATAGATTCTAAGACAGCAGTTTACTCGCCTCAATATATCCAAAATTCTCCACATTTTCTATTCTTGGGTTACCACAAGATTAACCACCGTCCAGATTATACATGTGCACTGCTGAAACAATTTGGTGCTTTAGCAAAAAGCAAAAAGCAAGCACAAAGACTCAACTTAATTCAAACCAAATTAAAACTGATATCAAAAAGACACACAAAAAGAGCGCAGACCGATTTAATTTGAGAACGTGACTTGTTATTTATGACGTAAGGCAGTCCGTTTTCGTGCGAACACATCTACAAAATTATGCTGAAAATAAATTTTGCGCGATACTTGCACCTCTATTTACGAGGGCGGATTGAAAATGAAGCTACCTAAGTAGGAAAACAAAATTGTTTTTGCCAAAAACCATTTATTTCTCAACATAGTCTCCATTTAGTTCGACACACTTGGTAAGACGATATTCCAACTTTTTTATACCATCTGAATAATACGATTTCGGGAACCCCTCAAAATACGCGTTAGTTTCGATAATCACTTCTTCGTCTGAGATGAATCTTTGTCCTGCGAGCCCATTTTTTCAAGTTTGGAAACATGGAAAAGTCACTAGGAGCTAAATCTGGACTATAAGGTGGATGATCAACCAATTCGAAGTGTATTTCACGTAATTTTAGCATCGTATCTAATGCTGTGTGAACCGATGTGTTGTCTTGAAGAAAGAGCACTTTTTTCTTCTTTGAATGTGGTCGTTTTTCCTTGATTACATCAACCAATTGATCCAATAATGCACGATAATACTTTCCTGTGATTGCGGATCCTTTCTTAAGATTTTCGATGAGCAATATTCCGTGTGCATCCCAAAATATAGTGGCCATAACCTTGCCAGTCGATTTCACTGCCTTTGCCTTCTTTGGAGCACTTCCACCAGCTTCCACCCATTGTTTCGATTGATTTTTGGTTTCAGGTGTGTAGTGGTGGACCCACGTTTCATCAACAGTAATTAATCGACGCCAAATTTTCAACAGGATTACGCTTTATCATGTCCAAACACCGCTGTGAAGTGGTCTGTCGAACTCGTTTTTGTTCGACACTGAGCAAACGCGGCACCAATCTTGCCGATAGCTTTTTCATTTACGCAAATGTTCATACAAAATGTTGAACACACGATCATATGATATGTTTACCATTTCAACAATCTCACGCAACTTGACTCTGCGATCATTCATAACGATATCGAGGATTTTCTTGATATTTTCTTCAGTAAATACCTCTTTTGGCCTTCCTGTTGATGGTATTGTTGCAGTGCTTCTTCGGCCGCGTTTAAATTCAGCAATCCAATATTTTACCGTGTAATCTGACGGAGCAGACTCACCGTAATGTTTATCGAGCTTTTCTTTTGTCTCTTTCGCCGTTTTCCCTTTCAAATAATAGTGTTTAATCACTGCACGAAATTCGTGTTTGTGCTGCCATCTAGCGCTAGGTAGTTTCATTTTCAATCCGCCCTCGTATTAGGAGTAAAATCACAAAATAATTAGCAATTTTTTACGGAAAATGTATGGAGCAGTTACAGCATGTAGCCGACCTTTTGGAGATGATGATTTTGGCTTTTGGTTCTAATTATTAAAATTTCTAACTGGTAATCCATTTTGTTAAGGTTAAAAATTAGGATTTCAATTATCTTCATTAAACATTAACGAAAACAAATAGTATCGACATTATTTAAATATCTTGAAATTCGAATATGATTGAGTATTTTCTACCTAAATCATTGAAGCTCATTCACATCTAGGTACAATTTACCTTTGATTTGGGAGTGACAACCAATCAAATACAAAATATAATCAGTGTCTTTAGTTACCTAGGTACATATCCTATAAAATTTGTGTCACTATAGATTAAAATTTTAATAATTAAAATACAACGACATTAATTTTAAAAACCCTAAACAAAAGAAATATTTAAATTTAATAAATCATTTTTGTGTTCATAAATCAAAATTTAAAAATTAAAATGAAATAATGTAAAGTTTAAATTTTCTTATCTTTACGGTACTAAAAGACAATGAGGATATCAAATAAAATAAAAATCCCAAATACGATTTGTTTGTGAGATTATGCAAGATTGTCAACTAGTGTTTTAAACAGGATTAATCTCTATACACAAAGCGAGATATTGCTTTTTTGGTTCATAAATTTCTATGGAATAATTAAATTGTAATTTAAGATTAAATAATAATCTTTTTAATTAAATTTGTTTATGTCATTCAAATCCTTTTCACACTGATCTTATTATCGTATATAACAAGAAGATGCCTTTTGATGTCGGTAAAAAAAAATTTTGAACGTGCGAGACGTAATATGAAATGAAAGCTCCCAAGTGAAAATCAAAATCAGTTTGCGGGAATAATGAAATTCTATAAATATTAATTTATTTATCTAAATTAAATTCGTCTTTATTTTTAACCATATACAAAGTTAAGAAAGGTGTGAAAATTGGTTACAATATATTCACTTCTATTCTGTCAAAAATACAATTTTTGCATCCCGCACCTACCAAATTTAGGTTTATGACACTTATGTGTGACAATACGTGCTTTTCACTTTTTTTTAATATACTAAGGTACTAGCAAATTTTGAAATGCAGTAATTTGATGCGAAAACATTATCTCATTAACTTCGATTGTAAATTGCTCTGAGTACGGCAGTTTTGAAGTCGAAAAGTGGTTTTGAAGTGCAAAGTTTAGTTTTAATAGTGAAATGCATTCTCACCAAGTAATTAAGGTAAAATTTATTAAATACATGTTGTTATTTAGTTAAATAATGAAGTTTTATAATGTGACATATATGTGCCCAAATGCAAACAATTGCAAAAACATTTTTTTCCCATTTCTATTGCATTTTGGCACAAAGCTGTCACACATTTACAGTTTAGCAATAAACAATGAGTAAAATTACTTTTGTCGAAAATAACCGTCGATTTTTGATTTCGAAAATGTTGTGGGGAGACAGTAGTGATGACGAAGATGACCAACAGCTTGATCAAGAAGACCAAGTCGCTGAATTTGACCCAAAATATCAGACTATACAAATATGTATAGTGTTGGCGTCTTCCCTGAGCAGCCCAGGTCCATATCATGAACAGAAAATGGTTTTCTATAATTCTTTTTGTAAGCGATTTTGTGAACTATAACTTCTATGATGCCGTGTGCCATTCTTAGAGATAATTCTAAGTGGTAACGTATATTGTCAGTTAGGCCTTCATTATGCCAATCTTCCCTGAGCAGCCCATTCCCATGTCATGAAAAGAAAATAGTTTTCTTTAATTGTTTTTGTAAGCAATTTTGTGATTTTACCAGGTAGACTTTAATTTCTCTGGTGCCAAGGAATTTCAGAGTTCCAAGTAACATGAAAATGAATTGTAATATTACAAATCTCAACAAAATGTTGTTTAAAAAAATTTCATTTTTACAAAATTTTATAAATATCGTTTTAAAAACTGCTGAGTATTATTTACTTTGACAAAATTGGTATAATTACAAAAACTTACAAAAAATCAATTAAGAATCCAATCAGCTACAAACTAAACTTATTTCTACACAATCTGTTTAGAAATGACCGATTTTAATTAAGAATTACACGTATATGCGTCATATTACAGATTTTTCCTAAAATAATCATATTCTACTTTCAACAATACAAACCAACTATGAACAGACTTGTTTAAGGTTTAGTCAAATCCATTTTGTCTATATTGGCCACCAAAATCAAAACCGAATTTTGTCAAAATCGTTCAAAAATTGACGAGTCTTATTTGGTCTGTTTTGGATTCCATAATTTAACCAAAAACTAAATTTAGAATCTTCATACATCAAACCAAGATTGTACCCAAAATGCTTAAAAACTAACTACCATCTTGGATATGAAAAGCCCGAATTTCAATTAGCGTGGCACCCGTTGGTCATAATCCAGAACACTCCTACAAAAAATTTACAATCCTGTTACCAGCACACAAACCGAATTTGAAAAAATCGTAAAATTTAAAATTTAAGATTTAACGACATTTTTGCGGTCAATTATTATTACCCTTTTCATGCACGCACACACCATTCATTCACGCTACAAGCTCCATGTCAACCTGTACACAGATATGAACAGTGAGCAATTCTGCGCTCCAACATAGAGGGTCATACATCTGTTTATTAACATGACTGACGCAATTGTCGAGAAGTATTTGCTTTTCCATCCTGCCTCTAGTGAGATTCGAAACCAGTACTAACTACTCAGTATTAACTACACACAGAATTTAACACAATAAAAAACAATTTCAAATTTCTCAATTCACATTATGATGGCCGAATTTTATGAAAATTATATGAAAATATGCTATTTTGGCCGAAATCACGTAAAAGTTGCTTATCGGCATCCGCATATATCTTCAAATTGATGTACGCGGAACGACAACTTGTAAATGACGGAAACGTATATGTCATAAAAATAGCAATGACATAGCTACATGTATCTAAAATGGCGGGAAATTTCCAAGTCAAAATACAATTGCTACCAGAGTTGATAATACAACGGGAAATATAACAAATCAATTAAAATCCATAATTCCAAAATTTGAGACATATTCAATTGCAATTGGCAAAAGTACACATGTATGCCCGTGCGCGAAGCCTAGAATACGCCGTGAATATACCGATCTACATTATAACATACAAATTCAATGACGTCTAGCCATAAATTATTAAAGCGATTCTTTGAATTGCGGGACGAGATCACCATTTTATTGGAATCAAAAAACTATGTAAGTGTATTATTACAAGTTGAACAATGGATAAAGAACCTGGCATCTCAGTTGACATTACAAATCATCTTAGTCAACTTAACATTAAACTGCAAGACAAACATCTTGTGGTTGCCATGTTATTCGACAATGTTAACGTGTTCAACCAAAAATTATTACTTTCGTTAAAAACAGCCTGCGAAAATTTATCTCATTTTGAATACTGGCGTTCATTACTTCAAAACTCATCGTGAATGAACTTTGCAGAGTATGCTAGTGTAGATGATTTCATATTGAAACAAAAATATAAAGAAATAGATTTACAAATTTCTATAACTATATATGTATCTGTTGCCCGATTTCCCAATGTTTAAAAAAACAATTACAAAATGTTTGCTTACCTATTCGACAAGCAAAATTTAATAACCATATAAAATATAATTTACTAAAATAATTATGATTACGTTGCGTCGAGGAGTAAAAATTCACGACGCCATTTTAAAAAGTATTTAATAGAATGAAACGTCGAAGACATGTCATACATGTTTCATTTAAAACATTGTCATGAAAGAAGAACGGCTTCTGACGTGTCTCACCCTTGTCGTCTAACGTTGACAGTTATTGGACAAGTCATTAAAGATACTAAAGTGTCATAAATTAGTCATTTAGTCAACATACCAACAGAAATCAATTCTTTTTTCATTTTCATTCACGTTTAGAGAAAAGCTTAAAAACTCATCCCAGTTTAGCTGCATTTCATTTTATTTTTCATAGTTTTCAACTTTGTATAAATTTGTTTTTTGGTGCGGCCGGTATTAATTACCTTTATGTCCCGCATCGCATTTTATATGTCTTTTTAATTTTACCTTCTATCGTAAAGACAACCAACTTTAGAAATTCCTGCACCGATTTACTTGAACAAAAGGTTCATTCCGATAAATTCTCAAAAGTAGCGTCGCACCCTACTCAAATTTTTAACTCGCAATTTAAAGCCTCTCTATACGATGACAGCTTTAGTTCGAAAGCAAGGGATCATTAAACTAGCATATTTGAAGATATTATGATAAAAATTAATGACACACCTAAATATAAATCTATAAATTTATTATTATCAACTAGAAATTCGGGAGCGCATAACGGTTATTTTGAAGTGGATCAAAGAAAACTAATTGGATTCAATAGGCCATTCCTTATACTTATCCGTATCAACTTAACCTTCACTCTGTACATTGGGGTTAAAACTACCCCAGACCTACAAAAATGTAAATAAAAAACTAATTACTAAAAATTATTGTAAACCCCATTTAGATATCCCTTCTTCAGTTATTGCATTTTTTATCGTTTGAATAGGGTCAAAAATTGCCCCATCTATTTCTATATAAAAGTCTGTACAAAACAACGCAAAACAAACTAAAATTATGCTGATGCCGTTTGTCTGTTTGTTAAAGTATTGTCCTTCGCTATCTGTACATTTTGTTTTGCTATCTACGCATCTCTATGGCAATACGTGTTTACCACGACGACCAAACCACGCGCCTTTGGACCTAAACCTAAACCATTAATCCAACCAATTTTGAGCTTCTTTGAAATTGGCCAAGTGTAGCCCCACCAAGGCATGCGCCGTTGACTGGAATAAGTGAAGGTGCAATCAAATAATCAATCAATCCGAGGGAGTCAGATCTGTCGAATAAGGCCGCTGTGGTAACTGAGTCCACCTCAACGTTTTGAAAGTGTCCTGGACGATGGGAGTGCAATGACATGAAGCATGCTGTCACGCTGCTATATTACTCATTCGTGTTTTCCGAGCAATGCCTAGTTCAGATTGATGTGTTATTGTGGGTAGCATTGCCCCCTGTTTCAGTAGCTCAGAGTACACGATTCCATTCTGGTCTCATCAAACGCAGAGCTATGTCTTCTTTCCGACGCGATTTGGCCGTGCCATCGATGTTGATGCTTCGCCAGATGAAAGCCACTACATTTTACGTTTGGGATTCTTAAAAAAGTTCCACTTCTCATCTCCAGTTACAATTCGATGCAGGAAGCTATTTGTTTCATACCGTGAAAGCAAAATTTCGCAAGTGGCTCTTCGATTTTCCATCTGTCTCTCAGTCAACTCATGAGAAGCCCATTTTCTCTCCTTTTGAATTTTCTCCATAACATGTAATCCTTGGCGAGTCGTGTTTAATGAGTCCACCAGTTGATCTTGAGTTTGCTATCATGTCCATCTAATAACGCTTGTCGCTCGGTGTCTTCAAATGTTCTTGGTTTTCCGGAGCGCTTCTTGTCCACAATATTGAAATTGCCACTTTTGAAGCGTTTAAAGCCATATTCACAGGTAGTTTTCGATGGTGCATGTTTGCCATAGGCCTAATGCAGAAAACTCTACATTTTCGTTATTAGAAAAAATATTTTTGCGTTAAGATATGTGCTGGTATAAGAACTGGTTATCGTTAACGACTGTCCGCGCTATAAACAAACCACAACTTCTGACATGACAACTAGATGTGTCACTAACACCATCTATGTGTAAAACCCGGAAATTTAGTTGCGCACCTGATACTTGCAAGCGAAAAAATATGAAGATATCCAATGCTAATGTTCTTCAACAAGTTAAATGCGGCGAATTTTGGGCATATAATTTGCATAAATTAGCAAACCAGCATCTCTAGGACTCATCGGTTTATTCAGAACGCAAAGAATTTCTCATGAAATTGACAATACAGCGGGTGGACAATAAAATCAAGAAACGACTTGTCACTCCCAGGACCTTGAAATAAAGCGTAAAAATCGCAATGAGTCAAATAGAATACAATGTTGAGGAATTAAATAGGACACAACATTGAAATTAGCACCAACCGCTCAAAACCAAGCTGACGAGTGCTGACGTCAAAACAAACGTAGCTTGCCACTTCTGGATGATTGCATTAATTTAGAAATAGTTGATGATGATATTGAACAACATGGAAAAGTTGATAACTCTTCTTTTCAATATTTGTAATAGCCAAAATTTATTGAATAAGTATCTTTTGTTACCTTGCACATTGAGTTTTTGTATTTTTAATAAATTAGAAGTAAAAATAATAATTTTTGTTATTGAAAATAGTTTTTAGTACAAAATACATTGGGTATTTTTTTTTACCCCAGGCAGAGATAATGTTTCACTTAACTATATATATAGAGACGGTTAAATTAGCTATGTTCAAAAGAAATGCGTGTTTCTGCAAGTCTACAGCACCATTTCCCAAACATGATAACAAAATTACGGATTACATGACTCAACATTCTACAAAGTTCAATACCACCTAAAATTGCTAAATAAATGGTCCGCTAAATGAACTAGAGCGCGAAACACTTACACACTCAGAAATGTTGTGATATTTTTCGATATATCCTTTGCATCTCGGCTTATACGAAGGAATCGTGTATCACTGTAGTGCAATAATTACATCGAAAGGAAATTTCAATATACCCCAAGGTTAATTATTGTTTGGCGAATTTAAAATAATTCGCTAAGATATTGTGTTGATACTTTGTATGTAAAGTCAAAATATTTTTAGTAGATTTTGTAGTATGGTCAGCAGTGCAGTTTTACGAGACATCTGAATTTTTTATTAGAGATTTTGAAATCTGGTAAAGTATAAAATATAATTCAACAGATTGTATTGATATTAAAATATGTAGATTTTAATTGGGGGGAAAATCTACAAATTTGCTTGAAACAAAAAAAGAAATGTTCGATATTATTTCAAAGCATTTTAATCGTACACTCAACTCAGTTACAGTTTCAATGTAGGTACAACCGCTTCAAAATTAGTCTTACGTTGCGTACATTTGATTTAAATGTCATTGGTTACATATTTTGATGCAGACTACAACGCTTTTGTTATGATGCAAAACTTATTTCTTGAAACGATGAACTTTTGTGCTGGAATCATATACGTAATTATTTGCGTCGCATGCAAATTTTATCTAGAGTGTGTAGTAACGGTCTCTAAAATTTAAGTAAGATTAACGAAATAGAGAATTTTGTAAAAATTGATGGTACTGTATTCAATCTAGCAGAAAATGTGTTTGAACTTCGAGCAACAGAAACCACAAATATAGGTTTAGGCTAATGTTGGAGTCGGTTCATATCCTAACGAATAGTTTGCATAGTTATATTGCAACTGGTATAATTCTTAAATTAATTTCAATATCCAAGGGTACCTATCAATGTCATCATCATGTCGGAAGATGTCTGATTGTCTTAATATCAAAAGTTAATATTAAAATTGCAGGATTCAAATGAACATGGACGCTGAAACTCGGGGTTTTAAAATCATAGATTTTCAAAATAACCGGAATTATATTACTGGAATTTTGGGCCGGTCCCTATTGAATACGCTTTATGTATGATTTGATACTAATGTCTAGTTTAAAGACTAGGCACAGGTAAATACTTTCTAAGCAGCTCACGTTTAAATCATATTGCAAATCGAATAAAAAAGTTGTCTCCAATACACAAATCTTTCAATTATATCTACTTTAAGTGGTGTAAGAAGTAAACAAAATGAAAAATTTATGTATAAAAGAAATTGGAAAGTTTATTCGTATCGAAATATTTATTCTGAGCTCTTTTCCAATATAAGCAACATTCGTATATACGGTTAGATGTAACGTAAGAAAATAAATAAAAAGATTTTTACTTATTATTTATTTATTTATTTTATAATATAAAATATATACATAAACCGTTCATTATTTTTAATGAAAATAATAAAATAAATAAAATGCAGAAATGGATCTTTTACTCCTTATTATTCTTATTCTTTTCTCTACTATATTCGTGCATAGTTGCTTATGGCTGTATCGATTTATAAAAAATGCTACTGGGGTAAAATTTTATAAAATGGTTAGGAGTGGTTACTGGCAGTGTACAATTTAAGTGCCAATTAAATAGATAAAGGAAACTTTAGTTATACTAGTACCACTACTTCTTTACAGTTTGACTCCGAGAGTTTAAGTGGCGTTACTGTTAATATACACAAAATAGCACACAAATATGTCTTGAACTAAGGTTTTTTATTTAATAAATAAAAGTAAATATTGCTCATTTCTTCATCTTTTATCTTTATATTTTTATCGTACCAGAGTTATTAATTGCATTTGCCTTCAGTTGAGCTATGTTGGTTGGGTTACCGCCTAATGTTGAACTAAATTTTGCAAAAATTTTATTTAAATTAAAACGAACAGGCAAAAGAGACAGGTAAGTATTTCTTTCATGCTACATATTTATACTCATCTAAAGCGTTTGTTGTCCTAATTTTAGGTTTAGTCCACATTTAAAAAGCACAACAATGTACATAATGGACCACAACAATTAATGTTCTTTTTCAAGATAAACAACACAAAAAATATTAATGTTGAATAAGATAAAGCTTGACTTAATGTTTTCTTTTGTTTTACTAAGAAATATATTTCGTGTGCTGGGCTACATTGTTCTATTATATTTACTAGTGCGGAGATACGAGTAGTTTAACGAAATTACAAAAAATTATATTACATTAAATTTATGGTTCTATAAATTTAAAAAAAAAATTATTCTAAGATACTGATAGCTGCGAATTGCACATGTTTTGTTTATGAAACCATTGTTTTATCTAGACATAAATAGTTTATTTTTCCTCAAGAACCACCTAGTTTCATAAAAAAGCAGTGTTTCAACAACAATTCATTTCTACTCTATCACGAAAATAAAGTAAAAATAATTCGTATAACGAGTCAGCCACTTAACCTAACACTAATGAACATATCGCTATTCGCTTTTTTTCCCTCGAAAGATTATAACTTAACTGTTGCTCTTATCAAAACGACATTGTTGTTGTTATCAACAATTCAAATAAATCAGTTAATTAATAGAAAATCAATACACAAGCCCAAATTCCAGCAAGGCACTGGCGATCGAAAAACAATGGAATAACCGAACGCTTGACCCACGTCCAGTTTCACTGATTAGGTTGGAATCTGCCTCAAGAGCCAGTCATTAAAGCAATGACTTTACAACAAAAAGCACTTTTTACCCCAGGTGGAACTCCAACAGCTCAGTTGGATGATCCACAGTCTAAAAAGCTGATAGACTGATAGAAATTTTGAAAACTCCTCTAATATGGATTTAAATTTATTATTGAGACATAAATTTAAATCTAATGCTGTTGTATACTCCGAAAGAGCCTTCTCAAAATCCTGCATGTTTGAAATCTAACAACAAAATTTAAAAGAAAATTTCTGGAAAATAAAGAAGAAACAAATGTTCGCACAAATTCTTATCGAGCCTGAACAGCTTACTTTGCCTGCACTTCCTTACTCTGGTAACTAGCACTCTTAAGCGATATTTAAATACTTATAAATTAATAAATAAACTTAACTTTCGAAACAATTAAATTTACACAGAATTCGGTTTAAACACATGAAATTGTTGTTTTTGTCAAATTGGATTTGTTGTTGTTGTCAATCCGTTTTAGTTGGAAATGAAAATTTAGCGACATTTAAATCCTTATAAAGTTCAATAATTTAAATAAATAAATTTATGTTTCGAAACAATTTAATTTACACAGAATTCTGTTGAACCAAATGAAATTGTTGTTTTTGTCAAATTGGCCTTGTTGTTGTTGTCAATATATTTACGTTGGAAATAGAAATTTATCGAGATGTAAATCCTTATAAATTTCAATAATTTAAATAAATAAATTTAAATTTCGAAACAATTTAATTTACACAGAATTCTGTTGAACCAAATGAAATTGTTGTTTTTGTCAAATTGGCCTTGTTGTTGTTGTCAATATATTTACGTTGGAAATGGAAATTTATCGAGATGTAAATCCTTATAAAGTTCAATAATTTAAATAAATAAATTTAAATTTCAAAATAATTTAGTTTACACAGAATTCTGTTTAAACAAATGAAATTGTTGTTTTTGTCAAATTGGATTTGTTGTTGTTGTCAATCCGTTTAAGTTGGAAATGAAAATTTAGCGACATTTAAATCCTTATAAAGTTCAATAATTTAAATAAATAAATTTAAGTTTCGAAACAATTTAATTTACACAGAATTCTGTTTAAACAAATGAAATTGTTGTTTTTGTCAAATTTGTCTTGTTGTTGTTGTCAATATATTTACGTTGGAAATGGAAATTTATCGAGATGTAAATCCTTATAAAGTTCAATAATTTAAATAAATAAATTTAAATTGCAAAATAATTTAGTTTACACAGAATTCTGTTTAAACAAATGCAATTGTTGTTTTTGTCAAAATTGTCTTGTTGTTGTTGTCAATATATTTACGTTGGAAATAGAAATTTATCGAGATGTAAATCCTTATAAAGTTCAATAATTTAAATAAATAAATTTAAAATTCGAAACAATTTAATTTACAAAGAATTCTGTTTAAACAAATGAAATTGTTGTTTTCGTCAAATTGGATTTGTTGTTGTTGTCAATCGATTTAATTTCAAAATGAAAAATTAGCGAGATTTAAATCCTTATAAAGTTCAATTATTTAAATAAATAAATTTAAATTTCGAAACAATTTAATTTACACAGAATTCTGTTTAAATAAATGAAATTGTTGTTTTTGTCAAATTGGATTTGTTGTTGTTGTCAATCCATTTAAGTTGGAAATGAAAATTTAGCGACATTTAAATCCTTATAAAGTTCAATAATTTAAATAAATAAATTTAAGTTTCGAAACAATTTAATTTACACAGAATTCTGTTTAAACAAATGAAATTGTTGTTTTTGTCAAATTTGTCTTGTTGTTGTTGTCAATATATTTACGTTGAAAATGGAAATTTATCGAGATGTAAATCCTTATAAAGTTCAATAATTTAAATAAATAAATTTAAATTTCAAAATAATTTAGTTTACACAGAATTCTGTTTAAACAAATGCAATTGTTGGTTTTGTCAAATTGGATTTGTTGTTGTTGTCAATCCATTTAAGTTGGAAATGAAAATTTAGCGACATTTAAATCCTTATAAAGTTCAATAATTTAAATAAATAAATTTAAGTTTCGAAACAATTTAATTTACACAGAATTCTGTTGAACCAAATGAAATTGTTGTTTTTGACACATTGGCCTTGTTGTTGTTGTCAATATATTTACGTTGGAAATGGAAATTTATCGAGATTTAAATCCTTATAAAGTTCAATAATTTAAATAAATAAATTTGAATTTCAAAATAATTTAGTTTAAACAGAATTCTGTTGAACCAAATGAAATTGTTGTTTTTGTCAAATTGGATTTGTTGTTGTTGTCAATATATTTACGTTGGAAATGGAAATTTATCGAGATTTAAATCCTTATAAAGTTCAATAATTTAAATAAATAAATTTAAATTTCAAAATAATTTAGTTTACACAGAATTCTGTTTAAACAAATGAAATTGTTGTTTTTGTCAAATTGGCCTTGTTGTTGTTGTCAATATATTTACGTTGGAAATGGAAATTTATCGAGATGTAAATCCTTATAAAGTTCAATAATTTAAATAAATAAATTTAAATTTCAAAATAATTTAGTTTAAACAGAATTCTGTTTAAACAAATGAAATTGTTGTTTTTGTCAAATTGGATTTGTTGTTGTTGTCAATCCATTTACTTTGGAAATGAGAATTTAGCGACATTTAAATCCTTATAAAGTTCAATAATTTAAATAAATAAATTTAAGTTTCGAAACAATTTAATTTACACAGAATTCTGTTGAACCAAATGAAATTGTTGTTTTTGTCAAATTGGATTTGGTGTTGTTGTCAATATATTTACGTTGGAAATGGAAATTTATCGAGATTTAAATCCTTATAAAGTTCAATAATTTAAATAAATAAATTTAAATTTCAAAATAATTTAGTTTACACAGAATTCTGTTTAAACAAATGAAATTGTTGTTTTTGTCAAATTGGATTTGTTGTTGTTGTCAATCCGTTTAAGTTGGAAATGAAAATTTAGCGACATTTAAATCCTTATAAAGTTCAATAATTTAAATAAATAAATTTAAGTTTCGAAACAATTTAATTTACACAGAATTCTGTTTAAACAAATGAAATTGTTGTTTTTGTCAAATTTGTCTTGTTGTTGTTGTCAATATATTTACGTTGGAAATGGAAATTTATCGAGATGTAAATCCTTATAAAGTTCAATAATTTAAATAAATAAATTTAAATTGCAAAATAATTTAGTTTACACAGAATTCTGTTTAAACAAATGCAATTGTTGGTTTTGTCAAATTGGATTTGTTGTTGTTGTCAATCCATTTAAGTTGGAAATGAAAATTTAGCGACATTTAAATCCTTATAAAGTTCAATAATTTAAATAAATAAATTTAAGTTTCGAAACAATTTAATTTACACAGAATTCTGTTGAACCAAATGAAATTGTTGTTTTTGTCAAATTGGATTTGGTGTTGTTGTCAATATATTTACGTTGGAAATGGAAATTTATCGAGATTTAAATCCTTATAAAGTTCAATAATTTAAATAAATAAATTTAAATTTCAAAATAATTTAGTTTACACAGAATTCTGTTTAAACAAATGCAATTGTTGTTTTTGTCAAAATTGTCTTGTTGTTGTTGTCAATATATTTACGTTGGAAATAGAAATTTATCGAGATGTAAATCCTTATAAAGTTCAATAATTTAAATAAATAAATTTAAGTTTCGAAACAATTTAATTTACACAGAATTCTGTTTAAACAAATGAAATTGTTGTTTTTGTCAAATTTGTCTTGTTGTTGTTGTCAATATATTTACGTTGGAAATGGAAATTTATCGAGATGTAAATCCTTATAAAGTTCAATAATTTAAATAAATAAATTTAAATTGCAAAATAATTTAGTTTACACAGAATTCTGTTTAAACAAATGCAATTGTTGGTTTTGTCAAATTGGATTTGTTGTTGTTGTCAATCCATTTAAGTTGGAAATGAAAATTTAGCGACATTTAAATCCTTATAAAGTTCAATAATTTAAATAAATAAATTTAAGTTTCGAAACAATTTAATTTACACAGAATTCTGTTGAACCAAATGAAATTGTTGTTTTTGACACATTGGCCTTGTTGTTGTTGTCAATATATTTACGTTGGAAATGGAAATTTATCGAGATTTAAATCCTTATAAAGTTCAATAATTTAAATAAATAAATTTGAATTTCAAAATAATTTAGTTTAAACAGAATTCTGTTGAACCAAATGAAATTGTTGTTTTTGTCAAATTGGATTTGTTGTTGTTGTCAATATATTTACGTTGGAAATGGAAATTTATCGAGATTTAAATCCTTATAAAGTTCAATAATTTAAATAAATAAATTTAAATTTCAAAATAATTTAGTTTACACAGAATTCTGTTTAAACAAATGAAATTGTTGTTTTTGTCAAATTGGCCTTGTTGTTGTTGTCAATATATTTACGTTGGAAATGGAAATTTATCGAGATGTAAATCCTTATAAAGTTCAATAATTTAAATAAATAAATTTAAATTTCAAAATAATTTAGTTTACACAGAATTCTGTTTAAACAAATGAAATTGTTGTTTTTGTCAAATTGGCCTTGTTGTTGTTGTCAATATATTTACGTTGGAAATGGAAATTTATCGAGATGTAAATCCTTATAAAGTTCAATAATTTAAATAAATAAATTTAAATTTCAAAATAATTTAGTTTAAACAGAATTCTGTTTAAACAAATGAAATTGTTGTTTTTGTCAAATTGGATTTGTTGTTGTTGTCAATCCATTTACTTTGGAAATGAGAATTTAGCGACATTTAAATCCTTATAAAGTTCAATAATTTAAATAAATAAATTTAAGTTTCGAAACAATTTAATTTACACAGAATTCTGTTGAACCAAATGAAATTGTTGTTTTTGTCAAATTGGATTTGGTGTTGTTGTCAATATATTTACGTTGGAAATGGAAATTTATCGAGATTTAAATCCTTATAAAGTTCAATAATTTAAATAAATAAATTTAAATTTCAAAATAATTTAGTTTACACAGAATTCTGTTTAAACAAATGAAATTGTTGTTTTTGTCAAATTGGATTTGTTGTTGTTGTCAATCCGTTTAAGTTGGAAATGAAAATTTAGCGACATTTAAATCCTTATAAAGTTCAATAATTTAAATAAATAAATTTAAGTTTCGAAACAATTTAATTTACACAGAATTCTGTTTAAACAAATGAAATTGTTGTTTTTGTCAAATTTGTCTTGTTGTTGTTGTCAATATATTTACGTTGGAAATGGAAATTTATCGAGATGTAAATCCTTATAAAGTTCAATAATTTAAATAAATAAATTTAAGTTTCGAAACAATTTAATTTACACAGAATTCTGTTGAACCAAATGAAATTGTTGTTTTTGTCAAATTGGATTTGGTGTTGTTGTCAATATATTTACGTTGGAAATGGAAATTTATCGAGATTTAAATCCTTATAAAGTTCAATAATTTAAATAAATAAATTTAAATTTCAAAATAATTTAGTTTACACAGAATTCTGTTTAAACAAATGCAATTGTTGTTTTTGTCAAAATTGTCTTGTTGTTGTTGTCAATATATTTACGTTGGAAATAGAAATTTATCGAGATGTAAATCCTTATAAAGTTCAATAATTTAAATAAATAAATTTAAAATTCGAAACAATTTAATTTACAAAGAATTCTGTTTAAACAAATGAAATTGTTGTTTTTGTCAAATTGGATTTGTTGTTGTTGTCAATCGATTTAATTTCAAAATGAAAAATTAGCGAGATGTAAATCCTTATAAAGTTCAATTATTTAAATAAATAAATTTAAATTTCGAAACAATTTAATTTACACAGAATTCTGTTTAAATAAATGAAATTGTTGTTTTTGTCAAATTGGATTTGTTGTTGTTGTCAATCCATTTAAGTTGGAAATGAAAATTTAGCGACATTTAAATCCTTATAAAGTTCAATAATTTAAATAAATAAATTTAAGTTTCGAAACAATTTAATTTACACAGAATTCTGTTTAAACAAATGAAATTGTTGTTTTTGTCAAATTTGTCTTGTTGTTGTTGTCAATATATTTACGTTGGAAATGGAAATTTATCGAGATGTAAATCCTTATAAAGTTCAATAATTTAAATAAATAAATTTAAATTGCAAAATAATTTAGTTTACACAGAATTCTGTTTAAACAAATGCAATTGTTGGTTTTGTCAAATTGGATTTGTTGTTGTTGTCAATCCATTAACTTTGGAAATGAGAATTTATTGAGATGTAAATCCTTATAAAGGTTAATAATTTAAATAAATAAATTTAAGTTTCGAAACAATTTAATTTACACAGAATTCTGTTGAACCAAATGAAATTGTTGTTTTTGACACATTGGCCTTGTTGTTGTTGTCAATATATTTACGTTGGAAATGGAAATTTATCGAGATTTAAATCCTTATAAAGTTCAATAATTTAAATAAATAAATTTGAATTTCAAAATAATTTAGTTTAAACAGAATTCTGTTGAACCAAATGAAATTGTTGTTTTTGTCAAATTGGATTTGTTGTTGTTGTCAATATATTTACGTTGGAAATGGAAATTTATCGAGATTTAAATCCTTATAAAGTTCAATAATTTAAATAAATAAATTTAAATTTCAAAATAATTTAGTTTACACAGAATTCTGTTTAAACAAATGAAATTGTTGTTTTTGTCAAATTGGCCTTGTTGTTGTTGTCAATATATTTACGTTGGAAATGGAAATTTATCGAGATGTAAATCCTTATAAAGTTCAATAATTTAAATAAATAAATTTAAATTTCAAAATAATTTAGTTTAAACAGAATTCTGTTTAAACAAATGAAATTGTTGTTTTTGTCAAATTGGATTTGTTGTTGTTGTCAATCCATTTACTTTGGAAATGAGAATTTAGCGACATTTAAATCCTTATAAAGTTCAATAATTTAAATAAATAAATTTAAGTTTCGAAACAATTTAATTTACACAGAATTCTGTTGAACCAAATGAAATTGTTGTTTTTGTCAAATTGGATTTGGTGTTGTTGTCAATATATTTACGTTGGAAATGGAAATTTATCGAGATTTAAATCCTTATAAAGTTCAATAATTTAAATAAATAAATTTAAATTTCAAAATAATTTAGTTTACACAGAATTCTGTTTAAACAAATGAAATTGTTGTTTTTGTCAAATTGGATTTGTTGTTGTTGTCAATCCGTTTAAGTTGGAAATGAAAATTTAGCGACATTTAAATCCTTATAAAGTTCAATAATTTAAATAAATAAATTTAAGTTTCGAAACAATTTAATTTACACAGAATTCTGTTTAAACAAATGAAATTGTTGTTTTTGTCAAATTTGTCTTGTTGTTGTTGTCAATATATTTACGTTGGAAATGGAAATTTATCGAGATGTAAATCCTTATAAAGTTCAATAATTTAAATAAATAAATTTAAATTGCAAAATAATTTAGTTTACACAGAATTCTGTTTAAACAAATGCAATTGTTGGTTTTGTCAAATTGGATTTGTTGTTGTTGTCAATCCATTTAAGTTGGAAATGAAAATTTAGCGACATTTAAATCCTTATAAAGTTCAATAATTTAAATAAATAAATTTAAGTTTCGAAACAATTTAATTTACACAGAATTCTGTTGAACCAAATGAAATTGTTGTTTTTGTCAAATTGGATTTGGTGTTGTTGTCAATATATTTACGTTGGAAATGGAAATTTATCGAGATTTAAATCCTTATAAAGTTCAATAATTTAAATAAATAAATTTAAATTTCAAAATAATTTAGTTTACACAGAATTCTGTTTAAACAAATGCAATTGTTGTTTTTGTCAAAATTGTCTTGTTGTTGTTGTCAATATATTTACGTTGGAAATAGAAATTTATCGAGATGTAAATCCTTATAAAGTTCAATAATTTAAATAAATAAATTTAAGTTTCGAAACAATTTAATTTACACAGAATTCTGTTTAAACAAATGAAATTGTTGTTTTTGTCAAATTTGTCTTGTTGTTGTTGTCAATATATTTACGTTGGAAATGGAAATTTATCGAGATGTAAATCCTTATAAAGTTCAATAATTTAAATAAATAAATTTAAATTGCAAAATAATTTAGTTTACACAGAATTCTGTTTAAACAAATGCAATTGTTGGTTTTGTCAAATTGGATTTGTTGTTGTTGTCAATCCATTTAAGTTGGAAATGAAAATTTAGCGACATTTAAATCCTTATAAAGTTCAATAATTTAAATAAATAAATTTAAGTTTCGAAACAATTTAATTTACACAGAATTCTGTTGAACCAAATGAAATTGTTGTTTTTGACACATTGGCCTTGTTGTTGTTGTCAATATATTTACGTTGGAAATGGAAATTTATCGAGATTTAAATCCTTATAAAGTTCAATAATTTAAATAAATAAATTTGAATTTCAAAATAATTTAGTTTAAACAGAATTCTGTTGAACCAAATGAAATTGTTGTTTTTGTCAAATTGGATTTGTTGTTGTTGTCAATATATTTACGTTGGAAATGGAAATTTATCGAGATTTAAATCCTTATAAAGTTCAATAATTTAAATAAATAAATTTAAATTTCAAAATAATTTAGTTTACACAGAATTCTGTTTAAACAAATGAAATTGTTGTTTTTGTCAAATTGGCCTTGTTGTTGTTGTCAATATATTTACGTTGGAAATGGAAATTTATCGAGATGTAAATCCTTATAAAGTTCAATAATTTAAATAAATAAATTTAAATTTCAAAATAATTTAGTTTACACAGAATTCTGTTTAAACAAATGAAATTGTTGTTTTTGTCAAATTGGCCTTGTTGTTGTTGTCAATATATTTACGTTGGAAATGGAAATTTATCGAGATGTAAATCCTTATAAAGTTCAATAATTTAAATAAATAAATTTAAATTTCAAAATAATTTAGTTTAAACAGAATTCTGTTTAAACAAATGAAATTGTTGTTTTTGTCAAATTGGATTTGTTGTTGTTGTCAATCCATTTACTTTGGAAATGAGAATTTAGCGACATTTAAATCCTTATAAAGTTCAATAATTTAAATAAATAAATTTAAGTTTCGAAACAATTTAATTTACACAGAATTCTGTTGAACCAAATGAAATTGTTGTTTTTGTCAAATTGGATTTGGTGTTGTTGTCAATATATTTACGTTGGAAATGGAAATTTATCGAGATTTAAATCCTTATAAAGTTCAATAATTTAAATAAATAAATTTAAATTTCAAAATAATTTAGTTTACACAGAATTCTGTTTAAACAAATGAAATTGTTGTTTTTGTCAAATTGGATTTGTTGTTGTTGTCAATCCGTTTAAGTTGGAAATGAAAATTTAGCGACATTTAAATCCTTATAAAGTTCAATAATTTAAATAAATAAATTTAAGTTTCGAAACAATTTAATTTACACAGAATTCTGTTTAAACAAATGAAATTGTTGTTTTTGTCAAATTTGTCTTGTTGTTGTTGTCAATATATTTACGTTGGAAATGGAAATTTATCGAGATGTAAATCCTTATAAAGTTCAATAATTTAAATAAATAAATTTAAGTTTCGAAACAATTTAATTTACACAGAATTCTGTTGAACCAAATGAAATTGTTGTTTTTGTCAAATTGGATTTGGTGTTGTTGTCAATATATTTACGTTGGAAATGGAAATTTATCGAGATTTAAATCCTTATAAAGTTCAATAATTTAAATAAATAAATTTAAATTTCAAAATAATTTAGTTTACACAGAATTCTGTTTAAACAAATGCAATTGTTGTTTTTGTCAAAATTGTCTTGTTGTTGTTGTCAATATATTTACGTTGGAAATAGAAATTTATCGAGATGTAAATCCTTATAAAGTTCAATAATTTAAATAAATAAATTTAAAATTCGAAACAATTTAATTTACAAAGAATTCTGTTTAAACAAATGAAATTGTTGTTTTTGTCAAATTGGATTTGTTGTTGTTGTCAATCGATTTAATTTCAAAATGAAAAATTAGCGAGATGTAAATCCTTATAAAGTTCAATTATTTAAATAAATAAATTTAAATTTCGAAACAATTTAATTTACACAGAATTCTGTTTAAATAAATGAAATTGTTGTTTTTGTCAAATTGGATTTGTTGTTGTTGTCAATCCATTTAAGTTGGAAATGAAAATTTAGCGACATTTAAATCCTTATAAAGTTCAATAATTTAAATAAATAAATTTAAGTTTCGAAACAATTTAATTTACACAGAATTCTGTTTAAACAAATGAAATTGTTGTTTTTGTCAAATTTGTCTTGTTGTTGTTGTCAATATATTTACGTTGGAAATGGAAATTTATCGAGATGTAAATCCTTATAAAGTTCAATAATTTAAATAAATAAATTTAAATTGCAAAATAATTTAGTTTACACAGAATTCTGTTTAAACAAATGCAATTGTTGGTTTTGTCAAATTGGATTTGTTGTTGTTGTCAATCCATTAACTTTGGAAATGAGAATTTATTGAGATGTAAATCCTTATAAAGGTTAATAATTTAAATAAATAAATTTAAGTTTCGAAACAATTTAATTTACACAGAATTCTGTTGAACCAAATGAAATTGTTGTTTTTGACACATTGGCCTTGTTGTTGTTGTCAATATATTTACGTTGGAAATGGAAATTTATCGAGATTTAAATCCTTATAAAGTTCAATAATTTAAATAAATAAATTTGAATTTCAAAATAATTTAGTTTAAACAGAATTCTGTTGAACCAAATGAAATTGTTGTTTTTGTCAAATTGGATTTGTTGTTGTTGTCAATATATTTACGTTGGAAATGGAAATTTATCGAGATTTAAATCCTTATAAAGTTCAATAATTTAAATAAATAAATTTAAATTTCAAAATAATTTAGTTTACACAGAATTCTGTTTAAACAAATGAAATTGTTGTTTTTGTCAAATTGGCCTTGTTGTTGTTGTCAATATATTTACGTTGGAAATGGAAATTTATCGAGATGTAAATCCTTATAAAGTTCAATAATTTAAATAAATAAATTTAAATTTCAAAATAATTTAGTTTAAACAGAATTCTGTTTAAACAAATGAAATTGTTGTTTTTGTCAAATTGGATTTGTTGTTGTTGTCAATCCATTTACTTTGGAAATGAGAATTTAGCGACATTTAAATCCTTATAAAGTTCAATAATTTAAATAAATAAATTTAAGTTTCGAAACAATTTAATTTACACAGAATTCTGTTGAACCAAATGAAATTGTTGTTTTTGTCAAATTGGATTTGGTGTTGTTGTCAATATATTTACGTTGGAAATGGAAATTTATCGAGATTTAAATCCTTATAAAGTTCAATAATTTAAATAAATAAATTTGAATTTCAAAATAATTTAGTTTACACAGAATTCTGTTTAAACAAATGAAATTGTTGTTTTTGTCAAATTGGACTTGTTGTTGTTGTCAATCCATTTACTTTGGAAATGAGAATTTAGCGACATTTAAATCCTTATAAAGTTCAATAATTTAAATAAATAAATTTAACTTTCGAAACAATTAAATTTCCACAGAATTACGTTTAAACACATGAAATTGTTGTTTTTGTCAAATTGGCCTTGTTGTTGTTGTCAATATATTTACGTTGGAAATATAAATTTATCGAGATGTAAATCCTTATAAAGTTCAATAATTTAAATAAATAAATTTAAATTTCAAAATAATTTAGTTTAAACAGAATTCTGTTTAAACAAATGAAATTGTTGTTTTTGACAAATTGGATTTGTTGTTGTTGTCAATATATTTACTTTGAAAATGAAAAATTAGCGAGATTTAAATCTTTATAAAGTTCAATAATTCAAATAAATAAATTTAAGTTTCGAAACAATTTAATTTACACAGAATTCTGTTTAAACAAATGAAATTGTTGTTTTTGTCAAATTGGATTTGTTGTTGTTGTCAATCCATTTACTTTGGAAATGAGAATTTAGCGACATTTAAATCCTTATAAAGGTTAATAATTTAAATAAATAAATTTAAGTTTCGAAACAATTTAATTTACACAGAATTCTGATTAAACAAATGAAATTGTTGTTTTTGTCAAATTGGATTTGTTGTTGTTGTCAATCCATTTACTTTGGAAATAGAAATTTATCGAGATGTAAATCCTTATAAAGTTCAATAATTTAAATAAATAAATTTAAATTTCAAAATAATTTAGTTTACACAGAATTCTGTTTAAACGAATGAAATTGTTGTTTTTGTCAAATTGGATTTGTTGTTGTTGTCAATATATTTACTTTGAAAATGAAAAATTAGCGAGATTTAAATCTTTATAAAGTTCAATAATTCAAATAAATAAATTTAAGTTTCGAAACAATTTAATTTACACAGAATTCTGTTTAACCAATTGAAATTGTTGTTTTTGTCAAATTGGCCTTGTTGTTGTTGTCATTGTTTGTATGGTGGAAATATAAATTTAGCGGGAATCAAATTTTTCTAAAGTTCAATAATTTAAATAAATAAATACATTTTTCGTCGGCACATTCTGAAATATTGGCATCGTTTTCTTCAAAAAAGTAAAAACCTATATTGATGTTTTTTGTTGGTAGTCACTCGTTCGGCATTTAACATCAAAGAATATTTTCTTAACGTTTGCATAGTCCGCTTTTACTATAATTACGTTTGTTTACATTTTTGTTTAAAGCAAAATCCCTTCTTCATACATAAATAAACAATTATAAATTTTACATTGTTTTCAACAACATTTCAGCAACATTTTTGGCGGAAGTATAGTCAAATTGGTAGTTCTTCTGGATTCAACTAGATTGTAAGTTTAATTTATTTTGGGACCAAATTCGAATCTTTGTGCAAAATGTGCGAAACACCCCTTCGACTGACAACTGTATTCAACGAATTGGCTTGTTGAAATGCTACGATTGTTTTCATTGGATACGGCCACTGCGGCGGTGATGTCTAATAATCGGTTTATTAGATTTCTAAGGTAGGTTGTTCTCAGGACTGTTGATTGTGTATTGAACCTATCTACAATTCGCATAATAGCCCACCGACTAGGTGTATTTTAGTTTTTTTGGGTGCAAAATATTTTCATTTCCAAAATTAGATACTATAGTTCGCAATACAGTTGCACTAATCGTATTCTATCTGCATCTTTAATCTTATTCATTTAAAAAAATATATATCGTTAAAAATATAATAAATTCACATTTGCTTTTAAAGCAACATTCGTACACCACCCTGTACTTGTGATTTCATAATTGTTTTGCATATTCTTTTATATTTTACTTCACGATGGTTCTTTACATGTACATCATTGAATGTTACGACGAAGCTATGGTTAGGCTTGTCGTTAAACCAAATCTGGTCCAGTACGAGGCCACTAGATTCAAACAATTTGAAAATCATGTCATTTTAGTTCAAAATCAATTGTGTTTTGTTGTTAGTGAACCTTATTAAATGATTTATCTAGTAGACTTGTTTCATTGAAAATCTACAAAAACGTTTCGTACAGCAAATATACGAGTATACCCAAAATGTAAAACTGATATGAAAAATGTTTGCAATAAATGGCATGACACAAGCAACATGCCCCTTTCATGTTTAAAACATTCATGCATTGTTTTTGATAAGCAAAATAGTCAAAACAATAATAATTCAAAATTGGTTATTCCTAAAACATTGTCAACACAAAATCTCTACAAAAATTTTGACTTAGTAAAGGAGTAGAGGTAGAGTAGAGCGATGGTAAGGGACACAAACAGATTCAGTTAAATAAAAAACTTTGAAAAATTCATTTTGATGTTGTTCTGCAATAAGAGGGTAAATAATTTTATTTCCTCCTTATATACGAGAATTTTTCTACAGAAAATTAAAGCAGGAGATATAGGAAATAAACAGATGTGATTGTTGAAGTGAATAATCGGTTAAAATAAGTATAATATTTTCAAGATGGTATATAACTTGAAAATGTTATGTCGGTATCAAAATGTGAGATGAGCTTTTTGAATTGGGATACGAGTTCTCTGCAAATTTGTACAAATGATGATAACATTTAAATAACAATAACAATAATACGTTGATGAACGAAAAATTGGTATAAAGATATAGTTGAGCTTTAGAATATACACAGCGCACCAACAAAAATTTCGTTCTTATTAAATAGATCGTAAAATTATGTTGCAATAAATCTATGTCAAATCATGTGCTGTCTATCATAATTTACACACACACACACACACAAAATTATTATGTAGAGTTTTGTTGTGAAATGAGATGAAAAATCCCAACAATATCTGTTATGTACTGTGCTCTCTTACAGCTACGTACCACATTAGAAAATTTATTCAAATGGGAATAAATTATAAAGTGAATTTATGAGTGTACGAAAGTGCTCTGTGTGTTATATGAATTTGATGTTTTAAATAACAGAAAGCAGCGAATTTATATGCTTATCCCATAACGTGTACAATATGATATCAGACTGTGGTTGGAGACGCCTTTTAAATGTATGTATACAATGATGAACTATTATTATTAATAAAATTGTTATAATACGAACATGTTTGATGTCTGGTTTATTTCAATTCCCAATAGTATGTTGCCTTCATTAGAATGCAAAACGAGCGTTCAGACTTGTGTTTATGACTTTTAAGCAAATCGAATAACTTTTTTGCACTTTGTGTGTTGCAATCATCCAATGATATTTGTTCTTATGCTGCGTGCTAGAAAATACACATTTGTTTGTCACACCGTTTAAATTAAATTAAACCACATATGTGTGGTACCCCGATAATTCACCGAAAACCGAAACACACCGTGACATTCCCAAATTCCAATTTAATTGACTGTTTATGATTTACTTTTATTTAAATTATTGCTTTCAATTCAGTTCGTTCGTTTTTCAACGTCTGTCTTTCCGCTATCTATAGTACGTGTAGGCCACCGCCTCGACGCACAATCACAAAATGTCAAAGACGGTCAAACCGCACTGATCAAGAACATTTAGATGATAATGAACGAGTCACAACTTCTCAAGGGCGAGTCGAATAATTGGCAGATCAGCGGGAAGAAAAACTTGAGGTCTCTCGAGTAGAAGCAAGACGAAGAACAGCAGATTCGTCCCAAATGCAAAATGCAATATCTGAATTGATTTTGCATTCGAACCGAATATTCATGTAAATTCGTTCAAACCGGAAAAATGGATAAAGTTTGTTTGCATTTCACAGTAATAAAATTTAAAGAAGAAGCTCCGGGAATGTGCTGCGTGAGTGGAAACGTCAAGCTACCTTAACCTGAGCAAACCAAAAGAACTATTGAAAAGTTTGTTAAACTGAATTACTGATGATTCAAATCGTTCCCTCACAAACATAAGAAAATAAAATTCCTGTATGCATATGACATCTTTTGGGACTAAGATTATAGCAAAGCACTTATGTCGACAGGTTGACGCACACAACAATAAATTCTTACGTACTCCTTAGATAAAGGCAAGGGTTTAATGCCCAAACGAGGCTATAGTGGCAAATGTCTACGTAAACTGCAAAGAACTGATCTACGTAAACTGTACTGATCTGAAAATACTCCAAATGAAATCTGTCACAATACACCTATATCGTTCTAACGGTTGCCCTTTCTCCACTTTAGTAAAACAGGAATATGATGTAAAAAAATTTCATGAGAAGTTTATTTCAATTTAATACATTTCGGCCTCGTTAAGTTACGCAACTAAATTAGCATATTTGCGACACAAAATTTTCTATATTTTGAACGATTTTAACATCCTACCCTCTACTCAGTGTGAAATTCATTATTTTTGTTACCTTTTCGCATTTCAAATTAACGTTTTATTACGACAATTAATTAGGCAAATTTCTAGATAACTGAATCGGAAAATTAATTCACTTCCAAATCCAATATATAAAATTGTTGTCGCATAAACATCTTTAAGATAAACGCAAGGACATTCAAAGAGATGTATAAAATTTCCGGTGCATTTTCCATTTTGAATTAATTTGAAATTACGACACGCACCATATAAACCAAATCAGGTACGATACACCATTTTTAATGGTGTTATGTACGTTGAACACAAGAAATAGAATTTTTCCGTGTTTGGGATGCGCAAAAGGAAATTATTTTGTTTCTCGGTTTTTCTACCTGGCGTATTTTCCTTCGAAAATAATTTATCTCCGTTATTAATTCTATTTCTACTACTAAATCGGTTCTATTTATATATCGCGCGGTGTATTAGATTTCTTATTTATAGTATTTTTAGAGGCTATATACGATTCTGACTTTAATTTTAAAGATAAGGAATGATTAAGTGCGGGAATTTTCTTTGCGTTTCCCTCCCGGTGAATTATTTTTGTTTTGTTTTTTATTATCAAGGGTGGATTATATTGAGTGGTTGGAACGAGATATATAGCTGCAAGAAAAATATATTTTTTGTTTGGTTTGGTTTTGGCTGATTAATCTTGTACCATTTAATATGATCATACGGATTATAAGAAATTTAACGATTTGAGCATAAACTACGTAGTCAGTTAATAGTGCAAGATTTTTGAGCGATAACATAATATAAAAATTTTTGTAAATGGTAGTGGATGTGTTTTGCTCCTGAGACGGAACATACTTAATGAGCCTCGATAAAATCAATAGATTTATCCATAATGTGTTTATACAAACAATTATTTATTATCATTAAGGACCAATACCTCCAATCATCTAAAATTAGAATTTTACAGGAGACACTAAAAACTTAATATCTTTTAAAATATTTCGTTCACTGATAAAAGTTTTTCTTCGAAATGTTGGATTTTATATTTGTATTAAATTGTTAAATGAGCTTGTATATTATAAAGTTTAATTAGCAGTATTTAGCTCAACAATTTTATAATTATCTCTATTAGTTCTTTAGTTTTCGGAACCTTTTCGATTCCATATTTTCCCCTAATAATATTTTCTATACAAAATAGTTAGTCGTCTACTTGACCTTGGTTTGTTGAGAAGTATATAACCCGTTTAATTGTACTGCTGAGCAGGAGCGTTTGTTCAGCGTGAATGTAACATGAATTAATTTTTTTCGTTTACTTTTATTCGCCGGATCTTGAGCCAATCCTAAATTTTGCTCAGATGACTTCTCTTGAGGCTGTTTGCGGGTTTTCGTGTGATACCAGGATGGCTATGTATCATCAGCAAATGTTGATATCAAAGGCGTACGCAGGGGGGGGGGGGTACTGGGGCTTTAACACCCCCCCCCCCCATGATTCCAATAACAATAGAAAAAAGTAAATTAATAAATGGATCATTTTATTAAATAAAACTTATTAATAAAAATTTGTGTCGTATATAACATGCAGTTACGCACACGTCAGGGTTGCCAATTTAGCACTTTCAGTGCTAGATCTAGCACTATTTGAAAATATTTAGCAGCTTAAAAATTACATTTGCACCTTAGTGCAATTTGGCACTATTTTAATTTTTTTAGCACTCATTCTAGCACTTTCAAAAAATTCTGGCACTCGCAATCGACCTAACTTCAATACCATTGTTTTACTTCTACTCCATTCCTTTAGGCTATATAAATTTTCTCTACTACAAAATTTCTAATGCATAGAAACAAAAAAGAGAGATAAATAGATAAAACAGAATATACTAGGACTAGAGAACAGATCATTTTACTTTTATATTTTCTAGTTTTGTACGTTGTGAGCAGAGAGAGAATATGAATATTGTAAAATTTTCAACAATTCATTCTAACATAGTCATTGTAACGAATATTTATATTTTGTGAACATGAATAAGAGAAGAGAAAATTAAAAAATCCTATTTTAACAAATTACTTTCTTAAAAAATCTAAAAAAAGGGATTTAGAAAGAACAGACTGTGTTGATCAGGTTGCTCCTGTTCATGGTACAAGTGATATTGCTGCACCTTTTTTAAGTGGTTGTGAGTCTCCATTAGACTCAGATGTAAATATTAATGACATTAGTAATTTTAATGGAAGAGAGCAATACAACGATGAAAAAAGATTGTTTTTGTTAAAAAACGTTTGGTATCCCGACGACAAATTTGTATTTCCACTTAGTGGAAAACGTAATTTGAAGTTTCAATACAGCTGGTTTGGCAGGTGGAAATGGTTAGTATACTCAAAACGTTTTGATGTCGCTGTTTGTAAGTTTTGTGTATTATTTTCTGCGAATTATGGTGGTGGTGTTGGACATCAGCCGTTAGGAAAACTTGCCAAAACTGAGAAAGCAGACTTGTCAAAACTGGACAGATGCTATAGAAAATTTCAAAAAACATCAGGAAACTGAGTACCATAAAACAGCCGTTCTTCACGCACAAAATCGTAAAGCAATTTCCGAGCATAGAATGGAACCTGTAGTGTTGGCATTGGACTCCGCTCTAAAAAAACAAATACTAGAAAATCGGAGTAGAATATCTCCAATCATAGAGACTATACTTTTTTGCGGTTGTCAGGGTTTGCCTTTAAGAGGACATAGAGACTCTGGTACTTTAAAATTAGATAATCCAGAGGAAAATGATGGAAATTTTCGAGCACTTTTACGTTTTAGAGTCCAATGTGGAGATGAAACATTTAAAAATCATCTAGAGGTTTCAAGAAAAAATGCAACTTATTTGAGTCCAAGAATTCAAAACGAAATTATAAGTGCATGCAACATAATCGTTGTTCGTTCAATTGTTGCCAAAATAAATAGTGCGAAATCATTTTCGATTTTGGCTGACGAGACTACTGATATAGCTGGTATTGAACAATTTTCATTATGCTTTCGATATATAGATGCCAATTCGAATAACATCAGAGAAGATTTTTTACAGTTTGTACCTGTTACTGATGTGACTGGTAAGGGTCTAGCAAATGTTTTAATACAAACTATGCGTAATCTGGAAATAGATTCAAAATTCATGATTGGACAAGGTTATGATGGAGCTTCGGCAATGAGTGGACGATTTCATGGGGCACAAAAATATGTAAGCGATGAACATCAGCTAGCTTTATATGTACACTGTGCATCTCATAGTTTAAACCTCGCTATTTCTGATGCTTATGAAATTTCATGTATAGGATCACTCGGAAGTGTATACAATTTCTTTAACACCCCAAAGCGCAAAGCCGTGCTAAAAAATTGTATAGACAAAACGGCACCTGAATCAACAGCAACGCGACTCAAACAAATATGTCCCACACGATGGATTCAACGGCACGAGTCTGTCCTAGTATTTCTAGAGCCTCAAAAAGCTGCAATCTTTGCGATGGAAATTATTTCTGAGTGGGATGACAAAACAACTTCTTCTTCTGCGATTCAGCTTCTATCTGTTATTAGGAGTACTGAATTTCAAGTATCTCTTCATGTGCTTGCTAAGGTTTTTGGTATAACCCTGCCACTTAGTCGTTCACTACAAACAATTAATCTGGATCTGGCCGCTGCAATCGAACTGGCAAAAGATGTTGAAGATGTGCTAGATGAAATACGACGCGAAACAGAAATGCAATTTAATGCAATTTTCAGTGACGTCAAGAAAATATATGACCAGCTTAATGTAGAAATACGAATTCCTCGTCTAGCCGGGAGACAAATTCATCGCTGCAACATTGCAGTTGAAAATCCTGAAGAGTATTATCGTATTGCTATCTTTATACCTTTTCTAGATTCTACAAAGATGCAAGTTCACGACCGGTTTCTGAAACATAAAAATATACTGCAAAGTTTTATGTGTCTTTTGCCAAATGAACAAAATTTTTCATTGGAGCACGAAAAATCTGCAAAAATCCTTTTGGAAAAATATAAAAGTATTACGAACTGCAGCAAAGTTGAGGGCATTGGTGAACTGAAGCTATGGTGGCGCCATGCTATAATTTCTTCGAATACACCAAAAAATGCTCATATTGCATTTTTATCATGCGACGAATTAATTTTCCCAACTGTTCGAAAATTACTTCAAATATTTGTAACACTACCGGTTACAACATCAAGCAGTGAACGATCTTTTTCAACATTGAGACGACTCAAAACGTATTTACGCAACACAACGAATGAAGATAGGCTAAATGGATTAGCGTTACTTAATATTCATCGTAATGTCGCGGTTTCTGTTGATGCAGTTCTAGATGAACTAGCAAAAAGTTCACGTAAATTAGAAATTCGGTTGTAGTAGGTAATTATGATAAGAAAAAATCTTTGAACTTCAGTCTTAACTTCTATTGCTCTTTAATTGTCTTTTGCTGAAGCTGCCATTTTTATTGTATTTTATAAGCAGAAATATATAATTTTTAATATATAAATTTTTTTTTTAATAGTTAAGTTCTTTCTTGTATAGTTTATGTTTTTATAGTGATATAAAATAAAATATAATATATATTTATGATATAATATATATTTATTTATATATTTATTTCTAAATTATGTTTTCTGCAACCCCCGCCCCCCCCCCCCCCCATAGCTTCATCCTGCGGTTGATATTATTACATTGTCGGTAATAGGTAAGTCTGCCGTGTACAACAAGTAGAAAATAGGTCCCAGAACGCTTCCTTGTCAGACTCCTGCGCGTATATCAGTTAGAGAAGTTGTTGCACCATTTCGTTGGACCATGTATTGCCTTTCGAGGAGATAGTTTGCCAGAACTGAGTGAATATTCTTCTGCTTTAAGTTTATATATTAGTTCATCGTGCCAAACTTCGTCAAATACTTGTGCTATATTCATGAAGACAGCACAACAGTATTGCTTTGGCTCATAGGTCTGTCTGATTGCATTTACAGTTCTATGCACTTGCTCTATGATACCATATGCTGGTTTCGGAACCCAAATTGATGGTCTGGAATGATTTGCCTTTCTTCTAATACTGGTTTCAGTTTTGTTATTAACATTTTTTCAAACAGCTCTGAGATTGTAGAAAGCACGCTCATTGGACGTTAAAACGAGCTTTCAATTTCGTTTTTCCCAGGCTTATGTATCATTGTGATCAAGGATATCTTCCACATTTGAGAAATATGACTAGTTCGCATGATCGCATTAAAACTGCAGGTTATTATTTTTATGCATTTGTCTGGTAATGCGCCCTTATCATTTTTTGCAGTAATAAGGTTATATCCTGGCACCTTTTTCGGGCTAATGCAAGTTTTGATTGTGTTCTTAACTTTCTTCCATTCAAACTTTATAGGTTTAAAGGATGAAACCTCATCCATCTGGTGAGGCAGCTGGATATTATGTGATAGTTTATTAATGTTTAAGCTGATATTTTCAGTGTCTCTTTTAGCTTTTCTGCAGCCACATCAACGCCTGTTGGTGTTTTTAGCGGGATAACAAGATGATAATTTTCTTCGACTAGGCTCCTATATTGGCTCCAATCAGTTCGTTTGTTTGTCAGACGTTTCGGTGTTTCTGATTTTAAGACAACAGCTCTATATGTTACTGTTGTTATCGGTGAATCATCAGACGACAGATCATAGCTATCGGTGGCCTTTGGTTAAGCAGAAATCAATTAGACCTGGTTTACTTTCTTTTTATCCGTGGGCCTGTAAGTAGAATGACCGGTAGATAAAAAAAATCCAGGGACTGTTCCTTTATAGCTTCATAAAGTTGTTTGCCTTTGGACGTTGTTAGTCTTGAACCCCATTGAGTATGTTTGGCGTTGTAATCACCTCCCTAGAGAAATTTATTACCCAGCTGACCAAAATAATCACAATTTGCAATTTTTTATAGCGTGCTTTGGAGGGCACACTGCTGATATCACACAGTTTCTAGACCATTCCTGAAGACAGATGCTCATTGATTGGATGTGATTTTTCTCATATTTCATACGCTCATAATGGTTTAGTCTTCTCTTAATCAATACAACAGTGCAGCCACCGTGTGCTTTGCCATCCGGATGGTTAGTGTCATAAATAGAGTACCCATTAATTTTGAAGTAGTTCTTGTTGGTGAAGCGTGTTTCAGATATAAACATTATGTCATTATTGTGCTCAATGAGAAATGATTGAACCTCCGCTCTATGCTGCGCTAGGCCGTTTGCATTCCATATTGAGGAGAGTCATTTTTGATTTTTAACAACTATCTTCATCCATGAACCCTTACATCATACCAGATAGCTTGTTTAAAGCTGATGAGATGTTTCCTTCCTCACTTGCCTCCACTTTTGGAACAGCATCCTTAAGCACACTTGCGTACGAAACCCCGTGATGCATACTACCGTTTCCATTTATATTCTAGTTTCCACTTTGAACTTTAGCTTCTGAATGTAATTTAAGCAATCGTTGCTCAGCTCGCTTTCTAGGATTAAATCTCCTTTTCAATTCAATATGAGCTGAGCAACCTCTATAATTCGCTGTGTGGTTTCCGACATAATGGAATGATGCAATGTTTTGACATTTTGGTATGGAATTTAATCGCACATACAACTTACTGAGATGCTTTCGCAACTGAGTATCTTCAGCAGCTGGTTAGGCTAGTTCCTCTTTCATATTATCTTGCTCGTATTTTTAAAGTTGGTTAGAAGTAGAAAAAAGGTCCCGCACTTAATGCCGTTGTGGACAAACCGAATGATTCTATACCAATTCACAATTGTAACGGTATGAGCACAACAAACAAACGGTATGAGCTAGTAAGTAGTAAAGATAACTCTGTGGTTAAGAAACTGGAACCTGGCAACATCAAAGGTTAGAAAACTAACTGCAAATATAGAATTTTTCATCATTCACGTTCATGGCAATCGTTACACAAGGGGACTGAGCAAGCTTGGAGTATAGTGATTAAAACGGTCTTTCCCCATAAGAATAGGGACCAGAAGTCTGCACTAGTCGATGAACTCCAAATGTGAACCCACTTTAGGATGAGTGGGAACCCACACGTCCTTGACTTAATTATTTAAAGAGAGACGGCTAGTAGAATGTTTATTATCCTTGGGCAATACGGTGTAAGTCAGTCATGTGAAGACAGTCAAGCCACTCTCGATGGGTACCACCACTGAAAAAGAATTATCGAAGTCAAATGATTTATGGAATTGATGATCTAAAGAGATATAAAAAAAATAATATTCATCTTCTAATCAAGCAGAGATTGTTCAACGCAGAAACACACCTCAGGTTAAAAGCTTCGAAACAAGTAATTCGCAGAATACCAGGCTGCAAGGAATGCTAGAATAAAAGGGTCTGCAATGATGCTATGTTTCTATGTATATGCCACTAAACAACCGAATCGTAAGACAGAAAAAATTAAACCACCATCTAAATAAATTTAGAATTTTGGAAACAAATCCCAGCAACATTTGAGGCTTTTTGATGTTAATTTTAACGTATTTGCAAAACCCAGTATTGACCAAACATCGTTGAGTGGATTAGATCCAGTCTCCTTCAAAGTTCCAAAGATTAACCTCAAGGAGATGTTTTGTCGCTATAACTATCATGGCTGTAGCCATCTCACTTTTCTACTCAGAACTGTGCTAATACCCAAAAATCTGACCAGTGGCCTCTCTGTAACACCTGAGCATAAAATTTAAACGAATTTCTGGATAACACCCCAAGTTGGGTGAATATCAGGAGCATGAACTACCTTCTAAGTATTCTAAATTTCGGCTCATTAAAACTTAAAATTGGGTGAAAAGGCGCTTTTTGCTTGAAAATGACGTAAATAAAATTTGATCGCTTTTGGTTAACCCGAAGGGAGGTTTAAAGGGGAAAAATGGTGTTACGGAAAAAATAGCGATAAATAAAAAATGGGAACTATGCTAGCGTAAAATTAGAGCCCTAAGAGTATAGGTACTTAAATTCTAATTGAGCTCGCATATCTAAAATGATATTCTAGTGGTTTACAAGAAATTTTGATTTTCATAAAATTCTTATCTCAAAACTTTCACCGATCGGTGAACCTACCACTATAATATTTGGGTAGACCCATATGTGCACTCTACTTTTACTAACCTGATTAAAATTCTAATGAATCTCGCATAACGAAAAAACTACACTCTTGTGATGAACGGTATTTCTTCAAGTTTGCCGTTATGTGAAAATTTTAAGATTTGAGTTTTCTGATAATCAAAATTTCTTCTAAATACCGTTATTTTCAAGAATGTCGTTTCACATACGAGAGCTCCATTAGAATTTGATTCGGATTTAAGTATAGTACACATAAACATCTACCAAAGATCTGTGAAAAAATAAAGATACGTAACGTCCGTTCCATTCACACGTCGCGTATACTGCCTTTATATTTTTTTTGGACACCGTGTATATCATTGCTGTGTGCCTTAACGATTAATGGACACAATTAATTTTACCATTTAGATTATTGTTACGCCTGCGCTGTTGGCATCTTGATGGCCACCTTCGGCGATTTGATATTAGTGTTGTGACTTGCATTATTGCATACTTTTATTGTGCTAGCAGAATTTTTTTGATTTTTTGTACAGCATAGATAGACTGAATTTTTTTTGTTGATTGGGATTTGGAAAAATAAATCTTCTGGAAAAAGAAAAACCAAAAAAAACATATAATTATTCAAGTATAGTGGTAGCTTTTGAAAACTATTTTCGGTCTAAGGCAGTTTTCCGGTTAAGTTTTTGGCTAAGTTTGAATTTTTGTATCATTTCCATACCTACTTGACTTGTTCAATTTTAATTTTTGCCTAAATTAACTAGTTACATTCATAAATTAATTAATTTTTTTGTTTCCTTTCTTTTAGCAAATATATACCGTTTTGGCTTCATGTGCCGTGCCCCGAATGCAGGAAAGCGCTTTTCTTCGTTCGTGGATTCAAGGTAACAAGGTTAAATCTACATTTTGTTTGAATTAAAATTTTCTGCTAAATTTCTTTATGTTTAAACTGACTCTGATGACTCTGATTTGTAACAGCATTATGAGCGAGTGAGTGGAGATCGACTAGAGTGATTTGATGGAATGAAGTAAGTGCTAGAAGGGAGTGTCAAAGTCTTTATTTTCATTTATTTTCTCTTTTTCTTCTGCACGGGTTTCTTATGTGACCCGGAACATCTCAACCAGTGTACAACTCCACGACTATTATTACCTCCACCACTGAGCTATCATCATTTGTTTTTTTGTGTAAAATACATTTTTTTTTTGCTAACGTTAGCCGACCTTAAGGGCTAGCGCAACAATTTATTCATGCTGGACTAAACTTGACCATTTCATAACCAATCCATATAAATTTAGGTTCTCGATTTTTTTTGAATTGAAGAATAAAGTTTAGATCCAAATTTTCATCTGTGCATTCTACAGGCTTAAAATGATTTTTGAGTTGCAAAGAACTCGGCTAATTCTTAATTAATAATTTTAAAATTTGCATCACAGGTCTATATTGTAATTCTTAACACTTCTATTCTGAACAAGGTTTTGAAATGAATCAATGATAGGCGTCTTCTCGTCCACTTCTCTAGTTGTGTAGAGTTGCATTTAAACTTTTTATTGGAAACTTAGGAATCGAATAAGAAAAATAAAAGTGATTATCATTTATAACTCTCTACGAAATATTAGCTTGGGTCATACTGAGACTAAATGGGAAATTATTTATTATGGGAAATGACTTATATGCCGCAAAAAAACAAACAATGATAGTGAAAATTCTGACTTATAAATTTTCAGAAAATTTCCCATGTGTTCTCAGTATGACCTAAGCTATCAGAAAAACAACCGTACACAGCTGTTATCTGTGAGAGTTTTTGAGATATTAGTGATGTAACGTGTTTTTTTTGGTGACAATGAAACAAAGAATTTTCTTATTTCAAATGAACTTTATTAAACCAAGTATGTGCCATTTCGATCGATGACGTTTTGCCTTTTTTCTGGTAGAGCCATGATCCCATCAGTGTAGAAATTTTGTAGTTTAGAAGCGAAAAATCGAGACAACTCAAGGTCAGGACTATATGGTGGGTGCATCAAAACTATCCAGCCAAGCTCTCATCGGTGTGAAGTTTATGCCAAAAATAACAAAATATACACTGTGTCCTATAAGTACTTAAAATTAAAAATAACACTCAAAAATTGAAATTTCATAATAATATTTGAAATTTTTTAATAAACACAAAGAAAATATTTACTTTTTGTAAAAAGTTTTGAGTGAATTTTGTAATAAGAAATTTTTACAAAACAGACTACGAATTGCACAGAGATGACCGTAGATGTTCTGAAGTAGTACTTGTTGTAAGAAAAAACTCTTATTTATCCACATGCTCGAAAATCTCTGGGATTTTTCTTATTCGCCGAAGAACATCAGGAAAATTCTTAAACATTTGAAATTATTTAACACGGCCGCTACGGGTCGCACAGAGATGTTCGAAGTGGTTCTGAATTAGTATTTGATGTAAAAAATCAATTCTTTAGCCATATGGTCGGTAATCTCTGAGATTTTTGTTATACGACAGAGAACATCATTTGAGTATAATATGATTTGGATATCAGCCGTATGTTAGGATTTTCCCTAAATGCTCATTTGCATATGGCCCACCACCATATGAAATTTGGAGAAAATACTCAATAAAATAATTAATATTTCTCTCAAACCTATAGAGTGTCTAAAGATTTGACTTCTGGTTATGACTCGTCATGGTGTCCACTAACCCTGATAAAAATTTGGATATCAGCCGTATGTTAGGATTTTTGCTATATGCTCGTTTGCATATGGCCCACCACCATATGAAATTTGAAAAAATACTCAATAAAATAATTAATATTTCTCTCAAACCTAGAGTGCCTAAATACTTAACTTCTGGTTATGACTCGTCATGGTGTCCACCAACTCTGATAAAAATTTGGATATCAACCGTATGTTAGGATTTTTTTCTTTATGCTCGATTGCACATGGCCCACCACCATATGAAATTTGGAGAAAATACTCAATAAAATAATTAATATTTCTCTCAAACCTATAGAGTGTCTAAAGATTTGACTTCTGGTTATGACTCGTCATGGTGTCCACTAACTCTGATAAAAATTTGGATATCAGCCGTATGTTAGGATTTTTTTCATTATGCTCGTTTGCATATGGCCCACCACCATATGAAATTTGAAGAAAATACTCAATCAAATAATTAATATTTCTCTCAAACCTAAAGAGTGTCTAAAGATTTGACTTCTGGTTATGACTCGCCATAGTGTCCACTAACCCTGATAAAAATTTGGATATCAGCCGTATGTTAGGATTTTTTTCTTTATGCTCGATTGCATCTGGCCCACCACCATATGAAATTTGAAAAAATACTCAATAAAATAATTAATAATTCTCTCAGACCTGTAGAGTGTCTTAATATTTGACTTCTGGTTATGACTCGTCATGGTGTCCACTAACTCTGATAAAAATTTGGATATCAGCCGTATGTTAGGATTTTTGCTATATGCTCATTTGCATCTGGCCCACCACCATATGGATACGAGTCATAACCAGAATTCAAATCTTTAGGCACTCTGCAGGTTTGAGAGAAATATTAATTATTTTATTGAGTATTTTTTTCGTAATTAATGAATTACAGTTTGTACTCATATATGTAATTTTGATTTATATTAGTTTTAGGGGTCTGCATAGTCGGAAGCTAAGATGTTCGCTACCTTTAACAAGTATAACAGTCCTAATTTTTGTATAATTTAAAAATCCTGGAATGAGATAAAATTAGTGTTAGCTGATGAACATTTTTATTTTTCCTGGGATGCAAAACTGGGATAACTTCACACACTTCATTGATCTTCTCTTTCGGATAACAAAAATCTCAGAGGCTCCCGACCATGTGGCTAATTAGTTCAGAACTACTACTTCAAAACCACAACGATCACGTCTGTGCGATTCGTAGTGTGTTTTGTTGTAAAAATTTCTTATTACAAAATTCACTCAAAATTGTTCACAAAAAATTAAATATTTTCTATTTACGAGTATTGCGCAGAAATGTTTGTGGTTATTAAAAATTTTCAAATATTATTATGGAAGTTCAATTTTTGAGTGTTTTTTAACTCTAAGAACTTATAGGACACAGTGCATATTTTGTTATTTTGGCATAAACTTCACTCCGATCAAGCTCCCCCTACCTTGTGGTCTAGCGTTATCATGATGGAACACAACGCCCTTTCTGATGATCAATTCTGGACGTTTTAACTGAATTGCTTGCCTTAAACGCGTTAGTTGCTGATAGTTAAGATTAGAATCAATCATTTGACCCGATGGCAGCATTACCTTTCTTTGCGTCATTCCTCGCTTTGATACACACAACGTTGCCGTATCTTATCCACTTTTCATCACCAGTAATCATTCGCTTTAAAAATGGCTCGATTTCGTTCGGTTTCAGCAGCGTTTCGCTGATGGAAATCCGGTCCATTAAATTTTTAACTGTGACCCAAACGCCAAACTTTTTTTTGTATCCAGCCATTTTCAAATTGTTTAAAACTGTTTTGTGATCAATATTTAGTTCTTTCCAATTGCATGGCTGCCTATATGCCGGTATTTTTCAATTTTCTTCAAAACGAAAGCGCTTGAACCATTTCTTTGCTGCTGATTTTGATAAAGCACCTTCTCCATAAACAGCACAAATTTTTTTACAGCCTGCGCCGCGTTTTACTTTTTATTCACTTCACAGATTTTAATTTTTTGTATGTCAAAGTACAAATTAAAATGTCACCTTTCAAACACACATAAGAATTGCCCGATACGATCAATGGTTCAACCGAGAAAAACGCCACGAACTTTTTCCCCTACCTATTAATACTTAAATAACTATTTCTAAACGATAAACTCTTTTAATTCTCTCATTCGATTCGTAAGTTTCCGATTCAAAATTCAAATGCAACACTGCACGGTAGACCAGAAGACGCCTATCATTGACTCATTTCAGAACCTTGTTCAAAATACATATTTAGATTACAATATAGACCTGCGATGCAAATTTTAAGAAAAATTAGCCGAGTTCTCTACGGATCAAAAGTTCATTTATTTCGGAGATCAATCAATTTGTTATTTTACAGAGCTTTCAAATATTTTATTCCGCTGGAATGTTTTATTTTGTGGAAAAGAGGTGATAAATGAATTAAAAAAAATTCCGCAGACATTTTTTTTTGTGATGGTGCTGTCACTTGTGGCGAGTAGCGTAATATCTAATTTGTCGCTGGCAAATTTCCGCTGTTTTGTGCAGCATATGGTAATCCTCAAATAGGCAGGTTTTTTATTTTGCAAAAGTCTTAAAGTCAATTTTTTCATGATTGCCTTACTTTACTTTATTACGTAACGGAAAGTAAAAATCGTATTTTTCGGGTTCTCGATGGTTTTGCTAACTCTGTGAAAAGTGGTGAAACTAGTCTAACATATCCCACCATCTCCAAAACCAATACCCTATACCAATAATTTTCATTGTTTGCTTAATTCAAAACAAAAGTAATTTTGAAATCGTTTGGGAATTTCCCACGCCAAACATCATTAATTTTGTAAAAGCTTTTTAATTGACAGTAAGTATTAGTTGTTGCTATCCTCCTACTGTTATGTCAACATTCATAAACACGTTCTAAATATAGAAATCACGCAAAATTGACTGTTGCTAGCGCATATAAAGATGGATAGGAAACGATATCACGTTTTTTACAGTTTATTGATTGTTTACTTTTACATAAACTACTTATCGATAAAAATAGACATATAAATGTAAAGTAGAACTTAAGATTGACGTCACAAAAATTATTTCGTACATATAAAGTTATAAAGTGACATCAGAAATTAATTTTAATACACTTCGATGCTTTGCTCTCTTTCTCACTTTGTATATGATGTATCACCTCCTTGTATATTTACGAGTGCTGTAATGAAAGGATAGAACAAATTTAAATCCATTTTGTACAAGGAGTAATAAATCTGCAGGAATATCAAATTTAATCTATTTATAGAAATTCTATTTTTATAACGAAACATAATTTTTTACCCTTAACCTAATTTTATGTTAAAATACGACAACAATATATGGGGATGGGTAAAATGATGAGTACGAGTACTTTAAAGTGTGTTGTGTATTTTATATTATTGTGACTGAAGAGATTTTTTTAAGAAAATTTGAAAATCGATAAGTGGATCTGTAATTTTTGTAATAAGAGCTTGAGATAACTGCCACTCAAAAACTGGGTTCAAGTGATGGATATAAACACAAAATATTTTTGTTTTGCAGAGAACGCGATTACGTTTCATGCTCGTAGTTAGTATTCTGTTGTCGTTTGCTAGTTTAATCACGTACCCAAAAGTTTATGATTTTATACAACAAACCTAACAACATCGATCCATCCAGCAAAGTGAATAAAGCTTTTCACATAGCTTTCTATTTACACACAAACAAAGCACAATAAAAGAAAATGTGTATAAATGTTTTTCACAAAATTTTCATTTTAATTTATAATTTTCGCACCCTCATTTTATTTAGATTTTTAGATTCGTTGTGCGTGTGTGTGTATATACGTATTGTATAGCGTTAAAGCTTGTTTCTATAGTGTGGTACTCGAGAGTAAACGAATTCTTTTATGAAAGTAGACGGGGAACCATCCCAAGCTGAGTTTATTACCAAAAAATGATACATTTTGTCGTTTGTTATGAAAAGCTCAACTTTTTCGGTAAAAAGTAAAAAATGGATGTAGTGATAACCGTTAACACTGTTAAAGCGATACCTATTTCAGATATGCACAGCAGATGTACAACTATACATTTAAAAAAATTCATGGGAACTAAAATATTATATATATATATATATATATATATATATATATATATATATATATATATATATATATATATATATATATATATATATATATATATATATATATTTTATTTATTTAAAGAAATCTATTCTGTGATTTACATGTATGATTTCAGAACTTAATTTAAAACAAAAATATCAAAATATTAAATATTAAAAAAATAAAAATAAAATAAAGAACACAGAAATATATAAATCAAATCTTGATTTAACAATTAAAAATTTAAAAAATAATTCTTAAGTATATTTTTGAACTTGTCTTTTGATAAATTAAAGTCAAAGAGGTCGTCAACGATGTTGAACGATTTAGACGACCTATTAATGGGGTTATTTTCTCCATAGTTTGTGGAATGGTGTTCAAGTGCTAAAAATTCATGGTTTCGAAATGTTCTGCAAGGCACATGAATTGATATGTTTTCCAAAATGTATGCTGAATCAATGTGACCAAGCAAAACGTTACCAATGAAACCGCACCTAAGAGAAGTCGTCTATTTTCAAGCGTGCATATTTTGTAATCCGTGCATCTTGTTGAGTATGGAGGTAACCGAGCCACATTTTCATGGAATGGTAAATTGTGGTCGTAATTCCAGTCACTTTTTTTAACAAGAAAATCAGAAACTTCTTTTGAATGCTTTCAATTCTTTTAATGTGTACAGCATAGTATGGATTTCAGACCGGTACAGCGTATTCCAGTTGAAATCGAACGTAAGCGAAATAGAGTGAACATAAGATTTCAATATCTTTAAATTCACCTGTTCACCATTTAACAAATCCAAACATGGCATTAGCTCTAGCAATACAATTTTCAATATGCTTATTGAAAATAGCATTCTCGACAAATGTAACACCTAGATCTATGATCTCATTAACTCGTTGCAATACTTCGTTGTTGACTTTGTAGGAAGTAATTAGCGGATTTCTCTTACTCTTAATATTTAAGTAAAGCGAGTTTCGATCACACCACTCTCTTAATCTATCGATGTCCTCTTGAAGTTTCTTCGTATCTAGCATTCCATTAACAGTTCGAAAATGTTCACGTCATCAGCAAATATGAGCACGTTTGAGTTTTGGATATTCTCGGTTATTTGATCTATAAAAACAATAAATATCCACGGCCCGATGTGCGATCCTTGGAGAACACCAGACGTAACTTTAATAACGTTTGATTCATTTCCCATTATTACAAATTGTCGCCGGTTTGATAGATAGGACTTGAACCAATTTATGTAATCGAGTTAAAACCCAAAATGCGAATAAACTGCGGGGTGCTTTTTGATGGCAGATGGAATCAAATGCGTTACTGAAATCCGTGTACGCTACATCAACTTGATGATGGTTTTCTATCTCATTAATTATTTTACTGGTGAATTCAACCAGATTAGTTGATGTGGATCGGCCAGGCATAAACCAATGCTGGTTTGTTGATATATGACGTGCAATTGTGGATTTAAAGTTTTTGCATAAAACTAATTCAAAACAATTTTGGAATTGATGATGCAGTTGATATTCTTCTGTAGCATGTAACGACATCTCGTTTGCCCGATTTAAAATTTGGTGGAATTTTTGAAATTTTCCATTTTTCGGGAAATACCCCGGTGCTCAAGAAGTGGTTGAATAGGTAACATAATGGAATTGCTAAATGTCAGCGTACTCCTTCAGAATAGAAGAGGAATATTGTCAAGACCACAACCGTCTCCAAATCCCTTTAGAGCCGATAATATGTTATCCTCATATATAACAGGAGGAGTTATTGTTACGTTGGTATTGCTGGGTTGTTCGTACAATCCACTATTAACGCTTGGTTTATAGACTGATTGGAAAAACTTCGCGAACGTGTCAGCTATATCTTTGGAGTTTGAGGAGCTGGTATTGTTATATGTCATATTTGCAGGATATTCGTCAATTTCGCGTTTATTCCAAAAGTATTTCCAAAAATTTTTTGGATTTACTTTGATTTTTTCTTGAATTTGATCGAGATACGACCTGTATTTTGATTTGAAGTAAATTTCAAATTCGTTACTATGTTGTAGAAACATTGTTTTGTCGGCTTCTAACCCGCTTTTCAACATTTTGGCATACGCTTTCGACTTCCGATTTTTTAAGTTAACTAGTCTATCATCGAACCACTGAGGGTGAGCATTTTGTGGTTTACAGCACATAGGTACATAAAAATCGAAGCCTTGCTGCATAATGTCATTAAATTTATCAACATTTTCGTTTATATCATTGGAATTGAGAGTTGTTTGCCAGTTGATGGATTCTAGGTAACTTTGTAGCCCCGCACGATTTGTTTTTTGAAGATGTATTTGATTGGTTGTAGGTGTTCCGAACTCGCCATTAAATTAGTTGAGTCAAATACAATATCTAAAGACTTGTGATTGATATCGTTGATTACAAAAGGTAACACGGATTCTGAAATTTTGAAAGTATCAATGTCGTTGCTGAAGACAAGATCCAGTAATCTATCACGATTATTAGTAATTGTGTTTATCTGGTTCAAATTATAACCAAGCATGGCGTCCACAAATAAAGATTCGGCATCTGTTCTTATATTGTTTGGAAAAATACAATTTAGTTCCGGGTCCAGATTCCATATTATATTTGGAAGGTTAAAATCACCAAGCACAAGAACTAAATCTGACGAGTTTGCTGTATTAATAACTTCATCAATCGCATCGATGCAAGTTGCGTAATGATCACTATCTGATTGAGGTGGTATACACGCTGCGTAAATGAATAGATTGGTTTGGTTAATTTTGATTTTTACACCAATTTGTTCGACTCTCGATGGGGCTAAAGTTACTGGAGCATTCCAGAGTTTAGAACGTACTGCCATCAGTACGCCACCACCCGATTTCTTTGAGCTAATTTCGGGAGACCGATCGCATCTGTGGACAACGTAATCATGGCCAAAAAATTCACTGCTCATTATGCCCGGTTTTAATGAAGTTTCACAAATTACATAGATTAGGTAGTTTGATTTTAAAACGAAGTTATAGAACTTAGATGCTTTTGATGCCATTTTGTTGACGTTTTGATAGTTTTGAATTTTATGGATTGATTTACTATTAGAGTAGTAGTGTAGGCTCGAGCTCTCATTAAAAGCGAGTGTAGTCTATCATTAGCCACTGGTGAAAAATATCTAAATAATTGGGTGTGTCTTGAAATTGCAACTGGCATGGGGTACACTATCGAACAGCCCAAGTGGTTAAGAATTGATTCTTATACATATCACATTTGGTGAGGTTATTCCTTGTGCTTCGTGGATAGTCGTGACTTTACTAGATTCTGGTATCTTAAGCTGGGAGATTAACTGTTTATCAGCTTTGGTAAAGGTTAGATAGAATGTGTTATCCAACAGAGGTATCGACATCAAAGTTGACGGCAGGTTTATAAATTTGGCTGAAATTTGCACGGTATTCATACTACTGATTTTAGGGTAGTATTCCGTTAGAGCAGATGTAACATCAGCTGGGCATCTATACGTCACATTCAAGTATTCCGTCTTTGTTACAAATGCGCTTGCATCGGAAAATTGCATGTTGACGTGATGTAATCTGTCAATATATGGTATTTGGTTTTTATCACCCAGAAGATATATTTTAGAACATTTACTAAGGATAACCACGAGTCCTATATATCCAGCATGCACCATCATGTACCCATCAATAAAAATTGTATCGTAGGTCCGGTTTCCATTGATTAGATATGAGGCAATCGTTTTGTAATTTAATTTGATTTTTAAAAAAACAAGATCACCTGAATATTTGTAATATCCGGCAACTTTATGTTTTCCTTAAGGTAGATATTGTTTAACGAGTTGTATGTCTGGTGATCCAACATAATTTCCGTACCCGATGAACAAAAAATATTTCTGTTTTGGGTAATAAATGTGTTAGTGTCTTCACACAGTTGCACCAGTTTATTCCCATCAAAACCAAAGTGATGTTTTATGGATGGTTCTTCAAGATATTGTATGGCGACGTTGTCAAATATAAATATGTTCAATTGTCGTAACGCAGAAGCAGAGAAAGGCAGTAGATGAATGTTCTTGATGTAATGGTCCTTTAAGTGGCTTTTAATTAGGCTGTCTGAGTGTTTAATGTAAAACAGCTGGACTCTGCAGACAACACTTTGTAAAATGCCGAAAATGTAGTTGGGAAATTCGCACAGATACTATGTGAAAATTTCGAGGGATCACCAGTAATCCACCGAGAAGATAGCGCTCTTTGATACTGGGTTGACATATTGAATGGAATGTTTAAAATCCATTTGATGTTGTTAGATGGATAGTTTGTAATGTAATCCAACACCGACATCAGTTTGTTGACATGGTGGTTAACATCTAAAGTTACTGTGAAAGGCTCATCTTTACGTTGTTGCAAGTAACCTGTTAAAGTTTCTAGAGCGTACATTAGATCACTACAATCAGTTTTAGATTGAGGATTAATCACAATAACGTATTTACTCTCAATTTTATAAACTTTTGTAACTGCATTGACGGATTTAATGTAGAAGTTTTGTAGTTTAAGTCCGTTTCGCGACAAGTGTTTCTTAAGATTACAATTTTCCAATTTCTCATCTAAGGCAACACAAATTAAAATATATGTAGTTACTAAGTGTTTGCCATTTATCCAGGTGGACATCTGAGGTTCAGCAAGCAAGAATTTTATAGAAGGAATATTTTTCAGAAACTCATATCCGTTAATATAATCTTCATGGTGGTTGTTGTTTACGCCTCTTGTTAACATAAGTTTAGATTTAAATGATGAGATGATCGATTTGTTTTGTGCTGGTTTAATATCAATGTCAGTTTGAGTTTCGCAGTGTTTAGATGCGTAGATGTTAGTCAGCCTTGTAGTCTTGGAGTAGTTTTCGGAAGATGAAAAATATAATAAGCCACCGTTCGAATCGCACATTGCATCTCTGATTTTAATGGTTTTTACTCTCGCTGACTTGATGATGTTCTCGGAACGCGAAATGAAGCGAGCATTGACATCACCAACCTCACTCGTAATACGTATTTTGAGACCATCATTGAGGTTATATGTTGAATCACACGGTTTACAAGTTTTTAAGTTATTTGGATGTTGTTTTTTGTATTCCGAAAAAACGATTGCTTTTTTGGAAACTCAAATTCCTTTATGAAAAGGCCTTTTGGCCACACATCAGAATTTATCATTGAATCAAACTGTAAATCATTGACTCCGGTAAGAAACGTAGTCATTTACTTTTGGAATGATTCGAACCGCGTTTAAATTTACGATTTGAAATTTATTTTCCACAAATCTCTTGAATTGTTCATCAGTTACAGATGTGTGAATTCTGCTGATAAAAATCCATCTTCGAGGTGTCATCACTCTTATTGTTTCAAGATCATTTGTCGAAACAGTGGGACATGTTTGGATACAGTTTTCTAATTGAGAAAAAGGGACCGTGGTTTCTACATTAGCATTGGTTCGTGTTGATTGTGGCTCAGAAGCTGTGCTCGATATATATATATATATATATATATATATATATATATATATATATATATATATATATATATATATATATATATATATATATATATATATATATATATATATATATATATATATATATATAATATAAGTTAAAGTCACACTTGTACTTTTAATTAAAAACATATGTTGATTTGTGGGACGTTACTTGAACCTTTGGTGAATGCACTTATTTGATGGTATCATATGCTTAACTTCTCCCTCCTTGAAAATCCGTGACCCGTGGACTAGAAGTTTTGGTGAACTGGTTGTCTTTCGTTTCCTATATCCCGCTAGAGCTGTGAAGATGATAATTACTGTTATAATTACTGTTATAATCCCTATGTCTGCTGCATTATTGGTTTTATAACTTTGTCCATTAGACTTATGTTATTTTGAAGTAGATTGTGAAGGTACTCCAAGTTGAGATTTGCTCCTCTTTAAGTAATATTTTTTTGTAAAATGGGTGAGAGGATTTGGGATGTGTTTATTTCCTTTTTGGTGAAGGTCCATCCTTTTATTTCTAATGTTTCATTTTGGTACTGAATCAACAAGTTGCCTTCCAAGTGTTTTTCTGAAGCATTCTGTGCGATTGTACCATTGAAACTATTTAAAAATATGATGTTTTCGTTTACAGATTCAATTATTTCCCTTTCGCTGAATAAAAATTCACATCCTTCATCAGAGCCGTATATGGTGACCCTCTTCTTCTTCTGCATTTGTCGATCATGCCGTATATTTTATGCTGGTTTATCAAAATTTCATTGTATTCTAGGTGAATCTGTTTATTGTTTTTGATGGTTGACCTTAGTTTAGGAGATGACGAACAGGATTACCGTATCCTTCATCAACTTGGCTAGTTCAGCGTGTTCTATAGCCTCTATTTCATCAACATTAGGTAGAGTTTCTATTTCACTCACCAGTCGGCTGAGTTCCTCCTTATCTAATAGATCAAAATTTATTATTCCTCCTTTAGCTCGCTGGGCTGCTCTTACTATTTCCTTCACTTCCTCCTCTATGCATCTGAAGGCGGTTAAACATAGTCTGCTGAAGTACTTCGCTATTTTGATTGCTGAATATCGTGTCCCAATCAGTTGCGTCCCGCGAACCCGCAATCCACTTCCATGCCGAGCCAATCCAGTTAATTGAACGATTGTTTTTCTGTTTGCAGTACTTAAGTTCCCCTAACAGTTTATTAATCTCGTTAATCTGGTATGCTAACTGTGGTTTAAAGATGTTAGATGGATTGATGTTCTTTATTTCTGTTTGGATTCTGGACAGAATTTGTTCGTAGCAGCTGTTTACATTCCCTTTCTTCACCGAAATTAGTGGGGTGTAGTAGTGATAGATATTCAACGACACGACCGTTGTCCAAAGGTACAGGCTCGTAATTTATGAAGTCTTGTTCACAGACTTCTTGAAGCATCTCCATGTATTCCTCTGGAATTTTGATGCCATTCAGAAGGGTTGGATGTAGCTTCTTTTTCATCATGTACATATCGTTGCCTATTGTGGAGATTACTTGTATTTTAAAAATGTTTATTGGTAGTTCATAATGTTGAATGAGCTGTGTTTCATCCTCTTCTATGCTGTGTATCGTCCCGCTGCTTGATGTAGAGAGGTTGTACACTTCCAATTTCACCCATGATATGGCATCTGCCACCTTGTTGGTGATACCCGGTTTGTAGACCAGCTCGTTATTATATTCTTCGTTGCGGGCCTTCCACCTCTTCAATTTGTTGTTGTTGTTGCGGTTACTCAGTGCAAAATCTAGCGGCTGATGATCCGTAACTATCTTAATTTTTTTTTGCTCTGTAAAGATAGTTTCTAGTCTATCCAGGGCTCAGACGATAGCCAACATTTATTATTTCATTTGTTACTTAATTTTCTTCGGTGGAGTACCAATTTCGCCTTGAGACAGTACTGCCCCAATGCTGGTATTTGACGCATCTGTCGTTAGAATGAATGGTTGGTTGGAATACGGGATTGTGAGTAGATCCGATGATGATAATATTTATTTTAACTATTCAACTTTTAACTTTTAAGCATTCTCCCCCGTGTTAGATTCGTGAGTGGTTTCTCAATTTTTGCGAAAAGTTCCTTAGGTTCCTAAAGGTTTTCCGGTTAGAGTGCGTTAATCGCTGTTACTTTAGTTAGATCTGCTTTTATACCCGCGTTGGTGGATAATATAACCCACGAATTCCGTGCCTTTCTTTAGGGATTCCGTCTTATTTAGCTTATCCCGGAGGCTTGCATTCTGTAGCTTATTGAATATCTTCTTGACGTTATCCAAATGTTGTTCTTTTGTGTTTCCGCCAAAGACGATTTTATCATCAATGAATTTTTTAAGCACGTCGCATCTATCATCCGTTTGAAGATAGCAGGCCCGTTCTTTAGGCCAAATGGTAGTCTCAAGAATTTATATTTTCCGTGCATCGTGGAAAATTCAGTTTTCGGGTTATCGCTTTGTTTCATTTTGATCGGTATTGGATACGTATCGAATATGGTTACGGCATTCAACTTCTCGAAGTCGATGACCATCCGATATTTCTTTACCCCTGGCGCATCCAATTTTTTTTTCCACTATCCATATGGGCGAATTATACGAACTCATCCAGGAGTTTTGCTATTTGGTCTTCCACTTCGGTTCTCATGTTTATAGGATAGGGATAGGTTTTTAAATATACTGGTTCTTCAGTTGTTGTTCTTATTTTCGCTCTAATATTCGTATCGATAAATTCCTCGTCGCTGGTAGGCCCAAACAGTGGTCACTCCTTTCAATTTTGTCTTCGTTTGCTCGAGCAGGTGATTATCTCTATAATTTCGAAATTCCTTACTTGAATAGAGATTTTTTCTTTCAGAGGGATGTCGTTGCCAAGAGAGATGGTTAATATGCTTTGACTCCTGTTTACTATTGCATCTACCATTTTTAAATATCATCTCCAATGATACCATCAAATGAGGTTAGTCCGGGTAAAATGAAAAAATCTTCTAAACTGTCTTTACGAAATTTCTTAAAGATCGGTGCGGATATTTTATGGTTAATTTTAATATTGCCTCCGGCTGAGTTGACCGTGAACGGTTTACTTATGGGCATAGTATGTAGCTCCTTCTCGCAATCAGGAAGTTTACGGATTTCTTTTAGGTCATTTTCATCTTTCGGCCCACCTGGTGCAGTAGTATCAATGATGCGTGTTTCTTTGGCTTCTAATATGTCGAGCTTTTTCTCCACTTTATTTATTAGCTCAATTAGAGCATTGTCGGTTAATTGGACAATTGAGGCTTGCAATTGGTCTAGTGTAGCCATTTTGTAATATTACAAATACCGCTCCGCACCAGATACTGGAAACACAATTTCTGACAACCGGAATCGACAACTAAGAGTAGAGGTCACACAACGTAAAGGTTATCTGGCTGCACTGCTCCTTAAATAATCGAAAAAAATTGACCTGCTATGGAACAACATGGCATTTAGTTCATTGGAGAAGCAACACCGGCTTTCGAATAGCTATCGACGATCACCTCACCTTAGCACCAATAACAACTGATTCCACAGATGTCACCGTTTTAACTACTGGACATTTGCTAATCACGATGGAGACTGGTAGAAAAAATCAAGCAGGATTTTTGGGTATGGGGTCCGAGCTCTCAAATCAACTTCAGCCTAGAAGAAAATGGTCATCTGAACAACCATACATAAAAAGGTGACCTTGTGCTCATAAAATAAGACAGCGCTCTTCCATTAAAATGGTTAGCTGGACGCATGATGGAAGTACATCCAGGTATAAACCAAAAGGTTCGAGTGGTTTCATAAAAATACTAATCCATAAACTGTCGCCACTACCCATCGAATCCGAAAAGGCCATTTAGGAAATTGACCACATAAAAATACATTCAGCACCAAGAAACAACTATTCGACTAATGCTTTAGAAACTCGGATTGGTACAGATGCTACTTCCTCAGTCTAAATCCGAAACCAGAATATATTTACTGTCAACAGATGCCGGTATATATATTTCTATAACACCGGAATGGCCAATGTGATAGCATTACGCTGTAAAATCATTTTAAATTACAACGAATCAGGATCGACAGAGCTCAACGCAAAATATATAATGGGACTAGTACGAAACCAGACATCGAGCATAGACACCAGGATAAAATATTTAAAGAGAGAGGTAAATAAGGAACAGTTTAGAACTATCGCACAACAATTAATTTTTTTCGGCGGAAGGATAAGAATCTTTAGCACATTTACGATATCCCAACTGAACAGACCCGCGTTACAGAAAATCGTAATTTATTCCTCATCCAAATGCCTTTGGCATACTCAGAGATTTTCAACTATTTAACAAAGTCTCGACCCCAAAATTATATAATGGACAATTAGACATCAAAAGAATACCTTATCGTTAATCTAAATCGTGAACGATAGGTCCTCTAACCATTAGAGTGCAAGATAAACCTGATAAGACACAATAACCAGAGCAGTGGTAGCTGTACATAAGTAACATTAAGCCAGCCTTACTATCGGGCTCAGTTTGGCCCAAACCATTGGCTATTCACCGATACAATACCACAACCGGTTCCTAGTCATTAGTTCCTCTATTATTGCATCAATAAACCTTTAACTTGCCAGGATCAATGGACTCGACCAGTTTCAGATATCATATTCATCATTCCGTGTAAACTTACATAATAATGGCTGTTGGAACAATCATAAAGAGTGACCCAATAAGAAGTTCAGAGTTAAAAATTTAATTAAACAAAAATGGCTTAATATATTTCCAAATTTATTTGTTTGCTTGAAAGTCTGGTTATTTACGAAAACCATACATTGGCGTACTCCATTCGGTCGGCTAATTTCTGAATACATTTTGGATTGTGTGCGGATCTATTCCGGCAATCGTTGCTTCAATATTGGCTTTCAAATGCTCAATTGTTTGTGGATTGTCCGTATAACACATGTCCTTTAGTAGACCCCACAAATAAAATCCAAAGACGTCAAATCACATCTCCTTGCCGGCCAATTTACGTCGCCACTTCGACTGATATTGCGGCCATCAAATGGCCGAGGTCGAAATGCGCCTCGTCCGAAAAGATGATTTTTTGAGAAAAATCCTCATCAATTTCGAGTTTGTCGCAGGCCCACACAGCGAATCGATATCGAAGCGGATGGTCACTGAAGCCTAGTTGCTGAAATAATATACTACGTTTCTGATAAAGAAAGGATGACATTAGTGTTGCCAGAACCAAAATTACCGATATGTCAAATCAGAACCGGTTATTATGACACCTTATAGGTCTGGTATATCTCTATCAATACATAACGACAAACAGAATCCCGAGACACTACGACCAATTCCAATACCTAGTTTCCTAAATTTGTTGGCCCCTCAGTATGTTTAATCCTGTGTTGGAACATGCCATCAATTAAAGAACGAAATATTATGTTAAACCGATTAGTTTGTTCTCTAATAAATAAATTTACGACTTAAGCCATTGTGTAGAACCATTAACTTTTTAATTTCAGAATCGTAAAATCATTTATACTTTTATGTTGCCACTTCTTTGTGTACCTACACTGTTTACCGTTACAAACTTCACACCGGTGCGAATTTCACGATGCGCCGGTCTATTAGAGATAAAATTCAATACTCATCGCTTCATTCCAACTTCCTAAAAGCTTTTGAAATATTTTATTATTTATTGGTGGTTCCTGCTCCCTCCCATAGTTTCAGATATATATGAGTGATTTCTACATTGAATCCTTGCTAATTAGCATATCTAATTTTTGTTAGTTTTATGTTGCAATACTCGAAAGCGTTCAATAAAATGTTAAGTATATATTTGCTGACTGCTTATCCATTCAAACTTAGTTTTAAATCTAGGTCGTCATTTTTCCGATAGAGAGTATTAAATTCTAGTTAAAACAGTATGATCTGTAATTAAATGTTAATTTTAAATTTTAATTTTCAAATTACAAATAAAAAGCACGAAAATAAAAATTATCAACTGCAACTACATAAAGCTCAACTGAAAACTAGCAAATACACAAAAACACAATATTTTTTTATTTCGGCTGAGTGGTTTTAAACAAAACTTTTTCTTTCATAGTAAAAGCTTTTCTATAACCTACGTATATTGTGTGCTTTGGTCCATTGATAAATACGTAAAAGACAAAAAAACTTTTTTCTCTGGAAATACGCAATTGGGACGAAATTTTTGGGGTAATAATTTTTTATAGTTTTTTAGCAAAATAATAAAAATTTAATTTAATTTTGTTCGCTGTGTAGCTTTTGTGTTGGAAACGACATGAGGAACGAATCCTAATAAGGTGTTATTTCCAAAATTAACCTAACTATACACTGTAAAATAATAATTATATTAAGTGTTATGAAAAAATGGAACAAGGTCGTACCAATTCAGGCAAAAGCGAAAAATTTCAATCAACGTTAATATTACTCTTTAGTGTGTTTCATAAAACTTCTGTCTTTTACTTGGAACCTGTGTTTTTTCTGGCGTGACCCTGTTTGGTATTGTATATGTTGCATATCAGGTTTCTCGTCGCTTTTGCTTCTTCAATATTTGCGGTGTTGATGATCCGTATTTTCTTGTGATTGCTGCAATTTATAATGATGATGCGATGAATGCAATCAGTATGATGACAATGACTTGAAGAAAACCATTTTGATACCTTACTAATGAAATATAGATGCCATTTCGTTTTGCTTTTTCGCGGTTTGGGGTCGTTTAACAGTTCCTCTAGTTGCATTAGTTCGTAAGCTAAAAATGTCCGTTTTGTCGGGTATATATCGGGTATTTCGGCCAATGTTTCGGCAGGTATTATAATTACTTTCAAAGAGTATCCTGCCTGTTTCAGTTACGATCGTAGTACTCCGATTGCGTCTCTAAAAATCTCTGGCTTATATCTTACTGAAAGTTTTGAACGAAACCTGATATTGTGCGTAACGTATACACAGCCTCACCTGGTTGGTAATTTTTTATAGTTTTACCTGTTTTTGTTGAGATATTTTACTCCTGTTTACGTTTTTGTTTGATCTTCTCGACACTAGTAAGTCGAGCTTGTTCATAATCTTCCGGATCTATGTTCGGTATTCAACAACAGAATGCCTCTACAGGTTTTTGGTATTTAAAGACCCAACTATTTATTAGCTTCGTAACTTAATTATTTATTATTTCTTTTAAATATAGAACCTATTATTTCAAGTCTAAATAATATTTCTTGCTGTGTCAAAGAAATCATGAAAAACTCCCCAACAAAAACTTCTATAATTGAAAATTTTACAAAAAGTGGGTTTATACCCAACTAACCATTCAGGTGTTAGTCAATTTTAATTAATTTATATAATGAATTTCGGCAAAAAGTGCGGAGACGCTACAATACCCCCTCCCAGAAAAATCGAAGATCAATCGAAAATTTAAGAATCTGGTAGAAGTCCTGGATACACGACCTGGTCTTGTAACTGTTTCAGTACTTGGTGAAAGATCAAAACGAACCTTTTTGCGAACTTCTGGTTCCTCGATAGACAATTTAGATCCGTCAGCCGAAATAATAAGTTCTGGTTCGTGAGTCGGTAAAAATAATCCAGTTTGTATAGTTGGTGTGGCCGTAATTTCTATTTGATTGTCAGAGTAATACGGTTTGAGTCGGTCGATGGAAATTTTAGAGTGACGTCCGTTCAGATCCAAAGTGAAAAAGTGTCGTCTTAAGTTCGTAATAAAGTTCGATTGTAAAATTTGATCGTTCGTAAAACTGTTCCAGAAACCCAAGTTGTACAACCGTAAACCAGTTCAGCTGGAGTAGCTTTTAGTTCGCCACTGTAAGTCGTTCAGATCGGTCGTAACACAAAAATGGCAGATTTGACGACCCGATGCCATCTCTCGATCACGCCATTACATTTTGGATCCTAACTAGTTGTTATCCTACGTTCAAAATCAAGTAAGTTAGCCAGTTCGAAAAAAGTTTGTGATTTGAATTGCATGCCTTGATCCATGACAATGAACTCTGGCACACCAAAGCGAGCTATCCAATGAGAGTAAACGGAACTGGAACTGCGTCGGGCCAGCGAGTGTATCTAGCAATCAATGCAACGCATTACCGCTGATTATAAGAAACTGGTAAAGGGCCAATGATATCGAGGTAAATAATCGAAAAGCGTTGAGAAGATAATTTATAGTTACCAAGCGGAGACTTTGTATGTTGAGAGATTTTAGCCTTTTGGCAAGCTACACAACTTTGAGCCATTTTCTAAACGTCTCTTTTAATCGATGGCCGAATGACATTCTGACAATGACATTCTGAGTCAAAAGTTTGATGGAAACTTGTTTTCGGATATGTAAGGGCATCGCAATAAATTAATATTTTTGAATTGGAAAAAGCGGAAAATTTCTGAAATTTGAGAACAGAGTTACTCCTTAAAATTTCATGAAGTTCTTCGTCATTGGTCTTAGCACCTGCGATGATAGCATAATCAATACTTTCGGGAATAAAAATTTCATTAATGCGTGAAAGAGAACCTGCGACAACGTTTTCTAGTCCAGATATGTGCTGAATATCGGTCGTGAATCGACCAATGCAATCTAAGTGTCGAAATTGGTTAGGAGAAGCTTTTTCCGGTTTCTGATGAAAAGCATTGACAATTGTTCAGTTGTTTCAGTTGTTAAACAGTCTGTATGGTCGTTCGAAATCTTTGATAACTCGGTTTTTGCGAAAACGCATTCGTGAACATTTACAACCAGTCCATGTTCTAATTTAGTAAAAATAGTGTTAATATGTTCGAAATGTTCGTCACAATTTTGAGAGGTAGAGAGCACGTCGTCCAAATATACAAAAGAGAAATCAAGTACACGTAATGCTGTATGCATAAGACGCTGTGGCGACCAAAAGTCATTCTACAAAATTCAAATACTTTGAAAGGGAAGATCCGAGAATCGGATACCTGTCTGGAATTGTGAACTGATTTAACGCACAAAAGTCTCCACACGGACTTCAAGGTCCATTATTTTTGGGTAATAAGTGAAGCGGGCTGGACCAAGGGCTGCTACCAGGTCTACAAAATCCAAGTTGCATCATGTTTTCGAATTCTGTCTTCGCTAAGATGAATTTGTCCGGTGCTAGTCGCCGTGGTTTGCACGCAACCGGTGGTCTGTTTGTTTCAATTTTGTGAATAACTGTTAAAAATTTTGATATCCCGTTAAAAACTCCTAGGTCTATTCTTGACTTGTCGATCCTAGTAGTATCTTCGCAGGAGGAAGGAGTTCCATTTGAATACAGAGAGGTTTACGGATCTATCAGCCTCTGTTTCTGCCAAAAAACTGCGCGAATGATAGGCATGTCCGATGTCAAGTTTTAAAAATTTAGTCACGTTCGCTGTAAACAACCTGAAAGATGGATCGACACTTGAATTCCGAACAAAACGGGTTGGAAAGACTGAAACATCTGCACCGGTATCTATTAAATGACTATAAAAAGGATTACCAAGAAAAGGATTGAAAGAATTTCGAAAAATTAGCGAGTTTTGCCGTGAATAATTACTAGAATTTCATCGCGAATTGTTACGACTGCGTGACTTTGAACTAGATCGTGTGGTATAATTTTGATTAAAAATTTCCCTAAATTGCGAATAACAATGTCTTTTTGAATTCCGAAAGCTTATTGTCTAGAGAAAAAGTTGAATTTGAATTAGAAGAAAAAGTTGCGGAATTCTCAATAAAGTTTATTTGTGCCTGAGTCATGGTCTCATGCACGGTGTCAGCCCATTCTGCAAGGACTGACAGGGAGACGTCGTTTTCGAATGGTGTGAGCACCATTTGAACTGACTTTTGCAACCTCTTCATCCAAAATTGACGAAGTGTCGTTTCGTTAAAATTATCACCAGCGTTCATCATTATACTCCCCAAGTGTCAAGCCATGCATCAGATTATGAAGCTTCGACTTTTATGATTCACCAAGTACCCGAATCACCTTAGCCTTAAATGTAGAATAAGGTGTATTTCCCTTCGGGCTATGTTTCGTGGAGTCGTGCATCCAGCGCTCCCACCGCATGAGCTTCGACTCGACCAACCATACAATAGCATTTTGAGAATGAAGTGACTGTGAGAGTTTGAAAGCCACTCGAGCAAGAATTCCAGCACCGGCAGAAGAATTAATATTTGGTCGCGGAGTCTCTGGAATTTCGTTAGAATTGATATTAAACCGTAAGACAGTCTTGGCAACAGCATCATTAATAAACCCAGCCAGCTCAGTGGAACTAACCGTGATATTAGACTCCCTTGTTGAACCGCTGCTTGATGCCGCTGACAAACCTATATCTCTCGTCGATGCTAGCAAAGTAGGTAGATCGTTCACACCTTGCACCACACGTCGAAACAAAAAAGCGTAAAGTTAAAGTTCTGTCGAAATTCGGCGAAATAAATTTAAGGTATCTCACTATTTCGGATAGCGTACTGTGAAAAATCTCAAACTGACCATTTACCTTGCCCTTACAGATGAGAGTTTGGGATATTATTAGATTCAGCGTGTCCTTCATCATGAAGGATATAGAGCGAGAATTGAGCGACTTTTCGTTGTCAATTACGACAATTCAAAGAATCATCGGCTGCCTTTGATTTAATTAATTTGCAGCAGGCGAGTTTAGTTAATTTTCCTATGCAATTAAGCATCGCTTGGTGGATATTGAGGGGTAGGTGTAGCGATGAGAAACGGCTGTTAGGATGTCTATCGTATTTTCCTTTTCATTTATTGGAAATAGTATTTTTCAATCAGTTGCGCCCCTTACTCTTTTGGCCATTTCTAGCTCTTGTTCATTGGCAAAATCTTGTAATAATTTCCTGCGAGCCGCACTTTCTAGTTACGAAAATGTAAAGTCGGTATGTTTCTTGTGTTTTCCCTATTAAAGGTTCTATTGTGTTTAGTCCGTTCATCGTACTAGGATTTAAGTAACCTTTGAATGTGCTTATTATGTCTGTTTGCGTGAGATCCGACCGAGTCTCGTGTAATTTGAAAAAGGTTGAACGATTCGATAAGAAGTTTCTTCGTCAATGCTTAGGATGAGTTGGTTTCTGAAGACGATGACTATTCACTATGCTGAGTATCTGATGTTGAGTTTAATTCTAACAATGTCGGAATTCTGGATAAGGTGTCTGCAATTACGTTTGCTGGTTCTGGTTTGTACTTCAACTCGTAGTGGTATTCGTCCAGTGTGGCCTTCCAACGCTTCATTTTTGGATTATTGTATTTGCTACTCAGCGCTGCGTGAGCTTTTTAATGCTCACTGAAAATATTGAGTTTTCTATATCCGTATAGAATATTTCGTAAGGTTGAGTAATGCCCAAATAGTTTTCTTCAGTTTTGTTTAGAGTTCTAGATAGGAATATTATAGGCTTCTTTAGTTCAGATAATGTGACACCTAGGGCAAAGTTGAAACGTCGGTAGTCAATTTAAACTCTTTCTGAAAATCTAGGAATATTACCATAAAGTCTTTAGAAATGAGTGAGTTTTAGACACATGACTGTCTTCTCCTCTGAAGTCTGTTATCTGGCCATCTTTGCGTAGTCTTGTATAAATCGCCGATAAAATCATTCCATTCCTAGAAATGATCTTAATTTCTGGACTGTTTTAGGTATTGGAAAATCAGCTATGGCTTTCACCTTTATCGGGTTTGTTTTTATTCCATCCATATTGTAAATCCCAAAAATTCCACTTGATCTAGAAAAAATTCGCACTTGTCTAACTGAATTTTCATGCTAGTGGGTGCCAATGATTCAAATATTATTTCTAGATTCTCCAAATGTTTTTCCTCGCTTTTTCCAAAAATAATAATGTCGTCAATATAAACATAGCAATGTTTACCTATGTGATGAGCTAGAATATTGACGGTTGTCTTGAGCCCAAACGGAAGTCTGGTGAATCCATATTTTCCGTGGTTCACAGGATATTTTTCAAAGATATTTGATGAAATCCGCTTTTGCGGTCTATTATAGATAAAAACTTATTTTGGCCTAGGTCGGTTAAGATTCATAAATTTCCGGATAAGTGCTCGATCTGGGATTGTGATAGTGTTCAATTTTCGGTAATTATTTACAGAACGACATTTATTTTTCCCCGATGCATATTCTTTCTTGGGTACAATCCACACTGAGGAATGGTGCGGGGATTTGAATGGTCTGATTATTCCATCAACTAGTAATTGTTGTATATGATTATCGACTTCAGCTTTTAAACACATTAGGTAAGAATATGGTCTGGAATATACAAGTTCGGTATTAGTTGTACGGATTTTTCTTCTTACTGTTGTGGAATAGCTCAACCGTAGTTTGGGATCAGGCAACACGTTTTAAATTTGAAGAATTTTTCGATCCAGTTTTCTTTTGGTTCGGAATTGAGACGGGAGTTCCTAATGCTTGTGTTGCTGGCGGAGGCGGAATTGATTCAAACGAATTTTTATATTTGGGTGTATTGTCATAAACCATCTGTGTTTGAGGGCGTCATTTTCAATGAGTTCATCGAATGAATTTAGTTTAGGTAAGATAAAAAAATTTAACATTCCCTCTGGTTCAAATAGGTTTATGAGAGCATGGTGGATACTTTTTAGACTACTCGCTACAGAATTTGTTATGAAGGGTTTTTTGTTTATAATTTTTTGTTAGAACCGGTATCAGGAATTTTTCAAAAAAAGATAGCGAAGAGCTTATGAATCTAAAAAATGGACATCGCCAAGTTGTTCTATTTGTATATCCTCGCTATCATTTCCGCTATCGTCAATATTGTCCGTGATCGTTGGATAATCCATGGAGTCTTTGTATTCTATTAGCGTTTGATCTTACTGAGAGTCGTACTCGTTCATTTGGTCATAAATGTCTCCAAAATCTGGGCATTCGCCTAGTTGTTCGGAATGGTATATTCTTTGATACGAGGTCGGTTTTGATAATTGATCTGACCTGAGTGTGCGGATTGATCTGTCACCATTAGGTGCGGGAATGTTTTCTTGGGAGTTCTAAGTCGTAGTGGTTGGTGCTGATTCTGCAGAAATTGGAAGTTATTTACGAAAATTTGGGACAAGGTTTGAGATATATGTGGCTTCTGTAGCAATTCTTGATAAAAATTACTCATCTGTAGTGGTGGAGGTATCGTACCTTAAAGTTGCTCGAATGTTATAGCTCCCATGACTATACGTTGTATGCGATCTACTAAACCTCTAATACAAGTTTATTCAGAATTAGCGAGGGATGTTGGTGATAGAATTCTGGAACAGAATTCTGTCTTTGTATACTAGTGTCGCCATCTGGTACTCGAGAGTAATGCAGTGTTAAACATCTTGATATTCTATCCCAATTTAGGGATGTATTATGCGACTCAAGAGCCGTATCAGCGCAAACTATGATTTTGCTACTGATGACACTTAGTATTCCGCAGTATTTCGGAGTACCTTTTAGACCGTCGTACAGACTTAATATCCAATCTATACTTTTTCTCACTGATCCAAACTCCCCCGGCTTATCTTTTAGTTTAGTTTTGGTCGAACTCATTTTATGTACGTTAAGTACGTAGAACCAATCGCACATACATTTGTTGATTCTGTTGTGTGTGATAACATTGTCTGGAGTTGGTTGCGAGTTCAAATTCAATTTAAATTAATTAGCGTATTCGAATGCAATAATAAGGAGTTGTCCAAATGAGACGTAGGAAAATAAAAAACTATTTTTTAAAGACGCCATGTTTGTTTTTTGCCATTTAATGTCATTTTGTTAGTTGAATATTTGCCATTTATCGCAATGAAGTCGTATTTGATTGACTACAATAATTGTGAAAAAATAAAAATCATGTTTCGCACAATTCGAATTTATGTTGGTCGCCATAACCGCCCAAATGGAACAACCATCGGTCGATTGTAGGCCTAAAACTGTGTACACACTAGAATCAACAACGCATCAACCTCTTGAATTGGACATTTCAGGGACCAGTTTGTTGTGAATTATGCACAAGATCCAATTAACAAAAGAGATCAAGCTAATTGACCATCATAAACGTCAGTAAATATGATCAACATTCCACTTCAACGTGATGTAAGATGAAACCTGTGTACTGTGTCCGAATCCAAATAGAGCGCGAGTTAACTTATACAATTTAAAAAATTATTAAACGTTAATATAGACAATAAAAGTGAAAGACAAAGTTCAGAATCACAATGAATAAGTTGAAAGTGTTAATTGTATATTTTTTGTTCGAGTTCCTAGTAATAAAAACTTTTTAACCGGCGCGTAGAGCAATTAGCCCAAATTCCATAATGTTTATCAAACAAATTTTTCATATTTTCTTGTTCTTGTCGAAAATACGGTACAAATGAATAAACAAAAGTTATTAGATTTATAACCCACCTGGGGCTAAAGAAAGGTGAAACTTTTTAATTGTTTTCTTTGGTTAGAATAATTTTGTACGGGTGTACTACGAGTCTATATATACCAAATTAGTATTTGGGAAAAATTTACAAAATACTTGAAATCTAAAATTGTATTCGGCTCAAAGATTTGTCAAGGAAATTAGATTCCGTGAAATTAATTACGGTTGGTATGGTTTAAAGGCTAATTTAATACCAATTAGAATATTGTGCAAAATTTTATCACTTAAATCTCGGTACATAATTCAACCTTTGCTGTATTTAATTACTATAAGTACACGACTTTATGTAAATGTTTATGGCTTGGCACCTTCATAAAATAAACCCCTTTCTGGCATTCATTTTATACACGTACAAGAGAGGAAGTAAAATTGAAAATAATTTTTGAGGTTTTCGTATAAGGTAAATAAATACAAAAAGTCCCAACACCAGCAAAAATATTAATGTTAACACATGTATAAAGGAGTTTTGTATACGTGTGAGAAACATCATATTTTTTAGATGTGTTCAACCCTAACCACATACGAAACCGCAACTAAACCACCAAAATTTATACAAATAACACACAACAAACAAACAAACCAAGTAAACAACAACAGCAGTATGTGTATTCCGACCAAGGAAATATAACAAAGATTTTCTTTTAGTCGTAACGTTCCCAAAACAATGTGTTACCAAAGTTTTCCCAGCAAATAAAGTATGTGTACGTATATGTACGTGTAGGAGTTTAAAGTAATTACGAGATTAGTGTTAAAAATTAAATTTGGCTTTAATTTGGTTTCTTGAAATCAAATTAGTAGGTTATTAGTGAAACAATAAGCTTTAATTGTAGTAATCTTTTAAAATGATACAAATTTTTATAAAATGGGAAAACGTAATTAAATTCACCAGATGACTGTACTAGGTGCTATATAAGCTACCAGAAAATTTCTAGCAGAAATAACGTCGTAATTTTGTTATTCATCACTAGAGGCAGCAATATCACAACAAAATAAATTTTTCTGCTGATCAGAAAATTTATGAAAATTATGGATTTACGAAACACAAGGGAAAATGTATGTTTAAATATTTTGAAATCAAAAATATTAATTAATTAAGCCCAATTTCTGCTAACTAATCTTCACGGGACGTAAACAACTAGAATAAACTAGCCGAAAAAACGGGAAAATAAAATGTCAAATTACGGATTAAAGACGAAAACAATATAATCCGATTTATAGAAAAAAACAGAAATAATTTAAGCCTAATTAAAACCTTTTTGGAAAGGCGGCTAAACTGAAAAAATTTGTGATAATCCAGAATTTGCCCAATTCGGTTGAACAACAAAGACCATTCAACGACTTTCTGACATAAAGTGTCCAACCAATGAAGTCGGCACTTCTGATTGCATATTTCAATCAGGTATGTTCATTGTCATCCGAAAAATATTTTTGTTAAAATTTTGCTAATCCAGAATTATAATGAAGTTAGCACCTCGGATTGCATATTTTTATCAGGTATGTTAATAGTCCAAAAAATATAGCGGCTAAAATTGCGCCAACCCAGAATTGGCCTAATGACATTAGCACAAATTCAATCACTGTATTTTTCGGATGGCAATGAAAATGGCTGACAAAAATATGCTATCTGAACAGCTTTGTCTTAGATATTGGAACATTTTATTTCTATTGTTTAAATTTGCAACGAAACACCCCGATCGGTGCCACTTCAACGAAACACAAAAAATTAAGTTCAAATAATTCAGATTGTTGCGACTGACATTGGCTTTTAAATAAATGAAATCATAAATTTTGTTTTTTAGTCATTGTAGTTGTTGTCAAAATAAACATGGCCGACAATAACACGTTATATACTCATAGAGGATAAGAACATTACAGATAATTTAATACTAAAAAATTAATTAATTCAAATTCTTGCGATTGGTATTGACTTTAATAATTTCTAAGTACAAATTTGGTGTTTTAATCATTGTTGTTGTTGTCAAAATAAACATGGCCGACACTAACACATAATATACTCATAGAGGACAAGAACATTACAGATAATTTAAGACTAAAAAATTAATTAATTCAAATTCTTGCGATTGATATTGACTTTAATAATTTCTAAGTACAAATTTTGTGTTTTAATCATTGTTGTTGTTGTCAAAATAAACATGGCCGATACTAACACATAATATACTCATAGAGGACAAGAACATTACAGATAATTTAAGACTAAAAAATTAATTAATTCAAATTCTTGCGATTGATATTGACTAATAATTTCTAAGTACAAATTTTGTGTTTTAATCATTGTTGTTGTTGTCAAAATAAACATGGCCGACAACAACACATAATATACTCATAGAGGACAAGAACATTACATATAATTTAAGACTAAAAAATAAATAAATTCAAATTCTTGCGATTGATATTGACTTTAATAATTTCTAAGTAGAAATTTTGTGTTTTAATCATTGTTGTTGTTGTCAAAATAAACATGGCCGACACTAACACATAATATACTCATAGAGGTAATAATTAATTCAAATTCTTGGGATTGATATTGACTTATAACTTCTAAGTACAAATTTAATGTTTTAATCATTGTTGTTGTTGTCAAAATAAACATGGCCGACAACAACACATAATATACTCATAGAGGACAAGAACATTACAGATAATTTAAGACTAAAAATTTAATTAATTCAAATACTTGCGATTGATATTGACTAATAATTTCTAAGTACAAATTTTGTGTTTTAATCATTGTTGTTGTTGTCAAAATAAACATGGCCGACACTAACACATAATATACTCATAGAGGTAATAATTAATTCAAATTCTTGGGATTGATATTGACTTATAACTTCTAAGTACAAATTTAATGTTTTAATCATTGTTGTTGTTGTCAAAATAAACATGGCCGACAACAACACATAATATACTCATAGAGGACAAGAACATTACAGATAATTTAAGACTAAAAAATTAATTAATTCAAATACTTGCGATTGATATTGACTAATAATTTCTAAGTACAAATTTTGTGTTTTAATCATTGTTGTTGTTGTCAAAATAAACATGGCCGACAACAACACATAATATACTCATAGAGGACAAGAACATTACATATAATTTAAGACTAAAAAATTAATTAATTCAAATTCTTGCGATTGATATTGACTTTAATAATTTCTAAGTACAAATTTGGTGTTTTAATCATTGTTGTGGTTGTCAAAATAAACATGGCCGACACTAACACATAATATACTCATAAAGGACAGGAACATTTTATATAAATCAAAATATAAATTTAATTGCAAGTCATTTGGATTTGGATTTTCGGCAAACTTCTTGATATTTGGATTGCCTCTAGATTCCTTAGTGATTGGCCCTAGTTTTGAAAAATATTACTGTGCCCGCCACCCTAAAATATCATAATCTTTAGCGGCTGCGTGAGCAGTATTTTTCTCTCGGCCCAGTTAACGTTGCCATTACTCTGGTGTACTTTGAAAGAAAATGTAGCCGTATCCCCGATCCGTATAATTTTCAACGGTTCTATATGTATTTGATTAGTTTCGGATTTTTTTTTGAATTCACACTCAGAATTCACAATCATTTTCCAGATTCTAAAACTAGTGATAAATTCAATTTCCATTTTCTTGGAGGTAGAATCCGCTTTGCTGTAGAATTTTTGATACTTGATCTTTAAGCAATTGTGCTTCTGCTACAATGTCTCACTCGGCAATTTGTAGCCTTTGGATATAATCCTTGAAAATTCGTACTGCATTGTTTAAGAATTTTCACTGCAAAACAAGGTGCACGAGCAGTACCATCCGTCACGGTGTTCAATTTATACCAGTTTACCTGATCGATCGGACTTGCTCGCCACAATATAATTTAGTAGTTTGGAGCTTCAGAGTTGTTGTTATATCTACCACAAGGACAATCACAGTCTTCCGAAATCATAAAATGATCGTTTGAATATTAGGAATAATTTGCCAAATATCATTCGTTGTATTACTACCTGGCTTTGTTAACGGCAAGATGTGGTAAAACGTATCTTGTTTCGTCTTGAGCAGGAACCTTTACGCTTGGTATATTTGACATATGTCTTAAAGCAATGTATTCAAAAGCAGTACTGCTTCAAATAAACTCCCAGCAAAATCCTCAATTTCTTACACGGTAATTTGACAGTAAATCGTAAGTTTGCGTCGCGTGTGGTCGTTCGTTCATAATATATTTCGCGAGAATGTTTCGGTGCATCAAAGTTGACTTGGGCCGAAAATTTGCTAACTTGTTGTTGAAAGTCATCATTAGATATTTGACTAATAAGATCGGTGGTGGTATCTAAGTTAGTAGAATATGAGTAATCTTTGCTGCATGCTCCTGCTATTCACCAATCAAATTTCGAAGACCGTAGCTTTGGAAATCCATCTATTACCCATTGCTCTGGATTAATATCTCAAAAAACACGTTCCCACCAAGTAATAGATCAAACCAAACCTAGGCGTGAGACACAGTATTCAGTAACAAACGATGCTTGAGAGCCGGAATCTTATAATTCGCGGCTGACTAAAGTTTTTCGGTACGTAACTGTACATATCCGAGCGCCGTTGGTAGTACCGTAGTTGGCGAAGAATAAATCATTTATACATCATGGGGTATTGTTCTGGCTTTCGTCGCTCTATGCTGTTTCATTATTAGTGAATTTTGTATGTAAGGCAGACTCTGACTGCGTATCGATTTGGTAGAGCAGTATGTGATGGGGTCTAGGACGGATAAGACGTGGAAGCTTTGTGTAACATTTGAAGCTTAAATAGCCACCTCTTAAACAATTAGGACCATTCGTAATCTTTCATCCACATTCTTATTCACACAGAACGATTTTGTTCACAAGTTATACAATTCGAGGTGGAATTAGAATGTGATGAAAAAAACGATTTAGTTGGAACCTTAGCAGCAATTTTCTTTGTAGTTACATCTCAAACTTGTAAGGCATCACATCTTTTATTTAAAATACTGTTTAAGTCACGGGTTACACGAGCATGATCACTACTGAAGTTAGTTAGGAGCTCGCGTTTATAATAAAGGCTGTCAACTGTTTTTCATAAATTTCAGTATCGTTCAATACTTGGTACCTACCCTCAAGAACTTCAAGGCGGTTTCTAATTTCTTTGAAATTGGCAGATTCAGTTACCACCACTTGGAATTTTATTAAACGGAGTATTTGATTATGATCACGAGTCGAATTAATCTATCAGCCATGCGTTCAATTTAACCCAATTCCGCAGGATGGTTAAGGAAATGTGTATACACGAAACAACCGAAATAACCACAATAAAATATTTTAGAATTTTTGCGAAAATCCCCCTGATGCCTTACCGATTTTTTTTCGTATTATATTTATTGTCGTTGCTTCTGTAAATGTTGATCATTTTGATGAATTTAGGGCATTTTGAGTTGATACGCGTTTAAATTGTTACATTATGTTGCCAGATTCGATAATCAAGGTATGATAATCAAGGTTGTCACATTTTCTGAACTTAAAAACATCAACACTTTCAATAAACGCCCTCTCCACCGACAAATTTCCGTTTGATTCCTAATAAATGCCCAATTTCCATTGGAGGGACGCATCAATATGCCGCATATCACAAATAAATCCGTAAAGCAAGCCTAAATGCTAGAGATATCAAATTATTTTAGACATCTGCAGAATTTTGGGTTAATGGCCATCAAACACCCACACAATTCAGAGTACACTAAGTAGACGTAAACAAAATCGATAGAAAAATTCCAAACGGCACTGTACGCGCCATCTATTAGCTAAATTATCCAGTTTTATTGTGTCCTAGCTAAAAAAAACTCGCTCACGTGTTACCTTAACAAGGGCGGCGTAGTATCTACCAGTTTTTGTTGTTGGCTATTTCGATGTTTACTGGTTGATTGGTGATTCGCGTTGATGAATTTTGTTGACTCGTAGGATACTTGGTAAATCTGGACTGCTTGTGGTTGTTGCATTCAATTCTGTTCACAAAAAACCATAACTTGAAATTTATAATATTTATTGAATTAGAAAAAATTACTCGTATTACATAAAACTTTAACATAATCATGATGTATTCGTTTTTAACTTACAGACTAAAATTTATATTGATACAAAGTAAAGCGGAATGCATTTTACTCGTTGACAGAGCGCGTGCGGACAACTATCGTGCCACAGAAGATAAAAACAACTCCTTATCTTATCAACAAAACCAAAATATAAATAAAATAAATTGAAGACATTTCATTCAAACTGTTTTAGTATCACAGAATTGTAACAGTCAAAATTTGGTTTACTAATCGCGGTTTATTGAATAAATTTTACTCGGCAGTGCTCAAACCAAGTTTCCGCTGTCGCACATTATCAGCATCCCGGCACTCGCCAGTTCCATTAAAATCATCAATTTTCGACGATTCGAGCGTTTTAATCTCTTCCATTAAGCTTATATCCTCATCGTCCAGAATATTATTCGTTTCGTCGATCGAGGTGGAAAGATCATCGCGTTCGAACATTTTCTTCGATTTGACATAGGTCTCCGTAAGCTTTGGTGAAACGCGGATTTTTTTATATTTTTCTTTCGCCTCATCGATCCAAGTCGTGTCTGACCAATGGTACCAACTCAGCAGACTTATAAACGAGACAAAAAATAAATTCGTGCATATACCAACGATGCTCGAGAATATCGGCCAATGGAACATAATGTAACGTAGACCGGTAAAATGTGCGGTTATTTGGAGCACCACCGAATAGAATTGAATGTCTTTAGATTGTAATTCAACATAAACATCGGTGACCGGATGCAGCTGATCATCTTCATAGTTTGAGAATAGTTCCGTCGAAATTATTTGTTTCTCGTTGCTAAGCCCCACTAGCAAAAATGGACTGGTCACCCAAGTTTTGATCCAGGTATGGAGCTCAGAGCGATAACCTAAAATCGCGGAACGACAAGAATGACCACGTAATGCAGTCGTTTGATCACGCATCTCTGCACACACTAAAAACATTCCGAGCTCCTTGTTTTTAGGGGATTCCGGCACATCAATATCGAGTATAACACGGTACGGTTGTCCCACCATAAGCAGCTGCTGTTTTTTGGTAAGCGAAACATGAGCCGATGGGAACGTACAAATTCCTTTTGCATTATCACACGCCCTAAAAAAAATATGTTTAACATCGCACCAATCACAAAATATAATGAATACTTACTTAAATTGCAAGTGCACTGGTCGCGTATGCGTAACTGTTGGCATGTAGGCGAAATAAAATGCGATATACAAGAAAATTGCAATGCACACGACTAGCGCTGCAACAAACAAACCAAGTATGACACGTAACGCAACATCACGGGCAGACAATAACTTATCCTCAGTCTTGTAGCGATAATCTTCGAATAGCACCAATATTAAGTCGTTAATCGGTTCGATTACATAGCCGCGCACGATATGAAACGGATCGATTAAATTAAGCAGCAAATTAAAAAATCTCGGTTTCATTTTTAACATTTGCGGTCGGCCGCCTAAACAGAACCAATTCACAGAACACCAGTCACTATACAACACTAACGCTAGACTACGTAGCACCCAATCGATTCAACAAAATTATTTTTCTTGTTCTTATCGAAAATAATTTAATTTTAAATTCATGAATTGATTTCAAAGGTCATCGTCGTGACGATTCGAAATATTTTTTGTTGTGTTTTTATCACTGACAGATTACAATGCTTTTGTTGTTGTTTTGTCTTGACATTTCTTTTAAAGTAAACTTTTAGATATCTGTTCGAAAACAAATTGGTCGAAATAACAAAGCAAAGCAACGATGATGTTACAGTGCACGAAGTATCTGATAAACATTGATTTTTTGCGACGTTGGCTGGAATTAGTTGAGCAAAATTTTTGGTTCGTCATATTATGGGAGTAGACCTTATTCGTTGCAATTGAAGTTTGACATTTTTATGGTTCGATAAATTTTCGTTCGTGCTGATGAAATTTGGAGAGCTTAGTAATGTCGGAGAAAACAGTTTAATATAATTTAGAATATGAGTCCTTGTGGTTGTATCTAAAAGTATAGGCTACAAAGCGACGCTCACTTTTCCGATGAAAACTGGAGGCCATTGTCAGAAATATTAGTCTGACAGAACACTTGTCGAGGAAAATCATCATCTGAGCGATTGATCGCCTTTTCGGTGGTGGTTAATTTAATTATTAAATCCACTAGTCACTTACTAAGTACAGCAATGGTCAACAGGCAAGAAAATCGACAAGTAATATTGGAAATTATGAGACTACGGTATAAATTTGGTAGTGTTGTAGGGTGAATTGACCCAGACAATGCACATAGAGTGCATCAATGCTTCCGTAATTGAGATTTTCGTAAACCAAGCATCAACATGAAAGAATGAAATATTTACATCGTTTCTGAGTAAAACTTGAATTCTAAAGAACAGTCTACTGATTTAAAAGCTTAACGGCTATGTCTGCAAATAGCACATTTTCAAAGAGCTGTCACCGAATATCAACTGCGAACAATATTTCCCTAATTGCCAGAAGTGTTGGTGGCAGTCAGCAGATTGCAGGTGATGCAGTGTTGATGATGATAACAACCTTTTAGCTGCCAACCAAATCGTAAAAATAGAAAAAATAAAAATGTATGCATTTTTGTCGAAATACTGAAGTCAGACACAAAAATTGTAAATAAATTCGTGGGATGTAAAAAACATTATCGAGAACCAACGCCAAACATTCCGAAAGTAACTGGAGCTGTAGAATACATGAAGCTCACTAAAGTAAAACGTGCGCAATTAATGTCTATCGCGGATGTCTTATTAAACTAGGGATGCCGGATAAAACCTGTTTAAAATACGAACAACTCATGAACAACTTATAATTGAGATTTACTCGTGGAACTTTCCAGAAACGCAAGTCAACCTTACGAATAAGCAATAACTTTTATCTATTCATTGGATTGGATTTCTTGGAAAATGTTTTGTAAAAATCCACAGACCTCAATTAGGCCAAATTTTCCACGTAAGATGTATTGTACAACATATATCGCATGGTTTAGGTGAATCGCAAGATGTCGAAGTGCATTTAGGAATTGTTTTAATTTTTGATTTCCTGTGCAACTTTCACTACCATTTAAAATAGCTTTACGTTAATCATGATCCAGATCCAAACCTTCCGGGAATACGAAAGAAAGAATATGAAGTTTAGTAGACATGCAATCTTTTAACCAACTTACTTACCTTTTGGAATGTTTTAATAAGTATGGAACCCGGTATACTATAAGCTTTGAATTAAGGTGCACTTGAGTTTAGCAACTTTTCCTAGAGACCTTTTTGTTATGTTATTCTGGGACTTCTTCAGTATATAGTCAATCCAACTCGATTTTCGCTTTCGTATTTCGATGCCAATAACTGTTTCACTCTTTTGCCTATAAAGAGTTTAACATTTGTAATTTTGTTGGTTCAAAACACCTTAGCTTGAGGATGCGGGATACGACAATTTGTGTAACATGTTGAATATTGTTCTGCCTTTGTTGATTCGTTTCTTTAAATTGTTACCTGATCCATTTCTTTTTGCTAGAGTAATACAACCATGGTAAACAAATTCATTGACCCCTCTTCCATTTCTTCTTGGTTGATATAAAATGATGTGGATATTGAGGTGTTTAGTCTCTTCATCTTCATTTTTCTGGAACGCGCTATCTATTTTTCTCTTCTTTGGTTAAGCTCTTAGGCATGCCCTTTTCATGAAATCCCTCTAATATTGCGTTACTGTGTATAGACTACACGTTCGAAATTCACGTACGGGCGCAGTGATGAATTTCATCCTGGTATGAAGCCTGTTTGCCTCCTGTGAAGTTTTATCTAAGATGAAAATTGCTAATATCTTTATGGCTGAGTTGAGGAGTAATACCTTTACTAGTGTTAGAGTCGTTGCAGTTGTCGTTACTTATCCTTTGAATAATTCAGCTCTACTGTTAAGATTTAACCAGATTTCTTCAATTTTCTTCTTAGTTTTGTCACTGATCCAGAGTTTGCGTCTGCATTCTTGGTATCCGAGTGTGTTGGTAGTTGCTTCTTCATTGGTTTGGAAGCTGGCTTGAGCACTTCACAGAATGTATTTCTTGTGACGACATCTTTTATTCTGTCAGAGTTAAATTTTTCCGATTTGAATTGATGCATTTTACAGGCTTAATTTTGAATTGTGATATTACCAGTTTGGTGGTCGCTGTGAATGTCTGCACCTCGTGTTTTCTTGACATCTTGTAATTGCATTAGAAATTTCTTATTGATCATTACGTTATTTGTTTGGGTTTTTGTTCTGCCATAAATTGTGTTCATTGAGCTTATCCTTGCTTGATTCATCTGCGTCTTCTGTTGGAGCATAGCACTGCATTATAATTTGTGTTTCGTTTTTTTGAATGGAATAATCTTACTTGGCTTTTTCCATTCCATTAGTGTCTTCTTTGCTTTAGCTGTGGTTAATATATCTTCGCGTCCAAAAGTAATTTCTTTCGTTTGTGTTTACTTTGCACAATTTTTCCAAGTCACTTCTACAAAGCCTTCCCTCGAACACATGTAATTCTCAGCTAACCTGAACAAAATCGACATGGCTTACATTAAAAGTCCCCATCTGTACTCTTGTTCAAGTTAAGATTAATCGCAGTTATCAGACAATTTTAGTCTGTAAAAACCTTACCGCCATATCTGTAGGCAACATTTTTTTCATTCATTTGCATCATTTTTTAATTCAGAGACATCTTCAGAAACACAAATTATATAATCAGTCTGTTGAACAAAATTTATTATTTCAGCAATAAAAGAAGACTTTACTTTACACAATAAAGCTGTAACTGAAAAATAAAGAGACCGTGTTCAAATTCATAATTGTTTATTATTTAAATTTGTAGTTTACTAGCGTGAATTACAAGCCAAGTTGTAGCGAAAGGATTTTCGTTGAAAAAATGTTAACCTCGGACGATATTGCTCAATTAAAAATTACAGTTTCATGTTGAGTTTTAATTAAAGTAAATTTTCATGTCCAAAAGATCCTAATTAATTTTACAAGTCTTTATGCAATTAAAATGTAAAAGTTTGATTTGAAATGAATATTTCCAACAAAGCTGGAAGCAGTGATTGATAACGAGTTCCACGACCAATGGCAACAGAAAAAATTGTTTTAGAATACGTAGCTGCGTCGTTGTGACACACGAGGAAAATGATTGAACCAGATAAGGATCAGTGGTGTTCCGTAATTTTTATGTTATAGTGGATGACAAAGATTACCTCTTCAGGAATTTGTAAGCCTTGTATTTTGTTTAATTAAAATTGTGCAGTCATCTTCACGCTGCATATGCCATCGGTAGAGTAGAATTTGAACATTGGTCTATGTGAAATAAATTTTTAAAAGACACCGCCCAAATTCTACCTGGATGAGCAATCCTCAACTTTTTTCTTCAACATGTTCATTCTCACTAAAGATATTTCGTAGAACATAACTTCATTCAAACACACAGTTTAGAATTTTTAACTTACATTTATATTACAATACCTTAAATAAAATTAATCGATTTAAAAAAAAAACATAAAAATTCCGCCTTAATTTAGTTTTTTATTTAAATTCACTGAATTGTGTTGCGGCCCAGATGAATCCCAGTTCGATGCATTATACAGCCACGTATCCTCGCGCGATTTCATCCAAGACGATTCGAGTACATTATCCTAGAATAAATACCACAAACAATTTATAAAATCTATTGCGATATACGATTGGATAGCAAGCACACTTACTAACTGCTGCTGCACATTCGAACTAATATAATCGACATTTGAATAATAATTTGAATAATTTTGATAACAATTTGATGGTGAACCGGCAGCTGCTATTGCGGCCGCATGTGTCCATGTTTTTGAATCGAGCGGTGACATTTGCTGATGATGATGGTGCGTATGATGATGATGATGATTGTGCGTATCGATAGCAGCCGGTGACCAAATTGAATTGCTACTTCCTCCACTGCTCGAATATGCGGTTAGTGTCTATGATAAATATTAGTACAATTATGATATGTTGTGGCATCTATGACAAATGGTATGTACTAAATACATTTAGAACTTAAATATTTCATGTTACTTACGCTAGGGGACACTGATGTCGTTCCTATAAAATTGTGTCCCGGCTTTAAATTATAGTTTGGTGAATCTCTCAGATAAGATGAAATTGAATTGTTTGCCGCAAGAGTTGTTGAAGTACTAAAATTAAAATAACGAGAACGAAATTTTTCCTTTGAATTATCAGTACATGCTTACGGATCCAGTTTGCACATCAACATAATTTTATTTGTATCTTCCGAAATTTAAAACGAGAATTAAATGTGGAGTGCTAAAATGGCTATCAACAAAATCCCCAGACCATATGGAAAGCCATCCTCTTCCGGATGGAATAAAATAAATATCTCAAGTTTCATTTGCTCGCCTACAAATGTAATTTCAATAGCTTTACGAAAGTCTTAGTTGCTATTTACTAACGAAAAATCTCAGAACATACCTTTCAGAGTTAAAATGAAAAAAATTGGAAACTTGGCGTTTTCGTTTATTATAAAGCAAGGTTCTGATCCTGTGATGCCACCAATCTTTTGAAGGATCATGGATACCTTCCTGGATATATCGGAAAGGCTTTATTAATTCTACTCTTTTCGCAAGCTTGACAAAATATCGTTGAGTATGTAGGGGTTAGTTTGCTTCTTTAATTATGTTAAAATTACGGTTTTTGAATGAAGCCTCCGGCATAACGCAATAAATTTAAAAAAATTATGAAATCTAATAAAATCAAAACCAACTAAATTGTCTCACCCAAGGTTCGGATTTGGCAAAGATGAGTAACTTGAACCAAAACGATGAGGCTCATCGTAAAGAAAATGTTAATCGCCAATGCAGTTAAAACTTAACAAATCACTTCCAATCATTTCAAATCCGAACTTCATGCACCTACAAAGATGGATCGGTATTAAGGATTAAGCTAACTAAAGCCACAGATCAGCGGATGTCAGTAGCGAGGTTCAAGCCAAATGTGATTAGCTGGCCTGATGTGAAACTCGAAAAACATCAAGAAGGCGCTATCGGGACACACTTTTAGGGCTCCCACAAGAGGAATTGTCAACTTTAACTTTGGGTTACGAACTTTTAAAGCTAAAGGGAAGTATGAAGCCGATAAGGATACTAACAGGGGGAGGGAGTAGGGCTGTTAGTGCATGATGATAATTTGTCTATTGGAAAAATACTCTCGGACGGAACTGATACAGGCAATGGAGATGTTGAAAACTAGTATTTGGCAGTTTAATAGTACGCGATTGGCATCAATTAGCCTATACAATGCCAAGGAGAATAAAAAATGTAGGACTAAAAGCGGCAACATGCAATTCAAATTAATCTGGATCACGCCAAATCTAATCTATGGCCCTAGAGAAAAATGGTATCAAACATATATTACGAGGCCAACCATTAGTTTATATGTTATAGCGGCTCAGCTCCACCGAAGGCAACCATCGAACGTCGGTTTGTTGAATTTAAACGTAACCGTCCCAACACCGGTGATACTGAACGTAAAGTTGAGATGCGTGAGATAGCCTACACCTTAAAGATATCAAAAGGCAATGTGTAGAAGGCTGTGTTCAAAGTGGGTCTCGCGCTTACTCACGGGATCGTAGTAAACAGGGTTGTTAGCATCGATCAACATATGGAAATTGAAAAACCATCAATCCACCATTACAATCCGGAATTGAAAGCGACCAAAAATGCAAATGACGACCGGTAAGGTTCTGCTCATCGTATTTTGAGTTGTGCAAGATATATTTTACTCAACGACATCTTGAAACAGTAATGTCAATCAACAGCAAATATTATATTGCGTTAATGATGCGTTTATGGACAATGCACCGAAAAAATACTGAATTTAAGTTTGAATTGCTTCCCCATTCACCGAATTCTTGGGGTCTGGCTCCCAGCAACTACAAGGATAGAGGTTCGTGTCAAATGCAGAAGTCTTAGACGAAAAAATCATCTATTTTGAGGTCGAAGATAAATCGTTCCAGATAGAATCCATCGAAATGTTAGAGAAGCAAGAAAAAGATGTGATCCTAAGTTCCTAATCGAAATTCACGTCCTATAGTAAAAAGTTGCAAAACCTAAGAATTGGCGATAACTCGGAAGTTATTTTCCATTGGCTAGAGGTAATTTACTCCTTATCCCTCCTAATTAACAGAAGTGGGTAAAAATTAAAATGGCTATCGGAAGGATTTAAGATTGAGTTAAATATTTGTACGAACTAGGCTAGGCTCACAGCCTGTGTCCAGTCTCAACAAGCATCCTGTTAAAGCTGCGCTGGAGAGGTTTACCATTAGAAGTTGGATGTGGAGTTATACCATAATTTTTGGACATAATGTTGGTCTGCAAAGTTATTTGGAAGCCAAAATTAGTAGCAAAATAAAATTGGCGGTTATTTCAATTTATACTTACGCAGACCGTAATAGGATTTGTGCTTATGTATGGAGTCAGCGTTAAGTGGCCAGCTCTCCACAAAGTCACATATTCGATAACGAGGTGAGGCATGCATATTGGTGGGCCGCTAAGAACGATGGCGGTGAATACGATTACGTAGCTCTGAGCTGTTTAGATTAGTACTAATATCTCTGAAACTCGAGCCTTCTGTGATCAACTATAATGCAAATATCTTAGTTCGAATGCAGCCGATACCAAACTGAATTGGTAATGAATGAGGCATGCAATTACGATATGAATAGGCAAGGGTGAGAGGATTCAGACAGAAGGTATTCTAGGTTAGCACCGGCACAGACATTTGGGTCAATTCATAATGGATAATCTCTTGGATCTCGAGAACAGTAAAGTAAGAAACATTTTACTCAACATAAATAGTTCTGAAGGGCTCTTGTAGAGGTGGAATATGGGCAGGACCCTGTTGTATCACAAATTTATGGATGTCTTGCGAATTTTTGAATGAAACTGTTCAAATAACTAGCCTCAACTGAGAAGGCGTACACTACAACCACATACTTAAAAACCAAAAACCCGGTCGACTTTTATTCGAAAACAAATGTTGCAAACTCAGCAGCTGCCGGGAGTTAAATACTAATCCAAAGAATTAAAGCAACGATTTGAACTGAAACCAAATCAACTATATGTCACAAGTAGCACTGGTTCCGGGTAAACAATTTGATAGTGCACAGTCATACATAGTGCACTTATGCCGTAATTTGTTTATTTTCGGCTGAATTTAAAAAGTTCCGACTGAGATTATTCTGGTTCCGGCCTATGTTTTTATGATTTCGGCTGGCATAGTATTGGTTCCTGAAAAATGTTGTTATGGGTCCGGCGTAACTTTTAACTATTGGGCAAGCTTCAAATTTCGAGAGTCTTAAGTATCCTCTATTGAAAGAGTAGATTCCTTTTTGAGTCAATCTCTAAGATTTGAGTTATTTGGCACAGAGCAGTAGAGTGTCTCACTATAATTTTGATAATTTGATAAAATTTTCTAAAATTTGGTATCGGAGCCCAGCTTATCCCATTAGTCAACCACACCCTAGCATAAAAAAACAAACCACACATTATCCGGTTCCTATTAGCGTTAGCAAATGTTCAATGAAATGAAAACTTGTTTGTTCGAATGGCGGCTAATGTAAACGGTCTTTCAAAATAGGGACGCTCAAAATTTGTTAGGTTATAGCAGTCATGTTGTTCAAGCACCATCTGTCAAATTTGTTGTCAATTGTTGAACAACGTTTGCAAATCATCAAAGTTTAATTCTAAAATCAGTGCCGAGTCGACTATTCGGCGTTTTGTGGCCAACTTCAAGTAAACCGGCTCGATAAATAATCAATCAACACCCGTAAATGACCCGAAACGCAAGGTCTGCTGAAAATATCGCTGCTGTGCTTGACAGTGTACGGGAAAATCCAAGGCAGTCAATTTCTTGCCGTTTACAATAACTTGGCTGCGACTTCAACTAGGCGAATTTTGCATCGGACAGATGCAAGCTTAGTTTTAGTGACGAGGCCCATTTTTGGATGAACCTATATGTGAACACTAAATGTATCTCAAGAAAGTCACTGATTGGTGCGGATTTTGGTCAGGCGGATTCATCGGTTCGTACTTCTTCAAAAACGAAACTGGCATTACCATAACCGTCATATATTGCACTAATTTACAGCAAGGGCGAGGGATTCGATAATTAAGGTTTCGGTAAAAACAGCTCGAACAGTTTTGATAATTTCAGCGCGCAAAATAGTTTTTACCGAACTTTTTTTGGTGTACAGATACAAACTAAACTGCTCCTGCGTTCATCTCTAATTTCTGTTTGACAATCAAGACACACAAATGTTTCTTAATCAAATTCTAGATGTACAGGATGAGTTCGAACCAAGTACCAAGTGATAATTGGTAGCTCGGTGAAAGAGACATATCATTCTTGGTCTTTCTTGAATTCTGCACGAACATTTTACCTTTAGATCCGGTCGGCCAGGATTAATCTTACTTCACCGTTTTCGTTAAATCTGAAATCGGATTATTTTTATTTCTAATCGACGCAATCTAATCTATGCGAAAATCTTAGAATAATTTTTGACAACAAATTTCGTCCTAGTTATGTGTCGGCCAAATAAGCAAACCTCTGCTGGACTCTATTGACAATCACGATGCGAAGAAATCCGGCGTTAAAATTGTAAAGCAAATCGAGTATCTCACTTTTCTCGGGACTTTTGTATCTATAGGCTTACAGGCTATAGATCAACGTAAAATATTTACGTCCACTGCTCAATACCTGCGTTGTAGTGATTTAGTCCAGAATATTTACAAACTGGTACTGATCAGTGCAGTAAAGTAGGCTAAACGTTCTACCAATGCTGATCTCAAGTTAATTTTAATTCAAACTGGTAGAAGTTACACAAATCGTCAAATGCATTTAACGGGCGGCATAATTATACAATGACTGACTACTATGTACCTCAACCAGCTTTTCGTCAAAACCAATCAAATGACCTCTTATACTTTGACACCAAGAAAAAACCCAAACAGGGTACATACTAAGCCTTATGTGTTCGATGGTTATCGCTATTTTATTTTACAGCAGATTGCAGAGAGTTTCGATCAACTCACTCGATTCATTCACTTCTCTTCGAAAGTCGCACGCCTTTACGCAAAAGTTCTAATATTGGGAAGCGAGTGTAGTGCTCCAAAATAATCATGATGTGAGTACAATCATTTTCAGTCCTTGGATAGGGTGCTAAGTGGTCAATATAAAACCTCTGAAAAGGTCTTGTCGTTTCTATCAACCTACCCAAATCTGGTTGGGTTGAAAACTTTACAGGTTCCCTCATTTTGCAGATTTCACAGTCATGAATGAAATTTTTTATCTGAAAGGCCATTGAAGTCCAATATAACGACGCAATACTTCTAGGGTTTTTGCACAATGCCTTGGTGAGCTGCATGAGCCCAGGTGGAATAATTAATTTCTACTTTCGAGCAGAGTATTGATTTTACCCTATGGTACTCCAAGGCTTGTTTGTATATTTGATCGTGAATATGTGTGTTTGCAATTGCAAAGCAATCAACTTAAACGCCTAGATAGATCTTTTTCATCCATTAGTCGTTTCATACTGTAGTGATCAGTAATGATTGTGATTGGGTACCCTTTGAGGTATGGTCTAACTTTTTCACACTCATCACCGCAACTAAGCACTCTAATTCGATGATCATGCGTGTATCATGCCCCTGTGCTTTATTCAGCTTCGTTGACATGTACGCGATAGACACGAGAGGCAACAATTGCTTGGACTATCAAGGCATATATTATCAATTACATAACCGAGCTATTTTGTTTCCTTGAGCATGAATTTGCCCGTATCTGCATTTAAAGTAAGATTTGTCTCTCGCAACAAACTCGCTACTTCAGATAACAATTTAATGTGATCTCAGCAACAGGGACGACAAGAAGATCAACTATTTTTGCCGATTTCGCCTTGTGATAACACCGCGCTGATTGCAAAAGACGATGCATCGGTGGTTAGTTTAAACGGCTTTTTTTAAGTCCGGAAAAATAAGTATCTCTGAGGATGTCAATACTCGAAATGCTTCAATTTCATTCTCATTCATGTGGATTTTGATTTTCTTGGACTGCTTTGCTCTGGTTTGTGCGTTTTCCCTCTCGTTAGGTTAGTTAATCAGATGCTTTCGCGAGGAACGATTTTAAATCCTTCAAGTTGTTGGGTTTCTTGATGTCCCGAATAGCAATGATTTTTTTGGGGGTCCGGCTTGATACCCTTGGTCGTAATAAGGAATACGGGAAATTCCTTTTGAGTTTTCAAGAATTCCGTTTTATCCAGGTTAACCCATAAATTGGCCTGTTGCAATTTCGCAAAGACTCTCCTGATGATTGATAAATGCTCTACGTAGCATATCTCGCCGATAAGTTCTTTTAAAACGATGTCTACCATCCTCTGAAATATGGCTGGAGCTTTTTTAAGCCGAATGAGAGTCTTAAAAACTCGTACTTCCCATTCATCGTAGACAACGAAGTTTTGGGTATGTCGGCTTCTTTCATCTTTATTTGATGAAATCCTGAAGTTTCATCGATGGTAGTAAACAATTTTGAATCTCCGAGGTTTGCGATTGTGATGCTAATATCTGGAATTGGATATGCGTCCGATCCAAATCGGCGGATTATACGGGCTTCAGGAAGGTCTTATTATTCCATCCGCTAGGAGTTGGGCGATTGGTTTTTCCACTTACTTTCTCATATGGTATGGATTCGGGTACGACTTTGTATATATTGGTTCATCAGTCGTTGTTTTAATTTCGGCTCTATCTTCGGTGGCGATTATTTCCGTATTGTTCACCGGTCCGAATAGTACATGAAATGTTGATACAGCTTCTTGGAGTTTATGCCTGGTTTCTGGTAATAGATGGTTGTCACGAAGTTCGATATTGTTGACTTGATGAGATGCTTTTCCATGGAGTGAGATTTTGATGTTTGGCCATATAGATAGAATGTTACTTCTGTGATCAATAATTGCTCCTAATTCCTTCAGCGTATCGCCACCAATTATTCTATCGAAGGTTTTTAAACCCGGAAAAACCAATACTTTTGAAATTTTGGTCTCGAACTTTTTTGTTAATTTCAATATCTCCAGCTGCTGATCTGATTTTAAATTTAACTTTGGTCGGGATGGCGGTTCCGGCCAACTCTGGGTTTACAAAATTTTTGTCAGCTCCGGTAATTAGGAATTTAAGGATATTGAGTTTATTTTTTATGTATGGTATGCTAAAGAGGCATCATCATAAATGTAATTCCGGATTTTCCTCTAGTTGCTCTTCACCAATTATTTCGTTTTCTATGTAGTCTTTCACTAGTTCGTTGTAGTGGTCCTCCTCTTCCTGTTGAGTTTCCAAGTGATGTACTCTCTACAACTTTCGTGGTTCATTGTGGTTCGATATTCCCATGTGAACGCTTGGTTAGTTTGATGATTTGGGCGATTGATGTAGTTTACATGTCTTGTCTGTACCGATGGATCAATACTCATTGGTACTGGTGGATTCAAATTGATCGGTATGGACGGAACTGAATTATTTTGTTATTGAGTGTTGTACGACATGTTCTTCTATGGTAATGGCATCGGGTTAGGACTCCTTTGTGAATTGTATCGAAGTTTTGGCAGAATTTGGTTTATGGGTGCAGTTACCGAGTTGTTAAAGTTTCTCGCATGAATTGGTATGTTTCTAAAGTTTAGATTATGCATTTCCAGACAAGATGCGTATGCTTCTGGAAGAGTTTGGGGTTTTTGGATCATAAGAATTTTTGCCAGATCTCCATTCAATCCTCTGACGTGTTCGTCCAGTGCTCGATTCCGGTAAGTCTCGACGAGAACGTTGATTGCATCAAGTGTGTAATCTTCCATTTTTATTTTATTAACGATGAGTGAAAACTCGTCAAAACTCATGTTTCATTGGATTAGATTGCCTAGTTGGTGTTCTACGGTCCGCAAGTCTCTTTTGTCTCACGCTTTGCAAAATAGATCGATTTATGGGCTTGTCACGCATTATCTCGTAGTCGATCAGTATGTTTTCCATATTGTGCACCCAGGAAACGTATTGGGTGAAATTACCATTGACGTGTTGTAATTCTTTGTCACTATTGATGATATCCCTCAGGTCCTGTTTCTTTAAGAATCTTTATCGTGCACGGCCGGTGGGTACACTTGTAGTTGTCCTTTATTGCAAAGGTCAATTTTTCGATTCTTTTAAAAGTCGTTAATTAAATTTCAAGTGCAGGTAAACAAAACCCCGTCATGCAATTGATGACGGATTACCTTATGCATAAATTGACATAGTGTTTGGGCTGCGTTACACAGCCAAAACTGATAGAGTTGTCGTCCCAGAACGGTGAAAGCCGTCTTCATTGAACCTTGATCTAGGAGTTTTTGCCAGAAGACATACTCCTTCCCGTTTAGCTTATTTACGATGCCCAATGGGGATGACCAGACGATCTGGCTCTTTTCGATTACACCTAATACCAACATCCAATCAAGCTCCTTATACAGTTCAGCTTGTTTGTGTGGCGAGACGGAATAGTATCTTTGTTTTACAGGTTGCGCCTGACCAATATCAAATTTGTGTTTGACGAGATGTATCCAACCCAGACCCAACGATCGACCCCTCGATTGGTAGTAAATGATTAAACTCGTCAATTTCGCTTGCCATCGTTAAAGCGTACCCAAAAACGTAAGGTTGGCTCAATCCAGATGTAGATTTACTCATATGAGATCTTTGCTAAGATGGTCCTTTAATATGGTGCATTGGTCCAGAAATTCTAGCTAATTACGGCCGAGTACCGTCACATTTGCCCCGCTGTCTAAAAGTCAGCGAACTGTACTCCGTTGATGAGGACGTTGACATAAATTATTAAAGTCTGTTTTAGCCATCCATCTTTGTATTATAATCTCTCTTCAGAATCGGTCTGTAGAATTCCGGGTCGGTGTTCGTTGGCACATCTGCATGTGTTTGTTTGGGTGGTATTCCTATAGAAATTCACAGAGCCCTGGGATTTCTGAAATCCCTCATCACGTTTTCCTTCGGAGAGCTTTTACAATGCTTACACTGGGTTTTAAAAATATTCGGAGCCCCGCATCCAAAACGAAATCAACCAGTGATATTGTTGTATCTCGATCGCTCATTTGTCACCTTCTATATTAGTTCTCACTACAGTGCGGCATTAGTTTGTGATACAAAGCTATTTACAAATATTTAGAACAAAATGGTGTGGTAGTTCCACTCTTAAGTAAACTGACCACACATAAAATAGAGAAACTTTTTTTTCCAAGCTTAACAATTTTCTTAGTCTCATAATTTTTAGTTGTAAGTAATTAAAAAGCCAATGTTTATTATTTTTTCAGACCGCAGATCATGCTATGACTGAGAAAGTTATAAGACAATGCCCCCCAACAGCTGAAAAATCGTTTACAAGCACCAAAAGGAAACTTATCTACCAACTGGACGACAGCAATCACCAAAAACCAAAATTAATTTGGAAAATTACCCGTACAGATTGACATCAGCGAATTACATAAACGTAAACAACCGATGAAATTACTTATCTACAGGTGGACTTCGACTAACACGATTCAATCAATATTAGATTATCTAGTAACCATGCTAGGAATAGTGAGAGAGGTAGACACGGTATGTCTGTATATTATTTTGTTTTATGGTTCGAGTAACTGTAAATCAAATTTATTTGTTTTAATTTATTACGTTTCTGGATTTTTAGTGTTCATTTGTTACGATTGTGCAGTGGTTGGTGCGTTGATTTAATTTAGTTTGTGGTCAGTGTTTGTCGTGATTTTAGTGATTTGTCTTTTGTTATCGTAGACCGCACGATTTTCTCGCCTTTGGTAAGTTTATTATGATACTAAATAACTATACGAGTGTGTGTTACACCAAAATAACTGTGTTAAATCCTTTAACAGTATAAAACTTACTTGTTCTGGTGGTTTTGGACTATCGCTGGCGTCAACGACTGCTTAATTTTAATTTTCCCCGTTCCACAGCTCACCATATTCCCCGAACCAACCGTTCGCATTTTATTCACGGCACTACCAGTTTGTGACATTAAATGGCTATTCGGCTGGTCGCTCGTACTGTGAAGCACACTTCCACTGGTTTGTTGACTACTATTTTGTTGATGTTGCTTCTGCAGTTGTCTACACTTAGCCCGGCGATTTTTAAACCAAACCTAAAAATATAGCAAAAAAATGTAATTCGCTTGATTTCTGTCCTTCAACTTCCTTCCTCAATACAGGAACAATTATATTGTGTAAGTTACATAAAGAATCAATAATATATCCAAATTAGATCATAAATCATTGAGCAAAAGAATCAAATCCGAAAATAGCATTGTGCTCGGAGTCCTCTGCATAGTAAAAATTCAAATCAAATCGAAACCAAAAAAAAAAATAATAAAAAATTCTTTCATCTCTAATTTATGAAATGGCACGTATTATTTAGTCTAATCGTGACGATGAATATGTTATAAAACATATATTTTATGTTGCACAGTTATATTGTTCCGAACTTACTCGCACATGGACATATTTCCAAAACTAAAAGGAAAGAACCCGATACACGATATACGACTAAAATTAGCAAAACTATTATTATTGTTAATAATTTTAATTCATTTGACTTTTGGGGTGTTCAGTTCATGTTTATGACTTAAAAATCATAAAAATCTCATCTATACAAATTTTTTTTTTTTTGGAATGATTTAAATTTTAGTATTGATATCGATTATATTTGATTCGTTCGAAAAAAGATAAAAGAATCGTAAAATTGGCATTAGATGTGTGCCGGCGAGTCGCACACACTTAAAAGGCGGATCACATCATCATCATCGATCAGTCGTGAATCTATTTCGGTCGATATATATGAAACCGCAACCAAAATCATTATAAATCATTTCGGCGGGATGACATTAACAAATTCCTGAGTAAAATCAAGAATTTATGGGTTTTAAATAGGAACGTGCCGAAATTATGACTAATCCGAATTTTATGTAATTAACATTCTAATCTCTCTATATGGTCTAGTGTATCTTATAGGATATGTGTAGATTTTTAAAGGCTGTTACAATTTGTGTTGGGATGGAATTCTTTGAATTTCTGCATCTTGTTTTTATTGTGTTTTTCTTTTCATTTCTTAACCTTTATATTTATATGGGGGCCGCACGATTAGTTTTTTTATTAAATGAGATCAGAGATTTCAAACATAATGACATTATTTGAACATAAACGTATGTGCTCTAATATCGAGCATGTTGGAGAGCTAAATTTTCGATAAAGTTTAGTAACAAACGTAGTACCCAGTTTTGATCTGATAAGATCATGAAAAAATTCAATGATCTTATCAGACCATGGCGAATACTCAATGTCTCTACTAAATGTAATTAATTAATAGCAAATTTATAACTGGCGATAGGTTTGTTTTGAATAGCTGAATAGCTTTTGGCTGGTCGCAAAAATATATTTGATCCAGTAAGTTATGTGTATCAAATATCGCTCATTCGTTGCAACAGTGACACAACTCAAAATTCACTCATTTCTATTTTGTAGCAAATTAGGCAAAATTCCACATAAAAAATCACTCAATTCTCGAAAGGAATTACAATTTTAAGATATTTAAAAATTTGCAAAATAGTAAGGAATTAAGGTCCGATTGAGGTTGTAGGAATCGAAAAAATATTATTTTACCAATCAGAATGCATTTTTATTTACTTTTGGGAAACGTCGTTTTACAAACAATTTTGAGTGATATTTTTAAATCGCTTTGCTGAAAAATTAAAAATTTTGGATTGTGTCATTCTTGCAGAAAAAGAACGATATGATGTTATGCGTCATATCGCTCATTTGCTGCAAGAGTGGCACTATCCAATTTTTAGATTTTCAGTAGAGCGATTTGAAAATATCACTCAAAATTATTTGTAAACACGGTGTTTTTCATAAATAAATAAAAATACATTCTGATTAGTAAAATAATTTTTGTTCTATCCTCAATCGGATCTTAATTTCGCGAATTGAGTGATTTTTGTATATAGAATTTTACCTAATTTACTAGAAATAACTACAAAAGAGAGTATGACTCAAAATAATAAAAATATGAATTATTGGCAATCGTTTGATTCTAATATCTTAGAAATGAGTGAATTTTGAGTTGTGTCACTATTGCAGCAAATGAGCAACATAAATATGAATAGTTTGCGATACCTCTAACAAATTTTTATAACTAATTGAATTTCAAAAACTACAGTAATTGATCGGAGTGTAGTTTATGCCAAAATAACAAAATATACACTCTGACCGTAGAGTGCTTAGAATTGAAAAAACACTCAAAAATTGAACTTTCATAATAATATTTGAAAATGTTTAATAAACATGAGTGAAATTTTTAATAAAAAAATAACTACATATGTATTCGAATTCAACACAGAATAAACACATTATTGAAAGAGATAGCTCTACGATATTAGAGAAAGAAACACTCATCATGTTTTTTCAAATAAAAACTTTATTAAAAATTCATTTCGTCTCTTCTAATGATATTCAGCTCACTCGCTCTTTAATATAAACTCATATTGGAGCCCGTGAAGTTTCTAACAAAAACTAACACGTATACGTATACGGTTCCAATTGGAAAACATGGCGGAGATATAATTCTTATTGGCTTCAAATAGATTCCAATAGCCGCCATATTGAATTGTTTTAGTGTTGGTGATTTACTGACTGTTAATATTTTATAAATGCAAATTATTAAAAACTCTATTAATAATTATTATTATATAAAATAAATTCATAATTTACATAATAAAATATAAAAAGGATAATAAATCCAAAAGAAAAGATATTAAAGAAATATTTAAATAACTTAAAAAAAACTTAACAAATAAATAAAATGAAAGCTTTAACAAAAAAAATATCAAATATGTTTATTGAAAATTTTCACTCAAAATATTGAGTATTTTATCAATATCGGCCAATAAGAAGCCACTTCCAGAGATTAGGCCAAGATATCACTATAAAGAGGAAATTGGCCTATCTACAGAGAAGATTTTCCGGTTTAGGGTTTTTCCTAGCGGAGAAAATGTAACCTTGTTAATAGCAATTTTCCACCGTAAATATTGAGTATTTTATCAGTCGGGGCCAATAACAAGCCCAGACTGGTAAAAAACACGAGAGTCATGGTCGAAAATTGCTATTAACAAGATTACATTTTCTCCGCTAGGAAAAATCGTATACCGGAAAAAGTTCTTCATAAATAAGCTAATGTAACGTTTATAGTGGTATCTTGCCCTAATCTCTGGAAGTGGCTTCTTATTGGCCGAGATTGATAATATACTCAATGTTTTGAGTGAAAATTTTCAATAAACATATTTGATATTTTTTTTTTGTTAAAACTTTTATTTTATTTATTTGTAATTCACACTTGACTTTAATTTGTGTTTTTTTGCTTATCTGTTTTAATAATCATTGTATTTCATTAATATTTTGTATTTTTGAATAAATTTTATTTTAAAAATTTTAATTTTTAAATATATTTCATTCGGAGTATAATTTTACAGTGTAATAAATCACACTCAATTTATTCTAATAAGAATTTAATACTGAGTGGTACTAATACATATATAATTTGGTTTTTTGTTATATTTTGTTAGAAACTTCACATCGGTTCATATTGGATTCCGATTTAAATGTTGAGTGTTTGATTATTCAATTCAATTTTCCTAAAAATATTTCAATAAATAATTAAATTTCCCATCGCCAGATTTATGTTTAAGGAAAACTCGGGTATTAAAAAAAAATTGTCAAACTTTAAAATTCCAATAACTAAACATAGTAAAGTTTATACCAAACGATTAGGGGCGAAAAGTTTTCAAGTAGAATTTTTTCAGTGCAATCATGGAGCCTGAGTGAAATAGGTTTAACGTCCAATAGCAAGGCATTGCAGAGTTTGTACCAAAATTCCACTAGTATCGGATGATTTCTATAGACCTATCAAATAAAATAGGTTTGGTTTAAAAACGGATTAGCCCCGATAGATTTTTTGAGTAAATTTTGTGCATTGAATTCGTTGAGTGGGAAAAAAATTACCAATAACAGGACATCGTGGAGTTTGTACCAACATTTCATTATATATTGATGATACCTATGGATTTAACCTTTTAAATGATATCAGGAGCATTCCAAAACGGATTGGCGTCCGAAGATTTTGAGTGGAATGTATTCAGTGCACTCATGGAGTGTGAGTGGAACAGGTTTAACGTCCAATAACAAGACATCACTGAGTTTGTTGCAAAACTCAGTCATAGACGTTGTTTAGTGGTAACATTTAATCGGCCAATAACAGAAAATCGGAGGATTTTTACCAAAATGCTACTTTTATTAGATAAATCTTTTTAGATTAACATTTCTTCTTCTTCTTAGAATATAGAACAGATTTTCTGAAGAATTGGTAACAATAGATTTTTTTGAGTCGACTTCGTTGAATTTCAATCTCCCTATCTAGCTTTCAGTGAGCTTCTATCTTTTTCGGTGTTGTGCTCGCCTTCCAGTTTCGCTTCCATTTATGCGCAGTATAGTAGTCTAGTGCAACATCGTCATACTAACGCAATCGGGGTCTTTCTCTACGCCGCCCTCCGACTAGTTGTTGATGGAACACTTTGTCACGCGTTAGGATTGGTACTTAGCAACGGGGCTCATTTTTCAGTCATCAAAGGTCAGAATCCAACTCTCACTTCCGATAAACAAACCCAAACTCTGTTAATTTACACTTTCCTGCAGGAAGTATATCGACTTGTATGATTATATATTATATTGTATTCCCAATATTTTTCAAAATCCTTCTCATGGTTAACCACTGGTCAGTGGTTAATCGGCTGGGACGAAAACCATGCTGATAGTCACTAAATTCAATAAACGAGTTTTACTCAAAAAATCTATTACGACCAATCTGATTGGAAATAAAACCTTTTTTATTTGCAAGGTTAAGCCTATAAAAATCATCCGGTAATAGTGGCTTTTGGTACAAACTCTGCGATGTCTTGTTATTGGACGTTAAACCTATTCCACTCGGACTCCATGAGTGTACTGAGTAAATTCTACTCAAAAAGGTTAAGTCCCTAGGTGTCATCGGTATATAATGAAATTTTGGTACACACTCTACGATGTCCTGTTATTGGTCATTCAAAGTGTGTCACTCAATGAATTCAGTGAACGAGTTTCACTCAAAAAAATCTATCGCGACCAATCCGAATGGAATTCAAACCTATTTTTTTTGAAAGGTTATGCCTATAGAAATCATCCGATAATGGTGGCATTCTGGTAAAATCTGCGATGTCTCCTTATTGGCAATTAAAGGTATTCCACTCAAACTCCACGAGTGTACTCAATAAATTTCACTCAAAAATTTTCCGACGTCAATTCGTTTTGGAATGCCACTGATATCATTTGAAAGGATAAATCCATAGGTGTCATCAGTATATAATAAAATTTTGGTGCAAACTCTACGATGCCACTCAACGAATTCAGTGAACGAGTTTTACTCAAAAAATATATCGCGACCAATCCGTTTGGAAATCAAGCCTATTTTATTTGAAGGGTTGAGCCTATATAAATCATCCAATAATAGTGGCATTGGTAGTTTTACTTTATGGTTTGTTGATCATAGGTCCTAAATTTATTATCGGGAAATTCTGTTTATTTACATCGAATTATGTATTCTTACATTTTATTTTTTTGTACAAATATTAAGTTTTTTATTTTTTAGTTTCTTTTAGATTGGTTAATTTTATCTTATTTTAGATAGTTGTGGGAAACGTAGCTAGTACGAAATGAACAGTGTGCTAATTATCATAAAGGTACCAATTTTTGTTCTCATGAGTTTTATTTTTATTTCACTCAAAACTCTTGTAAAAAATACTTTAACAGTGTACTCGCTAATACATATTTATTTTTGTTAGTTGCTAGACACGGCACTACAAACACCAATGTTTCTACACTATAAGTAGAAAACATTTAATTTTTGTGAATAGTTTTGAGTGAATTTTATAAAATTAGATTTTTTTCAACAAAACACAGTACGAATTGCTCAGGGGTGATAAAAGTGGTTCTGAACTAGTATTTAATGTAAAAAAAACAATCTTATGACCAAACCATATGCAAGGAAATCTCTGACATTTATTATTTGAGAGAGAACATCTGAAAATTCTTCGTATTACACAGTACACTCAGTGATATTCTCTCTCAAATAACAAAAATCTCAGAAATTTCCGACCATGTGGTTAGGTAAGATTGGTATCTTACATCAAGTACTAGTTCAGAACCATTTCGATCACCTTTGTACCATTCGTAGTGTATTTTGTTTTAAAAAATTTCATTTCATAAAATTCACTCAAAACATTTAGAGGTTCGTACGGAGGCAACTCGAATTAAGCTGTCTTTTTCACTGTGAAGTTGATGAATTCATCCTGTCAACCAATGATGTGACTGAGGTATATCGTCATCTTGAATCAGAACCAACTGGTCTAGATCAAAATTTTTGTTTTTAGTTTTCCATTTTGTTCGCTGATTAAGATTAGTTAAGTAATCTCTGTGTCATACTTTCCAAAATCCTTGGATTATATTTTGGACGTTTTGCCACTTACTTACTTCATCACCGCGATGCGTTTATGTGACTAAAATCTGACTCCGGTATAACTCCCATTGGCTCCCCAATTAAAAAATGAGCAGGAGTTAGATAATCGTACGATGCCACGTCTGTGTATATGCTACACAAAAGTCTGTAATACAGCACTGCTTGTTGTTTCTACTTGCGTTAAGAGTGTAGCCATCACTTCGGATGTCAAAGGTGTATTTCCTGTAACCCTTTTAAGGTGGTGCTTGACAAATTTGATATTAACCTTTGGCGGGTTGAATACAAAACAGATTTTCATTTGGTTTTAATTTTTAAAAAGTTAAGAAGCGCTTGGGCGTGGCTTTTGAAAGTCGCGGTGGTCATATCGCTCACCCACCTTTGTTATACGAATTGGTCCACGACCACCTCGTTCTCGCAGATATAATGGGACGGCCTAATCGACACCGAAGTAGAGAAACGGAGAATTGACTCTGACTCTAGGCAAGTTAACCATCAATTGCTCATTATACTTAATTTTTTTTGGTTAAAGCAGATCGTTTAGCTTCATAATGTCTAGCAATGTTTCCGCAACCAATAATCCAAAATCTTTGGTGTAGTAAGCTGGTTAATAATGCTGCTAACTAACTTGCTTAGTACATGGCTCTTTAGAAATATGATAAGATGCTTAGTGTAGCAAGCACAGATCGAATTTTATATTCTTTCTCCAACTCGCAGAATTCCGTCGACGTTAATGAATGGCGTTAGCGGTAAAAGTTGATTTCTTAGTGGTCCTGTGTCTGAGCCCGTCTGATACAAATAATTTCGGTTTGATTCATTTCGTGACATGTTGGGGTGGTTTCTTTTTTTATTTATTTTATACTGGATTTCTGCCTTCCTGTCCTGTAAAACTTGTAAGTAATATTGATACTACATCTATAATGCATTCAATGTGAAAAATTGTCTAAATGTATTTAACTTCCAAATGATCAGGATCATACTCCTCTCTTGGGGCGTTTTCGAATAAGTTTAAGGTTGGAAATTCCACCATAAACTACTATACAATGTCGCTTCAGAATGTGTTCCAAGATTTCTGCGGTTCGATTGGCAACGAAATTTTTCCATCTCCTTGGATGATCATTCAGCGTGTGTATACGTATGAATTGGCGTAATCGTAATTGTTAAGTGTTGATGAGTGTAATTTGCCAACCCGCATAATAGCAGAGCAGCGCATAGCTCCAATCTTGGCAAAGATGCCTGCTTTATCGCAGCCACATTTATTTTTGCTGCTAACAGACGTATTTTAATTTCACCGTTTTCATATTTTAAGCGTGAGTAAACCACAGCACCTCTCGATTTGTTCAATTTGCTTCAGACTTTCTTTAATTTTGTTCCTTTTTCAGATATGTTTTGAGGTAATTCATCATCCCACATACGAGTCCGTGTAGCCACAAACCTTGAAAAAGTATTTCGATAGTAGATTCCAGTGCAAGCGGAGTGTTTTGATTGTACAACTGGTGTCCAATTTTGCAGAAGATTTACGATCATTTACTGGAATCATTTTTGAAAACTCTTTATGGTTCGACATCCAGTTCCAAATTTTAAATCCCCCTTTCACTAGCAGTTCAGACATCTCTGTTTAAATTTCGATGGCGTCATGAGTATTTACCACACCAGCAAGCATGTCGTCTACATCAATATCATTTTTGAGAATGGAAGATGCTCTTGGGTGGATTCGTAATCCTTGAGATATGTTTTCGTGATCCTTCACGACATAGAAGCTTTAACAGCATTCAGTTTCGTGTACTTTGTATCGTCTGGAAAACTCAATTGGAGATGTTGCACAAATTCAGCTTTACAAACTGCGAGGCTGGAAAAATCATTATTGGAAATAATGCAAGAAAGATATTTCGCTACACTACATTGCTGGCATTTGTGCAAAGTCGAGGTCAAACTATATTTCCGTTTGCCACGACAGGAACTGCTACGTTGCTGAAATATACCGAACAGATCACAGTGCATTTAATCTGTTTGTGTAAATTCTTGATAGATCAGAAGGTTTACAAAAGGCTTCACTCGTCACCATCGATTAAATCACAGTGTCTACCAACGGCGAATTGCGGTCACATTGAGCGTCTTTTTTGTGATGTGATGAACAGCAACAAATCATTCGGTGGAAAAATATTCATGACAAGAGGAACTTGCACTGACGTCCTTGAAAGTTGCATTAAGTAGATCAGTTTTTACAGCCACTTCACTGACGACCAACATGCGCATCGAAGTTCTGGAACAGCACAATGAATGGCTTCTATGTAAAAATTTACATAAATGAGTATTCAACACTCGATGGCGTTTCACTTCAAATCCCAGAAAACATGAAAACGATGGAAAATCGGTAGAGAGACTAATCAATTGACTCCCGACGAGCTTTCTTTTCCGACCAAGTAGCTGGTTCAGTACTTGGATAAACTGATACCACCCGGTATGCCGTCACATGATTTGATGCAAAAGCCTGGTGTCATTGTAATGAAGCTGCGCAATCTTGATCTGAAGATGTGATTGTGCAATGGAACGGCTATCAACAAAGCGTAAGGCTAGACGTTCGACAGCGTTGGCATCGATTTCAAAACTGTAATCTTCTCAAACGGCAATTAATTAAATTTAATAGGATTAAAAAAATCGGAATTAGAAAACTGATGTTGGCACGTTTTTAGTGTATTTATTATTACCGGAATCCCACATCGGTTACTTGATAAATTTTGTTTCAATCACATAAATATTAATTAATTATTTATTAATTAAACGTCTATATTGATCACAAATTTCGTGTGCAGCAAAAAATTTACTAATTTTGATTTACGAGTAAATCCATTCCAAATGTGACGAAGCTTTTTTTTTATATACCGCCGCCTGTGAGACAATTTTATGCATAGCTTACGAGATGAGTACGTTGTCTATTTACCAAAAAAATTCGGCAAGCATAAAGTGTTAAATCTAGAAAAAAATGTTTTCAATCAAACGATATATAATCTATGTGAGAAAGTTTATAAATTATAATTCATAAAGGTTTCGGTTTATCCTCGTCGCTTTTGCCTTTGTAATTTTTTACGTATATCGAAAGCGAATTTAATCCGCGTAAAGTTTAATTGGTCCCAATACCGCTATTCCCACGTTCATAAACACACTAATAAATTTACGAAACAAAAATTTGTTTTATTAATTCACCTGCACCCGTGATTCGGGTAAATTAATTTTTAACGCTACCTCTTCCCTCATGAATATATCCGGATACCTTGTCTTATTGAACAGCGATTCCAGTAAATCTAATTGGGTCCGGGTAAATGTGGTTCGTTCTCTTCGTTGTTTTCGGCCACCTATGAAATTAAATAATACAGAATTATTAAATTTAAATTAATTTCGATTAAAAATTTATTTTCAGATTATGTTGACGTGATGACTACATAAAATTCAAATCGATGACTACATAAAACTCTTTCGCTTTAAGGTAAGCTTTGCGTTAAAAAATTCTTCACACACTGAACAGTAGCAAAATGTTTAAAAATGCATGTATGGATTAGATATTTTCGTTTCATGTATCCTATATAAAGGAAAATAATAAACAGGGTGTTCAAGTTTCAAGCTACTGTTACTCAGAAATTTTTTATTGACGAATCATGATTTCCATCACTAACGAGCTTTTAGTGTATTTGTTAGTGTAATATTTAACTGCATCTTCGAAAGGTTATCCGATGTGGCTGAACCAGCTTCCAGTAGTGTGCCAAATTAAGTGTAGACAATTTATGTAGAAAATCTAAAAAAACTGGCATACTGTTAAAGTTAGCCAAAAGTTTCCAGCCTAAAGTAAAAAAATTAAAAACTGGACGCATGTTTAGTGTTAATTTGTACTGGGTGAAGTTAGACTAATTCGTAAATACCTGGATCCCATATTTGTAATTTGTCGTGTTAGGGGCCAATGAATTTGAGTTGTGGCACTAACAGTGAACACATGGCCAAAAATCAGGCCATATTTTATGTAGCATCATGGTGAAATAAATTAAGGGCTGGACGCATATTCAGTGGTAATTTGTACTGGGTCAAGTAAGATCAATTCGTAAATAGCTGGATCCCTTATTTATTTAAATTTGAGTTGATATGGCCTGCAACTCAAATTCATTGGCCCCTAGGTGTTCTATTTACACTTTTAATTGCTACATTTGTTAGAAGTTACACTTTTCGTTAATTTGTGTAGCTACACTTTTAATTAATTTGTCTAGCTACACTTTTCGTTAAAAGCTTGACACCGGTATTTACACTTTTAATTGCTACATTTGTTAGAAGTTACACTTTTCGTTAATTTGTGTAGCTACGCTTTTAATTAATTTGTCTAGCTACACTTTTCGTTAAAAGTTTGACACCGGTATTTACACTTTTAATTGCTACACTTGTTAGAAGTTACACTTTTCGTTAATTTGTGTAGCTACACTTTTAATTAATTTGTGTAGGTACACTTTTCGTGAAAAGCTTCACACCGGTAGTAAAAGGTTTAAAATTAAGGGCTGATTTACCAATTAGCGCTCTTTCTAATTCTATTTTTTTCCTTTGGCTTTATTCTTGAATCTTTCTTATCTAGAGAAACTCACAAGTAGTTTTCAAATTTTACAAGCTAATTAAACGAGAAAAAAAATTTAAGCTTAACCTATGTTAGTTCTTAATATTAAAATGCACTATTTGGTTTGTTGTTTATATGGATTAGTTGGCTAGATCTAATGGATTTTTTCTTTTATGCGCTGATATTTAGGCCTCCATAATATTTCCCGAGCTAATGTGTTGGGATGTTGTTCTAAATTAGTTTGGTATTTTCTGCTGTACTGCTGTATTGTATCTTCCACTGTTTTGATATTGAGATCATGGTGTATGTTTGTGTTACATATGTACCAAGGTGCGATTACCATTCTTCGTAGTATTTTTGATCGCACACGTTGCAATTTTATTATATTTGAGGCATAGGCTGAGCCCCACAATTGTATTTCGGAAGTCCAGATTGGTTTTGGTATCATTTTATACAAAAAAACTTAACAGTCTAGAGTTAATTTAGAATGTTTTCCGATTAACCAATTTATTTGATTTGTTGTCAATCTTCTATCTAGATGTATACTTAGGTATTTAATGGTTTCGCATTGGGGTAGATTGCTGTTATTTAAATTCACCGGAGGGCAGGTTTGTTTACGGTAAGTCAATGTAACGTGTGCTGATTTCTAGTCGTTTGCTTTTATTCTCCATTTTGAAAACCAGGGTTTTCATGTGTCGCTAATAATGCTGAAATGTTGAATCTGTTATATAATTTGAAGTAGGAAGGTCCGTTGTGTAAATTAGATATAACATTGGACCCAGTACACTGTCTTGTGAAACCCCTGCGCGTATTTTATTTAAATTTTGAAGATGCACACCAAGAATTTCCGGTTTAGAAAATGTGAGCCTTAATTTTATGTACAAGGCCTTCATGCCATACTTTATCGAAAGCATGTGCGATGTCTAAAATTGCTGCAGAGCAGTACTTTTTTTGTTCAAATGAGTTTCTGATTTCTAATACGATCCTATGCATTGTTCTATGGTTCCATCATTTTCTCTAAATCCAAACTGGTGCATCCAGCATAATACTTGGCTCTTGCAAAGCTCTTAAGCTTTTTAAGAAGCAATTTTTCAAAGAGCTTTGGCAGAGTTGGCAGTAAACTGATTAGACGATACGAATCTACTTTTGTTTCATCTTTACCTGGTTTATGTATCATTATGATCTGTGTAATTTCCAAGTTTCAGGAAAATACACAGTTTTCATTACAGTATTGAAAATGTATGTTATTAATTTGGTTTACATTTATCTGGATAAGTACGAGGGCGGAGTGAGAAGTCTGGTAAAAATGAAACAAGGAATAATATTTTCGGCCAAAAAAAATTATTTTTCAATAATAAGCCTTTTAGCTCGATACACTTAGTCCGAATTCCGAATAATACGATTTCTCCAACCTTTCAAAATCGGCGTTTGTTGCATCGATGATCTCCTCATTAGAGCCGAATCTCTTTCCGCCGAGCCATTTCTTGAAGTTTGGAAACAGGAAATAATCGCAGGGGGCTAAGTCTCGAGAATATGGCGGATCTGGAAGCAATTCGAAGCGTAATTCGTGGAGTTTCGCCATGGCAACTATACACGTGTGCACCCGTGCATTGTTTTGACGGAAGAGAATTTTTTTATTCGCCAAATGCGGTCGTTTTTCTTTCAAAACGTCGTTGAAACGGTCCAATAAGTTGCAGTAACATTCGCCGTTGACTGTTCTCCCCTTTTGAAGATAATTGATGTGGATTATGCCGCGTGCATCCCAAGAAACTGTGGTCATGACCTTGTTGGCCGATAAAACCGCTTTAATATTCTTCGGCACAGATTCGCCAGTACAAATCCACTGTTTAGACTGTTCTTTGGTCTTCGTTGTATAGGTACGTCCGGTATCAGTTGTGCTTGTCCGACCACAACGAACATCAGTAAACCACTTGTGAATTATTTTAATCGATGGTGAAGAGTCCCCATAATATTTATCAAGCTTTATTTGGTTTGCGTAATGGTTTTTCCAAGCAAAAAATAATGTTTAATTAACACACGAAATTCACTTTTTTCATGTTTGCAGGAAACAATGGGTTGTCTGTTTTCAATGGCTATCAAAACTGAACTAAATGACAGGTCTGTCTGAAAATTTTAATTTGGTCTAGTGACAGATGGTATTGACACATGACATTTGGAATTTGCGATTGTAGCTCCCTATGTTGCAATTTTACCACACTTCTCACTACGTCCTCGTATTTTACCTCTAATAAGATCATGACCAGGTGCCTTTTTGGGGTTTATATGTTCGCTGATTATTGTTTTTACTTCACGCCATTTATATTTAATTGGTTGAAGTTCCGAAGCTTCAACTTCTTTAGGCATCAATTCCGAGTGATATTTGCTTTTTCTGCATCGCTTATTGTGCCTAGTTTCTATCGGAAACATGATTGCGTAGGCCGTTTCAGGTTTTCTGTGGCTTTTCACAGTGAGTAATCTCTTGCTTCTGCGATGCTGTAAATTTACTTAGATAATATTGAATCCCCTCATCATGTTCTTTCAGGGTTTAGATAGCTTTAATTTTCATTTCAGGAAATATGTTGATTTAGCGCAAGAAACATGACTGCTAGCCTTTTGGTGATGTTAATCGAGAGTCCCATTGGATGTGTTTGGAGTTAAAATCTCCTCCTGCAAGGAGATATTTTACGATATTTTTCCATTTCATGATGTCTTATTTTATCTCTAATAATAATTGCTGATTCCCCACGAAGTTTCCCGTTAGGGTGTTGGGCATCGTAAATTGTACGATGTCTTGTGTTGTCTTGGTCAATGCAGGTAATTGAGGGTGTGATTCGATCTATGACTTCTTCCTAATCCTTTAGATTGATGACATGAATCAGCTTGAAACTCTCTTGAATTATTCGTTCATTTCCTTGTTTTTGGTTAAGTTGGGAAAGTTGGTTATAAGTATTGTGGTAATAATGGGGAATTAATGCGGTAGGTTTTTTATTCTGGCTTTATGGATGCGTTTTCTAGAAGTGGTTGTTACAGTGACATTGTTATCTTGCGCAACCGTTTCTGGTCGAAATTTTGGATTTGTTTGATGGCCGTACAAATGGTATCACCCACTTCATATTTCTTCGGACCGACTCTCTTACTATTTTCTCTTGTAATGGTGGAGTCTTGATTATTGCGAAGTCTCTATGTCAAATCCTTGTGAACCTTTGTCTTAAAATCTGCGAGATGTTGATAATTAGTTCTTTGTGTTCTTTCGAAAAAGACATCGTTAGGTTTTTGTTGAGTAACCGAGTGTATAGAGTCGTTGTAGCGGTCCACAGCTATGTTGATAAGTTCTTTTGTGGACAGTTCCTGGTACTCGTTCTGGAGGCATCGAACTATTTCCAATATAGTAGAATGAACTCTCTGTAGGGCCATTTACCTGAATTCGTTGGGAGGGTGTTAGTAGTCCGTTATGATAGGACTCACAAAACTTCTAGCGCTTTGATGATTTTATCTCGTATATGCAAAATTGATTTAGTCTTGATGAGAAGAAATGTTACGAAATTTGTCCACACAAGATAGAAACTTTTCTTTTTTGATTTTCATTATATCCATATGAAGAATTTCTGCAGGGTATGTTGGAATAGGTATTTCTTGAAGAGCAACACAGTGAGGATGTCGATCATATTTATTTGTGTTGCAAGTATCACAGGTTTGCGTGTATTTTTTGATCAAACTGGCCATCTTTGGAAAATAGTAGCGTTCAAAAATTTGCTTTCGGTTTTCCATGTGATTCCTGTGTGCCCGCTTGTGTTCTTCTTTTATGATGGAAAATTTATTTTCCTCGTTCTGAATGTCTTCAACAATTCTTTGTGTGATGATGGTTGGGTGCAATCGTTCTTGTAGGGCCTTGCATAGAATACTTTTGTTTGCTCCGGCAGGCTAATATAGTGTCTGTGGAAAGCGGGATGAGGTTCCAGTTTTGACAGAGCGTTAGCTACCCTGTTCGTACAGCCAGGTTTGTAAATAAGCTCGTAAATGTACTCCTCTAACCGAGCTTTCCAGCGCTTTAACTTGGTATTGTTGTTCTTATTACTTACTGTAAACGTTAGCTGTTAATGGTCTGACAAAATTTTGATTTTGCGGGCCCCATATACATAGTTGCGAAGGTTATCCAGTGCCCATATTATGGCCAACATCTCATTTTCATTTGTTGCATAATTTTCCTCGGTCTTATTCAGTCATCTAGAGATATAGGTAATTGGCCGGTCTTTCCCGAAGTCTTCTTGAGATGGTACAGCACCAATGGCGGACGAGAAAGCGTCTATAGTTAGCAGAAAAGGTTGGTTAAAATTTGGAAAAATCAATATCTCCGTTGAAGACAATAGTTTTTTTATATTGCGAAACGCTTCTAACTCTTTCTGGTTCAGGCCAATCTTCTCTTTCTTGGATTGTGATGCTTTGGTTGCTCTTTAAGTTAGCTAGCGGCTTGGCTATGAGTAACTCGGATAAATCGCCTATAATACGATGCGAGCCCCAAAAAGGATTTGAGATCTTTCAAATTCTCGGGTTTCTTGATGTTTTGAATGGCCTAAAAATTCCGTTTGTGTTTTTAGGAACTCTGCTTTACCAAGATTAACGCGCAAGTCGGCCTTCTGTGGTTTCGAAAATACTTTCTCGACGTTAGCTAAATGTTCTCCCTCAGTTCTCCCTCCAAAGACGATTATTTCGTCTATTTAGACATAACATAGTTAGCCGATGAACTCCTTCAAGACCTTTTCGATCATTCGTTTAAAAATTGCGGGAGCGTTTTTTATATCCGAACGGGAGCCTTAGAAACTCGTACTTCCCATTCATGGTATAAAACGAATTCTTCGAAATGTCAGCCTCTTTCATCTTGATCTGAAATTCTGAAGTCAGATCGATGATCGTAAAAAATTTGGAATTCCCGAGATTAACTAGTGCATTTGGGATATCCAGAATTGGATAGGAATCTGATATTGTCACAGCATTCAACCTCTTGAAGTCTACTACCATTCGATATTTCTTCGTTTGCGAGGCACCCAATTTTTTCTAAACAATCCAAATTGGAGAATTATATGGGCTTTTGGCGGGTCGTATAATCCCATCTGCGAGGAGTTAAGCAATTTGCTTGTCCACTTCCTGCCTCATATTGTATGGGTACGGGTTTTGATTTAGAGTATATCGGTTCCTTGCTGGTGGTTTTGATTTCAGGTCCAAATAGCATTGCAAATTTCGAGATGACTTTCGAGATCCCGATTCGATCAATAAGTGCCTCAAGTCCCTTCAATGTATCATCTCCTATGATGCCATCAAATGATATCAATCCTGGTAGAATGAAAAAGTCGATGGTAGTGTCGATGCCCACGCTTTTGATGAATGGTCCACTAATTTTGTGACTAATTTTGATGTCACCTCCAGCTGATCTGATTAGGAATTGATTTTCGGTTAGTTTGGCATTTACGGCTAATTCGGATTTTATAAAGTTTGTATGGGCTCCAGTGTCGATGAGGGACTTAAGTATATTTCCGTTTCTAAGCCAGTACTCTAGGTATGGTACGCTAGAGAGGCTTCCGTCATAAAATTTACCTCCGAATTATCTTCTATATCTTGATCGTCAATGGATATCTCGTTTTCGGTGTTGTCGTATGTCAACTGGTTATAATACAGAGTGGCTGAGACCAAGTGTTACCAAATGTAATTTTTTTAATTTTGATTATTTTTATTGAAATTTCGTGGAATATGTTGAAAACATATTACATTTTATGAAAAACATGTTACTGCTCGATATGACCTCCTTTGGCTCTGATTATTTGATTCAAGCTTCCATAGAGAGCATTGCATGCTGACCGAACGTGAGCTTGCGGAATTTTATTCCATTCTCGAACAAGAGCTGACTTCAATGCATCAACACTTTCGTATTTTTTAGTGGACACCTTACTCTCCAAAATGAACCATATGGAGATATCCATGGGATTCAAGTCTGGTGACCATTCTTTCGACGAAATCAGCCGCGGGACGCAATTTTGTAAAAATTGGTGTGTCGCTCGAGCTTTGTGTGACGGTGTCGAGTCCTGTTGGAATGTCCAACGGTTCGTACCAAAGTGTTTACGTGCCCAAGGTAGCAAAGCATCGTTTAGGATCTTTTGGCGGTACACCTCTTGGTTTACCTTGGCTCCATGTTCGATGAAAACCAGAGGAGTGCGTCCATCTGCAGTCACTGCAGCCCAAACCATAACATAAGCTGGTGATTGCTTTCGAATGGCAACTGTTGTGTCAAAATTATCGTTGGACTTGTGCTCTAACCAAACACGATCATTTTGTTTATTCACATACTGTTAAATGGTGAACATTTTCTCATCAGAAAAGACAATTTTTGGAATCTCATCACGTTCGGCCAAGGCCTTCAATGCTCGTGTTCTTTCAAGCCTAACTTTTTTTTTTGCCTCCGTAAGATCTTGAACTTTTTGTATCTTGTAGGGCTTCAAGTGTAGTTCATTTTTCAATATGGTTTGAATTCTGTATCGTGAAACATGTAGACGTGCGGCTAATTGATTGCCACTTTGACGAGGATTTCGTTGGATTCGTTTCGTCACATTTCGTATCATTTCTTTTGATGTTGCTGTCTTTTTAAGACCGCCTCTGTTGCGTTTAGCGATGCTACCAGTTTCGTTGTATCGAGTTATGGTTCGATACACAAACATTTTATTCACATTCAAATGCTGGATCTGACGAACTATTGCTGTTTGTGAATTTCCACCCAAATACAGTGCAATTACACTATGACGTTTGAATTCCATTACGATTTTTTTATGAAGATATTAATTTAGAACAATTATTTGTTGACCACATGTAAACAACTAACCAAACTTCAATCTGTCAAAAATTGACGCGCGAAAATTACAACTACACAAATGACAGCAGAGTGAAGTCAGTAACATTTGGTCTCAGCTACCCTGTAGTCCTCCTCCGTTTGCGTTTCCAAGTGGTTAATTCGTTGCTGTTTTCTTGGTTCGTGGAGATGAGAATGTTCCCGTTTTGCTACCAGGTTATCCTGAGGAGTGGGACGGTTGACATAATTTATTTGTCGCGTTTGCATTGATGGGTACACATTCATTGGTGTTGGTGGTTTAGGATAGTTCAGCCTTGGTGGCGGGAGGTTGTTTTTGCGTTCTGATTACCATGAGGAGTGCTGTAGTTCTGATGTTGAATGTTGTACGTAATTCTTTATATACATATATATATATATATATATATATATATATATATATATATATATATATATATATATATATATATATATATATATATGTATGTATATATATATATATATATATATATATATATATATATAAATATATATATATATATATATATATATATATATATCCCATGGAAACGCCTGGCCAATTGAATGCTGTACCCAATAAATTTTGCTATTATATATGTATTTAATCCATGACACACTTCCAGGTATACCCATCATAATTTTATCATCTCGACTTGCATCAATTTGTTATCTCTAATCCTTTCAAATATTTTACGACCGCACCGACTAATTAATTCATCGATACATTGTATATCTCCACAAACCAGCAAAGAGCAAGCGTAGCACACACCGCTGTTTGTGCGGTGGTGCCAAGTCTAAATCACTTAATTTCTATAACACGTGCCAGATCCATAAAATCAACAGGAATGTGTTGGCACTTAAATATTCATAGGAACGTAATAATAATAGTTTGTGCTCGTAATAAAAGCTACCCACAATTAGGAAAACACTGTGAAATTTATGAATACGTTAATCGTTGAACAAATATCTCGAAGGTAAATTTTATGGATAGAGGGTTGCGTTACTAACCATTTTAACAAATAAAGTGAGCACTATTTGTTGTGCATGTAACAAAATATATAATTGCTTGATACACATAACACAATCATTTAAAATTTAACGACCGGGTAATAAATTTTATTGAGGGTGAAATTGTAAAATTACTTATGTAAATATATATATTCGGAGAGTGTGTGCATCTTAGTGATGTGATGTTTTTATTTAAGATTAATGCATTATATACGACTATGTATACATAAAAATTACCTGGAGGATATCCCATCGAGTGTAATGAATCCACGGTCATTATACCCAAATTATATGGTGACGATCTTAAATAAGGCATTCCTGTTAATCCACTATGGTGGCCTGAGGTCGTCGTCGATGCAAATGTTGGAAATCCAAGATCGTTTTCGGATGCACATCTATATTTGGAAATATATGGGGAATAAAAACAATTTCACATTAATAATGATTTAATATAAATCACCCCATTTGGCAATATGTGTATATAGCCCACCCAAAATATAATGAAACGAAATTTTTGTAACTTTAAAAATCCGGTGATCATTATACTCGTCGTGCATACATATCGTACGAATACGTAACAATGAAAGGATTATCGAAAAAATCTAATGGATGTTGTTGGACTGCGCTCTATTTATGCAAAAGTAAAATAAAAATATTAAAACAGCTTGGGGCAATATTTTTGTGTTGGTAAAAAGGGCTACCGAAATAACAAAAAAATAACATTCGGTCGATAACCATTATAATGTAATTGACATGAGAAGGTTAAATCAAATTTTATTCCCGATGGGCGTGCGTGTGATATATTGACAAAGCGTCGGCATATATAGGCACCACCAAATATTTTTTTTGGCTAGGTACATGAAGCTTTCAAACATAATTTTGTTGTTGTTCCGAATTGATGACTGTCAGCTGATATATTCAATTTATTTATTTTTTCACAATTTTTTTTTTATAAGTTTTAATCCTTTTTAATTTTTTTTTTTGGATTTTAAATCACATTAAAGGGTAAATCTATATGTACGTAACATTATAATATATACAGAAGACAGTGAGATTCTCAGATTTTTTTTTATATTTTATTTGTTGTACTGTATGTGTGAGACGATGACATAAAATATATGAAATTTGAGACAAATTTAATTTATAATCCTCACGCCTTTAAAATACAAGAACAACGTTGTGCACGTAAAATTGAATTGAGTTTGAAAAAAAAAATGTTTTTAATACTGAAAATCGTAAAATACAAGTCGTAAATAAAATAATAAAATAATTGATTGGTGATCCAGATAAATGGGAAATCATTTGACAGATTCCATTTATGGTTTTAAAATTTATAAAAAAAGAAACTTATTGGGTTTTCTTTTTATTAAGAACTCAGTCACAGAAAGTGATCATCTTTCATATACACCGAAATTAACGCGGGACTAATGAAAATGTTATAAAAAAGATTATTGGATGGCTCCAACTCGATTGGAATTGAATTTTGGAAGATTGGGTAGAAATACGATACTCTGCAATTTTGTTCGCGTTTTTGTAGCCATAATGTCAGATTTGCGAATAACCTCCTGGAAATTGCTCATAATTTTTCTGAAACTAAACTTGTTCTAAGAGGCAGACCTACTCCTACTGCTAAAGTTTAATCTTAGCGTAAAAACCGACATATAATTGTACTTTTACAGCTTTGACTGATCAACTGATCTTTGATTCATCAACAATAACTGAGCTAGTTGTTAGATTAATTTGGCGTATTTGACGTAACCCCACGATTCTATCCCAGAAAATAAAATAAAAATCAAGAGGCAACACTAATCAATAAAAAAATAATTTGCTCTTGTGTGAAGTTAGCTTAGCCCAGAATTTATTAAAAATCACAGTTAAATACCGAAATTCATTACTTTTCTTATAAATTTTTCGAATTTTTGCCAGCCAACCGTTATATCCGCTGTACGAGTATTTGGACAAACTAAAATTACATTAGGCACGATAAAGGTACTTGAAACGATAAAACTATAAGTTTGTCGGATTAAGGCTGTGACGTTCTGAGATCGTCACACGCCTGCCATTCTTTTAGGAAAGCTAGAAAAAAATCGTTGTATGAATATATCTGGCCCAGGGCACAAACTTGCCAAGGAACGAGTTTTATCTAACTTTTCTAAAAGAACGGCAGGCGTGTGACGATCCCAAAGCCCATAGCCTTAATCCGACAAAATTTCTACTTTTAACGTTTCAAATTTAAATGTAATTTTAGTTGAAATACGAGTTGTTTCTGGCTCAGGGCAAAATTTTGTAAAGTTGCTAGAGAATGATTTTTTCTACCTTTTTTTAAAGAATTGCAGGAGTGTGACGATCTCAGAACCACATAGCCTTAACCCGATAAAATTTATTCTTTTAACGTTTCAAATTTAAATGTAATTTTAGTTCAAATACGAGTTGTTTGGATATATCTGGCCCAGGGCCCAATTTCGTGAAGTTGCTACGGAACCGTTTTTTCTAACTTTTTTTTAAAGAATGGCAGGAGTATGACGATCTCAGAACCACATAGCCTTAAGTCGTCAAAATTTATATTTTTAACGTTTCGAGTGCCATTCAAGAATGGAAGGAGTGTGACGATCCCAGAACCACATAGCCTTAATCCGACAAAATTTATACTTTTAACGTTTCAAATTTAAATGTAATTTTAGTTCAAATGCGAGTTGTTTGCATATAACTGACCCAGGGCCCAATTTCGTAAAGTTGCTACGGAACGGTTTTTTCTAACTTTTTTTAAAGAATGGCAGGAGTGTGACGATCTCAGAACCACATAGCCTTAAGTCGTCAAAATTTATATTTTTAACGTTTCGAGTGCCATTCAAGAATGGAAGGAGTGTGACGATCCCAGAACCACATATAGCCTTAATCCGACAAAATTTATACTTTTAACGTTTCGAGTGCCATTCAAGAATGGAAGGAGTGTGACGATCTCAGAACCGCATAGCCTTAATCCGACAAAATTTATACTTTTAACGTTTCAAATTTAAATGTAATTTTAGTTCAAATACGAGTTGAATGAATATATCTGGCCCAGAACCCAATTTCGTAAAGTTGCTACGGCTCGATTTTTTCTAACTTTCCTATAAGAATGTCAGGTGTGTGTCGATCACAAATCTGAATAGCCTTAATCCGGCAAATTTATACTTTAAACGTGTAAAGTACCTTGGTTGTGTGTAATATAATTTTGGCTAATGTAAAATGATGTTTTTTTTATTTCCGGGATAGAATCGTCGGATAACTTCACATATACGTATTTATTTGTAAAAAGGTGGAGCATGGTCGTCCAGTGAATGTCGATTGCCGAACTTTAATAAACAAAGATCGTTCAAAAGAACTAAGACTTACTTTTATTAGCTTTTAGATCAATATACCAGAGAAACTATTTTCTAAACCATCAGATTCAAAATTTGGCCGAGAAAAAGTTCTACTTCGTGAGTTCGTATAGCGATCTAAAAATTTTTGAACTTCTTTAGCAAGCTTCCCGACGTTATAACAACATTTATTGCAACCTCAACCGACTATGTGCTTCTATCAGCTCCGATTTCGCTGTCTGCACCTATTGCTCAACTGGCACTGCCGTTCTCTGCCAAAACCGACACATTGTCTATTTTTATCACAACTCTAGCGGAATTTCATTAAAAGCACATAACAAACATGGCTCGCACAGTTCTGCAGAGTATTATACCCCAGACTACTATATTTTCAAACGCGATCGTTATTTGGATCTTCAATCAGCGGCGAGAGATGGCGGAATTCTGCTAGCTGTCTCGAAATATATGCAGGCGAATATTATCGAACTGGAGACTAACGAGTTAGATCTCGTGACGAACTCAATTTGTTGACTCGGACTAAGACAGATTAACAATATCGAGAACCAGAGCAACAACATCCTCGATCTGGTGTTCATACCAGTGAAATTACAAGGCACCGGTGAAATTACAAGTATGCCTCTTCTTCGAAAGAGAAGACGATTTTGATTTTAGTAAAAATTCAAGCATTTATATTCCGTTTACTACTGATAAGTTAACTACTGTGGCGCGGACAAAATTAACCATCCTCAACCGCGCTGACGTAACTCTTCAATTTGAAATTGCCGAGTAGAGTATTTCCTTCAGTTTAGAAATCCAGTTTCATTAAACCAATTTTCAAGAGTATTTCTATCTTATCGGCTATTCCTAAATTATTTGAATCGATGGTCAAGGTCTCAGTAAACCAGCATGGGTTTTGCTTCGGTCAACTGTGACCAATCTTGTTGAAGTAGTGTTTATTGATTTTAGTAGTGCATTCGATATCAATGATCATGTCTTACTTTTAAAGATTTTGTCATATTTGACGAACAAAACTAAAAAAGTTGTTTAAATAAAATTTCATCTAGAGATATGCACGTTTTGCCTATCGTCCCACAAGGTGGCCATCTCTGACTTTTCTTATTTATTGCATTCATACGTTGTGACTTTTTAATTTATGCTGGTGATTATAAAGTATATTGCAAGAATCGAAGTAGTGACGATCTGTTTAATCTATCACACTTTGTCTCAATGTTTCTAAATGTAAATTTATGAACTTTTTAGAGGGCGTAACGAAGATCGAGTTCACTCTTTTTAAGATTTAGGTGTCATATTTTACCGAAATTTATGGTTTAATTACCATATTGATAGATGTATCAACAAAGCTAATTAGGAATTTTAATCCGTTTCATCAAAAATGTTCATAATCCGTACAGTCCTCTTCATTTCATCCGTACCATTACAATTCCTCTAGTCGTATAGAATTAATTCTGAAGAGGAGGTTAATGCTCCTAAGTATGTGCTACCACCTTATTTAGGCCATTGCTTATTGTTTGCTGTTTGCGAAGTTTTGAAAAATCATTTTTCTTTGTCCACACTTGTTGAAAATTTAATCCTTAAATACATTTGATTCTTTTAATTCTTTGACGTTTTTTTGTAAATGCTAAATTTTTCAAACTTGCAACAATTTTGAAAAAAGGTTTCCAACAAATTTCGCAAGGGTCTCCCAATTAATGGAACTCAGTTTAAAGTTTGATTCCGAATAGGCTAATCCGCCTGAACTGTAGAGATGCCGAATTTGTATGGAATAAAGTTTTTTTTTATCAAAACTCGTCATTTCCGACGAAATTTAAAAAATGATCTGGGGCGAAATCATGAAATCCAACCGGAAATTGTTGTTCCAAAATATTTCAATAAACAAGTACAAAAAATCCGAAAAATGGTCTACCGGTAGAAATTGAGTTTCTATAATCTTCTAGCAGATTAGTCATTGCTCTTAAAATGTTAAAGAATTTTTTCATTCATGCGTCACCCCACATCCACTTGCCAAATTTTAATAGTTTTGATCTAGTATGTTTGAAAATAGTTTTGAATTCGTCTAAATTTTCCGGTCGTATTTCATGACCCACCTTAAGCGCGGCTTGAACTAATTTCGAAATTTAATTTACAATCTTTTTGTTATTAAACGTTTTTAATTGAAGCTGCCACTTCCGGTGAAACATTTGTCGACCAAAAATTAATGGAATCACCCAATTTGTGGAAAAAGTTTAAGTACGAAGCTTTATCCCGATCAATCAATCCGTATGAATTGCAAAGAGGCCGAATTTCCGATTAAATTTAGAAAACTTATTTTGGTAGGTATGGTTGCAAAATTAATTAGCAATCTCCTCGTTCACAGTCGTTTTTGCCATGTATGATGTACTTTTGCACTTTTGCAAACATATTTGCAGAAAACAGAAATGTGAACCGATTTCGTCCCTGAGACCTCTGAATTTATTGTAAATACTTTTTGCTGAAAAAATTTGTTTTTAAAAAGTCGTAATTTTCGCTTAAATTTTGAAAAACTGATCTGAGGCGATATTGATGTAAAATTAAGTTAGGATCCTAAATTGTTAAGTTAAATTTGTAATTTTTCCAAATGAACTTCAAAATTTTAAAGTTATAAAATTGAACATGGTTCTAAATGTTGTGCCGTCGAATTTAGAAATACGTAGAATCTAGCAGACATTTTTGGGAAGGTAAACCATATATCTATTCCTGCATTCTAGGTAAATTATGATTTTGGAATTCGTTCTACGAAAAATATATTTATAAATTGAGAGCATTTATGATTGGTTTCAAACAATATTCCAGCCAATACTTCTTCTAAATAAATGTCTCGCCCATTCTAAATTGTTTGCCCATCAAACCAATTGGCGAGATCGTATCAATACCCCCACCTAAGTCTATTGGCCCCGCACTTAGTCTAAATTGCCACATCTATATAGTGCCCGCCGTTTCAAATGTAATACCTTGGGTCTCTCACGATGCCTTTGCATCTGAGCTTCGATGATAACCGTTTTCAATCGCTCGCTAACCGAATTTTGTCTCGCATAAATTAGTGTAACTAAGGCTGATGATGGAACAGTACCAAACTTAATATTCCCGAAAATTATATTGGCTGGTATCAAGATTAATTGTACACCTCGAATTCAGGAGTCCTGATTTCGATTCAAAACCTTTGCTAAATATTTCTCCAGTGTACTATTAAATCTTTCCACTAGGCAATCTGACTGAGAATGCAAACACATTGTTTTTGTTTTGTTGCAACAATTTGTTGCAACAATTTAATGAATGCAACAGTGAAAGGTCTATTGTTGCACGACTATCGACTGTCTACATTCGGGCAAATAAAATCGTTAACGAATATTTGTGAGTATTTTATGAATTCCGAAATGGCCCCCACTTACTTTTCCATAATACCTTTTAAGTATTTGATTAATTTAATTTTTCGACACCACTTTTAAAAATTGTTTTGACTTTGCCATCCGAGATCTCACATATATGGTTTAAACTGTCCTCTAAAAAATGTTTCTTTACTGTGCCAAAAAGGCCTTCACCAAGAGTCTCTTATCTGAAATCTCACTCTATTTTGGTCGACGATCCACTTCCTCATAATGTCTTGTAACTGCTCCAACTGTCGCAAAGTTCCATATGGTTTGTTCGTAAATGAAATTTTTGGACATAGAGGTATTTGTGACAATATTTCACGCATTCTACTATAGCCAAAATTTCTGTTTGCGTCACGCCATAGTTACGCTGCGGTTTCGATAGGATCTTTGAGTAATACGCAATGAAACGGTCTCTCGACCATCGATTTCCTGTGACAACAGTCTTCCTATACCATCGATATCCAAATCAAATTTCACATTGGGTATAAGGTATACGCAATTCAATGAATGATTCCTCCAGTTGTTCCTTCCATTCATACGGAAGATTCGTAATTCATGTATTTTTTGATTTTAAATCTGTATGAAGTCCACTAGCGGTTACTTTGAGACTCAAATAATTTACCTATAGGTATGCTGTAGGTATATGCTCTGCAGCGGATTGTATTCATTCGAAGACTTCTGCCAGGTTCTTCAAGTGCTCTTCGAAAGTTTCCCCATGACGATAAAATCGTCTAAATATATACAAGACATGTTCTTCAATATAATTCTTTTAGTATGCGCTCCATAAATCGTTGAAATGTCGCTGGAGGATTACATATTCCAAATGGCTTTACATTAAATTGCCACAACCCGCTGCGCCTACACTAAATGGAATTTTCTGACAATAACCAATTAAAAGATCAAATGTGGAGAACACTCTAGTGCCCGATCTTATGTTGCCATCCTCCTTTTCGACCAATACTACCGTTGAATTCTACGAACTGATCGTTGACTCTGTCCTTAATCAATCGAATCTTTTCTTCTTGTTTTGCCAATAGCAATCTTCTTGGTGCTCGGTACATCGGTGTCTCTGTTCCGTTTTCCATTATTTTCTGGTGTACCGCAGAGAATATTGTTCTAGCAATCGCTGCGCTTCATGTGTCTGCTCCGTAGTGAGATCTTCTCTACAATTCTGCACAATTTGCCCTTTTATTTATTTTTGTTCTGCTGTGTGGAGTTTTTCCCTCTAATCTGCCTCAAATATTGTTTCTGTATTTGGCGACAACAGGCAACAAACAACTTGATGGTTGTTACATATGAATCGCTTAGTCATCTTCCTTATCATAGGTCCAACAAGTAATCCTACAAATTTGGATACCGCCTACTCGATATTCCACTCGGTGTTTATTTCAACTCACAATATTTTAAATGATAGCTTGATAATAGCTTGTGCAGTCTCACTAATTAAAGCACAAGCAATGGTTTCAGCGAAAGTTGTTTTCGAAGAGCATCTCCGAACTTCCCAAAAACATTTCGGTTGGCAGCTGTTTCACATTGGAATTTTAAAATCTCAAATAAAGTTGTTCCATCAGAAAATCAGAGACTTAAGTTTATTAGAGTGCACTGCATGGTTATTCCATTTACTTTCAGGCACTGCATCTTCTGCTCAATATCTTAAACAATCGACTGCACCAGATACATTTTCTGTTGAACATCCTGGTTTTTCTCAACGCGTCTACGTTACTCGAGAAACTTTCCGTCTATTTTCTTCTCGAATTTTTCGTTCCTGTTTTGTTTTCTTTATTTTTGCTTCTCTCTTTACATTTTTGTTGTGCCAAACCTTGTATTGCTTGGTGCGTCTCTTTACCTTGTTGAGCACAATAATTAATTTTTTTGTCGAGCCAAATCTTGTCTCATTTCCACCACGATTCGTTGCATAAAAATCAAGATTTCGGTATTTTGAGATAGCCCAGGAACGGCCCCCACCCTCTCTCTTTTGTCTTCTAGATTTTCCTCTATCACCTTTTCGAACTTATAATTATCTGGATTCGCTACTCCATAGCCTCACGTATTCTCGGTATAAATTTATTTTTACAACCGCACTTGTCGGCAAATTACGCTGCTTTGGAATTTTAATACCGTATTCGTTAAATCCTTAACACCAATCTTCTAATATTCACAATCCCACCGCCGTCACTAATTGCTACGAATTTGCCTTTTGAAATCCGATCCGTATCAGTGAATGCGTACCTACTAAATGACTCCCAGCCTGTGTTGGTTGCGCTCGTATTTATTTACCGATCGAATATTCAAGACTCGCCTGGATTTATACAGAAGTAATATTCTCGGCGGTTCTGTTCTGGACCAATAATCTGCAATATCACCAAAATAACTGTAATGCTACTACTTAAACCTAGATGTCACTAATCTCACAAAAATGATATTAATTTTCTTAACCTTCCTCGTTAAAGGACAAATATTTCGATCACGGGTTCGGGCATTTTTTTGTTAATCAAGTATAGATAACATCCGCCTACTAGTATACCACCACCCCATCCGGTGCTTGTGCATTAGTGTTAATAATTATGTAGAAGTCATTTTGAGTTTTAGTCCATGTTTTTGGTGCGTCCGTCATATTTTACACCTCCTAAAACGTATCACTAATCTTAGAAATAGATGAAAATTAATTTCAATTATTTTTAATTAGACCCACATATGCTAAATCGTTTATGGTACAAAAGCGTATACATGAGTAACTTTGATCTCGATTATATATACGAATCATGTATACCAATTAACATAATGATTTTTATCTTATCAATTTACGTAAATATTTTATCTAATTCATTATAACTTGGATAAAAGAACTTTTCGTTCTATGAGTATCTATGTCTGAATCCACTGTACTCACTACTCGATTCTCATTATTTTTATCTATGTGTATGTTTATTATCAAAAGGTATTTATATTTTACCTAATGTTGGTGGGGTGGATAAACTCTGCAAGATAAAATAATTAGGATATTCTATATACCATTTACCGCGATACACATCTTTAGGACTCTTCATAGAAAATTTTCCGCATGCAAATCGTATTCGTCTCGATCAATTATGCTTTACAAAAAATATCACCGGGATACGCATATAGGAGTTATGGTACTTTACAGCGGGTCTTTATTGTTAGGTGGTCGAGTATGATACATAAATGAGAACATTTTTTACTTTGTTCTAATCTGTGATATAACGCACAAGGAAAAATTTTAGTTCAAGGGGTATAAATTCTTATCGGGTAGATAAATTGAAATTACAATGAAAAAATTAGCTCGAGAGGAATGTACTCAATCTGAATTCTATTTTTTTTGTAAAAAGGGTGATGATTTGGTGATTCGTGGGAGATGATTTGTTTAGCTTATCAAATGATCTGTACATAGTTTGCCGTTTTCTATAACATCGTTATTAAAAAGGGTAAAATATTTATGACTATTAATAATTCTATAAGCGAACTTGATATAGACGTCATACAGCGTCTAATTAGCAAACAATTTTAATTAAATTCCCAAATAAAAACATTTGTATTTAATGAAGTGAAATTATCATCGTTTTGAAATTAAGGTATAGAAATTAAGTAATAGATACAAAATGTTGCAAATACCTTTGATGTTTTTACAAAGTTGCAATAAATCTATGTCTATAAGGTAGAACCTACCTATGTACCTTCCCATTGTTGGAGAAAATTACATTTTTGCCAATACGATTTATTTTTACGAGCTATTAGGCTTAATCAAAAAATATTTATATAAATTATTTCCGAAATTATTTCAGTTCGATAAATTTAGAAAAAACATGTTTTATAGTTATAAGTCATCCATTCACATGGTAATGCATAAAGTCAATAAGCAGATTTCTTTTTTAATTAAATTAAAATGTTGTACATTTTTGATGAAAATGTAGAAGCTTAGAATATAAAATACTCTTAAAACTCGTATTCTGATAAAATCTAGGGACCGATTTATTACGGCTATTATGCATAGAAAAACATTTATCAAGACAAATCGGTAGCAGTGCAAAATTTCAGTCAGTCTCCAACCAACGAGTATTACAGTGATCTAAGCTTGCACCGACCAAATCAGGCCGCCTCAATGAAACCTGTACCATAATTTGTTGCACATTTATTACAACAAATCCCGATTTTATTAAAGTTACCGTTTGTCGAGGAACGAGTGGTCGGTTTAGCTTACAATTAAACCTGCACCGACCAAATGGCACAGTGGTTAAAGCTTTGGCGTTTGGAGCGGGAGGTACCGGTTTCCAATCCTGATAGGGGCAGGATGAAAAAGGAAATTTTCATCAACAGATTACGATCTGTGATAAAAAGGAACACAACTACGACCCCCTAACGACGTGCCAAACTGCGCAGATGGTAAGATAAATCGGACCTAAAGCCTTACGTATTCGTTTTGGCATAACTGCGTAAGGAAGGATGGGAAAACTTAACGCGAAAGAGTTGGGAGTACTTCTACCCTAGAACAGATTGCAGGGATTAAAAAAAAATTACATTGAATGAGTTAGTTCAATACCACTCTACAACTTGCCTAAGGGTAAATTTTATACCACAAAACGATTATTTATTTCAAAAACGTCAGTTTAACTAACTTTAATAATTTTTAAAACCAGACTGCCACCAGATTTTGGGAAAAATGTCTTGAACGAGAGTAGGAAAGTCGACAAGAAGTCTTGTCGAGAGTAGGTCAACCGTATTCAGGTGTGTAATAAATTATTTTTGTGTAAGGTTAGACGGAATTGGCCCCGAACAGTAAAGGCTCCAAACTTTTAATTGAATGGTATTTTGCAAAATTTAATAATTTATTACATTAGACCGCCACCAGATATTGGGTCCAATGTTACTCTGTGGTCATTGTGAAGGGCAGGTCACCTTATACAGGTATGTAATGAATTATTTTTGTGTCAAGATAAGCGTGAGTCCAATGTTACTCATTGGGCAATGTGGTATTACCTTTTTGGAGCCTTTACATTTTGGAGCCGATTCCGCTTATCCTGACACGAAAATAAATTATTACACACCTAGATAAGGTTGACGTACTCTCGACAAAATTTCTAGAGCAACATTTTCCCAAAATCTGGTGGTGGTCTTGTGTTAAAAAATTATTATAGTTGATTAAATTGACGTTGTTCAAATAAATAATCGTTTTGTGGTAAAATTTACCCTTAGACAAGTTGTAGGGTGATATTGAACTAACTCATTCAATGTATTTTTTTTAATCCCTGCAATCTATTCTAGAGCCGAAGCACTCCCAACTCTTTCGCGGTTTGTTTTTCCGTCCTACCTTACGTAGTTATGCCAAATCAAAGTCGTACGGCTTTAGGTCCGATCTACGTTACCATCTGCGCATTGCATAGCTCCATGCCAGCCTTTAGTACTGGAGATGGAAGATGGGTCGGCTCATGAATTTTGCACGCCGTTAGGGGGTTGTAGTTGTGTTCCTTTTTATAAGAGATCGTAATCTGTTAATGAACAGTTCTGTTTGGAGACAGACTTGTTTTTCAAAAGATCCTTCTTTAGCATTATAATCTTGAATTGTTGATCAGGAAAATGGCGGTAAGCTGATGATGGTTATGAAATACATATACCAAAGTTAAAATCAAAAATTTGCACGGTTAAATTTAAAAACTTTCCATTTGGATTTGTCTTGTAGTCGAATTGAATCATTTCTTGATTATTTTAATCTTTTATCTTAGAAAAACCTTCAAATTCATATTGGTATCACTGTAAATATCTAACGTAAGGATCGTCTTAAAATTTTCTAATGATTTGGGATGAAAACGAGAACATCACAAACAACGGCTAATTTTGACGATGTTTCTTCCATATTTCCTATTCTAGAGAAACGGATACTAATCTATAAGACGTCATATCTGAGCTAAACAGGCTTTGGGTAGAGTTGCCCGTACGATATAATGCTGATTACAAAATCCCGTAGTCCTAAATCCTGCACTGCAAAATCCCGTTACCTAAAAACCCGTATTCTATCATAACAAGTCGGCTTAGGTTAGGTTAAAAATCGCGCGATCGTGCACTTAAATATTCAGGATGGTAAACTTGCAGTTTGAAGTTGAACGTCTCGGAAAAGATATTCTCTGCCTAAAAGGAAACGGAACAGCATCGCGGACAATCCAGCCAGTACACTCGAATAAACTCAAGCCACCGATATTTAATGAAACAACTTTATTTGGATATTTTCAAACAATTTAAAACGGCTGCCAACAAAAGAAGGAGCAGTCAGGACATTCCAAGTAATTTTCGAAAATGATCGCAAAAATTACAGTGAGATAATGAGGACACTGTTCTTCCAGATTACGCAATAAAAATCGAGTGCCTAGCATATTTAATCTACTCAAATATGTCCACCGATTATCTGGAGAGAGCCAAAATTGATGTGCAAAGTCACGCAGATCGGTGGTTATATCACCGAGAGCAATTTTCGCTGAAACCAAGACTGCCTTTGACAAAAGAAGAAGAAGTTGTTCGAATTATTAAGGATAGGAGAACAACAGGAGCAATCGAGTCATCGGACAGTTCGAGGAACTCAACGGTTGTGTGGGTTGAAAAGAAGAGCGGCAGCATAAGATTTAAAATCAATGGCACAGTGGCTATTGACAGGTACAACTTCATGAGGAAGTTCGTGAGAAAATGGCATTTATAGGGTAGGCAGCGGGTCATGGCGATTTAATGTAATACCATTTGTAAAAAGATTACATTGGCGAACGTGTTTCGTACATTTGGACGATTTTATTGTCAAGGGAAAGCTTTCGAAGAGTACGTAAAGAACATAGCTGAAGTCCTCGAACGAATACAACCCGCCGGTTTAAAGTTAAGTCTAAAAATACGTTCATACGTAAAGTATTAAGGTCACAAAGTAACCGCTAGTGGAATTCATAAAGACGAAGCAAAAATATCAACAGTAAAGGCATGGCCAAAATCCTAAAAAGTACTTGGATATGTGGAATTTCCTTGGATCGTGTACCCACTATATAAAAAATTTGTGCCAGGATTCGCCAATGTTTTAAAAAATTTACACGCATTAACGAGGAGGAACAAGCTATTTGAATGTAAGGAAGAATAATAGGAATCATTCGTTGAATTACGTACCTTGTACCTAATGTGATATTAAGTTTGGATACCGTTGTAAGCGATGTTGATATAGGAGCACTGTTGTTTCAGGAAATCGTTGGTCGAGAGCGAGTCATTGCATTAATATGCGCTTAAATCCTATCGATGACGTAGTAGTATTGGCTATAGATCATTGCGTGAAATATTTTCATAAATAACTCTATCAAACCTTCCGCCAAGGGGCGTTATGATGCTTAGTATAATTCAAGAATCCGCGAAAATAAGTGGCACGCTGGATCGAATATCTGCTAAGCTACGACTTTGAAATCGAGCATCGAAAAGGAAGTGCGCATGAGAATGCTGACGAATTGTCAGAGCTTGAGTAATATTCGATCTGAGAGCACTAAATATTTCATAATTTACGACCGAGGAATTCAGTTTGTATTTTGTATGAGCTTTAGATTTCTGGATTTTTAGGCCAGACAGGCGACTATTAAACCATAGGCGAACCAGAAATAAATTGTTCAAATGCCAAGTTCTATATTTTATAAGACTGACCAATAAAAGCGTGCAAACTATAGATGTCTGTATGTGTGTATATGTGTGTATGTGTGGATGTGTGCGCACGTGCGTGTGTGTGTGTGTGTTTTATTAGGGCGGAGGAAGGGAATCTTCTATTGGATTCACGTATGAACCCATATATCAAACACGTGAGAGTGTCGGATTCTTACCGACTAAACCACCACCCCGATAAACCATGCAGTTCGGCTCCGTGGAACTACCGTTAGGCATTACTTCGCGAGGCAGGCTCAGCTTACGCTGCCAGAATTAACTCCTTACTGAATTCCTGCTTCTTTCGAGGCGTCTCAACTCTCTTATTATTCGTGAGACACTTCCGCTTACGGCGTTCCACCCATCTTCGGATGCCAGGATAAACTATAAAAGTATATTTACCGGTGTTAGTTGGACCCCACGAGTACAAATACTGCTTCTCTCCTCAGTAAATCGTGGACACTCGAATACTACGTGCTCTACATTCTCCGTTTCTCCGTTGCATAAAGGGCTATCTGGTGACTCTTCGTGTTTGAATCTGAACACGTATGATCTAAAGCAACCATGACCCGTCAGAAATTGCGTAAGATGATAATCCACTTCTACGTGTCGCCTGTTAAGCCACGCTTCGATGTAGGGGATCAGGCGATGGGTCCACCTACCTTTCGTCGACTCACTCCATCTTCTTTGCCATACAGTGATTGTCTCAGCCCGTGCTAATCGGTGGTTCTTTGCATTTGTTCCTTTACTACGACACAGGTTTGTGGTCCGGCGCTCCTTGGCCAGTAGATCTATTGAGGATATTCTCGCAAGAACACAGGCAGCATCTTCTGACACCGTCCGAAATGCGCACAATACTACTCTGAGTTGACCCAAATTGGTGCCCCATTATAGATGTAACGACGTTGGCAAGCAGAACTCTGTTGCTCATTCGCGCCACCCATTGTTTTCGGCATTATTCGTGCTAGTGCCGCATTACCTTTCCTTGCTCGCTCGCTGGAGGTAATGAGATGTGTATTATATGACAATCTGGAATCGATCATTACCCCTAGGTACCTGATGGATGGCTGACTAACAATATGTTCGACTCCAATCTCTAAGGTTACGCTCTCCATTACTTTTCTGTTAGTAATAAGGACAGCTTCTGTTTTATGTTCTGCTAGTTGCAGCCCAGCAGATGTTAACCATTGTTGAATAAGTCTGATCGTCTTATTACAAATCTCCACAATTTCCTCTCTGTGTTTTGCGACAACTACAATTGCGATGCCGTCCGCAAATCCATCCCGTGCATCACTTGTACACCATCGTACATCACATTCCAGAGTATAGAACCTAACGCTGATCCTTGAGGAACTCCACCAGTCACCTCGTAAGTTTTCTTTCCCTCCTCAGTATCATAAATCAAGATCCTCTCGCTACAGTAGTTGGAAATTAGTCTCAGCAGATAATTCCATACCTTCATCCGTGTAAGTGCGTTAAATATGCAGCTCCAATTTGCCGTGTTGAATGCATTTTCACGTCTAAGTTACATTAGACATGGTACAGTATTGTTTACTATCACATAGCCGAGATAACCGGATAACTGATACAGGTCTCCTCCTCTAATTATAGCCTCTTGTAACCGGTCACATACAACTCTCTCTAGGGTTTTACGTGCCGTATCCAACAAGCAGACTGGATGCCAGGACGGCTCACCAAGTGGTTTGTCTCTTTTTGGCAACAATACCAGTGTCTGTTCCTTCCATTTACTCTATAGGGAACACCCCCTCATGCAGTATATACTTCCGTGAATATGTTTGGGTATGCTTTAACCGCCGACTTAAATGCAATATTCGGAATGTTATCCAGGCCAGGGGCTTTATTTTTACCGACTCTGCCACATGTCTTCAGAACCACCAGGACCTCCTCGCACAGTTCGCGAAAGCAATTTCGCTTACTTAATTTGATGACATGCTTGAGCTCCGATCGAACTTTACAATATCGTTGTAGAAGGGAAGAGTTTTTGACTTATCTAGCACGCTGGTATTGCCTTCTTGCGTTTAGATACCTTTTACGTAAATCCGAAATCTCGAAGACCGATTTTCTACGATTATCAACCATCCTTCTTTGCATTGCAAAGAGCCTGTGATGGTCTCTTGTTACATGTCTCATAACCTGGACGGCTTTGTTATTTGCGATACCAGATAGAGTAAGATCCTCAATCATGAGACGGGAAATTTTCTCATCGAATGCTGCGAACTTCCATCCTATTTTCTTTCTGTGTCTAACTATAGTCCTTTGGGGTCCACTATCTGCCAGTTCATAAACAATAGCTTGATGATCACTATGCGTGTATAAATTGCTCACCTTCCATGCTACTCCTCTATCGGCAATGGCTCATAAACGTTAGGTCAACTATCGAGGCTGCATTTCCTCTACAGAAAGTAGGTGTATTTCCTGTATTCATTAATACGACCGGTACTGATGCGAAGGCTTCTAACAATGCCGTACCTCTGCTACTGGTTTATCCGCCTCCCCACTCTATGGCCCATGCATTCTAATTCCCGGCTATGACCAACGGGTTGTGGCTCCGTGCATCATCCGTTAATTGATCGAGAAATGTTTTAAATTCTTCAACTGATGCACTATGAGGTACGTAGCAGCTATAACTCTGGCTCTGACAAACCCGGATAAAATATTCCCCCCCCCCCCCCCAATTTCCTGTAGGGGGTAGGTTCCGCAAACCCATACTGCAGCTCGATTCGACCTATCTGAAGCTCAACACCGTCTATCAAGGTTCCATCATAGATGCCGTGGTATTTTGCTTCTTGTTTCAGTCCTCCTGGTTAATAACGGTCTCTGACATTCGAAGTGCTTGCAGGACATTCTGAGGATTACCTAGTGGAGCAGCCTTAGTATTCCTATTCTTACCTTGTCTTCTATCATCACTCTTAGGGTAGCGTGGACAACTTCCTTTTACTGGGCTCCACAAGTGGTATATCTTCGATAGTCGGCCCCCTCAGTTCCTGTTTCCTGGTACAGTTCGTAGACGAACTAAATTTTCCTTCCCGTCATTATTGATCGTTGACGTTAGGCACGGCTTTTCCATAACGTCCATCTTACTTATAGCTGAGCCATAAAGTGTGCTAATGGTGCTTATCATCTCTTGATCTCTCTATGCATATTATTTCTCGGTTTTACGAACTCCACTAGTTCCCCAAATTTTTTAAAGCCTGGTTAGCCTTATTTATTTGCTTTCCTTTTTGTTCCTCCCTAACGAAGGCAATGAAAAACATCTCTCCAATGTACTGATCATCGCTTTCTTCTTAGGGGATCTCCGCATTAAGGCTTGTAGGCATATCTGTCATAACGGCCAAGTTCGCCACCTTTGTAACAATGCAGTTGCTCGATCTCGATCGTTGGGAGCCTGCTTGCTGACTCCCTTCAGCCGGTACTGGGTGTCCTACTCCCTCCACCGTAACTAAATTCTCCTCAACTGAACGCATCTTGGATTCTTTTTCTAGGTACCGCCCCTAGCATTTTAAAGTTTTTGCCAAGTAGATACACAGCCGCCTTTCCAGAGGTACAGTCGCTAACCGAAAAGCCGCTCAATGTGAGACAAACGCTCCAAGATTTAAGTCACATAACCCTTAAGCGCATCATTTGCAAGAGACCTACGTTATCCCCTCTGACTTCTGCCTCGGCTTAGCTTCCTAAAACCGAGTTACTACCGACACGAGCGTGGACGTAGTCAAGCGGAGTAGGGATGGAAAGGCTACGTCTAGTAGTGCAAGTACCAGATATCATCGCAGCATAACCCATTCGTGGGTGTGTGTATGTATGTGGGCGCTTATGTTTGTGTGTGTGTGTTTGCACGAGTGTGTGTGGGCCCACGTGTGGATGTGCGCACATGTGTATGTGTGCGTGTGTGTGTGTGTGTGAGCCACATGTCTGTGTATATAAAAATATGAGTGAAACGAGAAAATGTTTTTTTATTTAATGAATCTCGTAATCCCGTAACAAATTCATTACGGGATTTTGAAACGCGGTCATTTTGTGATCTACGGTATTTTGTCTATTCGGGATTTTGTAATATGGGCATTATTATCGATCCCGGTGAACACCTAGGTGTTTGGTGAACGGAATTTACTTAGGAAGATTTTTAACTTGTCCAACGTAGGATAGCCTAGAATAAATTCTAACGAAGAAATAATTAGAGCTTTTTATGATATTACGAGTAGTTACTCTGTGGCATACAAAACTTAGAAGTTCCATAGATTTGAACAAATTTTTAAATTTTATTTCACTGATCGCTAAATTGTCGTTGGATGCTAACTTAAAACCCTATGTGTGTGGTGAAAGGGATCTAGCATGATGGTTTTTAACTTGCCTAACGAGATTTTTGCGTTTATGGTTATACGGCCTCGTCCATTAAGTTCCATTAAATTTTGTGTGCGGAATCAATTTTGTGGTGCCGAAACGTTCAGAATGTTGCAAAAGGCCTTCGGTGATAATTGTATGTCGCGAGTTTTTGATTGGTACAAAATGGTTCAAAGAGGGTCGAGAACGTGTTGACGACGAACCACGTCTTGGGCGGCCATCAACATCAACTGATGATCAACACATTAATAAAATCAAGGAATTGGTGCTCGGGAATCGACGATTAACAGTCAGAGACCTTACTGGCGTCGTTGAAATATCGGGAGGATCAGTGAAAACCATTTTGAAAAATCATTTGGCCCTAAGAAAAGTGAAAGCACGGTTGGTTCCAAAATCACTCAACTTTTTGGAAAATCAGAGTCGCGTTGACGTCTGTGAAACAATGCTTTCCGACTTCCAGGATGTCATGACACGTATTATAACTGGCGATGAGTCTTGGATCTATACGCTTACCCGGAAACAGACGATCAATCAGCCGAAGATTGTGCCAAAGCTGAGCCGAAGCCGAAAAACCACGTCAAAGCAAGTCAAAAATCAAGGTGATGTTGACAGTTTTCTTCGATTATCGAGGTGTGGTGCACTTCGAATTCCTTCCGATCGGCCAAACTGTCAACACGGAATACTGTTTGAGTGTTAAACGTCGTTTGCGCGAAGCTATTCGTAAAAAGTGGCCGGAATTATGGCTCGACAACTCTTGGTTTTTGCACCACGATAATGCACCTTCTCATACTGCATTGGTTTTGCGTGAATTTTCGGCCAAAAATTTCACCCATATCGTTCCGCAACCACCGTATTCGCCTGGTTTCGCTCCGTGTGACTTCTGGCTGTTCAGCAAACTCAAACGACCGCTCCGGGGAAACCGTTTTGAGTCAATTGAAGACATTAAACGTGAATCGCTACGCGCATTGGAGGCTATTCCGGAAATTGGCTTTAACAACTGTTCCGAGGATTGGAAAAAACGTTGGCACAAGTGTATTGAGACCGGGGGGATTACTTTGAGGGGGACGAAATAGATTTGGAGAAATAAATAAAGAATTTTAAAACTATGAACCAAGTCTTACTCGTTTTTGCCCACAGTATTAATTTTTTTTTTATCTAAATCATCATTTCCAGTAAAATTTAAAAAATGATTTGTTGTAATCGTTTTTTGTAAATGCGAATAGCTACTTTTCATAAGATTTACAAAAATCGAAAGGCAGAGACTGCTGAATCGGCAGTGAACGACAGACCGAGTTGAATAAAACCACGTAAAATTGCAAATTAATGTGGTTGAAAATATTTTTATGCTTACCTCGATGCAAATCCTGTCGCCAATGAATTACCCCACATATCACACGAAGTGTTGCGTAAATATGCTATATGTGAGCGCTGTAGAACCTTTAAATGTAAACAAAAAATAAATAAAAGCAAACATTAATTCACATTAACCACATATAAATCATTTCTCTAAATACAATAATCTGCGATCGTAATCGTAAACATTTTAACCCAAATTTTAGCGATACATATTTACGCGAATTTGTTCCCCCATTTTAAATGTGCATACAGTTTTTAGGTAATTCATCTTTCATCACCTTTCATTTCTTATGTATTTAATTGTTTTGCAACCACAAAAAAAACTTTTTATAATTTTTTTAATCTTAATCTGAAATTCATTTTTTGACTATAAAGCCGCAGCACAAAGCTGCCTTAATTTTTTTTTGCTTTTTAACACAGCAAAATTTGAAGAGTTTTGTTGTTGTTTGCACTTTTAGATTTTGACATGCCGTGTACTGTGTCTTACGTCTCTATTATAACGTGAATTAAGGATTTCCCGAATATGTTTACATTATGTTATTTGGTATAAATTACATGAAAATATAAAGGTAATTTAACTATACAAAGAGTCGTGAATCTTATGGTGTGATTAAAGTATTTTGCGTTTGTTATGTTATTGCAACCTAAATTGATTAAATATGGTGCCAATTTAATCAATAGGCCTAGTTGAAAAATTACGAAATAGTCACAAAATTATTATTTGTTATGGAATCCCATTTTCGAATATTTTAATATGCAATCAGTGGCCACCTACTCGCATTATACAGATATCCGTTAGCGATTGGCGAACATCTATGAACTTATTTGACTTTGTAAGACCTTAGGGTCTTTGTTTGATACAAGTTAAGATAAATCAACGTTGCAAAACTTGTTGGCTCCTGTGGAAATATATAGTTATGGTCGTGTGATCCGCTCCGCACATGTAAGGTCTCGAGTAATATTGTCGAACAGCAAATCTCATGAACTGAAATAAGTTGAATTAAAAATGTTGATAACAACCAACAAAACGTGGGAAACAATATGCTGTATAAGATAGTAAAATTTGCCAGCGGAAAATAAGAGATTTCGCTACTCGCCGCAAGTGGCAGCACTGTCACAAAAGATAATTTATTTTGTTATATAATTACCTGCGGAAAATTTTTATTCATTTTGTATCTCTTTTTTCACTAAATAAAACATCCCAGCAGAATAAAATATTAAAAGTGACCCTTAAAATGACAAATTGATTGATCTCCGAAGTAAAGGAACTCGGTAAATGAAATCTTGAAATTTAACAATATTCCGTCTTTCTGCCATTCTAAAAGAATGAGAATGAAATTTGGATAGTAGTATTGATCAGGGGTCCAAAACTTAGGATAAAATTCTAGGATCTGTTCATGCTGGACTAAACTTGGCCATTTCATAACCAATACTTTTGAAAACTTTAATTTTTTTATTAATTTATTTTCAGTTTATGGCCAATATTTCAAAAACTTCCGCTAGTAACAAATACTTTCGGTTGTTTTTGTAATAGCTTAGGTCATACTGAGACTACGAGGAAAATTTGAGGAAAATTTATGGATTAGAAATTTCACTATAATTTTTTGATGTTCTGGCGGAAGGCCGGAATATTGTTAAATTTCAAGACTTCATTTACCGAGTTCCTTTACTTCGGAGATCAATCAATTTATCATTTTAAGGGTCACTTTTAATATTTTATTCCGCTGGGATGTTTTGTTTAATGAAAAAAGAGATACAAAATGAACAAAAAAATTTTGTTGATTCCATCATTCGATGGAAATCGAAAACAACTAACCGCATGGCTAAAACAGTGGAGGATACACTCAGTGTTCATCTCTATCTGCAGGCGATTAATAACCAAATAGAGAGTAAAGCCAAGAACACGGTATGCTTAGCAGGCAACCCTAAAACATTCTGAGAAATTAAAGAACTCTTGCTAGAATCCTTGGGGGATCGGAAAAAATTGTCTTATCATAAAGCGTAGATGAGGATGTATTAGCCGCCTTTATTTCGGGCTTGAGAAAGCCGTACTTTGGGTATGCTAAAGTTGCGAAACCCAAAGGAATAGAGGAGGCGTATGTTTCCTGTGCAAGTTAATTGCAACGAGTTAATTTCCAATAGTTCTAAAAAACAATACAATCAAATTAATTCCCAATCGGGACCACAAAAACAAATAAATGGAACCATAAACCAAGCGATAAACAATCAATTCAACCCGACAAACGTTAGAATAACGTACTCAGTGAAGGAAAAACCCATTCCTATGGATGAGGACACTTCAATGAGATCTAAAAATACTTCGATTAAGAAAATTATAAATAATAATGAACTCACGTACGAGGCTAAGGAATCTACGCCATCACTCGTGGATAACGAGTACTCACAGGAGGATCAGGACGAAAATTTTCAGGCAAACCTGAACTCCGACGCAGAGGATTAAATTTCCTCCCCTATTTAAAGTGTTATAGCGAACAATTAAAGCGCACAATAACACTTTTAATCGATGCTGGCGCTAACAAGCAAGAAATCATATCTCAAAGTTTATTAGAAACCAACCCAACAAATAGTTGTAGAAAAGCATTTGTAAAAAACGTTTTGAGCACTCACAAAATCGATAAAAATTTGTTAGGTACCAATCTACCAACTCAAATTCATTTTGAATTAAATGTCCACAAATTTTGTGATGGAATACTGGGCTCGGAATCAATCGCACAAATGACTCGGAATCAATCGCACATTTAATTATAAGTTCGAAAGAAACTATCCGGAAGAGAATTTTTATAATCACATTGTCACCATAGATACATCATAAAACGGCGACTAGATAGTCTCAGGGTTCGCAAAATTGAACAAAGATATAACCATTCAGCCCGGTTTGTACAAAGCGGACAATTTCAAGACAAATCAAAACCATTTCCAAAAATCAAACCTGTATATACTAAAACGTACAGATACCCTTTTGGGTGCTTAATACTTTTGGCCATGGCTGTATGTGCTTAACATTCACATTCTACTAAATTATTAGGTTTGATAGAAAATTGTGAGCAAAGTGAAATGCATGTGTGACGCTAATTAGAGCAAACGAGCAAATGATTGTGTGATACTTAGATTTACTAAGGGTTTCGCAAGTAATTTATTGAAGATTATATATAAGCGGAAAGCAAAAAAAAAAATTAAACTGTGCCTGGAAGAAGGATTTATTGAATTGTTTTTCTAGACCAACAAATTTATTGTTTCATGGGCCCTGCAAACAGAATAAATAAAAATTAAATTAAATTTATCAGTTCATCAGTTGAAATGCATAGGACCCCGAATAAATTAATTTTATAGTACTTTAACAATTGTTAATTTTTGTAATGAAAATTTTGAATTATTCATTAATATTTGAAAATTAAAATTTTCAGCCGAAATTAACACCGATAGCATATCCATCCCGGATTCTGCTTTGCGAATTTTTGATAAAGGAACGCTTCTGGAATATCGAAATAATTGTACAATTTCTAAGTTACTTAGTTACTGATGGCGCTTCCATGAAGGAATTTGGCTATATCCCAACGATATTGGCAGACTCGACGGCCGAATGAGTTTACATTTTAGTTCAAAGTCATCCATTCATTATGATGGTGGTTCGTATCGATCTTCATTTACAATTAGTATTGAACCCTATCTATTAGGCCAAATAACCGGGAATATCGTCAGAAAGAATTGTAATTTCTCAAAAAAGTTCTCACAAATCGTAAAATTTACAGTTGTGTTTACAATCCAGTGATACGAACTTATTTGATATGACCCCAAACATTTGGTCCCAAAAATTATCAAAATTAATGAAAAATTCGAAAAATTATCAAATTTATTTAATTCTATTTGACTTCAATGGCGTGATCTTGAAAACAAATATCGGATAAGTCTTTCTCTTTAATCGTAAGGAATAAAAAGTCAGTAACATGGCACTATAAAGGTCGCCTTTGATTGTTGCAACTCCTGGCTCATTTTCGAAAAAATAGCCGTATGATGCCTTTGAACCATATTGACGTGTTGATTTTCTGTGCTCCAAATACGGCATGTCCATATATCCACCGAATTTTTGGTAAAAATGCTGATCTTCTTTCAACCAAGAATTGGCCCATTCAGCGAACGTTGATCAAGCGTGTATCGACTTGAATTGCTGTCGCTTTACAGATTTCATTAGAGCTATGCGTGGTGAAATAACCGGTAGTCCAGAAACCAACGGGAAGATGTCGCACCGTTTACTAATAATAAATTACAGGTCAAGTAAAAAATAATCGTCTCGTGGCAAATTCCCGGAAATAAACACTCTAGACTGTGAAAACAAAGAATATCTCGGATTCGAGCGATATGATTTTAAGATGTTTACGCTAGTAGCTAATTTCAGGGCCGTTTAGAAAACAATATTTGAATGATAAGTTCCCGTAAATGATATTTGGGCTAGGAATTTCATTTGTTTTTATTTAAATTTTCGGACCCCTCGATAATGCAAAAATTAAACGAAGAAGAAAAGAATCGGTCGATGGCATGTTCTCGAAAATGGGCTATGGGCCATGGGCTAGGAATTTCAATAAATTTTGTAAACATTTTCATCGCGCTCGACTAATTTTAATTATTTTGCCAAAGAGAAAAATGCCTCCTGGCCTCTGTACCAGGAATTCCATTGATTTTTATTTAAATTTTCATTCCCCTCGATAAAACAAAAATTATCTATAATTTTGTGATGTGCACACTAGCAGCTAATTGAAGGCTGTTAGAAAAGAAAACCGTTCGATGGCAAGTTCTCGAAAATGAGCCAATAGTTTCAACAAATTTTGAAATCATTTTCGTCGCGCTCGACAAATTTAAATTATTTTGCCAAAATGAAAAATGCCTCGGATTATAGCTCCACTATATTGAGATAAATACGCTAGTAGCTAATTTCAAAGCCAGTTAGAAAAAAATAGTTCAGTGGCAAGTGCCTGAATATGATCTCTCTGCTAAAAATTTCATTGGTTTCAATTTAAATTTTCGACTCGTTCGATAAATTTAAAACTGTTTGGCCAATACTAGAAATGTCTCGTACCAGATACCCTCCATAATTTTGAGGTACATATGTTACGGTTAAAATCTGACATTGGTAAATCTCCGAAATTTTAATTTAATTTAAAGTTTAAGTTTCATGTACTCTCTCATCAGAGAGATAAGCGTCATGAGAGGCAGTATTAGCTCCCGCGAGCCCATGAGATTTAGTAAAGCCATTAGCCCCTACTATTCCAAACAATTTACTATAAAAATGCTCCGTAAGGAGAAGGGTGAACTATTTAGAGAATATATTGCTCTCATTTAAAAAAAATCGTTCCGTGGTAACGCTAGTACCTAATTTCAGATCCATTTAGAAATCAATATTTGGATGTTAAGTTCACGAAAATGGAATGGATCTTGGAATTTCATTTATTTTGAGTTATGTTTTCGCCCACTCGATAAAACTAAAATTATTTCGCCAAATCGAAGAATGTCTTGTCTTGTTGACTATGTATTAGCAAATTTTAGACTGCTAGAAAAAATTGTTCCTTGGCATGTCTCCGAAAAATAACTCTGGTGAATATCTCTAGTTGATTGTCGGCTAAGTTAAAAGTAAATCATTCCGTTGTGTGTTCTCAAAAATGAACTCTGGACTAGGAATTTCATTGAGTTTTATTTAAATTTTCGTTCCCCTCGATAAAACAAAAATTATCTAAAATTTTGTGAAATACACACTGGCAGCTAATTTTAAGCTGATAGAAAAAAATCGGTTGATGGCAAGTTCTCAAAAATGGGCCAGGAGTTTCAATAAATTTTAAAAACTATTTTGCCAAAACGAAAAATGTCTCGGATTATGGCTTCACTATTCTGAGGTAAATACGCTAGTAGCTAATTTCAAAGCCATTTAGAAAAAAATAGTTCAGTCGCAAGTTCCTGAAAATGACCTCTCTGCTTAAAACTTCATCGATTTCAATTAAAATTTTCGTTTCGTTCGATATATCTAAAATTAGGAGGCCAAAACTAGAAATGTCTCGTACCAGATATCCTCCATAATTTTGAGGTATATATGTTACGGTTAAAATCTGAAATCGGTAAATCTCCGAAATTTTAATTTAAAAATCGGTTGTCTACATGTCCGAAATGTTTGTTGACCTTCCCTTCTACATCCTCGTAGTTTAATTTACTCCCCATCAGATAGCTAAGCGTCATGAGGAGCACTATAAGCTCCCACTAGCCCATGAGATTTAGTAAAGCCGGTATTCCTTACTATTCCGAACGACTTACTATAAAAATTCTCCGTAGGGGAAAGGGTGAACTATTTTGAGAATATATTACTCTCATTTAAAAAAAATCGTTCTGTTGCAAGTTCCCGATAATGAACTCTGGTCTAGGAATTTCATTGATTTTGATATATATTTTCGCCATGATCGATAAATCTAAAGTTATTTCGTAAAATGTTTCAGATCAGTGATCAATGATTTTAAGATGTATAGATAGTAGCCAATATTAGACCGTTAGAAAAAAATTGTTCTGTGGCAAGTTTCCGAAACTGAATTCTGGGCTTTAAATTTTCGTCCCGCTTGATAAATCTAAAACTACAATATTTCGTCAAAACAAAAAATGTACCGGATTAGAGTTTGAGAATCTCCATTAATTGCTAAATTTAGGCCAAATTAAAATGAACTCTGTGCTATGATTTTTATTGATTTTTAGTTAAATTATATATGGTGTGCTACATTTTTTATCTAAATCAATATGAATTCGTCATCTGCATATAACTGCAATTGCCCGTTCAATGGTAAACATATCATCAATATAGAAATTAAATAACTTTGGTCCCAGAATAGAGCCTTGAGGAACTGTTATATCCATTGGCCGATACAAATTGCTGCTGGTAAATAAGACTTGAATAATTTCAGCTGATTTGCACCAAGCCCAAGTTTTTTCATTTATTAGAATACCATGGTGAATGGTGTCAAATGCTCAGCGTATGTCCAGAAATAACCATCCACATGTGTTATTCTTTTCCATTTCATTACTTAAATAATGCGTTTAGATTCAAGCAAGCGGCCAAGGTGTTCGACTTGAGAATAAACCCAAATTGGTTCTTTGACATTATGTTATTATCATCTAAGAACTGGACAAATCTGTCCAAAATATTTCGTTCAAACACTTTGGATAATGCTGAAAATATGCAGATGGATCTGTAGTTTATTTCGCTTTTCGCATATTTCGCTAAAGTAAACGCAATTTGTCCACTAAGATTTTGTAGTAACTTCGCGGGTATGTTGTCTGCCCCAGTAGCGGCATTGGTTTTAATGACCTGATCTGTAATATTACCTCAGCTTCAGAGACAGATAGAAATTTTAATGAAGAGCAAATACTGTGGGGAGGTGAAGCGAATTAGCGAAGACCCGAATTATTAATAAGATTTATAGAATTATAACTTACTGGTTTTATTAAATATTAATTCTTTTAAAATGGACCCACAGCCTTTTTGAATTTCCGATATTTTCCTCTAGTTTTGTTACAAAGTACTTTTTCTTTGCTTGTTTGATCATCTTTACGATGATTGTAGTAAGTTCTCTATGCCTCTTCTTAAAATATTCGCTTCTTGTTTTCCTTTCCGTAGAATCTTTAACAATGTGGGTCAGACTATTTGAGAGTTATGAGCGTTAAGTATTTGTTGCCAAAAGTAATATTTTACAATTGAATCATAATTTATATGATCAGATAAATCAGAATCAAAAAGTGAAACTGCTTGAATTTATACTTGAGTTAGTCAGAGAGTACGTGATCAATGATACTACCAGAGATTCCATTGCTGTGGGATATTCACTACAAATTTTATTCAGTATTGGAAATCCATGCGAGTTAATTAGAGCTAAGTAATTATTAACGTTACTATCATCAGAGTCTAGATGATATTAAAATCCCCCATTATGAAGCTGTTTTGATAGTTAGCCAATACAACTTCGATAAATCTATAAAAAATTGTCATTACGTTTCGCTGGGATCTACATACTTAAAATATATTGGAATTACTGTCAACCAGTTTCAGAACTGTCAGAACTGTTTGCAGTATTTAAATTATTTTTAACTGCGTGGGCTGCATGGTAAAGTTGTTGCTGATAACTAGTGAGATGTTTGCACAAGGATATTGGTCAAATTTTCCTTCTCTAATTGGAATCGGATTTCACCAGCTGTCAAATTTTTCTTTTTACGTTTCTGGTTCAGTCGCAAATTCTTTCCTTCACGATATTTAAACCTGACTAGAATCTTATCAATATCAATAATTTATGGTGCAGAAAGCTTATTAAAGTTCTTATCATAATTGGTACACCCCAATGAATTGAACAGTTTCATAACAATGTCAGAAGCGCTGCATTCACAATTTGGTAATCCAGCCACAATTGCGTTGGTTTTGTTATTCTGTTGATTGACACTATCGAAAAATTGACTCAAACAGATTTACTCTGTGAGTTAGTTCTTTGTTCTCCGCTTGCAAGATATTTCAATACAATCACATCAAATTCGTTTTTAATTTTATCAAATTTGTCAGACATAAATCGTTGAGACTCAATTAGCTCGCCCATCATCTTCTTCGAGTTTACAAATTCACCCGCAAAATACTCCATATGCTTGTCTATTTCCTTCCACCGGCTGAATTCATCAATGAGCTCATCTGCTGGAGGTTCACGATCATTTAACTTACTACGGCATTCATCTGAACAGGTCCAGTTTGGATTTTCCGCGTTCGTCTTAATGTGTGAACCAGAAATATTTTTACATGACGGATGATAGCACTTCTTACAATAAGAACATTCAAATATGGCATTCGTTCTGTTCGTCTTTTGTTGTTTATCAGAATTATCCTTGGCGCAAGTTAAATTTTCGGCATCTCGAATAACTGCTCTATGTTTACACTGGAAGATTTAGGCGGTAAAACGTTGTTACAATAACAAATACTGTTTTAATATACTCGTACTTTTTGTTTAAAATTTATTAAATTTTCGTCCCGCTTGAAAGTTAAAATTATTTCGCCAAAACTAAAAATGTCTGGGATAGTCTTACGCCAAATTGAAATTTTTTCTAACTGAGCCCAAAATTAGGTAAAATGAAATTTTGTGTAATTCTAGTTGACAGCTAGACTCAAGCTTCACGTCGTGGCGAGGATACCAAGATGTTGGTCGTTTGGTTTCAACCAATTGAAACATTGACTTCTTAACATTAAAAAAATTCGGTCGTCTCATCAGACGACAGTGACAAAACTACAAAAATATTGAAAAAAACTTTGAACTTAAATACAAATCACAACTGGTGAATTATTATTTGTTAACTAACCCCTAACGCCTTCGTTATCTAGAATTTTGTTGTATTTAACCCATACAAGCGATTTCTAAATGAAATGTTGTGTATGTCGTGTCTATATGACATGTTAGTGTTGTCCGGATAAAAATTTTGTTTTCTTGGATAGAATGCAGGTATAACTTCAGATATGCCCTTTCTTGGGATTTCAACCAACTTGACGATATTTAGCTATAAAATATTTATCAAGGACCTTAACGACTTGCATCAAACAAAGTGTGATCATTCCTCAATATCCGGCTTGCAATGATTGGGCGATCGTGCAATGAAAAACATAAGAACAAATTTAAAAACATCTTGTAGGTATTAAGGTAAGTATAGTTTTGATGTATCCTGTCTTGTAAATAAGTAAGAAAATTGTAATTTTAACCGATGAACTAGCCGTAACAATATTATGCTAAAACTGTTTTTGTAGGTTATGTAGGCAAAAATTTAACATTGGTCGATTAAAATTTTAATCGACCTTCACGATTTACAGTCGATAACACACGCACTCATCCCAAACTCAATTACTTGTAAAATTTAATAAATAAAATTATGTTCGTATGCATACCGCCTTGACCAGAAACGTACAATATTATTATCGGAATGAATCACACCACCACCTTTGCCAAAACTATATCGCGGAATTTACGCGCGTTTAAAAAAATGTATGTATGTATTTTAAAATCAAAGTCACCAACCCAGAAAAAATGTATGTAAATTACCCTCAAAAGAAGCGAATAATTAAGTGACCAAAGTTTTGAGTTAATAGAAATTTTATTATTATAGACGCGCATGCCGCCAAACGAAACACCGGCTTTATCTTAAAAAACCGAAAGCAAAAAAAAAAAAATCAAAAATCAAATACAAGTTTTTTTTTACTTGATTCTTTTAAGATTTCGACCAGAATAAAAAAATGTGAATTACTTCATGATACTCCTTCAAGATTTTTTAAATGTTCGTTTGTGTTTTCTTTTCAATTTCTTTAACCAAAATAATAACAAATAATACGTCGTTGTCAAGTATGCACATAAAGTGTGGTTATGATTACTCATTGTGTTATGTAAGGATCCTCTCGATATGTTGAAATGTTCTTTTACGCATTATATCGGAACCCATAAGAACGAAATGTATAAATTACAGTTGATTGAATGCACAAGTGGTTTTTCGGTATCGATTTCAATTCTTTTGTTGTAGCTGCTCGTATAATATATAGTTTGTACGTGTACCTCAGTAATTGTTGATTTTGAAGTGGTTGTTAACCAATTTATTATATACTGATTGTGTATTGAAGGATTAAAATTCATAAGCGGAAGATCTTATGTGTGGCTGTCAAAAGGTTAGCTTCCGTCGATTTGTGATTGTCGAAATATTTACATAGATCAATCATGGCATTTGATATGCAACCGATAATAATTTCATCAGAGAATGACATTTTATTGATCTCAAGTAATTCTAAATTTGACTGTGTGAAATTCAAATTTCTTGGCCTTTTGTTATTTTTACACAACACGAATTAACTCCCTGGATGAAGAAACATAATTTTTCGATGCTCCTAGTTTACAGATCTCCTGTAATTATTTAAACGAAGTGGATTACACCGACCCTTGAATGTTTGTATTTAAGTGGGATCAAAGTTACATGAGCTACCGGCTCACACTAATTTGCCTAGTGGTATGCGGGAAATAATTGTCGTACACACTCCATCTATTGATTTTGGATTTGTCAAACAAATTATGTTCAATTCCCGAACGGGAACAGAATCGATTATGGTTATTCCAATATCAAACGGATCGATGAACCAAAAAGGCGGTAGGCAGGACTTTAGGCTGCGCATACAACTGCTACTACTACTTTATTTGCTTATAAACATAAATTAAAGGACAATAGACTTAAGAAAATTCGACGGACAAATTTAGGCAATGTAGTCACATTAAAATAATTAAACATTGGGGCGATTCCCGTTCAATGAAATAATGCTAATGAAAAGATAAAATGTTTTTTCCCAAATTATTCGCACTAAATTTTCAATTCTACTCTGTGAAGTCAAAGTTTCGTATACACAATCTTAACCTACTAAATCACCAATGAAAAAAACTTTTCCTTCTCATATTTTCACGTAACACAAATTTTTCCCCACTTGCGCAAATAAATGACCAAGTAGTGACATCTGTTAAATGAATGAAAACAACAAAAAAACAATATGCTCATTGCATACGAATTATCTGCATATTTTACCGATTGTCGACATTGTCTACGCAAAAATCAATTGTCTACAACAGTATTTTCGGCACCAACATGTAGACAATTCTAAAATTCGCGTAGACACACAAGACTGTATGCTTTTCGTTTTCGTCTTATATTTGTCGTTCTTACATTTTGACGTAACTTGGACGTTTAAGCCCAATACCCTTAGAACTCAAATGCAACGCGCGACACGTCAGATTTTGTGTCGGAACTAGTATTCTGGGCTACTACCTTACAGTCTCAGCTAACCGTTGTCACTTATGGATCTACCATACAAATTTTTACAACTATCTCGGATGTATTAACCTAGCTTTCTGCATCTAAAGCATCTCTTTACACTTTATGTAACCTGGCTCTGCTCTTGACTACCACAATTATCTATCCATGGCTTCGACCGATATTTGTTAATTTTATAATTTTCTCATATCAGAGCTTTTATCTGCGTAATACACAATGAAGCTTAAAGGCTACTTTATTGAATCAGAGACGTTTCAGGTAGTCGTATTGAACAGAATACGGCCACTTATAGTCCGCTCGACACATATGTATAAGCATTTCTGTAAGTTCAGTTTACGCATGAATTTAGTTATTTTACTTTGTAGGTCTCAGAGGCCCCACAAATGCGTGTTGCTTTTTTTCTTGATTTCCAGGCCAACCCTTGTTGGTTGAAAATTTAATCTTTAAAATTATGTTTGGAACACAGATTTCCGCCAAATTTCGCAAAGATCTCCTAATTAATGGGAAAAGCTCAAATATATAGTTTTGAAAAATAATCTGAACTAATTTTGTTTTAAATTTAATTTACAGCCTTTTGTTTTTAATAGTTTTTTCGTCAATCTTATATAATTTTCAAAATATTTGCAAAAGATGGAAAAGCTCTTGAAAGCTGTCATTTCCGGTGAATTGAAGTTATGGCACCAAATTATGGAAAAAGCTTAAGCATAAAAAAACTAAACTGGACCGGTATTGGTGCAAAATCAAAAAAAACCTACAGAAACTGTAATTTCCGGTGGACCGATTTCGACCCAACATTACTGGGACCTGCTAATTTATGGTAAAAGCTTAAGCATTAAGTTGTATGCTCAAACTTTTGCCGAAACAATTGTTAGTCAAAAATCGACTGGTTTCCAATTACAAGTACTTGTAAGTGCAAAAACTGTGTTTTGGATAAAGTGTCGATTGAAAAGAATAAAAATGGCCAAAGCAAAACATAACCTACAAATGTGTAGTTTATTTGTTAATCTCGCAAAGTCGTAACAATTGATTTATTTAGAGTAGTAGATAGTAAATTTAGCAGAGATAAAAACCTTAAGTGCTTATAAGTACTTGTGGTGGTCGATTGGACAGCAACTGTTGTTGCAAAATTTGTTTAGAATTGTTTAGTTCTTAATAGTTTTTCTTGTAAATGATATAACTTTTAAAATATTTGCAAAACGAAAAGCTTCTATAGAGACTGCCACTTCCGATGGACCTATTTTCACTAAAAATCATTGAGATCTTCCAATTTATAAGAAAAGCTTAAGAATGCAGTTTCACCCCAATCAGTCAATCTGCATGGGCTATAGAAAAGCGATAGACATTTAGTCTGCACGACACTATACACGAACGCACGCACATATATACTTTTTTGTAAACTCACTTTTTTTTACTTCGGCAATACAGCGAATGGTAAATCTTCAAAAAATATCGAGGTCAAAGTATCTGGACAAGGAGATAGTGAAAGAAACTTAACGAAACAAGATATATTTACGTAAACTTCACCAACCGAAAGGTCTATTGGATACCAGTAAAACACAACTCTCAGTGAAAACTGCCTTCCATATTAAAGGTCAATATTCGTTCTCAAATTTCAGAAAACGAACAAGGTCAAGTCAGGCCTTGTTGAAAATTTAATCTTTACTGAAAAATTGCAAAAACTCACACGGTAGAAACATTTCTCTTGAATCTCCCATTTTATGGTAGCCTACAAGCTGCAATAGCAAATGATACACAAGAAAATTATCAAATTAATGCAACAAAGAGAGATTTCTATGCAAAAATTGGCTAATAAATAAAACCGACCTGATAAGCCATTTTATGGGTAAACAAGCCCGGAAAGTCGTGGGTGAGAATCAAAGCAATAGAACTCAACACAGTTTGATAGTCCAACTCAATAGACTCCCTGTTATGAGCACAGGGAGGTAAGGGGAGAAAATAATGCTTAAAATATCAAGTAAGCCTTCGGTTAAATTTTGGTACTTATTTGGTCATTATTTGTCTTAAAATTTTCTAATGTTTTACCATTTTATTACTTGGTAGTGGTGTTGTACATTGTAAAGGGTCTTTCAATAGGGACCAAATTTGTTAGGTTATATCGGTCATATTGTTAGATGTTGTCAAGTCTGTTGTAAATTGTTCAGTAGTGATTGCCCGACATAACTTTGACGAGCATGTGGTAAGTTGCTGCACCTCCCTTCCACCATTTAATAGTCCCAACATAGGCTCTATTTACAAGAGGTATAAAAAAACCTCTGTATATTGTCTGTGCAAACGATTTTAAAAAATTTTAACTTAGCTCATTTTACGATTTCGCACTTTAACCGTAACATAAACATAAATGTGCTTCATTACGATATAAAAGCTGTGGGTCATATTTTTCAATGTGAAGAAAGAACGAACTCCATCTTGAAATGGCTTGAATTACAAAAAAAGCAATAGAATTTTGATAATTGCTAACAGAAATAATAATTTTCGACATTGTCTAGATTATCTACATTGTCGACACCTTTTTTTTAATTTTCTACATGCATTGTCTACACGTGTAGAACATTAATTATCTACGCGGTGTAGTCAATACGGCACAGACAACACTGATGTATGGTGAAATGGGCGCTTTCAGGTTCCTCAACTGTTGGCATCATGATTAATCAAATCGCCGCCAGTTTGATCCCAACAATTCATAAAGTTCAAATTGGTCGTGATTTTAATAACTAAACAAATAATTTAGTGGGATCGACCAAAAATCAGTATGCAGTCGACCGGTCGATCACGATCGACCTTATGGACACCACTATTAATTTTGAAAATGCAGCCTCCAGGTGCCTCAATATTTACTTGTTAGGTTCTAAGGGCAATTAAATTTTTTTCGAAAACATCAATATTTTACATTTCAAATTGCTCATAGATTCCATAAAAATATTTCCATCAAAAATAATAACGTTATTTTTAAAGGTTTCTTGTTCTATTCCTATAGTTCAGAACCACTTCGCGATCACTTCTGTGCCCGCCGTAAGAACTTTGTACAACATTCAGTGATATGCTCGCTCGAATTCAAAAATCTCAACAATTTCCGATCATATAGATAAGTAAGGCTGGTTTCGTACATTAAATTCCTGAACTACTTCGATCACCACTGTGAAATCCGTAAGAGCCAAAATAAAAGTATTAAATGTTTCAGAATTTTGTGTTACACTCTATGATCTTCTCTGTTTTCTCTAAATATTTGTTTCTTACATGAAATAGTATTTCAGAACCACTTCGACTTCCTCTGTGTGACCAGCAGGGGTCAAAATAAATTATTTTAAAAGTTTAAAAAATTTTGTATTCTACTCGAATAACAAAAATCTCAAAGGTTTCCGACGATGTGGCTAAGTAGCAATGGATTTCAATTTAAGTAATAGTATTGAACCACTTAATTACATCTGTGCGATCGAATTTCGTGCTACACTCAGTGATATTATTCCTTCTAACACAAAAATCTCTTTCTCCTTGAATAAATAAAAAATGAGATATTTTTGGAAAGAAACGCGTTTGATTGATCTGCTGAGATCCGGACTATAACATTATAAATCGAGAGAGAATCAAAATGCTAGCAAACCCGAAAGACTTATAGACACCAGGCTATCCAGAGATATCTATTATGTTTCCTATTTGAAGCGTAAGTCGTGCAGAGAAAGAACCGAAATGATTCGGATTGAGAGGTAACAAAAGATTCCAGATTTTCATTTGAATGTATATTTATTCAATAACCTTCGTGATCTTATATTGTAACCATTTTTTGAGCACTGAGTGATTGAATGAGCACTTCAACCTTTGAATGAATATGACCAATTTTGATCTAACCAGAGCTTTTTTAATATTTGACCATCATAATGACGTATTTTTATCAACAATTTGCACAAGGCTGGAATATTAAAACATTTATATTAGCATCTCTAACAGGAACACCATTTTAGTAGGTTTTTCAGTAAAAAAAACTTTTTTTTATCCAAGCAGTCTGTTCTGGGCCAAGGCTCTCCCAACTCTTTCGCGGTTTGCCTTTTCCGTCCATACTTTTACGCCAATGTCGGCCAATTCGAGGACGTATGGCTATAGGTTCGATTTTATCATCATTGCATAGCTCCATGCCAGCCTATACTCGCATGGAAGATGGGTCGGCGCATGAGTTTGGGACTCCGACAGGGGGTCATAGATGTGTTCCATTTCAACAAATAAGAGCATTTTACATTTTCTACATAGATTTCGCTAAAGATGTATAAAACAGCGTTTTTGGAACGATTGGATAAAAAAATTAAAGCCGTCATTTATTTTCAGATAAATCGATATCTGATCTCTTCGCTCAATCCGATGTAATAAAAAACGGGTTGGGCTTAAAGTCCCGTATTTAAAAATCCCTTATTTGAATTAAATTATTAAAGTTAATTAAATCAAATGAATTAATTATTACCAATATCATCCAAAGTAGTCCGTGAGATGAATTAATAAATAAGGGATTTTGGAATACGGGATTTTGAAAAATACGAGATTTTGTAAAGCGGAATTTTATAAAGCGGGATAGTTCAAAACATTTTACTTTTTTCTAAAGTAGTTTTAAAAAATATGCTAAATGTCTATTGGTCAACACTCCAGACTGATCGGAATGAAACTTCATATTTAAGCTTTCCTCATTAATAGGAGATTTGAATTTATTTAGCTGTAATCGGTCCACCGGAGCTTTATAGTTTTTGCAAATATTTTGGAAAGTATATCATTTACCATAAAAACGATTATAAACCAAAAGATTCTAAATTAAATTTATAACAATACCAGTCCAAATCATTTTTCAAAAATTTAATCGGAAATTGATTGAAATCCCAGGTGGATTGATTGATCGGGATGAAACTTCATAGCAAAAAATAAATTTCAAACAAAACCAGTTCAGATCATTTTTAAAATATTTTTCCCATTAATTAAGAGTTACTTGATATTTGACACAAATCTGTATTTCGGAAGTGGCAGCTTAAATCGGAACTTTTTACCAATTACACACAAATCAATAAAGAATTAAAAGATTTGAATAAATTTGAATATTGAATTTTCAACCAACAAGGGTTGATTTTCTGAAATTTACACCTGGGATAGTGCAGCTGATTATACAAGACAGTTTTACCAAAAGTACGATAAGTTGAATTTCTCGCTTTAGGAATCAAGAGTGGCGTTGGCCACAACCAGTTATCCATTTTTTATTGACAGAGAACGAGACTCATAAGTATTTCCAGGAACAATAAACGGAAAATATCAAAATGTTTAACAATCGTCCAATTGCGTGCTGGGCCTAATGCCAAAACAATGAAATAATCAAAACAGCCGTAAATCCTTAAACAAATAGGAAATACACGCAATTTATTGTTGGCAATGATTAAAATGTTTATTCCGTTGTTGTGTTCTACTTCTTGATAAAACGGTTTATAATTAATTAAATTACAGTTTATGCGGTCTGAGATTTGTGCTTTTGAAAAAAAAATAAAATATTTTTAATAAAAGAGTTCACCGTTCATGCCTTAAATCTATGTACAAACCAATTTAATTAAATATTATTTCATCGCATTGTTCTGCGTTTTGATTACATAAAATTTTTAATAATAAAATAAATTGAAAAACATTTTCAATTGAAAAACTCTTTTTCCACCATATCAAATCGTTTCATAGTAGAATTTCACTTGAAAACATGTTTCGAAATATTATATATTTAATATAAAATTCTTTATTAAAATATTTTTTTATTTATTTTCATTTTCACCACAAAATTAATAATAAACTTGAAAAGCGGAAAATTTTTATAGACTTCTTATGTATAGACGTACACAAGCAAGTGAAAAATGGTTAAGAGGAAAGAATCAATATAAAATAAAATTCGACCGCATGCAAAGTATATTTGCACTTGAGCACTATGTACAGAGTATAAAAAAACTGATTGCACTCGATTACTTCCAAAATGTTGAACTTTGTGTATTTGCGGTTTCTCATATTATGAAATTTGTTATTTGATATAAATACTGGAGTTTAATAATGTCGTCGAATGTTTGATGACATAGTTGGGTATTTTATTAAATTCGGAATTGATAGAAGAACATGACTATTAGAAAATTACTCACCAAGATTAATTACATTGTCAAGTGGAACAACCACTGTGAATTCACATAATACCCAAAATTTACATAAAATTTCAATAATTTATAAAACTAATAAGAAATGTGTATGGTTTTCTGCTTTTATAAAGGTTCATATAAAATTTCACCTTTCTTCACATACACAAATCGATAATATGCGCGAGGTGACAAGCAAACAGAAATGAAATATTATTTTCTATATGAAGAGTGGAATCATTGAATGCGTTTTCGAGGAATTAATAAAGAATCTCGTTTACCAGATTACTTTAATTAGAATTTTGTGACAAACTTTAATATAAATTATTAGTTTTTGATTTCTCGATGGGAACAAATTTAATTTTATATTTCGCTGTCAATATCCTAAAATTCTTAATTGTAGTGAAGCGTGTCATAAGAACAGACAGTTGTTAATTCTGTAGAATATAATATGAAGTTGTATTTGTGGTGCTAATTAGTAATCTTACGTTAATTTAGGAATTATACAGGTAAAATTATTTAAAACTTAATATACTCAATTGCACAACGATATAACACACGGCCGGGTTTGGACGATGTAGATTATGCAATGTACGCGGCTATCGACACGTAATTTTTTCTGCTTTATTGTCCAGTAGATATAATGTCCTTTGACGCACACACTGCCCATTCACACAATTACAGTATACCACCTGCACATTGAAAGCTCCATGCCAATCTGTACACAGACAAGGACGATGGGTCGGCGCTGAATTCTTCACTCCAACAGAGGATCTTAGTTGTGTTTATTAATATCACCGATCATAATCGGTGACGAAAATTCGCTTTACATTCTTACATTACTTACATTCTTTACATTATTCACTGCACCACTTGTGCGGTCACGTTAACCGATCTGATAAAAATACTGGAGCCGCAAATAAGTTTTATTTTCATACTAAATAGGCAAGCGATTTCAAAACACTAGCCGTTAAACGTGTAATTATAGTCAATCATGGGCAATGTGACATCTAAAATTTCACCACAAATAAAAAGCAACCACAGTATTGATGAGAATGAAAACACAAATTTTCCATCTGACCAATATGCCCGATTTAATCTAGAATTTATTTCCATTATTCAATTCGGTTGCATCCGTAATGAATCCTGCGCTGACATTTAGCTGCACTTTTTAAATTAATTTATGTATGAAAATACGTCAGGTCAGTAAACAAAACATTTATAGTTCAATTCAACTCAACATTATTTTTAGTTTGGCCAAATGTCAGTAAATATATGTCAGCAACATATAGATATATGGTTTGTGGCCTTGTAAATTTTGAATTGCAGTTTTCATGCAGGTATTTATTTTTTACACATTACAAAACACTGTTTTGTGTTTAGGACTTAAAATAAAGTTATTCTGGGTGATAGCAAGATATTGCTTTCACATCTAGGTGCGGTTACCAAGACGCTGGAAGCTTGGTTTCGAAGCGAACTAATGAAACACGAATTTTTTAATTTAAAAAATGCGGCCGTCTCATCAGACAGCAGTGACCAAACTACAAAAAAATTGAAAATACTTTGCACTTACGTATTATAATCACAATACCTTAGCGAATTATTATGTTTCGCTACGCAATTGCCAACTCCTTCGTAACCTCGAATTTTATTGTATTGACGCGTACATGCGATTTCTATATGAAATTCGGGTAATCCTGGGTGATAGCCAGTTATTGATTTTACATCTAGGTTAGGTTACCAAGCAGGGATGATATCGGACAGAAATCAAAAGTACTGAATTTTTGAGTAACAAAGTAGTGAATCTTTGAAAATCTTTGAAAAACATTTTGAAAGGACCTTACATAGCAGAAACAAGCTTACAGCTAGTTAAATAAATTTTAATAATTACCATGTTTCATAATACCTATTGATCCGGATCAGTTCAAATTTTCTATGGAAAACCTGATCCACTTTATTTTGGATCACAAATTTTGATTTGAAATCTAGTAAGCAAATTTACGTTGTTTCCTGCTCAGCACACAGCTAATCACTTCATTTTAAAAGAAGTCTAGTATTTAACGTTTCACCACTTTTTTATTGGCAAGAATTGGAATTTTAATTGTTGAGTGCTTCTGGGGTTGTTTTTGAAAAAACTCAGGAAAAAGATTAAAACTACGCCAATCATAACACTCGATTTTCCTTGAGGAATTAAACTGCATTTTTTAAGTTTCATTATCTTCACCTACCTACCACTATAAAATCATTTAATTAAATGTGTTTGTCTTATAGACCATGAGCATTGCTCAAGATTTTACCGTCATTTCAGCAATTACTAGTGCTATTCCTTGAACTTAGGGCTGGAAATGGCGACGTTAAATAAGTCGAAAGTAATCATTGGATCTCGTATAATACTAACCACATAGTTCAAACTCTCATTGGCTTTATCTGAGCGGTTTACGTTGGTGTTCTGATTTTAACGACATATCATAAATCAGCTATCGCAATGGAATATAACCTCTTCTAAAACATTAATCCACAAATTACCGTTGTTAAAAGCTAAATTATGGCTTGGCTTATTATGGTGCTTTCGGTACGAATTAATGGCACATCGAACTCTTCGATTCAGAATGAATAAACATTCATTGCTTTTTGCCTTTTGCTCATAGATTAAAGAAAAACTTTTAACAATTTTCCAACAACAGTGGAAATATTTGGTTAACTCGTCATACAAATGATTTTGATTTTGGTCAAATCATTATTTTCCAAGTACTGGAAAAGTGGTTTAAATTAATTAAGAGCAAGCCTTGATTGTTAGTGCTTCAACTGTGTTAACAATTTGGGTGATTATCGAAATATTTTTTTTATTGTTTTCATGTATAGGTGCATCGGAATTAGTTTGATTTTGGTTTGGGGACACCCCCAAGCTTGATTAAAACAAATATAAAAGTAGAGTAAATAATTCGAAAATTTTAAAAATCTTAAAAAGTTTTCTTCTTCTCTTAAATAGTTTTCTTTGGTTCAATCAAATTTCGTTAGATATCAGTAGCTTTTAATTTTGTAGAATTTTAAAGCTATTCAAATAAGTTTTTCTACTAATAAATTACAACAACAATTTTGTTTAATCACACATAATAAGGTGTGCCTCAAATTTCCATAATAATTATCTAAATTTACGCCTTTAGCGCATTAAATTGTTTTCGCTAGAAGACGCCGTACCAATTATGTTTACTCGTTAATGAATTTTTTGATAGAAGCTTCCCAAATATAGATGCCCCCAAATTTGAACATTAAAACTGGAGGATGCTTCAATCCTTGTACTGAAAATATAAAATATTCTCTTTTCACCTCAATCAATTGTCTACGTTATTTTCGACACCATCATGTAGACAATTCCAAAGTACGCGTAACCACGCAACACTGTGTAACAAGTATCGCTGTTAAACGTGAATTATAGTGAGTACATGGTCAACATCCTTAGTGCACATAAAATCCAACCCCAATCTTGAGCAGCGAATTCATATATTTTCCATTTATGTCCGATTTAATCATCCATTTCCATCTTCTAATTCGGCCTCATCCCTAATGTACCTTGTTAACAATTCCCGTGAAGTTTGTCCTAGCTTTGTCCTAAAATTCCGAAAAAACAAAATTTAGGACAAATCTCACGCGTGTGTCCATGAGCGTTAGTTTGTCCTAAAATTGTCGTGACTATTTTATCATGAGTATGTATTAGTTAATCTCTCATTATAATGAATTATCATATTTGTGGCTTGATAAGTGTTATCCGGACTCTGCACCAGGAATATCAACCATCATTGACTGGTATGCTGAATTTAAACGTCGTCGGTCGTACAACCACCGATGATGCACCACGGTTTAGACGCCCAAATGAGTCTATGACTCCAGAAAACATTAAAAAATCAACGAAAATGTTTTTAATGATCGTAAAATAAAGTAACGTGTTAGTCATATTTTGCGCGAACATTTGTTCATGAGAAAGCTCTGTTCGAAGTTGGTATCGCGTTTGCTCACAATAGATCAAAAACGACAACGCATCGATGATTCGAAAAACGGATTTTTTATTCGGTAAATGACAATGATTGAGACATGGATCCACCACTATATACCACAGTTAAATCGGCGATCAAATGAATGGCGTCAGGCCGATGAACCTCGTCCAAAGCGACCAAAAGTACAACATCTTTTCTGGAAAGGTTATGGCGTCTGTGTTTTTGGATGTACATGGTAACATTCGTTGACTACCTTGAGAAACAAAAACGGTTAATAGCAAATATCGGATTATTGGTGTGTTTGGAAGAAATCGCTGAAAACAACCTCTAATGAAGAAGAGGAAATTGCTCGTTCACCTAGACAATCCACCATGTCACAAGTCGATCGCATCCACCATACTCGCCAAATTTTGGCCCTCAGCGATTATTACATGTTTGCAGAGCTCAAAAAAAGCTCCAGGGATATAGATTTGGCTCCAATGAAGAATTGATTTCCGAAACTGAAGTTTAATTTGAAGTCAAAGATAATTTGTTCTACAAAAAAGGCATCGAAATGGTAGAGCGTCGTTGGACTGATTGTATCGCACTAGAAGGAAATTTAGTTCTTGATTTAACAGTTAGACGCAATTCACAAATAATGTCATATCTTAATGAAATTTTTGCCGTCTTAAATAAATACACCCTATGGATCATATAAAACGTTTATAACTACTAACTACTATATGCGGTGAAGCAATTGAAAATAGTATTGCAATTGATTCCAAAATTCGAAGAAGCAAGATATCAAAAACAACACCAGATGAATTATCTCTAAAAATCTCACATACTCGCACACTGATCGTGTGCATCTAAATCCAGATCAATTTTTCGGGTGATTAACAAGACTGCAACCGAATTTTAGCCACTGAGATTTTTCCAACCGACTGATCGGTTTGGAATTACAGACTTAAGGTTTTTCCATAAATTGAAGGTCCTCGTGATTTTTAGTCGAAATTGGTTCACTTGAAGTGGCCACATCTATGTGACTTCTACGTTTTCCATATAGTCTTTTTTCGTTTATTGAAAAAAATAATGGGTTGTGGAAAATTAAATCCATTATTTTTTCGCTAGATGGCTTTAGTGATATACACTGGAGTGCGATATAATAGGTAATTTTATGAAATGTTCAAATAATACGTTTTTTTTTACAAAATCATCAATATCAAAAATTTTTTTAATTGTCAATATCTTGTAAAAAAACAAAACCTTTTTTATAATATCGGTTCATTGTGATCACATATCGTTTTACATTAGTTCAATTTTTATTTATTTACTCCATCTGTGCAAAAAATAGGGAAATTCAAGCAATCTTGTTTAAAAATAATTATTCCTCGAAAATTATTAATTTGCTTAATTTGACACCTTTCGGTAATTTAAAACGTAAACAACGTTTTAACTCATTCCACAGGTTTTCTGTAGGGTTAAGATCGGGAAATTGAGCTGGCCTTTCTATTACATTAATTTTATTTGCCGCAAACCAGGGTTTTACCACTTTAACCGTGTTCATCGGATCATTGTCCTGCTAAAACACATATCCATCTTCGAGGCCTAGGTTCCGTTTTAAAATGTTGTAATCGTCGAACGGATTTAATAAAAATTGCTAACAAGGAGGTTTCGAGTACCAGGAATCAATTGCATGGGGTCTCAGTTTCGGAAAAACTCATCTACAGGGCCCTCTGTCGGGACCCTCGATACATTTAATTTTTTTTTAAATTGTTGAATGCTCGCTTTCGAGCACCAAGCGATTGGTCTCAGCTTCAGTAAAAAAAACGTTAACATGTCAGCAGACAATCCAATGAATTTAACGTGATACTTCACAGTCCATAACTCGCACTAAATATTAATATTTAGAATGAACTGCAAACCATTCAGTCTATACTCGCAAATCGCACGGAAGTTATTTTCTGTATGTTGGTCGGGTGGCAGAATATATTCCAACAAATCTAACGATATACCGTGATTAGTCAAAGGCTTAACGAGTCTGTCAATCAATAACACAACTTTTATCTCGCAAAGAAAAACAATTTTAAAAGTTCTGCCACATCTTTCAACTGACCCCGCAGGAATATGGTTTGACAGAAAATCTTTCACACAACATGATAAAAAGTTGAACTTTTACATAGCAAGAAAACATCCAACTAATCACATGCTATAATCTTCTTGTGCCAGTTAAGGCTGCGGCAACTCCAACTATCATTATCACAAAATGCAGTAAAAGTGGCATAATCCGGATCATCAACAATATCGAAAAAGTAGACGCGATGAATTAGAAAACAAAATCATAAACATTTTAACGAGAACAATCTATCAAGATAAATTGGAAATTCACCGGGAAACAAGCGTAAGACTAGATCGGAGAAAATATTAGTTTCAATGCCAATGACCCCAAAAAGAAAGTTCTAAGAAACTTGGTTCTTTTAAAAGGAGACGAGTTAACACGTGCTCCATTTACATTGCACTAAGCAATATCGTCACATCACACGCGAGGCGTACTACTGCACAGAAATAAAAAACTGAATTAATGTCCTGTGACACTATTCTGATATTTCCTCGGGAATAGGGAATTGGGGAAAGATTTTATATGCAATTTCTGCTCAAATATTTTTTTCCTAGCCTACTGAGTAGAAAAGTTTGATGTAAATATTTATAAATTGGGAATAATTTTTCCATATCTAAATTGGGAGGGAAAATTAGTCATCATTTTAATTTTGTTTTTAAAAAAACGAACACTAGCGTTTTATCTCAGTATACCAATATAAATTACACATAAATTCTTTCCCCAATTCCCTTTTCCCGAGGAATTACCAGAATAGTACCACTGTGGCACGGTGCAAATATTTACACCAAACTGATTCCATCAGTAGGCCAGAAAAATATAATTCAAACAAAAATGCTATGAAAATATTTATCACAATTCCCCCGGGAATATGAAAAGCCAGAATAGTGCCACTGATCGGCATAATTTATGTTCTTTATAATAGAATCAGAGGAATTAAGTTAGTTGTAATTTTTTTGAAAATAAGGAATCAGTCCAATTATACAAAAACGTTTAATGTTACGTCACTATATCGGTATTCATGCGAGTAATACTCAAAATGCAAATGAGTAATTTATTAAAATCTCGTACACAATTGGTCTATACACATTTCAATTTGAATTTTTCACATTTATTATATTTTATAACTTAATTTACCGTCGCTTGAATTGGCTGAAATGTAAAAATGCAAAAACCATTATATTTCAGCACGGTGGTGATTGAAATGTTAACTCATAAGTATAAATTATTTTTTTTAAACAAAACGCGTAATCTCAAACTTAAACAATTTTAGTTCATATTTTAGTTTTATGACGATATTCATGAGCACGAAAACTTACCCAAGCATAATAAAAGTACGAGTATGTATGTTTATGATAAAAATTACACACACGCAGATTTCGAGTAAATTAGCATATGTGAGCGAGTCTTAAATTAAGCAATCAGCACAAACCTTTATAAATAATTATTTTTATATTTAAAATGTTTTTAGCTACCTTTAATTGTTAATTAAACACTCGTGTGCTTTTGTGTGCTTTTCCCCAATAATCCATCAATTAATAATCCCTTTGTTTTTAAGTGTGCGTAGGTACCACATTTATTTTACATGTGTTTGTATGTACACACACACACACATGATTATCGAAAATAATTTATATTCTGGTTCACTAATTTTCAATTAAATTTTTTTTATTTTACTTATTTATTTTGTTTGTAATAATTTAATCACAAGAAATTTTTAATAATAACAAAAATATTATTCCACATAATTAATTATTTAAATTAAAAAAATTGTAATATTAATGGAAAAAAAAGTAAAACACAAAATAACAAAAATTCGGAAGACTAATTAAAATTTCACTATATATTTAATTGATTAGTAAATAAATAATATAAACAATCAATTTTTTTTTAATTTTTTTTATTTATTTATTAAAATTTTCCTCTCCAAATAGAAGATTTTTTTTCTTAATATTGTAACTAAATTGAAAGATAACTAAAGGAAACAAAAAAGGAAAATAAATAAAATAAAATAAAATAAAAAAACAAAACAACTTCGATTATTCGGAAAAAGGTATAAAATGTATCCTTTTCCCTCTTTTATTTTGGTCTCGCTAACATAAACGTTTTTCTATTTTCCAAGCACAGTTTTTCATTTTGGTATATTTATTAGCTGAGATACATAGCATAGATAACAAAGCGCCGACGAGAGAACACAGTATGGAAAACGGATTTCTGTTGGTTTTATGGGACTCATCTGCGCAAGTATTTTCCGCAAGTGAAAATTTCTTGTATACGGGAAAAATATTATTTGTATACACGTATATCGTACCTTTTACTCTCGGTTAGAATTTTTTTTTGTGTTTTTGGTTATTTTATACATTTTGGGAAAAAGTCGAAACTAAAAGGTAAATAAATATAAATGGAAAATTTATGTGATTTTCTATTTTTACGATATTATGTTGTTGTCTCATTTGTAGTATTTTTATTTTGACTGTGTGTAGGGTATAAGGGTTGGTTTAACAAAACCAACAAAAAAATTGACGGTTGACGGGAAAATTCGGTTATCAAAATGTGCACGCGGCATATGGGATGGATGGCAAATATAGTTGCATATTTTCACGTTTAAATAAAACATGAAGTTCATAACTAAATAAATTTTTTGACCTACAGAGTTTTTAATTCAAATAATACGTCTAATAATACGTGGATTCCTTTACACATTTGAAGTGATGTGTATTATGATATGTGCATTGGAAAATTTCCGTCGGCGACACAAAACGAAACGGTTTGGTTTTGGCATACAATTCCTAACCTAAAATTACTCCACAATTATATTGAGAATATGCTTTCCATAGAAAATGTAACACTTTAGCAAAACACCTTTGTAAACCCAACCTCGAGAATTCAATCATAAAGAATATTTTCAAATCGAATGTCGCATTTCGAACGGAAAGGGTAGAAATAAGTAAGAAACTCTTTAATTGTCTGCGCAAGCAACATCTATCATCCAAGCGCTCCCCAAACCGTAATTATGAACGATGTTGATAAGTTATCAATCATCAAATTGTTTACAAATAATCAGCACCCACTAGAGTACAGCCTTAATTAAAATAACAACGGAATAGCGAATAAAATTATTTAATTAAAAATTTTAAATGTTCAGTTTATAATGGGACCCAGTCAACATGACCGTGAAGCCAATTATTGTCTAGAATTCTTCAAACAAACACATCTGATCAAAGTTTACTTCAAATTTGTCTCTTCAGACTGTCTAGAGAATTTATGGAACTTAAATATTTCCTAACCTCAAGTTGCGTAAATTGTGCTTATTCACAGTTATTTAAGTCTCAAAAGACGTTTTTTTAAATAGATAAGTGTAGACTTAGAGGATAATCCTATGCACTACGACGTTTAAATCATTTTGTGATCATCATCACGTAAAGTACGGATTTAGGTGCTTGATAAATTTCATGATTTCAGGCAAAATAATGGGATTCGTTTTGGGATGCTCTAAAGTACAAGCTTAAAGAAATCTGAAACTTCTAATCGTGATTCGATGTCGGCTGTCTCGTTTTCTAGAATAAAGCTCTCTACTACGAGAATTTCCACTTCAGTTCTGGAATCTTAATCGAGAGATTTCTCTGAAAACTGATGATTTTATCATCAAGCCTGCTGAATGGAAAATTTGATTGGCCAGATTTAATCTGCTTGAGATACTGACATAATCTGGCCTGTTGGTTTTAATTGATTTTATATGTTTAATTTGATCGACTATAATCGGCCGTATCTTTGATATGTAAGTGCAAGGGATTAAGCGGTAAATGCTTCTTGAGAACCGGTATGGGGCGGGTGTTCATTGCTCTAGTTGCACTTAAATAGATAGGCCTCTGAATTTTATTTAGTGTCGGTGTTTCAGTTTGCTCTGTTTTGACCACAAAACTAAAGTCGCGTTCGTAATCGTAGAAATTATAGTCATTTGTGAATTGATATCCAAAATTTTGCCAAACATTCGGTATACGAGAGGTGGGTGTTTCATGTTAGTTTTTTTTAAAGCACTTAGATCGGGAGGTACCTGGTTCGAATTCCAGAAGCAGATCATTGATTACTATTGGTGATGGTGATAAATACAACTATGACCGTGTGTTGAAGTGCAGAAGTCAATATTAGGGGTATTTGTAGGCTTTTTAGCTGATTCCAGCGGCTTTTCATTTTCACGTCACCTTGTTAATTTTTAGGTATAATTCGCTCCAGCTGTTCATTTGTTCGATAAGCTGCGTAAGCCGTCCAGTTTTGATAGCTAGTTCGCTTGATTAACAATTTACGAACTTCTCTCCTTTTGGTCTCAAGGTCATGATTCAACCAGGAAACGTTTCTACTGCTCCTGACGTGAATTAAGGTTGAACTCATTCGGTAGACGTATATTATTGCCTCGGCTGTTTCTGTATCAAATCTAATATGTATGTGGTCAGATAAGTAAGCCTCTCAAGAGATCGCGGTTAAGCCTTAACAAGATAATTGGTTTATTGAGAAGATCTTAAATGAAAGTTGTAACAGAGTTTCTCTCAATGATCTGTATGGCCATGTACGTAAAAGTTTTTTGATGTAAAAAGGCGTCAAAGGTTGGCAATCTCAACCCACTTAGTCTACTCCGATGGGACATTTAGTAGTCCCTCTGAGCCCTCTTCTAAATATTTGCGTGCAGACCCATTATTGAAACCAGTGTCACCTGATCTCTCAGATTCGTTATGGAGGCTTGTGGTCGCTCCTACGGTGTTTGGTTTGTTCTGGGTTTTTTACTGGTCCTAAAAAAATGCTGATTTCTGCTGTGTTCTTGATAGAAACTTTTTCCTCCTTTGTTGTTTCTTTAATCGAAAGTCTACCGAGCCGTAAACCCACATTACATTGTATAGCAGGAGCCTTTAAGGTTCGCTGCTATTTTCGATGAAGTAGAGTTAATTGAATTGAAATAGATCTATAATACCATATAACACCAGCGGCGTCGTTTATAGGTGGAATGAAGATGTGGCTATGAAAGTAAATATCATTTACTTGTTGTGTTTACTTTCTATGTTCTGAAGATCACCTGATATTTCATTTCTCTCAGATATGAGTCCATCCGCAGAAGAAGTTGCGATGTAAACTTTTAGGCTCTGAGCTTAAATATAATAATTTTGTGAGAAACCCTGATGAATGCCAGACTAAAATCTGTGGTAACTGCGTCTTCTTTTTTCCTTGCTTGCAATGTAATTGATTTAAGCTCAGTGAGATAGGTCATCGTGGAACGATCTTTGAGGAAATCATTTTGAAAGATAGAAAGCAATGGATTTCAATGAAAGTACAGTGACTCAGAAACTATGTTACCGAATAATTCTGGAATGCAAGAACGACATCTTTGAAATTCCGAACTGAATAGGAACAATACAAAGGTTTTTTCAGTTGGACGGAAAAATTCCTACCAAGAGTAATTTTTGAAAAAGGACCGTAAGCGGCTTAGCCAGACTACCACTGCATTTGTTTAAGATGATCGCATGACATGCACAATGTCGTAATGGCAATGAAAGCCGAACCAAAGAATTTAGCCAACTGGTTGGTAATAGCTTTTGGATCATTTCAAGAATAACTATATTGTACTTTAAGGTGGAAGGATATCTATCATTCGGTCTGCTTTTGTTTCGTTAAAATTTGTTTTAAATGTCTTGTTTATTTAGATAATCTGACTTCAACTAAGTTTTTGGAAATTTTTACCAATTTTTACCACGATCATTTTTAAGGTTGCGCAATCTTCTCAGTTCTATACTAAACCTCGGAGGACTTGGACAGATGATCTTCTAACGAGCGAATAAGGTACTGATTGATCAATACATTTCAAAATGGCGAGGAGTAAAAGCAAACAGTCGGAGTTTCAATGTCATTATTATTATCTAGAATGTTAACCAATAGATTATTGAGTTTGCCAAAATCAGCTTCGCGAAAATTAAATCGTGATGGCGAGGCTAAAATAGCGTTAGCACCCCTTTGTTTATAACAAAAAAGATTATGATAGGAGAATGGAATTGATATATGGTGAATACGACTAGATTAGCTTCTGTAACGATACTGTTAACAGCGTCCGAGGAAATAGAAGATCAAGCGATCATGTTGCTTATCTGAAATAATCCTGAATTCAACTTATTTCCGGTAACAAACGGTTCCTCTAAGGTGCGTGCATTCATAGCTGGGTGGAATTATTGGTAATTCTGATACAATCAGCTCAATGTTATCGATGTTGGCGACGGATAAAGCTGAACTATCAAAGTCCACATGCATTGCAATGAGAACTCCTCTTCCTGTTAAGCCTGCAACGGAATCATATAAAATAAGCCAACCATCAGGAAATCGTTAAAATCCGATGTAAAAAATTCGTTGTTATTAAAATCATCGCTTAAGCTGGTCTTTGTAAGAGCCACCAAATCCAATGATAAATTTTGAGATGCCAGAAACACTTCACGTGGTTTTGTTGGGACATCCCAACAAAACCACGTCAAGTGTTTGGGATCACTATGGCGAGAAATATCCCTGCATTTAATCATGTTCACCATAAATCCTTCTGAATATTGTCCAGAGTCAAAATAGAACGCATAGTGGCAATAATGTTTGCGTTTGTGGTAGCATTGCTCAATCTGGAAACAAATAAATTTTTTGGTTTAGAATGAGTGGAACTGGTATACCTCCATTACTGTTGCTTTGAGAATTGCTTGAGTTGAAATCAATATTCGCAATTATATCGAGGAAGTTAACGACAAATTTGATTAGTTTTGAGAAATATTTCTTCTTGCCGAAGTTTAGTTAGCACAATCGACTTCGAATTAACGCCGATATTGTCTTAAAAAGTCTTTTAACAACCCAAAAATGTTATTCGTACATTGAATTTTGCTGAGTATAAGCATTCACGCGCGAATGGCATCTTACATTTTGTATACACAGGGTAAGTTGAGTAACTTTTTTTACCAACGTTATAAAAATTAAAATTATCCAAAAGTTACTATTGGTATATTTCTGTGTCAATTTGAAACTCTCCACATTCGTTGCGAATAATTTATTCAACGTTTCCTCTCGTTTACTGGGTTGTTGCTCTGATAAGGTGAAAATTCTTCGCGAGGATGATCGTAAATTCTGCTGCTCTGAGAAGCTCATCCGAGGGGTTTAAGCAGAATATTTAAAATTGTCCATGTTCTAATTTTTATATCGTTGTCTTTAGTTCGTGTTCGAAGTCGTCTTTATAAATCTGAGTTAATGAAAGTTTTTATTGAGGGTACGAAAATTTTTTTCTCCTGGTTGGTCGCCTAATTTTATGAAAGTCGCAGAGCACTAATGTTTATATAAATCTCATGTACAATAAAATACAAATTAGTTTGATCCTAGTATTCAGAACAGGTTAAAATTAAATCCATCAAATCCCGTTTTGTTGTTTTAGAATGGATTTGAATTTTTCGAAAAGCCCAGGGGAACACTGTGTGTAATATTTAAAAGCTTTGCTGCTTAAGGATGCTGCTCGAAATCACTATGACTTGAATGGGTGTTTCCATTTTGTACTAGACTCGATCCAATTAAAAAACTTGTTTTTTCCTTAAAAATCTAGAGGAAAACTGGGCGTAATAATCAAAAGCTTTATAGCTCAAAATCGGTTACTACTTCTGTAATGGGAATATTTATTTGGTAATAAACCCAGTTCAAATAAAAGGCAAGAATTTTCGGAAAATGCTAGGGGAGTACTGGGCGTAATATTTAAAAGCTTTCCAGCTTAAGGTTACTGCTCGAGGTCACTATGACTGTAATGGATGTTTCCATTTTGTACTAGATTCGATCCAATTAAAAAACGTGAGTTTTCCGGAAAAATCTAGGAGAAAACTGGGCGTAATATTCAAAAGTTCAAAATCGGATTAAAATCACTTTGTACTAAGAAACGAGATAAATTCTAAGAGGTTACTACGGTTGTACTGGAAGTATTTATTTGGTACTAAACCCAGTTCAACTAAAAGGCAAGAATTTTCCGAAAAGTTCAAGAGAACATTGGGTGTAATATTTAAAAGCTTTCAAGGTTAAGGTTACTGCTCGAAGTCACTATGGCTGGAATGGGAGTTTCCATTTTGTACTAGACTCGGTTCAATTGAAAACAAAAGATTTCCAGAAAAATCTAGGGGAAAACTGGGCGTAATATTCAAAAGCTTTATAGCTCAAGTAACCCCTTACGGCTGTAATGGAAGTATTTATTTTGTACTAAACCCATTCCAAGTGAAAAACAAGAATTTTCCGAAAAGCCCAGAGGAGTACTGGGCGTAACATTTAAAAGCTTTCAAGATTGAGGATACTGCTCGAAGACACTATGACTAGAATGGGTGTTTCCATTTTGTACTAGACTCGATCCAATTAAAAAAACATGAGTTTTCCGGAAAAATCTAGAGGAAAACTGGGCGTAATATTCAAAAGCCCTATAGCTCAAAATCGCATTAAAATTACTTTGTACTAATTCGTTTCTAAGGGGTTACCACGGCTGTTATGGAAGTATTTATTTTGTACTAAATCCAATCCAAGTAAAAGACAAGAATTTTCCGAAAGCCCAGGACAACACCGGGTATTATATTTAAAATCTTTGCAGCTTAAGGATACTGCTCGAAGCCACTATGACTGGAAGGGGTGTTTCCATTTTGTACTAGACCTAATCCATCTAAAAAACATGAGTTTTCCTTAAAATCTAGTGGAAAGGCACTTAGTCTTAAGATAGTTTCAAGAGGTTATGACGGCTAAAATGGAAATTTTTACTTTTTGCTAGGCCCAATCCAATTAAAATACTTGAATTTTTTCGGAAAATTTTGGGGAACACTGATTTAATATTCAAAATTATTATAACAGAAAGTTTCGTTACAAGTGCTTTGCCTTCACAAATTTCAAAGAAAATATTACTGCTGACATATGCGCTTTCACTCTTTCGACTTAGAGCTATATAACTTTTGTAAAGTACATTGGGGTTTACCTAGATTTTCCAAAAACTCATTTTTTCAGTTGAATGGTTTCTAGTATAAAGTGGAAATTACTTTTTCCACGGCAATATGTATTCAAATCTAACTGGAATTTCATTAAATCCAATTAAATTTTTTGTGCATGCAATTGTACACTGTTATGATTTTTAATTTACAAAACTTTTTATAAACATTTAAATTATACGAATGAATTACTCAATGTTGAATCGCCATTATCGATCATTTCCAGAGATGGTGATGAAGATTTGGTTGACAAAGGATTTACATCATTGCATTACCTTTTAGGAACACTAAACAAATTGATAAGTATCTCGAACAGATTTTTTGCTAAAAGCCACTTTTCTTGATTCACATATCAGAGGTAAATTCAGAGGTAAATATAATTTTTATTTTACTCAATGTTGAATGGCCATTATTGGCCATTCCATGCTAGTCATAGCCAATTACATTACTTTTTAGGAACACTAATCAAATTGAAGGTATCGCGTACATAATATAAATACTCAAACTGCGAAATTATCACTCTAACTTCCTATTAGAATACTAATTATTCTTATTAGTTTTGGTTTAACAGTGTACCAGTCAAAGATTGATAAAGCCGTAGAAGTGTTGAAGTACTTCACACCCGTGTGGAAACACCCATTCCAGCCGAAGTAACTTCTTAGAAATAACTTAGGGCAAAACACTTTTAATTCGATTTTCAGCTTTGAAACTTTTGTATATAATCCCCAGTGTTCCTCTAAATTTTCCGCAAAATTCATGTTTTTTAAATGGGTTGGGTCTAGTATAAAAGGTGTAAGAGGTTAACAAAACAACCCAGTGGTTCTATATATTTTTAGGAAAACTCATGTTTCTTATTGGATTGGGACTAGTACAATGTATAAACATTCAATTCAGCCGCAGTAACCTATAAAGCCCCAACCAGCGAACGCGTAAGTGCTTAAGTTGTCCTCAGATTGGAACAATTAAGGGAGTTGCACGACCACCAAAATTTTATAAACCAGTTGTTTAGTTTTGGCGAGCAATGGTGTCCATAACGTGACCGAAACGGCCCAAACAACGCACAACTTAAGCTCTTACGTGTTCGTTGGTTGAGGCATTAAAAATATTTTCTCGATCTATGTGTCAAAAATAAATAAAATTTTTATTTGTTCGCGTAATTGCAACAAAAATTAACATGTAAAATGGTTTATATTATTTAATTTAAAATATAATTGTTGCAATTCAGATCATATTGCTCTGAATGTACCTGATAATATAGAAAGTTTAATAATAAAGTACACTGTTAAAATTACAAGTAAAAATACATTTTGTGCTTAAAACAGTCAGTTTCATTCTCTTTTTTTTATATTTATTCTTTGCAATTTTTTCTGGGGCCGAAGCACTACCAACTCTTTCGCAGTTCGCTTATTTACGTCCTTACCTTACGCAATTGTCTGCCAAATCGAGGACGTACGGATATAGGTCCGATTTTGTTACCCTGCACATTGCATAGCTCCATGCCAGCCTATACTGGCATGGAAGATGGGTCGACTCATGAGTTCTGCACTCCGACAGGGGGTTATAGATGTGTTCCATTTCATCCCAGATCGTAATCTACTGATGAAATTTCCCTTTTGCATCCTGCCCCTATCGGGATTCGAACCCGGTACCTCCCGATCCAAACGCCAAATCTTTAACCACTGTACCATTTGGTCGGTAGTTTCAGTCTCTTAATAATATATTCGTATGAAGTTTGTCCTAAATTTGTCTTAAAATTTGTTGTTACTTTATGACAATTTAGGAAAAATTCCTGGCAAATGTTTTTTAAAGGAAGGTACGGTAGCGCTAAGCACTCTGCAATATTATATTTTTCAGTATCATGTATTCTCAGGAGTTTTAATACTGTTAAAGTTAGCCGGAAGTTTCCAGTCGAAATGTGGTAATGCAGATATTATTGTTTCCATCCCAGCCGAAAATATTATAATATGTCGATACTACAGATTGAAATCGCTAAATAAGTTTAATTTCAATATTCAACTGAAAATGCCGGCAATGCAGTCAGAAAAATGTCAATAGTCACGTTTAGCTGATGAATGGTTTGTATATCAAGATTTCGATCCGATTTGACTGTACCAGTTTGATTATAAGTTTGGACCCTCTCCAATGGGGTTACATTGGAGAAATGTTCCATTTCCATTGCTTCGACGCTAAAACTGTTCACCGATCGAGATTTTGCCAAATAACCAGTGTCTGTTTCACTATGAAAACTCCATAAAATGCGACCTGAGATTTAAATTCTAAGACTAGGCTGAAATATTATGAGTAAAAATTTTATTTTACCATTGTTTTATCGATAAAATCGATAACTATAACCCGATCAGACCCACCCCTAACCTATAATCAAAATCTACCGATGGTCATGGGCTATCGAATCGACCTAGTCAGATTGGTGTCCATGTTGAAATATATCGAATGTCAGAGCAGGGAAACACAAAAATTTCACCTATATAACATTATCAGACTCAACCCTAACCTACAATAAAAATTTACCTAGGATCATGAACTATCGAATTGACATAGTCAGGTTGGTACCCATGTGGCAAAATCTCGAATGATGAAAGATTTTATCTTCAGAAATAGGGAAAAATAAAAAATTCACCTCTATAACCCCAGCATACCCACCCCTAACCCATAACCAAAATCTACCTATGATCAAGTGTCATCGAATTAACATAGTCAGATTGGTGTCCATCTGACAAAATCACGAATGATGGACGACTTTTCTTGATAATTATTAAACATCTTTATCGACATTTTTCGACTGCACGATATAGGGTGTTTTAGCAAGAACGCCGGATTTAAATTTGCCGCCATTTTGTTAATACGAGTTGTACACGGTGATTTTTTTTTTGTCAGTTGTCACGTACAGACCACGCGATTTAAGAATATGGAGACGTATTCAAACCAACAAGGTTTAATTATTGTAAAACACATTACAAAAATTGTGAAAGTTTTGCGAAAACAGTTCGCCAATTTGAGACCAAACTTACGCTGATGGATCAGAAGATCATTGTTCGTCGTCATCCTTGTTGGTCACTCAAAAATATAGCCAAAGTAAGGGAATCTGTGGTCGAGAATCCAGGAACTTGGGAGTGCTGTATCGCGAAATGTAAACGGAGTTTTTGTGACTCGAATTGGATGTAATTGATGTGGAGGACATGTTTTTCCAACTAGACGGTGCGACCTGCCTCACAAGATCATGCGATCTAACACCGATGGACTTTTTTCTTTGGAGCTATGTGAAGGCAAAGGTGTATGCGAATAAGCCTGAAACAGTTGAACATTAAGAGTTGAACAGCCACATTTATGCGAAAAACTTTCACATAAACAGAAAAAGCAAAAAATTAAAATTTCACCCCAATAACCTCATCAGACTCACCCCTAATCTCTAATCAAAATCGAACTAAGGTAATGGGCTATCGAATCGGCCTAATCAGTGGCATAACCTCGACTGATGGACGAATTTATCGTCAGAAGAAGGGAAACATAAAAATTACACCCCCATAACCCCATCAGACCCACCCCTAACCTTGAATCAAAATCTTGGTGTCCATGTGGCATAATCTCAAATGGTGAACGATTTTCTCGTCAGAAGAAGACTCATATCTAACCTATAATCAAAATCTATCTATGATCAAGTGCCATCGAATTACCATAGTCAGTTTGGTGTCCATCTGGCAAAATCGCGATCGATGGACGACTTAGCTTGCAAATTATTGAACTTCTTTACAGACATTTTTTGGCTGTATGAAACAAATATGGCATTTCACACCTATAATCTCATCAGACTCACCCCTAACCTGTAATCAAAAACCGGTCTAGTCAGATTGTTGTCCAATCGAATTAACATAGTCAAATTGGTGTCCATGTGGCAAAATCGCAAATGATGGACGATTTTATTGTCAGAGGAAGGGAATAAAAAAGTTCACCCTTCTAACTCCATCAGACTCACCCCTAAACTATAATCAAAATCTACCTACGGTTATGGGCAATCAAATAGACCTAGTCAGATTGGTGCCAATGTGGCATAATCTCTTATGATAACGCCAATAGAAGAGAAACATAAACAATTCACCCCTATAACTTCATCAGACTCACCCCTAATCTATAATCAAAATCTTTATGCTTATGGGCTATCGAATCGGCCTAGTCAGATTGGTGCCCATGTTGCAAAATCTCGAATGATGGACGATCTTATAGACAGAAGAAGGGGAAAATAAAAATGTCACCCTTCTAACCCCACCCTAAACTATAATCAAATTATACCTGTGATTATGGGCTATCGAATAGGCCTAGTCAGTGAACCTAGTCCATGTGGCATAATCTCGAATGATGGCGTCCAAAGAAAAGCAACATAAAAAATTCACCCCTATAATCTCATCAGACCCACCCCTATCCTAAAATCAAAATCTACCTATGATTATGGGTCATCGAGTCGGCCTAGTCAGATTGGTGTTCATCTGGCAAAATCTCGAATGAAGAACGATTTTTATCGTCAGAAAAAAGGAAACATGAAAATGTCATCTTTATAACCCCATCAGACCCACCCCTAACCTAGGAGTCAAAACCTACTTATGATTATGGGCTATCGAATCGGACTAGTCAGATTGGTGTCCATGTTGCAAAATCTCGAGTGATGGACGATTTTATCGTCAGAAAAAAGGAAACACAAAAATGTTACCCCTATAACCCCATCAGATTCACCCATAACCTGTAATCAAAATCTACCTATGGTCATGGGCTATTGAATCGGCCTAGGCTATCGAATGGGCCATAAAATTTTACCCCTGCAACCTATGTTTAAAATCTGCCTATGGTCGCGGCACATCAAATTGATGTAGTCAGATCGGAGTACGTCTGGAATAGTCTTGAATTGCAAACCACTTTAACGAGAATTATAAACCATTCAAAGCTTGATAATTTTTAAACTTCTTGAACGGCAATTTCCCGCTGTATGAAATAAATATGGCATTCTTTTTGTTACAGTTTCTCAAGTTATTACCGCTTACAAACCTCTTTAAATGAGACGTTTACCAAATACTTTTAACGTTAAGTTATACTAAATTTTTGAAAGATGGCCGTATGCTGCTATATACACTTGAAACAATAAATTACAATAATATCGGTTAAATTGCAGATTGTATTTGTCGTTTGTTATGATACATATGTTTTGGGCTGATTTTGTAGGTTAGTCACTTTCGGCTGGCAACTTTCGGCTAACTTTAACAAGGTGGAGTTTTAGGCCAATGATTTACAATGCATATTTCTGCAACTGGTATTTCGATTTCGTGAGTCACGTCTCAAATGTACAGATATAATTTTTCTTTAACTACCCAAATAACTACACCCATACCTCGGGTATGGTGTTCATCCACTCATTAATGTATTACCGATGGTAGTTGCCTTTTGTGAACGGTAATAGTTCACCCCACGCAATCCCAACATTATTTTCTATTCTCGAAGACGGTCACCCTAACCGAAACCGAAGGAAAACCTAACAAAGCAAAACAAACATAAACAACCATATCACAGAAAATATACTCGGAACAAAAAGCACTTTACATTTCCCTTTCTGCCAAATAAGTAAGTAATTTACAAAAAAACAAAAAAAAAACTTGACAACAACAAACGACACTACAAATAACATGTAACAAAGCATGATATACACTCATTTTCATTATTCTTAAATTATTTTTCGGTATAAAATACACTCGCATAAGAAAAAAGCACAGAAGAAGAACAAAAATCCAAACCATGGTAGAAAAAAAATAATAAAAATTCTCGGTTGCGTTCTTCATAAATGTCAACTTATAATATTTTTTTTCTTCTTCCTTTTATTTAATTTTTATTTATATTTCGACTTTTAAATAAAATAATAAAAGCACGAAAAATAAAAAGATTTAAAGAACAGAACACAACAACAACGAGGTACACAGAGCACCCGAGCAATCGGTACCGTATAAAAGAATAAGAAAAAGTCAAGATTTTTTTTTTGTTTCTGGCATTCAAGATTCCTATTCTTATGTACGTCATGCTATGTACATGTATGTATACACATATGTATATACAGACACGGTACCAAACATTTACGTCTATGTATACACACACATACACACACACGTAAAACATGAAAACACAAAAGGATATTGATTGGATAAAAAAAGAAGTATCCTTAACTCCACCTACAATATGCACAGTGTAAAAAAAAGCTTTCAGATGGGTGTGTCGAGTAAAAAATGTATAAACACACAATAGAATAAACAACTGTACGGTACGTATACCGAAAAGCTTTTCGAGATGTATTATAAATGATTTAGTCTCATTTAAACATTCATTTCTATCGTAAAGTAAATGATGATGATGATAAAATTTATATCGATTTTTTACGATAAATTATTTATTTTGGCTGCTGCACGGATTGATAATGTATACTCGTATGTCGTCGTCACGCGTCTACACGATACGGTGGAAATTTACGAGCGAAAGGGTATTTGTGTAGTTTTGTTTGAATGAAGTTCAAAGTTAACTAAAAGTTTGATATTTAAAATTTTTAATTTATTTTTTATTTGTGTGAGGGGAGATGTTGCCCGATTATGTGCACATGTTATTAACATTTAAGCATTTGTTTCTATTTTAATGAGTTTACTGATTTTATTTGCGTTCAATAAACTTTTATAAATTCAGGAAGTATACTCTATTTAGACATCTGAGTGGTTCAAATAGCATTTTGATAGTTTGTGCTGGATTTACAGAAATAATCGGTTCCAATCCAATCGGCTGTCATTAAGCCAGATCGTATCAGAACTATTGCTGATACATGCGACAGTCAGGGTTGGGCGAGGCAGACTACGCAATGTAATTTTGACGTCAACAATATAGAGAAGGTCCATAACCTATTAGCCGGTCTGATAAAATTGCTGTCTAGATATTAGACTTAGCCACCGACTCATGCGTTGCCCTAAACTTGTAAAAGAACGCGATTTTGCAACAGTTGCCGTGTTATAATGACATGAGTACATGGTCAACAGTTAGAATGATGAACACACTAAAATTCCATCACAAATAAAAACCAACCACAGCCTTGAGCAGTGATGAAAATTAGTTGGTTAACATTTAATTAGCTCACTAAAGCTAATTAATTTATTAAGCTCATAAATGCGATTGCAATATGTGTGCAAGAAATATTTGTCAGTTCAGTGAAAAAAAAACATTTATAGTTCAGTTAAACTCCACATTTTATTTTAGTTTGGCCAAATAACAATAGATGTCAGTAAAATATACATGGTTAGAATTTTTTTTATCATTTTGTAGACTAGGTACTTTGAATTCTTCATTATGGTTTTGCGCCATGCGACTATGTTTAGAAAAAAATGGTATTTTGCTAAATATAAAACAAACTAATATGATGGTTAATTCATATCAGCTGTTTATAGATGTCACGATACAAATGGTTTCACGCACATGGTTTTTAATTAAAATTTGCTAAATAAATTAAAATTTATAAGTCCGAAAAATATTTAAAATTGGAGATTGATAAATCTAACCCTTAAGCTAGCAAAACCCATTCAGCAGTTCATTAGAAGATGTATGGATAAATATAGGCTAATAATAGGCCTTTTAAATGCTCTATTAAACAATTTTAGACTCCACCCCTTCCAACTAAAACGAGCTTTAGAAAAAGTTAGCAGAACCCATATCAAAAAATGATTTAAAAACAATTGGGAAATGAAAGGTTAATTTTAGGCTGATTAAATGATCCAATAAAATTTTGTTATTCTGCTCTTAAAAAAATCATAGGGCTTTATCACTTTAGAGATAGCAACCCACTTTAGAGATAGTAACCCAAATCGAAAATCGAACCAAAAACCAAATTAGCCTAATAATTTTAGACTCATTATGGTCTAATCAAATGCCTCATTAAAAAAATTGGGCTCTACTCGTTCTTGACCAAACTCCAGGTCATTTAATCCTAAGCTGCCAGAACCCAAATCGGAAATCGGAATAAAACCGAAATTAGAACGAAAAATTTGATCTATTGGCAAACAACAACGGTTCATTAAATAATTTTGGGCTCCACTCGATCTTAATTAAACTTCAGGTCATTAAATCTAAAGCTAGCAGAACCCAAATCGAAAATCGATCCAAAAATCAAATAAGAACTCGAAACAAGATCAATTGGCAAAGAAATAATTTTAAGCTCATTAGGCCTAAGTAAATGTCTCATTAAATAATTTTGGGCTCGACTCGTTTTTAACTAAAATTCAGGTAATTTAATCTAAAGCTAGCAGAACCCAAATCGAAAATCGGAATAAAACCGAAATTGGACCGAAAATTTTGATCTATTGGCAAACAAATCATTTTAGGCTCATTAGGGCATGAATAAATGTCCCATTAAACAATTTTGGGCTCCACTCGTTTTTGACCAAACTTCAGGTCATTTAATTTTAAGCTAGCAGAACCCAAATCGAAAATTGGACTAAAACCGAAATTAGATTGCAAAAAGAGAAATTGACATACAATTAACGTTAGGCTCATTATGGCTAAGTAATTGCTCCATTAACCAATTTTGGACTACACTCGTTCTTGACCAAACTTCAGGAAATTTATGTCAAATGATCTTGTTTTGCGTTCTAATTTCGGTTTTGCTCCAATTTTCGATTTGGGTTCGTCTATCATTAGATTAAATGACCTGAAGTTTGGTTAAGATCGGGTGGAGGCCAAAATTATTTAATGAGCCATTTGATTAGGCCATAATGAGCCTAAAATTATTTGTTTGCCAATAGATCAAATTTTTCGTTCTAATTTCGTTTTTATTCCGATTTTCGATTTGGGTCCTGCTCGCTTTAGATTAAATGACTTGAAGTTTTGTCAATACCGAGCGGAGCTCAAAAATTTGTAATGGGGCATTTGATTAGGCCATAATGAGCCTAAACTTATTTGTATGACAATTGATCGTGGTTTGCGTTCTAATTTGATTTTTGGTCCGATTTTCGATTTGGGTTCTACTAGCTCTAATGTGATAAAGCCTTATAAATTTCTAGGACGAGCAGAATAAAAAAAATTGTACAGGGCTAAATGCCTAAAATTAACCTTTAATTGTCGAATTGTTTTTATATCATTTTTTGATATTGGTTTTGCCAAGAGTGCAGAATCCTCTTTTTAGTTGGAAGTGATGGAGCTGAACTTTTTTAATAGCACATTTTTTTATGGGCGTAGATTTTTTGATTTATAAACATTTGAGACATCTATCAATGACTAGTATGAACCAACCACCAATTTGATTAGTGACAAATTTTGACATACACCTGTAATACTTTGTGCCTGATACCAGTTTTTTCGGCTAAATTACTAACTAATTCCGGGTGCCTGACGCAGATATTTTTTCTAAATTTTCGACTAACTAAATTGATGGTTAGTTTTAACAAGTTATTGATAGATGTCGCTAAGGTTGAGAATTCGACGAAAATTGAAAACTGATAAATTGTACTTTAATAAAGAATTTTAATTAAACATCATAAATGATTTGTTTTGTGCTATCTATGAACATAAACTTAGTTGGCAATTTAGAAAAAAATCCGGCAGGTGCACAGTATAGATTGATGTCATGTTAGTTCGTACCAGTTATCAATAGATGGCATGAAACATAACGCAAAGAAATTAAATTCTTATTTCCTAATTTAATTAGAGTTTTATCAATTATCGAAGTATTTATCAGTTGATAAGTTACCTGGAATTAAAAAAATATATAAAATATTCAATCACTCCTGGCGGAATTACAAGTGGTGGTCGAGCTAATTCTGCAGAAAACTAAAAACGTATTGAGTTGTCCCGTAACATAGTATAGTACCGTAATCTTAAGGACTGAATGTCCTGTTTTGATCTATTTCCCAAATCCTTATACACTGATGGCATTTTTCAGAACAGAGCTGTTTCTGCCTTAGCTCACTGTAAACATAATTATTTCCGATAAATCATATTGCTATGAGGAACTATACTGTTCTAAAATATTTTTTTGTTTTTAACTGAATCGCAGCCCCCTGAATCATTTTATAAATGATAAAATAATTAAATCACGGAGATTCACAACAATCAATAGTTTAGAAACGTTTAAACCTCAATTTATTTTAATGTAATTGTTTTGAGTGCCTTGAAATGCATTTTAACACTCTTTATTACAAGATATTGTGAAGGTAGTTACTACCAGAGGTAAAGAGGTAAAAAAATGACTAATATCACAGTAAACGTACAACAAACGAGCGGTATGACCTATTGATGGTATTTATGGTACTGCGAATCGTTTCCAAATAGGAATAATTATGGTGACGGTTAAATGAACGTAAACGGCAGTCCAGAAAGTCTGCTATACGGCCAGATTTTCTCCCAGCCCATATAAAAGCTCGATTAAACGCATTTACCTACCCCATTTGGACCTTGTGTTATTGTGTGGTAGCATCATAACAGCTATCCTGTATATATCGTGAGTTGCTCAACGGATGATGTGAATCCTTACTCCTAAAACTGATGCATACCACTGCTAGATACCTCGGAGCAAACGCTGTTGTTAATAATTTAGATTAAGCGGCAATTGAGCACGAGTGAGATATGTTCGTCATATAAAACATTTTCACAAGGGGGTACCATCCGTAAAATTCTAGCACATTTCTGAAATAAACGTAATCCGTACTTCACAGTTATGTAAGAAATTTCATTCCGAATAGTCAATCCGCATGGACTGTATAGAATTTTGCCGATGCCGAATTTTGGTGAAATACATTTTTTTTATTAAAATTCGTCATTCTGCTTAAATTTGAAAATCATCCGCACCAATTTTTGTATAAAATTTAATTCACAATCTTTTGGTGTTTAATCGATTTTTCGTGAATGCTTTATACTTTTTAAAATATTTGCAGAAACACAGAAAGCTCGAATAGAAGCCGTCACTACCAGTGGACTGATTTAGTAAAATAGCACTAGCTTATCCCAATCTATAGAAAAGGCTTAAGAATAAAGGTATTTTTGGAAAGAGTCAATCCATCTGGACTGTAGATAGAAGAGAGGTATTTTGGAGGCATGAGATACAGAGAGAACCTTTAAAAAATAACGTTTTCGGTCTTTTGCTATATAGCAAATGGTAAATATGCCAAAACCTTAAGCAGAAATTATTTCGTATAAAAACTTTGATATCCTCGAAAACTGTTTATAAAAATGATCAATAAATGGTATTTAAGGCGCGGGTTTCGATTGATCTTGATGGTGTTTATTTTAGCACCACACCACAGGAACGGTCACGTATCAATCACGATTAAACGGTAAAATATATAATAAAAATTCAAAAACAAAACGGGTTTCGGTTCGCACCCCATTAAATGAAATCATGACATTTTCCCCAAATCTGGTTAAAAAATCATTAGCTTGCGATTGATTACCACATTTTATCGTTTAACTATCAATGGATAACTTCTTATTAAAACCAAAATTCAAATTGTTTTATTATGATAAAAATGAATTGACCGCTTACTTAGGACAGCATCTGAAATTATGAAGACTAGTTGAATTAAATTTTTACGGGCATTGTTGCCATCTAAGAAACATTTTGAAATACTGGATTTTACAAAAAATCCGGATTTTGAAAAACATACAGACTAAACCTCCACAAGAGATAAGTGAGGAACTGACTATCAAGGGCTTCCGAATGTTATTAACCGAGGCATTCTCGGAACTATTGCAAACTGCCAACTGTTTGAGTGTATGCAGCCAATATGCACAAAAACTACCGATTGTGCGGTTAGGACAAAACCAAACCTTAAGTGGAGTGCAAAAATTTGAGTGAAAATCATACATCTACTTACAAACGAATTAAGCAGCGAGCAATTACTCAAATACATAAAAGGCCAAACAGTGAGAAAATTATTGCTGGTATCGATGCGAAATAAAGTAAATAAAATGGAAACAAATACGGGAAGCAAGCTGCAAAACATGACAGCCCTGATGCAACTGTTAACGAACAAAATTAAAAATTACCGTTACGGTTAAAAAGTTTGCGACTTCCAACATTCTAACGGAAAATTTCGTAGTGGATCAGTAATTATTACTAGAGGCAGAAAGGCACCATGGACGGGAAAAAATATTGCGAGGAGCATGCGCAGGCAACTAGCATCTGCTTAAAAGTATGATGTGGTAAACGCACCAAACATATTTAATCAAAAAGATACAATTTGCAAATTATTTAAAAATTTTGAGAGATAAATTTTTGGAGTAGACTTTAACTTCAAACACATCCCATGGAGCTAAAATGCGGCTTCAAATAATCACCAAAAGACAAGCAGCTGTGAGAATTTTATGCAGGAAGGAAAACTAGGTCACGTATATCCAGCGGCAGACCACCATATTGGCTAACCGATAGACCAAAAATTCCATATGCAATCGGCATTTTTGTGACATAGAATATTGCTAGAACTTATGTTACGATCGAAACATGTTAATTCGCTATCAAATATAGTGTTATCGAACCAACACACTAATTGGATTCAGTTAAAATCTACAGAAATAAGAGGGCGCTCAAACAGCAAAGGATGCTACATGCAGAAGTTCTACTAAGGTCAAAATTCACTATCCGTCACTGAATATTCGACAGCTCTTAAGGGCTATCAAAAAACGTGAAAGTAGTGCTAATAAAAGAACATGATGAGGGTATCCAGTAAGTTATCTAAGTGTGCTTACAGAGGTAGAAGCAACAAATTACTCAATGAGGAAAACTACGAGAAACCTAACACCGCCTATACGCAATAATGCCCTCCAATCCGCCTCCCCGATGGAAACTGGAGAAGAAGTGATGTAGATAAAGCAAATATATTCGCTCTTGATATTTATTCCGTCCGCAAATAATGGACATTCGGAATTACTCTTTGAAGTAGTGGAAGCTTTAGAATTCCATCCATTTAAATATAAATGGTGTGAAGGAAAAACCATTATTACCGAACAAATAAATCCTAAAATGGCAGCTGGTCATGATCTAATTAGCGGAAAAATACTTATAGAACTTTCCGATATGAACGTATTAAATTAAAGACATTCATTTTCAATGTTGTAATGAGAACTACCTATTTTCTCGAAACTTAGAAAATTTCGCAGATCATTATGATCCATAAACCTGGTAAAGTGGAAACAAAAGTAGACTCATGTCGACCAATCATTTTATTGAAAACTCTGTCAAATTTCTTTGAAAACATTCTTCTTTCGAAATGTGCACCAATCATTCAAGAGATCCTTCCTTCAAATTTTGAACCAGTTACTACCAGAACACTTAGAAGAAATAGCTAAGTGGCTTTCCAAAGAGAGAATAAGGGAAATGAGCAGAAATCGGCAAACATTACATTCACTCTCCGCAAACAAACTAGTCCTCCGAGGAAGCTAAAAACCACAATCTACCCCAATGCGAAACTATTAAATATTAAGGTCTACACTAGATAGAAGAATGAACTGGAAGAAACATATGGAAGAAAAATGCCAACAAACAAATTTCGCAAGTGTTAAAATAAATTGGCTAATCGGAAAATATTCTAAATTAGCTATAGACTAAAGCGTTGTTGTATAAAACGGAAAACCCATCTGTACTTATGGAATAGAATTGTGGGAACTCAGCCTGTGCTTCACATATAATAAAAGTACAACGTATATAATTCAAAATACTACTAAAGTTAGCTGAAAATTTTAGCCGAAAAAACCTGCATTATCGACATATTTTGTATCAGGTGGGTGTACAAACTGGGTGAAGTTAAACTAATTCGTAAACTGCTGGATCCCATATTTATAATTTGTCGTGTTATATTGCTATGAATTTAAGTTGCGGCACTGACAGTGAACCAAAAATCAGGTGCCAAAAATCAGGCGATATTTTATGTGGCATCACAGTGAAATAAATTAAAAGTGGGACGCCTGTTTAGTGGTAATTTGTACTGGGTGAAGTTAGACCAATTCGTAAATAGCTGGATTAATTTCACTATGATGCTATACATAACATATGGCCTGATTTTTAGCACAGGTGTTCACTGGTAGTGCCGAAACTTAAATTCGTTGGCCCCTAACACGACAAATTATAAATATGGGATCCAGCTCTTCTCACGAATTGGTTTAACTTCACCCAGTTCATATGACCTTTAAACATTTGAATTGTGTGATATTGATTTTTCAGATTTTTCATCGGCGAAAATTTTCTGCTAACTTCAATAACTTGTAATTTTCGGCGAATATCAAGAGAATTTTGTACTACCATCTGCTACAAAATATGTCGATAGTGCAGGTGTTTAAGAATAGATTTTAGAATAAAGCAAAAGGCCATAGACAATCTTGTTTTAATTTTATTACAACTGATTTACAAATCATCTGGTAATTTATCTTTCATACTATATATTTTTGTTTGGAGGGTTGTAACCCTTTGGCTAATCCCCTTTACAACTTTATTATACTTTTAGTCGATCCTGATTGGATCTAGTAGATCAAGTGTTTGCTTATTTCTTCACTGACGAAATCCATCTTCAGATCTCTATGGAGGTTGTCATTTCTTATGTACTTCAGCCTCAGAGCTGAATACCGTAAGTCCACACAGGTTTTAGTATTTTCAATTTTTTTCTTTTTCACATGCTCTTTCCATTTTAATTTCGCGTCTAGAGTCATGCCTAGATATTTTGCCGTGTTTGCATAAGGAATTTGTTGAGAGTTCAGTTCTACTGGTATCCAGTTGACCTTCTTGTTGGTGAAGTTTACGTGAACAGATTTTGTTTCATTAGGTTTTATTCGCCATATATTGGTCCAGGTACTGACAATATTAGTAGTTCTTTGCAATTTGCTTATGAATTCTTCTATGCTATTAGCAACTGATAAGATAGCCGTATCATCCGCAAATGCCGCAACGTTAATCTCCTCTACCGTTGGCAGGTCCAAGGTGTATAAAATATATATAGTTGGACCCAGAACGTTACCTTGTGGTACTCCTGCTGATATTTTCTTTATTTCTGAGTATTCGCCATCTAATTTAACACGAAAGTGTCGGTTAGATATGTAAGATGTTAGATTTTTATAAAACTGCTTTGGTAAGTCTCTTTGTAATTTACATTTCAAGCCTTTATGTCATACTCTGTCAAAGGCCTGTGCTACGTCTTCAATTGTGTTTGTAATTCGGCGTACTTATTCTATTGTTGAATGGTTTTCTTTGAAGCCAAGTTGATGTGGAGGAATAAGATTTCTTTCTACTGTTACTCTTTTGAGTCTCTTTAGGAGTAGTTTCTCGAATAATTTTGAAATTATTGGGAGTAAGGAAATTGGCCTATACGAATTTTTGTCATTTAGTGATTTGTTGGGTTTAGGTATCATAATTACGTCTGCTACTTTCCATTGACTATAGTCCTTTTTAGGGAAGGGCCTTTTTCCTTAGTCCTTTTTAAGGAAGGGCTTTTACTATTTGACCTGTAATTAAGTCATATCATGGAGATTTCTTTGTATTTTGGTTAAGATTGATTTCCTTTTTTAATTCTTGTAATGTGACAGGAGAGATATTGCAGTTATCCATTTTATTTACTGGTGGTATATTTTCCTCTGCAGTTTGTCTAGGTAGAGGCTGGACCGTGTTCTCGAGGTGGGTTGCAAACAATGAAGCTTTTTGCTTTGCACTTATAGCGCATATGCCATTTTCATTTTTAACTGGTGGAATTTGTAGTTTAGGTCGTTTTAAACTTTTTGTCGCTTTCCAAAGGGAGTACTTGGTATCTACGAGTACTTGAGGGTCTACTACTTCGTCTTGTCATTTTTGCAAGTGGTATTAACCCGCTATTATTTTCACTGGCTCTATTTTAACTCTCATGTTAAGTATTGCCTTGCTTTTATTGCTAATATTTGCACATCTTCTACTTTTTGTTTGTTATTAAAAGTGAGCATAAATAGTGAAAGCCCTTTTTTGTTGGTTTGAACTCCTTGTTCAGTTTCGAATTTTCGATTTTTACTTTCTTGATGATGTTTACGGCATTTTCTATTTAATAACACTTTTACTTGAGGTTCTCAATAATTTCCTCCTTTGCACAGGTTGGGTGAAGACCTCCAGCCATAACTTTGATTGGGCGATCATTCTTATCCTCACCATTGAAATCCCTCGCAATTAAGCTTTGTAGCCAAAGCTCTATAGGTTTCAGAGTCTACAACATTAATTTTCCAGACGTCATTATTTAGAGATACGAGTTTGTACTCGGCTACCGTAATCGATTTCATAATCGATTGTATAGTGGGGAAATTTGATATCCTGACGATATTTAATGGTGGAGGTGATTTCTCTTTTGGTTTAGCTGGCTGTTGTACTAGATCTTGTTGTTTCTTGATGATTTACTGGTTTCTAGAAACCTCCTTTGAAGTTGATGGTAAAGTGACTGCCATTTCGAGTGAGTGTTGCGCTTTCATTTTCTTACTTGGTCTTTTATTCCGGTTCAACCTCCAATTTGTTTGTCTTTCTAATTCTTCTTCATCCGTATGGAATGGATTAATGTCATCATCGAGTGCACAGCTAGGTGTCGTCCAAAGTTATGCACGTGTTTCAACTACTTTTTTGAGTTTTTAATTTTTCCTCTTTAAAATTGTAAATTCTTCTTTCAATTTAGTCATAAATTCTTTATTTCTTTTAGTTGTTCACGGAGTTCGGCATTTTCCTTCTCGTACTGAAACATATTTCCAGTTGAAGATCTTGGTGATCTTGATAATTTGGAACTTCGTCCAAATGGGTTTCACCATGATTGGCCCACCCCAGCATCTGTTGGGCCTGCCTTCGATCTGGGGTATTATATTCCGTATTTGTTGTACTCATTCTTTGTTTTAGCCAGTTTATACCATTGGCATTTGATCCCGGTAGCACCGACTGCCGAAGCAGTACCCGTCTTCGCGAATAAGACGCGGCTACCTTGGTGTTACTTAGGTGTACACAGAGACAGCCGAAGCCCTCTGAGTACCGTAGGCTGAGGGGCTGATTTCTAAAGTGAAAAATTAAACTTACCGGTCTTTTGGTAAAACTGTATTGTGCAGAAATTGTAAACGCTCCCACTGAAGTTTTATTCTCAACGGTCAATTAGCCTGGACTGTAGTGATGCCGAATTGGTGAAATAAAGTTTATTTTATCAAAACTCATAATTTGCGGTAAAATTTAAAAAGTGATGTGAATTAATTTTAATCGTTTTTAATCGTTTTTTCGTACAGGCTGCCACTTTCGGTAGACCGATTCCACTCAAAAATCACGACAGTATGAGAGGACACAGACATTTATTCTACCGTTCAACAAATCTTAAGTTCTTTTGGTAATATTTCGTTTACGTTATCATTCTATTTTGGAAGTAACTCAAAAACTTAATTTTTTGTGAATGTCTTATTCCCAAGCTCCTTGGTATAACTTGCTTTTAATTGGGACAATTAAATAAATTTATCGGTATATAATTTGAATGCAACATGCCTAAAAAACTTCAGAAACTTTTAAGGTAATTTTATTGATTTTTGGGGACTTCACTCATATTTAGGTCAGCCGCAGCAAACAAAAAGAGTGTGTGCTGTAAACTAACCATTAAACCGTATCAAATTTCATAGAGTTCGACGAACATTACTTGTATATTCCTTTGTATTTTTGTATGATTTTCACATTTTAATTTTCCGTAACATTTTTTTTTGTATTTGTTATTGTATACACTCGTATGTAGATAGCATTGTTCATTCTGCAAATTGAAGACATAAAAATGTTACAGACATCCAACGACTTCGTAATAATATATTTGTTATAAATACAATTTTTTATTTTAATGTAACAATTTTTTTTCTCTGTATGTACTCGTACATAGCAAATAATGAAAACATATCAGCTCTACGAATAAATGTAGCGCTAGAGCTAGGCTACAACTATAGCTTCATATATGTTACTGTGAAAGTTGTATGACACTCCTATATTCTCGAAATACTTCACACTCCACGAACTACGTACGTAGGGACTAACGGCTTTACTACTCTTATAGGCTCGCGAAATCTAAATACACCGCTTATGTAATTTAGCCCTCTGACGGGAAATAATTGAAACTGAGCGGATGCAGGTGAATGTTCAGCAAACAATTGGTCAACATTGGTCCGCTATACAACCGTTTACGAATTTAAATTTACCGATTTCGGACTTTACCCGTAACATATATACACTTGAGTGGAAATGAAAATGGTTTAACACGAGTTTGTATTTTCATTTGCATTTTTATTTTCTATTTTCTATTTTTAATGTTGTTGTTTTTTCAATTTTATAATCCAATTAAACCATTATTTTAGTTTCGATTGTGTATATACTCGTACTTACATGTACTCATTGTGAGCTTTTTCTATACAATATTTGTAAAAAGACGTATTCGGTACTTGAAAGTGCAGTATATTGTTCCACTGTACAATAGAAATGAATTAGCGAACAGAACTGAATATTTTATTTGTATGCGGCTCTTTGCTGTTTAACTAAAATTGAATATGCTTGTTATCACTAGACACAACATTTTATCATAATGATAAGTTGAGAAACAAAATTTAAATATTGAGAGTGTTAGGGGTTGAGTGTATGAGGTTTCATCATGAGGCAAACATAACTTCGGTCTGGAAACTCACAAACCGCGACCATGCTCTTCATCGTCAACGATTTTGAAAATTAGTCCAGTTTTAACAGTTTCTCATGATACGAGGGTCGATCAATAAGTACCCCCCCCCCCCCTCCCTATCGTGTACTGTCATCAGTCAAAAGACACCAAACTAAATTTCATTCTAGTTCATAGGTTAGTTTTTGTATGGCAGCCAGTTGTATCACTCGTCTTACGTGATTGTCAATAAAATGGAAAGAGCAATATCGATCCGCAATTCGCTTTATAATTTTGGATGGAAAAACATGTGAAGGTATAATGCGAGGTTGGATGTCATCTATGAGGAGCCTTATATGAGAACCGTGAGATCATATTGTAGTTCAACAAATTTAAACGTGGTAGTGCATCTGAAGAACAGCCAGGCCACCCAGCAGACCTTGGTTACTGAGGAAATCGTTGGAACGGAACACGACATGACATTTCGCTTATCAGCAGAGGCCGTGGGTGGGTGGGTCGTACGAAACAGGAATTAATATTTTAAATGATAAGTTAAGTGTGAGAAAGGAGTCAGCCAAATTGCATGAACTGCGCTACGAATTACTATCGCATCCAGCGTACTCGCCTGACCTGGCTCCCTGCGATTTCTTTCTGTTCCTCGCTTGGAAGAAAACAATTCAGTTCAAACTAGGAGGTAGTCGCCGAGACACAAGCGTATTTTGAAGAGTTTGAGAAATTTTAAAAACTTACGGCTTCATTCTTAACACGGGTACTTATTGATCGACCCTCGTACACAATGAATCGAAAAATTAGGATCTTGCTGGTTTACATAAAATTTCGTAAGTAAAATGAAACAAAAAAACTTTTGTAAGAACATAATTACTAGTGCACCAATAACCCTGAAAATTCACTTAAAATGATTCACTTAAAATCAAACCTGTCCGCTAAAAAATTCTTCACAAAACGATTCAGAAAAATTTTCTGATTCTTTATTAATTCTGTTAAAATTAGCGCCAAAGCGGTAAATTTGTGAACTAAAGTGCTGGTAATAAAATAACACCAATAAGTTCGGTAAATCTGACATAACGGAATAGATATTTATTGTTTTATTTTTTAAAGTCTACTATTTAGTCGACCGTCATAAAAAAATTCATGCAACCCAATTGTATCATTTACCACAGGACCTTCGTATTGCCACCGTTTCATGCGGTCTAATCTTCCTACTTATTAAAACAGAACAGGAATATACGAAATGAACCGTAGTCTATTTATACTCTTCCTACTTCCTACTGCTATTCCTGCGGAAAAGAGGAAGGTGGAAGTTATCTTATCCATCCCCTCACAGGGGTGAGTTACTTTTCGAATTTCTTTTGGCGACGGAGCATTCATTCTTCATTCGGCCATCGGTAGCAAACGGTTATGCTCAATTTCCAAATTACAAATCCACCATGGATTCAATGGTGGACACTTTTACTGGGACTTGCAATACCTATATAAGGGAAGCTTGCCCATTAACAAAGCTGAGGGGAAATCGAAAACCTGTTCAGTGAACCTCGGCACTTGCATAGTGCCAAAAAGTTCGTGTGGGTCGGCTTTCAATAGAGCGAAAACATCGATGAGGAAGTCTAGACAGAGACTTCCATAATAAATGCCTCAGAGTAAACAAAAGAGAAATAAAGAAGGCGCAAAGGAATTCATGGAGGCTCTTCTGTGATAGAATGGAACTGGTCACGGATACCTCGCGCTTAAGAAAGATTCTCTCTACAGTCTAGCTGTTCCAGGCTATCTGATAAAATCAGATAGCGAATGGACGGTTTCTAGTGAAGAGACTCCTGATTATTTGATGGAAACTCACTTCCCGGGAAGTAGGGATGCGTTTGCGAGCCCTTTGGATGAGTGCGGGTCTAGGGATGACTGCGGCGTCCAACTGTTGTGTACAGAGGATATTCTGAATACACGGAAGATAAAATGGGCTATTAAAAATTTTAAGCCCTTTCCCATCCGGATTGTATCAGCAGAAATTCATAAGAACCCGGAGGTTTTACTTCCCTGGCTGGAGGTTATCTTCAAAGGGTGTCTGAAGCTGGGGTATGTCCCGAAGAAATGGAGGGAGGCTAGGGTGATCTTCATCCCGAAAGCGGGTAAAAGCTGGCACAGCAACAATAAGGACTTAAGACCAATATGTCTATCTTCTTTTCTGCTGAAAATCATGGAAACCGTACCATAAGGACAGGTCCGTGGACACGGCATTATATACCTTGGTTCGGGAAATTGAGAAGCCACTGGATTTTCAAAAATTCTCGTTGGTGGAGTTTTGCGATATATCGAGCCGGCTTTCAGCAACGTGAAGGTGGAGGCAATTATGGAATGATTGTTGCCACTTGAGAGTGAATACCTAGTAACCAGGCTAATTAATCACCTGCTAGGTAACAAAAGGGTTATAGCGGATGGGGGAAATCTCTGTCAGATAACGGGTTGTTCGGGGAATACCCCAGGGCGGTGTCCTCTTTCCCCTTCTTTGGAATGTAGTAATCAATGAACTACTATTGGAACTGGAAGCGGAAGGATAGATGTAGTTGCTTATGCTGATGACGTAGCGACATCTGTCTTGGGGAAGCACCTGAGTACAATCAGAGATGTAAGGCCCGTATTGATGTATGAAGTGAGTGTATGGTGGTCAGCCCTGGTGAAATTATCATACAGGAACATGATGGCGAATGTGCAGAGGAAACCTGTTTGCTCATTAGTGGGGCGTTGAAAACGACCCCCAGTAGTATATACATTAGAGGTCATGCAGTACCTTTTCCCGCTGAATAATATATCACTATCTGCGATTTCGGGGAGGAAGTGCCTGGGGGGGGACTCAACTATAGTCTTTTCTGTGAAGGATAACCTGGAGAATTTGGATTATATAACACCCCTCTTGTGCTTTCGCAAGCGTTTTATGGTGATTCTCCCTTCTAGGAAAAATTGGAAGAACGGTCTCATTATACAGACCAATACATAGTCAAATTCTTCACCGACGGCTCCAAGCTCGATAGTAGAGTGGGAGCTGATTTGTTCTGTGGGGATTTAAATGTAAGTTTATTTTTTTGTCCACCTGATTACTACAGCGTGTACCAGGCTATAGCGATTGAAGAGGTCATGAACTGGTGTAATATCGTTGACCGATATCACTATCTGTGTGGACAGTCGGGAGGCCATTCTTCCACTGGATTCAGTTTCCCTGGCGTCAAGGGGGGCGATGGATTGTCACACATCTGCTTACGAGATGAGTGAACACTTTAATATCCAGTTGGTCTGAGTTCCGGGCCACTCTGACATTGAAGGAAAACAATTGCCTTGGCAAATGCTAGGTGGCTCGCCAGTCCGACTGGCCGGGTAGCGAAGCAAGTATGGCCTGAGCTGAGCCTGAAGCGATCCAAGATCTTAATCACACTAAGGAAGCGTGACTTACGTAGAATTGTAGGGGTATACTTACCGGACGGTGCCTTTTCATAGATCATGCATGCAAGAAGGTTAGATTTGGATGCAAATTCAGGCAGAAGACATGCTCCTTTGGGCAAATACACTATGGACAGGCCCTCTGATATCGAAAGCTGTAATGTGCGAGATCTTTTACGTCATGTGAATAACATTATATGGTTTTAAGTCGAGTTTATTTATATCAGATCCTGTGGTATCACAAAGGGTCAAAATTGGCCTGAGTGTGCGATAGCAACCACTGAAACCTAACCTAATGTAACCTACAGCTGCAACTTAGCAGTTTCGTCAAAAGGAATTCGATCGTAAAATCAGCCTTCTCCCATATCGTCTTAAAAAGTCAGCGTAGTTCGATCCCTCTACGATTATTCTTAACTCCCGTCTTCGGATGAAAATTAACATTTTAGAGTACACCAAGTACGTCTTTGACCAATGTTGCCTTGCTATGTTACAAGTAAAAGAGTTTGTTCACCTTGTCGAAGCTGTACCCCTATTCTAAGCTTTATAATTTAAGTGTGGTCAGGAACGAGGTCAATACAAGCTTAGTATTGAGTAATCTTGCGAGTTTATGTTGACTTATTGTGTCTTCCTAATATAGCACATATTTTAAAATTACCTCCAACCAATCAAGAATTAGTGTCGTAATGCTTCCTATGTTTTCACTGTGATACACGATCTCCCTTCTGGGCCGGGCCAAATGACTGGAAGCTGTTGATCACGCAATTCATTGTTTTTCAGTGAAGATGCCCATGTACACTCAATTTCAATTAAATATTCATATGAAGTTAATTAGTAGCAAGAATCTCCATATAGCGGGATGTTTTGGAGACCTAATCCGCTTTAACGCAAAGGAGTCTCTAGAAGACATTTATTAAGCTTTCTATGGTTCTTTGTGATATATTTAAAGGTTTTTTATAGAATTTCCAATTTAGAGTCTACATAGAACTTCTAGTTCTATTGAAGGGTTTTCTGTAAACATTATGGTAGGCCAATAGTCCAGTCGACAACCATTTAAGTTTTCGCTTGTCCCTGAATTTTTCATTATAGAGAATGCATGCTTTCGTGACAGTATCTACCATGCAACGCGATTCCTCTATATGTTTCTGAGGACCTTACTTACTTCCTGGTACAAAATTATTTTCGGCATTTCCCTATGTACGTATACTTCACTTTTTTCCTGTTATGATTCTATAGAGCCTCCAGGTCGAAACTCCCCATAATCCTTGGCCTAATGAAAAATAATGTCAGATACGAGAATCATGACTAGTACTTGCCAAATGGGTTTCGTAAAATGTGTGGATTCTAGGCCGTGAATTTTTTTGATGTCGTTATTCTGCTGTAAGTAAAATTATTTGTACGAGTATATTACCTAACCCAAAAGTGCGGAATATAATAATTCCTCTATTACCTAAGTGTAAGACTCTATACTTTTTCGCTCAAGGGCCACAATTTCTGTTATTAATTACCCTCGCCTCTTGGATCAAAGCTTCTCCCAATTTGGCCAGTGTGAGAAGTAAAGCTGCCAGCTTAACCATAGCCAGCTTGATTAGCAGTTGCTTGCTTGGTTGTAATACCTCGTGGGTATACCATTGTATTGCTTGACCTCATCAATGATGAATGTCCACTAAAAACAAAGTCTTAGTCGAAAATTCAATTGCAACCGTAAATTTTATCACCATAATTCGGGATTGCTGAACTATTTGCCGCGTACAACGGTTTTGTGCAGTACAGTGTACGACACTTTGGGAGTAAAGAAATGTTTACCCCAGTGTTTATTAGCACAGATTGATGGTAACTGCGTTACACGATAATGATTTGATTCTTTCATCTATGACGTCGTTGTTGGTTGATGCGAATATTTTATGAGTGTTGTCAGTACTACCAATGAACCTAGCGGTGTACTTCGTTTGATAGGTGAGTGATTAAGGACCACGTACGATTTTTTTTAGAATTTTCCTATGCCTAGGAGTTGAGATATGGTCCATAAATCAAGAACTGATCGTTGTCTAACTGGCGGTGCACATCGTTTGATAGGTGACTGATTAAGGAGCACGTGCGATTTTTTTAGAATATTTATATGACTAGCAGTAGACATAGCAAAATCCTATAAAAAATCGTACATGCTCCTTAAACAGTCACTTATCAAACGGTGTACACTGCTAGTTGGGCCAACGAATAGTTTCTAACTTCTGTTTCTAACTTCTGTGGATTTCTCAACTATTATACACAGGAAAATTCTAAAAAACATCGTAAATATTGTTTAAACATTCATCGATGTGCACCGCACAAAAAAAATCCTACATTTTTACTCTCAGCCCCGAAAATGTCAGCTGTCATGACATCTTTTTACTCTCGTGATAGCAAGTATTTTCGCGGCTGAGAGTAAAAATGTGAAGATTTTTTGGGCTGAGAGTTAAAAATGTCATGATAGCAATAATTTGTATTGCCATCGCATTTTTCGGGGATGGAATTTGGGCTATCTTCACATACATCCAGCTCAGATAAATTTGTTTAGACGATCCTATATGGTGGGAACGAGTAGCTTGTTCTTTTTTTTTTGTACTCAGGTCAAACAACTTTGATGAAAATTGCTGAGGATGGTTTATCGAGTACCATGAATCGATTGCTATGCGTCCTGATATTTTAGGATTTGGTTTAGGGATCATCCGGCGGGGACCCATTTTTTAATTTTTTTCAGGGGTTTTCATTTGCCAGGAAACGATTGCGATTGGTCCAGATTTCGGTTAATTTCATTCAGAGGGTCGAACGATGACAGCAACCCCTTCCGTTAATATTTTCTGGCTCGCACGATTTTTATAAAAACTGGTGAGGAAGGGTTTTTAAAATTTATATGAATCTTTTGCCGAATTTTTGTAAAATAATGTGAAGTATGAAGTTTCACTCCGAAAGATCAATTCGTTTTGAGGCCGAATTTTTTTTAATAGAGTTTGTTTTTTGACAAAAACATATTATCCGATTATTTTTTGAAAAACGTATTTTGACTGGTATTATTGCAAAATTAATTTTGAATTTTTTGTAATTACCTTTCAAATATTTGTAAAAGAACAAAAAAGCTCCAGAGTAAGCTGCCACTATCGTTGAACCGATTTCGGCTAATTACAGAAATCTTTCAATTTGTTGAAAGTTCTTATGTACGAAATTGTACCCAGATCACTTAATCTCTTCTTGGCTGTAGAGAACCAACAGACATTTAGTCTGTAGCTGTATGGCACCACAAAGGCAGACACTTTTTTAAAACCACTTTCTTGATTCGGCAATTTATCGAATTTTCAATTTCAAAAAACCTCTGCAATGTTTTATTTAACTTTAGCGGTTTATCATCTACCATGATATTTTGAGGGGCCAGAGACAACTCCTTCTTTAACGATTCCACATCGAGTTCAGATGTTGATATAGTTTAAACGACGATAAGAATTTATGTTATCTTATGTTTTGCCGAGGACTTTGGTGAGCCCCCAGTACAATACGCCGGCAATTACCCCTTCCACGTCATTACTCCTCCGGTAAATACTTCCGGTGGTTAATCTCATTTTCCCCTTACCCTCCATTTTTCAAATTGATAATTATGACACTTTATGATAATAAATACCATGTTACGGTAAAATTAGTTCGGACCTAGACCTTCCTGGAAGAAAGTTGCATTGAACCAACAATAAATGACAAAATTTTATTTGGTGAGCTGGCTCTCTCAAAAAATATGGGAATTGGTGGGAGTGATATTATACCCTGCAGCTACTCCGCTCTATTTCCAGTCTTACAGATGAGCAATGAACTTGCAAGCAAATTTTCTGTCCCTCCGAGGTGCCCCAGTTAATTAGGATTTTAAACGCTGAGCATCGATCTTTGTGTCTGATTTTAGTTTATTGATTCTGGACGTCTCCAGCATAGGTGCCTTTTATTATTTTAACTTCCTAGGCATCCGAAAGATCCGAAAACACAGATATGACTACTAAGGACTGGAGCACCCTCGGCTTACTTCACACTTTGGTCCAGATTATGGTAGCTTTATCGGGTTTGCTCTCGTAGATACATCATTTATTTATTTATTGTAACTTGCTAAACCACATATGATGTTTGTTTTTGTAGATAGAAGATATATTTTTTTAAAATTTGACTGGGTAGAATTTTAGTAAAATATTTTCAAGTTTTTCAGATTATGGAGGAGGCGCTAATGAATGCAATCTGGTCGAAAAACGGGATGAACAGAAAGCTGGCGGGTAATGTGGACAAATACTGTTGATGCGGTCAAAACTCTTAAGTAAGTAATTGTAATTTATTCTTGCATAGTAAAAAGTCCAATTTTCAATTTTCATTTTTTGATCAATGACGGAAACTCTATTTTATTCAAAAAGTTGTACATCTTGTTTACGTGCAGTTTCTGTATTTCATACAACTTGTTGATTCTTAAATACTGATTTGTCGTTTAATCCTCGCCTTTAAACCCCAAACATGAAAGATTTACTAATAATAATAATAATAATTCTTCACTTTGTAAATTATAAGCAGATTGTGAAAAAAATATTTTGTTGGTAAACAAATGTCAACAAAGGATAATCACGAAAGTCCACAAAACATTATATGTACGCTAACATCACAAAAATATCATATTTCAATGAACGAAGTTTTTCTAATAATTTTACGGTACCTATCGCAGTCATTACAATCAATTTTCTAATATCTATTATGTGTATGCATTTTTAATAACCTCGAAATTACAGAAACCGCATACGCACGAAATTTTTTTTCGAGTCCTCTAGAGATTTATCTTATTTATTATGATTATTACGATTTTAATAGCATCTCTCGCATAATCATCCATTCATTCATGAAAATGAATAAACTTTGAAAATAGATAAAATTAAAACCACATTGCAACAAATTTCCAAATAATTTTCCCATTTTCTAACTACTGTACATACACAATAAACACGGCTAACCACCCTTTGAGCATTTCAGTTTATTTGGCAATTGTACAATGCGAATGTACTAAAACCTCCTTAACAGATTTTTAATGAATGTAATTCAATATGTATTTAGATATGCGAATGAATGAGGGGAAAATATTCTAAATGATTTTCTTTATTGTCTGATGTACACGAAAATATTTAGTCAACCATCTACTAATGTGTACCCCCCTTGGTATTGAAACAATAGAGGTAAAAAGAAAGTTGAAATATAAATTGCAATGTGTTTAGAATGCATAAAGGACTTATGTGGCCAAGAAAGCAGTGCGCTTATGTATTGAACTCCCTTATGGTACACATCTGTTATCGTATATACTATATATGCTCGATGAAGAACTTTTCGATCTCAAATTAGTAAAAAAAAAAAAGTGAGAAGGTACAATACGATCCCACATATATAACCGTTTTTTGTAAACTTAATCAAAATTTATGACTTAAGATGACATTTCGAATTTTACGCTGGCAAAAAAAAATGTTTGTCGATTTTCATAGATCGCACACGAATAATCGTATAACGCTTCGTATAAAATTCCCACACCTTCCCCCAATCAAAACTATAAAATTTATGAAAATACAAACGGATACAACAATTTGGAGGTACAAAACAATTCTTCCGATTTTTATTTATTTCGTTCACCACTTTTGTTTTCCTTAAAGAAGTGAGACAAATTTTTTATTTCCTTTTGTGCCCTCGTCCTTTTTATTTATGTATTTTAAATGTGCCTGTTATACTTATTGATTTTGATTTATATTTATTTGTTTTCATTTTTTTTAAGACATAAAATTAAATTTATAGCGCAAAGATTAAATTTTTTAAGGAAATGTTTTTTACTTCTCTGTGTTTTTGTTGTTAAATATAAAAAAAAAATATGATGACGCGGATATTTAAAAAAAAATTCAAGGAAATAATAAAGTAACGAAAAATTGTTATAAATTGCAAAAAATTTGTCATGATTTTATAAAAAAAATCTGGTATATATGAAAAATTGTTATCTGCTTCTTCCTGGCATTGTTTGTTGTTTGTTGATAAAAAATGTCTTTTATATACGAATGGACTTATATTCAAATGTATATACCTCTCTTTGTACCAAGAATTGAATGTAATTTCTTTCCGCTGTGATAGACTAAATATCATTTTTTGTCGACCTCGGTTTAATATGATGATACCATAATGCCATCATGTTCGCGTGATTGTTCCTACATCAGTCTATTCCACTTTTAGTATCATTAGCTGTGTTTCTTGCTGTTTGGTCTGATCAGGTTCAGTTGAAATCAAAGTTTATGATCTAAACCTCCCCTTGTGATTTGGATCAGGTTTTCTTTAAAAATGTCACCTGATCTGAAACAATTGGTGCCTCGAGGCACGGCAAAAGTTGAAGAACGAATTACAATGGCCACTCAAAATGGGAAACGGGAAAATCAACCGCGAAAGAGCAGGGAGTGCTTCGGCCCCAGAAAAGATTGCTGGGATTAAAAAAATGTATATGATGGTCAATTCCACTTCTAATGATAATTAGCTGTATTTCTTGCTGTTTGGTCTGATCCGGTTCAGTTCAAATCACAGTTTATGGTCTAAAACTCTCCTTGTGATTTGGATCAGGTTTTTTTTTAAATTTCACCTGATCCGGATCAATGGGTGCCCCGAGGCACGGCAAAATTTGAAGAACGAATTACAATGGCCACTCCAAATGGGAAACGGGAAAATCAATCGCGATAGAGCAGGAAGTGCTTCGGCTCCAGAAAAGATTGCAAGGATTAAAAAAAAAACATGATGATACCATAATGCCATCATGTTCGCGTGATTGTTCCTACATCAGTCTATTCCACTTTTAGTATCATTAGCTGTGTTTCTTGCTGTTTGGATCAGGTTCAGTTGAAATCAAAGTTTATGATCTAAAACTCTCCTTGTGATTTGGATCAGGTTTTCTTTAAAAATGTCACCTGATCTGGAACAATTGGTACCTCGAGGCACGGCAAAAGTTGAAGAACGAATTACAATGGCCACTCAAAATGGGAAACGGGAAAATCAACCGCGAAAGAGCAGGGAGTGCTTCGGCCCCAGAAAAGATTGCTGGGATTAAAAAAATGTATATGATGGTCAATTCCACTTCTAGTATCATTAGCTGTGTTTCTTGCTGTTTGGTCTGATCCGGTTCAGTTGAAATCAAATTGACCTAAAACTCCCTGTGTGATTTGGATCAGGTTTTCTTTAAAAAATTTCACCTGATCCGGATCAATAGATGTCTTGAAGCACGGCAAAAGTTGAAGAACGAATTATAATGGCCACTCAAAATTACGTACTCGTGCGGAGTTATCCCACCAATTTGATATACGCTACTTCATGGCTGGGTCAGCAGCTTCCCTAATGTTAATTGCTATATTTCGATATTTTTTCTTAAATTTGGAGTCTAAGCTTAGTGCGTTATGTACAAATATAAAACATTTTTCAAACTAGTTGGGTAAAATAGAGGAAAACCAAATCAACAAAAACCGCCATAAGCTCGTCGATTGAAACATTTATATCTGCGTCGTAGATGATGATGTGAGGCAACTACTCAGCTAGCTGCGTTGATACAAATCAACTTCGGACAAATTCTTGTTATTCAGAAAGAAAACCAAGTTCCCGATTTCTCAGTTTCCGTAGCACTTCTTTTTCAAAGATGTCGCCGATCTTCTTTACTGCAATATTGCTCACTTCACTACTGCTATAAGAGGTAGACTTCTTGCTAGCTACTGGTTTGCAGCGACAACGCTTGACGGCTACAAATAAGGCATTTGGAATGTTTTTAACACCTGTCCCTGTGGTTTTCTTGCGACTAGTGTCTGCGCGTATGTAACTTTTTTCTTGTGCGCAAAACAATCTCATTTCGTTCAGCTAGACGAACTTTAAGATCGGGCAGCTCTACGCACATTGTGCGACAAGCGTCACGAATTAAGCTAAAAGGTCTTATTTTACTTTCTAAAGTGGAGAGTGCCCCATTTATTGTCTGGACACTATTGTGCGTTGTTTCGGCATCGTTTTCAGTGCATACTCAGTTGATGATACAATTCCTGTATTGCAGTTGGGCAGTTCTATCTTTTTCTAATACCGAATTATGATTTTAAATTTTCTATTGCGATAATTCCTGATTTCGGAAAATTTATTCAGTGGGTGATGTGATACAAATTAGTGAATTAGGTGTGATAAGCGTTTTCTGGGTCCTAATTTCGAGAAAATACGGCTTGCTGAGAGATTTTAAATTACCGTAGGAATCGATTCCGGTATGTCTTTATTCATGAAGATTTTTGGTCGAGCTTGGGGCTTGCTATTAACATCATATATGGCTTGAACGATTTTGATGTAATTTCGCGAGAAAGAGGTTTCGATTGTATGGAAGTATTGTTTTAAGGAAAATTAATTTAGGAGTCCTCTGAATCTGCCATGAGGAATGACAAGAATTAATTGCGAATTGTCCTAATTTCGGCTCGCATGATTTTGATAAAAATTGGTGATAGTTTTCGACTTGCAGGAGCCGATTGCTATGATGTAATAATTTCGGACCGGCCCGAAAAATTTAGAAATCCTGCATCACCTTTAGACCCCTATTCTCTTAGTCGTGTCACCTGTCGTTTCTTACAGTAATCGTTTTTTAATATTCTCTTAGTCGATTGAAGTGACAACAATGGTATCCCGTTAGTCGTTTAAAAAGTTTCACATCACCTGAAGTGACATTTGTAGTCGTGCGAATTTTTTACGCGATACAAGGATGGAGGGGGACAAAATGTAGGTCTATTTTGATATAATATTAAAAATGTCACAACAATATTTAATTGAAATTTATTTTACTGCTATAAAGCATTAAAATAAGACTGTATGGAAAAAAATCTAGATATTTCCAAGGGGGTTTTCAATGTCGGCAGCTCCAAGATAGAATTTAACGCGGCTTGGAAAACTTTTGCCATTAAGCTAAATTTATTAGGATCTCCAACACGGGATGAAGCAGGGTGGCAAAAAATAAATCGCGTATTAATCGCCGATTTCATTCATCAGCAAAATTTGTTTAACATTTTTGGTCTGGAACGATTTCAAGGGTAAAATTAAGAAAAAATGGGACCCAAAACATCTAGCAAAAGTGTTGGTCTCCCATCAGTAATCACTGGCTGGTTCTTCTGTAAATTCTATAACACACCATTGCGACGTTAGTAATGTTGAGGGTAATATGAAGGCTACATTCCCCACACCAACCACAATAAAAAAAATCGCAGAACCGAAAAACAAAATGGCAAAATGAGGAACGAGATCATGTTCTGCAAGTACAAACAAAATCTCTGCAAGAGATTGAAAAATATAACAAAGAATTAGACCTAAAAAAATTACCAAGAAAAAATTGAATTAAAAATACGATCACTCGAATTCAAGGAAAGAAAATTCGATCTGAGTTATCTCCGAAAATCAGCCATATCACAGGTTTCTTCACCTTCACTCGAAGAATAAAACATTTCAAAACAACTCATTATTAATAAAAATTATTAATTTTATTCCAATTATATTTTTATTTTTGACAATCGAATATCCTGTCAATTTTTGACGCAATAATTTGACGCATAAATTAATGTCATGGTCGCGTCACGTCACCTCAGTCGACTAAGAAAATAACATTTTATAAACGAAGTGATACGACAGTTGTCGCGTCGTATGTAACGACTCGACTTAAGGCGCATTTATGGTTGCGCTCGTTCTTTCGTTCGTTCGTTCAAACAATTTTTTCCGACCAATTTTCTCTTGTGAAAAAGTAGCAGAAAAAAATCGTCATTTTGGAGCAGTATGATTGGTCGAAAAAATTGTTTGAATGCATGAACGAACGAACGCAACCATAAAGGTTCTTTTAGAGACTTGGGGTGTTAATTCTTCTGATCCCGAAATTTATTTTACATCAGCGTACTACAACAAAATTTAATTTTACAAGCCAACATTAGAAAATAGAATAAAATTTAATAAATAAAATATTTGTATGCATATGAAAAGCAAATTTACTGACAATTTGTAAAAAATGATTCTGTATTCACAATACGAGTATAATGATATTACGTAAGATTCTGAAAAAAATACTAAATCCTTTTTCTTTGAGGCGGTTTTCACAGGGATTGCCTGAAACTTCGGCTACCGTCGAGAATTAGTGTAGGCCATCCGGAATCCAAATAATTTCGCCGCATTTCTGTACGAGGTGGAAAAAAGGTTCGTGCCAGTCTCAGTATGTAACGTTTTTCAACAGAAAATTTACTAAGAACTTTTCTTCTTTGGCGGTTGTTACAGGGATATAGGCCATCTGGAATCGAAATAGTGTACCCCAATTTCTGTACGAGGTGGAAAGGAGATTCGTTCCATTTGGATGGCAACTCAATCATCTCTTTTCGTTCGCAAGACGCACTTGAAGATCGGGCAGCTCTCATTTAATGTTTGAGCACTATTATGCATTGTTTCGTCATCGTTTTCAGTGCGTACTCGTTTTTGCATTTTATTGTTTGGAAATGGAAAACCTGGCTGGAAGGCCATTTTATCCCGTCCTGAACTAAATCCATTACTGTACCATGTTTAGCCATGTAGTGGATTTTTATTTCACCTTATTGATGAAACCACTACTTCGTTTCCTCCCCTCAACCTCTTACAGATACACTGTTCAGGATACGGAAACAGTTCCTTTATTGCAGTTGGGCAGTCCTATCATTTTTCTAAAACTGACAATGGCTTCTCGAAATTTTTTAGAATTTTATTTATACTTTTATAATTTAAATAAAAATAAAATGATTCGTTTTATAAGTAGTAGGTGGTTGCACTAATACTTGTCCCTCAAGGGGTGGGCATTTTCGAGTACTATAAACCGATAGCAATGATTCCCGATGTTGGGAAAATTTATTTAGTGGGTGATGTGTTACAAATTAGTGAACGAGGTATTCGCCAGCAAATTTCCGGATCCTAATTTTGGGAAAATACGTTTAGGGTTTTCAGGCTTCCTTAGGGGTTTTAGATTACCGTAGGAATCGATATCGATAGGTCTTTATTCATGGGGATTTTTGAGAATGAGGTTTAGATTGTATGGAAGTACTGTTTTAAGGAACATTAATTAAGGAGTTCTCTGAAGAGGCTGCCATGTGGAATGACAAGAATTAATTGCGAATTGTCCTAATTTCGGATCTCACGATTTTGATAAAAGTTGGTGAGAGTGTGTTTTCGACTAGCAGGAACGAAGAAAGTTCACTCAGGTCATTGAATTCCTGGAATCAATTTCTATAGATGTTAACTTCAGCAAAGTTCATTTAGTAGTTCATTCGGTTTCGTTTATTAATTTTTTTTCGGCTCAAACGATTTTGGCAAAATTTGCAGTGATGACGGTTTTCCAACCGTCGTTTCCGGTTTTTGTTTGCCATTAGTTTCTATTTTGGAGAAATCCGTTCGGTAGGCCGCCTCATTTTTGAAAAAAAATGAAAACATTTTGACTCAAACGATTTTCTTAAAAATTGGTGAGGGCTGGATTACGAGTTCGAGAAATGTTAGTTCTTGGTTATGTTAACGAAATTTTTCAAAATTTTACAAAATGAATTTATTGCGCTCAGTAGCTAATTTGTTTTTGACCTTAGCCGATTTTTCACTTTCACTTTTATTTTTGCCCCAACAGGTTTAGTCGTTATCTGGAGGGACATGGGTTCCTTACTTTATTATTTTCATGTCGCGCGATATTTATAAAAATTGCTGAGAGGGCGTTTTCGAGTACCAGAAACCCCGCTTTTAGCATCACATGATTTTCATAAAAATTACTGAAGATGCTGTTTAAAATATCAGAAGACAATTATGATTAGTTCCGATTTGAAGAAAACTTGTTTGGTGAGTTTTCCGTCCGGTTTAATTCCCATTATTTCTTTCTCAGCTCAATAAACTATGATGAAAATTGCTAGAATGGATCTGTCTACCAAAAATCGATTGCGATTTGTAGGTCTCCGGTGTAATCATTGTTCCATTTTTTAAATTTTTCGGATCGAATGATAATGATAAAAATGCATGAGGATAAATAATTTTGATGATAATTCATGAAGGCGCAAATGATTTTGATGAAAACAATAATGGTTTTCCTCCGTAGTTTGATGATCTACCATATTTAAACGCCATACCATTTATGTGAGTGTCAAAGATTTTGGAAAATGATTTTTTCTTCGAGTGCCAATCAATTGCGATGAGTTCTAATCTTATGAAAATGTATGTAAAATTTTTTGGGTCGTTCTATTTTTATAAACATGGGTGCGAGAGGGTTTCGAGTGCTAAGAATCGATTGTGATGAGTTCTGAATACGGGAAAATTTGGTTAGAGAGTTCAAAGACGAAGTGTGAATCCCTATTTAAAAAAAATGTCTCGATGGTTTTGAACGAAAATTTGAGGGAGGAGATTTTCAGATGTGATGAATGAATTTTGGAAGTTGGTTTCGGCACTCCTCCGGTTTAGCCGTGAAATCGTGTCTTGTTCCACACTAGTACTAAGTCATTCCTCAATCAAAAAGGGGAAAACCCAGATTACATGATGAAAATGGTAATCTAATATAAATTTTGGGCATGCCTGTGGATTCGTATAGAACTCGTACCAGTTTCGAAATGTTTTATTAAAAGGCACAGAAAACTCCAATTCAACAAAATTTAGCCGAGTGACACTCGATGCTCCAGGGACTATTTTATTATGATCGGAAAACGAAAAATTTTATGCTAAATAGTATTACACATACGCAGTAAATTTTTAAACAAAACGAGGTAAAATCACAGATATGTTTTCCAGACAAAGAACATTAGATGACGAGTTCATCCGCTCACAATCCTAGATATAACGCGAAAGTTTGATCGCACAAACTTTCTTGCTGGTTTTTTCAGGCAATATAACTCCATCAGAACAAATGGGGGGTGTAAAAGATGTCACAATCTCCCGACTTTCTAATACCAACAACTTTATTTCTTAGGTTCAAAATACAATTTAACAGAACTTTGGTAAAATCGGTCCTGTTTAACCAAAAATATTTGTTCCTGCTTAAATTTCAGAAAACCTATAATGATAAGAATGCTGGTAAAATAAATTACAATAACTTTGTAAATTCTAAAAACCTACAAAAGCTTCCACTTCCGGTACACTGATTCTTCCCGAATTTTACTAGAACCTTCTAAAATTTTCAAATAATAACGATCAGTCAAATCGTCTACAAATTATATCCCGTCTTAAATTCTGGACAAATTTCATAAAATATTTTATTTAGCAACTTTTTTGGAAAAATCTATAAAAAAAACGAGAAACCTTTCCTTAAGAGCTGCCACTTCCAGTACACAGATTTCCTCTAAATATCACTTGGATAAATGGATTTGTGGAAAATCTTAAGTTAGGACTTTGATACCGATCAGCCAAGGCGTGTGGGCTGAATTCTTGTGTAAAACTGTTTTTTGGCTTTTTCGCTTAAATTTTTGGAAAACTAATTTGAACCAGTATGTTGTAAATTTAATTTAGAATAATTTTGAGTTGATCTTGTTTTCTCGAAAGAAACCCCTATGGAAGTTGCCACTTCCGGTGAACTGATTTAGACCGAACATTACTGGGACCTCCTAATTTATTAAATGCTTATGTATGAAGTTTCATTCCGACCAATCAATCCACCTGGGCTATGCAGTGACATAAATCCAGTTATATGTCAAAAATTTTCTTTTCCATCCCATTTTGTAAAACTGTTGCAAATTTAATTTAGAATAGTTCTCATCAATGATAAAATTTTCAACAATATGCAAAAAATGGAAAAGCTACTCTGGATGCTGCTACCTCAGGTGGATCGATTTCGGCCACAAATCACCAAGATCTCCCAATTTAAGAAATCATTTAAGTACAAAGATTCACTCCGAACAGTAGGTCCATTTGGGTTAGAGAAGCCTCTTAGTCTGTATTTTGTTCTGCAGAGATCAGAAACAAATATTATTTTTAAAAAATGACTTTTTTGAATTCATTGACATAACGAATGTTAAATCTGCAAAAATATCGAGGTCAGAAATTTTTAAGTTACTCTTCTTTCGTCTTCTCTTAGTTAAATGTTAATTTCAGTTTTCAGAAATTAATATCGCCGACATTAAAAACCCCATCCTTGTAAATTCGCTCAAGTAAATATTGGGTACTTGTATGGTTAAAGCGTGAAGCTGAATCAACATGGGACAAACTAAAATCGGTTGTTACAACCTCGACGTGTTTCCGCTATATCGGCCTGTCGCCCGTGTTTGATGGATACGGTATTCGTTTCGAACGTTATATACCAACATTTTATTTGATTTTGTTGTAGAAAAATTGGTTAAGTTCCCCCTATTTTCCGGATTCCTTGACGAAGGACTGCACGAGGTATGAAACCCTTGGGATCAAAGCAGTGAGAGTTAGTAATGCACGCTAATTTACCGATTGATAAGCAAATTGTGCGAGATGCAGATCTAAGAACTGTTAGTTTACCAAAAAATATGCGAGTCATAAATTTTGAATTCACCCCACCAAGTGCACGGAAAATTAAGTTAATCCAAATATTGCTCGAACAATACTTACTAATGATAATATGATTTAAGTTATTGATCCATCCCTAAAATCCTTTAGGCTGTATACTGCTGTGTTCTTTCTTTTAAGAACTAACCTCATTATTAGTAATATAGGTCGGTAACCCACCTTTATCATTAGCAATAGACAGGAGGTTCTGGATGTTACTCAGCGGTCTCCGATTTCATTTCACCTATGGTCAGGGAAAGGAGGGTGGCGAAGGCGCATTATTTCTCTGACCATCTGTACCTAACGTTTAAGCTCAATCAAAGAAAGCTTGCCCATTAACAAAGCTGAGTGAAAAGCATAAACCTGTTTGGTGGACCTCGGCACTTGCGGAATGCCGAAAAGTCTGTGGAAAGCGCTAAAGAATTCGTGGAGGTTCTTCTGTGATATAATGGTGGAGGTTTTGGATACCTCTAGCTTAAGAAAAATTCTCTCTACCAGTCCAGCTGTTCCAGGCTATCTGATGAAACCGTATGGCGAATGGACGGTTTCTATTGAAGAAACTCTTGATCTTTTAATTAAAACTCACTTCCCGGGGTGTCAGGATGCATCGATTTCAGGGCCTTTGGAAGACTGCGGGTCTAGGGAAGACTGCGGTATCCAACTGTTGTGTACAGAGGATATTCCAAACACACGGAAGATAAAATAGGCTATTAAAAGTTGTAAGCCCTTTAAATCAGCTGATCCGAATGGGATTGTACCAGCAGAAATTCAAAAGAACTCGGAGGTTTTACTTCCCTGGCTGGAGGTGACCTTCAAAGGGTGTCTGAAGCTGGGGTATTTCTCGAAGAAACAGAGGGAGACTAGGATGATCTTCATCTCGAAAGCGGGTAGAAGCGCGCACAGAAACCCAGAGGACTTAAGACCAATATCTCTGTCATCTTTTCTGCTGAAAATCATGGAAAAGTTGCTAGATGTCCATATTCGTTCAAAAATTGTAATCTCAACATGAACACGGCATTATATACCTTAGTTCGCTAAATTGAGAAGTCACTGGATTTTCAAGAATTCTCGTTGATGGTGTTCTTTGATCACGAGGGTGCTTACAACAACATGAAGGCAATTAGGCGAGGATTGTTGCTACTTAGCTACTACCCTTGCTTGCTAGGTAGCAAAAGGGTTATTGTGGAGATGGGAAAAGCCTCTGTGAGGAAACGGGTTGTTCGGGGAACACTCCAGGAGGTGTCCTCTGTCTCCTTACTTGGAATGTAGTAATCAATAGACTACTATTGAAACTGGATAGGGAAGGAATAGGTGTGATTGCTTATACCGATGACGTAGCGAGAGCTGTCTCGGGGAAGCATTTATGTACAATAAGAGATATGATGTGAATGCGATATCAATCACTGCGGGTTGGGCCAGCAGATGTGAATTGGGGATTAACCCATCTAAAATAGAGCTGGCCTTGTTCACTAGTAGACACCATATTCCGGTAATGGTTCCAACAACTTTAAATGGTACTATGCTGGCTCTTTACTGTTTAGGCAAGATTCCTAGGGATTCTTCTCGACAGTAAGCTCAGTTGGAAACCATTGTGGCACTCTACTCTTTGAAAAATGCCATCGGAAGGAAACGGGGCTAGTAACAGAAGCTGGTGCATTGGCTTTACACAGCAATTGTAAGGCCCTACTACTAAGGCCCTTACGGCCCTCATTACTGGGGTGTGGTCGTTGAAATCGACCCCTACTACTGCCTAGTGATTTCGGGGTGGAAGTGCCTGCAAAAAGGGCACTCAACTATAGCCAATTCTGTGAGGGATGGTCTGGTGAATTTTGATTATATAATACCACTTTTGTGCTTCTGCAAGCTTTTTAAGTTGATTCTTCCCTCTAGGGAGGATTGGAAGAATGGTCTCATTATGGAAACCGGGGTAGTTAAATTCCTCACCGACGGCTCCAAGCTCGATAGCTCGGTAGAGTGGGAGCTGGTATGTTCCTTGAGAAATTAAATGTAAGTCTATCTTTTCGTCCACCTGTTTGCTTGAACGAGTACCAGTCTGAAGTTATAGCGATTGAAGAAGTCATGAACTGGTTGAAGCACAGTGTAACATCGTTGACTAATATATCGCTATCTGTGTGGACAGTCGGGAGGCCATTCTTTCACTGGATTCACTTTCCCTGGCGTCAAGATTGGCGTTTGATTTTGTCACACATTTCTTAACGAGATGAATGATCACTTCAATATCCAGTTGGTCTGGGTTCCGGGCCACTCTGACGTTGAGGGAAATTGCCTGGCAGACGAATTAGTAAGGTACGGTACGACTCTCCAACTGGAACCAGGATGAGAATGTGTAGGAAGGCCTATGCCTGTGCTTCGAGCAGTGAGTCATATGAAAGCAGTTGCCTTTGCAAATGCTAGGTGGCTCGACAGTCCGACTGGCAGGGTAACGAAGCAAGTATGGCCTGAGCTGATCTTGAAGCGATGAAATATCTTCATCACTATAAGGAAGCGTGACTTATGTAGAATTGTAAAGATACTTGTTCACTTTCTATGCTCATGTCCTGCATTAGCTGGCAGAAGACATGATCATTTGGCCAAATACACTAAGGTTAGCCTCTCTGATCTCGGAAGCTATAATGTGTGAGATATTTTACGCTATGTGAATAGAACTAGATGAGTTTAAAGGGAGTTTAATGATGTCGGATCCTGTGGTATCACAATGAGCGAAAATTGTCCTAAATGTGCGATATCAACCACCGAAACCTAACCTAACCTAACTTATACTGCTGTATTATGGGTTCACAAACATGAATTTTAATAGTCAAGATAGTCGCAAATTAATATCGCACGATAATTTTAAACACCAAGGCATATTGCATTTTTGTCAAGGATGGGCAAAACTAATTATTTGGTGGACAAACTTTGTGCTCCGGAAAATTGACATTCTTTGATTGAGACTAGTGGCCATTCAATATAGGCGATTGCATGTAGTACCCATATGATCGACACTGTTTTACGATAACACTTATATCGCATTACCAAATTAAATCAAGTTACGATAATCCAATTTAATTTGTTTAAATTATTGTTAAACTCATCCCAGCGTAGATTAAATCGATTAATTCACTTAAGGTGTAATCTTTTGTATTTATATCTCAGGCACCAAATTTTTACAAAAACTTGATCAGATAACAGGCCTTCAAAATATTATAAACATTTTGGCTTTTATGTTATATGCTTAAATTATTGATCTTAAATTATGATTACAACATTGGAGCAAAATATTTTTTGTAAAGTCATTCTGTTATAATTTATAACAAAGTATTTTTTTTTTGTTATTTCGTGTATTTTGATCAATGATTTCAGGTGCGATCGTATACCATTATGAATGATTGATTGATTAGTATTTCGTGTGTTGTTTATTACTTTGTATATACACATTTCTAGGACAGGTCATTAGAGATTACCTTATTTCAATTAGTTGTGTAACACCTACGGTTATTAGATACTCCTGAACAGATACGTTGGTATAGAGAGAGAGACATACCGTGCATCATATTATACATCATCTAATGACTTGCAGCTATTTAATAAGTGTCAAAGTACAACAATTATATGCTGTTGATATAAATATTGGGATTGCAATATTTCAGAATTTATTTTAAGCTAAAACCATGGAAATTAATTACCACATTTTAATTTTTCTAAACAAGATATACGTAAAATATGTTTCATGTAAATCCTATCTGTATCACCATAACAAATAATCACGACGATACCAAATTTATCAAAAAAAAAATGTAATTTAATTTAATTTAATTTAATCAATTCGAAATACAAAATATATTCAAATGATTTTTTGTGAACCGTTTTTCATCTCACAATTGTAAATAAGACACATCAATGTCTCGAGGGAAATTTTTCAATTTTGAATTCAATGTTTTTTGTATACCCTTATATCTCTGCTTGTGTGTGTCTTCCGATCCCACTTATACGAGAACATAAAATATGCTAAAGGTTGGAGAAATATTTTAGATCAAATCATTTGAAGATGGATATATGACAATGAGTAATATTTTTTGTAATGTTAACATATAGTTATAGATACCAACATATTTATCTCTAAGTTCGACCCCAACATAAACTTTTTCTAATTCAAATTATTCGCCTTAAAGTATAAATTTTATATAACGTAAATGATATGTTAGCCAAGTTAACATTAAAAATATTTCTGCAACTATATTAAACTATCACGAGTGGTGAATATATTTCGGCCCCGCCTTTCTTTTACCACAAATATACTAGATCTCGTGTGGGTAACTGCAGCAGGAAAATTTTCGAATTTCATAATGTAACTTTCGGTAGGATTAAACCCAACTAGTGCTCACGGGAAAAAGTTAGTTTTAGTCGAAAAAAGAAAATTTTAAATTTCGCCTGAAAGACGAAACAAATAAAACCCGATTTAACACTATAACCCCCCTAGAAACAACCAAAAAGAATTTAAGCCTAATTTTAAAACTTTCTAAAGACGCCAAATTCAGCCATCTAAATTTTTCAATTGATGGCAATGAACATACCTGATAGGAATATACAATTAGAAGTGCCAACTTCATTGGTTTCTAGAATAATTTTTGTCAGAAAATTTTTCATTCAATAGTTTTTGTTGATCATTGGAATTGGGCCAATTCTGGACTAGCAAAAATTCAGCCACTACGTTTCTCGGATGGCAATGAATATACCTGATAGGAATATCCAATCAGAAGTGCCAACTTCATTGGTTTCTAGAACACTTTGTGTCAGAAAATTTTTCTTTCAATGGTTTTTGTTGTTCAACAGAATAGGGCCAATTCTGGGTTAGCACAAATTCAGTCTCTATACTTTTCGGATGGCAATGAACATACCTGATAGGAATTTGCAAACAGAAATGCCAACTTCGTTGGTTTCTAGAACACTTTTTGTCAGAAAATTTTTCATTCAATGGTTTTTGTTGAGCAATGGAATTGGGCCAATTCTGGTTAGCACAAATTCAGCCACTATACTTTTCAGATGGCACTGAACGTACCTGATAGGGATATGCAATCAGAAGTGCCAACTCCATTGGTTTTTAGAACAATTTGCGTCAGAAAATTTCTGGTTTTTTCTAAAAATCGGGTTTCATTTGTTTCGTCTTTCAGGCGAAATTTTCATTTCCCGTTTCTTTGGCTCCTGGACTAGCGGGGGTATGCAAAGTTTAATTTTGAAGTTCGGAAGTTTCTCTGCTGCAGTTACCCACACATAGATCTCGAATACACCATACTTGATTTCTAAAGCGAGAAATTTACCTTAAAAATCAACTCAAAAATTATTATTCATGATTAAATTTCGGAAAACAAACAAGTGACCTAACTACCGCCTGACTGTCCACATAAATTGCGATATTTCTCAAGGATACCCCGTTATGCTTCAACCATGTCACGACTTCCCGATCGCCACCACTGCAGCCTGGTACACGCTGCAGTAGTCAGGGGGACGAACAGATATATTAACATTAAGCTTCTCGAAGACTACGGTTCCTACTTGCCGTCTAGCTTAGAGGCGTTCGAGCATAATTACACTGCTTCGTTTTCCAGTATTGGTCTGTTCCTCCAGAATTCCCTCGAGGGCAGATGGTCCGGAACCTTTATCGAAGCACAACGTTGGTTTAATATAATCTAGATTCGCCAATTATTCCCTTAGCAATCTAACTGTCGTCAAATGTCCCGCCTGAAGACACTTTCTCTGAGAGACAGCCGAGATTCTCGTAGCCCCATTAGCTGCCATCTGCTTACCAAAAAATTCAAATGGAATACGATGGAGCATAACCTCTAAAGCGCGTATAGGAGAGCTGGCCACCACACGCCCAGCCAGTGTACCAACCCGTTCAGGGCTAACTACCGGAATTTTATATTTCTTAGTAAATAGAACCATCTCCGTCTTGGAAGGGTTGAGTCCGAATTCACATTTGCTGGTCCATTTCGTAACGATCAGGAGTGCATTCTGCATAACATCCCTAATCGTATCCTGATATTTGTCTGAGACAAGTATCGCTAGATCATATGCATATGCTATCACCCCTGACCCCTCTCTCTCCAGTTCCAACAGCAATCCTTTCATCACTACACTCCAAAGAATGGGGTCATTACACCTCCCTGTGGGGTTCCTCTAACCACCCGTCTTCTAATGGTGGACTCCCCCAGTTCTGAGGTAATAATCCTGCTTATCAGCATCTCGTTTATCAACCTAATTATCGGATACTCCACCTTCAAAAATAAGAATCCTTTCATGATCGCCTCCGTTTTTACATGTTAAAGGCACCCTCACTGTCCAGAAATGCTATCATACAAATTTCTTGCGAGTAAATTGACTTCTCAATCGTACGTACTAGATCGTGCAAAGCTGTGTCCAGCGACTTTCCCTTACAGTACGCATCTGGGACATTGCCCAATTTCTTGGCTCAATTTTTGTACTATATCTACCTTGTGACTGCAGTCTGTTCAAGGTTTTCAACAGAAAGGATGATAAATGTTAAAGGCCTCAGGTCCTTTGGGCGGAGTGAGCTTTTTCCCGATTTCGGGATAATGACTACTTTGACCTTCTTCCATTTCTTAGGAATACAGACCAGTTTCAGACATCTCCCGAAGAATCCTCCAAACAGGGGAGGATGACTGCCGAGTTCCTTTGGACCTCTGCTTGTATAATCCAATCCGGGCCCACCGATTTATAAGGCTTAAAACCTTTCAGCACCCACAGAATTCATTCCCTGTCCACGATACCCTCAATATATATCTATTGAAGGTGTTCCTCGATGAACTCTAGGATCCATAGGGTTATCAATGCTTCCCGGAAAATGGGTTTCCATGAGAAGCTCCAATGATTCCGCACTTGAAGCTGTCCATGACCCGTCCGGTCCAATTAAATAACTAGGACCGGCTGGGTTAGTAGATAGAATTTTCCTAAGGCGAGAAGTCTCAGAGACCTCCTCCACTCTACAACAGAAGAGTCTCCAAGACCCCCTTTGTGCCTTCCTCAACTCTTTTTTGTATTTTCTTAGGTTCTCCTTATAGGAGTCCGATCATCGAACATCAGTTGTGTTCTTGGCTTTATTAAAGGCTGTCCTACACGCATTCCGATATGTTGCCAACGCCGTGGTTCACCATGTCAGTTTCTGCCTACCCCTAGGCTTTATAAAAAGGCACGCAGCATTAAATGAAAGATTGCATGCCATTGTGACAATATCAACCATGCAATCTAATTATTCTACTGTCGCCGGAAGTTCAGCGACCTCCAAAGGCAATAATTTCTCCAACACCTCCGCATATTTGTTCTAGTTTGTCCTTCTGGGATTACTGAAGGCTTTCCGAATAACAGGTTTAACGTTGAGGTTTTATGTTATATATCGGTGATCAGAGAATGAGTGTTCGCTCGTCACTCTCTACCCCTTGATCATATAAAAAATTGTTTCTGACGCAAAGGCCACATCTAAAACCTCCTGTCAATTTTTAACAACAAATGTTGGTTCTCGCCCAATATTGCAAACTAAAAGGTTGGTACTTAAAAAGTAATCAAAAATAACTCACCTCTCTCGTTAATGTCTGTGCTTCCCCAGATTTTGTGATGCGCGTTTGCATCACATCCAAGTACAACACCTACCCTTCTTTTACCTGCTTCCCGGATCAGTTCTCCCAGGTGATCCGGCGGAACCTCCTTTCTGCTATCCATATCGGCTAAGGCTACCCATGATTGCTCACAGCCAGCTTTAACGCTTACCGCTGTAACATCCCCGCTACTAAATTGAGGTAGAAGATAACCTCCGCTGGTTCTGTTCGCCGTCGCCTCCAGGCTGGTCTTCCGCGCCCGTATCGACCTCATATTGTTTATATATTTTAAGAGTGATCAATCCGAACCCGAAGCTGATCACGCCCTTTAATTTTGCAAGGGAAGCCCGGGATTCTTTATTGATTAGCATAATTGCCAACCTAAATTCCTCTTTAGCTTCGTCCTGCTTTATAATCCTCCTACCTTCCGTTGGAAGATCGGGATTATTGGCCCGAATGATCTCAAGGATCTCCTCTGACTTGTCCGGCTCAATCGATAACCAGACACGTGCCCTCGGCCTGCTTGCGATTTTCCCTTTGCAGACTGGCTAAAGACTCGCGCCCTGCCATACCTCGCCTACTTCGGTCACTGCTCTTTTACAGAAGTCGACCGATCTCTGGTCTGAGCACGCAGTTAACTTCACGCGTCCCTGGTACCATCTCGCATCTCTACAGGACGAGGGGGCACCCGGACTTTATATACGACTTTCAAATTCTCCGACGTGACGTTCTCATCTTCCTGACTTCTGTCAATGACGGCTAGCACCAGCACCTGCTCCTTTATGGTCCCACTGAATTTCGGGTTTTGATCGCTTGCTGTCGCTCGCTTAATGCTCATCCTGGGACCTCTTTTTTGTAGACCCAATGACCCTTTCCGAGCTATCGCAGCCGACAGTTTTCTTAGACCATGCCACAGATTCTTTCTGTTCTACTGTAAGCTTCCCCTCAGAAGCCGCAGCCAGTTTCTCTAAAATTCTATACGCCGACCGTGTCTCCCTGTACCATCGCTTCGCCGGAAGGATCTTTCTTAATCCTCCACTATTTTGTTTGGTAGTCCCGCTTCATCCTGGCTTCGATGCCATGGTATCGCTTTCCCTTGCCACTGATTAGGGAGTCCCATCTTTATGGTTAGAATTACTCTCCTTCCTTGTACTTTCCGGTTTTTGAAGGGTCTCGGCCTTTTTATTTTTATTTTTATTTTTTTCTTGATCGTTCTCGATTGATCTCAGTGTCGGAGAAGTACAAATCCACCGCCCCATTGGCTCACCGAGCACCGCGGTTATTCGGCGCCCCCTCCTTTCTCCAACATTTACCAGCCCATTCAGCCATTCGTATAGATATCCCAAACAAGTGGTTCTCCAACATATCTCAACCCATTCCATTCAAGGGATGACCCGTCTATAGGGTTCCCCACTCGCTACTTGAGGGACTCGAGAGCACAGAGAGACGCGACGCTGAGTTTGCTTTGATTATTAGTCGATGGTTTTATGACGCCATCAGTTCGCCCTTCCAATTGGAAGCCTAGGTTTTTGTGCGATTATATTAACAACATGTAATCAATCAAATTCTAATCCAAAGAATTAGAAATCAATATCGATGACGAAATTTTCAGGAAAGCGCTGAATTGCTGACAAAGCCCTTTCATTGCACTTATTTTCAGAAAATTTTCTTTAAGTAGTAAGACGCCATCTATCGGACAATAATAACAACAGTATAACCGATAGAGCAGCAATCTTAAACTATAAAGATAGTTCAATTGCTGCAGTAGCACTCAAATGTGTTTCTTTTCATCTAACCCAGTCCACGTTTCGTTAACAACGAGATGAAGTCTTAACATCAATTTTGATTGACGTAATTTGTTCAAGGTGAGTAAACTTCTTCCATTAAGGGATCCCATTATTAAAAAATCGATTACAAAAATTCCCTAGCAACTGAATCAATAAAATGTCCTAAGACACAAAAATTTCTTTGGAAAGCGAAACAAAAATCCTTGTTCTTTAATACCATAAGACAAATAATAATAAATCAACAATGGAGATTAATAAGACATCCTAGAACATACAACAACAACAAAGTACGAGGAAAGCACAAACAAATTTCAATCCGTTCAGTACAGTTTGAATATTTATACAGAAATGAAAATTTATTATCGATTTGATTGAATGGAAATTTAAACGGAACAAAAAAAATATTTAGTGAGGGATGAATGATTTAATCTTCAGTTTATATAAATATTTGTGTATGTCTGCATCTCTATTAATAAATGAATATAATATCTTGGATAACAATCCGAGTTGAATCAAATCTGTATCTCTATTCCTATAGAATATCCTTTGTATCATCATCACGATAGAATCAACATTTCTAGGTGTATTGTAGTCAAGCGTAGGTTTCATAATTTCCGCTCAAGATGGTTATATTGAATATGTTTAGAAGAACAAAGTAATGAGGAAGTCATGTGCTGTCTTAAATATGAGATTGTTTTATTTTGTTTATCGGACTGAATTTTTTATATTAAGGAAATGTAAGGATTGCTTTTTTACATAATGGATCCTAATCGGAGTACATCATTTCTCGTATTCAACATTTGGTCCTTTGCGTTAAAAATAAGAACTAGCAGATATTATTTGTATGGATAAGACAGAAGCAATTCAATAAGTCCACGATTTCCATCCAAGTACAACATAAACCTCGAAATACTAGTTTTTAAAAACTTTGACCCGGGACATGTAAGAGCAGTCTCTAGATCCACGGAAATCTACGCATTCCAAATTTGTGACCCAACAGACGTTTTACTTTGTTCCGATTATTATGAAGACATTTCTTTCAATAATATTTTAGCAACCAAAATTGGGCCGATATTAATGGTTACGTACTACAGTTGACGGTAGCAACATTTCGGTAATAGACACAACGAGAGCGGTAATCAAACCATTTTAGGAAATATAGGAAATTCTATGTTAGCGAACATTCACTAAAAAAGAATTTGAATCTGGATATTCCCTTCAATTCTAAGGTTTTCGTCTACTCGCGGAAACCAGAAATTGCACGCTTACTACAGGTAGCAAAACGTCTTGCTATAAAACCACATCTAGCAACTCAGTGCAGAGATTTAATGGATAAATGCTTAGAGTTAGGCCACATAGACATTGTGGACCCAACAGATATAAATCTGGATAAATACTATTTGCCAAGTTATGCAGAGTTGACGAAACCTGGCACAAGCGCAAATTTACGAGTAGTATCCGATGCTTTTGCGCAAACCCGAGGAGGACCAAATTTCCTTAAATAATGTCTTGTTTACTGGGCCGACTCGTCAACAGAACCCTGCCTCATATATGGCTCAAGCAAAAAATAGGTGCCCACCGTATCGAAAATTGTACTAAGCAACTTTTACGTGGTAGAATTTAGGAAGAAGCCGTAACACTTCAAGGCCAAATCCTTAGATCTCGGACTTTGGACAATTTTTAATTTTCGTTAAGAAAATGGGTAACAAACAGTGTAGTTATGTGGGAATCTATACCAATCTATACCGAAATCAAAACCAATCTGGATGTATCAACTCGCCGTCAATCTCAGACAACAACAGCCCAACTAATCGAAAATTCCTTTCGGAAAGTGTCAAATTTTTAACTCAATAGGCTGACTAAATCAATCGTCTTAAAGTTAATAATGTCAGAGATATGACTAGCAGGTCTTTAATAGGATGAAGATCTTCCACCAAATGTGGCATCGAAATGGCCATAATTTGGATGCTCATTGCCTCTATTAGAAAAAATAACTACCCCAAAAAGGATACAGTTCGAAAGCAACAACTGAGCCGAGCTCCATCGGTTCTGCGATGCATCTGAAAAGACACAAACTGCGATCATCTACATAAAAACATCACAAGAAGACGGAAACATAAAATTGATATTTCTCCTTTCAGAAACAAAGGTTGCTTCAATCCAAAATACGCTCTCGCTAAAACGCCGTGAGTTTTGTGGAGCCCTGTTGCTCAGCAAACTACTGATTCAAGTCAATGAATGAATACAGACCACATAATGCTGTAATAAAGGATGACCACATAAAAACAAAAGTTGCGTAGCCAATCGAATAGGGGTCGCCAATTGACTAAGGCGGTGTTTTTGAGTATTAGAAACCAATTTCGATTGGCCCTGATTTCGTTAAAATTCATTTAATGGGCCATCTTGTGGAGGCGAGAGGTGGAGATTTTTTTTAGTTCGCACGATTTTTAAAAAAATAGCTGGAGAAGTATTTTCGGGTACCAGCAACCGATTGTGATTATTTTGTGACAATTGTGACTATTTTCGGGAAGTCTCGTTTTGGGAGTCTTTGGGTGGGGCCCGTAACCTTTTGCAAGAGTGGATTGTGATGAGTGCCATTTATGGAAACATTGGTTTAAGAGTTCCTTTGGTGGGAATCGGGTCCCATTTAAACCACGAAAAATGTTGGCTCGAATGATTTTGAGAAATATTAGCGTGGGGAAATTTTAAGTGTAAGGATTCCATTCCGTTCTTATTCATGAAGCTTTTGGGGCTTGGGGTATTCTTTTTAAATTCTATTTGGCTTAAAAAAATTGGCCAAAATCTGGCTTGACAGGCTATCGAATGCAAGGAAACTCAGTGCACCTTGTTGCATGACGTTGCACCATGTTGCGTGATATTGTACAGTGTTGCGTGATTTAGTTGAGGGGTGTTGTGTGATGTTCCATTGTGCTGCATCATGTTATAGAATGTTGCTTCACCATATTCCGACAAGTCTATCATGTTGAAGCATATGCCTAATGCAGCAACATGTTTCGCGATTTTGTACCAAGTTGTGTCATGTTGATGGCTGTTTAAAATGTTGGTTGTTATATGTTTATAGCGTCGTCTGCTGGGATCCGGGTTTACCTTAACAAATGTTCCTTAGATTCGCACGACATTTATAAAAACTTAAGTGATGGAGGTATTTTCGAGTATCAGAAATCGATTGTGATTGGTTTGGATTTCGGGAAAAGTCATTTAGGGGATAGGGCTGGATTCCGACTATGTAATGTTTTTCGGTTTGCACAATTTTCTCGTTTTTTATTTGTTTCACTCACACGATTTTGATAAAAATTTGTGTTAAGAGGTTTTTAATAGCCATGGATCGATTGCTATAAGTCCTGGTTTAAAAAAAATCGTTTAGAGGATCCTAGGGTAGGACTCGTTCCCTTTCTTTAATTTTTCCCTATCAGAAGCCGACAGTGGCGGTTCATTATTTGTGGAAAAGGTATTTAGGGGGTCATCCGGTGGGGCCGGGATCCATTATTTATTTTTTGATAAGCAACATTTTGATAAAAATTGGTAAAGACGAGATTTCAAACGATAGAAATTGATTTGATGTCTTCTAACTAATTTCGTGGAAATTCGGCTCCAAAGATTTTAATAAAAATTGCGATGAAAATGGTTTTCTAATAGGAGAAATAGATTGTGTTGAGTCACAGTTTTTTGGTAGTCCGGTATGGGTCCCATTTTTTTAAAAACAATTTTCATATAAATATATTTGTCAGGTTGGTTTTCGAGTGCGAGAAAATGATTCTGATAAGTCCTTCCACATTGCATCATATTTCACCACGTTGCGCGATGTTTCATAATGTTACATCTTGTTGAGGGATATTGTGTTAAGTTTCACTATGTTGCGTCATATAGCAAAACGTTGCATCGTATTCTAGGATCTTACTAGATGTTGCGTCATGTGTATTATGTTGCATCATGAAGCTTGATTTTGTACCATGTTGTCTAATGTTGCTTAGTGTTGGGTTTTAGGAGTCGGGTCGAACGATGTTTATAAAAATGTGTGAGAGGGGTTTTCGAGTGATGAGTACCTAATTCGAGAAAAATAATTTAAGAGGCTTTCAAATAGGATTCGGGTCCGTATTTAAAAAACGGGCTCGAACAATTGACGTGCGCCGTTTTGGCAAATATGTTATGTCTTGATCCACAATAAAACTATGTCATTTTTAAATCGAAGGGGATGGAACTCAGATTAATGATGAATAAGGGAACTTAATATAAATGTTGCCCGCCTCTCTGGAAAATTTAAATTCAAATAAATTTTAGCGATTTCTTAATCGATTGGGCTAGAACTCTCTTTGTATGTTAAGCATGCGACAAGATTCCAAAATGACTTCGGATGTAAGTTTCAAAATGAGTAAATTGAATGGATTGAAGACCGTTTCCAAATGAATAGTATCAAATTCTCGTGGTACTATAAAGTATCCAATTTAATTGAATCAAAGCATTGAACTAAAATTTCGCCTTGAAAGTACCACCGATGAGAATGTGGCTACTAATCCTTTTGTGTAAGTCTGTAGTCAAATTGTATAAACATTTTAAAGTGCGACACTGGTTTACTAAATTAAATTATAATTTTAATATTTCGACAGATTATTTAATATATTTTCTTAATCTATGCACATTAAATTAAATTAATGCTAAACATTTCTTATGTACTTGTTATCGGAAATAAATTATATCAATAAAATTATTGATAAAAATTGACTAACATGAAAATCATTAATCTTATAAACATCTGTACGAAGAGCTAACAATAATCTACATAGGCATAACGTATATTAAATTAATTAATTGGGATCTATACAGTATTGAGTAGGTAGGTACATTATTCAAAATTGTCTAACTAATAAATAAAATTTTATAAAATTGAAGTCTTTCAATATCAATTACTGAGGTAAATAATGAAATTTGTATATTTATGGTCAGTTGTTTGAATGTACGTAGGATACGAGTACATATAATAAACTAGTTCTCCATCGCTATGTGAGTGAACATTGCTCTAACTTCAAATCTACTGGCATATTAATACCAATCTCCACCAGAACATTTGAGTCGGAAAATTAAAAAAAAATACTACACCCACCGGAAAACATCAACAAGTGTTTTTTTTAAATTAGGGCGCAGTTCACGCGCGTGCTGGCACTCGATAATCCATTCCATAGGTGATTACCAAAATCGTTTAAACCGCGAAAAATTATAAATAAAATTTCGGGTCTCACTAACTGACCCCTTAAAGTACACATCACTATGGTGTCTTGTTTCGATAAATTTTTTTTATCAAACTCATTCCAGAAACACTGCTACCAAATACTGAGCGCAATTTTGAGTTATTCTCGATCAAAACTAACAGATAAACATCATTCCATTGAAAAATTTAGGGGCTTCGAGTGTTTTAAGAGATCAAATTTGTAAGGAGGTCAACTTGCATGTCGTTTAGTTTTTTTGTTTTAATCCATGGAAAAATGCTCGGAAAAATCATACGATATGCAAATTGACCTCTTTACAAATTTTATTTCCTAAAACATCCGTGTCCCCTAGATTCAATGGAAAGGTGTTTATCTGTTAGTTTTGATCCAGAACAACTCAAAAGTGCACTTAGTACTTGGTGGCGGTGTTTCTGGAATTGGGAGAACAGCTCGGGAAAACCCTACGATATGCAAATTGTGCGCTTTAAAAATTTGATTTCCTAAAACACCCGGGGCCCCTAGTTTTTTCAATGGAATAGTGTTCATCTGTTAGTTTTGATCCAGAACAACTCAAAAGTGCAATTGTATTTGGTAGCGGTGGTTCTGGAATTGAGAAAACTCCTCGGATAAACCATACCATATGCAAATTGACCTCTTTACAAGTACTTCATCACCGTACTTATTTGCATTTTTTTCAAATAATTTGTAATTTACTCGTTTATACGAAGTTGTACGCATACATTGAAACCAAAATGGGTGATTTAAATGTTTATGAAAGTTTAGTAGATATTTCACCATCATCATATTTTTTGTTATTTCACTCAACATGGCCGCTTTTACGCAGTGTATAGTTTGTTATTTTGTCGGCAACTTTACACCAATACCATTTAGACTGTGGTAGCGGAAGCATTATTCAGATTATATTTTGACACTCTAGAAGAAACTCTCTGAAGTTGACTTGCTTATAAATTCTATTGAAAAGATTCGGATGTTAACTCGATGTTCCGCGATCAGACCTTATAACTCTAAAGTAATGGTATGAAAATTTCAGCTATTCCGAGTGGAACTCAGTCGCCGTCTTCTAGGATCGGCTAGATCGTCTAGCTGGTTGACAAAATCAAGGATATCTGGGATGGCTGTCAAATAACAATAGGTGTATCGCTTAGACTAAAGGTGTATCGCTTTTAGCATAAACTGTAAAAGATTACCTCTTAAACCTTACCGTAGTAAGAAACTAACAAACTGAGAAACTTTTTCTTTTGAGCTTCAACCTCTGATAATTTTACTGGGTGAGATACGTTCAGATCCTTGCCTCTTTCATATTCCCATTTTAAGAAACTAAGGAAAACTACCAGGAAACCTAAGAATTAAATCAAAAGATCTAACCTTCAGAATAATTGGGAATTATTCTTAGCAGCACAAAGAGAATATAAAATGAGTTTAAGATCCGCTCAAAGGGATTCTTACTTAATAGTTCCAAGTCTATGATTGATTCTTGCAGATCGAATAAACTAAGACTCCCTGTGCCAGTCGGCCCTCCTCCAATAGGTACATTGCGGAATTACTACTGACTACCCACTTTCCCGCAAGCGACTTTATTTACTCTGAGTTTGTTGATTCCGGAGAACTCAACGCTCTTGGCAACCCACCGGACTAGAACTTAGCCCACAGGCTATTCACTTTCGAAGTCTGGTGCTAGAGTATTTTCTCGTTTGCACCATATTGGGAGTAAGGAAATCGGCCTATACGAATTTTTGTGTTAGTGGTTTGTTTGGTTTAGACATATCTGATCGGAATATGCAATCAAAATTGCCAACTTCATTGGTTTCTAGAACACTTTTTGTTAGAAAATTGTTCATTCAACGTTCGTTGTTGTTCAACGGAATTGGGCCAATTCTGGATTAGCACAAATTCAGCCACTATATTTTTGGGATGGCAATGGACATATTTGATCGGAATATGCAATCAGAAGTGCCAACTTCATTGGTTTCTAGAACACTTTTTGTTAGAAAATTGTTCATGCAACGGTTGATGTTGTTCAATGGGATTGGGCCAATTCTGGATTAGCACAAATTCAGTCACTAGATTCTTGGGATAACAATGGACATATCTGATCGGAATATACTATCTGAATTTCTTATGCGTTAGATTTTAGAACATTTTATTTGTTGTTCAACACAAATATTATTGAACGATATATCTCCGTTTTTCTAAAATATAGTATCTTTCAGGGGCTGGTTTGGATTTCCTCGATTTATGAATGAAAATTTATGAAAATTATATTTCTATGATAAGCAGAAATTTCATCAGTTTAGCGGCCTTTAGAAAGTTCTAAAATTAGGCTTAAATAATTTCTGGTTTTTTCTAGAAATCGGGTTTTATTTATTCCGTCTTTTAGGCGAAATTTGAAATTTTCTTTTCCCGTTTTTTCGGCTCCTGGACTAGCACTAATTTTTTCCCGTGAGCACTAATTAGCACAAATTGGGCTTAATCGGTATGCAAAGTTTCATTTTGAAATTCGAAAGTTTCCCTGCTGCAGTTACCCACGTATTTTTCGTCTATGCCTTTGGTGAAAAAGAAGTTAATGATATCGGGTATTTTGTTTTCATCCGTAGCCCAATAAGTTGGTTGATCTCCAGAATGAAAATCGCAATTGCATAGTCTTCCTACTGTAAACAGCTCTCTTCCTTTTTTAGAGGTTACTCTTGATCCCCAGTAGATGTTTTTTACATTAAAATCACCTCCGATTACGAAGCTTGATCCAAATGATTTAAATAACGTGCGATAGTCTTGTTTAATTAAATTATATCTTGGGGGGCAATCTATTGACGATACACTATATTCTTTGTTGTTATTTATAAATACTTTTGAGGTGACTACTTGCATAAATTCCTCTTCAATTTTAAGATCTATAAAGTGTTTACAACTGTAAACTGGTGGTAACACCAAGAACTGTATCCATATGTTTTAAGATTTGAAGTTGAAGTAAAATGGGTTTCCGATACTAGGCATATACGAGTATCTATTTTTCAGTATTTAGGAAAATTTCTAATTCTGGAATATGTTGCATTAGCCCATTTGCATTCCAGGTTACTATTCTTAATGTTTTATTTGTTGTTGTTTGCATCATTTTAATAGAGCATGGATTTCATTTCATTTAGAGAGTCTTGCTTATCTAACCTGTTGCTTAGAGCTTGAACGCATTTCTCTTGTTTAGCTAGACGAATGTTAAGAGCTTCCATGCTTCTTAGTATTTTTTGGAGCACTGCTGTACCTTCAGTATTTTCAACATGTGATTTCTGGCGTGACTCACACAATTTGGGAGATATGTTTGTGTCGAGAAACACTCAAGCGTTATATCACTCGATCATTCTGTAAATTTGGCTTGTCGAGGGTATAGAACACACCTCCCTTTCAAAAATTAGTTGTAACTTAATTGAGATATCTTTAGTTTGAAAAAACGCAGACACCTCATTCAAATAACAATTAAACCACAAATCAGGAAATCAATGACCGCGAGATTCCGCTCCGAACCCAAATTACTCGTATTTATACGAGTATCATAATTTTGAACAGGTGGCTTTTTTCGTTCTGAATCCAAAATAAATTCATATTACAAATATTATACAATTCTGCATTAAAAAAATGTAAAATAAATTTAAATTTGTAATAAAACGAAAAATGGAATAAATTTTTATTATGTGGATTTTACATAAATAAATTGAATTTATATTTATTGACGAAAAATCATAATTATCATAAAATTATAAAATAATAAAATTTCGGCTGTCTCGCACATGCACGAGTGTATAAAGCATCCTTAATATTTTATTCTGGGTTTTATTATATAAAAAAGAAGACGTCAACTTCTTTCTATTTTTTAATCCGGAAGCAATTGATATAAATTTTATGGTCATCTCCTATTTTATGATAAGTTGATTCTGTTGTACTAATAAAATATGTATAGAATTTATTTTTTTATATATTTTATTTATTTAAGGGATGTAAGGGTGAGAAATGATCGTATCTATCTCGTTCATTTGGAACAGCAGTGGGTCTTTGTTTGGGTGTATTCTAAAATAAATTTATTGAAAGTTTGCGGTTTAGCAGTTGCGTCTATTTCAATTTTGAAATGGCTTAATAAAATTGTGGATAAGGTCAGAATACATCTCTATCTGTGCTATTTGATCTCGGGTTGTAGAAATTATATATGGGAACTAAGCACCAGCCCCTTGGTTGGTTTGCTGACGATTTGTATTCCAATGGTGGCCTTTGTTGTCAAGCATATGGCTTCAATATTTTCTTAAACAAATCGTTTGTTGCAAAACAACTCAAAATTCACTCATTTTTTTAAAAATCACTCAATTTACAAAAGAAATTAACATTTTAAGATATTGCAAACTATTCTAAGAAAATTAGCAAAATATTAAAGAATTATAAAAATTAAGATCCGACTGAAGATGGAGGAATAGAAAAAAATTTATTTTACAAACAATTTTGAGTAATATTTTCAAATCGCTCTACTGAAAAATTAGCAATTTTGGATTGTGTCACTCTTGCAGCAAATGAGCGAAATCATTTGTTGTTTTTCGAAATTAATCAAAATTTTTAAACTGAATACAAATTATCTAGTAACTTGTCTTTCTTAATCTAGTCACTTGTGAATGGGAAGAGGCCCATTGGCCAGCTCCATTTATAGGTTAATTACTGAAGTAGTCTTTGCACCGGTGTCCTTAATCTATTTAATCAATTGGTTTCGTTTTCTGCAATCGCCTTACTGCATGTGAAGTGTCCAACATATCACGAAGCTCTTCATTTGCGTGTTGATAAATACGTTGTCCATGAAGTACTGCCAGTTTTTTTATTGCTTCTTGAACTGTCTGGATATTTAGGTCCCTATGAAGGTTATCATTCTTAATGTACCTCGGAGCGTTAACTACAGGGTGACTGATGACTATTGCTACATTAAGAAACTCAAATAACTTTTTGATTAATTCACGTTGTTCGTGTCGTTGTAGTATTTAATATTTGTGGCTTACCACTGATGAGGGTTCACAAATATAAAATTGCCAATACAATAATTTTGCTTATCAATCAATATAGTACACGTGAGGTGACAAGTGTATTATGTGCATACATAATACTTAGAAAAGCCAAATTACTAATTAATAAAGTTAAAAATATTATGTTGTTTACGTTGTTGAGTATCAACATTCTCCCGGGCCGTGCTTTCTTATAAACTATAGAAGTTATAAACTTATCGGTGTCGAGCGGTAGGACACTTACTTTGGTAATAGGTCTTTTGAATATGAAACCATTCCCTCCTTTTACTATGACTATCCTAGTCAAACCATCGCTACCGGGATGTAGGTTTGTTGGCGGTAAGTTGTTGTCTTTTATTAAGACAATGTCGTCTACTTTAACCATTGGTTGTTTGCTGGTCCATATAGTTCTTTGTTGTAGTTCGGTAAGGTAGTCATTTGACCAGCGTTTCCAAAAATCTTGAACCATTTTTTGTAGTAATCTCCACCGTTGATTGACATGAATGTTTTCATTCTGCATGTTCGATTCTGAACTTTTCAACTAAAAAATGTGCCGGTGTTAATATCAACGCATTTGGATTAGATGAAACTGGTGTAAGTGGCCTTGAATTGGGGAATGCTTCTATCTGTGATGCAACCGTTGCTAACTCTTCATCTGTGAGGGTTGTGTCTCCAATTACCCGTTTAAGATGAAATTTTAGAGATTTCACTGCTGCTTCCCAAAGTCCCTCAAAGTGTGGCGCAGACGGTGGTATGAGTGCCACTGAATCCGTTTTGTGTTTTGGTTCATTGCATTGTGTTGGATTGACTATTCGCTATATTGATCCACTAATACGATGGGATTGGTTACCACAACCGTCCGTGTTACAATACATTGCCCAGGGTGCGCCCGTATCCGAGAATACTTCGTGGAGGCTGTCAATTATTTGCACCCCTGAATAGTTTATGCACGTCAAATTTACCCGAAAATCATTAAGTTGCCTTGACGATTCCGACCTTGACTCTTTCTGACCTTCTGCAACGATTAATTGTCCAGCATCTTAGATAATATTTGTTGGAGTTACTGTACGTCACAATGCGTCAAAAATCACGTTTAATATGTCTTTTATGCACAGAGTTTCGACCAACCTACAGCCAAACCCGATATAAAGCCTTAATTGGTCGATGTCAAATATCGCTGCAAAACATTGACACTCTGGGGCAGGATAATATTTACATTATATTCTCGCTCAAATTATTACCAGGGTTCAACTTTATCAGTTGAGACGGCTTCCTGTCCCCAAGTATCAAGCCATGCATTAGATTGTTAAATTTCGTTTTCTCTGATTTGCCGAGGAACCGGATCACGTCAGCTTTGTACGTAAAATACGGTGTATCACTACTTGGGCTCACCGCATGAGCATCACCGTAATATCTGCAGCCACGAACTGCATGAATGGAGGTGAGTTCATTCTTCGTAAATTGAAATGCAACTCACCGAAATTTTGATCGGTCCTTCTTAATGAGCTTAAGAAACCTACTATGGTAAGTGTTGATGGTGATACCGCTATCGTACCAACTCTCGGCATTCAGTAGAATCCTGTGTGAGAGGTTTTTTTTATTTGTGATCAATATATCAACAAACTTAGCAGGATCTAGACGAATTGTACTCTCTGAGATTTCCAAAATGTTTGACCCTTTGGATTTTTGTGGCACACGCCGTCCCTTATCCCTCCCCTCAATCCATTAAGTACCTCTTGAATCGAGTCACAAGCAATACAACTATGGCGTTTGAGGAAATGAGAACTTTATAGTTCGTTTAGTCGTACTCAAATCGTTGCTAAAGTAGTTAGTTGCGTGATAGCAGCGTATATTTCAAACTGCTGTGTGATGGCCATAAATCTAATTTCCAGAGTCTTCATCAAAAGTCAAGGGATTTAGATTTAAACAATTTAGTCGCGTTAAACTCAATACAGTTCTGCGCAAAATTAATTTTAAACAGACGAACAGACCTTTTCAAACTTTTCTCAATTGAACAAAATATTTATAATGGCATTATTAAATATCAACAATAGGAAGCCACTAAATTGTAACATTTTTTGTAACCGTACACAATAAATTATGAAGTCGAGTCATGTTTCACAAATGACATTTTCACAAAAGATTTATACCGAAATAAAAACAAAACCGGCAACAAAATCTACGTATACCCAAAAAAACCCAACTAAATTAAATGCGGAAAATACTGTACCTTGTTATACTGCGGAGGCAAATAAATAAAATAAAAAGTCGCCACGTGCCTGATTTTTCATCATCTTCGGTTTTTGTTCAATTTTCCCATTTTTCCTAATAAATATTTTATTTGTATGTACGTAGGTACATACAAAATGTGGAAAAAGGAAAAAGGGTTTTTAACTAGAAATAAGATCAGTGACGCGTGTTTTATCAAAAGAATTTATAAAAACAAACTTCAAGTTTTGACGAAAGTAAAATGAAAAAACAAAAAAATTATTAGCACGCAAAGATAAAAATGATAAAAGGTTTGGGTTCATCATAATTTTTCCTTGTTTGATTTTCCAAAAATTAAATTAGAATATAATTCTAATCGAGAAAGTACGGCATGCGATATGCAGACATAAATGAAGGTGGATTTTCATGGGAAAATTATTATGTTTACTGTTCAAAGTGAATTTTAATAACATAAATTAAGTGATCACTTTGTGTGCGTACGAGTATACAGTGCGGGTATGTAGTTATGTACATAAAAAAAATTAATGAAAAGGACATGTAGCCGGTAATCGTGTGTATCATTTATGACACACGTTTAAGTATGTTTGAAGTGCTTAACGTGCAAAATTCCATTATCATAATTAAGTTATTAACAATTTGATTAGGTTAGCTAGGAATATTCTGGTGAAAGTTTTGAAAAGGATTAATCACATAAAAAAAATTATGGAATCACATTAATGTTGTGGTAAGAAAATTTGCTTTGTATAAACCTATTGTGACCAACTGAGGGGGAAAACTTTGTGTATTTGCTTAATTACATTATTTTCATAGATTTAATTACATTGTGATGCTGACTCTTTAGCCGAAATAATCGGGATCCACCATATGCGGACGATATCGAATTTAAAATGGTATGCTATACCTGAACCTAGACAATACACCAAGAGTACCAATCATTATTGCTTGATACGTCATAAAATTTCGACAGTTTATTTTCTGAACTGTAGATGGCAGTAAGATTCGTAAAAAGTTCGTGAAATTTAGAGGGTTAACGATATGTTGAATGTATAATTTAAATCGAGATAGATTTTACAAAAAATCATATTATTTATTTGATTATACTGCCATCTATCTGTAAAGGTCGGAATCATCGATATAAAATGACGTCATATAGCAAAATTTTTAAAGCCGTGAGGCCATTTGTATTCTTGGTGCACTGGCCTAGGTAATTGCATATAATATTGTCAATATTGACAATTTTAATAATTTAACCAATTGGAATATTTTTGCAACCGAGAAATATTAATTTCTCGGTCTTGTCTTTAATTTTCGATCATTTATATCTGCCCTACCAACTAAATGGTGTAAGTGATTTTGAAGACCATTTACAAGTAAATCCAGAGACTTACATTTCTGTTTAAACCAATGCTTGATGGGACGTATAAATTTACCGATTTATTGGGTACGTTCCATAAGACTTGTGTTTTACACTTTTTCAGATTGCATAAATATGCCGATTGGTTAGGTTAGCTTGCCAAATTATCTAGACTTCATTTGCGCCTTGTGGTGACTAAATTAGTAATTAAATGTCAGAGAAACAACCCATTTCCAAGTAAATTTTGTATATGCTTCATTCAAGATTTATCTATCGAGCTAAAATGCAAGAATGCTTAAATATAACAACAAAATTAAATTGAAGTCGTTTAAGGATAATTAGGCACAATGTTTTGTTCAGTTAAGAAATTTGAATCTGATTCCCTTAAGCGATCTTTCACAATAGAATGCAACGAATACTTGACCTGGAGCGAAGATATTTAACCAAAATTAATGACTGCATGGCCCACATTGATCACCGTATGTTCTGCTGTTGCATTCAACTAATTGCACCTCGATGATGTGCCCGCCGATCTCAAAAAAATTGATCTTCGCATTTGGCAAATCTCTAACATACAACTGAGCTCCAGTCTTGTTAATGTCTTCTGAAATGAGCTTCTCGGTATCAACTTCGCTGTTTTAAGTAAACGCTGGTGAGATTTGGCAGTCTCAAGCTGCTCATCGTTTTGAACCGTCAATTTGAATATTGAGTAGAGAGTACGAATCCTTTAAATTATTCGAACAGTGCCAAATCTGTTGGTAAGTTTAGAGTTTAGATCTTGACAGTTCCAGCAGTGTTGTGATTCAGCTGCTTCTCAATGCTTTGCGTAATGTGGTTGAGGAGATTTCTCTGACCATCATTAATCTTTGTCAATGACGATTGAAAGTCGTTCTCGAACAGTCTAATATCGTTGACTCCTGGCTCTTTGTTGGCCCGTAGAGACTATGTGTACCAATAGTTCTTTATAATTCGAACGTTCGAATTTTGTACCATCCAACCGGTGTGTCGATCATCTTAGTAGTGAGGCTCAAATATTAGCATTCAATTATGTTCATGTAAAGAAACAGAAAACTTTGTAACGCAAAACAGAAAACTTTGTAACGCTGTTCAGGCTTGCACACGTCATTGGGGATGCATCTACCAGAAGATTGCTTCAATAGAAGAGGCAGCTCTCCTATGAATAGCTTTGCTGAGATGTTCTTGATTACTTATTGAATCTTCGAATGACTTCTCGCATAGCGGAGGAAATCTCTGTCGGCTCATTCGTCGAGCATTACTTTGCGATGTAGATTTCGCGTATCTCGGTTTTATCGTACGGTAGAATACCCATCGTGACCATAAAGCATTTAATAGCTTGTCGAGCTTGATGTGAAAATGAGGCAACCTTTGGTTCTAGAATTCAATGATCCACCGTTCAATCGTCCGATTTTACCAAAACCATCATTGCGATAACTCGAATCATAAAGTGACGGCTCACGAGGCGGATACTTCTACACGAGTTTCTTCTCATCATATGTTCCCCAATTTTTTGTATTCTTTTTGGTTTCTCTGTCGGCGATCAACATTGCGCGGTTAAGTTCTTCCCAGTGAAGTTCATAACAGATGAATGTAATTAAATAACTCGATTTTAGCAGAAGTTCAATACGCAATCGGGACTAGCTTATTTTGGACGTGAAGACACACTTCTTGTTCCATCTCGTTGTTAAGCTGAATGATCTTGCCGCAGAACAAGTAACCAGTGTGCGGGAATGTCGTGGCTTTACCGATGATTCCTTGAAGAAAGTAATTCATCGGTGAGATCGTGACTGGTCGAGCTGCACTGTATCCATTGATGCTAACCAATGCCAAACCAATCGTTCACGATGTTGATGGTCGTCTTTCTCGAGATTTAAAGCAAGTCACATTGTTCGCCATAGCTTATGGAAGTTCAGGAAACACCGACTTTTCCTGAGGCTGACGAGTATCATTCGGAGTCATAACCGAAGTTTGTACTGGGATTTAGGCGACTTAAATTTGGGTTGATCGTCAATGACTGCTTTAGACAGTCATTAAGCAGAAAAATTGAAAATAAAAGCGCCTTCCAAGACGATGTTGCCTTCACAGTGACTTCAGTATAATCGAGAGTAAATGCAGTATTATTCGAGTCTGTGGCTCGCTTGTATATGCGGACAATTCGTCGAATGTGGTACTTCATATATTTCCAAATTTTCAAGAGGACAATTAAAACTCTCCTGAATGGCTGTCAAAAAGTATCTGCAGACCAACCGAAAAGTGAACTCGCAAAGCATCTGCTGGGTCATCCAAGCGATCATCGAGGTGGCCGTAACCCAAAGCATTTTGTTCGTAGCCAAACGATAACCCAGCGCCGATTATTATAAAATCTATGCGAACGACATTTCATTTGTTCACAAGTGGGTATGCGATCAATGGAATCTCGATGTCGCATTTCTCTGACAACAAACAAACTGAAGTTTGCAGAATATTTGATCGAACGATTGTTCCGAATGACATCGAGTATTCATTGATAGAAATTAGACTTGAACTGTGATAGATCCGCGCGACGATAAACTTAGTCCTTGCTGTGCCATTCTGCACGTCGTGATACAGCGGGTTGTTTTGCTTGAACTCGATGGCAGCGGTTACATTTTCGCGAGAAATTGTGAACTTGCGCATGATGTCAATATTCTCTAGAGTTTCGATGGTAAAGACTAAACATGCAGAATCAGATGATCGATTCAGAGCCCCCTTGGCAACTTTTCGGTGACCTCGAAGATGTTTTGTGCGAGGAAAATTGCTTGTCCTTTAAAACCGTACTAACCGAAGACGCCACCTAACTTGACGATTTTCAAAAACGGAATGATGTGAAACAGTAATCGGCCTCCACTTGAGTGAGAAATTTTTTAGTTTGTCATGCCGTTTATCATAACAGAAGAATTATTATTTTTTACAGATGCCCCTATTTGATTGCTGCTTTCCGAAAAAATATTGATACCTAAACAGTTAGGTGGCGCATGGCAGAGGGAGATAATACTGCGTTAGTACAAATTTAGATGACTGCATGGGACAGCATAAAAGTAATATTAAAACTGGAAGAAAACGAGATTATCCTGCCCTGAGAACGTGACTAGTATTTAATGAGGTAAGTAGCGCCGGCAGAATAAAATAATTAAAACTGTTACGATTTTTTTTTTAAATTATCAAAGTGTCAACTACTTCCTGACAATTTCCTCTGGTAATTAAAATTAAAATGTTCGTTAATAATTTTTTAGGTTAAATATTACATTAAATTTAATAGAAATTAGCAACTTAACCCTAAAGAAATTTTGTCATTTTCCAATTCGTTCATACTCCAAATCTCTTGAGGTGATAAAACTGCAAATCAACATCTCGCAATTTTTCATGTACTACTCTGTACTAAAATTTGCTTCATTTTAACGGTTCTCACATAAATTGCCTGGGACTGATTACCCAGTTGATTGTACACCTTTAACTCGCTGAAATGAACGTCATTGGAATAATTAAGATTTTCAGGCGCCAACCGTTTGCGGATAAAATAATAATTTCATCAAATTCCTTGCAGTTTTCAATATCCAAGGTCAATGGTATTTTTAAAATGAGTTATTACTGTGCACTAGAACGATAAATTAATGATGCATAGTACAATATTGCACATTTGAAATAAATACATGCACGAAATGAATAGCAAAAAATATTTAGCAAGATTAACTAAAATAAGCACATATTAGTAGAGTCTAATCTAATTAAGTTGCAATCATGCATTTCTTACAATATTTACACAAATAAAATAAGAATTAAATTATTACATGCAGGAAGTGAATATTTATTTTGCTAGAACCGTATTTGAATTCGAGTTTAATTCAAAAATTTTTGGGGTTCTAAATTCAAATAGATTAATAGTGCACTGTAAAATTTTGCACATTCCGAGAGCACCTTAATATTCGTTTGCTTAACAAATATTGAATAATTGCATGCGCGAAGTGAATCGTAATATACAATTAGCAACATTTATTAAAATAACCATATTTAAGTAAAGTTTATCTAATAAAGATTCAAACAAACATTTATTACAATATTTACATAACTTAAATTAGAATTGAATAATTACATGCAAGAAGTGAATACTTTTATTCTTCCGTATTTGATTTCAAGTTTGAAATGAAAATACAAATTTTTACAATGTCTAAACCTTTCAATTGAATTTCCATATACCATATCATATAACCTAAAACATTATGAAGTACATCGTTCCGGTTCGACCGGTTCTTTGGGTACCCGATATTGGGACAAACATTAATGGTCGTTTTTACTTTCTTACAATTTTACAAGTTTAAGAAATCCAACAACATAAATTACTCACTAGGTTGGTTGAGCTTAATATTTATTTATGGCGTATCGTACGGCCATAGAATCAGCAAGACCAACTCGCATAATTTGTATGTATTACTATAAGTCCCGAAGGGTTTAACATGATCTTAGTACCGTAATCGGGCTACCTCTCTAACGAAACTAAATAAATTGTCAGTATATAATATCCGTGACGTTTACTAAACGAGATTTAATTTGGCTGTTAGAGAAATTTACTGAATATACTATAAATTTCGACATTGAGGCATATTTTTTACATTTTCTATGCCATTTTTTTAATTGTTTGCATACATTGGATGATTTTATGTTCACCAAATGTTGGTACATGTTGGGGAAAATCATGGCCAACGTAATGAAATTTTTAAATAAAATTTATGAGGACTGCACTATTTATGATGCTATCAGTTAAAGGACATGAAAGCGCACATTGTTTACATACATTGTATTAATTAACTACTCGATGTAGAAAATATGATCAGTGACCAATCCTAACAAAACTGATCCAACCATCGTTTAATCGAAATCGTGTAATGAGAGGCAAAAAATCAATTTCTACAATTTCGTCTTTACTTTCCCAGTACACACATTTTCATATACAACAACGAAAAATCATCAAACCACTATTTTAAAATTTTAATCATATATTCCTTTTTAAATTGTCAATCTATTCAATCATTTTAATTAAATTAAAATTTAAACAGAAAAAAAAATGACGAGAGGAAAAACAAAAATTGATTTTCATTTAACTTGTTTTACCAAGAAAAAGATCAAAAGAAAATAATTCATAGGATTTTGTCAATTTTTCACTTTTATTTATTAAATAAATTTTTTTTTTATTTTTTTATATTTTTTTAATACGTTTGCCAGAAAAAGTTGATTATTGATTATGATTAAATTTTGTGATATCAAAGGGAATTTTTTATTTTAAAATTTAAAAATTTTCTTTGTTAAATATAAAATTGTTAACGCAATAATTGATAATGAACGGTAGTTGATGATGTAGGTAGAACTCTTTTTGGTTTTGGACTGGTTTTGTGTGTAACTCGGTTTTATGGTTAACAGATTTTTATTTAATTTTTGAAGATAAATTTTTTGTTGTTGTTTATTAAATTGTACAATTGATCTGTATACGACCAACTAGACGCAAATTTAAAGTGGGGGGAGACTTAAAACTGAATTGCACAAATTTATTGAACGTTGCGATGCTGAAGCCTCAACAATTTGGAAGTTATTCAAATTAGCACTAATTTGCATAGTAATTTTGTTTAAAATTTAATTCAATATACTTTAATTCAATTAAATTTTAAAATTTCTTCTACTTTTAGTAGATTATTAAACCGTAATACCGGTAGTAGTAACTTGGTATCTGGTCACCACCGAGATTCGAATCCGAGTCCCTCAAAAAACAGAGCAAGCACTTGCTATCGAGGGCGATTTTAATTGGCTATTCACAAATCTGTATTGCGATTCAGTAAAATTCATTCATTCTATTATTTCATTTCATTCTGTGTGCTGAAATCGGCATTTTTTCGACTAAATTGCCGCCTTTTCCAAAATATTTTTTAGTGAAGTAGAATAAACTGTATCTCGCTATTTGTATTTCTAAATTTTAGTGAAAATTTAAATTGATGGTATTTCGGATTATTTCAGCGAGTTACAGGTAATTTAGGGAAACTTCAATTCAAGGGCAATTTATAATCCGTAAATTACAATTAAGTTTAAATTAAATGACCATTTTTAACAACTAAGGAAAATTGGAAAATATTGTTGCTGGGTTTGCCCACGGATAAAGTTCTGCTTGAAAGTTATTTGGATGTGCTAAATTATGTACTCTTAGATACTTTGACGCCTGTGATATAAAAATTTATTTTCGGACCGGTTGTGCACTGTACGAAGAAGCACATGTTAGTTTATTACTGTGCACTAGAACGGTAAATTAATAGCACATAGTAAAATATTTAACATTGTGAGAATTATAAATATTTGTTTTCTACTAATATTGAAATAATTACATGCACGAAGTGAATAGTAAGAACAATTTAGCAAAATTAAGTAAAACAACCACATATAAGTAGAGTAAATCTAATAAAGTTTCCAACATGAATTTATTCCAATATTTACAAAAATAAAATAAGAATTAAATTATTACATGCAGGAAGTGAATATTTATTTTGCTACAGCTCTATTTGAATTCCAATTTATTTTAAAATTCAAAGTTGTTTTGGTATTCTAAATTCAAATGGATTAATAGTGCACTATAAAATTTTGCACATTGCGAGAGACCTTAACATTCGTTTGCATAACAAATATTGAATAATTGCATGCGCGAAGTGAATAGTAATAAACAATTAGCAACATTTATTAAAATAACCACATTTAAGTAGAATTTATCAAATAAATATTCAAACAAACATTTATTACAATATTTACGTAACTAAAATTAGAATTAAATTATTACACGCAGGAAGTGAATACTTTTATTATTTATTCCGTATTTGATTTCAAGTTTATTTTTTTGGGAGGGGTTCTAATTAGAAATGGATTAATGGTGCATAGTAAAATTTTGCACATTGCGAGAATTCTAAATATTTGCTTATGTATATGAAAAGCAAATTTACTGACAATTTCAAAAAATTAGTCTGTATTCAAAATACGAGGCATAGTTATATTATGTAAGATTTTGAAAAATTAATACCAAAACATTTGCATATGTAGTAGTTATCATATGTATTACATGAGACTTCGGCCACTATCATGAAGAAGTGTAGACCTACCAAACAAAAATTTACTAAGAAATCCAGCAGCTTTTACAGAGATTACTTGAGAGTTCGGCCACGAAGTAGTGTAGACAATCTGAAACCCAAAGAAGGTTCGTGCCAGACAATGTAAAAGGATTAAAAACAAAAAATTACCAATAAAATTTCTTCTTTGGCCGTTTTCACAAGTATTGTCCAAAGCATCGGCCTCAGTTACGGAGTATAGCTCCATTTCTATCCGGGCTGGAAAAAAGGTTGAAAAAAATGTCTATGTAGTTTTCTTTTGTGACGGTTTTCACAATCATTGCCTGAGAGTTCGACCGCTGTCATAAAGTTGTAAAGACCATCTAAGACAAAAAATGGAGATCAATTTTTTTCGAGCTAAAACGAAGTTTCGTGCTAGTCTCAGTATGTGGCGATTTTCAATAAAATAAATTACTAAGAATTTTTCTTCTGTGGCGGCTTTCACAGGGATTACTTAAAACTTCGGCCACTGTCTCGAAGTAATGTAGGGCACTTGTAATCTATGAAACGTTGGTTCATTTATATACCAGCTGGAAAGCAGGTTCATGCCAAACTCAGTTTTTAACGATTTTCAACAAAAAATTTACTTAGACAATTTTATTTTATGGAAGAATTACTTGAGGCTTGAGCCATCAAATAATGATTGCAATTTTGAATCAAAAACTGTAGTCCTACTTCTATGCGAGCTAGAAAGATGGTTCGCGCTACACAGTAAGTAGTGTTTTTCACCCAAAAATTTACAAATAAATTTTCTTCTTTAACGCTTCTCACAGAAATTGCCTAGGACTTCGGTAAAGGCCTGTGGAAAGAAGGTTCTTACCAGCTGCAGTCTGATTTCCCCCCAAAAAATTAGAAACAATGTCTTTCACAAGGATTATCTGAGACTTGGACCGCTACAGCGAAGTAGACTAAATGTGGAATCCGAAACTGTAGCTTGATTTCTTGTTGAGTTGGAACGAAAAATAGTGCCAGACTCAGTATGTAAATAACGATTTCCTAAAAAAATACTAAGAAGTTTTTCTATGGCGGTTTTCATAGGGATTACCTTCCATACCGGCTACTGTGACAAAGATGAATATAAACTACCTGGAATCCGAAAAGCTTTGCCATATTTCCATACGACCTGTATATAACGATTTTTAACAAAAAAATTACTAAGTAATTTTCTTCTGCGGCGATTTACTCAGCGACTATCTGAAACTTGGGCCACTGTCACAAAGTTGTCCTCATTATTAGTATATGTTTCGTTAAAAATTGTAAAATACTACGCCTAGCACGTAACCCCTATAGAAATGGAGATACATTTTATGGATTTTCCTTCGACTACACTACTTCATGCTAGTGGCAAAAGTCTCAATTTTTTTTTTGAAAATCATTAAATACTGAGACTGGTACAAACCTTTTTTCCAGATCGTGTAGCCAACATTTTGTGGATTTGCTTTGTCCTGCACCACTTCATCACAGTGGTTGAAGTCGCAAGTAATCCCAGTGAAAACCGCCACAAAATAAAATTTCTTAGTATTTTTTTTTAAATCGTGAAGTCTGAGATGGCTTGTACCCTTTTAACAGTTTGCATAGAAATGGGCATACGTTTTTTCGGTTCGCCTTCGTCTACACTACTCCATGACGATGTCGAAGTCTCAGGTAATTCCTGTGAAAACAGTTACTGCAGTAAATTTCTTAGTAAATTTTTGGTTCAAAATCGTTCCATACAGAGACGGGCAAAAACCTGCTTTCCAGCTCCTATATAAATGGGTCTATATTTTTGGGATTCCGGAGGCCTACACTGCTTCATGATAGTAGCTGAAGTCTCAGATAATCCCTATGAAAACCGTTACATAGACTAATTTTTTGAAACTATCAGTAAACTTGCTTATCATTAAATTTTATTCTATTTTATAGTGTTGGCTTGTAAAATCAAATCTTGCTGTAGTATGCTGATGTAAAAAAATCGGGATAAGAAGTACGTTGACTTGCAGTTTTTCTAATTGGTTCGGGCCCGCTAGAAAATATCACAGATTTAGCAAAGAAACATTTAATTTTATTTTCATGACTAATTTTTGGGACAACTTTACATCGGTATTATCATAACCAAGTCGTTGAATAAAAAATTACAAAATTGATTGTCATTGTTAATTTGAAGATGTTGAATTATTTTTAACGTACTAATCTCAATTTTTTGTAATTTATTGGAAAACCCCAATTTGAACTGGAAAACTGCAAGAGTGAGGCCTCATTCTAAAAACAATACATGGAAAACAACATAAAATTTGTAATCCACATTGTTAATGAATTATCTACATACTCTACCAATTGTCGTCTCCGCTATTTTCGATAATAACATTGTCAACATTGGTTGATTTTTATTGATAAAGCATGGCCGTAATTTCAATTTGAATTTACCGATGTTTACCATTCATCGGTATATTTGGTTTTCCTCATTTTCAATGTTCTGCGTCTAAGCACAAATCATAATTGTCGACGTGTTGGTGTCGAAAATAGCGTAGACAATGTCGATAATACGTAGAGTATGTAGAATATTCGTAGACAATCTAAATTATCACTTATTTGTTGTTTTGCCCATTATATCTAGCGCCACATATTAGCCTAAATTCTTGCGCTACTTACTACATGAATTACTGGACAATTGGGCGACTTTTTTCTCTTACCAGAGAAATTTAAATTTTTACCACCATTTGGTTATTTCTTTTCGAAAAATATTCAAACTAAACTAAACTGGTTAAACATTTTCAAATTGTCAAAATTTTAACTCCCATTTGCAAAAACCTGTATATAACTGGCAGATCAAAAGCACCAGCTTTATCTGCCTCTGGTAATTCAATTTTACGGTCAAATTTAGGAGAATGTTTGACTTAGATCTGCCATGAATCTTTGCACTTTGAAATTAGAATACTTGTGGCCAGTATCAATATCTAATAATTTTAAAGTAGGTGCGTTGTCAGCTAATGGAACTTGAGTTCCAATTCACGTGTATACTTGGCACTTTGGTTGACAGGTGTTTTAATCCAGGGTGTTTAAAACCGAGTTTAGATACTACACAGTGTAGTCGATGTGATCAATTTCGAGGAATTACAATACTTTTTAAGAATTGATCTGCATCCAGCGCTGCATTAAAGAAATTATAAAAGTCGGAATCGACTTCATCAAGATGAATTTCAACGAGACCAAATAAATGTGGTGACGTATCGGCTTCATTGATAATCATAATGTCGTTCGAGGGTTAATTTCGGGCAATGGAATATATTTTCTGGGCAAAGCCGTCTCTTATGCACATTTTTTAAAATGATAAGGGTGACATATGCAAGTGGTGGCCATACAAATCGGTTATGAATGTACAATCGAATATCTGCGTGGTGTTAATTTTGCTTATTGAAGTTCTGTGGCTCAAAGTAGTTTATTTCGATTGCTCTGATTGATCGATTAATTGGACTGTAGGACCAAGTGCTGGACAAGTGTCCCGGATAACGCCGGACATATACCTATACAGCCTGTTTACACATAATGATAGGAAGGATAGGAAAGGGTTTTTTGAGATGAAACGACCCGGTTTAAGAAACCTAGCGATCGTACGGCCCAACACAAATCTAATCTACTTCTGATGTACTAGAGGAAGGATAAAGGCTTAATATGTTTAACGGATAACGATGGTATTGGTCTTCAACAATTGCTTCTCTAAACCAGCAACCTGAAACAAAATATTATTTCGCGTCCATCTGGAAGTTGCAATTCCACAACTTACAATAGAATTTCCTGTAACCACAGTTATTTGAAGCATATTAAAAATTACTCTAAAATCCATTAGTATTTAACCGTTGAATTGGCAGCCACGTAATGTCTTTCAAAAAATTGCAAAAATTATGTGAGGCATCCAAAAGGAAATTCAATGCCAGATTAATGTTTTACTAATTTTGTCACCCAAGAATATTTGTTTAATTACGAAGTATAATTGGAGCTTTACCAATCCTCAACCAAATACTGTCAAATATGGGATGCAGAATTGCTTAATGGAACTAGGCCATCTCTCAACAAATGATGGTCAAATTCAGTGTACAAATCCGAATTTGACGAAAATTTGAGATTCCGCTAGAATGAATGGAACCAGGCCGTTTCTTAACCACTAACTTCCTAATTTCGTTTACAGAGATGGACTAGGATTCTAATAAAAAAGGTCAGCTTGTATTGGGATATTGACGTGTCTTTCTGATGAAGTTCTACAATTCGACCATTCTGAATGGAACTTGACCATATCCCAAAAAAAAAAATATATTGTCAAATCAGGTATTCAGAATTTGGTGGGGATTTTAACAAGTATTTTAGACAAGTTCTGGATTACGTCCGTGCTAGGCAATTTCTTAAATAATTAAGTTCGAATCGAGTATTTTGAGCTGAATCGAGATTTCAACATAACTCCCGGATGAAGTTCTTAATTTTTCTACAAAATAAATTTAAAATAATCGGCCAAGGGATTATATAGTTCCTCCATTCACCATAGCCAAAAGAAATTTGGCCTAACCCGCTAAGAGAACCCAGTCAAATCCAGCTTCCCCAAAACTAAAATTTTCTAGTATGCCAATTCAGCCCAATTCGTACCCAAAAATTAATTTATGCATCTTCCGCAGTGTACTGTCTAGAAACAGATTACTGAGACAATTCCGCACATCTCAGTCAATTGAATAGGATTTAGAACTCAAATCAATCGATATTCGGGTCTGACGCTTCTATGCTATTACGAACCTGTTTCTAGAAATATTGTTGAGCCAGATAAATTATTTCATAGAAAATAGATCCAGCAGTAACAATCAAAAAAATAGTCAACATTAAAAGGCCGAGAGATATCACATTTAAGATTTACTTGTCGTTATAAGTAAATCTTGTCGTTAATGACTGGTTCCTGATAAATTTATTTTCTTCTATGTTTTACAGGCAACAAAACAAAAAGTTTTCAATCTTGATCCGATGTTCCGAGAATTATATTCGCTTCCTCAGTATATGGGCACCATACATAAAAATTACAATATTATTTCTACGTATCGCTCCTTCATCCATGGGCCGCTGCAAAACTAATGCACACGTCTTGGTCGGTATCTCCTCCAGATACATTTCAATGTTCTATCGAACAAAACTCCATCCATTCCAAAACCGTTCCACTAATCCCATCCCATAATCTGGCCAAAATTCGATCAAAATATCTCTCTATCTCTTCCAAACTTAGCTGCAACAATTGCTCTTCGGCTCAATCATACTTACCGACCTCATCCATGCAATGTAATCCGTGTTTAATTTTCTCCATCATCTCTCCACCTCCAGCGTCAGCATTATCACTTTCGTCAATTTTGCAGCACAACCCTGGGTTACTAGCACTCTCCATTACATAAGCAATCCTTGCACCAAAATTGTTGCAATCATTCCCACCAAATGATCCGCCGGTGATCGTTTTTGTCGATACTGCATCCGGCTGAGCATTCAAAATCCCAAGTAGTTCGTTTCTTTCTTCTTGAACTGCTGAATACTCGACTTTCTGCTTCACATCACCTACATTATCCTCTCTTTTACTACATATTTTAGGTTTCGAGTTGTAAAGCTAAAAAGTAAGTGCAACAAATATCCATTTTTTTTTATCATGCCGTGTTAGGAGTACGTCTTTGCCATACATTTGAACTTAGGTTTAAATTTTTCAAATGTGAGGTGGAACTGACACTCCATGGAGCCATTAACAATGAAATCAAAGAATTTTGCTGATTTCTAACAGAAACAATAATTTTCGACGATGTCTACATTCTTTACATTGTTGACGTATACATAGATTTTCTACACATTTTGACTTTCAATTTATTGTACAACTGCGGGATTAATACCATAGCTTAAGACTAATTTTTATTACAATATTCCCGCCATTTTTAAAAGACCACATTTTATTACTAGATTAATAATTTTTAATTAACATTATTATTAATGTTTACTTGTAATATGGTGTTTTAATAAGAAACACGAAAACTTGTGTAATTAAAAAGTGTGTGTAATGGGTGTGATCAAGACTAAACACTGCTGCCATAAAAATCAATAATTTTTGATTTTAATTGCAATTTTTAACTTTCAAATCCGATTAAAATATCTGTGCAACGACCAAATACATAAAACCTTGAACTTTAATCTGTCTATATACACAGGTCACTCACAGCATATCCTAAATCCATCAAAATAATAATAGTAAAGTTAGTAGTACTTTGACCTACATACGGACGACGTCCGCTCGTCATAAATAGCACATTTAATTTGTGCCTCAATTGCGTATTATCCTCAGCATCATGTTCTACATTAAGACCGATTAACAATGAAGCAACAAAAAAAACCACAGTAGCTACAAACATGATTTAGGCTTTAATTACATAAATGAGCACCTCATGAATCGAATGTAAATACATAGCAACGGTGATGTACCATTCAATTCCAATCTCCCCTATAGTCAAATACGAAACCAGTAGCAACGGAGAAACTCATTAACTTTTCATCTTCTCTGTATATTCGATGAATACACGCCATACGTATACGTGGTACGTTTCTATATTTCTCTCTTCATCTTAATGCCGATTTGTTGTACGCGCATTTTTATTTATTTCTTTACGGAAAACGTTTAAACAAATAATCTTTCTTGAACAGCAATTTGGGGCGTGGCCCAATAGTTATATGTACGTGTATATATATTATATGTATGTACAGCATCACCATGTACCAGCTTGATTTTTATCTCTTTTCATTCGTATCTCTACGTTGTGTGTTATTTACACAATCGATATGAAGCCGAGCTTTTGCGTGTGTTCTCGCGCGCTTACGATTTTGGTGTTGTTGTTGATGCTTAAAATTTAGTAAGCGACGGTTGCTTAATTTTATTTGCGCGTATACCCGCGTATGTTGTATGTAGGTTCGTTTTGGTTGATACACGATTTGTGGCCAGCGACTGTAGGACCTGATGGTAAATTATATTAACACGGCATACGATTGTTGTTGGCTGTTGGCAGATTTTAATTTGTTTGCGTATGAATATTCAAATTAGCTCGAGTACAAATTTTATTTGTTTCTTTGTGCTTTTCGTTTTCGTGTGTATGTGCTTTGTGGGTGCCGCGAAATGAATCCAATGTGTGTATATTACATGTATACAGGATTTGATTCTGCGCAAATTATAAAATCGAATACTGAGAAGAACCAAACAGAAAGATTTCATAGATGTACACCGAAAAACTGGTTAGACGTTTCTTTCTGCAGCACCGTCGAGTTTTCTTTGTTTTGGTTGGTTTTTTTCGTCGTCGTGTTTTCTTCTGCCACTTCTTCTTCCCACTTTTTTTTATATATATGTGCAGTAACTTTATTTGGATATAAGAAGTAATTTATGTTGTTCGGCTATTCTTTTATATACACACAGCGCTACATAAGCGTAAGTAGATAGAACTTTTTCTCTTATAAATTTTAGAAATTTTTTTTTTCTAGTTTTGCTCTTGTTTCAAGTCTAAGTATAAAGTTGTAGTTGATTTTTTATCGTAGGTACAAAAAAAATAAAAAAAAGATTTGTTGCTACTGTAAATTGTATGAGCTGTTTACGTGATAGATTTTAGCAGATAGTTAAGCGATTAAACATTTAAATGAAATTTAATTTGCTGTACTGAAAATTGTTTCTTTATTTTAATGCGAGAACTACTAGCAGTATTTTATTCAGGTAGTATTTAAAACGTGGAAAAGCTTTTAAACAATATTATTGTGTTTGGGTGGTATAAACCTCTCAGAAGAAAGCCGACACCATAAATTTCGATTAGACCACTGTATTTTTTATATTTATTTGTCTAATTTATTATGCACGCTTATGCTAATAGGTGTTTGTTTAACAGAAATACTCGCTCGAACCATCGATTATATGCTTAATTGTGCTTTTATACATAACAGGCGCAAAATGTAAATAAACCATTTAAACATTTCATGTTGACAAATGGGCCTCACAAACGAAATATTAAGTTCTGGAGACCCGAAACCGGTTCCCCCCTTATTTTGTGGTTGTTCAATACCAAGTGTGTTGAGGCTCGTTCTGTTTTTTGTACCGGTAAAAATCGAAAAATCAGCCGGTTGAAAATATGTACAAATTTTTGTTTATCCTAGACCTTAATTTAGCAGATTTGCACTACATCACAGTTGATAATTTGAAGAAATGTCCAAATGTGGCAAGAACTGGGTGGGGCGAGGATTACACAATATAATCTACGTGGTTGTCGACGCGTAATCTTTTATTTATGTTAATCAGTGTTGGGCATTTTACATGTAAAAAAATGGTAGTGCCGTTTCTAACAATTAACAAACATAAATATGTATTAGTAAGTACACTGTTAAAGTATTTCCTATAAGAATTTTGAGTGAAATAAACATAAAACTCATGAGAACAAAAAATTGGTTTCCTTATGATAATTAAATGAAGTGCACGGTCCATTTCTTACTATCTACGTCTCCAACATCTTAAGATTAAATTAATCAATTTAGAAGGAACTAAAAAATAAAAAAACTTAATATCTAAATATCCAGAATTTTTCGATAATAAATTTAGGACCTATGATCAACAAATCATAAAGTAGAACTATCAGTAGTTTACATTTAAAAGCCAATAACAAGACATTGCAGAGTTTGTACCAAAATGCCACTATTACTGGATGATTTCTAAAGGTTTTAACCTTGCAAATAATATAGGTTTGATTTCCAAACGGATTGACCTCGATAGATTTTTTTGAGTAATACTCGTTCATTGAATTAGTTTGGTGGCACAAGTTGAATGACCATTAACAGGACATCGTAAAGTTTGTACCAAAAATTCATTATATACTGATGACACCTATGTACTTAACCTTTCAAATGATATCAGTGACATTCCAAAACGGATTGACATCGGAAGATTTTTGAGTATAATTTCTTCAGTGCATTCGTGGAGTCTGACTGGAATAGGTTTAATGTCAAATAAAAAGACATCGCAGAGTTTGTACTAAGGCTTAACGTTGCTAATAAAATTTCCTAACGGATTGGTCGCGATAGTACTTTCTGAGTAAAACTCATTCATTGAATTCGTTGAGTGGCATGGAAAAAAGCGCGATTCATATATAGAAAGGAGTTCAATATTAATGGATTGTTTTCCAAGTTCAGTAACAAGAACAAATTCCGAAATAAACCTTTCAGCTATTTGCAACATTCTGGGATTAGTAAAACTTCTAATATTCCATCGATTAGTGTCAAGTATTGCTGCAGCTGTTCTGATCAAGACATTACTGTAACCAAATAAATTTCTCACTTAAGCATAAATTATTTTGAATTTTCCGATGTAGAATTTACAAATATTGAAATAAAGAATTCGTTTACCTCATGCCAAGTGTCCTAATTGCAAAAGTCGAATAAAGGAAAACAAACTTATATCCAATGCTTGTATTGTAATAGTAGACATCGAACCATTAAATAGTTCTACCATTTATCAAACGAAATTAAATGACATTCAACAAGAGCTAACTATTTTGGAGAACACTGTTTATTTAAAAGGAACCACAAATTTTTAGTTAACTACCATCATTTAGCGGGTGACTTTGGGCATTACACGTCTTGCATAAAAAGACCCAACGGCCAATGGGAATTCCATGATGATTTACGTAAGGTTGAAATTAAACCTGATCCCGTAATAAATCCATCATTACTACTTTATACGACAAACTAAGCAAAAATTTATAATCAAGCAATTTTACGAAAACTATTAGATTGTATCGAAACAAATTAAAATTATTGTAAACAGAATTTAAACAGTGAACTTTATTAACTCTTCCAACCATCTACTTGTACTTACCTATTCTATAAATTAAATTCAACTTTAGATGTGCCATAACCATATTCCATGACCATAACCCATCAGCCGTTTCTTTCAAATCTTTCCAACAAATAAAATCAAACTCTAATGAGCAATAGCCTTAATACCAGGTATCACTTCACTTACCAAATCAACGTCGGTTCTCCAGGTTATAGGGACGGCAGAAGTGGGCGTCGGTCTTGTATCAATCAGCTCGGTATACAAAAATGTTCAAGATACAACAGGATGTCATAAGATTTTGCACCAGTGCATGACCCATGCACGTAAAGCGAACATTATAAACCCTACACTATGGCCTCGGATTACCAAATAAAATTCGTCACACTACGACCTAGAAATTTCAACACCAGACAACGCTTTAAAAATGGGAACATGGAACGTGATTCTCCCTTTGACACCTTAGATATCTTCAAACCCCATCGAACCAGGCAAAGATTTACAAATTACGTTTATTCGCAATACAAGAACTTCGATTGTCTGGAAGTAGCATCCATAACACCACCAATGGTTAAACACTCTATTGCAGCGGCTATCAGAATGGAGGAGAATTTGTATAGTTGGCACCTCACATCAAGCGACTTCCGCTCTATCAATATGCGGATATGTACGGTCAAACTCCGCACTAAGAAATTTAATATCACGGTCGTTAATGTACATGCACCCACCGAAGATATATCAGATGTCAAAAATATATTGTATGTCGAGTTGGAGGAAGTTATCAATAACATATATCACGACGAAATTAAAATCGTAGTGAGAGTGAATAATGCAGAAATCGGTAGGACTGGAGAAAATACACAGTACAATGGTCCGAACAGCTCGTACTTCTACAGAAACAACAACGGCAAACGCGCCACTTACATGGCAATAACGTTTAATTTAGTTGTATCAAGTAGATATTTTTTACGTTCGAGAATCCAAAAAGTAATGTGGAGATCGAATGATGAAAGAACGGAAAACCAATTCGATCACGTCATAATCTTTAAAAGACATTCCACCAGCATATCCGACGTAAGATCTTACAGTAGTAAAGACACGGAACGCGATCGTTTGCGTGTCATATTCAAATACAAGTGCAAACTGTCTTTTACATACAACAGAAAAGCACAAAAAGTCGTTCGATGAAATGTAGATGCTTTAAAAGATCAAGCTTCCCTGCAGAAATACGAACCAGCTGCAACTGACTATCTATATTGGCAGAGTTACAGCGAATAACCTCCTCTTAACATTTAAGAATTGTGGCTAGCAACAAAACCTGACTGGTTAAGGTTTTGTTAAAGCTACGTGCCAAGAAAGCTACGATAATATATCTATCGCGACTAATCCGTTTGGAAATCAAACCTATTTTATTTGCAAGGTTAAGCCTTTAGAAATCACCCGATAGTAGTGCCATTTTGGTACAAACTCTGCGATGTCTTGTTATTGGACGGTAAATCTATTCCACTCAGGTTTCATGAGTGCACTGAATAAATTCTACTCAAAAATTTGGGCACCAAATTTCGGTTGGTATAAACTTTATTATGTTTAGTTAGTGGAATTTTATAGTGTGTCACTTATTTTTTTTAATAATCGAGTTTTACATAAACAAAAATCTTGCGATGGAAAATTTAATTGTTTGATCCAAGTTATTATTTATATCTCCATGAAATGATTTTAAAAAATTGAATTGAATAATCAAACACTAATCATATAAATCGTAATCCAATATGAGTTATATATTAAAGAGCGAGTGAGCTGAATATCATTAGAAAGAGACGAAATTAATTGTTAATATAGTTCTTATTTGAAAAAACATGGCGAGTGTTTCATCTCTTTCTAATATCATAGAGAGTGTAGAAACTAACACATCCAATGTTCTAGTATTTTCTTATTGGATTCGTATACAAATTGTTGTTATTTTTTGTTAGAAACTTCACACTCATGTAAGAAGGTTTACACCCGCGTTAGAAGGGTTACACCCGCGGCATGGTTCATCCTCACATACCGGCGGCATGGTTCATCCTCGTCGAACATCAATTCGGAATCCACCAAATTATTGACGACGATGAACGATTCGCATACACTCTCGGCGCGATACCACAAGAGACCGGTCAATTCATAACGGTCATTTTTAGAAACCCGCAGCTAGGCACGAAATACAAAAGACTAGAATCCGCGTTGACCAACCGCTACACTATTAGCGAAGAGCAACGACTTGACGAGTTGCTCTCCGGTTTCCAACAAATGGGAGACCTTAGACCGTCCCACTTTTATCGCCTGCTTTAACAAAAAGCGATTCGAAATTAGTAAACAACGATTTACTCAAAAATCTCTGGCTAAAACGTTTGCCAGACGACTTACGAGTGATAATGGCGCGGGATATAAAAAATGACATCGAGGAAATCTTACAGGTCGCCGACAATATCTATATTTACGCTCAATCCAGAGCCTCCCAATCAATTGCTACTGTCAGCCAGCCATCCACAAGCAATGCAACTGCTGACGGTGAATCAGCCCTTGCTTCAATGCACTGGACAAGACGCAACAACAACTGGCCGATCTACAGCGAACACTGGCCAATATGAACATTGGTTCACGTGGAAGATCGCCAAACGACAGACCGAATTTCAATTATCGACACAGGACAAAATCGAGATCGTCATCTCGATCCGGACTCTGCTACTACCAAACATTACAAGTCTTCGGAAAACCACAAAATCCTGTTGTCTCTACGGTAAACAGTGGAATTGGCTTGTCTTGCCGTCTTTTCATCCAAGATCACGAAAATCACTTTCAAGTTCTGATCGATTCGGAGGCTTAAGTATCTGTGATACCCGTTAATCTCGGTCTCAGGCGTTCGTTCATACATCCCTTCATCGTCGCGGTAGTAGACAGGCCTATTATAGGTGCTGACTTTCTGTTCAAGTACGGTCTCGTGGTCGATTTGGAGAACAGAAGACTCTCCGATTCATTTACTACCCTCATTGTGAACGCAATCATCGCCCAAGTTGATACGCCATCTCCAAAACATTTCAGCGTTAACAACGATTACGGCGTCCTTTTAAAGAAATACCCCTTGCTCACTGCGGCTCCGAATTACAATCTTCCAGTGAAGCATAACGTAGTCCACTACGTCGTCACGCAAGGTAGGTTACCTTGTGCTAAACCGCGAAAACTCGACGCAACGAAACCTAAAGCTGAAAAAACTGAATTTCAATTTATGGCAGACTCACCATTACATATGGAGCAAAAGAAAGACAAGGACTGGCGCCCTTGTGGAGACTATCGACAGCTAAACACTGTCACTGTCCCAGATAGATATCCTATCCCCCACATACACAGTTTCTCATAGAAACTCACCGGCGCCACTATTTTATCGAAAATAGATTTGATTAGGGCATATCATCAAATTCCCATGGCTCTCGAGGATAGTCACAAAACAGCGATTACTACTCCTTTTAGGCTTTTTGAGATCACCCGAATGCCATATGGTCTTCGTAACTCAGCCCAGACATTCCAGCGATTCCTTAACGAAGTGTTAAAAGGGCTGGACTTCGTCTACTCGTATATCGACGATATCCTCGTTTTTTTTTTCTTTTTTTTTTTTTCTTTTCCCTGTACTGTTCTGGGGCCGAGGCTCTCCCAACTCTTTCGCGGTTCGCTTATTTACGTCCTTAGCTTTACGCCTGTATTGGCCAATTCGAGGACGTACGGATATAGGTCCGATTTTTATTACCATCTGCACATTGCATAGCTCCATGCCAGCCTATACTGGCATGGAAGATGGGTCGGCCCATGAGCCCCGCACTCCGACAGGGGGTCATAGATGTGTTCCTTCTCATCACAAATCGTAATTTGTTGATGAAAATTCCCTTTGCATCCTGCCCCTATCGGGATTCGAACCCGGTACCTCCCGATCCAAACGCCAAAGCTTTAACCACTAAGCCATTTGGTCGGTGATATCCTCGTTGTGAGCAGGTCCGAGATGGAACTCAGTGAACATCTCGAGTCAGTATTTAAACGTCTCCCCGCATATGGAATTAATATTAAAGCTTCGAAATGTATTTTCGGCGTGAAGTCACACGACTTCTTGAGCCACATAATTTCGAAAGAGGGCATCCTCCCGTCGAAATATAGAGTTGATGTCATTTTAAACTTTTTAGAACCAACATCAATCCACCAAATACAGCAGTTCGTCGGTATGGTGAACTAAGAACAAAGGATGTTGGCAACCATTAGCGTTCTTTTCAAAGAAGCTCTCTCCTGCGGAAATTAAATACGCTACCTTCGATAGAGAACTTCTTGCTATGTATTTAGCAATCAAACACTTTCGCCATTTCGTCGAAAGCCGAAATTTCTCTATATTTACCGACCATAAACCACTTACAACAGCTATTGCGTCAAAGGCAGAACATAGTCCCCGGCAATTACGACATCTCGATTACATTGCCCAGTTCACTACCGACATCCATCACATCAAAGGTAACCACAATGTGGTGAGCGACTGTTTGTCTCGTTCGGGTGAAACACTTCTCACAGAACTCAGCGTCTTCTCTTTCGATACGACGGTTTTACTTGTACAGCAACAACGCGACGACGAATTGCAGAAATTGATTTCAGCACGCACACCGAAACCAAGCGTAAACCTGCAACGGATCGACTTACAAGACAAGCAGCAAATTTGGTGTGAGACTTCTACTGGTAAAAATCGACCATACGTTCCTCTTAACATGCGACGGACAATCTTCGATAGTCTACATGGCTTATCACATCCCGGCATCCGTGCTACGCGAAAACTGATAGCTTCAAAATACTTCTGGCCAAGCATGAATACTGATACAAGCAATTGGGCTAAATCTTGTATCCCATGCCCAAAGTCGAAAGTTCACCGCCACACAAAACCAGCGCTTGGTAAATTCGAGCTACCAAGTGGCAGGTTCGTACACATCCACATGGACCTGGTTGGTTCACTGCCCCAATCGAATGGCTATCATTATATTTTAACGATAGCCTACCGATTTAACGGTGGCCAGAAGTTTCAGAAGATCTTCTACAATGAGTATATCTGTAGATATTGTGTCCCACTTTTCATCACGACAGACCAAGGAACACAATTCGAATCAACGTTGTTCACCGAGCTCACGAAGCTCCTAGGTTCTCATCGCATTCGGATAACTGCATACAACCCGAAAGCGAATGGTCATGTCGAACGGTTCCACAGGCAATTAAAATCCGCCTTAACAGCTCGATTTAATACATCCCATTGGAGTTCAGAACTTCCAACTATCCTATTGGGTATTCGAACCTCTGTCAAGGAAGACTTAGACTGCACACCAGCAGAGCTGGTATATGGTCAAAATAGCAAGGTTCCCGGTGAGTTCTTCATCAACGATCAAAATTCGAACCCAAACACAGATACTTCGGATTTCGTGAAGCAGCTTCGTTCCACCATGAGAGCCTTAGTTCCTACGGACACGCAACATCCAAACGAACAGGCAACGTACATTCCCAAAAATCTGGAAACCTGTTCACACGTATTCGTGCGTGTGGATAGAGTCAGAGGTCCTTTGAGACACCCTATTCTGGGCCGTATCCAGTAACCCGCAAATTGCGCGGAATCTTCAGTCGAAAAACGTAGTGTTCGAAAAACTGTTAAATTTAATTTAAACCACTACGGTTTTCGATCCAAGAGGGGAGTGATGTAGCGGCTCAAAATCCTTTTCACTTCGTAGCACTCCTCGTAGCAAAACTATGTATACACCGCGCCGCTTAATTACTAGGCATAGCTCGTTTTGCTGAATAGAGCTATTTCGCCACCTACATTAGCGAATCTCGATATTTATCAATTTAACCCAACCTTGGACCCATCAACATATATACTCATTCCATACGCAATTTTAGTTGACACTAGCGCCTTTCTTAACATATCAGTCACACCCGGATGAGCTCCTCATTTCGGTTTGCTCACCCTTTTAATCACGTACAATCTACTCTTAACAATTATTGGGCAATTTTTCCATATGCACTTTGAAACTCATTCTTCTGTCAATCCAGATTCCCAAATACCTAGTCAATTTCACATACTCAATTTGATCATTATTTACTCGCACATCAACCATCCGATTCGCTCTAAAAGCCATTCTACAACATTTACTCGAAATTACCCTCAAATTCAATTCACTCAAACAATCGGTTACCGGATTCACACATTCTTGAGCCCGACTCAAGGCCTCCTTGATGGATGCCTCCCTTGCCCACCAGGACAAAGTCATCTGCAAATTGCAAAATGACTTTGCCCGAGGAGCTATATACCTATGTATCGAGCTCGTGTACAGGTTGAAGAGACTCGGTGAGATTTTACTGCCTTGGGGGAGGCCCATAGTCACCGCTCCTTCCAACCTATACCCTCTACCACATAAAACTAACTTTCTCTCATTCATGAACTCATACACTCATTTGTAAATTTTCCAAGGAAACCCCAAGTCCATAAGGATCTGATTAAGTTTCCCTGGAACCACGTAATGATATATGGAAAGTACTTCTCACACAAACTTTTCTACACATTCATTAGGAGAGTGGTTGTGACGGAACCCAAAGGTTGGTTTCCGGCAACAAATTTTCCTCATTCACAAATTTTTCTATATGACCTTTCATCATACTGTTCACTGGGGACATAGTCCCGCCAATTTTTCCATTTCGCTCTACGGATAGCCTTTTTCAATCTTACATTCATCTTTCCATAAATTATTCTGCATTCATGACATATACACCTTTTGAACTCCCTCACTGCTATCCGTTTCCTTTCATACCAATACTGGATTTCATTGTTCCACAAACCATTCACCTTGTATTCATGCCCTCTGACATTTATAGTGCACATTTCATTCACTCTCTCTATTTCATCCTCAAGTTGGTTAACCTCATTTGCTTCTTTCATTATGAGAGTCTCATTCATACGTTCGACCCATTTCTTACCATTCATAATGACCTTACGGTCTATGTCAACATTTATACCACCTAAGCATATCCGGATCAAATAATGATCACTACCCAAATTCTCATCTGTGACATTCCAAGTGACTTGGCCCGCCAGCCCGCTAGATATTAAAGTTAAATCTATCGCGTTGGCTGTAGACTCTCGCCATTCAAGTCGATCCACCATCATTCAGGACTACGAGATTGGAATCCAGAATGAAGCGGGTCAACCAGTTACCTCTAGCATCAGTTCTTTCATTCCCCCATATATTCTAGAATGCGCATTCATATCACCCGCTAGAATCACATCACTTTTGCCTTGCACCCATTCGAACAAAATTTGAAAATCTCGTTGGCTTCTTTCTCTCTCTGTCACACGTAGACAATACTGGAGTTGCATAGATACGAACAAATAACAAGTTTCTGTCCAGATTCCGATTTTTGGCTGCGATGACTTCAATGTGCTCGAAACGCGGTATGTCACACAGGACCAGGCTGATATTGGCGCGTTCCAATATCGCCACCCCGCTTCATTGGATCTCAGCATTCGCTCTACCATTCAAAGAAATGAAGAAGGAAGAGGGCATTTATAAACGCCAAAGCGTTCTCTCTCCTCCTTCCCTCATTCATCATCAATCATACTTTCATGGTTATTTCCATAACCATTTCCAGTTCCAATAGTGTAAATTCAGTTGGAGTTAAATTAGAATGGCTCATTGCTAGCCATGCTTCATTTTTTTTTTGATTGTCTCTATGTCCATTGCAGTATTACAAGTTGTTTGTTGATTTGATTGCGGTTGTTGTTGCAATCTTTCTTGTTGTTGTTGTACTTGCTGTATTTGTGTTGTGGTTTGTTCGTTTCTAGTAGTTGTTTCGGTTGTTGTGGCTGTTGTTGGTTTTGTTGTTGTTGTAACGGGTGTTTCAACAGGTGCGATTCAACTTTTTTCCGATAGGGACTGCGAACGACGCCATATTTTTTATTAATCTTTTGTCATTTGGAAACTTCATTAGTATACATTTCATCATGGAACGCTACACACGTGAACAGCGATTGCAAATCGTGCAAATTTTTTATCAAAATAATCGTTCTGTTGCTGCTACTTTAAGAGCATTACGGCCATTTTACGGTCCATTTAACAAGCCAGCCCGTTCGACAATCGACCGTATAGTGGCAAAATTTGAGTCTACGTTTTCGCTACATAATGTTCTGGTGCCCTCGAGAGCAAGAAGTGCTCGAAGTGTTGAAAACATCGCAGCCGCCAGGGCTACAGTTCAAGAAGACGCGAATGTGTCGCTCACATACGACGTTCGCAACAAATGGGCCTTTCTGTGACATCATTGTGGCGAATTTTACGTAAAGATCTTGGCCTACATCCGTATAAGATCAAGCTGACACAACAACTAAAGCCGTTTGACCATTTGAAGCGACGCCGATTCGTGAATTGGGCTCAAGAGCAAATCGAAAATGATGCAGATTTTCGCCGAAAAATCATCTCCAGCGATGAGGCTCAATCTTGGCTAAATGGATTTGTCAACAAGCAAAATATGCGTTACTGGGCAGGAAGCAATCCACACGTGATTCATGAGACACCGTTGCATCCCGAAAAAGTCACTGTTTGGTGCGGCATACATGCCGGCGGCGTCATTGGGCCATATTTTTTCATCGACGATAACGATCGCCACGTTACTGTTAATGGAAATCGATACCGCGATATGATAAACGGTTTTTTTTTGGCCGCAATTGAATGGAATGGACTTGGACGACATGTGGTTTCAACAGGACGGGGCCACATGACACACAGCACACGATACAATCGCGTTATTGAAGACTTAGTTCGATGAGCGTGTTATTTCGCGAAATGGGCCCGTCCAGTGGCCGCCGCGCTCGTGTGATTTGACACCTCTAGATTATTTTCTTTGGGGTTATGTAAAGTCATTGGTCTATGCCAATAAGCCGGCGACGTTGCAAGAGCTCAGAGCCAATATAGATCGTAAAATTGCTGAAATTTCGGCCGATATATGCGAAAGAGTGGTCGAAAACTGGGTTCAAAGATTGGACTTCGTAAAACGTGCACGCGGTGGCCATGCAAAAGAAATCGAGTTTCATACTTAAATGTATATGTTCAAATTCGTTAATAAAAAAAAAGTTAGTTCAAAAGTCGAACAGTTTGTGTTTTATTCAAAAAAAAATTGAAGTGCTCTTATTGAAAAACCCATGCTTAGTTGTATAAAGCCTGACCTTATTAAAGTTAGCCGAAAGGTAATGCAGATAGTGACTTTGATATCCCAGCCGAAAGATGATAATGCAGATATTGTTTTTGCTATCCAAGCAATGCATCCATTGCTATCAAATTTGCATCCATTTAGCATCCATTTTGTAGAAAAATTCTGATGGGGATGCAGAGGTGTACTTTTGCACAAATTCGCTAATTCAATATTTCGAAAATGCATTGAATGGCCTGTCGTTCAAGATTAACGTGCTTTGTCATTGATGCCATTATGGATAGTTGGTAGGCCATAATGTTGGTCAACTTCAGCCCAATTGTGGAGAAATTCTGAAAGGGGTGCAGGGGTGGAATTTAGCTGTTATACGATTAAGCCGAAGTTGACCAACATTATGGCCTACCAAATATCCATAATGGCATCAATGACAAAGCACGTTAATCTTGAACGACAGGCCATTCAATGCATTTTCAATTTATTGAATTAGCGAATTTTTGCAAAATTACACCCCTGCATTCCCTTCTGAATTTCTTAACAAAATGATTGCTAATTGGATGCAATTTGGATAGCAATGGATACATTGCTTGTATTGGATCTTTCGGCTGGGACAGCAAAGACACTATCTGCATTACCTTTCGGCTGGGACAGCAAAGACACTATCTGCAATACCTTTCGGCTGAACACTTTCGGCTAACTTTAACAGTATTAAAGCCTGCCCTCACATATTCCGGTAATACTGGTGAATTAAAAGTCAGGATAATTGCTGCGGACACAGTTAATTTGTTTTCCACCCATTTCTTTATTTTATATACCTCTATGACGCATTGGTTCTTCATTATGGCCTATCAAATAACCATAGTGACATCAATGACAAATCACGATAATCTTGAACGACAGGCCATTCAATGCATTTTCAATATATTGAATTAACGATGAATTAGCGAAATTGTGCTAAATTACACCCCCGCATCTCTCTCAGAATTTCTTCACAATTAGACCGAAGTTGACCAAAATTATGGCCTATAAAATAGCCATAGTGCCATCAATGACAAAGCACGTTAGTCTTAAATGACAGGCCATTCAATGCATTCTCGATTTATTGAATTAGCGGATTTTTGCAAAATTACACCCCTGCATCCCCATCAGAATTTTTCTACAAAATGGATGGGATAGCGAAGATTCTATCTGTATTACCTTTCGGCTGGGACAGCAAATACTCTATCTGCATTACCTTACGGCTGGAAACTTTCGGCTAACTTTAACAGTATTAAAGTCTGCCCTCACATATTCCGGTAACACTGGTGAATTACAAGTCAGGATAATTGCTGCGGACACAGTTAACTTGTTTTCCACCCATTTCTTTACTTTATATACCTCTATGACGCCTTGGTCCTTAAGCCCTTCTTTGATTTCGTCCTCAGTTAAATTTTTTAGGTCGTGGCAGAAAACGATACCTTTGGAACTGTTTAATATGGAGTGTTCTGTCACTTTTATTTTGCCCAATTTAATGCATCCGTCGCTGCCTGATTTTCTGTCAGAAGCAGCAGTGCTCCAGGTCTCGAGCGTTGCGTTTTAATGATTCCTTTGGTTATGATATCCAGCGCTTTTTGTATTCCAAAAGGTGAACAATTTGGCAGATTTTGTCCCTTCTGCTCGTGCTTGGCTATTAGATATTTTTCATTCACTCTATTGCAATCCATTATATCTGCCCTGAATCCTAATCTCATTGTTCGCAATTCTTCGATCGTTTTCCTTTTGGAGGGTTGGGTATTATTTTCCAACATCCTCAACGGTACGAATCTATTTGGGCTTTCAAACATCGCCCTTTTTTGGGGCCGAAGCCCTCCTTTTGCTCACACCTGACTTTACTTATTGTAAATTAACTATTTATCAAATGAAAAAGGAATTTTGCACCGAGCTGTCAATTTTTATGTGTACACTTGCCAATCTATAGCACTGGAATGAATTGGTATAGATATGGCTATCACAAAACTGACTTAGCTTCACTATTTTCATGCCGTCATTACGAATGCTAATTGGAGTCTTGGGATTCCCACAGCCGTCTGTTGATACTCTGGCTGTAAAAGGTTGCTGATTTTACTCGGTCAAATGGTTCTTGCATACGTAAGATGTCTATCTAGTGGGTGGAGATGTGTTCACATATCTTTGACCCAACTATTTTCGCACCCTGCATGTTGAGGTGGGCAATACGTTGGTTTCTGTTACAATGTCTTAAATTCTTGCTAATCATCATTTCAGATGTTGCACAGCACTTTTGTATGCGTTACAGGAAACGCGACCTAGCATTTCTTTCATGCAGTCTTTCAGACTTTAGCAACATGGTTTTGGTTGCCAAATCAACTTCTACCACCTAGTGAGCGGTCTTCTTTATTTCGCACCAGTTCTTATAGAACCTAAAAATTATTTTGATTAATTAAGCAATTTGTGACCATGTTACCATCAAGTTCAGAGCTAACATCAATGATAACTGCCTTAGGTAATCTCTTTGCAGGCACTACGTTTAATGTGAGTATCTTTAAATCCGAGGAAGAGTCAACAGAACAACATTTGGCCCATTATTTGTTACAGAGTGTATCTTTATGTTCAATTCACTGGGATGCATGATTTCCTTGATTATATTTTTCTGGAATAATTGTCCGATTTGTTTTTGTCTTATTTTGCCAACGTTTTCTGTTTCTTAGTTTCTTGCGTTTTTTACCGACCGTTTGCTAGTTTTCTTCAATATTTACTGTTGGATTAGTTGCAACCCTCCATGTATTTTCCCAATAAGCCCGAGGAACTGAATCCTGTGACCCATCTCTGGTGTCTTTTCCACAGTAATCAAGATTATTGGTTTCTGGCTGCAAGTGCAAATATGGTTGCGTGCGTTCCGCGGTTTACCAACTACTAGATTAGTTTCCGCAACCATCTCTAGAATTCGAATTTTTATATTTTTAATGTGCATACCATATACAGTGTAGTAACCAAGCGTTGTATCATTACATTACTGTGGTTACTGTATCTCGATGAGTGGGAGCCAGCGAGCTCACTCCCGAGGGTAACGTTGTTTTTCATTGTTATCTCCGTTGTGTATTTAGATTCCGGATTCCGGAAGCCTTTTATACCTACCTACTGCCAGGTTTTTGCACAGCCACCCTTTACATGGAGAACAAATGCTTCAGGGTTTGCCATGGGTATTTCCCACTCGAGGAAAGTAAAGGAAGGAAAGTAGTATTAAATTACCTCACATTTGTTGTATTACCCAGTTGGATTAAATTTAAACAAAATAATTACTAACATCTTCATTGAACTTGAATTTTGTTAATACGATGCAAATTAATTTCGACGCGGGTAGTTGCTACTTCAGTGGTTGGAAAAATTTATGCTCAATGAATTTTTTTTTCCAAATTGGAAGTTGTAAATAATTTATTAATGAAATATTGTTTTCATTTGGTTAATAATTAAAAATTGCACGTGTTCGGTTCATTACGCTCGATAATTATAGCAAATGCGAAGGTAAGAATTGTTTTTGTTTATTTCCATAAATTACAAATCGATTTATAAACGGATTGTGGAAGCTGCTACTTCAGCATTTTGTATGTAATGTATACAAATCAGAAATCTAGGTATGAACACAAAGTAATTATTTATTTCTTAATGGTGTCTTAATTATGTATATAGTTTTGAAGTTAATGTACATATCTTAATGTATACGTCCATCGTTGTTATGGGAATAAAATATGTATACAACCGCGTTGGTTTGAAATGGCCGATTTTGAACGGTTCAATACTATAATCGTTCAAATACTTTAGAGGCACATCTAGATGCAATAAGATCCGTGATATACAATGAAGCGTGCCAAACAAGTATTACGATTAGTTTTTGTTATACACAACAAGTACAATGTAGATATATATTGTGACGTACCACAGCAGGACTTAACACCAATTAGAGAAAGTTAAGTCGCCCGCACCACACTCGTGCCTACAGTACGTACAAAATATTAACTTTTTATTTTTAATCAACGATTTATTGTTATGTATGGAAACAATCTTATGCTTTTCAAACAAAGAACCATTTTATGTGAGAAGAAACTTGTCTAAATAAATACCCAGCAAAATGAAACGAATCAAGAAAACGAAAGGTGGAATGGAAAATGGAAATTTATGTATGATAACGTTCATGACAACAACAATTATTGTGCACATAAAAAATTTATGATTTTAGCTAATTTTTTTTATGTGTTTCGTCATATCTAAATTATTAATTTTCATTAACTCAACATGAGTATTTTGTTTTGTTTTTCATTCATTTTCTTCGTGTTTCCACCGCGTGGCACGTTTATAAATATCTACAATGTTCGTTTTATATATGGTGATGTGTATTGTTGTTGGTATTGCTGTCATGTCATGTCGCTTTTAAATAATTAAATATTTCGCTTGCTTGTTCCGTTTCTGGAAGAGTAGAACATTTTCTTTTTACATTTGAAGCCTGTTTTGGGTGGTTTTTGGTGTTATTTTTATTTTTGAATCAAGGAAACGCCTACACGTTTTATTCATGATATCGTGTGTATATCTGATTGAACTTATTGTTCACCAACCACGACTACTATGCTTAGTTTACCAAAAATTTCTAAATGGCCGAGTTATTTCCGAGTTTTTTTCGGCCTTTAAACAAATTATATGCAGGAAGTGAATATCATAAACATCTACATTAAGTAATATCTAAGAAAACATTTACTTGCGAATAAAATTCCGGAATGGTCAAAATTATCAGTTAAAGTTGACAATTGAGTAACTCCTGATATGGCCCGAAAACCAGATCACATATCTCTAAAACTGTATGATGGTAACGCCAATCGAATTATCCGAAACAAATGAGAACAATTTTAAAATGCATAAACAAGTATTACACATCACCTTCGGTGTGTCATATGATTTGTGGTAATGTTTTGATTCATTTTAAAAAACGTTTCAATTAAATCAAATCAAATTTTTGTAGTTTACCAAATAGTTTAGGTACTGAGGAACAAAAATTTTAACACATTTTGTCTCAATAAAAACAGCAAGGAATACCGCACCCCTTGCTAAATTAGAAAAAACAATTAATTGCGAAACAAACGAGAAATTGTCGGTTAAACGAGCGATTATTGAAAGTTTTGATGTTTTTAATTTCAGGAAATTTGACAATCAAACCTTGATTGTGAAGGAATTATTCAACAAACCATTAATTCATCAAACCGATCAACATTTACAGAATCCATGACATTGAAAAAAATACGAAAAAAACGGTAAGGCTAACCATCAGGGATTTTCGCAAAAAATCGAAAAAAAATTATTGCGATACTTTCGACTGAAAATGATTTTAGGTAATGAGGGTTGGACATTAACTAAGAAACATACGGGAAATCGCCGGTTGAAAGTGCGGTTATTGAAAGTTTTGATGTTTTTGGATTCGAGAAGTTTGGCAATCAAACCTTGATTGTGGGCGAACTAGGCAACATATTGCAACAATTTAAACGTGGATCAATTCATAATTCCCTAAATTCATCAAACCGATCAACATTTACAGAATCCATGACAATGAAAAAAATACGAAAAAAAACGGTAAGGCTAACCATCAGGGATTTTCGCAAAAAATCGAAAAAAAATTATTGCGATACTTTCGACTGAAAATGATTTTAGGTAATGAGAGTTGGACATTAACTAAGAAACATACGGGAAATCGCCGGTTGAAAGTGCGGTTATTGAAAGTTTTGATGTTTTTGGATTCGAGAAGTTTGGCAATCAAACCTTGATCGTGGGCGAACTAGGCAACATATTGCAACAATTTAAACGTGGATCAATTCATAATTCCCTAAATTCATCAAACCGATCAACATTTACAGAATCCATGACATTGAAAAAAATACGAAAAAAAACGGTAAGGCTAACTAACCATCAGGGATTTTCGCAAAAAATCGAAAAAAAATTATTGCGATACTTTCGACTGAAAATGATTTTAGATAATGAGGGTTGGACATTAACTAAGAAACATACGGGAAATCGCCGGTTGAAAGTGCGGTTATTGAAAGTTTCGATGTTTTTGGATTCGAGAAGTTTGGCAATCAAACCTTGATTGTGGGCGAACTAGGCAACATATTGCAACAATTTAAACGTGGATCAATTCATAATTCCCTAAATTCATCAAACCGATCAACATTTACAGAATCCATGACATTGAAAAAAATACGAAAAAAAACGGTAAGGCTAACCATCAGGGATTTTCGCAAAAAATCGAAAAAAAATTATTGCGATACTTTCGACTGAAAATGATTTTAGGTAATGAGGGTTGGACATTAACTAAGAAACATACGGGAAATCGCCGGTTGAAAGTGCGGTTATTGAAAGTTTCGATGTTTTTGGATTCGAGAAGTTTGGCAATCAAACATTGATTGTGGGCGAACTAGGCAACATATTGCAACAATTTAAACGTGGATCAATTCATAATTCCCTAAATTCATCAAACCGATCAACATTTATAGAATCCATGACATTGAAAAAAATACGAAAAAAAACGGTAAGGCTAACCATCAGGGATTTTCGCAAAAAATCGAAAAAAAATTATTGCGATACTTTCGACTGAAAATGATTTTAGGTAATGAGGGTTGGACATTAACTAAGAAACATACGGGAAATCGCCGGTTGAAAGTGCGGTTATTGAAAGTTTCGATGTTTTTGGATTCGAGAAGTTTGGCAATCAAACCTTGATTGTGGGCGAACTAGGCAACATATTGCAACAATTTAAACGTGGATCAATTCATAATTCCCTAAATTCATCAAACCGATCAACATTTACAGAATCCATGACATTGAAAAAAATACGAAAAAAAACGGTAAGGCTAACCATCAGGGATTTTCGCAAAAAATCGAAAAAAAATTATTGCGATACTTTCGACTGAAAGAGATTTTAGGTAATGAGGGTTGGACATTAACTAAGAAACATACGGGAAATCGCCGGTTGAAAGTGCGGTTATTGAAAGTTTTGATGTTTTTGGATTCGAGAAGTTTGGCAATCAAACCTTGATTGTGGGCGAACTAGGCAACATATTGCAACAATTTAAACGTGGATCAATTCATAATTCCCTAAATTCATCAAACCGATCAACATTTACAGAATCCATGACAATGAAAAAAATACGAAAAAAAACGGTAAGGCTAACCATCAGGGATTTTCGCAAAAAATCGAAAAAAAATTATTGCGATACTTTCGACTGAAAATGATTTTAGGTAATGAGAGTTGGACATTAACTAAGAAACATACGGGAAATCGCCGGTTGAAAGTGCGGTTATTGAAAGTTTCGATGTTTTTGGATTCGAGAAGTTTGGCAATCAAACATTGATTGTGGGCGAACTAGGCAACATATTGCAACAATTTAAACGTGGATCAATTCATAATTCCCTAAATTCATCAAACCGATCAACATTTACAGAATCCATGACATTGAAAAAAATACGAAAAAAAACGGTAAGGCTAACCATCAGGGATTTTCGCAAAAAATCGAAAAAAAATTATTGCGATACTTTCGACTGAAAATGATTTTAGGTAATGAGGGTTGGACATTAACTAAGAAACATACGGGAAATCGCCGGTTGAAAGTGCGGTTATTGAAAGTTTCGATGTTTTTGGATTCGAGAAGTTTGGCAATCAAACCTTGATTGTGGGCGAACTAGGCAACATATTGCAACAATTTAAACGTGGATCAATTCATAATTCCCTAAATTCATCAAACCGATCAACATTTATAGAATCCATGACATTGAAAAAAATACGAAAAAAAACGGTAAGGCTAACCATCAGGGATTTTCGCAAAAAATCGAAAAAAAATTATTGCGATACTTTCGACTGAAAGTGATTTTAGGTAATGAGGGTTGGACATTAACTAAGAAACATACGGGAAATCGCCGGTTGAAAGTGCGGTTATTGAAAGTTTCGATGTTTTTGGATTCGAGAAGTTTGGCAATCAAACCTTGATTGTGGGCGAACTAGTCAACATATTGCAACAATTTAAACGTGGATCAATTCATAATTCCCTAAATTCATCAAACCGATCAACATTTACAGAATCCATGACATTGAAAAAAATACGAAAAAAAACGGTAAGGCTAACTAACCATCAGGGATTTTCGCAAAAAATCGAAAAAAAATTATTGCGATACTTTCGACTGAAAATGATTTTAGGTAATGAGGGTTGGACATTAACTAAGAAACATACGGGAAATCGCCGGTTGAAAGTGCGGTTATTGAAAGTTTCGATGTTTTTGGATTCGAGAAGTTTGGCAATCAAACCTTGATTGTGGGCGAACTAGGCAACATATTGCAACAATTTAAACGTGGATCAATTAATAATTCCCTAAATTCATCAAACCGATCAACATTTATAGAAACCATCAGGGATTTTCGCAAAAAATCGAAAAAAAATTATTGCGATACTTTCGACTGAAAATGATTTTAGGTAATGAGGGTTGGACATTAACTAAGAAACATACGGGAAATCGCCGGTTGAAAGTGCGGTTATTGAAAGTTTCGATGTTTTTGGATTCGAGAAGTTTGGCAATCAAACCTTGATTGTGGGCGAACTAGGCAACATATTGCAACAATTTAAACGTGGATCAATTCATAATTCCCTAAATTCATCAAACCGATCAACATTTATAGAATCCATGACATTGAAAAAAATACGAAAAAAAACGGTAAGGCTAACCATCAGGGATTTTCGCAAAAAATCGAAAAAAAATTATTGCGATACTTTCGACTGAAAATGATTTTAGGTAATGAGGGTTGGACATTAACTAAGAAACATACGGGAAATCGCCGGTTGAAAGTGCGGTTATTGAAAGTTTCGATGTTTTTGGATTCGAGAAGTTTGGCAATCAAACCTTGATTGTGGGCGAACTAGTCAACATATTGCAACAATTTAAACGTGGATCAATTCATAATTCCCTAAATTCATCAAACCGATCAACATTTATAGAATCCATGACATTGAAAAAAAATACGAAAAAAAACGGTAAGGCTAACCATCAGGGATTTTCGCAAAAAATCGATAAAAAATTATTGCGATACTTTCGACTGAAAATGATTTTAGGTAATGAGGGTTGGACATTAACTAAGAAACATACGGGAAATCGCCGGTTGAAAGTGCGGTTATTGAAAGTTTCGATGTTTTTGGATTCGAGAAGTTTGGCAATCAAACATTGATTGTGGGCGAACTAGGCAACATATTGCAACAATTTAAACGTGGATCAATTCATAATTCCCTAAATTCATCAAACCGATCAACATTTATAGAATCCATGACATTGAAAAAAATACGAAAAAAAACGGTAAGGCTAACCATCAGGGATTTTCGCAAAAAATCGAGAAAAAAAATTATTGCGATACTTTCGACTGAAAATGATTTTTAGGTAATGAGGGTTGGACATTAACTAAGAAACATACGGGAAATCGCCGGTTGAAAGTGCGGTTATTGAAAGTTTCGATGTTTTTGGATTCGAGAAGTTTGGCAATCAAACCTTGATTGCGAACTAGGCAACATATTGCAACAATTTAAACGTGGATCAATTCATAATTCCCTAAATTCATCAAACCGATCAACATTTACAGAATCCATGACATTGAAAAAAATACGAAAAAAAACGGTAAGGCTAACCATCAGGGATTTTCGCAAAAATTCGAAAAAAAATTATTGCGATACTTTCGACTGAAAATGATTTTAGGTAATGAGGGTTGGACATTAACTAAGAAACATACGGGAAATCGCCGGTTGAAAGTGCGGTTATTGAAAGTTTCGTTGTTTTTGCATTCGAGAAGTTTGGCAATCAAACCTTGATTGTGGGCGAACTAGGCAACATATTGCAACAATTTAAACGTGGATCAATTCATAATTCCCCTAAATTCATCAAACCGATCAACATTTACAGAATCCATGACATTGAAAAAAATACGAAAAAAAACGGTAAGGCTAACCATCAGGATTTTCGCAAAAAATCGAAAAAAAATTATTGCGATACTTTCGACTGAAAATGATTTTAGGTAATGAGGGTTGGACATTAACTAAGAAACATACGGGAAATCGCCGGTTGAAAGTGCGGTTATTGAAAGTTTCGATGTTTTTGGATTCGAGAAGTTTGGCAATCAAAACCTTGATTGTGGGCGAACTAGGCAACATATTGCAACAATTTAAACGTGGATCAATTCATAATTCCCTAAATTCATCAAACCGATCAACATTTATAGAATCCATGACATTGAAAAAAAATACGAAAAAAAACGGTAAGGCTAACCATCAGGGATTTTCGCAAAAAATCGAAAAAAAATTATTGCGATACTTTCGACTGAAAATGATTTTAGGTAATGAGGGTTGGACATTAACTAAGAAACATACGGGAAATCGCCGGTTGAAAGTGCGGTTATTGAAAGTTTCGATGTTTTTGGATTCGAGAAGTTTGGCAATCAAACCTTGATTGTGGGCGAACTAGGCAACATATTGCAACAATTTAAACGTGGATCAATTCATAATTCCCTAAATTCATCAAACCGATCAACATTTACAGAATCCATGACATTGAAAAAAATACGAAAAAAAACGGTAAGGCTAACCATCAGGGATTTTCGCAAAAAATCGAAAAAAAAATTATTGCGATACTTTCGACTGAAAATGATTTTAGGTAATGAGGGTTGGACATTAACTAAGAAACATACGGGAAATCGCCGGTTGAAAGTGCGGTTATTGAAAGTTTCGTTGTTTTTGCATTCGAGAAGTTTGGCAATCAAACCTTGATTGTGGGCGAACTAGGCAACATATTGCAACAATTTAAACGTGGATCAATTCATAATTCCCTAAATTCATCAAACCGATCAACATTTACAGAATCCATGACATTGAAAAAAATACGAAAAAAAACGGTAAGGCTAACCATCAGGGATTTTCGCAAAAAATCGAAAAAAAATTATTGCGATACTTTCGACTGAAAATGATTTTAGGTAATGAGGGTTGGACATTAACTAAGAAACATACGGGAAATCGCCGGTTGAAAGTGCGGTTATTGAAAGTTTCGATGTTTTTGGATTCGAGAAGTTTGGCAATCAAACCTTGATTGTGGGCGAACTAGGCAACATATTGCAACAATTTAAACGTGGATCAATTCATAATTCCCTAAATTCATCAAACCGATCAACATTTACAGAATCCATGACATTGAAAAAAATACGAAAAAAAACGGTAAGGCTACCATCAGGATTTTCGCAAAAATCGAAAAAAAATTATTGCGATACTTTCGACTGAAAATGATTTTAGGTAATGAGGGTTGGACATTAACTAAGAAACATACGGGAAATCGCCGGTTGAAAGTGCGGTTATTGAAAGTTTCGATGTTTTTGGATTCGAGAAGTTTGGCAATCAAACCTTGATTGTGGGCGAACTAGGCAACATATTGCAACAATTTAAACGTGGATCAATTCATAATTCCCTAAATTCATCAAACCGATCAACATTTATAGAATCCATGACATTGAAAAAAATACGAAAAAAAACGGTAAGGCTAACCATCAGGGATTTTCGCAAAAAATCGAAAAAAAATTATTGCGATACTTTCGACTGAAAATGATTTTAGGTAATGAGGGTTGGACATTAACTAAGAAACATACGGGAAATCGCCGGTTGAAAGTGCGGTTATTGAAAGTTTCGATGTTTTTGGATTCGAGAAGTTTGGCAATCAAACCTTGATTGTGGGCGAACTAGGCAACATATTGCAACAATTTAAACGTGGATCAATTCATAATTCCCTAAATTCATCAACCGATCAACATTTACAGAATCCATGACATTGAAAAAAATACGAAAAAAAAACGGTAAGGCTAACCATCAGGGATTTTCGCAAAAAATCGAAAAAAAATTATTGCGATACTTTCGAGTGAAAATGATTTTAGGTAATGAGGGTTGGACATTAACTAAGAAACATACGGAAATCGCCGGTTGAAAGTGCGGTTATTGAAAGTTTCGATGTTTTTGGATTCGAGAAGTTTGGCAATCAAACCTTGATTGTGGGCGAACTAGGCAACATATTGCAACAATTTAAACGTGGATCAATTCATAATTCCCTAAATTCATCAAACCGATCAACATTTATAGAATCCATGACATTGAAAAAAATACGAAAAAAAACGGTAAGGCTAACCATCAGGGATTTTCGCAAAAAAATCGAAAAAAAATTATTGCGATACTTTCGACTGAAAATGATTTTAGGTAATGAGGGTTGGACATTAACTAAGAAACATACGGGAAATCGCCGGTTGAAAGTGCGGTTATTGAAAGTTTCGATGTTTTTGGATTCGAGAAGTTTGGCAATCAAACCTTGATTGTGGGCGAACTAGGCAACATATTGCAACAATTTAAACGTGGATCAATTCATAATTCCCTAAATTCATCAAACCGATCAACATTTATAGAATCCATGACATTGAAAAAAATACCAAAAAAAAACGGTAAGGCTAACCATCAGGGATTTTCGCAAAAAATCGAAAAAAAATTATTGCGATACTTTCGAGTGAAAATGATTTTAGGTAATGAGGGTTGGACATTAACTAAGAAACATACGGGAAATCGCCGGTTGAAAGTGCGGTTATTGAAGTTTCGATGTTTTTGGATTCGAGAAGTTTGGCAATCAAACCTTGATTGTGGGCGAACTAGGCAACATATTGCAACAATTTAAACGTGGATCAATTCATAATTCCCTAAATTCATCAAACCGATCAACATTTATAGAATCCATGACATTGAAAAAAATACGAAAAAAAACGGTAAGGCTAACCATCAGGGATTTTCGCAAAAAATCGAAAAAAAATTATTGCGATACTTTCGACTGAAAATGATTTTAGGTAATGAGGGTTGGACATTAACTAAGAAACATACGGGAAATCGCCGGTTGAAAGTGCGGTTATTGAAAGTTTCGATGTTTTTGGATTCGAGAAGTTTGGCAATCAAACCTTGATTGTGGGCGAACTAGGCAACATATTGCAACAATTTAAACGTGGATCAATTCATAATTCCCTAAATTCATCAAACCGATCAACATTTATAGAATCCATGACATTGAAAAAAATACGAAAAAAAACGGTAAGGCTAACCATCAGGGATTTTCGCAAAAAATCGAAAAAAAATTATTGCGATACTTTCGACTGAAAATGATTTTAGGTAATGAGGGTTGGACATTAACTAAGAAACATACGGGAAATCGCCGGTTGAAAGTGCGGTTATTGAAAGTTTCGATGTCTTTGGATTCGAGAAGTTTGGCAATCAAACCTTGATTGTGGGCGAACTAGGCAACATATTGCAACAATTTAAACGTGGATCAATTCATAATTCCCTAAATTCATCAACCGATCAACATTTACAGAATCCATGACATTGAAAAAAATACGAAAAAAAACGGTAAGGCTAACCATCAGGGATTTTCGCAAAAAATCGAAAAAAAATTATTGCGATACTTTCGAGTGAAAATGATTTTAGGTAATGAGGGTTGGGACATTAACTAAGAAACATACGGGAAATCGCCGGTTGAAAGTGCGGTTATTGAAAGTTTCGATGTTTTTGGATTCGAGAAGTTTGGCAATCAAACCTTGATTGTGGGCGAACTAGGCAACATATTGCAACAATTTAAACGTGGATCAATTCATAATTCCCTAAATTCATCAAACCGATCAACATTATAGAATCCATGACATTGAAAAAATACGAAAAAAAACGGTAAGGCTAACCATCAGGGATTTTCGCAAAAAATCGAAAAAAATTATTGCGATACTTTCGACTGAAAATGATTTTAGGTAATGAGTGGGTTGGACATTAACTAAGAAACATACGGGAAATCGCCGGTTGAAAGTGCGGTTATTGAAAGTTCGATGTTTTTGGATTCGAGAAGTTTGGCAATCAAACCTTGATTGTGGGGCGAACTAGGCAACATATTGCAACAATTTAAACGTGGATCAATTCATAATTCCCTAAATTCATCAAACCGATCAACATTTACAGAATCCATGACATTGAAAAAAATACGAAAAAAAACGGTAAGGCTAACCATCAGGGATTTTCGCAAAAAATCGAAAAAAAATTATTGCGATACTTTCGACTGAAAATGATTTTAGGTAATGAGGGTTGGACATTAACTAAGAAACATACGGGAAATCGCCGGTTGAAAGTGCGGTTATTGAAAGTTTCGATGTCTTTGGATTCGAGAAGTTTGGCAATCAAACCTTGATTGTGGGCGAACTAGGCAACATATTGCAACAATTTAAAACGTGGATCAATTCATAATTCCCTAAATTCATCAAACCGATCAACTTTATAGAATCCATGACATTGAAAAAAATACGAAAAAAAACGGTAAGGCTAACCATCAGGGATTTTCGCAAAAAATCGAAAAAAAATTATTGCGATACTTTCGACTGAAAATGATTTTAGGTAATGAGGGTTGGACATTAACTAAGAAACATACGGAAATCGCCGGTTGAAAGTGCGGTTATTGAAAGTTTCGATGTTTTTGGATTCGAGAAGTTTGGCAATCAAACCTTGATTGTGGGCGAACTAGGCAACATATTGCAACAATTTAAACGTGGATCAATTCATAATTCCCTAAATTCATCAAACCGATCAACATTTACAGAATCCATGACATTGAAAAAAATTACGAAAAAAAACGGTAAGGCTAACCATCAGGGATTTTCGCAAAAAATCGAAAAAAAATTATTGCGATACTTTCGACTGAAAATGATTTTAGGTAATGAGGGTTGGGACATTAACTAAGAAACATACGGGAAATCGCCGGGTTGAAAGTGCGGTTATTGAAAGTTTCGATGTCTTTGGATTCGAGAAGTTTGGCAATCAAACCTTGATTGTGGGCGAACTAGGCAACATATTGCAACAATTTAAACGTGGATCAATTCATAATTCCCTAAATTCATCAAACCGATCAACATTTACAGAATCCATGACATTGAAAAAAATACGAAAAAAAACGGTAAGGCTAACCATCAGGGATTTTCGCAAAAAATCGAAAAAAAATTATTGCGATACTTTCGACTGAAAATGATTTTAGGTAATGAGGGTTGGACATTAACTAAGAAACATACGGGAAATCGCCGGTTGAAAGTGCGGTTATTGAAAGTTTCGATGTTTTTGGATTCGAGAAGTTTGGCAATCAAACCTTGATTGTGGGCGAACTAGGCAACATATTGCAACAATTTAAAACGTGGATCAATTCATAATTCCCTAAATTCATCAAACCGATCAACATTTACAGAATCCATGACATTGAAAAAAATACGAAAAAAAACGGTAAGGCTAACCATCAGGGATTTTCGCAAAAAATCGAAAAAAAATTATTGCGATACTTTCGACTGAAAATGATTTAGGTAATGAGGGTTGGACATTAACTAAGAAACATACGGGAAATCGCCGGTTGAAAGTGCGGTTATTGAAAGTTTCGTTGTTTTTGGCATTCGAGAAGTTTGGCAATCAAACCTTGATTGTGGGCGAACTAGGCAACATATTGCAACAATTTAAACGTGGATCAATTCATAATTCCCTAAATTCATCAAACCGATCAACATTTACAGAATCCATGACATTGAAAAAAATACGAAAAAAAACGGTAAGGCTAACCATCAGGGATTTTCGCAAAAAATCGAAAAAAAATTATTGCGATACTTTCGACTGAAAATGATTTTAGGTAATGAGGGTTGGACATTAACTAAGAAACATACGGGAAATCGCCGGTTGAAAGTGCGGTTATTGAAAGTTTCGATGTTTTTGGATTCGAGAAGTTTGGCAATCAACCTTGATTGTGGGCGAACTAGGCAACATATTGCAACAATTTAAACGTGGATTCAATTCATAATTCCCTAAATTCATCAAACCGATCAACATTTACAGAATCCATGACATTGAAAAAAATACGAAAAAAAAACGGTAAGGCTAACCATCAGGGATTTTCGCAAAAATCGAAAAAAAATTATTGCGATACTTTCGACTGAAAATGATTTTAGGTAATGAGGGTTGGACATTAACTAAGAAACATACGGGAAATCGCCGGTTGAAAGTGCGGTTATTGAAAGTTTCGATGTTTTTGGATTCGAGAAGTTTGGCAATCAAACCTTGATTGTGGGCGAACTAGGCAACATATTGCAACAATTTAAACGTGGATCAATTCATAATTCCCTAAATTCATCAACCGATCAACATTTATAGAATCCATGACATTGAAAAAAATACGAAAAAAAACGGTAAGGCTAACCATCAGGATTTTCGCAAAAAATCGAAAAAAAATTATTGCGATACTTTCGACTGAAAATGATTTTAGGTAATGAGGGTTGGACATTAACTAAGAAACATACGGGAAATCGCCGGTGAAAGTGCGGTTATTGAAAGTTTCGATGTTTTTGATTCGAGAGTTTGGCAATCAAACTTGATTGTGGGCGAACTAGGCAACATATTGCAACAATTTAAACGTGGATCAATTCATAATTCCCTAAATTCATCAAACCGATCAACATTTACAGAATCCATGACATTGAAAAAAATACGAAAAAAAACGGTAAGGCTAACCATCAGGGATTTTCGCAAAAAATCGAAAAAAAATTATTGCGATACTTTCGACTGAAAATGATTTTAGGTAATGAGGGTTGGACATTAACTAAGAAACATACGGGAAATCGCGGTTGAAAGTGCGGTTATTGAAAGTTTCGTTGTTTTTGCATTCGAGAAGTTTGGCAATCAAACCTTGATTGTGGGCGAACTAGGCAACATATTGCAACAATTTAAACGTGGATCAATTCATAATTCCCTAAATTCATCAAACCGATCAACATTTACAGAATCCATGACATTGAAAAAAATACGAAAAAAACGGTAAGGCTAACCATCAGGGATTTTCGCAAAAAATCGAAAAAAAATTATTGCGATACTTTCGACTGAAAATGATTTTAGGTAATGAGGGTTGGACATTAACTAAGAAAACATACGGGAAATCGCCGGTTGAAAGTGCGGTTATTGAAAGTTTCGATGTTTTTGGATTCGAGAAGTTTGGCAATCAAACCTTGATTGTGGGCGAACTAGGCAACATATTGCAACAATTTAAACGTGGATCAATTCATAATTCCCTAAATTCATCAAACCGATCAACATTTATAGAATCCATGACATTGAAAAAAATACGAAAAAAAACGGTAAGGCTAACCATCAGGGATTTTCGCAAAAAATCGAAAAAAAAATTATTGCGATACTTTCGACTGAAAATGATTTTAGGTAATGAGGGTTGGACATTACTAAGAAACATACGGGAAATCGCCGGTTGAAAGTGCGGTTATTGAAAGTTTCGATGTTTTTGGATTCGAGAAGTTTGGCAATCAAACCTTGATTGTGGGCGAACTAGGCAACATATTGCAACAATTTAAACGTGGATCAATTCATAATTCCCTAAATTCATCAAACCGATCAACATTTATAGAATCCATGACATTGAAAAAATACGAAAAAAAACTGTAAGGGCTAACCATCAGGGATTTTCGCAAAAAATCGAAAAAAAATTATTGCGATACTTTCGACTGAAAATGATTTTAGGTAATGAGGGTTGGACATTAACTAAGAAACATACGGGAAATCGCCGGTTGAAAGTGCGGTTATTGAAAGTTTCGATGTTTTTGGATTCGAGAAGTTTGGCAATCAAACCTTGATTTGTGGGCGAACTAGGCAACATATTGCAACAATTTAAACGTGGATCAATTCATAATTCCCTAAATTCATCAAACCGATCAACATTTATAGAATCCATGACATTGAAAAAAATACGAAAAAAAACGGTAAGGCTAACCATCAGGGATTTTCGCAAAAAATCGAAAAAAATTATTGCGATACTTTCGAGCTGAAAATGATTTTAGGTAATGAGGGTTGGACATTAACTAAGAAACATACGGGAAATCGCCGGTTGAAAGTGCGGTTATTGAAAGTTTCGATGTTTTTGGATTCGAGAAGTTTGGCAATCAAACCTTGATTGTGGGCGAACTAGGCAACATATTGCAACAATTTAAACGTGGATCAATTCATAATTCCCTAAATTCATCAAACCGATCAACATTTATAGAATCCATGACATTGAAAAAAATACGAAAAAAAAACGGTAAGGCTAACCATCAGGGATTTTCGCAAAAAATCGAAAAAAAATTATTGCGATACTTTCGAGTGAAAATGATTTTAGGTAATGAGGGTTGGACATTAACTAAGAAACATACGGGGAAATCGCCGGTTGAAAGTGCGGTTATTGAAAGTTTCGATGTTTTTGGATTCGAGAAGTTTGGCAATCAAACCTTGATTGTGGGCGAACTAGGCAACATATTGCAACATTTAAACGTGATCAATTCATAATTCCCTAAATTCATCAAACCGATCAACATTTATAGAATCCATGACATTGAAAAAAATACAAAAAAAACGGTAAGGCTAACCATCAGGGATTTTCGCAAAAAATCGAAAAAAATTATTGCGATACTTTCGAGCTGAAATGATTTTAGGTAATGAGGGTTGGACATTAACTAAGAAACATACGGGAAATCGCCGGTTGAAAGTGCGGTTATTGAAAGTTTCGATGTTTTTGGATTCGAGAAGTTTGGCAATCAAACTTGATTGTGGGCGAACTAGGCAACATATTGCAACAATTTAAACGTGGATCAATCATAATTCCCTAATTCATCAAACCGATCAACATTTATAGAATCCATGACATTGAAAAAATACGAAAAAAAAACGGTAAGGCTAACCATCAGGGATTTTCGCAAAAAATCGAAAAAAAAATTATTGCGATACTTTCGAGTGAAAATGATTTTAGGTAATGAGGGTTGGACATTAACTAAGAAACATACGGGAAATCGCCGGTTGAAAGTGCGGTTATTGAAAGTTTCGATGTTTTTGGATTCGAGAAGTTTGGCAATCAAACCTCATGATTGTGGGCGAACTAGGCAACATATTGGCAACAATTTAAACGTGGATCAATTCATAATTCCCTATATTCATCAAACCGATCAACATTTATAGAATCCATGGACATTGAAAAAATACGAAAAAAACGGTAAGGCTAACCATCAGGGATTTTCGCAAAAAATCGAAAGAAAAATATTGCGATACTTTCGACTGAAAATTGATTTTAGGTAATGAGGGGTTGGACATTAACTAAGAAAACATACGGGAAATCGCCGGTTGAAAGTGTGGTTATGAAAGTTTCGATGTTTTTGGATTCGAGAAGGTTTGCAATCAAAC